>JAYESD010000009.1:1423702-2718869 GCA_036927565.1 Tuctoria greenei | reverse complement strand
AAGTTGTGTAAGAGTAGAAGCCTTTGAGATAGTAAGCTACTAAGAATTAATTTATGCGAGATGTGATTCGCATCAGTTGTTAAAGGTCACAGCTGAAGCTTCATTGTGGAAAGGCTCCAAAAACGAACAATTGTTGCATCATTACTGATCATATTGAATTTGCATCATGTATGAAGCTACCGAGCACGCACAAGAACTATTATACCCGAATTAAGAGTGATCAGCAACATTAAAACCACTTAAGTTGTTTACTCCCAAAGCAACAACATAAATATGTTGTCAAACACATTCACATTAAGTTACAGGTTGTGAAAGAGAAAATTCATAATCATATTATCAGTATTGAGCACATAAGTACCAGACAAATGCTTGTGGATCCACATAAAAAAGGCTTATCACCCAATATGTTTGGAGAATACTTAGCTAGCTTGGGTTTAAGATAAAGTTATGATCTATGGATTCTAAGGGGTCAACTGAGGATAAGATTATTTCTGAGTGCGAGATATATCGTGATCGTCGAGTCAGATAGTATGTAATTGACTATCCTAATACAATGTGCTCTATATATTTAACATGAAGAAATAAACACTATGTTCAATTTGAGAAAGTGAGTAAGTTTTGGTAAGTCTTGTTTCGTGGAGATAAGGCGCACAATGTTAGAAAAGTATTGATCTCCTAGGATACGGTCTCCAACAGGCCGGTCATTTGTCCCTATACGTGCCCTGATCTTAGGTGACTTGCCATTCTACTGGTTGTGGGCATCCTCTTACCCTGCGCAGTATAAACGAGTCATGTCACCTACGTGGCAGGCAATCCACACCTATTCTATCCCGATCACACAGGCGCAGCAGTTACCACCACCCCACAGTCAAGATCACCGTCACTGCATCAACATCTTTGTTGTGTCGAATTCATCACTGCAACGACTATTGTCGTTATCAAGCCCAAAAGTATACATGCAAGTTCCAATCAATTCATACCATGAACGGTTAAGTTCCCACTAGATCAGACCATTAGCCATTTAGAAATCTAACATGGTTAAAGAACATCAATATTTTAAATCCAGACGGCGTACTTGCAAATTAACTCCATTCGTACCTGGCAAGGCCAAGCTCCTTCATGGCCTTCTTCTCGTTGTTCTCCCGGTTGTCCTCGACCAGCTTCCTCTTGCAGTCCTTGGCCAACAGAAGCTCGGCTTCGATGTCCAGCTGTGTGCCCTCCCTCAGGGTCTCGCCATTCTTGAACGATCTCTCTGGGACCAGACCTTGTTTCTCCCCGACCACATAAGCTGCACCAGTTTTTTTTCTAATTTCATCATTATTCAGTAGGTGTAAGTGTAACTAAATCAAACAGAGCAAAGCTATTCTACTACGACCAATATTGTTATGTGTGGTAAAATATAACTACTTAAAAAGTACTGCTGCTTATCGTCTGCAGTTCGAGGAGGTCACAGATCGTGGTATCCGGACAAAATATGGAAGGCATGGGCACCACTCAATGTAAAGTGTTCGCTTGGCTGCTTGTTCAAAATCATCTCTGGACTGTTTCGCGGTTGCAGAATAGAGGATGGCCAACCATTATCTCTATGTTTTCTACTTGAGACGGCTACTCACTTGTTCGTGGAGTGCCCGGTCATCAGGTGTTTGTGGGACTTCACGATTCATGGCCCCTTCCTAGACACGGCCTCCTGGTTTCATGTTCTGTCGCCTGTGGCCGACACATCACGGAGCAAAGGCACTCGCACGATCCTGCTGCGGTGTGCTCGGTCGTGTGGTGCGAGCGAAACAGGTGCGTCTTGAGAACCGGCCTCTAGCCGGATGGCTAGCTCTTTTAGGTGTGAGGGTTGTCCACCTGGATTCGATTCCTCTCAGGCGTAGGTGTCTCATCTTTCTTCTTAACAGCATCCGACCTCTAAGTGTGAGGGCTGCCCACCTAAGTTCGATTTCTCTCGGACGCACGTGTCTCACCCTTCTTCTTAACAGTATCCGAGTAAGCTGCCCCGTGTGTTCAAGAAAAAGGAAACAGGCGCGTCTTCGACAACAAAGAGATGACCATGATGCGGGTGAGATCAAAGACATGATATCACTCTGGGTGTGTGTATGTGGGGGGTGCTGATCTACAGGCTCTCGCCCAGAATCCAAACCAACAGGAGGAATAGTTGATTTCTATAGCTCTCTGTCATGTGTTGTTTTGAGCCCGGTGCTCCCGCTGGACTGAAATCACCTGCAGTACTGCAGGTGCAGTAAGAGTTACTGACATGTAGATCCAGATAGTTATAGGACTCATATGTCAGTGACTGCCACTGCACCTGCAGTACTGCAGGGGATATACATCTGCTCCCGCTCCCTCTTCTAAGTGCAAGTTCGTGCACTAACTCTGTACCTTTGCGTTTTTTCTCACCTGCTTAATATATCGGCTGGCCTGCCCAGAACTTTCAAAAAAGAAATTGCTGCTGCTTACCTGTGGACACATGGAGGATGACCTCGAGATTGGGGCACTTCTTGGCCAGCTGGCACATATGCTTCACCCCCGTCACATTCACATCCAGAGCCACGTCATATCTGCGTGCACATACACATTGCAAAGTTATTTTCAGCACTGACAGTCTTGGGTGCTCAAATCTAATGAAGTCTCCACTGAACAATGTCTATTAGCCGTACCTCTCGTAGAAGTTGGTGGTGGCAGCTCCATTGACGATGACGTTGAGCTCTTGGGTCATCTCTCGCAGCTGGGCCCCCTCCACGCCGAAGTTCTCGTAGATGATGTCTCCAACCAACGGGACGATCTTCGCCTCGATGAAGGACTGGAACCCCTTTCCATGCTTTTCTCTCAGAAGCCCAAAGAGCTCCTTCCCGGTCACCTAAGCACGCCAATTAGGCAATTACACATGCTGATTCTTTAATTTTTACCACAAACAAAATTGTATTATATTCGCCACGAAACTGCAAAACTCTGAAACTAATAACACAAGTTTCGATGTGCAGCAGACTGTAGATCTTTCTTTCAGTAAATGCAGCTTATATGTGGTCACATAGGATTTCTACTGCATGTGCTGGTCCACGGCTGGTTGCATCGCGCGTGCATGGACATGTCCACGGCCACCGGTTCTGCGCTGCGCCCGCTTCGCGTGCTTTCATGGCCTTCTTCAAGCTCGGAAAGGAACCGAGCCGCCATGGTCCGAACACACCAAGGAGCCGCCATGACCCGAACATACAAAGAAGCCGCCATGAATGAATGGAATCGAAGAGGAACGTGAAATAATCAAAACAAATTCAAGAAGAATCAAAAAATTGAATCCAACCAAAGACGGACGGATGAATAAAAAATTGAAGAACCAAATCAAAAGGAATTGAATCGAATCAGGATTTCTCCATGAAGGGAGTGCCGCCGGAGAGGGTCGAGCGGCACGGGGTAGAGCCCGGCGCGGCAGTGGGGCTCGAGAGGGGCGGGCGGCAGGAACTAGCCCCGGTGACCGGCCGGACCGGAAGACACGGTGCCGGATCAGAAGTGGATGAGAGAACGAGAAACGGAAAGAAGATTACATGATTTTTAAAATAGTTCAAATAATATTATTGGAAAGTACTTATATGATATAATATAAAATGATATAGTAAAACATAAGGGTTTGTTCGGAACACAGGATAATGAAAAATGTATGAATAAGAAATAACACAAAAACAGAGAAAACATATGAATGAAGAATGTGAAAACAAAAACTACGGAGATCAGAAACAACTAAAAATTTTTGCCGTTTGGATTGAATGAATTTATAATAAAGTATTACTAAAGAATAATACTTTTAGAAGAACATTAGCTCATCTAATTGCACATGCCCCTTATGTTTATACGTGGGGCTCATCTTTCAATCACAAGTATAGAGCGTCATGTCCTGTTCCAATATCATCATCCTCATCATGTTGCTCTCTCTAATTATGTCTCTTAGGCGAAGCAGGTCCTCACTATTCTAATCTCTCTAATTCCGAGCTCGAGCAGGTAGAACAAGCAGCGAACCTAACCTTCAGCAGGTGACGACTGAGCAATTCGTACTTATGGTTACGATGCAGCTTGCCAACGGCCAAGCCAAATAGATCAGGGAAAGGGGAGCCAGAAGCGGACGTTTAGTGAGGAAGAGCTAGACAAAAAAAAAAAGTAAAGCATAATTAGTATGCCTTCTTCACTACAAGCATCACATGAAATTTTACATGAGTTCGGACGTCATTCTTTCATTCCTCCAAAAATAAATGTTTTCTTGCCTTTCTACGGGAAAGGAATTGCCTCATTCCTTTGTTCCAAACGTGTTAGCACCAATCCTTTCTTCTAGAACTAAGACCATCCGCACCAGCGTACTCTAAAGCATACTCTATACACTATTCTCCTTCAGCTTTTACAGCATGTACTCTAAATTACACTGCAAAACAGTGTATCCAGTATGTTTTACAGTACGTCACTGCGGATGGTCTAAATCCTTTATTTTTCCTATGTTTTTCCCTCATCCCAAACAGGTCCTAAAAATGAATGGTAGGTTATATAGAGGAATGTTTTAGAGGAACACGGCTGCAGAAAAATGTCACGTAGAGGAAATAACTTTCTAAAGAAATGAGAATACTTCTTTTATATACTTCATTCGTCTCAAATTACTTAATCACTCTCTAATTAAAAAAATAGAATGACAACTAATATGAGATAAAGAGCGTAAAAGTGTGCGGATAATTTAAAGCACCCTACATGCATTCCTACTAACTAGGCTGATCTTCGGACATGGTTCCTCTGACTTAAAATCTCCTGACTTTAGTGTGCAGTTCACCAATATCTACCGTTCATTTTATCCAAGGATCAGCAGGAGCAGAGTTCACGAGTCTATCTAACTGTTAGATAAAAATCAACGGTACAGGGAGTGCACTGCACGATAAAGTCACGGTATTTCAAGTCAGGCGATCTCGATCCTGATCTTCGGGAGTAGTAATGCATAATTGTACAAGTAGGTCTATTACTGACCTACCATTGCAAGCTATGCGTACGAAGATTGTTCAGTTGTGTGCAGGTGCCATGAATGTAGCGGCACAGTATCATGCTGTCACACTGATGTTTCTGTAGTAATAAAATAAAATAAAGTAGATGTGGATGTACTGATTGTAGAATTTTTGTCCTTGAGGACCCTAGTGAGTGACTCTCTATGTACGGAAGTATAAATAAGTCTGTCTGCAGTGTCAAGTATAGTATAAAGTAGGTGTGCAGAGAGAGAATTATAAAAATATACAAGATATTATTAGAAAAATAGAGTATAGAGTATAGTTTAGTAGATATGAGTACGGATAGCCTAAGCGACTAAACTGAATTAATTTTACTGTCTAAAACAGTGCTTTGAGGATTTAGAAAAATAAAGTCATATATAGTACCATATTGCTTAGTAATGTATTAATGATAACCAATTTACCCTAGGGGACAGTAACTTCACTTTTCAACTATTTAGTCTTTTTTTCTAAGTGCTCCTCCATATGTTTTCACTCGGCATTTATGAGCTTCTGATAGTGAATAGGTATTCTCATGTAATGTATAGGAAAATTTTTGAGCATCTCACAATCGAATAACTCACATATTGAGTTCTCACATCTTGAATTTCCCCCAAAATGAAATATTTCATTTTTATGGAACTTGATTTTAGGATCCACAAATTTTTCGAATGTTAAAAGAATTACTTTTAGATTCATCACTTTTCGGGTCATGATTCATAAAAATGATCCTATCAACATATTAAAAGATCGAAATACCGTCCTCTACCAAATACTCCCTCCGGTCTGATTTATTTGTTTTCAAGCGACTTCGGAAAGATTAAGGAAGTTGCGCCTACCGCGGACCGCAGGAGCTCGTTTTCCTTAGGAGCAAGTTGGGGGCAAGAGTGGATGTCCGCCGCCGGCAAGCCATCGCTCCTGTGCCACCGCCCCAGATCAGGGACGATGGCATCCGCCGCCGGCAAGCCACCGCTCCTCCTGCACCGCATCGAAGTCTCCTTCTCCACAGATCTACGTGTGTGCTTCTGCACCCTCAACTTCTATATCTCCTCCGGCGCGCCCATCCACGCCATCCTCGCATGCGCTACCGCCGGCCCGAACTCATTGCGAGCCACGCTTGTTGACGGAGCCGTGTTGTTGATCTGACGCACATAGGGAAGAAGCAGCAAGGAAATATGGAGTACTTGCTTCGCTATTTGCATGGACCGTGCCAGATGTGTCGTATTTGATGCAGAGTTGGAGTCAGCGGCGGCGGCGCGACATAGTGGGCCGGTGGCGGAGAAGCGAGGGTGAGGTTGAGCGAGCGCGGGCGGCAGGCCGACGGTGGAGAGTGCGAGGTTGAGGGCGCGGGGCGGCGATGGAGAAGACGAGAGTGGGCGGCCTCTGCGCCAGCGAGCAAGGTCGTCAGGAGAAACAGGAAAAGTACGACCATTCGCTATTGTGGGCGACAAATAATTTGACACCTTTCAGATTGAACTAGAGCGACAAATAAATCGGACCGGAGGGAGTACAACACTACCATTTCAATATGTTTACGACCCTACCCTTTCAATAACTATATTTACGACGGTTACCGTCATAAATAATTTTATTTACGAGGTTTATTTAACGTTAGCCAGGAACTGTCGTAAATAAGCAAAAACCGTCGTAAATAGATTATTTACAATGGTTATGCCCTTATTTACAACGGTTGCGCATCCTCGTTAGTTAGCGGGGTTCTGTAGTGTGTCCTTCAGTTCTACTGTCGTTTTTCTTGTTCCCTCCAAGAAAGCACTCGCAGCATGGGGCTAATCAAGTTCATGTGAAGAACCTGAAACATTCTCTCCAGACAGGCCTACGTGAGACAAACCTACCTGCTGTTCTCTTTGTGTAGGTCCGTTGACGAGCCAAGCTCGAACGAGCTTGTCATCAAAGGCTCGAGGCTCGAGCTCAGTAAGAATTAAAGCTGAGTTTGAGCGGTGTCTAAAATCCGAGCGATGTTGCAGCCAAGTTCGACTTGATAATGCTCGCTTAAATAGATAAGCCCGGTTGAAGCTCGTAAAGCATGAGTTCGAACTGGGGAGACTTGTTTACATAATAAAAATAAATAATATTTAACGTAAAAAATATTAACTATTAATATTTATAAAATATAATTTATCTAAACGAGTCTTATCAAACTCGAGCTTGTCAGACTCGCAAGTTTGAGATGAAGCTCGAGTTGAACTCGTTTATCTGTTGAATCAAGCTTTTAACGAGCCGAACTTGAGTAGATTACGAGACTCGAGCTTCATTGACAGTCATATTTCTATGTGATTCTTATTTTCCTTTATACTGTACATAATAAGCTAATACAAACTAGTAAGATATTTGGTCACGCATGTGGGTACATGACTGGTAGCTCTCACGTGGGTGCCATCTATAATGTAGCCTCTTATTAATTTCGACGGTGAGCAACTAGTAGGCATGCCTGCCAAGAATTTTCAGTGCAATGTGCTTCTATTATTGATGCCCGCCACAAATTTCAGTTTTTTAGCTCAGCGTGATTTCAGTCAAGACAACTACACTTACTAATAAGAGGTAACGATATTAAGGTACGATCCATGCTGTGTGGCACTGCCTTCTTTTTAGTATGCTGCACTGATTGCTGAAGACTCGGTACAGGCTCCATACATTAGAATTCAAGATGCTCGTTTTTGTGTACTAAAACCCTGAATCATAAGAAATTCAAGGCTTCGTTATTTCAGTTCACCGAAAAAATCTGTAGACCGTTGGGTTGCCTACAACTCTCCTGATTCCTTAGTCTGAAATTTGCCATAGAAATCTGCAGACAAAAACAAGAGAAACTAGGCGAGTACCCTGCAGCTTGCAGCAACTATACTGTGTCGCTACATTCTTTGCACAAAAGCATGGGCCATTTAGTAGAAGATACTTGACCTGTGGGCTCGAATGTTGTGTAAAAATACTGTGTAGACATATTTTATGAATTGTCTCCCTAGTGGCTATAGTCATTGCACTACATGAAGCGTGGGTTAAAAATAAAGCTCTATCCAGTAAATGACTATATAGATTTCTTACGGAGGATGCGATCTTGGAAAGTCTTTTGAAAAGAAAATATATTGGCTCAAATGTGCTATCCCAAGTTCATTTGAAACCTGAATATTCACATTTTTTGGCACGCTTGATGGTGACTAGACACATTTTTTCTACTTTGGATCGTTGTACATTAAAGATGACTACAAAATCAGGTTCTAGAAGGATAGATGGATGGAAAATGCCACCCTCTGAGAACGTATTGACGGGTTCTGTATTCCGTGTATTGAAGAATATCGGACCAACGAACGATGTATAGCTACGATAAGACCCGGACCGCGTCTGACCTTCTGTGTGAGAAGGAACCTATCACCAAGGCCCAAGTCAGGAAAGCGAATTCTTCCGAGCCCCGACCACCGAGATTGGGCGGCGGACCCTCCCGAGCCCGAGCTCGAGAGCAAGGAGCAGCTAGCAGCATTCAATATGGATGTGGGTCGGAGCATATGCCTTTAATACTGAACGGATGGTCACGCGAGACGTGACTCTGCTGCAGAGTAGAGTGCCCGCTGACGTTACTCTCGTCCCATCCTGTTCTGTGTGGTAGCAAGCACACGTTGAAGTACGACATAGACCGGGTGACATGATGTGAGTGGATACTACGACGATGACTTCGACAACCAAAGAGGCCCGGGAAGCGCGCTGACACGAACATTGTACCACCTATTCCGTTTATGAGGAGCCAAGGTAGATAGTTTTGCTCGGGTACAAAAAAGGCTCGAAAGGCCACCTTTCCGGGCACATTAGAACACAACGGGACACCTCCAGGCAAGAACTCTCCGAAGAGGACTCGCTTGTAAACCATTGTAACCCACTCTTGAGCTAATAAAGAACAAGTATCGACCACACTGGATGTCGGACATTCTTACATGAACTAATATAAATCCCTTGTGTTTTGCTAGCTAGACCATTCGAGGACGAAACGAGCAGCAAGACGATACTAGTCAGTTTTCATAACACCGATAATTGGCGTGCCAGGTAGGAGATCTGCTACGTGTTTCTTCTTGTTTCCTTTGATGGCTTCATCACGCTCGACCCTCGCGCCTGGCGAGAAGATCCACTTTGGTGACTTCGAGTTCACAGCTGCCCACGGCGACAACCTCGAGGCCGACTCCACCATTGGCTCGCGCCAGGCCTTACATTTTGGGAGCTTGGACTTCTTCGCCAGCGATGTCGGTGTCCTTCAGATGACAAGTCATAGGTCTAGCACCGAGCCTTCAATAGGCAAGACGGTGGATGACGGCAGCATCGATGCTACAAATTGGTGTCTCCAGAGTAGCCCTCATGGGGATGATCGACTACGCGTCCTCATCCCTCCACCACATGCTAGAGGACGTCACGGTTTGCGACTCCAGCTCCAACGCTAGCACCAAGGGAAGCGAGCACCCCTCTCGTGAGTGCCACATTGTGGAAGCCTCTGATGATTCACATGTTGGCACGCCATTCAATGCACCACCCCTGCTCTCGCTCGAGCAGCAAGAGGCCCGGCATCGCGAGCTTGAGATGAAGCAGGTGTGTGCGTGCTTGCTAGCTGGCCGACTAGCTTGAGGTGCGATGAATCACGCTCGAAGCAGAGCAGGCATAGCTGGATGTGCATAGGACCGCGTTTGAGGTGAAGCTGAACCCTCGAGCCTGGTACGCTCTCGCGCGTGCCAAGTTCGGGCCTGCATTATCACCGACGAAGATGGCCTCCCGCATTTCGAACGGGCGAGAAAGAAATTGGCGGTCCCGGCAACATTACTACGCGGCGTGCCCAAGCCTGCCAAATTTGAAGCTTGGCGCACCTACTGGAACCCCTGATCCGTGTTGTCAAGGGTTGTCGCTCAGCAGGTGAAGAGCTCCCTCTCTCAGTAGTGAGATGTATCGACCATGGCAAGAGCCGAGAATACACCAAGAGCACTGTCGGGATGACAAAATCCCACACCTGAAGTCGGGTGTACGGGGCCAAGAAGGGTAGGTCATAAATCCCCTCACGCAACTCGGTGCACGAGCTCGTGGAGCCATCTGACCTTTGTCGAACCCTCGAGGTCTTGTGTAGGGCTCGGGAAAGGGTCATAATCCCAGAGCCCAAGCACCAAAGATGCCGACCCTACTGGGGTGGCTGCTACTACGATGATGAGGACCAAAGCCCGAGCCTGAGCCCAGATCTCTTGGGACCAAGGCGTCATGAGGCACATAAGCAACGCGCCCTTCCCCGCTCGCTTTCGCGCTCAAACGAACGTCGGGGAGTACGATGGCGAGTCGAACCCCAACGTTTGGCTAGAGGACTACCGCTGGCCTCTAAGGTCGGTGGGGCTGATGATGATTCCTTCATCATCCAATACCTCCCCATTTACTTGGCCGATTTGGTCCGGGCATGGCTAGATTGCCTGTCTGCCGACAACATCTGGAGCTGGGCCAAGCTATGGGAAATCTTCGTCGGCAACTTCCAGGGCACATATGTGCACACTAGCAACTCGTGTAACCTCAAAGGGTGCCGGCAATGGTCAGATGAGACCCTCCGCGAGTACATCCAATGTTTCTCCAAGTGCAATGAGCTCCCTGATGTGGTCGATACTGACATTGTTGTGGCCTTCCTTTTAGGGACTACCCGCGAGTCCCTTGTGCACAAACTCGGTTGCGTCAAACCAAAGAGTACGAGAGAATTGATTGACGTCGCCACCAACCATGCCTCTTGTGAGGAGGCAATTCGACCAATCTTCGACAAGGAGAAACAGAAGAGCCCCCACACAGGAAAAGACGCAACACCTCGTCGTTGTGACGAGAAGAAGAAGACTGGTGGCAAGAAAAGCCGCCAACCTACAGACAGCTCGCAGATGGTCAGCAACCGAGCACCGAGGAGGTGAGAGGTCGGCCAAGCCACAGGCCGACCACTTTGAAAGGCTGCTCGAGAAGCCATGCACCAACCACGCCTTCCCTGTCAATCATGCCCTCAAAGATTTTGCCCTCCTCAAGTGCTTCCTCAGCAAGAATTCGGACACCTCGGGCGGCAAACACAAGATGGTAGCACTCCTCGACCCCGAGAATGAGAAGGAGCTTATCTGACGGGATTTTGTGCCCCATGCACCATGGAACGTGGAATTGTACCCGGGTATGGCAAAAACCCCGAGTTTATACCCCTGGTAGGTTGGCTGACGACCTGACCCGACGAAGGTCAATCATCGGTCGGGTCAACGACGGTCGCCCTTGCCCACTTAGGCATGATTGACAATGAGCCCTGCCGCTCGCTTCCATTCAATGGCAGCCACGGACGACCCCGACTCATCTAAGCAAAAGTCATCCTCCTCCTTAGTGTCAGCTGGTGCCTTCAGAGAGGATAGGTCGGTAGCCCTCGCGGCCTATATTGCCCTCTATTGCTTCAATCGATGACCCTTGGCCTCGTCCTTCTTCTTCTTCTTCGTTGTGACAAGGGCAGCTCTTGTCGTCCTTTCCTCCCCGCCCTCCAGCATCTTTGGGAGGCTGACGATTTGGACATGCCTTCGGGTGGAGGGCCGATCTGCGGCCAGCGGAAGCAGCTGGGGCCTGGCGCCCCTGACGAAGCCCGTCTTCGTAAGGTCCGGCATCCTCCGGAGAGGTTGGACCCCAAGAGCTCCGATGCCAACTCTTGTGTCAGATCCTCCGAGCTAGAGTAAAGCCACATGGGGTGAGCTTGGGCCTGGATCGGCTCGATCCTCGCTTGATAAAAGTGTAGGGTGGCCTCACTCATAAGTCCCTCTGCCTTCAACACCTGGACCTCGTCGAGGATGGGCCTTAGCTGACCTGTCTCCCTGTCTGGAACACCCCATTCCAGGAATCCTTACACATCGGCGGCTTGCCAGTTAAGGCAGAAGGTTGGGCTCGGCGTTGCAGATGAAAAATCGGTCATGATGCCATCCCTTGTGGCATGACGGCAGGGGGAGGGCAAAATATCACTGCGGCCATCCACGGATCTGGATACAAGCGTTGCCCATAACAGGAAACGGTGGTTGTTGACCGCAGAGCGCAACCAGAAATAATACCGCCACTGATTGAAGTGGGGATCGATCCCTAGGTATGCCTCACATAGTGTGATGAACACTGCTATTTTAGGAATGTCGTTCGGCATTAGATGGTGAAGCTTCAGACCATACTCATTGTTGACGGCTGTTATACACCAATTTCACCCATCAATATAACTCAATTATGCGAAGGAATTGTCATTTCTTGCACACATCACATTTCTATTTAACCTATTTCCACTTGTCATTGGAGAAAGTAATGCATGCAGGGATTCTATGCAGAAATGAAGTGAAACAAGGGGATGGATCCTATAAAATATCATTCAAACAAATCAAGCTATGACACATGGCACCACCCATGGATCAAATGGCCCACAAACAGAAGTATCTGAGGCCATCCAACGGTGTAGCACCCATATAAAGGAATGGGACCCACCTGGCAGAGACGTGGAGGAAGCACAACCCCAATGGGGCCAAGACCAGGTCGGCCGACCCCCTAGTCGGCCGACTAGGTCTTGGCACCTTTCGCGGTCAAACGCCACGTGTTGGCTCCTCTCCGCTTGAAGAGGTCATGGGTGACTGATTCGCGCGCTTTTGGTGGCGGGAACCGACCCTTCTCCAAGCTATAAATAGGACCCCTCACTTCAACACACACCACTTGAGTATTCATCCATTGTATTCACTACTCTCCATAGGTTTAAATGAGTATAGGCTGTAGAGAGGAGAGTCTCTAGTCCATAGTCCAAGTAGGAGAGGAGTAGAAGGAGTCTCTTCCTAATTGGGAAAGGTATGTATCCCATATGCATATTTGTATTTGGGACTTTATTCATAATAAAGATGATGTATTTAGTCTACTATTGCTCATATACTTGGATGGAGTGTTTCTTGTTTGATTGTGGATTCCATGTATGTGGTAGGAATAGTATTTATGATTGTGATATACCATTCTTATTACATTATCATAAACACTATAAACCTCCACTATAGTCTAATACCTATGATATGACTATGTTATTATGAATCATTTATGCTACGAATTAACATTGGTTCAATGATGATTTAGTTCATTGCCTTAGAATGGCTTGTGCCTAGGCTCTTAAGGTAATTACTTAATATGCTAGCATGGTGCTAGGATAGAGAGTAGCGTTGAATGTCTCGTAGACCCACGGATTGAAGAGGTAGGCAATAGGTGGTGACAACCCTATTTGTCCTTTGTAATCCTCCACGTTCGGCTATACCACAAGCTCTTGTCGGGAGTCGCCTAGTGTTGTTAGGGGTAAACCCGTGCCCGATGTGTTAATCCACTTATCATGAGAATTCATAATTAATATAATCATTAGTAACTAGCTTAGGCTATCTATATGTACATTAGAAGCATAGTAGGAGTATCTACCTAACTCTTAGCCAAGTACCTCTATTACCTCATTTATCCCTTTAGAATAGGATGCTCTTGTGTGTGTCACACTACCTCAGTTACCTTTTTATCCATCCTTGCTAGAACCCTACCTAGATCAACCTAGCTTTTCCACTTGATGATTGTTTTACTTCCATCTAGCCTTCCTTTGGGAAAATATAAATGACACCCTTTGGGAATACTCTTTAAAGGGGAAATGTTATATCAATAGTTTTTGTGCGCTTGCGGACGTTCATTTAAGAATCAAAACCTACCAACAAGCATTTCTGGCACCACTGCTAGGGATGAATTGTTAGTAGTGCGTAGGAGATATCAACAAACATTTCTGGCGCCGTTGCCGGGGAAGGAAGCCGAAGTATTGCATGATTGAGTTAATAGGATAGGACCCTGGTAGGTTTTAGTAGGATGACCCTTCTTTGTTTTTGCATTCTATGTGAAAATCGGGTAGTGTATGTCTGGTTTTCGCTTGCAGGAAAACTTTGTTGAAGATCCTGAATCCCTTCTGAGAGATCGACCTCGTGTCATTACTCCTAAAAATCTTCGAGCGGCAAAGCAAGCCAGCACAACTGCACCAACAGTCGAAACACCAATGGTCCAGAAGACCCTTTGTCTATTAATACGGGAGACGTAAAATTCGAAATCAAGACTGTACTAATCACTATGGTGCAAGCCAACCCATTTTGTGGGAAGGCTAATGAGGATGCAAGTGCTCACCTACAACAGTTCCTTAAGATCTGCAACACTTTTAAGATAAAGGATGTATCTCCTGATGATTTCCACCTTAGGTTGTTTCCGTTCTCTCTTCTTGGGAGAGCGAAACAGTAGTTCTACACGAACTGAAGTGATGTAGATGCTTGGGAGAAATGTTCTACGACATTCCTCGCTAAGTTTTCCCGTTCGACAAGACCAATGCCATGCGTGGAAGAATTTCCAGCTTCCAGCAAGATGCTAAGGAATCTATTCCTGAGGCTTGGGAAAGGTTGCAGGAGTATATCCTAGCCGGTCCCCACCATAGGATGGATGACTGGCTCATTATCCAAAACTTCTACAATGGGATGATCCCTTCCGCCCGTGACCAAGTTAATGTTGTTGCTGGATATGCCTTCTTCTCATTGACGGTGCCCAAAGCCAAAGATTTGATTGAGAAGATGGTGTCAAACATGGGTTGGAGCGATGAGCGTCTCCATACCCGCCAGTGAGGCATGCACACCTTGAATGAGGTGGACATGATCACTGCTAAATTAGACCTCCTTATGAAGTAAATTGATGGACAAAGAATTGGTGAGGTATGTGGCAATGTATATGCATTAGAGTCTCACATAACTTGTGAAGTATGTGGCAACACGGGCTATATGGGCAATGACTGCCCAGAAACCCATGAGAATGCCTTATACATAGCCAACAATGAAAACAAGCTATCGCCCAGGAGGTCAAGGGTGGGGCCAACCATGCCCATTCTTTCAAGGAGAGTACAACAATAATGGCAACAATGGAAATCAACCCAACTTGAGAGAACTTGCCATTGGTCAGCTGAAGATCAATCAGGCTATATCCAAGAAGCTATCAGCCAATGACAAGACCCTAGAAAAAATTAATACCAAGATTGAAGGACTATCCTCAACCTTCAAGAATCAATTGAGTTTCAACAAGATGTTGGAAACTTAGTTGGCTCAACTGTTAGTTGTTGTTCCTCCAACAAAGAATGGCAAGATGCCAGGACAGCCCGAACCTCCCGTGGAAAGTGCTAACATGATTTCTTTACAAGAAGGCAACTGGTTGAAGGACCCCAGATGTCCTACAATCTCATGCTCAATTGGGGCACACCACTTTGACAAGACCCTTTGTGACCTTGGAGAAAGTGTGAGTGTGATGCCCAAGGTAGTTTTTGACCAGCTGAACTTCACGGAGCTTACTCCAATACTAATGCAGCTCCAACTGGCTGATTCCTCAGTCTGTTATCTGGCGCGTATTGCTGAAGATGTTCCGGTGAAAATCCGGAATTGCTTCATACCCATGGATTTCGTGGTGCTCAACATGGAGGTCAAGAAGGATACGCCTCTCATTTTTGGGCATCCATTCCTAAGCATCGCGAAGGCTCGCATAGATGTGGGCGCTGGAGAAATCCAATTCCATATCAATGGCAAGGAGGAGAAGTTTAACTTTCGCCCAAAGTTGTAGCAATGCTCCATGATCCGTATCAAGTATGGGTCAAATGTTAAGCACATTCAAGAGGTTGAAATCACACCTCTAAAGGTGGACCCGCTCATTGCATTCATGAGTAATTTGATCTATGCGGAAAACCCATCTTATCGTCCACGATGACACCCCAAGAAGACGGAGAAGTTCGGGCCTCCCCAAAGTCCCAACTCCACTAAGCCGCCAAAGAAGGTATGGCGGAAGAAGCAAGACAAGTCGTCCAAGCTCATCCCTCCGAGCCTGGATGCCAACAATTAAAGAAGGAGGAATGTCCATCTCATCGGACGGTGGTGAGACCTAGCCAATAGGTTAAATTGGTAGTTATCCTTTTCTTTGTTTTTACTTTCTCTTTATTTGGTTTTCCCCATTTAGTTTGATTTTCCCCACTGCATATTTGGTTTTCCTAGTAAGTTGAGAATCTTATATTCTCAACTATCATTTTATATTTCTTTAATTTTCACAAAAAAAAGAAAATTGTTGTGTTTTCAAAAAAGGAGTTTTTATTTGGAAAACAATTTTCTGAGCTGCAAAAGTGGTATTTCACCAATATGTTAATTTCATAGCCTTTGGGGAGCCACTTGCTAAAAGGGGGAACAGAGGAGCCCACCTATCAGGTCGGCCGACCCCCCTGTTCGGCCGGCTAGGGAAATACCAATTTGGCCCTCTCTCTCTCTCCTCCAACGGCTACATTTGGTTCCCTAGTGATCGTTGGGGATTGCACACTATAAATGGTGGCCGTGAGGAGCTCTTTTATTCACACTTCACATCATTTCATACATCCTCAAAGTCACTCTTGCTTTGTGTTTCCTACTCTTCATTGAAGTACTCTTGATCAAAATCCAACTCAAAAAGATTTGCTTTTGTTTGCATTTGCAATTTGCTCTCAAGTTCTTCAAGGGAAAATTTGTCGGGGTTTTGCTTTAGCTAACATCACCTCTTTCGAGTTTTTGCCTTCTTGTGTTCTTGTTTGTTGTGGCCATGAAAGGAATGAAAAGGTTGTTTGGAAAGAGGAAGGAGGCTGCAAGCTCAAGCCATGGTGGAGACTCAAGCGCATGCCTCTCTTCCATTGCTACACCAAGATCACAGAGGAGTGTAGGAGAGGACACTCACATGGGTGAGAGGAGCAACCCACATCAACTTCTTCACGACAATGACCTCGACATCCAAAGTGAAGTTGAAGATCAAGCACGCAAGCTCCTCCAAGATCGTGAGTTTTCTCATACGAAAGCTTATGATCCGGATTTGATCTCCAAAATATGTATGGATTCTGAATTCTTTTCCATTTGTTGTGCATTAGGATGGGAAAATTTTGCTCACATACAGGAGAAAGGTTCACGCCTTCTCTACATACAATTCCTTTGCATACTCAAAATAGGATCTGATGGTATTACTTTTAGATTATTTCAAAAAGAATACAACATCTTATGAAAAGAATTAAGTGAAATTGTAGGCTTCCATAAACGTTGTTTGCTAGATTTAGACGTTTTGTCTAAGTTTAACAAACAAAGTTTTTGGCAAGATTTAACTGATGAGGTCAGATGTAATGCACCTAGGAATAGCCCGTTGCACAACCCTACTTTACGCTTCATGCATAGATGAGTGGCTATGACTACGTTCCCTAGAGGAGATGTAAGGATAGTGCGTGATGAGCTGAGAATTCTATTTGCCATGATTAAAAATATAAAAGTTGCTTCAGTTAATGCCATGATGACATAATAGTTAGATTACATCCCAAGGGTAGGGCCAATTGAATGCAGTTCATTGGTCACCCGCATTTCTACTAGGGTAGGAGCACTAGGATATTCTTCATTTGAGTATATTAAAAATAAAAGAGAATTAATCGACGAATAATATTTAGTGCAAGGACATACCCTTAAGCATAATCAAGATGGCTCTTTGATATTTTATTATCTCGGCTTTGACAATGAAATTCGGTTACCTAACCAAGATTATCATTTGTACAAATGCCGGAGGCTAACCATTGACCCCCTTCCTATCGAGGAAGTCAGAAGAAGTAATGTCTTTGACAGGGTAACTAGAAGTCGTACAAGGAGAGCGGCCATGCCCCCGACAACCTCCATAGTCCATGAGTACAAAGAGGAAGAGAACACAACGGGTGATACACCCGGATGGACTCAACCTCCTTCGTATGGGACCGAAGGTCCGTCTTGACATGGATGGCCAGGTGCTACATGGGAAACACCCCTATCCACTTCAAGCTCTAGTAGCTTGCCTCCAACATCTATGAGAAGATATCATTCCACTTTGGCTAGAAGTCATTGTGACTATAGCCAAGGAATGACGGACCTCTCTAGATGTATGGAGGAGCTTGAAGTGAGAACAGGTGACATCTACAACACTCTCCAAGGGCATGTCCAAGGTACCCAAAACTAGCAACAACACATGGACGCTCAATTCGTCAACTGCAACTTCACGCTACAACAATAACAAACCGATCTCGCGACATACTTCCGTCATCAAGGGTTCAACCCTCAACACGGAGATGAGTGAAGGACAAGCTTGGGGGAGGACCCCCACTTGAGATAAATTGTATCAACCCCTTGCATATTTATTTTCCACTTACCCATCATCCACCTTGCATTTAAAAATAAAAAAATAAGATAGGTTTTATTTTTAAATAAAATAAAAGATGTGCGGTAAGAATGACTTGGAATTCATATAGATAAAATGATGAATAGTTGCTCTATTTTAATTTTCCTAAGTCCCTAGTTTACAACTTACTACTTTCCAACATATTGCTCTCATTAGCTAAAATCGTTTTTGTCTTGATTTGGAAATTGTGGGTAGCAAAGGCTTAATTTATTCTAAGTTGTTGTGAGATATGATATAGTGATAGGGCTGATATTCCTAGTTTGATAGTGAAACTTAGATTTCAGAAGTTCTAAAAAGATTTAAGTTATCCTCATTTGATTGGAAATACCCACCAAAGCGATATGATACATCATATTGATAGACCTTATGCATATATTATTTGTCTTCACATTGAGCTTTGTCAAACTAGTATAGACCTATGTGAGATTTCTTTCATTACTTTTTGAATTCAAGACTTCACTTGTACATGCTATACTTCTACACTAGAAATAAGCAAAATTCTATCATACCACCATTCCACAATAAAAAGAGAAACTCCATATCATTCATTCTAGTACTCTCTCCAAAATTTATTGCATAAAAAGAGAGTAGAAGACATGGCTACAAGAAAAAGAAAAAGAAAAAGAAAATGCATGCTTACTTTATAAGCATGGGAAAAAAAAGAAAAATAGACATGTTTCATCACTGCAAAAATAAGAGAGTCCACTAAAAAAGGAGTCATCTCAAAAATATCCACATCCACACCATTCCATCACACATGCACAAGTCTTGAATCAAATTATTTTAAATTGATTTCTCCTAAGGCTTACTCTTTTCACTTAGCAATATTATATATTGCAAATATGCCTACTATATTCCCTACCAAGCTTCACATACAAGCCTTATGTAGAGGTAGGATGAATTTAGGCAAAATGCTTTGGTGAGAAAATATTTCCACTACACAAAAAGGAGAGACCTAATAGAATCAAATTGAGATACTTAAAATCTAAATTGAACTCTCCAGAATTTGAGTGAAACTTGATTTCTAGGGTATGTGTGCTCCATTTGTTGTTCTATCTTTCAACCACCCATGGATAGGAGATAACATAAGTCCCATAATACCTTAAGATGGGTTAAGTATCGTGCCAATTTTTGCAATACTATGTAGAGTATTTTGCTGTGCACATGGCACTTTTGAAAAATAGAACATAGTAGCAACTCCTGATCATCAACCTAAAGTTTTGACGTTGCTCAGGACGAGCAAAGGATAAGCTTGGAGGAGTTTGTTGACGACTGTTATACACCAATTTTACCCAATAATATAACTCAATCATGCGAAGGAATTGTCATTTCTTGCACACATCACCTTTCTATTTAACCTATTTCCACTTGTACTTGGAGAAAGTAGTGCATGCAGGAATTTTATGCAGAAATGAAGTGAAACAAGGGGATGGATCCTATAAAATATAATTCCAGCCAATCAAGCAACGACATGTGGCACCACATGGATCAAATAGCCCACAAACAGAAGTATTTGAGGCCATCCAACAGTGTAGCACCTATATAAAGGAATGGGACCCACCTGGCAGAGACCTGTACGAAGCACAACTCCAACGGGGCCAAGACCAGGTCGGTCGACCCCCCTAGTCGGCAGACTAGGTCTTCGCGCCTTTCGCGGTCAAACACCACGTGTTGGCTCCTCCCGGCTTGAAGAGGTCATGGGTGACTGATTTGCGCGCTTTTGGTGGCGGGAACCGACCCTTCTCCAAGCTATAAATAGGACCCCTCACCCTCACTTCAACACACACCACTTGAGTATTCATCCATTGTATTCACTAGTCTCCATAGGTTTAGAGGAGTATAGGTTGTAGAGAGGAGAGTCTCTAGTCCATAGTCCATGTAGGAGAGGAGTAGAAGGAGTCTCTTTCTAATTTGGAAAGGTATGTCTCTCATATTCCTATTTGTATTTGTGACTTTATTCATAATAAAGATATATCTTTAGTCTACTATTGTTCATATACTTGGATGAAGTGTTTCTTGTTTGATTGTGGATTCTATGTATGTGGTAGGAATAGTATTTATGATTGTGTTATACCATTCTTATTACATTATCATAAACACTATAAATCTCCACTATAGTCTAATTAGCTATGATATGACTATGTTAATATGAATCACTTATGCTACGAATTAACATTGGTTCAACGATGATTTAGTTCATTGCCTTAGGATGACTTGTGCCTAGGCTCTTAAGGTAATTACTTAATATGCTATCATGGTGCTAGGATAGAGAGTAGCGTTGAATGTCTCGTAGACTCTCGAATTGAAGAGGTAGGCAATAGGTGGTGACAACCCTATCTTTCCTTTGTAATCCTCCGCGTTCGATTATGCCACAGGCTCTTGGCGGGAGTCGCCTAGTGTTGCTAGGGGTAAACCTGTGCTCGATGTATTAATCCACTTAGCATAATAGTTTATAATTAATATAATCATTAGTAACTAGATTAGGCTATGTATATGTACATTAGAAGCATAGTAGGAGTATCTAACTAACTCTTAGCCTAGTTCCTCTATTACATCATTTATCCTCTTAGGATAGGATGCTCTTTGTGTGTGTCACACTACCTCAATTAGCGTTTTATCCATCCTTGCTAGAACCCTACCTAGATCAACCTAGCCTTTCCACTTATGATTGTTTTACTTCCATCTAGCCTTCCTTTGGGAAAATATAAATGACACCCTTTGGTAATACTCTTTAAAGGGGAAATGCTACATCGATAGTTTCTGTGCGCTTGCGGACGTTCATTTAAGAATCAAAATCTACCAACAAGCATTTCTGGTACCAGTGCTAGGGATGAATTGTTAGTAGTGCGCAGGAAATATCAACACTCATGTTGGAGCCCCCAGAAGAAGACATGTGTCGGCAGCCCCATCCCCCGCGTGTGGAAGGCAAGGAGCGTTACCACCTCATCAGGACGTGGCTCCGGGACAGACTCCCTGTCGACAAGATGGATGGCATAAGAGTTGTCCGGTGACAACAACCCCTTGCCGACTAAGTCGGCGATGCGGGCAGACCGGACGCGAGACTTCACCAAGGACACCATCGGAAGGAGACTACAAAAAAGGTGGTGGCACCGGTGCTTTCTTAAACCTCGGCTCACTACTCTCTCAACACTCTCTGGTTTTTGCAGGTGAGGAAGCAAGGCATGGAGGACTTAACGAGGAAAAGTGGTAAGTGGGACGTGGCACCAGGGTTTTATAGCCCCGTCGAATCGGCGGGGTAGCAAGCGGACATGCACGGTTTGAGGACATGCCTCGCCTCCATGTAACCAGCACTGTCATAAGACCGTGCAACGCCCGCAATCTCTGCAGTCTCCGCGACACGACACACCCCCCACTCCTCCTCATAATCGATGCCACCCTTGAACCATGCAACACCCACGATCTCCATGATGTTGCAACCTAGGGTCACGACACCGGCCCAATATGTCGAGGTAAGGGTAAGTTTTCGACCCACTTTTGGGGCCCTATCAGTTTCAGGTTTGAATGGCATCCCATCAAACGGACCACATGGTCGCTTGGAACGAACCAGAGTGGGGGACGAACAACATGAGATGGCCCACGAATGATGACCTTAGGGGTAGCAGATGACCCGATATCTTCGATGATCTATATCTGAGTCTCAGGACAGTGACTCTACAACTACCCCTCAAAGGGTCAGCATCGAGCCACTCGGGCCCCCGAACGGCCCGAGAACTACGGGAGTGTCCCGATCGAGATTTAGTGAAACGCGGGCAGCGAGCCCCGATCAGGTCGTTCCTTATGAAACAGGACGACCGGTTCCGCTCATCTTTATGAAACAGGATGATCAGATTCCGCTAGGATTAACCTAATAGGCAACTCACTGAGCTCAGGATTTCGATCATTGGCGAAAACTCCCACTTGCTCACCCCCTGCGAGCTACGGATGGCTTGCGAACAGAGCACAAAGAGGATTCGCAAAACTATCAACCCGGCCCCAAAAGGAACTCGGGGGCCCATCACGTGGCACAGGAACCACGATCAGGGTCGACACTCTTCTACTCCAACCCCGTGTTCCGCGGCAATCCTAGATAAATCATGAAGTCTTATTAACACATTTATCAAACTCTCTTTCCTAAGGAACCACAACGCATCGTGAAATTCGCCTCCAACCAACTAAACAACTCGGCCAGAGGCTCGAAGGCTACTGACGGGGTTCGGTACCCCGGGTACCGAAGAATATCGGATCAACGAACGGTGTTTAGCTACAACAAGACCAAGACCGCGTCCGACCTTCGGAGCAAGGAGCAACCTACCACCCAAGCCCCGACCAACGAGGTTGGGGAAGCAAATATGTCGGAGCCCCGACCATCAAGGTCGGGTGGCGGACCCTCTCGAGCCAGAGCTCGGGAGCAGGTAGCAGCATTCGATACACATGTGGGATGGATCAGACGTCTTCAATACTCAAAGGACGATCACACGCGACGTGACTCTGCCAAGCGTAGTGCTCGCTAATGTCACTCCCGCCCCGTCCCATTCGGCGTAGCTGCAAGCACGACTCGAGGACGACATAGACCGAACGACGTGATGGGAGTGGATACTACATCGACAATTTCGACGACCCTAGCGGCCCGGGAAGCACACTGACACGAACAGTGTACCACTCATCCCATTAATGAGGAGCCGATAGTTTTGTCGGCTATAAAAGGGGCTCGAAGACCACCTTTCCGGGCATGTTAGATCACAATGAGACACCTCGACACGAGAACTCTCCGTAGCGAACTCAGTTGTAAACCGTTATAACCCACTGTCGAGCTAACGAAGGACATGTGTCGACCACACTTAACAAAGAACATGTGTCACGACCACACTTGATGTAGGGCGTTCTTCCCTGAACCACTATAAATCTCTTTTGTTTTGCTAGCTAGGCCATTTGAGGATGAAATGTGCGGCAACACGATATTGGCCGGTTTCCAAAACACCGAGAAATATCATGGGATGTACATTATTGCATTAGTAAACATAACACCATTAAGACGTTGATGACATCTACTGCACCAAACATGTTATTAAGGCGGAATTTATTGGGATCCCATTTAGTGGTGTGAAATGAGCTTGTAATGCCGTTGGCTTCTGTTTAATGGTGTGAATTTATTCACGTAAGGAACTGATGAGTTCCGCTAGAACCTACAAGCAAGCGGAAAAATCTCTGTTTGACTCTATGTACAGAGTATTAATGTATTCAAACTTGTCAGTCGAAAATAATAAATAATCTGAAAGATGAAAATAACTTTAAAAACTACAACTTCTGATTGGTATCTATGTTGATGCGTAATACTAACAAAGAATAACCTAGTAAAACGTAATTAGTAGGGGAATAAGAAGTGTTGTTTTTATAACCATGACGAGACCACTACCCAACACTTGTTTTTACAATGTATGTTCCCTCGTTCTATTACAGGTATAAATTACACATCTGGGTGGGAGCGTGCCATTATTTGATCACTCTTGCTAGGTAGAAAGGATTTATTTTTTAATGGTAAAATTCATCTTCTCTACAGATTTTTTACAGGTGTACTGCTTTCCTTCGTTCATGGTCATCCTTGTAGTGTTTGGAGTACAGACATCTTTATATAGGTTGAAGCTGGTGGTAAGATCAAGATGGGTGACAGTATAACCTACAAATCAGCTCCTCGTTACATTATGCGCTGTTATGCAGAGTCCTGGTATTTTTTATTGTGTTTTAATGGTTGCGTGCATCATAATTCTGCAGAAGCGGGTTACAAACTCTATTGTATCATCTTGATATGTTTAAATTTAATAACATGGTCATTATTGAAAGAAAGTATAGTACAGGAAAACGTCGTAAATAAGCCACTCTTATTTGCGATTAGGGCTGAGCCGGCAAAATGTGAGTGCCCATACGAAATATTATAACTATTCATTTCTTATAGAAAAAGTAGTGCTACAATCTATATATAATACAACAACAACAACCAAGCTTTTGTCTCAAACAAGTTGCAGTCAGCTAAAAATGAAACAGAAAAATCGTTTTTTTAAGAAAAGTTTTACTCATTTTGAAGAGAAGTTTTACTCATTTTGAAGAGAAGTACTTCTCTTTTGTTTTTGAAGAGAAGTACTTCTCTTTTGTTTTTGAAGAGAAGTGTCTTTTTGTACTATTTGTATCTATATATAATACAATAGTATCTTACACAATTATAGATTATATAAAAACATATATATTACTGAAATCGTGTCTCTTGATACATAATTTTTATCTAAATAGACCCATTCTTTTAGTCAAAAAATAACAACAGAAAACATGACTATATAGTAAAAAGAATACCTAAATTAGATTGAACTCCCAGTTACACTTTGATTGTTGTTCATAAAATAATGGAGAAAATAAGTGTATGAAATAATCACCATACTGCATGATGCCAGATTACCAGAACCGGAAGTTTTACTATTTCTTTTTTTCGAAACCCTGGAACCATTGTCTGACGATTATATTTTATAAGAAGTGTTACAAATCAATCTACAATGTAGTGAACAGAGAACCCCGCTGTCTCAATGAAGAATAGTCAGGTCGGCACCTATTGGGCAACAAATCTACGACAATGCCTGGGTCTGAATGGAAGTTTTAATCCTTAAATACAACGGAGAAGGGACAAGAACAGTTTACCGGTTTGGATTGAGCGGTATTGCACTGCGGCAGACTTCTTGCTCGGCGGTGGCCGCGTGTATACGCCGTACGTATGGCTGTTCGAGCTTCGGCGGCACAGGACCGAGACGATCGAGTAGGCGGAGACGATCGGACGAAAGCGAAACCTAATGAGCCACTGTGTGCTGGACCAGCGGCCGCTGGGCTGCGCCTGCGTGGTGCAGCAGTTGACCGGCCCATGACTAGAATACGACTGGAGTTGTCGATCTCGAATAGAAGTTGGCCTAGACACTTGGTACAGACTAAGAAATGGGGCTCCTGAGAAATGGGAGTCCTGTGCAGTTGCACAGCTCGCACGCCCATGGGCCAGGCCTGTTTGTGAAGATCATAATTGACCGTCATAAATAGTCTTTATTTACTACGTCTGGTTCCCGGCAGTCGTAAATAAGGTCCACGGGCCGCCACATGGCAAGAGGTCTAATTTGCGACGGTCGGAGTTGACCACCGTAAATATATTATTTACAACAGTGCCGTCATAAATACTTTTATTTACGACTAAGGCCCTATTTGACATAGCTGAAACTTGTTATAAAAGCAGCTTGTTTGAAAAAATGGTGGAAAGCAGCTTAGTATTTATATCCTGTTTTTATTTCATTCTGAGAAGCAGTTGAATAAGTTGTTACAGAAGCTTCCTGTTTAGCACACCCTCAGCTTATTTTTATAAAGAAACTGCAGTAGAAGTTGTGTCAAACGGAACCTAATAATCGATGACAGCTAAAATCGTCGTAAATTAGCACTTATCGTCTTAAATAGCTTATTTACAACCGTAAGACTCTTATTAACAACTGTTTCTAGCCGTCGTTAATTAGAACTGAAGAGAGACGTCGCATCGATTTTGTGCCCAGTTACCTCAGTCTCCACCCTTTCCTTGGCCGATGCTGCATCCGCTGCTCGCACCGGGAGGTAGATCCTCTTGACGTCAGGCTGGACCCTCAGTATCTTCTCCACGAGTACTGCTCCAACAAGTTACTGGTGAGTACAATCCATGCTACAGCAAAAGCATTCTGGATTTGTTTTATGTGGCACAAGAGAGATGCATACTCTTTCCAAGGAATCCTGTGGAGCCGGTGATCAGTATGCTCTTGTTCTTGAAGTACCCCGCGATCCTGCTGCCTTCCTCCATGGCGCCAACCATCTTCTGTGTGTTCTGTATATGAAGAGAGGGACAAAGATGCAGCAGGAGGAAGAGAGTGTGTTTGTGACTGCGAGAGAAGAGAGAAAGCAGGAAGGGGGAAAGATCGCTCGGTTTATGTGGCACCAAAAGAGGCTCTTGAATGTGGTATTTATACACGAACTGAAGAAACAAGAAGTTTTGTACTAGAAAAAAAGGTATTCAGGCATAGTAGAACCAGACAGTTCCTAAGGGCCTAAGTGATCTTATTATGTGCTGACCGGCTGTGTACCCCCCCCCCCCCCCCCCCCCCCCCCCCGAGATGTAGAGGTTGGAACCTTTGTTTTCCTTATCTAAACAAAATAACTAGGATGTATTCAGTTTCTTTTCATTTTATAGCATGATGATCCAAATTCTAATCAAGTTAAAGAGGTAGGATTTCTGTAGCGAACCGGAAGTCCGTCGTCGGAAGCCTTAGGCCCGAGCGAAGCGGACTCTTAGTCACCATCATATATACCTCTTGTAAGTCGCACAGAGAGGTATGGAAAAAAGATTGTGGTCTCCTAGGATTTGTAAATTTCATGATATAGTGAGATTTCCGCTCGTGATTTTTTCCCTATGCTTTGAAGTGGTTTTTCACGTTAAATTTGTGTTTGGTTCTGTTTGATCTACTATTTTTCGTTGTTATTTTCTAACAAGCAGTACTAGAGTCACGCTCAATCTCCTGTTGTAGGGTTTGTGCCGCCATGCACAAGGTGACGACAGCGGAAAACTTACAACAGCAGAAAAAAAAAGAGGAGTCTTGATCTCGCTCACTATATATCTGCGAAATATGCCGTTCGTTTGTGACATTTGACAAACAGGAGTAAGAAAAGAGGCAGTGACTCGTCTGCATCAAGCCTTGTCGAACGTTTTGATGCGTTCCGGCCAATAAAGGCCGTTGAGGAACCTCTGATTTTTCATGTGCACGGAAGGTATGGACTAGCAGTAGGGAATCGTCTGCTTCGAGGTCAGTGAAATGAAACAGCTTGCTCCATGGGAAACGAAAACGAGTGGTGGCACCAGGATCAACCAGGAACTAGATACAATAGTATAAAATAAAAAGAACTCCCACCGTTTCGTTTTATTTGTCACTGGTTAATTTAAAAATGAACTAGCCGATGACAAATAAAAAGAAATGGAAGGATATTAGTAGTCCACAAGAGTCAGTTGGAGTAGCTTTTTAAATAATGGAATAAATTTCAGCCTTCACCTCAACGAGGCTGCAGCAAAAAATTACAAAAGTTTCTCACTGCACAAAAGTACACACGCAAAACACAAATGATGTCTTAACAATACCACCCTACAAACAGGTAGTACAAATTATTGAAACTCAATCCTATTAATAAAATGTCATCCATTATGAGCGAAGATATGTATGACGATTGACGATGAACTCTATCTCTCGGCAGGCCTCCATTAACATGTTCTTGTGCTAGTCATGCTTTTGCAGAGATGTCCAAGTTCCGCACTAGTGAGTCCCCCGAAAACCTACATGCAAGTAAAATTTCATCGGACATTTCTCAAAAACGATATCATTCTTGTAAATCTATAATGCCCAAAACACCACCGCACATGCAACTAGTATAATTTTTCTGTTTTGAGGCGTAAACATGTGTATATCCAGGAATCAAATAAGTTAGTGGTGGAGAGTGGTATAGTGATGTTCAAAGTAATCTCAATGACTCTCCAAATAAATCTTGCATAATGACAATTTAAGAAAAGATGTATAGTTTCATCATAAGAACAAAAAACACATCTAACACATTTTTTATCTCCCTTTCGGTTTCTTCTTAATAAGTTATCGTTTATTTGCACTACTCCCCACTTTAAGTACCAAAAAAATACTTTAATTTTTAAAGTAACATGTGCTTGCCGTAATAACCTATCATGACGAATATTATCATTTGTTATGATAAATATATACATGGATTGCACTGAGAAAAGACCATTTTGTGTTAGTGACCATCTAAACACATCCTTGTTTGTTTCTTGCAATATTGTATAAAGCAGGGTATCGATATTTTAAGGTTGTATTCCCCAACTATCTGTCCTACCAGAATCTAGTACTACGTCCAATATGGACCTGGAAATAACCCAAACTTAGGAATTTATCTTTTACGATCATCTGACTTGACCAAAAATGTGATTCTCCCGCTCTTCTCTGTACTTGGTCAACTGTTTTGAATCTCAAATATTTTTTTTCAAGAGGTTCTGCCATACACCGTTTTCATTGAGCATTTTAAAAAGTCATTTGTTCAACAAGCATTGATTTTGCATGTCAATATTCAAGATATCCATACCACTACATTCTTTCGGTTGACATAATATATTTCACTTTGCCAATCTATATTTTCTCTTGTGATTATCCCCTTTCCAAAAAAATCTTGATCTAAAATAATCAAGTTTTTTGAGCACTCCTGTGGATATCTTGAAAAAAGATAGCATGAACATGGCAATTCTCGTAAGCACCAAATTGATTAGTTGGAGTAGCTAGACGAGGAGATGAAATCCTTGTGTGACCGTTTCTGGGTCATCTGATACTTATCACGTCAAAGCAACCTCAACGTGGGTATTCGGTTTAACTGAAAACGGTAGTACTAAATTTTTGTAGCGGTAAAGCTTTAAAAATAAGTCTTTTTCAGACCCCTATAATCGGAGCGCGCCGCTGAATGTCTCTTTCACTTTTCCCGTACAAGCAATTGTTCTCTTAATAAAGGCAAAATGCGACTTAACAGCTGGTGACGCGTAGCGATCATCCAGTACGATTACTCGTTTAATGTGACGTGGTTTGCTGCAGCAAAAGTTGGTTCGATAATTAAGCGGCGGTTGTGACGTGATTTAAAGGCCCGATAGGCGCCGGTTGTGACGAGGGCGTGTTCCGATCCTCCGTCACAAACCACTGGTCGCCGGCAAGGGCTGCCGCAGACCTTGGCGCTTTCTCCGCACCCTCACATGCTCCAGCTGGAAGACGATGCCGGTGCAGCATGGCAATAGCTCCGTCGAGACTTTGGATGGTGCACGCCTCCAACATAAATGAAATTTAATACATCCGAATTCAGTCGAATGCATAAACAGTGTTAACGATCAAACAATCTGTATCTAAACTATATTCCCTACATTTTAAAATTACTTATTATTAAAATAATAATAATAATATAAAAATAAATTAAGATTATTATTATAACAGCAACAATTTCTAGAACAGTGAGTAATAACTAAACTGCGCTACGTGCATTGGTGTTGTTGACATCGATCAACTCAATCACGTTATCCGTATTTGACATTTTGCCATATAATATCACCTTCGAATCTCGTACACTTCACTCTATGGTTCAATATTCTTTTTACCCACGATGCAAAGCTGTGTTCGATCAAATATTACATATAGGACAGAATAAAAACAGTCGGTCAATCCGCTTCACCTGGATATCATCCTGTAAGAACAATGCGGGATATCTGTTTCCTTCCTCTTTTTCTTCCGAGACAACACTTGCAACACCCAAAATCCAAAAAAAAAACAATACCTCAAATCCTGACTATGAAAATCAAACCATTTATCTGAAACCCAAGGAATATTCTGAAATCTTCAGATGCATCACATATGCCTAACAAACAAGGCCACTCGTTACTCAAAGGAACAGCACGATGCAGTTTCAGAAGAAATACAAACCAGTTGCACTTCTAGAAGCCGGAAACTTGCAGGCAACCAGTTAAAGTTTGCATACGGTGGAAGCCAGGTAAGGCTAATCAAACACCAAACAGGTAACAGAGATACAATGCTAGGCATTAGTTCTGACACGAAAGAGTTACAGGTCTGGGACCCAAAGTTTGAGCATGAAACCTCAGGTCAATGATTCTCCACACATTCCTAGACGAAAACACATCGAACAATGTCTACATCTTCAAAGATACACTTGTCATGTGAGATCACATGCAGCTACATACCTCCTGCGTCAATCACTGTTGAGCCTGGATCTGCTGCTCAAGCTGCATCAGAAAGATGGTAGGTCGATAAAATATAATACAGACACTTGCAGAAGTTCAACTTAAGTTGAGGAAACTGAAGACCTGCAGTGCCTGTTACTATCCCAAATATTTTTCTAAGCATGGCATGACAGCATTGACAGGAAAATGAACACACAAACATTCACCAGCTAAGTTAAGTTTTGAGAGCTTCAACATTAATTGCTTTGGAAACCTAATAGTTCTTCTAGATAAAATTTAAGAAGAAACATTAAAGGTGTTGTGCATGCTACCTTACAGAATACACCCTACCTTTTAGTATGCTGTTTACCAGTTAATAAAGAAAAATGCAAGTCAAAAGCAAGCATAAGCGCATAAGATGCTACCTGAAGCATAGTCTGGAACTTGTTGCGCACGTCATAGAACTCATTTCTCACGACAGCCAATGCCATAATGCACCTGAAATTATGCAGACACACCATATTAACTTAAGCTGTAGAGCTAGAAAGACTGAAATGAAACAGCAATTGCAATCCTAACTTGATAAGAGAACTGAAGCCACCTTACTAGTTAGTAATTATGTAACTGTTGTTGTTGTATAATAAGAAATATGAGGACCAACAGAACTACACGACGATCAACAAGAATCACCATTATTCACATGATATATTGCAAACCTATGGTGTTACCATATTCCCTTTATTAATACCAACTATAAGAGAAAGCATCTAAGCACACAGCACGGTGTAACAATCTTCAGCTGCTACTCATTACATAGCCAGAGAAGCTCAAAGGCACAAGAGATAGAACATAGCAAATCAGGATGTTATGAATTTGGATAACTCATCTATTTTCTTGTTGCTTGAGTCCTAGGGTACACCCTGACCCTCATTATATAGAGGGGACTCACCTAAACACAAACTATAATTAAGTTCCAAAAGGCGTTCCAAGGCAGGCGCCTAGGCACGCTTCAGCGCTCCGCGCAGGCCCTCCGCCGCGCCTCGGGGGGTAGGCGGCCGCAAGGATAACACACTGAGGAGCAGGTGCACGTGGGCTGTGAAAATCAGAGGGTGTACACGTAGGTGGGCCGGGAAAAATCAGCTAAGGCAGTAAAAATATGCAAATAGTGCTGTGTTTTTAAAAAAATTACAGACCATCACTGCTACAGTGCATAACGCCTAGGCGCCGCCTAGGGTTGCCTAGGCACGCTTAGTCTCTAGTCGGAGCGTCACCGCCCGCCTGGCACCTAACGCCTTTTGGAACAAATTAGCTTGAAATACTTACGAGCCATGAGGCCCACTACTATCCATGACATTTCATCCTCCTTTTTGAGCAGCTCGTCCTCAAGCTGCAGTCGAGAGGAATTGTTGGAGTACACGAGTCAATCACACAACTAAAACTAAAATAACTCAAAATCAGACCTTTTACATCTCAGTCTGATAATTTATTTGTACTCTATCTAATAGCATTACATTATCAGGGAAGGTAACTCCAACTTGAGACTGGTATGAGCTGCATGTGCTGACCCTTTTGTTTGTTGTGGAAGATTCTACAGACCACATACAGATCCTGTGTCGCATCAGCGTCAAGGAGCTTGTACTCGTGCACGACGCCGTTGGTCCTAGCTCCCTTGGATGCCCAACCGCTTTGGAAGATGAGCGGCTTCATCCTGACTGATGGTTCTGCCATGGGAGACCAGTCTTCTCGACTCAATAGCCCGCGTCTCGGGTGGCAATAGTGGAGAGAAGCGCGGCGACGACGAGGCTTTGAGCTGGCCGCCTCTCGCTTGCAGCTACTGAAGTTGGCCGCAACTGCCTCGAAAGTATCGGAGGCACGATAGATCGACCGAGTGCGACGAGCGGATCCGGCCCTGCATGCACTGGATCGGGTACGTCCCGAGGGCGGATCGAACTTTCACTTTGTCGGCTTGAATTGAGGTTGAGGAGGGCAACGACCGCACAGACCGGGTGCAACAAGCCCTGATCTCGGTAGGACGAGCGTTGATCACGGCGGATATCGACAGCATGGCCCTGAATTGAAGGTCACTGCTCCGTGACGCGGATTGAGCGTGAATCGCGTGGTTCCGGGCAGGAACTCTACGGGCGACCAAAGATTTGGACGAAAATCAGCTCGAATCGAGTTGATTCGGTGTGAATCCTGCGGAAATGCAGGTGATTCTCGTTTGATGGGAGTTCGACGGTGCAAGCGGCGGTCTCAGGAGGCCAGAGGCGATGCGGGACACCATTCGATCTGCCGCAGATGGAGGGGAAAGGGATCGCGGCAATCTGCTCTATTTCTTGGCTGTTTGGGCGGTTGAATGGGGGAGAATCACAGGGCAGGCGCGGCGCTGGCGGTTCGGGCGATGGAGCGGACGAGAATCGCAGTGGCAGGCGAGGCGCCGACAGTTCGGACGGTGATTTGCAAGAGTATGGTGTCGAGTCCGACGCAGACAATCCGGACGAAGACCGCAGTTGTCAAGTCCGGAAGCGAGGCTAAGTGTTAGAATGTATAAGTGAATTGGCTACCCTTCCCCATCAGCTTAAGCTTTTGAGTGCATCTGGTCAGCGCATAGTAGATTAACATGGTATTAGAGATAAAGGTCTCGAGTTCGAATCCTGAAAGACGCAAGCCCACTCCTATTTTCACGTTTGAGGACTTAGCAAACCTCCCGTGACTGGTAGTGTGGGAGTGTATAAGTGAATTATCTACCCTTTCCCATCAGCTTAAGCTTTTGGATGCAGCCGGTTTGCGCATAGTAGCCAAGCCTAACTCACCTTCTCTCCTGGTCATCGAAAACCACGACTCCTACTTCCCCGCCTCCCCCCGGGCACGCCGGTCCCTGCTGCGCCTGCCGCGTTGCGCCTGGATTCGATGTGTCGCGTTGTGCCTTGATTCTTCTGCCCCCGCCTCTACTCGAAGTCGTCGACCTCCACCCGATGCCTGCCTCTGCTCTAAGATAAAGGCCTCCACTGCCAGCTCAGCCTAGTCTGGCCCGACCAGATCCGGCTCGATCCAGCCCGACCTGGCTGTGAGTGTCGCCCTGCCAGCTCTGGCCTCCGCGGGTGACGCCTCCCCTTCGTGGTTCCGGACGACACCCTCGGGACGGTGCCGCACCTCGCCTACCCGCGCGGCCATGTCCTCCCCGATCGCCACTAGCTCTGCGACGTCGAACACCCTTATCGCCCCTTCGACTGCTACCACCGCCGTACTTGTTGCCACCGTTGTATTCGGGCATGTCGTCACGCTCCACTCGGAGCTCACGCGGGAGGAGAGCTACAGGTTGGAGCTCTTAGAGATATAATAGTAATATTATATTAGATGATGTATTAGGGACTTATTTTCATATTTGTCATCCTTGTATATCTATTTATAGAGGCATCCGACCTTTTTAATAATATAAGATCATATTCATAACATCGTATACAAAGCTTAGGTTTTAAATCTTCTACCTTAATTTTGTTTTCTGGCGGCGGCGGTTCCTCTTCGTGAGGTGCTTTGCCAATCCCGCCGCCGCCGGAAGTTTTTCTGCAGCTGGCGAATGTTCCGCCGCTGCCGTCCACCATCCCGTTCCTATTCCAGCCGTTGCGGTTCCTGCAACTCTACCCCATCGCCCTCGTTGTCCCCGACGGAGCCCTCATTCGTATGACGAGCTCCACGAGGATGACTTCCTCTTCTCGTCGCTGGCGGTGCCAATCGAGGGGTCGAGGAGCCCAGGCCACGGGGTGCCGCAGGGCCACATCGGCCTCCTCATCGCGCTCATGCTGCATGAGGGGGACAGGAGGCTCCTGGTCCGCAGCGGCTGGGGAGGCGGAGCGGCCGCATTCTGCCACGGGCGACTTCGTTCCTACGACAAAGAATCGGCCTTGAATCCGGTTGTCCTCCTTCGAATCGGCCTCAAATCCTACCGCCCGGCGAATCGGCCTTGATTCGATTCCAGTCCACGCCGGCGGATCCTGCTCGAGTTTTCCATCTGGAGAAACGATCTTGTCTTGGGCTCCTTTGACTACTGCCTGGATCGTGGTTTGTACGCCTCAGGTGCGGCTCTTGGTTTCGTGACTAACGCCACTACTCGCCTCCACGCTCTACAACATGGATGAGACCAGCGGTCGCGCCTCGATCGTGCTTCCTTGCCTGATCGTCGTGGTTCTTCTGCGTCCCTTCTCGTTTCCGCTGCTCCCGTGCGGGTTCAGAGCTTCATCTGGCTGATGCTGATGTCAACATGACGTCAGCATGATGTCAACTAGGGTTTAATTCAAAAAAAAACGGATGCGTCGGCTCCTCTTCAAATCTGAGATGGAATTGACGTCTTTTGGGTGCATTCGTTTTGGTTGTGCGTGGCGTCTTGATCCATTGTTGATTCGGAAGTTTCGCCTCTGCCTCGTAAAAAAAAAAGTTGTTGCTTGCGCCACTTTATTTGCGCTCTCCCCATCGTCCGCTGCTTATTTTGCGCTCTCGTCGTCACCTATCATCTTCATCATGGTGAATTTTTCTTCTTCGGCCAGAATTCAGTTGTGTGGTGTCTAATGTTTTTCAATTGCATCAATTACCGTGATTGGATTCCTCGTATGCGTCTACATATGCGTGGTCTACGATTTTGGGAGTTGCTCACGGACGATCTCTCGTTGGTACTAACCCTCGTCGTCGTGAATCACAGCATCTTTGGGAGCTTGACTAGCTTCGTCTTTCTTCCGCTGCGCCTGCCAGTTCTGTCGGCTCCAGTTTTGCTGTTTCATCTACTTCGACGTTTTGCTCAGTGACACCACCATTTGGATCATCTTTGTGGCACTTAGCATGATTTTTATCTCTCCAAACTCAATGTTCTTGGCGCATCTTGAGTTTGAGAGAGGTGTTAGAGATATAATAGTAATATTATATCAGATGATGTATTAGGGACTTATTTGCATATTTGTCATCCTTGTACATCTATTTATAGAGGCTTCCGACCTCTTCAATAATATAAGATCATATTCATAACAGGAGCAGCTAGCCGCCACCACCTTTCTAACCGACCACTCCGGTGGCCCTTGGCGTCGCCCCTCCGGTCGGCACCAGCTTGCACTTCGTTGGGTCGTCGCCGTTCCTAGAAGCGTCCTCCTCTGCGCTCGTAGCTAACCTGGCCGCACATCGAGCGTTGTCGCCTGTGGCCCACTGGCCGCACGCATCCGCCGTTGTGATCTAGCCGCCATCGAGGTCAGCTCTTCGACCACCACAGCTCTCTACGACTTCGGGCAGCCATCGGGTCCTCCCACGTCCACGACTGCCTCCAAGGGCTCCTGACGGCTCTGATCGTTGTAGCCGCGCTCCGCAGCAGACGTCGGTGTGATGATTTTGGTGATGATGTTGGAGGTACCATAGGGGCAGCAACTCGTGCCCAACACCCTATAACCCGTGGAACGGCCATATCCCCATGGGGCCTAGCCCGTCTCATGGTACCTGGACATTGTGTCGTTCGTTGATCGCTTCTCCAGTCGGCACTTCTGGCTACTCCGGCTTTCAGTAGGCCCGAGTGTCCCCGTGTGCACTCCTTTCCAGTGGTGCATCCCCAGCCACCTCAAACGCACTATTGGGTGGCTCAATCGGGTGCTTCCTTTCACATCACAGCGGACGCAAGCTCACTCCTATTTCTACGTTTGAGACCCGAGGGAGCCTCATGTGAGGGTGTTGGAGTGTATAAGTGAATTGACTACGCTTATCCATCAGCTTAAGCTTTTACGTGCAACCGGTCAGTGCAAAGTAGCTTAACACGAAGGCCTTACTAGCGGCAAGTCACTGGGAAGGAGCATGTGGCACCGGATAGAGCACACGTGTTTGGAGCGGAGATCTAACCATGGCGTAGAACGCCTTTGCTCGACGGGGAAGGGCGACACACAACAACCCCAGGCGAAGGAGGATGGAGGCAGACCCGCAAATCTGGACGTGCAACGTGCGGCAGCCGCTCCTGCTCGACGATCGGAGGAAGGACGCTCCTGACTCATGGCTGCTTACTCCTTGTTCCTTGATATTTGTTGTTGCCTTCAATCGCGTAATAAGTCGACCCTCATCGTTGAATCGTGCGATCATGGCCTCCATCTCTGCCATGATGAGATCTAGTTTTTTGGAAATGGTGAGTCCCAAGATCTACAGCAGGGGTCATGGGGCGATCCGTTGTGCTGATTTTGGATAACTCATTTTCTTCTTGCTTGACTCCTAGGGTACACCCTGACCCTCATTATATAGAGGGGACTCACCTAAACTCTAACCATAATTGGCTTCTAATACCTACAGGCCACGAGGCCCACTACTATCCATGACACAGGAACACATATATGAAAACTTAAACAGCATGCCAATGAGGGGACACATGTATGGAACATTAAACAACACGGCGAATGGGGAATAATCATGGTACGCCATGTACGATAAGTTACCAAGTACTGACCCATCTCTGTTTTTGTCCTGGCATAATTGACGGAACTGCATGCAAGTAAACTTCACTTTCTGAGCACCAACACTGAAAAGGGCAAAAAGAACAGTTCAGGAATAGCATCAAACTGATTTATTAACATGATTCTTGAAAGCACCAAATCTATCACATACAGGAGGTATCAATCAATGGCCAACAGTATTGGCGTAATAGCTATAATAAAGTAATAAGTATGACCCAAAGTGCTGGCTGATGAGCATTTTCTTTAGCATGACGCAGTCATGACCATGGTAATTTTATATTACAACAACAACAACCAAGCCTTTGTCCCAAACAAGTTGGGGTCGGCTAGAAATGAAACCCAACAATTTTGAAGAAAAGTAATAGAAAATAAAATGAAAGTAAAAATAATAATAATAAAAAAAATACAAATAAAATAAGATTCTACATTTTATTTATTTTAGAAATAGGTTAATAAGAAAGAAGATAAGAGTAAAAAAATACGAATAAACTAAGATTCTGACACATTAATTGATAATTTCTATGCAGTCCTATCATGAGCCAAATCTCTAGGTATGTCTCACTCCTTTAAATCTCGTTTCACCGCCTCCTGCCATGTTAACATTAGTCGACCTCTACCCCTCCTAAAATTTTCTCTACTCTTTATAATTCCACTGTTAACCGGTGCTTCTGGAGGTCTTCGCTGGATATGCCCAAACAACTGTAGGCGATGTTGGATTAGCTTCTCTTCAATCGGTGCCACCCCTACCCTATCACGTATCACCTCGTTCCTAATTTTGTCTCTTCTTGTGTGACTGCACATCCACCGTAGCATGCGCATCTCCACAACACTCATTTGTTGGACATGTTGCATTTTAGTTGGCCAACATTATGCTCCATACAGCATCACATGTCTGATCATCGTCCTATAGAATTTTTCTTTCAATTTTTGTATAACTTTCTTACCGCATAAGATTTCAGATGTTTGTCGCCACTTCATCCACCCGATTTTGATCATGTGACAAACATCTTCGTCAATATCACCATTGCTTTGTAACATTGATCCTAAATATCGAAATGTGTCCCTCTTAGGTACTACTTGTCCTTGTAAACTAACATTTCCATCCTCACGCCCGACATTACTAAAGTCGCATCTCATATACTCGGTCTTGGTTCTACTAATTCTAAACCCCTTAGACTCTAAGGTTTGCCTCCGTAGCTTCAATTTTCTATCAACACCATCCCTAGTTTCATCTACCAATACTACATCATCAGCAAAGAGCATACATCAAGGGAATCCCCTTGTATATCCTTTGACACCTCATCCATCACTAAGAAAAAGATGTATGGACTTAAGGTAGATCCTTGGTGTAGCCCTACTGTGATAGGAAAAGTGTTAGTCTCACTATCTCTTACGCGCATACTTGTCACCACATTATCGTACATATCCTTGATAAGGTTAATGTACTTTATTGGGACTTTGTGTTTCTCTAGCGCCCACCACATGACCGGTCTTGGTACCTTATTGTATGCCTTCTCCAAGTCAATGAACACCATATGTAGATCCTTCTTTTGCTCCCTATACCTCTCCATAAACTGACGGAGTAAGAAAATCGCCTCTATAGTTGACCTCTTAGGCATAAAACCAAACTGGTTTTTAGTGACATTGGTCACTTTCCTTAAGCGGTGTTCAATCACTCTCTCCTAGAGTTTCATAGTATGACTCATAAGCTTAATTCCTCGGTAATTAGTACAACTTTGAACATCTCCTTTATTTTTGAAGATGGGTACTAAAATACTTTTCCGCCACTCTTCAGGCATTTTGTTTGACTGAAAAATACGGTTGAATAGTTTAGTGAGCCATACTATTGCTACATCCCTCAGACATCTCCACACCTCAATGGGGACATCATCAGGGTTGTGGGCCTTTCCTCCTTTCATCCGTTTTAAGGCCTCTCTAACCTCATACTCTTGTATCCTCTGTACGAATCATCTGTTGGTGTCATCAAATGAGTCATCCAACTCGAACCTAATGCTCTCATTCCCGTCATTGAATAGTCCATTGAAGTAGTCCCGCCATCTGTTTCTAATTTCTTCATCCTTCAATAGAATTCGATCTGCCTCATCCTTAATGCATTTGACTTGGTTAAGATCCCTCACCTTTCTCTCGCGAAGTTTTGTCATCTTGTATATATCATTTTCGCCTTCTTTTGTCCCTAGCCTCTCATATAGCGCATCATAGGCCTGCCCCCTTGCTTTACTCACAACACGCTTTGCATTTTTCTTAGCCTCTTTATACTTTGCCATGTTACTTGCGCTTCTCATGATGCCAGCTCTTATAAGACTTCTTTTTCTCCTTAATATCTTTTTGTACATCTTCATTCCACCACCAAGTGTCTTTATCTACAAGTTTCTTACCTTTGTCCACCCAAGCACCTCCCTAGCTGCCTTCCTAATGTAAGTCGTCATCTTCACCCACATACTATCCGCATCTTCCTCTTCGCTCCAAGGTCCTTCCGCGATCATCCTCCTTTTGAATGATTGTTATGCTTCATCCTTCAACTTCCACCACTTTGTTCTTGCGGTTTTAACACCTTTGTCTCGTGACACACGCACGTGGAAACGAAAGTCGACTACTACAAGTTTGTTTATGTTGTGGAACAACACATTCCCCAGGAATCACCTTACAATCTAAACATGCCCCCCTCTCCCTTCTCCTAGTGAGGATATAGTCGATTTGACTAGAATGTTGGGCACTAGTAAAGGTCACTAAGTGAGATAGCCTCTTCTTAAAGAGGGTGTTAGCTACCAATAGGTCATAGGCTACGACAAAGTCTAGGATATCCTTACCCTCCTGGTTTCTATCGTCACACCCAAAACCTCTGTGTACCTCCTCAAAACCTACATTAGTTGTACCTACATGACCATTGAGATCTCCTCCTATGAAGAGTTTCTCGGTTATCGATACACTACTAACCATATCCTCCAAGTCCTCCCAAAATTGTCTCTTAGTGCTTATGTCGAGCCCAACTTGTGGGGCATAAGCACTAATGACATTCAAGATAAGGTCCCCCACAACTACCTTGACTAGGATGATCCTATCCCCTCGTCTACGTACATCCACTACTCCATCCTTGAGCCTCTTATCTATTAGGATGCCTACGCCATTCTTAGTTCCAGTCGAGCCAGAATACCAAACTTGAAACCGGTATTCTCAACATCTCTCCCCTTTTGACCTGCCCACCTAGTCTCTTGTACACAAAGGATATTTACACGCCAACTAATTGCAACGTTCACTAACTCTCGTAGCTTACCCGTCAAGGATCCTACATTCCAACTACCCACCCGAAACCTAGTTTCCTCGGCTAGCTTCCTTACCCTTCGCATCCGTCGAGGAAGATGCAAAGACCCTTGCTCACTTAACACTACATCCGGGCGATGATGTAGCGCGCCACTAAGGTGGTGGCAATCCGGCCCTTGCCCATTTAACACCACATCTGAGTTCTGATATGGCGTGCCACTAAGGCGGTGGCGACCCGACCCTCGCTCACTTAACACCATACCTAGGTTCCGGTATGGCGCGTCGCTAAGAGGGTTACGCCCCAACGAATTTCCAATAGGTTTCATTTCTATGAGAATGATTAAGTATAGTTGCTGGCTTGCCAAGCTTATCACAACCTCTTCTCCTTTATCTGAGTTTAGGACCGGCTATGTCATTACAACATAGGTGGAGTTAATTTTATATTCCACTTAACAAAATGCCAGTGGGCAGCTCTCAGTTCAAGTGGCAAGCAACAAGTTGATGATTACAAGGCTCCAGGTTAGATCAGTACAGTACAGCACTGAGTAAATAGTATACACCGGTAACCATCAAGAGTTACGCGTTTGACTTGATTCCTAACCCCCAAAGGCAACAAAAGCCGAATATCTGCATTGGCTCAGCCCATTTTGGTAGCTTAAAACAGCGAAACAATAGCACCATAACTATTTGCGAGATGACAAATTTGCAGCTATCAACATTTAATCACAGAGCAATAACAAAATGGCACCGACAGGAATATTCAGAAATCAGTTGTATAATGAAAACGTTGCATACAGCCCTCTCGCCCTTTGCTACCCATGGGCCATGGTTACTGTATAATGACATCACAAACGGCACAAACTGCACAGCTACAAGCGTGGACACGCATTCTAGCAGTTGCAAACACTGACACCTGGCATGCGCGGACAATCCTGAATAAATACCAGCGCGTAACAGCGTTAAGCGAAAAACCAGGGGTGATGTAATCACCTGGCGCTGCTCCCCTTGAGCTGATGCACGTAGGCGTCGACCTTATCGAAGTCGACGGTGGGCTGCTCCCTGTGCACAGTCCGAATGCCGGAGCAGACCGAATCAATTGCAGATACTCTCAGGGCTATTTAGGAGAGAGGGGGAGTCGAGAACGACGGCCTTACAGCAGCTTGGAGAGCTCAGCGATGATCCTGTCGGCGTCGTCGCAGAAGAGGGTGACGACCTCCGCGACGAAGCCCGGCGAGCTCCCGTCGTCCTGCAGCATCTGCAGCTGCTGGAACTGCTCGTCCACCATGCCCTAGAACCGCATCGCAACCGCAAAAAAAAGGCAGAGATTAGCAAAATCCTCCGCCTCACAGTCACAGATTCGATCAGCAAACGACTAACCGTCCGCCAAGCAGCACGCACAGGATGGAGAAACCGGACTCACCGAAGCGTACATGGCGGCGACGTGGGCGTTGAGCTGCTCCCTAAGCGCTGCGGCGGCCGCCATAGCGGAGCGAACGACTCGAGGAGGCGGAGGTGGTGGCGTAGGAAGTAGGCGGAGCTGGGAATGGGGTGGGTAGGTGAGGTGGGTTGAACCGGATCCGGGAAGCGATGGAGACGGGGAGGAATCTATTTATAAGTGGACCGCCGGCGAGGGACGGACGGGGAACGGATTCGCGAGCGCCCAAAGCAAAAGCTGTGGTCGCGGTGATGGTGGCCACGGCCCTCCTGCCTTCGGTGGCATGCCGATGCTGGATTCCTCCTCGTCTTTCCTTTTTCCTCTGCTCGTTTCCATTTCCGATTTCCCATTCGCTCTTTTCCAATTTCAGAGGAATTTTTCATGATGGTTGATTCTGCAGACCAAGACACGCGTACGGCTGGAAAAAACGATTGATTTTACATTAGTTTTTTTAACCAAAAAAAGTTAAATGTTCCATGTTTTGCGTCTGACAAAAGGGACTATTTGAAATTCACTGTTACATACGTTAAGATTTATTATGAATAACCTTACTAGAGAAATGTTTATGATCCAACTTTATTTTTTCCAACAAAACCTTACAGGTGAAAATATTTTCTGTAACAGTTTTACAAAAAACTATTAAGGTTGCTGTAAAAAAGCATGATTTTTGTAGCCAATGGTTTTTATGACACGACTTACAATATTATTTTAAGGAGAAATATTCTTTACCTCAGTTAAATATTTGCGAAAAAACGTGAACTGCAACACGTCCGTGAAACATTTTAGGGCTACAAACTTATGATTTTTCCAATACAAAACTAAACAAGAAATGTTCCAACAAAACATTTTCTTACTGCAGTTCAAGATTTGTCTGCGCTCGAGCTACAATGTACCAGTGTGATACCGTCGTATCACAATCTAAGAACACCCAAAAAACTTAATCGAGAGTCCATGGTCGACCCAACTTTTTCCATTCCACGAGTTAAGATTTGCTAAAAAATGCTCGAAGGTGATATGCCAGCAACTTATTGTCATTTTTTATATGACAATGCAATGATTTTATGCCAAGTTTCAAGATCTGCCAAAGAAGCTTGGTCTGTTGTGGCCATCGAAACGTTTTTTATTTCAAGATTTAAATTTTGCAAAATAAAACTGTATTATTTTAATGTACCATCAAAACAAGTTTATAAGACTTTTCGTAGTATGCGTTGTAAAACATATTGAAAAGGTTACTGGAAAATTTAGAGTAGAATGTATATAGAGAAAGTTATAGAGGATATAGAGTACGATTAGACTTTAAAGTAAGATATAGAATAGATGAGTGCAGATAGCTCGACATCAGAACTGCATTAGAGCCTCGATCTACAATGTGATAACAACCAATCATGTTCCTAGAAACTCGGGTAGTCTCTGATCTGAGTGGCGCGTGTTTGCCTTGTACTCCATCTTAATCTTTTTATTTGTCACCGATTAGTTCAAAAATGAACAAACAGATGATAAATAAAGAGATCCGGAAGAAGTACTGTTTAGTGTAGCATTTACGTCAGGGCATGATTATTGTGAGTTTATTGATGTTGTAAGTTACTGAACTTTACTGTTTCTGCACAGTATGTCATAGCAGAGATATTAGACAGGTGTACATGAGAATTAGGTGGCAAGGATTTGGAGCGCTAAATTATGTACTTCAACTATTTTTTATCATTCCAACAAAATCAAATTAGTACAAACTGCTATTTTTCCTGTCGTGACATCATGTTTTCCAACCGGAGGAAGCACATTCTGTGCCAATAATTGGGGAAGAAAGGGTAGTCCATATGCAATTTGCCAACTGAATACATGTACGTGTGATCTGACAGATCTTCAAGATAAGAATACGCTCTGTTTTAGTGGATGTTTTCACGCTCGTGGTCGCGTTGCGTTCCCTCATTCGGCGAGCGTCCGTCTGATTCCGCCAGTATAGATTTTCAAATGGGCCGGGTCTAATGGGCGGCACGAGGCACGGCCCAAAAAAATGCAGCCCGAGCACGGGTCCCACCCGAACCGGATAGTGTCGGGCTGGCCCGGGCACTATTTTTGGGTCGTGCTTGGGCCGCCTCCTCGACCCATAGTGCCAGCCCGAGTCCGGCACGGTTAATGGACCGGCCCGATGTTGGCCCGTTATACTCTTAAATCTCATATCTGGACCGTTGATTGCTACATCTATTTTCAACCGTTGGATCAAAATTATGTAAGATGCATATAAATACCCATCCTCATTCTCAAACCCTAACCATCCCTTCCCAACCCTAGCCGCCGATGCCCACTAGCCAGCCGTCTGCCACCCGAGCCGTCGGCCGCCGGCTAGGGCTGGGCATCCGGTTAACCGAAAAAATTTGGTTCAGTTTTCCGGTTTTTTTTAATTCGGTTTTCTAAAAATGAGAACCGAAATTCAATGGTGAAATTAAAAAACCGGACCCCCGGTTAACTGAAAATTTCGGTTTCGGTTTTCGGTTAACCGGTAAACCGTGAAATTTCATACCTGATCATGCCTAGTGGGGCGACGGAGGCCGAGGGGCGAGGAGGGCGGCGAGGCGCGGGTGCGACGGAGGGCGACAGTGCGCGGGCGCGGCGAGTCGGCGACTACGAGCGGGACGACGGAGGCCGAGGGACAACGGGCAAATGGAGGCCGAGGGGCGACGGCGGCGCCGCGGCGGTGCGTCCACGCGGGCGTCGAGCGGCGCGGGCTAGGGTTGCGTCGCGGGATGCTGGCCGATCAGGAAATTGAAGAGTCGAGAAGTGGAAGAGACAGGCTGGGCAGCCTAGTGGGGCGTCGGAGGCCGAGGGGAGGGGCGAGGCTGGGTGATTGGGTTTTAGTGGGCCGAATTGACAGTTGACAAACTGATATACACACTTTATTCGGTTCACCTGATTAACCGAGAAAAAAACCGAAAACCGAAAAATAATTCGGTTTTTGCAGTCCAGCAACCGAAATTACATCCGGTTTAATCAGTTTTGGTGTATTCGGTTTCGGTTCCGGTTATTTCGGTTCAACTATTCGGTTTCCGGTTTTTTTGCCCACCCCTACCGCCGGCTGCGCCAGTCTCGCCCGTCGGCCGCGCCGGCCTCGCCCACCGCGCCCGAGCCGTCGGCCGCCAGCCGCGCTGGCCTCGCCCGCCGCGCCCGAGCCGTCGGTCGCCAGCCACGCTCGAGCCGCCAGACGCCGCCGTCGACCGCCGCACGTGTCGCCGAACGCCCCCGCCGACCGCCAGCCGCGCTCAAGGTGCTGGGTGTCGCACGCCCGTGCCGCCATTCGCGCCGACGGCGCCGTCCCGCCTCCATTCCGCTACAGCGTCCGGCCGCCTCCGAGTTTGTCGTCGGGTCGTCGTGTGGTGGAGCCCGTCGTGCCGCCGTGCCGTGCTTGGGCCGCTGTTTCAGCCCGACGGCACGACACGGATGAAACATCGGGCCCGTTCGTGTCGGGCCGCATCCGGGCCATGCCGGGCAACCCATTTGGCAAACTATATCCGCCAGTCTCCCTGTCCAAAGCTTCCGAACCTCGTTATCTATCCCTTGTCTGATACCAGTGTCAGGGCACACAAGTAGCACATGTTATCCATTGTCGACAGCGTATGCAAGAATTATACACCAGGCACTGTCTCGTTCTGAATTTACAATACATTTACAGTACATTTTTAACATTATAGGATTCTCACTGTCAGTGGCGAAGCCATATTGTGAAACACACGACAATTCAGAGAATCACTAGCGCTAGCACTTGGCAGCAGAACTGCATGAATTCATAAATCATGTGTTTTTCAGTTTTTTTATGGGACAGCGGGGGCCCCGCAACATGTGGCTGCGTTAGGTTTTCCGAGAATCGAGGAGGTGCAGCATGTAGCCTGTAATTATTTACTTCGGCGCATAAGCCATGCATTCAGAGTTTTTGCTCCGGAGTTAGGAGAGTGCCTCCGCTCCATGTTTAGAGGAAAATAACGCAAAACTTCACAGAAGTAGAACTAAGCTCTGTACTCGTCACCGCAATCGCCGATGACATCCATCAGATTTCTGCCCTTCTTTGATGCTTCAGTGATGCTGTTCATATCCTCTTCATCCAGCTCAAGCGAGAGTATGGCATTGGTATCTTTAATGTGTTCAGAGAGCCCAAGCCTCACACCCACCATTGAACCTGCAACCGATGTCTGCTCCACCAACAACCAAACAACAGATCACGAATTGTGTCAGTACTATGGATGAAGACATCACGAATCATGAAGCCACTTGATGTAGATGCAAAAGACAATACCTGGTTCAGTATGTATCTCACAGCAACAGTCGCGATAGGCACACCGTGTTTCAATGACACCTTATTTAATATTTGAAGCAAAGCCTGGAATAAGCTCCAGCCACCCCAAGCGTCCACCATCTGTCACAGCCTTGACAATGAGAAGCATGAACCGGAGAAACAAATTAAAAATTGGATAATACAAAGTGCTCACTCTCTTATATTTCTGCAAGGATGGGGTATTCAAAGGAGGTCCAGCAAAAGGTATCGATACGTTAGTGTCAAGAAACTTCTCAGACAAAAGACCACCCATAACTGTGCCATACCTGCATCAAGGGATAATGAGTTTAAACTATATTGCACATAGAGAGGGAAGGGGGGTATAAGGGAGGGAAGGAGCAGACGTTATAAGTTTAACTCCAGTAAGTTGGCAAAGCTCTGCCATTCTTTGCTGTGGGCGCATGTCAACAACAGAATGTTGAACCTGAAAATCACAATCTCATACAACTGAGCGACATATAATAGTGGACAAAAGGCGAATCTGCCATGTAGATTTGTGGAGAAATATACCTGGTTGCTGACAACTGGGATTTTATTTTCTAGAATTATTTGCAGTCTGTCTGTGTCGAAGTTCGTCAGAGCTACAGTTTTTATCTTGCCTGCAGAATATTCAGAACAAAAACATCAGATAATAATTCAATGATACTGATAGACCATGAGAGTGTAAAAGGTAAGTGCTACGATTTGTTAAAGTTCAGAAATGTAATATTACCTTCCTCCTTCAGGTCTGTGATGTGCTTTAGTGCGTCAAGATATCCAGGATTTGAGTAATCCCACCTATTTTAGGATTCAAGGTCAACAAAATTACCGGTTATTGCAATAATGAGAGTGACTAGAATGCAATCTGAGTTATGGTGCAATCATGCAATGTTGGAAATCCGGCCTTTGGAACATCTGATCTGCCTTTGCAAAGGTGCTGTACTGTTCTGTTTAGACAGAATAGATCTGTTGCAACCTGCAGAGAAGAACAGGATGTTCCTGCGTGCAGTACAGAGAGGAGACAGGTAACAGGAAGAACAGAGCACCCCTGGTGCTGAACTGTACAGGAACAGCTGAGAACAGGGATGAACAGGGAGGAATAGCAGATTTGATCTGCTATTCTATTTTGAACAGGCGCAGAACAGGAGAGAGGAAGAGAATTGCTGCCGTGAGGGCTGTTTCTGGTGATGGAAACTTGTATTAAACAATGATTTTCGGTACAACAGGGAGGGGGGCACCCCTGTTTATATAGGGGCCAGCTGGGACAGTCTCAGGGCCTTACAACTTTATTTTATCTCTACCTAAACAAGACTCTAAAACAAAATAGGATTTCCTGGACTCTATTTAATTTCTTCTATCTATAGTTGGCTGTCGCCAGTGTTGTCCAGGAGACGCCTAGTCGCCGCCCAGGCGTCCAGTCGGCCGGCGGCGGACACCATGGTGGCTTGCCTCGCCTGGACCGAGCAAGGCGCCCGCTCGGGACGGCTAGGCGTCGCCTGGCGGCCTAGGCGTCCTGTCTGGCTGACGTCCAACGCGTAAGAGAGGGGGAGGGGGAGTTGCGTCGCGCCGCTGAAGGGAGGAGGAGGGGAAGCTGCACCGCGCCGCCGAAGGGAGGAGGAGGGGGAGCTGCGCCGCACCGCTGGAGGGAGGAGGGGGAGCTGCGCCGCGCCGGCCGGCTTGAGACGAAGGCGGCGGGATGCCGACCGGCTGGAGATGAAGTCAGAAGGAAGACGAACTAGCGCCGGGTCCAGGAAGCTGAAATGACGGCTGGATCAAAGGAGTAAAAAATGGATGGCTGGATGGGGTTATGAGCTAAAACCCTAGGGTGAAGGTTAATGGACCTGTTTGGGCCCAATAGCCTCCCAGCCGCCACATTGTTTTCCACTTTTCCTGCCTTCCCTACTTCGTGTCTTCGTCCCTTCGTCGACTCATCCCTCCGCAGCCACTCCCAGATTCGGCTTCCTGCGCGACAATGGCGCCTCCAGCCCTGGCTCGGCGTCCGTTCCGGCTTCCTCCCATGTGTCGGCGGCCTTCAAGTCATCCTCCCCTGCTGTCTCCCCCTCTCCTGCAGGCATCTGCGGTCCTTGCCTGGCGCTCGCTTAGGCGCCTTGGCGTCAAGGCGGCTGGCGGGCGCCTAGGCATCCATGCGATGATTTGGATTCTACAGGCTTCTGTACATGTGGCCCTCCTAGGTGCAGAGTCCTGATCGAACTCCTCACTGCACCAGGGCACCGTACAAGGCTTCCTGTTACAGGGTCATGTAACATTCTCCTCCTGACCCTGAAACTGACGCATGTCCAGGATCCCGATCCTTCTTCTCATCTCGACGAACTTCTGTCTTCCAAGTGCCTTGGTCAAGATGTCCGCCATCTGGTCCTTTGTAGAGATTTGCTCAAGCACAATAGTACCATTGTCCACACATTCCCATATGTAGTGGTACTTGGTGTCTATGTGCTTGTTCCTGTCATGGTGTACCGATTCTTGCTCAAGTCTATGGCAGACTTGTTATCAACCCGTAGCACTGGAGCCTTCACCTTTTCAGCCAAGTCTTCCATCAACTGTGCCATCCATACACCTTGAGCTGCTGCAATATATTCTGCTTCACACGAGGACAGAGCCACCACCTTCTGCTTGCTGGACTGCCACGAAACGGGGTTGTTTCCAAGACAAAACAGCACCCCGCTTGTGCTCTTGCGGTCATCCACGTCTTCTGCATAGTCGCTATCCGAGTAGCCAATCAACTCCATCTTGTCTCCCTTTGGATAGAAGACTCCAAAGTGGATTGTACCCGCTATGTAGCGTACGATGCGTTTGACTGCAGCGTAGTGTACTTCCCTTGGCTCCTCCAAGAACCGACTCACATACCCAACCGAGTAGGCGAGGTCGGGGCGTGTGTTCACCAAATATCGCAGCCCTCCCACCAAACTCCTGTTGCATGCACCAACGGACTGTCACTTGTCTTGTAAAGCTTCAGCCCTTGCTCAATGGGGAATGCACAAGGGTTGCACTCCTCCAGGCCAGCTTTTGAGACAAGCTTGGAAGCGTAGGCCACCTACCCAACAGTTATCTCTGCTTCAGACTGCCGCACCTCCAGGCCAAGATAATACGACAAGAGACACAAGTCGCTCATCTCGAACCGCTTCATCATCTCATCTTTAAACTTCATGATGCCGCCCCCTCCTGTGATCACGAGATCGTCGACGTACACGCAAACGATGAGCTTCTCCTCTCCAGCTCCACGAAAGTAGATCTTGTGCTCGCTCATACTCTTCTGGAAACCAAGCGATAGCAAGCTATCATTTAGCTTGGCATTCCAGGCCCTGGGCGCTTGACGAAGTCCGTACAAAGCCTTCTTAAGCTGGTACACCTTATGTTTGACTCTGCCGACAATGAAGCCAGCGGGCTGAGAGGCGTACACCTCCTCCATCATATCGCCGTTCAGGAAGGCGCTCTTCACGTCCATGTGGTGTACCTCCCATCCCTTGTGTGCAACAGCTGCAAGGAGCAAGTGAACAGACTCGAGATGGGCTATAGGAGCGAATACCTCGTCAAAGTCTATTCCTTGCCGCCGGACATAGCCTTTAGCCACCAATCGAGCCTTGTGCTTCACCACCTCTCCATGCTCATCCCACTTCGCCTTGAACACCCACTTGAGGCCAATGGGTTTGTGTCCTGCAGGAAGATCAACAAGTTGACACGTCTTGTTTTCTTCTATGGACTCCATCTCCTCGAGCATGGCCTGTCAGCGAAGGGTGTAGGCTCCTCTGCGGTGGTGAACATGAGCTCCCCCTCCTCCAGGCTCGGTTGGCGTGGCGCGCGCCCAAGAGGGTTGAGGGTTCCCAGCACGTTGCGCATCATGCTAAACCGAAGTGCAATGTTGTCGTTGTGGTAGGCATCGACGTTGCTGCCGACATCCATCCGCGGCGTAGCGAAGCGGATCGGTCGTGGAGGCTGTCGGGGGTGACGAAGGTGCTAGAATCTTCAAAATTGGACCCTCCCACTGTTGTTGACCCCTGCGCAGGGCTGTCCCAGCTCTGCTCCATGCAGGACAGACCCTGCAGGAGCCTACGGGGAGTCGTGGGGGGTGCTGGTCGCCTACTAGCAGCCCTGGTGTGCCGCGCTGGAACAGCAGGTCCAGTAGGTGCTAGACCCATAGAGTCGACATAGAATGTATCGTAGTCCTCTTCTTCAGCCTCTTCACCCAAATCCCACTTGGTTGCCTCGTCGAATATCATGTCGCGTGATATGTGTGTGCGCCCATCAGCCGGATTGTACATCCGATAGCCTTCCGTCCCTGCAACATAGCCAAGAAAAATCATCAGCAGACTCCGGTCTTCCAACTTTTTCAGGTGGGGGATTGTATTTTTGACATGCCCCACGCACCCAAAAGTTCCGAAGTAGTTGATGGTTGGTCCCTCCCCGTGCCAAGCTTCATATGGCGTCTTCCCGTCGAGGCCGCGAGTGGGGGATCTATTCAAGGTGTAGACGGTTGTCAGGACCGCCTCACCAAAAAATAACCCGGGCATACCCTTCGCCCCCTTCGCCTTCAACACGCTTCTCGTCATCCCGACCACCGTCTAGTTGTGTCGCTCCTCCTTCGCCAGCTTCCGAAGCGCCTGGAAGCCGACGTGTCTGTAGCCAGTGGCGAAACTAGCCAGTAAAATACCCTGGTGCCTCTCTACAATTATACGTGATTTTTCAAAAAAATGTTAAGAAAAGCATGAATTATTAAGAAGTAATTTTTTTTGACACTGGTGCGCATGCACCAGGGAAGCTCTACCTAGCTACGCCAGTGTCCGTAGCGTTCGTGCCAACGCCACACGACATCACCACGTCGTGCGGTCAGGCAAACTGGACGCTGGTTAAGTAAAAAAGATGACAACCGTAGGATGCAGATCCAATGAATGAAGATGGTTGATTGCACGATTGCATTAAAACACAGATTGCATACTAGTTGTTGTCTGCAATAATAGTTGTATTATAAAAGTTATGAAACATCCCTGCATCCCTCATGGAGTACCCACATTATCAGTGTGCTAGAGGCTTTAAACAAAGCTGCATCTCAAAAATTTTGGACTTGTAGTGCATATGCACATTTACCTAAAGACTAAGTTCTGAAGTTTTGATATTTCACATGTTTCCGAAGTCCTTCAAATTGCTCTCTCATACAGCACAATTAAGTGCAACATCATACTCCATGTATTACAGTACACTTCCATGAATCATTATTGTTGTATGATAGATCACTGAAAATTTCACTATACAATAGACTAAAGCCGTGCTATGAAGTATCTTGCAAGGAAGTTAAAAATCCATTCTAAACCCCAACACTATTTTTTCATGTGCATCCGTGAAGGCATGCACACCAAATAGAAACCAGATATTATGATAAGACTATGAGCAGAGGAACAAACATACCAATGGAACTGCAACATGTCCAAGGCAGCAACATCCATCCTCTTCCGAGATCTGTTGATATTATCCTCAACATAGTTTCTTGTCATCTTAACAGGAGGTGGTACCCATTTTGTAAGCCTGTCAGCAGCAGGTGGAGAAAATAGCTAAGTTGCATCGATGTGGCATAGAGACCCTAAAAAATCACTTACCCCTTGATTTCTTGGAGCAGCTCAGGTGGGCGCTCACGCCTGACTTTATTGATGAACATGCCGTACAAATCCTCTGCTGGCCCATCTGTCAGGACAACTGGATGTCAGTCAAATTGAAAACATGTTTATGGCTCTTAGATTATATATTAAAAATAAAAAACATGATTCAGATTACCAAAAAAGAACAAATAGCTGATGCAGTTCAGTTCCCAATGAAAATAAGTTAATACTCAGTGATTGCATTGCAATTCAAAGAAGAATGTAAACATGACTTATATTTTTAGCCGTAAGAACAAGAACTATGAACACATTATACTACGTAGCTTATTGGCGTGGATTAACAATTTCAGCTTCGTGCATCGCGTGCACATTGACAAGCAACACTCAACTCGCATCAACAAATGAAATGGTAACAGATATGCTAGCATTTAGCAAGAGCAATTACACGCACGCTAGGTGTTTGTGCGAATGCCGATCAGACATGGGTAAATGGAAGGGAAAGGCGGGTACAGTGATCAGCCATGTCGAACGTGGAGAGGCCCGCGTCGGCGTAGGCGAGCATGGCATCGACGGCAGCGTCGCGGTCGATGCGCCCCCATCCTCCGCTGGTCTGCCACATGCCGTTGAGCACCCGGCATATCGGCAGGGAGTCCCCGCGGTTGCTGACGGTCGTCACCCTCCCCGGCGCCGCGGCGGTCGTCTCCGTAGCCGCCCCGGATCCTCCCGAGCACCTAGCCGGCCTCAGGCGGCGGGGGACAGGAGGCGGCGCTGCCACCGCCGGCGAGAGGGCGCGCGCTGTGGAAGAGGACATAGCGCTCATCGCGAGCACGCGCGTCAGGTGCGCAGAGAAGAGATAAGGTTACTGAGAAGAGAGAAGACGCTGCTCGCCTTTTGGTGGGCCAAACGAGGGAGTATTTTGTAAGAGAAGTGAAATATATAGATATATGAACTTATTCGGTCGTGTCATTTAATTTTCCTTTCTCGATTCATGAATCTTTCTATCCGCGTTAACTGGATACATGAAATTTTCTACTTAGTTATAGGTACATGAACTTTTTACATGATGTGCTATATATTCATATTTTTTCACCAAACGTTATGAAGTCAAGGTTCATCGTTTCTTGCTCGAGTGGAACGACGACATGCAACAATTTCTATGGTGTGTCAGGATTCATGCAGAAGATGTTGTAGTCCAATTTCCAGCATGACCAAACGAACGCAAACTCGTCCTAAGAATTCCTAGTATATTGTGTTTTTTGCAATTCAATCCGATGGATGGTTATACATCATGTGGAAAAGGTGAGGGAGTGCAAAATATTGACTACTGCCAGCCTCGAAAGGGAGTAGAAACCCGATGATTTTCTCTCTGTTGTGTTGCTCAGTTAGGATGATATGTAAGATGCATATGTCAGAATCATAACGGTTGTCGAACTAAAAGGTATGGACTTACAAACTATGTTGCTCAGTTAGGACGATATGTAAGATGCATATGTCAGGATCGGTTGTCGAACTACAACGGTAAAGAGGTATTGACTTGCAATACAACAGTTAAAAGTTCATGCATGTACAATTGCAAAAAAAAAAAGTTTACATAACCCTCCAATTATGACCTATGATCTAGAGACTACTTAACTCCCAACTTCTAAAACATATATTGAACCCTCTAACCTATCTAAGACCATATAATTGACCTCTTAAAGTGGTTTTGATAGGTGATTTTGCTACATCGGCTGCTCACGTGATGTGTATTACATGTGTGTATTGTGGAACTGTCAGAAAAAGAAGGCTCATTCCACTCGCGAACGACGTGCCTGCTACCCCAAGTGGCTTTGCAGCGGCAGGGACCAGGGTTGGCTGCATCACCGGTAGTCGCTAAGACCGTTCGCAGTGGCACGCTGTAAAGCATACTATATACACTGTAGCGCAGTAGAAGTTTAAAATACGTACTGTAAAAATAAAAAGGTAAATAGTGTATAGAGTACGATTTAGAGTACGCTGGTGCAGACAGCCTAACCCCGTCTAAGTTACCATCTAGAGCTCGTTTCACACGGCGGTGGGAAAAAACACGATGAATCTTTGCGGAAATTGCCGGTTCTTTGGAAGTGGTTGCAAGCCGGATCTTCGCGGGTCCATGGCTGCATCGCTTTTCTTTTCCTTTTTTCCTTTTTTTTAGAGAACAATTTTCTACTCTCTCCTTTCCAAAATACTCAGCCCGGGAGAGAGCTGAGCAGCCACCATTGGCATCAGAGGGTTGAAGACGGACGCAAACAGGAGCCCCACCGCTTGATGCACCATGACAACACCACTAGAATCACGTGTGACGCCAGGATGTCCGAGTACACCACAAACAGTAACCTCACGTCGAACTACTAATGGGCGTTCGGTCTAATTTCGTTTTTCTTCTTATTTTGATTTTTTAAAATCACTAACCGAAATGTTGTATAAATATTAGATAACCGAACATTTCGAGTACCTAAATTTCGATACGATTTTCGATTTTTCCTGAAATACCCAATTATATATTTTACGCATGTCATGCTCTTAACAATTATCATAAATATAATATCGTTCATAAATTTAATCTCATGTGTCATTAAATGGTGATGACCGTAGCCAATGCTCATAAGACCATTCGCACTAGCGTTGTTGTAAAGATTGCTGTATAGTATAATTTAAAGTAAATAATGTAAAAGTAGAAGAAAAATAGTGTATAGAGTCAAAAGAAAAGTTGCAGCTGGACAGTATGAATCGAGCCGACGCGGGAGACGCCGGCCGCGTCAAGAGCCATCACAAGGCGTTCTTCCCAACCGTCGGTAAGTGCTTTCGAATCGGCGAGTTGCTTTCCCTCCTCTGCTCCGGCCGGCCGGGCATCGATTTAATAATTACCTGCTCTGCAGCTCCCCTGAACAACCTGTTTCACTTGCGAGTCCTGAACCTGTTTCCTGGCAAATCCTTCCGCGCCACCGCCACCCAGAGCTAAGCCTTAGACTATCCGCACCAGCACCAGCAACATCTAAGACATACTCTATCTTCTAAAACATACTCTATATTTACAGTTTTCCTTATCTCTAAATATACAGTCACTTTTACAATATCATTTTTCCTTCTCTCTAAATATACAGTCACTTTTACAATACCATTTAGAGTGTCTTTTAGAGGTCCTTGTGCGGATGGCCTTAGTGCTTAAACGAAGCAGCTGGACTCGAGCTGCAAGGCAAACTGTGCAAAACAGTACTCAACTAGTTCAAGCAGAACCATCAGGCCGTACGATTTTTTCCAATTCCAAGTTGTATACCAAGTATGTGTCTGTGCGCTAGTAAACATCACAATCAGAAACCGAATGCCGGAGTATTACTTAGGGATTTGAACATAACTGGAACCTAAATGACGCGACATGTACATGACATGAAGCAAATGACTGGCTTTCTCAGATCTTGCTGGCGAACTGGAGACCTTCCTTCTTGAGCTCCTCCAAGTTGGCGACTGATGGCTGAGCTTTGGCGACCTTGGCGATGGCATTGTTCTCATCTGGTGACCCGCCTTCAAGGAAGGCGCCCAAGACCTTGCCGTCCTTGATCCAGTACGAGCCGAACTTGGGCTTCGCGGAGGTGGGGTCGCTGTCGCCGAACAGGATGGTCTCGCCCACATTGTCGCCATAGAATTGCCAGCCCAGGTCAAATGATCGGGAGTAGAAGTATGGCAGGTAGTCATACTCCGGAACAGATTCTCCAGATTCTTTGCTCTTGATTACCTGAAACAAGGCGAGGCAATGCCCAAAGAAGTTCAGATGCGTAACAGATGAAAGCAAAGTCAACCAACCATTCTGTTGACAATTAAAGCCACACACAAGGTTTTAGAAATTTGACTACAGGCTGAGACAATTTGACAAGAATCCGAACTAAATTCACATTGTTCTCGAGTGCAACTTCAACTACCATTTTATTGAGGTGAAATGTAGATAAAATTCTGCTCCAAGTTACATTTCGTACAATTCCAACTCACATTATTGTACATTATTCTAGCATGTTTTGATACTGTATATATAAAGACATTAAGTGACAGACTGGAGATTTAGCCTCACCTTTACAGCCTGCTCTGCAGATTTCCTGGCATGGTCGACATGTTCCACTCTCCTCAGCTCATTGTACATCTTCATGGGGAAGGTGGCCACATCGCCAATAGCATATACCCCAGGAACACTTGTTTCAAAGAAAGCATCAGTCTGCGTGGAGCATTTAGGCATGTCAGTTATTATGGTGCTAACATGCCACCAGGCACAAGGAAAGAGCAGATGAGGTCAATGCAGTTTTCTAACAAACAGAACCAGCACACACAACTGCCACTTTTAAAAATGTAACATGCACATCACAGACATATTTTCTATAGAAACAACCATAGGACCTTCAGCAGTGATATGTTTGAGGTTAAAAGCAAATAAGAAGCACAAACTAACCTTGATTCCACCTTTCTCCTCGGCAACTTGACCTTTGAACAGAGTAGTCAATGGTCTGGCTCCAACACCAACAACAACGATATCAGCTTCAAGCACTGTGCCATCCTTCAGCTTAACTGCGGTGACCTGTAAGCATGAAACGGTAAATAAAACTTTTGCATCTACAAATGAAAATATGAAACTGAATTAGGATCAGGAAATTGTACATACATCAGCATTAGCATTAGCATCAAAGCCAACAGCTATCGTGCCCTTCACAATCTTGATGCCTTTGTTAGCATAGTAAGCCTCATAGAAAGCTGCAATATCGGCAGTGAAGAGGCGGGGCACTGCAAGAAATGGCATTACGTTACTGAGTTACATCTTTGTTGTTCAAAGCTCTTCACCACAGTTTGGTTTTGCATCAATAACTATATGCTAATTGCACAAAGATATTTCAACCTCTGATGCATAACAGGTAGAATGCAGTTTAGTTACACTGTAAATTATGGCACTTAGTCACTTACTGCACCAAGGTTCAGGAAACACCATGGTGACATCATAGTCATTGAGCTTCAATGCTGCACTAAGTTCAAGACCAATATAACCTCCTCCAATAACCACTGCCTTTCCCCCCTTCTTTGCTTGGATAGCTGCAACCAGCTTGTCGGCATCATCGATATCTCTTAGATATAGAATGTTGTTAGAATCAGCTCCTGGAGTGCCAAAATCAGTGAGTTTTATGACCTGAAAAGTGAGGATAGAGGTGTTGTTTATTATGTATAGAAATAACAAGAATTTTGAATCTTCGCTTATTCAGTGAAAAAGTTGAGGCAACATTTTGCCATCATCCACAGGTAGTAAAATATGCATAATAAAGGGATATTAAAAAAAAAGAACAACATACTGTGGCGCCAGTAGCAATGAGCAAGATCTGATATGTAAACGTTGCTCCAGTTGCACTAGTGAGAGTCTTAGCGGCAAGATCAGCCTTGACGATTTCTGTGCTGAGGATCAGCTCAATCCCTGCCAACAGTTGTAAAACCATGTTTCATATACTCGGTATCCAAAACCATAACATAATAAATACATGTTTACTCTTGAAATGCCAAGTTGACCCTGAATGTGAATTTCGTCTGAACTAGAAAGCATTTTTTATTCAGGGATCCTGGTTATAGAATAAACAAAATAGTCATCTCACAGTTACGATTAAGGTGGTATTTGTTGGAATTCCGGGCTCAAATAGCCAACACGAAATTCTTTTCTAAATCGCTTAATTTATTCATTGAAATTGCCCAGCTATATATAGGCCTGTTACGGACAAAAACAGACACAAAACAGTCTAGGACTCTTATCTAATCTTGAACTCAAACTCTAACTTTATGTCTAAAGTCTATCTCTAACTCTAGATGACCTGGACTCTATCTGGAACTCCTATAATATACTTCTAGAATATTCTAGAAAACAAGATTACAATGAACAGTCACCCCCTTAATCTTGTTTTCTGGGGCACTCTCACACACTTTTGGGTACATTTGGGGTGAGCACATCTACACCCCCAAGATGGTCACATCTTCACCCTGCACAACTTTAGGATGGTCGCATCCATCCACAGGATGGGCACATCTTCACCCAGCACAAATATTTAGGTTGGGCACATCTCCAACCCCAAGATGGCTTCATCTTCATCCTACGCTCGACCTCGGAATGAGCGCATCTTCATTCCGATGATACACTCTTTTGGGGTGGACACAACTACACCTGTAGAATGGACACATCCATCCTGAACACTAACAATTATGGGACGAACAAATCATCCCCTACTATGAACACATCATCCCTGACTCTCCTCATGACCACCTCCGTTATCGCGATCCACCTCCGCCAGTTCCATAGGCTTGCCTCACCGAGTCAGACCCATCTCTTCACCTTAGCCCGCATTGGGCCTCCTCAGACCCATCCAACTTGCACTTGACCTACCTTTGGCCTAGCCCGTAGGCCCGCAACCGGCAGGCTCAGTTTTTTGTTCTCTTCCTATACGCATATGATTTGTTGCAATCTAGCACCGAGCGTCTAGCTCGACCGCGCTCGACTGGTTGACCACGTCGACTGACCTAGTGCCTATCTCTCTCCAAGCACATCAGATCTGAGCGTCGAACATCAACAACCCCCATCCCCTTGCCTCCCACTGGTCCGCTCGCAGCGCTGATCTGCCCCGCGCGCACGAGATCTAGATGCTTGCGCCGTGTGCCATCGAGACCTCTATTTCCCCGACGTGATGAATCGTTAGGACGACGCCCACGAGGAGAAGCGGCAAGCCACGGAGACATCGTCATGGGACGGCTCACAAGCAGGTTACCTACCCACCGAATCCCCCTCGCATGTTCTTCGACGAATCCCTGAGCTTAGCGATTGCGCTGCCACCACCCTTCCACCGCGCGCCACGACATTGTGCGCCACTAGTCGCACCGTCAATTGTGTCGCACGCACAGCTCCTCGCCGATTTGCCTTCAATTGGCATCGGTCCCGCCTCAATCCGCCCCGATCTGTGCGAACATGATCCATCTTCACTCGAATCACGTTCGGATTCGCGCCATCACTTGAAGGTTCATCGGGATTCGCCGCCCCCAAAGAGGTTTACTGTTGACCCGCACCGATCTGACCACGTCCGACGAGATCTGACCTTATTCAGCCTCGACCAATGTTTTCAAATCGGACAACTAATCGTGATTAGTCGTCCTTATCGGTCTTGCGCACTCGATAAGGGTGCACGACGCGACTAGCGCGATCAGTATTTTGATCGTCCGACTAATCGCGCGATTGGGGCGATTAGTCGTCCGATTAGACGCAAAAACGATCAGCCCGATCAGTTCAGTTGGGGAGGGAGAAAATATGGGCCTTGGCAGCGGGCAGACCCATTAGGTCAACTCCCCTTCCGTCCCTTTCTCTTCTCCCGTGCACACGATACTCGATCCGTCGTTGGACACTCCCGTACTCGACATCGAGCCCGCCCGACACTCCATCCGCCTGGCCGCCGCCCGACCGTCGATCCGCCAGGCTTGTGTGCCAGGTCGCCAGCCACCCCTTTCGCTCTCTCCAGGACAACGGCCACCCCCGTCCCCCTCCTTCCCCTTGCACAGCTCCGGCAGCCAACCTTCCTCTTTTCCTGAGCAATCAGCACCGGCCAATGATGAGTTCCTCCTCCGGCTCTAATGATAAGTCTTTGTTCCTCCAATGATGCTCTCTCCTTGCTCTATTATTGTTCTGGTTTTTACCAAGATGAAGCATGTAGTATTGTTTTTCACCTGTTTAATTCAATCTAGGAGCATATAACAATATATAGTTATATACTAGCTATATATGTATGTATGTATGTATGTGTATATATATATATATATATGTATGTATGTATGTATATATATATATATATATATATATATATATATATATATTGTCGACTACTTTTTTTCCATAAAAAAGTAGTGGACGACTAGAGGACGACTAGGGACGACTAGAAGGCGATTAGTCGCCCTAGTCGACGACTAATCGACCTAGTCGTCCTTATCGCCCCTTAGGCAACTAGGGTCGACTAGGCGACTTGAAAACATTGGCCTCGACTCGATCCGAATTTGTTGCCCCCCCCCCTTCGCAAGGCTCTCAGCGTGTTGTGTCGCCTCCTCCGTTTGAGTGTGTGACCTCCCTGTCGGGATTGCAAAAGTCACGCCGTCGATGGCCACCCCTGAGAGCACGTCTTCCCGGGGGCAGGACCTAGAACGTCGACTCTGATACCAATTGTTGAAATTCCGGGCTCAAATATTCAACACAAAATTCTTTTATAAATTGCTTAATTTATTCCTTGGGATTGCACAATTATATATAGAGCCGTTATAGATAAAAACATACCCAAAACGATCTAGGACTCTTATCTAATCCTGGACTCAAACTCTAACTTTATCTCTAAAGTATATCTCTAACGCTAGATGACCTGGACACTATCTGGAACTCCTATAATATACTTTGAGAATGTTCTAGAAAACAAGATTACACTCAACAGTATTCAGCCAAATAAATATATATGTCTTTTATTCTGAGATCTCAGCTCCAATAATACTAAATTAAGTTACCTCACCATTACAATATAGATGATGTTTTCAGCCAAATGGATATTTAATATCAGAAAACAAACACTTCCGCATCAGTCCACTCAATTAACAAGAAACATGCATATGAACAGACTAATCAGCAAAGCTGCCCTCATGTGGAGCAATGCAGTAACTGGATGACCATCATAGCATCACAAGCTAACTTGGAAAATTCTTGTTTAACTGAAAATACTCAAAAGGATTGTCACAACTAAGCAACTTTGTTTAAAGGGACATTTTACAATGCAGGGATACAACTCAAACATCACAGAAAAGAAGCACTCAAGCATGATCCAGTACTGTAAGGGGATTACAATTGTACCTTTCTCAGTGTACCATTCAGGCAATAGCCTCTCTCCGCCACTTCCTACGCACACATGGAATCCTGGGAGCCTTGCAGCATCTGTTCACAGTAAGAAACAATATAAGCCAGTATGAACCCATGTGTTGGCATAGATCATCACTTCATCAGATACTTTAAAAGGCAAAATGTTAAATGAAGAACTTACTCTGAGGAAAGAGATAACCCTTGCTGAGGGCAGGGCGCTCGTAAGGAGCCACCTGGGAAACAATTTTTTGTACGAAACTGGTTAAGTCCACATTAATAAATGAAATAGTTATACTGATCTTGATGAGGAGAGAGTATCACTATTGCCGTAGAAACGTGAATAAGGATTGAGAAAGGCAATAGTCAGCTACTCAGCTCACTGCACTGGGCACTATGACAAGCACTTAGTGAGGCATTCAAAAGCAGCACTGTAGGCAGAAGGCTGGTTACATGTTACAGCATTTTACAGCAAATCCATGACATGTAAATAGCAATACCAAAGTGCGAGTTCATAGTAACTGTGATGATTTCAGATATAAAGTGACAATTTCGCCAAAAGATAAAAGAAGATGGTTTTCTAGGGACACGAGGATAATTACTCCATTTTTCTTCGTATTCCCATGCATGTATGCGCTGCATATGTAGGTGTGTACAGCACTAATGAACCCACTTGTGATTCGTGCATAACATTTTACAACATTGAACTCCGATGAGGAAAAATAACATACAGAACAAGGAAAGGGAAACTCTGGCATATATGTATCTTCGAGAAGAGAGAGGGGGGAGGGGGAGAGCATACATCCTCCTTGGAGATGACGGCGAGCTCCCCTGGCTTGACTCCCTGCTTGGCAAACTCCCGCGCGGCGTAACCCTGCAGATTCGACGGGCAAAAGGAAAAAAAATCGAGCAGATCAGTTAGTGATCATAGATCCAAAGCTCTCGTAGACGGAACACAGTGCGTCAAGCAGGGGACGGGAAATCGCTGTACGGAATCGCAGGACACGGGCAAACGGCACATCATGAGATATCCAGTAGAAATCTCATTTTCAGTAGGCCTAACGTTTAATTACTTAAATGGAAGCTACCCAGTGTACAACTAAAACCATCATGGGCTTTCCTACGAACAGGCGAAGGGAAGAGGGAAAGAAACCTAGAACTAAAAAAACGCGAAGTAAATCGAGGAAGCGAGAGAACAGACCGCCGCGACGCCGCCTCCGAGGATGATGTACTTGAATTGCTTCTCCGATGCCATGGTTCCGGCGGATGATGCACCGCACTGCTCCGATGGATCGAACTGGGGCGGGGGTCCGCCCTGGCCTGGGGATTGGATTAGAAAGGATCAAAGGACAAGTGCCGTGCCGCAAAAGAAGGACGGAGGAGAAATTGGCGGAACAGGTATGGAGAGGGGGAGCAGCGGCTCCAGCGCCTATCATTTATTATAAAACCAGCCGGTGCACCCGCTCTTTGCTTCCTGGAGACGCTGGCGCGTGAGCCCCAGTAAATGCGGGACCATTTTTGTCAGCCAATACACTTGTTCACGAAAGACCAAATCGACGGCGTTCCAGTTGCGGTCAAAGAGTTGTCCGCGTACACCCGTCGTAGTAAGAAAAAGCGTCCAGGTGCAGCAACGTGAGAAGAGAAGGCTCTCCTGGACAGGATGATGGCCACGAGAACACCAACTACGGTAGGAGGATGATTCCGCGCACGACTCAGTTCACACCTGTATTGTTCACACACCCTCTTCGTCTCGTGTAAAGGAGGATGTGGTGCTGACTAAGGTGATCCACGGACGACGATGACGGAAGGTGGCCCAGCAGTTTAAGACCATACGTAATGCCACATTGTAAAACATAACACTGTTCTACAGTGTAATTTAAGGTCTATTTGGTTCTCCTGCACTACCCAAATTCTCTACCAGAAAGCGAAAATCCCAACCAAAAGGATTTATATGGAAATCAGATTTTGAGAAATCTACAAATTCTCCTAGTGCAAAAGAAAATCACCCTCAACCCTAGATTTCTCAGATTCTTGTGTCCAACTTTTCCACAAAATTACCCATAATACCATCCATTACAGAAACGAATCATTATCTTCTTCTATTCCAGATCCCCGACCTCCTAACGCAAGACTCCACCCCGACACCCTGTCGCACCCAGGATTCGCCGACGGTTGCGCCCTCTCTCGATGGCCGCAACTCCTTCCAACGGCCGCTGTTCCTCTCGGCAGCCCCGGTCCCCCCGGTGGCCGTGCATAGTCCCGGCAGTCGCGCCTCCTCCCGCCGGCCGAGGCTCCTCCCACCGGCCGCGCCTACTCGCCTCCTCCCGCCGGCAGAGGCTCCTCTTGCAGGACGAAGCTCCTCCTACCGGCTGAGGCTCCAGGTTTGTCGACCTCCTCATGTCCGTGTCCTATAATGTTGTCATCAGTTTACTAGATCAGTTCCATGAGCAATGTGCATACTAATCTTGATTCAGTCGATTAATCTTTCTTGATGCCCTGCGCTGATGTTATGTCCTTACTGAACCTTCTCTAGGCCACCTCTTTGTAGTCTGTAATTGGTCAATCAAACAAAATAACAGTGAAGTTAATTGTTGATTAGTTGGATGCTATTAATGATACAGTGACTAATTACATTTGTTGATTATCATTTATGCAGGACAGGCCGAGTACATGAAGGGAATCTGCTAAGCAGTCTAAACCAATCAAGAAATTGAGGTCACCAAGATGGTGAAAGAATGTGGAGTGCAAGAAAAGACTGCTCTTATACAACAACCACTTGCTGATAATGAAACATGAAGTTAGAGAGGCTCTCAACTTATTTGAAACAAATGAAGGCAGACTTGACTGGTTGGAGAGGGAACATGAGATGAAGACGAAGCAATGAATTATATTATATCTTTTCATGTTTAGAACTAGTTTTTTTTGTATTTGTATCAGTTTTTTATTGTGTTTGGAACTTATTTTTTTATCGTGTTTGGAACATAATACTTCACTGTAGTGATCTCCTATTTGGACTATTCATGAATATGTAAACTATTCTTTGTCTTTGTGTTTTGTTTCTTTTTTAATACTTTAATTTATTTTTTTACCTCATGAAGCGTATGTACATAAACATTATATTGTTCCTGCATTGTATTTATGTTTTCTATCTTATTGTGCAGACAAGGATGATGTTGCAAAACAGGGGCATAAGAGTCTACTCCTTGTTGCAGAGTTATCAAAACAAGCTGCCACCATTGGTCACCTAGGTGACTTATATTCTGAGAGGTACTTGAAAAAAAGGTAATGTCGGTACCTGACGAACCAGGTAACCATAGATACAGGGAAGAAGGCACGCTGGGTCCCGCCCCCAAGGGGGCAAGATCCGGCATGGTCTCAGGATGCCACGTGACGTGCGGCATGGCCTTGCCTCTCCACTGAGGGAAGGCCCAACACTACCACGTGTCTTGTAGCTCCAGGTTTGCCTCCCCCTCGGAGGGGAGGTCCGGCGCTATCACGCGTCTCGCGGCTGTGGGCCCACCTCCACGCTGAGGAGAGGTCCGGCTCGTCCACGAGGACTGTAGCCCTTGACTTGCCTCCCCACGGAAGGAAGGTCCGGCGCAACCACGTTTTCTGCAGCTCTGGATCCGACCTCCACCTCCCCGCTGAGGGAAGGACCGGAGCTACCACATGCCAGTCAACGCCGGGCCTAGGCCGTCCTGTGCTAGCGGCAATGAAGGGAGACGTGCTCAGTGCGCCTAAGCTAGAAGGACGCGCACGTTCCCCAGGTAAGCGGGAGCTCGCACTCATAAGTCAAGAGATCAGTGGCTAGTCTTGTTATAATAGGACGGAGTTGAACTACTAAGTACGACGGACAAATGAGAGGTCGCGACAAGACTGTCAAGACGCGGCCAACCATGATGAGGGGCTATCTGTAGCCCTGCAGCAGGGCATGGCCAGGCGACACATTGAAGCCATTGTCAGAAGATAGCATTTACTCTCAGATCTTGGAATGGATTTGGTTGCTCCCGAGGCCACCTGTCGGGCCCTGGACCCCACTTGTAAGTTGTCCGGCCTTAGACTATAGAAGGACCAGATAGCCATCGACTTAGACATCTTGCCTAAGACCCAGGCACACGCTTGAGAAATACAACACACAAACCACCATGGAGTAGGGTACTACACCCAGACGGCCCGAACCACGTAAATCCCTTGTGTTCATCGTTCGTTGTGCTCGATCTTGCTAGGACTAGCCCCCGAAAATACATAGAACCTCCGCGGGCTGCTTCTGAGCAGGTCCGGGGAGGTGTCAGTTAGACACCTCGACATTTGGCGCGCCAGGTAGGGGGCTTTTTTCCCTGCAAGGATCTTCACCAGCAGCATGGTGAATGCCCGTTCCAATGCTACTTCCTCCAGGCAACAACCCCGCCAGCAGGCGGCGGGTGAGGACCAAGCTTCATCCCACCCTAGGGCTGGGTCTCACTCCAGGGCGGGAAGATCTGGACCATCGCGTTGCCGCGTAGTCACTCCACCGACTGCAGTCCCGCACAACACGGGGCGTACGTGGAGCCCCCTCCACACCAGGTGTACGTTGCACCTCCCCCACTCTAGGAGTATGGTGTGCCTCCACCGCACTAAGCACCTGCCGCCGCGCCTGAACACCAGGCGTACACAGTGTCGCCTGGTCATCAAGGTCACGCAGCACCAAACCTGCCGACCGCAAGCACGGGTGGAGGGTGTGCAGCTTTAGCTCCACACCTGCGGAGGGTGGTGTGGCCTCACAAGTTCCGGTCGCACACGCCGGATAAGTATGATGGAAGTGTCAACCCGAGTGAGTTCCTGTAGATCTACTCCACCTCGATCCTAGTTGCAGGAGGTGACGAGGTCATCATGGCCAACTACTTCCGTGTAGTCCCGGTCGGCCCAGCCCAGTCATGGCTCATGAACCTGCCCCAAGGGTCCATTACCTCCTGGGAGGAGCTATGCCGGCAGTTCGTGGCGAACTTCGGAAGCTCGTACGAGCACCCTAGCACGGAGCTCAACCTCCACGTTGTTAGGTAGCGCACGGGGGAGCCGCTGCGAACGTTCATCCAACGATTCTCCCAGGTGCAGAACACCATCCCGCACATCTCGAATGCATCTGTCATAGTTGCATTCAGACAAGGTGTGAGGGATAAGAAGATGCTCGAGAAGCTCGCCACGCACGACGTGCGCGACGTCCCCGAGTTGTTTGCCTTGGCAGACAGATGTGCCAAGGCTGCGGAAGGTCGTAACTGGCACGCTCGACCCACGTCAGAGAGTGGGGAGCCCTCACAGTCCAAAGTGGAAGCAACTACCAGGGGTGGTGGCAGGAAGAAGAAGAATAGGGGCCCCAACAGGAGTAAGCCAAGGCTCGGGGCTCCCATGGTGGCAACTGCGGCAACTGGCAGAGCCCAGGGCTCGTGCCAGGACAAGCACCCACGTCAGTCACCTAAAGATGACGACGCTGACTTCAAGTGCCCGGTGCACCGGACCAGTGGTCACAGTGCAAGTGAGTGTCGGGAAGTCAAGAAGCTCGCGGAGCGTTATCGCGAGCAGAGGCAGAAGCAGCAGCGCCAAGAGAGCGAGCCTCCCCGCGAGAGGGAGGGTAAGCAGAAGCTTGATCCCGTGAAGGACAAAGACTAGGACATGGGGTACCAGGTGATGAGGACATCTCTCCTTTGCATACAATGCAAGGATCGATCACTAGAGCACGTGCGCAACAATTGGATCTCCAGGTACGTTCTAACCTTGTCAATTGTTTTTCAGAACTTACGCTTGTTTCCATGCATGTTTTATTGATTAGGAACAATGGAGAGGACCATCAAGGGCTTGGAGGAGTCCAATGAGTCAAGGAGGAGGAGATAGGATGTGCACACCAAGGAGGAGCCCAAGTCCAACTCGACTTCGACTCCACCTCGGGTTCCAAGAGTTGCCTCCACCAAAATTGACGCCCCGAACACATACAGAGTCGGATTTGGACGTTCTATATATGGTTGGAAACGTGATTTAATAAAGCTTCCAATGGAGCCAGCTCCACCTCAAAATTCCTTCTAAGTTGACGGGAATCAGCAAAACAAGTGGGCGTTCAGAATCTGTCCGGTGCTACGCCACCGTGGCCCATGTATCGTGTGGAAGCCCATTAGGGTTGTGTCAAGGGGTCTTGCACGCCACTAAAATCCAATTTATACAGCAACCGTCACCACATTAGGGTCGAGTTTTGCTTAGATACAATCTGTTATTGAACAGTGTCGCCGATCATTGGTTGTGAGACCCCAATTTTCGTAATCAATTCTGTTTTGATTGCAACTTCTCCGTTCTCGCTTGTGTTCCTGATTGCGCTTGCAGGGATAAGCCTTCGTGGCGAGGTCACTCGTGTGACACAGGTGATAACCAACGGAGCAGTGTTGTAGTGATTGCGTGGTTTCGTTCGTTCGGAGCCTTGAATCATAAACATCGAGATCTCCACCCAATCAAGTTTACCATACCTCTCGGAAGATCGGGACCAATTCTCATATCAATTGGTATCATATTTCCAGGTTCACCGTGAGGTATACGTGTGTGCCCTTTAGATTTATTTTGTTTCAGTCCTATCGTCCACAAAAAGCCACAAAAAATCTTTACTTTCCCTGACCTACAACCCCCGCTCAGCCTTTTAGTTTCGGAGTTCGTAGTTCTGAGTTCGTATCCTAGGTTGAGTCTGGTTGCTGGTTTAGATTTGTTTTGGTTTAGTTTTGTTTCTTCCATCCGCTGCCATCTACAAAAAATCAATTTACAAAAAAATCCATCCAACAATTCGTCTCTGTTGCAGTTTCCACTACCAACAAAACCTAATCCGAGGTATCCTCCTTAAAACGGGCATAACTTTTCGCTCGGAACTCCAATTGAGACGTATTTTTTCACAGAAAGGTCTCGAAAAAAATACACATATGATACACCGGCTACGCCGGTCACAGCGTTTTAAAAAAAATTAAAAAAAAATTAAGAAGGCCCTCGTTTCGAACTTCGAAGTTCCAGCACCAGTTTTTCCAATCGCTCCTGAATTTGTGCCGATCACATCTTTCATCGGTTTGAGCTAATATTTGGTGCTGTTTCTATTGTTGTTCTCCTGGTTGAAAAAATATCAAAAAAATAAAGAGAAAAAAGATTTTGATTTATACTAGTGCTTAAAGACAAAAACAGGAGGCTAAGGGGTTTTCTAGTTGTGCTGTTTCAATGTGAGTGTTGGATACTTGCTGATATTGTCCTTGTTGTACATCATCATTCATCATTCTCCTTGCTTGTTGCCACTACTGTTCTAATACATTCTTAGACCAGCAACTAGGTGAAATTCTTTGGACACTTATTCAGCATTGCTATCTTTTACTAACTTGTGTGCCACATACATATACTGCATTAAGCCTCCCAAGCTCCACCTTCTCTCGAGCAGAACAGGTAACCTCTGCAATCACACCCACTCTCTGCTTGCTTTCACACCGATTACCGTTGGCCACCTGCAGTGCTGGTAAGAAAGTTGTAAGAGCGGGTTAAGACGCATCTTACTGGTCGAATTTCCACTTCCACTTCAGAGAGCGTAGTAATAGGGCTTCACGATCTTTTTGTCTTCGTTTCTTTTTTGTACTAACAATGGCAGGATTGAAGCCTATGGATAAGACCTCTGGTTCTACACCTCCGGATGATGACGAGTGTGTGTCCCATATGGAACTAAGGGACATGATGTGGACGATGACCAAAGCTTTCAACAATTACTAGACCACTACAACAGCCACCTTTCAGAGGCTCCATACAAGTGTTGCTGGTCTGACCACACGATTGGACGAGATGGAGACTCGTCTTCCCCCTATATCATCCTTGATGCTGATGCGCATGCTCACTATGACACAGAGGATGACTTCAATAACGATGAGGTTGATGCACAACAACGCCATCGCCCTTGACGACATCGTCAAGGTATGGGAGGTAGACCTCGTCCTCATGCCCCTGAACAAGATAATGATCCTTACGCTAATATTAAGTTTTCCATTCCACCATTTTATGGATCTTATGATGTTGAGGCTTACTTGGATTGGGAGATGACGGTAGAACAAAATTTAGCTCTCATCTTGTTCCTGAGCGACATAGAGTTAGACAAGCCACTAGTGAGTTTAAAGATTTTGCTATAATTTGGTGAAATGAACTTGTCAATACATGTAATGCACCACAGACATGGGCTGCGTTAAAAGAAGAGATGTGCGCTAGGTTCGTTCCTCCTTCATATAGATGTGATCTTCTTAAGAAATTGCAATGCTTTGATCAGGGTGACATGACTATCCCAGAGTACTACCAAGAGTTGCAGAAAGTTATGCTTCATTGTGGGGTAGTTGAGGACTAGGAAGACCAAATTGTTAGGTTTTATGGGGGCTTGTGGCGTGATATCCGGGACATAGTTGACTACAAGGAATATTATGCTATTCAACATTTATTTCAACTTGCTATGTTAGCAGAAAAAGAAGTGCAGGGTCGCCAACAACAGCGGCGGAGCAACACCTTCACGCCGTGATAGCTTCCGGTGCCATCCAAAGCAGCGCCCTCCACCGGTGTTGTACGCAGAAGCACCGCACCTTCTACATCACGGGGACAAGATAACAACAAGTCGCAGATGCCTCCAGGCGTTGCAGCAAAGGCGGCTGCACCCAATGCTTCGACAAGTCGCACCTCCGACATCAAGTGCCACTACTGCCACGGACTTGTCCATATGCAACTAGATTGCCCCAGCAAACGGGCGATCATTGCCACTGCTGATGGTGGGTATGTTAGTGCTTCTGATATTGAAGATGAAAATATTATTGCAACTAACATTTCAGGTTCAGATGATGGTGTTGAGGAGGTTCTTGGTACATCTGCGACCAACAACTATAGGACTTTGATTGTTCAGCGAGCTTTGAGTGCCACGGTTCGAGAGGATGACAACCGCCAACGTCACGACCTTTTCAACATGTTTCTCGTTGTCAAGGACTGTCGTGTACATACCATCATTGATGGTGGTAGCTGCAATAATTTGGTGAATGTTGAGGTGGTCAAGAAGCTTGGCTTGACCACACGGGAGCATCCCCACCCTTATCACATTCAATGGTTTAACAACAATGGTAAGGTAAAGGTAACACAAACAGCAAGGATACTTTTTTCATTGGTTCTTATCATGATTTTGCTTATTTTGATGTGGTACCTATGGATGCTTGCTCTCTTTTGTTGGGACGTCCTTGGGAGTTTGATACTGATGCTATTCACCATGGTTGATCTAATAAGTATACTCTCATGCATAAGGGCAAGAAAATTGTGTTGCTTCCTATGCGTCCCACTGAAATTGTGCAATTTGAGCAGGAGAAAAAGAATAATGCTAAGCAAAAGGGTGTTTTCAATTTTGAAATTCAGCAACCTATTAAGTTGAAAAATCCTATTTTGCTTGCAACTAAATTTGATCTTGATGATTTATATGCCTCTAACGGAACTTGCTATGCTTTAGTGTGCAAACATGCTTTATATTCCACTGAGGATAGATCCATTGTCTCGCCACCTGCTATTTCTAACCTTTTGCAGGAATATATGGATGTTTTTCCATCAGAGATACCCCCGAGATTACCACCTGTGCGAGGCATTGAGCACAAGATTGATTCGATTCCAAGGGCGAGCTTGCCAAACTGTGCCGCCTACAGGACCAACCCCGACGAGACTAAGGAAATTCAGCGACAAGTCCAAGATCTTCTGGACCGCGGGTTCATTCGTGAGAGCCTTAGTCCTTGTTTTGTTCCTGTTCTTTTGGTTCCGAAAAAAGATGGCACTTGGCGCATGTGTGTTGATTGTAGAGCCATCAATAACATTACCATTCATTATCGCTATCCTATTCCTAGATTGGATGACATGCTTGATGAGTTGAGTGGTTCTGTTATTTGTACCAAGATTGATTTGCGTAGTGGGTATCATCAGATTCGTATGGCTTTAGGTGATGAATGGAAAACTGCTTTTAAAACTAAATTCGGACTTTATGAATGGTTAGTCATGCCATTTGGTTTAACTAATGCGCCCAACACTTTCATGAGGTTGATGAATGAGGTTTGACGTGCTTTCATTAGTAAATTTGTGGTGGTTTACTTTGATGATATCCTTATTTACAACAAGTCATATGATGAGCATCTTGAACATTTGCGTGCTATTTTTAATGTCTTGCGCGATGCAAGTTTATTTGGTAACCTTGAGAAGTGCACCTTTTGCACCAATCGTGTGTCTTTTCTTGGTTATGTTGTTACTTCATGGGGCATTGAGGTGGACGAGGCAAAGATTGTTGCCATCACGAGCTGGCCACTTCCGACTACAGTCACACATGTTCGGAGTTTTCTTGGTCTCGCAGGTTTCTACCGGCGTTTCGTGCAGGATTTCAGCACCATTGCGGCACCTCTCCACGAGTTGACAAAGCATGAAGTGCCGTTTCGATGGGGACCAACACAACAACAAGCTTTTGATGTTCTCAAGTCGAAGCTCACACAAGCACCATTGCTGCAACTTCCTGATTTGGAGAAGACCTTCGAACTTGAATGTGACGCGAGCGGCATTGGCATTGGAGGAGTGCTAATTCAAGGAGGTAAACATGTTGCCTTCTTTAGTGAAAAATTGCTTTAGTGCGTGTCTTGCAAACTTGGCAACATTACCTATGGTCTAAAGAATTTGTCATACATTCAGATCATGAGTCTTTGAAGTATCTTAAAGGACAATCTAATATGAACAAATGTCATGCTAAATGGATTGAGTTCATAGAATCATTTCCTTACATCATTAAACATAAGAAAGGGAAAGACAATGTGATTGCCGATGCTTTATCTAGACGTTATACCATGCTATCCCAACTTTCTCATAAAATCTTTGGTTTGGACACCATAAAGAGGTTATATGCTACTGATTTGGACTTTAAAGATGCTTTTGAAAATTGTAGAAAGGGAAGAACGTGGCAGAAATTCCTACTGCGTGAAGGCCTTCTCTACCGAGCTAACAAGCTGTGTGTTCCAGCTAGCTCCGTTCGTCTTCTGTTGTTGCAGAAAGCACGTGGAGGTGGTTTGATGGGACATTTTGGTGTTAAAAAGATAGATGATGTGCTGGCCGCTCACTTCTTTTGGCCACGAATGAGGCGTGATGTAGAGCGCTACGTTTCACGTTCCACGACATGTAACAAAGCTTAGTCTCGACTTAACCCACATAGTCTTTATATGCCTCTTCATGTTCCTAGTGCACCTTGGGAGGATATTTCTATGGACTTCGTTTTAGGATTGAGGATTGCCTAGAGCAAAGAGGGGGAGGGATAGTGTCTTTGTGGTTGTTGATCGTTTCTCTAAAATGGCTCATTTTATACCCTGCCACAAGACCGATAATGCTTCACATGTTGCTGATTTGTTCTTTAATGAGATTGTGCGTTTGCATGGTGTTCCCAATACTATTATTTCTGGTAGGGATGCTAAGTTTTTGAGTCACTTTTGGAGAACTTTATGGTATAAATTGGGAACAAAGTTGCTGTTTTCTACTACTTGTCATCCACAAACTGATGGGCAAACGGAGGTAGTTAATCGTATCTTATCTACTATATTGCGGGCTGTTTTGAAAGACAATTTGAGGTTGTAGGAGGAGTGTTTGCCACATTGAATTTGCTTATAATAGGTCTATTCACTCCACAACCAAGTAAAGTCCGTTTATGGTAGTCTATGGTTTTAATCCTCGTGCTCCAATTGATTTGCTACCTTTACCACATACTGAAATTGTGAACTTAGATGCTACAGAACATTCTGAATTTATTCTTAAGTTGCATGAAACTACTAAGTTACAAATTGAAAAAATGAATGAAAAGTATTGCATTGCTGCTAGTAAAGGTGGGAAGAAGGTAAAATTGGAACCCGATGATTTGGTGGGGGTTCATTTGAGAAAAGATAGGTTCCCGGATTTTAGGAAGTCCAAACTCATGCCATGTGCTGCTGGACCTTTTAAGGTTCTTGAGAAGATAAATGACAATGCATATAAACTTGAGTTGCCTCGCGAATTAGGAGTTAGTTCCACATTTAACATTTCAGATTTGTAGCCATACTTGGGTGAGGAAGATGAGCTTGAGTCGAGGACAACTCCAATTCAAGAGGGGGAGGATGATGAGGACATCTCTCATTTGCATACAATGCAAGGACCGATCACTAGAGCACGTGCACGACAATTGGATCTCCAGGTACGTTCTAACCTTGTCAATTGTTTTTCAGAACTTATGCTTGTTTCCATGCATGTTTTATTGATTAGGAACAATGGAGAGGACCAGCAAGGGCTTGGAGGAGTCCAAAGAGTCAAGGAGGAGGAGATAGGACATGGACACCAAGGAGGAGCCCAAGTCCAACTCGACTTCGACTCCACCTCGGGTTCCAAGAGCTACCTTCACCAAAATTGACGCCCCGGACACATACAGAGTCGGATTTGGACATTCTATATATTGTTGGAACCGTGATTTCATAAAGCTTCCAATGGAACCAGCCCCACCTCAAAATTCCTTCTAAGTTGACGGGAATCAGCAAAACAAGTGGGCATCCAGAATCTGTCTGGTGCTGCGCCACCGTCTTTTGGGCTGTTGGCCAATGTATCATGTGGAAGCCCATTAGGGTTGCGTACAGGGGTCTTGCACGCCCCTAAACTCTTATTTATATAGCAGACGTCACCACATTAGGGTTTGGTTTTGCTTAGATACAATTTGTCATTAAACAGTATCGCCGATCATCGGGTTTGAGACCCCAATTTTCGTAATCAATTCAGTTTTGATTGCAACTTCTCTGTTCTTGCTTGTGTTCTTGATTGTGCTTGCAGGGATAAGCCTTCGTGGAGAGGTCACTCGTGTGACACGGGTGATAACCAACGTAGCGGTGGTGTAGTGGTTGCGGAGTTTCATTCGTTCGGAGCCTTGAATCATCAACGTCGAGATCTCCACCCAATCAAGTTTACCATACCTCTCGGAAGATCAGGACCAATTATCATATCACCAGGAGTCCCGCAGGACGGTGAAAGCCGTCTTTGCAAGTGCCGATTCAGACACAAGCAGTGATTAGGAGCGTCGGAAGCTCTTGTATGTCATCTACGGGGGGGGGGACCCCACGTCCCGGAATGCGGTAAAAGTCCTGTGACGGGCTATGGCTGCGGTGGCCCCGACACCAAGCCCTGCACCCCACATTAAGTGGATGAGTACCACAATTGGCTTTGATGCCTCGGACTGCCCAGACAACATGGCAGGAGCTGGAGTGCTCCCGTTGCTTGTGGCTCTGATCATCGCCAACGTAAAGCTCCATTATGTGCTGATCAACGGTGGTGCGGGCCTCAACCTCATATCATCTGCTGTCTTCCGGACGCTGTAGATACCCATGTCCCGGCTCACACCTTCGAGCCTGTTCTCAGGTGTAGGCCCGGGGCAAATCGTGCCCAGCGGTAGCATCCACCTCCCGGTAACCTTGAGTACCCTAGAGAACTACCGCACAGAGAGCATCCTACTCGATGTGGCAGACATTGAGCTTCCCTTCAACGCCATAATTGGAAGGCCAGCGATGTACTAGTTTATGGCTGTAGCTCACTACGGCTATCTGGTCCTGAAGATGCCGACGCTATCTGGGGTCCTCCAGGTCCGGGGAGATCGCACTGTGGCGGTGTCAGTCTTGGATCAGCTCCAAGCACTCGCTGCAGGGTGGGCCCTGAGCCTTGATGAGGCGAGGGAAGGCCGAGCAAGTCAAGGCCTGTCCCAATGGACCTCCACCGCAGCTCCGCACGTGCTGCTTGCCGAAGACGATGTACCAGTAAAAGTCGCCAGAATCGGCTCCGAGGCTGCCCAGATGACCCGCATAGCGGGTAACCTGGATAGTAAATAGGAACTCGCGCTCGTCACCTTCCTCCGGGACAATGTCGATGTGTTTGCCTGACACCATCTCAGTTGCCCGAGATCCCTAGGGAGGTGATTGAGCAGCATCTGAAGATCTACCCCGACGCCCGCCCGGTACAACAGAGGCCCCAAAAGCAGTCTGTCGAGCGCCAAAACTTCATCCGAGAGGAGATTAAGAAGTTGCTCGATGTTGGCTTTATCCGGGAGGTCCACCACCCTTAGTGGTTGGCTAATCCTGTTGTCGTCCCCAAGGCTGGCGGGAAGCTTCGGATATGCATCGACTACACCAACCTAAACAAGGCATGTCAAAAGGATCCATTCTCACTCCCCAAGATAGATCAAATTGTAGACTCTATGTCAGGCTGTGATCTGCTGTGTTTCCTAGACGCGTATTCTAGTTTCCATCAAATACCTATGTCTAGAGATGATGAAGAACACACTGCTTTTGTAACAGTAGATGGCCTGTAAATTTATGTCTCCATGCCTTATGGTCTTAAGAATGCTCTCCTTACTTTTGTATGTGCAATGCATAAAACATTTGGGGACCTCATTAGAGACCTGGTAGAAGTGTATGTTGATGACATCGTGGTAAAAATAAAAACCGCGCGTCTTTTTTGGATGGCTTAGTCTTCAGCAGACTGCGCGTTATGCGCACGATGTTGAACCCCAAAACGTGTGTCTTCGGGGTCTCTTCTGGGAAGCTGCTTGGATTCCTGGTCTCTCACCGTGGAATCGAAGCTAATCCCGAGAAGATCAAGGCGATAGAGCTGATGCAACCCCTGACACGTATCAAGGATGTGCAAAAGCTCGCAGGGTGCCTGGTAGCCCTCAGCCGATTCATCTCGAGACTGGCAGAGCGAGCACTCCCATTCTTTAAAATTCTCCAGAAGGTAGGTCCCTTTGTGTGGACCGAAGAGGAGGAAGCGACATTACAAGAGCTCAAAAAGCACCTAACGTCCCTGCCCGTTATGGTGGCGCCGGAGCCCGGTGAGCCCTTGCTGTTATATATCACTGCGACAACCGAAGTGATCAGCATGGTCCTGGTCGTGGAACGGTCAGAACCACCACAACAACGGGTACGGGAAGGAACCCGCGACACAAACGTCGAGCCTCGGGGTTCGGACCTGGCCATGGTCCTCTCACTGGAGAGCCCCGGAAGCCAGGGAATCCCCGGGTCTCAACCCCCAGAGGTTGATTCAGATCCCAGGGGTCGGGAGCCCTGGGACCTTGACCCGCTGCAAGGAGCACCAGACCCTTCAGACAGGGTTCGGACCACTCAACAGCCAGTCTACTACATCAGCGAAGTCCTCCATGAAGCCAAAACAAGGTACTTGGAGGTACACAAGTTGTTGTATGCCGTTATAATAGCATCGAGGAAGCTCCGACACTATTTCCAGAGCCACAAGGTCTCAGTGGTTACCTCCTTCCCGCCGAGAACAGTGCTCCACAGCCCTAACGCTATTGGCAATGTTGCCAAGTGGCACTGCAAGGATTCCAGTTTATCGCAACGAAAAAATTCGTCGCAATAGGTTGTTTTTTGTCGCAATAGGTCGCTGTTGCAACGAAAAAGAGCATGGCGATAGTTTTTACAAATCGTCGTAATAATTCCCGTGGCGATAGGTTATTGCGATGCCTTGGCATTTGTGGCGAATAGTATGGTATTGCAACGATTTTACATCGGTGGCAAATAGGACGCTATTGCAATGTTTTCATGTATTGCGACGATTGAACTTATCGCAATGAATTGTACGGTATTACAATGGGTTCACGATCGTGGCAAATAGTACGATATTGCAACAATTTCATATTCGTGGAAAATAGTATGTTGTTACAACGATTTAGTGTATTGCGATGATTTAACGTATTGCAACAAATAGCATGGTATTGCAACGATTTCACATTCGTGGTAATTGTATGTAGTTGCCACGATTTCACAAGCGTGGCAATAGTACGATATTGTAATGATTTCACATTCGTGGCAAATAGTATGTTATTGCAACGGTTTAGCGTATTGCAACGAATAACATTGTTTGGCAATGATTTCGCGTTCATGGTAATAGTATGTGATTGCAACGATTTTCACATTTGTGGCAAATACTACAATATTGCAAAAATTTTCACAGTCATGACAAATAGTAACATATTCCAATGAGTTATGGTGTAGCGACGATTTACCATATTGCAACGAATACCACGGTATTGCAACGATTTCACATTCATGGCAAATAGTATGGTACTGCAACGATGTCACAGCCGTGGCAAATAGTATGATACTGCGACGGTTTATCGTCCATGGCAAATAATAGGTTATTGCAACGAGTCAACAAACGTGTCGAATAGTACCGTATTGCAACGATTTCAGATCCGTGAGAACTAGTCTGGTACTGCAATGATTTCGTATCCGTGGCGAATAGTTGGGTATTGCAACGAGTCCACAAACATGGCGAATAGTACCGTATTGCAACGATTTCAGATCCGTGGGAACTCGTATGGTACCACAATGATTTGGCATCCGTGGCGAATAGTTTGGTATTGCAACGACTTCTTATCTGTGGTAATAGTGTTTTAATGCAACGTTTTTTGAGTCATTGCCAAATGTTTATACTACAACGTTTTGTCATTCTATTGCCATGTTTTATCATCTGTATTGGCAATAGCTTCCTATTGCAACAATTTATCATTTGTGACAAGAAATTCGTAATACCACATTTTATAATTAGTGGCAGTAGAACCCGAATGCACCAGGTTTGAAAATTAGTGGCAACGGAATCATGAGTTTAATAATAAACATCCATCAATTGATATTACAACACGCATAACAACACTCAAGGATTACTAAAGCGACGTGTTTGCATGCTAAGAGTTTTCCTAAGCTGACCGGGACTAATTGTTGGAGCAGGTGGCTTTTGGCGGTTCCTTTGGTGGACCTTATGTGGAGTTGTCTCCATCATCATTTTGTGCATTTCAGCCATTGAGGCGTGCATGTCTTGCATTTCCTTAGCTGTCTGTTCACGGTCAACTGCTATCTGACCTTGTTAGTTCTGGACTTGAACGTTTAACTCTTCATTCTTCTAGTTTATGCAGTCCATCTGGGTGTTTAAGCTATCATTTCTTCCTTCCAACTCCTGCACTATTTGATTGAGGCCTGCATTTCTATCTTCTAAGTTTCGAACTTGGTTGTTGAGGTGTTCAGACATCTGGATACGCATACGTTCACGTTCGGGACCAGTTGGGTTAGCCATATAACCACGCACCTGAACCTGTGATCCCGCACAACCGATTGAGGATCTATAACGACGCTGGAAGATGTGGTTTCTCTCCTCATTTGGAATTGGGCCTCCCTGCTCATCTTCCATGTCGTCCACTTGGGCACATGCCTGAATCTATATACGAAAAGAAAAGTCACAGGTAATTTGCAAATATTTATTTAATTGGGGATTGTTTGAAGTGTTACTCACATGTACAGCTTCTGCCAGCTTGTTTGCCCAGTTACCGTTCTCCAACAAATGGCTTGCCTCCCACAGTTGTGTGTCATTGGGTTCTTCTTCGGTCTCTGGGTCTCGCTACATAAAATACAAGTAAACTTCAACATGTCGGTATACATATTGTTTGCAGCGCAAAGTAAAAATGTGATTTATTTTTCATACCTTCTCGTAACTAAGTTGGGCGTAGGATTTGGAGCCAAGCAAGTGACTCACCTTTTGTCTTCTTCAATTTTGAGAATTGGTCCTCCTTATTGACTGTAATTATTTTAAGAATTAATTCCACAAATGAAAGTAAACTAATTATCTTTTGTATGATGCGAAGCTATTAAAAAGTTAGCTGACCTTGAATCGCTCAGACCCAAAATATTCTATTAGTTGCAACCACTCGGGCGCCGTTACGTCAGCAGACTTGTTTCGTATATGTTCTTCATCGATAGAATAACTCTTATAGGTGGCATGCAAAGTTGAGCGCCACCCCTTGTAGCGCTCACCAGCAATTTTCAAAATTTTTCTTGTGCTCTCCGGTGTGTCCTCCATGCCCCAGGAATCCTATATATTGTATAACAAGTTTCTGTAAACGTACATGATGGAGATTGCAAGGATAAAATACTTGTGTGGGGGTGTGACAACACTAACCAGAATGTCTCGTACTATATCTCTCTTGTTACTACGACCAACCTCTGCCCACTTCCTTGCACCGCTGAGGGATGCATGTCTCTTTGTAAACATAACCACATCATCGACAAAGTGCCGCTGATTAATACCAACCGCATCACCCAACCTAGTGGAGAATTGAATTGGTAGCTTCACATGCTCCGTTCTACTACTTGGGATGCATATCGTATTTTAGCAACCTTAAGTCCTTTAGCCACACTTCTTCCTAGCTTCCTTCCTTCTGTTACATTGATTCAAATGGTAAATGATTAAAGCAAATTACCGCCTAAACAAGTTTAGTATCATGTACACATAGTGTGAAAGGAAGAAAAGTCTGATGTTCATATCATCTTCAGGACGAGTGTGGCAAATACGAGCGTGGGACGACCACGTCATCCCAGCACCATTTTGTTCTGTAGTACTCCCTCGTGGTTAATATTAATTGTCGTATCAGACCAACAAATGAATTAAAAATGAACTACTAGTTAGGACTGTCTGAACGACAACTATTTTGATGGGGGGGGGGGGTTACATTATTGACTTTTTTGTTGTTGTTCATACCCTAAAATGAGCTATCAGGTACACATGTCAGTGGCGGTATGCACTCGTAGTACTGCAGAGGATTTTCAGTCCATGAGCGAAGCAGGCAAGACTGTGAGGGGGCATGCAGCTGGCAACGCTAGACTAGACAAAGATAGGGTTCGCCGGTTCGGTCTGACTGACATCAGCTGGAGCGCGTCTTTAAGAGAATTATTAGTTGCAGGGCAAGTAATGAACGCCAGCGGTAACAGGTGGTGAATGCAAGACAGATAAGGCAGGCAGCTTGCGGGATTGAAATCCTCCGCAATACTGCACCTGCATTAGCTGCCACTGACATGTGGGCCCATGAGACATTAGGTCTACTTGTCAGTGGCGGCTACTGCAGGTGCAGTACTGCATAGTGCCAACTTGCGACGCTCAACAAAGCGAGGGTTCGGTCTCGCCGAAACTCTCGAGGAGGATTGGTGGCAGGGCGAGTAATGGCCAGAGATATGCGGGTGGCAGGGTAATCATGGCACGCAAAGGATGGGACGTGCTGATGGGCAAGGGAGACGCGTCGGGGAGGACACTGAAGTGACCAGCAGCAGGGCATGGGCGCCGGTGCCGGCCGGAAGCGCCAGCGGCGAGAGAGCACAACATGGAGGCATAAAAAAACCACGCCATCACACAGGCTGATGAACTGTTAACTATAAAGACTAAGTACTAAGAAAGTAGAATCGCAAGGCATGCTAAAACAATTAGTAGAGCCTAGGAAAGAATGCAAATGACCATGATACACCCATTATCAATACATCTAAAGGACAAAACATAGTCTCTCAAAATGCTCCAAATTCAATGCCAAAGGAGTAAAAAACTAACACGCTCTGCCAAAACAAATGGCACGGTAGAGAGGCAGGTAGTAATGTGATGTGATATGGGTAGTTGGAAGCTACTACCGAGGATAGAGTTGGAGTGGGAAATTTTTTAAGCTCCAAAATTAAAATTACGCTGGGGCGGAAGGAGTATTTCTGGTTTGTATATCTATACCTGCTGTTGGTTCATGCATCGTAGTACCAGGGAGTAAAGAACCTCGGGGTTCCTGAACATCATGTGCTGCAATATTCTCTGCGTACCATGCAAACGATTTAATGTTGTCTAAATTTGTTTAATTTTGATAGTAAACACATTTATAGTTATACCAGGTGCTTGTTGGCCATGAATGCTTGTAGACGACATCACGGTTTGATGTCTTGTTCCTAATGTAAAGAGCATTGTAAGTAGTCATTCCAAATAACAGTGATAACGTCAGATTACATCACCGACGTAGATTTTGGATCAGACGATGTGCTTTCTAGAAACTGCAGTGTTTGTTACTAACGAAGGAATTAGAAAAGAAAGAATAGAAAAAAACGTACGATCCGAGAAAGCCACAAGAAAGAAAAAAGTGTAAAAACCATGGGAACTAAAAATCTTAGAAATACAAATTTGTAAAACGGGAATAAGAGTACAACATTTGGAGTGGTTGATCAGATAACCTGTGCGTCATTTACTTCTAAATCCAGAAATTACATACTACTACCTCTGGTTTTTAGTATTTGTCGTTCCCGGCCAGGAATTGAACTAGAAATACACTATCGTAATAAGCTGTCGGAGCAACATTTATTTAGAGACAGATGTAGTATACACACACACACACACACACACACACACACACACACACACACACACACACACACACACACACACACATATATATATATATATATATATATATATATATATATATATATATATATATATATAACTAAATTCGTGAAATAGAAGACCACATTTCTTCTTTGTTAATTTATTTAATCTTCGTATATCAGGATGGATCGTGTATAACTTAACTTGGCCAAAACTGCATGGATCGTGTAGAACTAAGCCAATATAGCTCTATAAAAAGACGACATGGATCGTGTAGTTTACCTAGCACAAAACTGGAGTCCGGGATGAGATGTCGCAGGGAGGTGTTGGCGACGAAGAGGTCCGGTAGAGCCGCTCAAACTTGGTCGCCCGATGTTGTACCCAGGAGTCAACACCACCAAGAGCTTTGATGCGTCACTGCGAGATCCATGGGGGAAAAATTGTAAAAACTGTGGGAAATGAAAACACGGGAATTTCTTAGGAATACAAGTATGGAACACAGGACTGAGAGATAACACATTTGGAGTACTGCGAGATCACCGGAAGGGCGGGGCAGAGGTGTGTCGGGAACAGAGGCCAGTGTTTCCATTTATACTCATCGTGGCTGAAATAGGGTTACAATAATAGGCGGGACTGAAATTGGAGGCGCAGGTAGTGAAAATTGAATTGTCAAAATCTCAAATGTGGCGCGCCAAGTAGAACGATAAAGTTTTCACGGGAGTGGAGAATTTGACGCAAGTCGTGCCCTTGTGCACGCATCCAATCATGATTAATTACATCTCATGTCGCGTCGATTCCTGCACATGGTGCGTGTAGCTAGAGGGGTAGACTTCATCTTAGAGGCACTGGTGATCATGGTGGTACTTCAGCAGATGTTGATGATCCAGAAAATGCTATAAACCAGCAGGAGCCAACTGGGTGTGCAAAGGCATTCTATGACTTATTAAATGATGCCAAAAAGGAGTTGTATCCAGGTTGTGAGAAGGTGACCCAATTATCCTTCATTGTCAGGTTGTACCAGATAAAGTGTTTAACTGGTTTGAGCAAAAAAAGCGTGTGAGTTGATCCTTGAACTATTCCCATATGTGCTTCCAGAGGGCCATTGCATTCCTAATACACTTGATAAAGTTCAGAAGGTTGTTCGTGACCTCGAGCTGAGCTACAAAAAGATCGATGCATGTGTCAATGACTGCGTGTTATTCCGGAAGGACTATTCTCTGCTGGATCGATGCCCAAAATGTGGTGAATTAAGATGGAAAAATAGTACTGATGGGGATGCAAGAGAGGCTTTACCTTGTGGAAAAGCCAAGAAGCTTGTAGCACGCAATATTCTACGATACTTCCCTCTTATTCCCCGTCTTCAAAGGTTTTATATAGCAGAATCAACGGCATCAAACATGCGCTGACACAAAGAAGAACGTATTGATGATGAAATATTATGCCATCCTGTAGATTTTAAAGCATGGAAGCATTTTGATAGCATTCACCCAAATTCTCATCTGATCCTCGCAACATAAGACTTGGACTAGCATCTGATGGTTTCAATCCTTTTGGAGTAATGAATGTTTCTTATAGTACATGGCCTGTGATTCTAATCCCTTATAATCTACCACCTTGGTTGTGTATGAAGCATCCTTATTGGTTGATGTCAATGATAATTCCTGGGCCAAAGTCACCTAGAAACAACATTGATGTGTATCTGCAGCCTTTGATTGATGAGCTACTGAAATTATGGTCTGATGGTGTTGAAACAAACGACAGTTCAAAGAAAGAGACATTTCTCATGTGAGCTTCTATATTGTGGACAATAAATGATTTTCCAACATATGCAATGCTATGTGGATGGAGCACAAAAGGTAGGCTAGCATGTCCATACTGCCATGTAAACACCGACGCCTTGTGGTTGAAACATGGACGAAAGTATTGCTACATGGGTCAGCATCGTTTCCTACCTCATGATCACCGGTGGCGTCGGGACAAAGCTTCTTTCAACAAAAAATAGAGAATAGAGAGACTCCAACATCACTCTCTAGTCAAGAAGTACTCCAACAATACGAGACTTTTGATCAAGTGAGTTTTGGACAAACAAATAATAAGAGAAAGTGCACTGAGGAAGATAGGTGGCATAGTTGGAAGAAGAAAAGTATATTTTTCAGCTCCCGTATTGGAAGACATTGCTAATAAGGCATAACTTGGATGTCATGCACATTGAGAAAAACATTTGTGATAGCATATTGGAGACATTGCTTAATATGGATGGTAAAACAAAAGATAGTCTACAAGCTCGTTTTGATATGCAGGAAATGGGTATACCGCCAAAGCAACATCCAGTGGGTATGAAAGGGAAGTATGATTGTCCATCAGCATCATATACTTGACAAAAAGATCAGAAGACCGCCTTGTGCAAGTTTTTGCCGGATGTGAAGATGCTCGATGGTTATGCCTCAAAGATCAAGAGAAGTGTGGACATAACAACACATAAGGTACTAGGTCTAAAAACTCATGACTGCCATATTATATTTCAGAAGCTCCTTCCTATTGCAATACATGACATATTGCCTGAAAAGGTTGTTGAACCTTTAATTGAGTTTAGCAGATTCTTTTCTGGAATTTGTTCTAAAGAATTGGCGGAACCAGATTTGGATAAGATGATTGAACAATTTCCTGAAACAATTTGTAAGCTTGAGATGTTGCTTCCCCCCGCTTTCTTTGATATCATGGTACATCTTCCAATCCATCTTGGCGAAGAAGCTCGCTTGGGTGGACCAGTTTCTTACAGATGGATGTATCCAATTGAGAGGTACCTTGGTACATTGAAGAGGTATGTACGTAACAGAGCTCACCTGGAGGGTTCTATAGGTGAGGGATATATTATGGAAGAGTGTATGACTTTTTGTAGCTAGTTTTTGGATAACATCAGCACCAAGCTTAGTAGGCCAGAACGTCATGAAGCTGCAACTAGGAATGAACCTTCTCTCGAGTCTAATATATTTACAGAAGTTGATAATTCTAAAAAAGGGTTTAAATGGGGCCAACTTACTATGGTGGAACTACATAACATCAGGCATTATATTATTTCTAATGTTGAAGAGGCCGCTCTATGGATTAAGTAAGTATAACTCAGATGTTCTATACTATATTGGATCATGCTTATTGTAGATGGCTAATTTAATTTTGTACCCTTTTCAGTGAGCATTTTGAAGAGCTGAAAAAGATTCATTCTCGTGATGTTGAAAAACGCCATAGAGATGAGTTTGTTTATTGGTTTCAGAAACGAGTAAGTACATGCAAGTTTTTACTTTGGTGAAATATTGAAGAAATATCTGTTCTGAAGTTGGTTTATTGATGACCCCTTTTATACTAATTAATGTGTACAGATTACGACATTATACAAAGAAGTCAAAGTAACCGATTATTTGTATGTATTATCTAGAGGACCTGATCATTGGACATGTTTTTTTAGTCGATCATTCATAAATGGATTCTTCTTTCGAACAACAGAGGTGGAAAAAGATTTACTGATGAGGACATCTCTCCTTTGCATGCAATACAAGGACTGATCACTGGAGCACGTGCATGGCAATTGGATCTCCAGGTACGTTCTAACCTTGTCAATTGTTTTTCAGAACTTACACTTGTTTTCATGCATATTTTATTGATTAGGAACAATGGAGAGGACCATCAAGGGCTTGGAGGAGTCCAACGAATCAAGAAGGAGGAGATAGGACGTGCACACCAAGGAGGAGCCCAAGTCCAACTCGACTTTGACTCCACCTCGGGTTCCAGGACTGCCTTCACCAAAATTGACGCCCCGGACACATACAGAGTCGGATTTGGACGTTCTATATATGGTTGGAACCTTGATTTCATAATGCTTCCAATGGAACCAGCCCCACCTCAACATTACTTCTAAGTTGACAGGAATCAGCAAAACAAGTGAGCATTTAGAATCTGTCCGGTGCTACGCCACCATCTTTTGAGCTGCTGGCCCATGTATCGTGTGGAAGCCCATTAGGGTTGCGTCCAGGGGTCTTGCACGCCCCTAAACTCCTTTATATACAGCAGCCGTCACCACATTAGGGTCGGGTTTTGCTTAGATACAATCTGTCATTGAACAGTTTCGCCGATCATCGGTTGTGAGACCCCAAATTCGTGATCAATTCAGTTTTGATTGCAACTTCTCTGTTGTTGCTTGTGTTCTTGATTGTGCTTGTAGGGATAAGCCCTCATGGAGAGGTCATTCGTGTGACACGGTTGATAACCAACGAAGCAGTGGTGTAGTGATTGCGGGGTTCTGTTCGTTCGGAGCCTTGGATCATCAACGTCGAGATCTCCATCCAATCAAGTTTACCATACCTCTCCGAAGATCGGTACTCATCGTCCGATCGATTGGTATCATATTTCCAGGTTCACCGTGAGGTATACTTGTGTGTCCTTTAGATTTATTTTGTTTCAGTCCTATTGTCCATAAAAAGCCACACAATTTTTTTTACTTTCCCTGACCTACAACCCCCGCTCAGCCTTTTGCACAATTTAGTTCCAGAGTCCGTAGTTCTGAGTTGGTGTCCTAGGTTGAGTCTGGTTGCTGGTTTAGATTTGGTTTGGTTCAGTTTTGTTTCTTCCATCTGCTGCCATCTACAAAAAAAATTCCATCCACCGATTCGTTTCTGTTGCAGTTTCCAGCACCACCAAAACCTGATTCGAGGTATCCTCCTTAAAACGGGCATAACTTTTCGCTCGGAACTCCGATTGAGGCACATTTTTTTCCCGGAAAGGTCTCAAAAAAATCCACATACTATACACCGGCTACACCGGTCACGGCATTTTTAAAAAAATTTAAAAAAAATTAAGAAGGCCCTCGTTTTGAACCCCGAAGTTCCAGCACCAGTTTTTCAATCGCTCCTGAATTTGTACCGATCACATCTTTCATCGGTTTGAGCTAATACTTGGTGCTGTTTCTATTCTTGTGCCCCTGGTTGAGAAAAAAATATAAAAAAATAAAGATTTTTTTTTGATTTCTACTAATGCTTCCAGGCAAAAAGGAGGCTAAGGGGTTTTCAAGTTGTGCTGTTCCTGTGTGAGTGCTGGATACTTGCTGATATTATCCTTGTTGTTAATCATCATTCATCCTTGTCCTTGCTTGTTGCCACAACTATTCTAATACATTCTTAGGCCAACAACTAGGTGAAATTCTTTGGACACTTATTCAACATTGCTATCTGTTACTAACTTGTGTGCCACATACATATACTGCATTTGAGCCTTCCAAGCTCCACTTTCTCTCGAGCGGAACAAGTAACCTCTGCAATCACACCCACTCTCTGCTTGCTTCACACTGGTCACTGTTGGCCACCTGCAGTGCTGGTAAGAAACTTGTAAGAGCGGGGTAAGACGCATCTTACTGATCGATTTTCCACTTCCACTTTAGAGAGCATAGTAATAGGGTTCTTCACGATCTTTTGTCTTCGTTTCTGTTTTGTACTAACAATGACAGGAAAGAAGCCTATGGATAAGACCTCTGGTTCGACACCTCCGGATGATGATGAGTGCGTGTCCCATATGGAACTAAAGGATATGATGCGGGCGATGACCAAAGCTTTCAACAATTACCAGACCACTACAACAACCACCTTTCAGAGGCTCCATACAAGTGTTGCTGGTCTGACCACACGGTTGGACGAGATGGAGACTCGTCTTCCCCAACAAGCTACACACTATATCATCCTTGATGGTGATGCACATGCTCACCATGACACAGAGGATGAATTCAATAACGATGAGGTTGATGCACAGCAGTGCCGTCACCCTCGATGAAATCGTCAAGGTATGGGAGGTAGACCTCGTCCTCATGCTCCTGAACAAGATAATGATCCTTACGCTAAGATTAAGTTTTCTATTCCACCATTTTATGGATCTTATGATGCTGAGACTTACTTGGATTGGGAGATGACGGTAGAACAAAAATTTAGCTCTCATCTTGTTCCTGAGCGACATAGAGTTAGACAAGCCACTAGTGAGTTTAAATATTTTGCTATAATTTGGTGGAATGAACTTGTCAATACACGTAATGCACCACAAACATGGGCTGTGTTAAAAGAAGAGATGCGCGCTAGGTTTGTTCCTCCTTCATATAGACGTGATCTTCTTAAGAAATTACAATGCTTTGATCAGGGTGACATGACTGTCCAAGAGTACTACCAAGAGTTGCAGAAAGGTATACTTCGTTGTGGGGTAGTTGAGGATCAGGAAGACCAAATTGTTAGGTTTTATGGGGGATTGCAGCGTGAGATCCAGGACATAGTTGACTACAAGGAATATTATTCTATTCAACGTTTATTTCATCTTGCTATGTTAGCAGAAAAAGAAGTGCAGTGTCGCCAACAACAGCGGCAGAACAACACCTTCATGCCACGACAGCTTCCGGTGCCATCCAAAGCAGCGCCCTCCTCGAGCGTACGTGCTTCTACACCACCCTCCACTGATGTTGTACGCAGCAGTACCGCACCTTCTACATCATGGGGACAAGATAACAGCAAGTCACAGATGCCTCCAGGCGTTGCAACAAAGGCGGTTGCACCCAACGCTTCGGCAAGTCGCACCTCCGACATCAAGTGCCACCGCTGCCAGGGACTTGGCCATATGCAACGAGATTGCCCCAGCAAACGGGCGATCATTGCCACTGCTGATGGTGGATATGTTAGTGCTTCTGATATTGAAGATGAAAATATTATTGCAACTAACATTTTAGATTCGGATGATGGTGCTGAGGAGGTTCTTGGTACATCTGCGACCAACAACTATAGGACTTTGATTGTGCAACGAGCTTTGAGTGCCATGGTTCAAGAGGACGACAACTGCCAACGTCACAACCTTTTCAACATGTTTCTCGTCGTCAAGGACTGCCGTGTACATACCATCATTGATGGTGGTAGCTGCAATAATTTGGTGAATATTGAGGTGGTCAAGAAGCTTGGCTTGACTACACGGGAGCATCCCCACCCTTATCAGATTCAATGGTTTAACAACAATGGTAAGGTAAAGGTAACACAAACAGCAAGGATACATTTTTCCATTGGTTCTTATCATGATTTTGCTGATTTTGATGTGATACCTATGGATGCTTGCTCTCTTCTGTTGGGACGTCCTTGAGAGTTTGATACTGATGCTATTCACCATGGTCGATCAGTATACTCTCATGCATAAGGGTAAGAAATTTGTGTTGCTTCCTATGAGTCCCACTGAAATTGTGCAATTTGAGCAGGAGAAAAAAAAATAATGCTAAACAAAAGGGTGTTTTCAATTCTAAAATGCAGCAACCTATTAAGTTGAAAAATCCTATTTTGCTTGCAACTAAATATGATCTTGATGATTTATATGCCTCTAATGGAACTTGCTATGCTTTAGTGTGCAAACATGCTTTATATTCCACTGAGGATACATCCATTGTCTTGCCACCTGCTGTTGCTAATCTTTTACAGGAATATATGGATGTTTTTCCATCAGAGATACCCCCAGGATTACCACCTGTGCGAGGCATTGAGCACAAGATTGATTTGATTCCAGGGGCGAGCTTGCCAAACCGTGCCGCCTACAGGACCAACCCCGACGAGATTAAGAAAATTCAGCGACAAGTCCAAGATCTTCTGGACCGCGGGTACATTCGTGAGAGCCTTAGTCCTTGTTCTGTTCCTGTTCTTTTGGTTCCGAAAAAGGATGGCACTTGGCGCATGTGTGTTGATTGTAGAGCCATCAATAACATTACCATTCGTTATCGCTATCCTATTCCTATATTGGATGACATGCTTGATGAGTTGAGTGGTTCTGTTATTTTCACCAAGATTGATTTGCGTAGTGGGTATCATCATATTCGTATGGCTTTAGGTGATGAATGGAAAACTGCTTTTAAAACTAAATTTGGACTTTATGAATGGTTAGTCATGCCATTTGGTTTAACTAATGTGCCCAACACTTTCATGAGGTTGATGAATGAGGTTTTACGTGCTTTCATTGGTAAATTTGTGGTGGTTTACTTTGATGATATCCTTATTTACAGCATGTCATATGATGAGCATCTTGAACATTTGCGTGCTGTTTTTAATGTCTTGCGTGATGCACGTTTATTTGGTAACCTTGAGAAGTGCACCTTTTGCACCGATCGTTTGTCTTTTCTTGGTTATGTTGTTACTTCGCGGGGCATTGAGGTGGACGAGGCAAAGATTGTTGCCATCACGAGCTGGCCACTTCCGACTACGGTTACACAGGTTCGGAGTTTTCTTGGTCTCGCAGGTCTCTACCGGCATTTCGTGCGGGATTTCAGCACCATTGCGGCACCTCTCCACGAGTTGACAAAGCATGGAGTGCTGTTTCGATGGGGACCAACACAACAACAAGCTTTTGATGTTCTCAAGTCAAAGCTCACACAAGCACCATTGGTGCAACTTCCTAATTTTGAAAAGACCTTCGAACTTGAATGTGATGCGAGCGTCATTGGCATTGGAGGTGTGCTAATTCAAGGAGGTAAACCTGTTGCCTTCTTTAGTGAAAAATTGCATGGGCCTTCGCTGAATTATTCTACATATGACAAAGAACTTTATGCTTTAGTGCGTGTCTTGCAAACTTGGCAACATTACCTATGGTCTAAAGAATTTGTCATACATTCAGATCATGAGTCTTTGAAATATCTTAAAGGACAAGATAATCTGAACAAATGTCATGCTAAATGGATTGATTTCATAGAATCATTTCCTTACATCATTAAATATAAGAAAGGAAAAGACAATGTGATTGCCGATGCTTTATCTAGACGTTATACCATGCTGTCCCAACTTTCTCATAAAATCTTTGGTTTGGAAACCATAAAGAGGTTATATGCTACTGATTTAGACATCAAAGATGCCTTTGAAAATTGTAGAGAGGGAAGAACATGGCAAAAATTCCTGCTCCATGAAGGCCTTCTCTACCGAGCTAACAAGTTGTGTGTTCCAGCTAGCTCCGTTCGTCTTTTGTTGTTGCAGGAAGCGCATGGAGGTGGTTTGATGGGACATTTTGGTGTTAAAAAAAGAGGATGTGATGGCCGCTCACTTCTTTTGGTCACAAATGAGGCGTGATGTGGAGCGCTACGTTTCACGTTGCACGACATGCAACAAAGCTAAGTGTCGACTTAAACCACATGGTCTTTATATGCCTCTTCCTGTTTCTAGTGCACCTTGAGAGGATATTTCTATGGACTTTGTTTTAGGATTGCCTAGAACAAAGAGGGGGAGGGATTGTGTATTTGTGGTTGTTGATCGTTTCTCTAAATTGGCTCATTTTATACCCTGCCACAAGACCGATAATGCTTCACATGTTGCTGATTTATTCTTTAATGAGGTTGTGCGTTTGCATGGTGTTCCCAATACTATTGTTTCTGATAGGGATGCTAAGTTTTTGAGTCACTTTTGGAGAACTTTATGGTATAAATTGGGAACAAAGTTGCTGTTTTCTACTACTCGTCATCCACAAACTGATGGGCAAACGGAGGTAGTTAATCGTATCTTATCTACTATGTTGCGGGCTGTTTTGAAAGACAATTTGAGGTTGTGGGAGGAGTGTTTGCCACATATTGAGTTTACTTATAACAGGTCTATTCACTCCACAACCAAGTTAAGTCCGTTTATGGTAGTCTATGGTTTCAATCCTCATGCTCCAATTGATTTGCTACCTTTACCACATACTGAAATTGTGAACTTGGATGCTACACAACGTTCTGAGTTTATTCTTAAGTTGCATGAAACTACCAAGTTACAAATTGAAAAAATGAATAAAAAGTATCGCATTGCTGCTAGCAAATGTAGGAAGGAGGTAAAATTGGAACCCGGTGATTTGGTGTGGGTTCATTTGAGAAAAGATAGGTTCCCGGATTTGAGAAAGTCCAAACTCATGCCACGTGCCGCTGGACCTTTTAAGGTTCTTGAGAAGATAAATGACAATGCATATAAACTTGAACTGCCTCCTGAGTTTGTGGTTAGTCCCACATTTAACATTTCAGATTTGAAGCCATACTTGGGTGAGGAAGATGAGCTTGAGTCGAGGATGACTCGAATTCAAGAGGGGGAGGATGATGAGGACATCTCTCCTTTGCATGCAATGCAAGGACCGATCACTAGGGCACGTGCACGACAATTGGATCTCCAGGTATGTTCTAACCTTGTCAATTGTTTTTCAGAACTTACGCTTGTTTCCATGCATGTTTTATTGATTAGGAACAATGGAGAGGACCAGGAAGGGCTTGGAGGAGTCCAAGGAATCAAGGGGGAGGAGATAGGACGTGCACACCAAGGAGGAACCCAAGTACAACTCGACTTCGACTCCACCTCAGGTTCCAAGAGCTGCCTTAACCAAAACAGACGTATCGGAAACATACGGAGTCAGAATTGGACGTTCTATATATGGTTGTGAAAGCATCTAGGCCCCCATGAGGTATGGTTTCGGAGATTAATGACAACCATTAGATTTTACTAATAAATTTGTGGATGCAAGATCTATCATATAACTCAATCAAATGAAATCCATATGTCATTGGAGACCCATATACAATCACTTTATGAGATCAAATCAATGATATGAAGATAAGAAGTAAAAACTCTTGTGTCAAAGTCATTCAACCACAATTGATGACACTTAATGCTTGACAATCATCAGAAATACATTCCCAACAAATGTCTAAGAGGTCAATCGAGCAAAGTTCAAAAGAATCACTTAGAAACAACTCGAAGCAAACAAAATCAACTCACCGGATCAACCGATGTTTCCAGAGAACAACACATCGGTCGAGTTGGTTCAGCAGAAGAAGACCTCAGAACAAAGCACTCACTGGATCATCCGATGTTAAGGGCTAAGCTACATCAGTCCATCAGTACAGTATGCAATATCCTTGGACCAAGTGTAGCACCGGATCATCCGATGTACAGCAATATACACATCAATCAATCACTCCAGTAAGCATCAAGTTTGAGCCAATTCTGGAGGGAGAGCCACCAGATCATCCGATGAGAAGACAAGTGCAACATCGGTCTAACAACGGTCATATTTGACACAATGACGTCAGCTAAAGTGAACTTGACCGATGATAACTAAATGGGAGACATCGGATCATCTGGTGTTCGCAGAAAAGTTCTGTCAGCCTACTTTTCCAACGGCTATTTCGTGGAGGCTGGCTATAAATACCCCCTAAACTTGTCAAATCGATAAGTCTTGATCACCAGACATAATCAACACATCCACAAGCGTCCAAGACAAAGAGCCATCACTTCTACATCATTTATATCACTTACACACCAAGAGATAGGCTAGAACTAGCTAGAGAGAGAGTTTGTGTGCCTCAATTCTTGGTGAGTGGAATCTCTAGGGTAGTGAGAGCCTTAAGGGAGTGTACCTTGGTGTTTCTAACTGAGAGAGACTTCCGGAGCTTGCCAAGAGGATTGTGGAAGCCCGGAGGATCGAAGTTGTACAAGGCTTGAGCTCCACCTTGCCAAGGTTGGCAAACGGAGAAGAATAGTGGAGATCCCTAGTCTCGGTGACTTGGGTGTGGCTATACCCTTTGGTGGGTGCCACAACATGGATGTAGGAAGATCTTGACGATCTTGCCGAACCACGGGATAAATCCTCGTGTCTCCTCGGGAGTTTTCATCCTCTTCCTCTCCCTTACATTTATGCATTTTATATACCATGAAGTTGCTATTTACTTCAATGCATAGATCGTGTGCGTAGGGAATTGGGCTTTTAGGAATTAAGTTTTATTGCTTAGATTTTTGAAAAGAAGCCCAATTCACCCCCCTCTTGGGCATTCGATCCTTACAATTGGTATCAGAGCAAGGTTGCTCATAGGATCATTCTAGCTTCACCGCTAGAGAGCTAAAATGGCCAAGGTTGGGGGTTCGGTTCCTATCTTCGAGGGCAAGAACTTTGCCTATTGGAAAGCATGCATGCGCGCTTATCTAGAGGCTATTGCTCTCGAAGTATGGGAAGCGACCCACGCGGGGTTTGGAGAACACAACTATGTTGGTGATTAAGTTAAATGGGATGCTAAAGCTAGGAATGCAATCTATGAATGTATTAGTCAAGATGTGTTTGCTAGGATTGCTAGCAAAGAAAAAGCTTGTGAAATTTGGGCTTGCTTAATAGAGATTCATGAGGGTTCTTATCGAGTCAAGGAACTTAAATATCACATGCTTAAAGCAAAATATGATGAATTTAAGATGCTACCTCATGAAAATGTTAATGAGATGTTCTCTCGCTTGAATGTACTTATTGAAGAAATTAATGCTCTTGACATTGCTTCTCTTGGCAAGGGACTCATCAACCGCAAGATCCTCATGCTCCTTCCCAAGACAAAGTACAACATCATCAACTCCATGCTTCAAAAGGAGTCTCTTGACCACATTGAAGTTTCGGAGCTCATTGGAGAAATTCACGCTCATGAGATGAGTGTACTTGGAATGATGGAGCAATCATCTTCAAAAACAATTCCTCTAAAGGCCTCCACCAAGAAAACAAGCCTCAAGAAGAAGAAGGTGGTTGAGCCTAGGTCAAGCGAAGAAGAGCAAGCATCAAGTGAATATGATGATGATGAGCTTGCATTGATGATGAGAAAGTTATCACGCTTGAACTCCAAGATCACTAAGAAGGGATACACATTTGATCCCAAGAAGAAAGCGTTTCTACCAAGAAGAGATGATCAAAAGACTTGCTACATTGTGGTGATCAAGGCCACATCTCCTATGATTGTCCAAAACCGGACAAAAGAAGAGAGAACCACAAGAGCAAGCATCGCAAGCTTGAAGAAAGTGATGATGATGAAGAAGAGGCCAAACCCAAACCAAGATCCTTTGGGAAGAGGAAACATGACAAGGGAAAGAAGGCAAGACTCTTCCCAAAGAAGAGAAATGGCCCACAAAAAGTGTTCATGTGTGAGGCAAATGAATGGGTCACCGACGAAGAAACAAGTGATGAAGAGAGTGAAGCGGAAGAAGAAAGTTTGGCCGGCCTCGCCATTGCCAACAACGATGACTCACCTCTTCATCCACCGCCCATGTGCCTCATGGCGAAAGGTAACACCAAGGTATGTGACGACTCTAGTGATGATGAGCTTTCCCACGATGATTTAACTTCTTTGATAAATGAATATCATGCTATCATTAAGAGGGAAAAGAGTAAGGTTAAAGCTCTTGAAGAAACTCATGCTAGACTTGAGAGTGCTAACCTCGATTTGCTTGACAAGTATTAAAGCATACTTAAAGAGCATGACACGCTCAAATCCCATGTCAAGCAAATTGAGGAAGATAAGGCTAAAATCAAGTTAGATAATCATGAGCTTAACTTGGCACACCAAACACTCTTGGGAGAGCACAACAAGCTAATACAAGAACATCAAACACTTAACCTTGCTCATGACGTGCTTGATCAAGAGTTGAAAAATATAAAGAAACAAACTCTTAATGATAGGATATCCATTACTTCTCATGTCACTATGCCTTGAACAAGTCTTTGCCTTTGAAAGCAAATTCTAGGGAGAAGGACTTGTTGGAAGAAATTGAGAGTCTTCGCACTAGTGTGGCTAGACTTTCAAAAGGGGAAGTCAAACACAAGGAAATACTCTTCCAACAAGCAAAGGCCTTCAACAAGAGAGGACTTGGATCCTTCCTGGTGCCTAACAAAGGAAAGGTGCCCTCACCGGAGCTTAGAACAAGCTTCATCAAGGGAGTTGGTTCTTATTGCCAACATTGTGAGGTCACCGGTCACCACACAAGGGAGTGTCCTCTTCCTAACCGACTTTCTCCAAAGTTGCCTATTAATTACAAATCTACTTTCAATGATCGTTATTATCTCTTAAGTAAAGTAGATGGCAAGGTGAAGGCTAGGTTCATCCGCAAAGACATGAAGGGCATGAAGGGGAAGCTCCCCAAGAAACTTTGGGTCCCAAAGACACTTGTATCACACATACAAGGACCTAAGTTGGCTTGGGTGCCTAAAGTTAAAAATTGAATTCATGTGTGTAGGTGAACTACAAAGCCGGAGGAAAGCATTGGGTACTCGATAGCGGGTGCACCCAACATATGACCGGCAATGATGGTATGTTCACCACCATAGAAAACCCCGACAATCATGAACAAGTCACCTTTGGTGATAACTCTAAGGGAAAGGTAATTGGGTTAGGTAAAATTGCTATTTCAAATGACTTATCTATTTCCAATGTTTTGTACATTAAGTCACTTAGTTTTAATTTACTTTCTATTGCACAACTATGTGATCTTGGACTAATGTGCACATTTAGCAAAAATGATGTTGTTGTGAGTAGTGAAACAAGCCAAGAACTAGTCTTCAAAGGATTTCGGCATGGACATCTCTACCTAGTAGATTTCTCCAACAAGAATGCTAGCTTGACCACTTGTCTTTTCACTAAGACAAGCTTGGGTTGGCTATGGCACCGACGCATAGCGCACATAGGGATGAGCAAACTCAAGAAGTCATTCAAGCTTGGGATGGTGACCGGCGTGAAGGATGTCACATTTGAGAAGAACAAGCTTTGTAGCGCTTGTCAAGCCGGGAAGCAAGTTGCTTCACACCACCCAATGAAGACAATGGTGTCAACCTCCAAGCCACTTGAGCTACTCCACATGGACCTCTTCGGACCATCCAGATATCAAAGCCTTGGCGGTAACCTCTATTGTCTCGTTATAGTTGATGACTACTCTCGCTATGCTTGGACTTTATTTCTAGGTGACAAGAGTGAAACTCCGGAAGTATTCAAGACCTTCGCCTACCGCGCTCAAAGGGAATTTCAACTTCCCATCATCAAGGTCCGGAGTGACAACGGCATCGAATTCAATAACTACAACATTGGGGAGTGGTTTGACCGTGAAGGTGTGAAGCATGAGTTTTTGGCCACATACACTCCTCAACAAAATGGTGTCGTTGAAAGGAAGAACAAGACGCTCATCACTCTTGCATGAGCAATGCTTGATGACTACGACACGTCGGAGAAGTTTTGGGACAAAGCAATCAACATGGCGTGCCATGCCGCAAATAGGGTCTACCTACATCGACTACTTCAAAAGACCCCGTACGAGCTTCTCATTGGGAGAAAGCCCAACATCTCCTACTTTCGAGTCTTTGAATGCAAGTGCTACATCTACAGCAAGAAAAGGCTCAGTAAGTTTGAAAGAAGATGTGATGTTGGTATATTCCTTGGTTATGCATCAAACTCAAAAGCATATCGAGTATTCAACCAAACTTTCAGTTTAGTTGAGGAAAGTTGTGATGTTGAGTTTGATGAGACTAATGGTTCCCAAGAGGAGAGTTTTGGTCATGATGAAATAGATGATGAGCCTCTACGAGAAGCCATGAAGAACATGACCATTGGAGACATCAAGCCTGAAGTTGAGGAGAGCCATGATCAAGAGGGAGCTTCAAGTTCCAACAACAACACCTCTGTGGCACCTCAAGTTGACGAAGAAGAGAAGGATGATCCATTGGCAACTCAAGACTCACAAGCCCAACAACATCAAGAAGAAGAAGAAGTCCATGATCAAGTCCAACCACAAGAGGAGCAACACACATCACCATTGCCAAGTGCTTCGCAACCACTTATGAGGCATGGACGCATCTCCAAGGCGCATCCGATGGACCAAATCATCGGAAATCCGTCAAGGGGTGTAAGTACACGTTCTCACCATTTCGCTTCATTTTGTGAGCACTACTCGTTTGTTTCATGTGTAGAACCCACTCACATTGAGGAGGCACTCCAAGACCCAAATTGGGTGATGGCTATGCAAGAAGAACTCAACAACTTCATCCACAATGAAGTTTGGGTGTTGGAGGAGCGACCCAAGGACAAAAACATCATCAGAACAAAGTGGGTGTACCGCAACAAACAAGACGAGAATGGCGTTGTGGTCCGCAACAAGGCAAGACTTGTGGCCAAAGGGTTCTCGCAAGTTGAAGGACTAGAATTTGGGGAGACATTTGCTCCGGTCGCCCGGCTAGAAGCCATCTGTATACTTCTTGCCTTTGCATCACATCATAATATTAGACTTTATCAAATGGATGTGAAAAGTGTCATTCTTAATGGTTACATTAACGAGCTTGTTTATGTTGAACAACCTCCCGGGTTTGAAGATCCGAGGAATCCTAATCATGTGTATAGGTTGCACAAGGCGCTCTACGGGCTCAAGCAAGCACCTAGGGCGTGGTATGAACGACTATGGGATTTCCTTATCATGCAAGGATCCAAGATCGGGAGGGTGGACACTACACTCTTCACCAAAGACATCAACGGAGATTTGTTTATTTGTCAAATTTATGTTGATGATATTATTTTTGGTTCAACTAACGAAGCTTTTAGCCATGAGTTTGGCAAAATGATGTCTAGGGAATTCGAGATGTCAATGATTGGAGAGCTCAACTTCTTCCTTGGATTTCAAATCAAGCAACTTCAAGAGGGGACCTTCGTCTATCAAGAGAAGTACACCAAGGACCTCTTGAAGAAATTTTAGATGGGAGATTGTAGCTCAAGAAGCACTCCAATGGCAACAAATTGTCACCTCGACATGGATAAGGACGGTAAACCTATTGACCAATCTAACTACCGTTTTATGATTGGTTCATTGCTTTATCTTACCGCATCTAGGCCCGATATCATGTTTAGTGTATGCTTGTGTTCTCGCTTTCAAGCGGCACCTAAAGAATCGCATAGGAAGGCGGTCTTTAAGATACTTAGGTATCTTAAGCATACCCCTAGTGTGGGTTTGTGGTACCCTAAAGGTGCAAAATTCCACCTCTTGGGATACTCGGATTCGGACTTTGCCGGATGCCACGTGGATCACAAGAGTACCTCCGGTGGGTGCCACTTGCTTGGGCGTTTCCTAGTATCTTGGTCTAGCAATAAGCAAAATTCCGTCGCCTTGTCCACGGCGGAAGCGGAATATATTGCGGCCGGTGCATGTTGTTCCCAAATTCTTTATATGAAACAAACCCTTTTGGACTTTGGTATTAAACTGGTTGTGTGCCTCTCCTTTGTGACAATGAAAGTGCGGTTAAGATAGCTAAGAACCCCGTTCAACACTCCCGCACTAAGCACATTGATATTCGCCATCATTTCTTGAGGGACCATGAAGCTAAGGGAGACATCTCATTGCGAGGTGTTAGGTCCGAAGAACAATTGGCGGATATCTTCACTAAACCACTTGATGAGAAAACTTTTTCTAGGCTAAGAAGTGAATTAAATGTGCTAGATGCAACAAACGTCATGTAAGAATGCACTTCATATAGGTCTTGCCTAACTCTCAAAGGATAGGGGTGAGCAAGGGTTAGCTTGGGATGGAGGTTCCTTTGGGTTTCTCCCAAGGCTTGGAGAGTGGCTCTCCCTAAAGAAGCCTTTGAAAGGTCCAAATTTGGCAAGATAGATTTATTTTATGCCTTGCATGATGCCTGCCATATAGACTTGTAATTTCTTGCATTATAAAATGTTTGGCATTGCATACGGTAGATTGTCACAAAGGGGAACCCACCTCATGAGAAAGAGACATGTTTGAAATGCAATATCTCAACTCATATGTGGTGGAAAGAACAAAATGTTAGGTGCGTCAATGCCTAGAGGAACATGCTCTAAAAGATAGAAGTCTTCATACTCTAGCTCACAAAGCATGGGCCTTACATTTTATTTGGATAATTTCCTTCCCGTTTTCTTTGGTGTTCTATTCGATTTAAGGCTTAGCCAAGTTATTGGCATATTAGTATTTTTGAGGGGTAAGGGGTTGCCCAAAAAGTCCTAAGACATGTGTTTCTCATTGTTTGTTTGTTTGGTCAAAGGACATATATGGGATGTTGCTGTTTTGTAGTCATTGGATTATCCGATGCTTAGGTCAGACCATCATCGGATCAGTTGGTGTTCAAAAGCCAAGAGTCAGACCAGTCAGCATCACAAATCAACCGACGTGTTCATTTGGAAAAACATCGGTCCATCCGGTGTTCACAATTCTGGAACTGTGATGAATTCCACCGATGATATTCCCTTCCACGTCGGACCATCCGGTGTCAACGGCACCTTTTTGAATACCCTTACTGTGACATTCGACCGATGCTATCTCTTTGCACGTCGGTCCATCCGATGTCAACGGTACCTTTTTTGAATACCCTTACTGTGCCATTCGACCGGTGCTTTTAACGTTTAACGTCGGTCCATCTGGTGTTAAATTTTCGGCTAGGGTTTGGGACCCACTATTTAAACGCCGCCTCACCTTCCTCCCTTCTCTCTCCCCAATCCCGACTCACCCGCGACTTCACCGCCGCTGCCGCTCCTCTCGCCCTGCGCCGCCGCCGCCCTCCGGTCGACGCCGCCGCCCTTCGGCCGCCGCCGCACCACAGCAATGCTGCCACCATCCAAAGCAGCCGCGTCGCCGCCGCCGCTTCCATCACCGCAGCCACCGCCGCCACTCGCCTCCACTGCAGCCGCCGCCGCCGCTCCACCCAAGCGCCGCCGGCTGCCGCTCGTGCACCACCACCGCCCAGCCACACCACCGCCACCCTCTGCGTCGTTGGTACCTCCAACGGTCGCCGACGCTAGGGTTTCCGGCCGCGTCAATCTTCGTGTCGCTATTCCGTGCATTTGACATCGCCGACTTCATTCACGCGCCCGATCGCAATAGCACGTGACAAGAAGAACAAGGGCAAGGCCATTGTGGAGCCGGCCGCAAAGAAGCAGAAGCTCTCGAAGGAGGAGAAGAAGGCGTTGATGGCCGCTCGCGCCGCCAAGGAGCGAGAGCGTGGCCGAGGAGGATCACTGAGGATCCGCGAGGCTCGTCCGAGGCAGCCTCCCGTGATCGATGAGTCCGAGGCGGAAGAAGAGCCGGAAGTACCACTTGTCCGCCGGCGCTCAGCCAGGACTCGTGGGGGTCATCCGCCGGCAGCACCTCGTTCACGACCATCAGCCGCCGATCGTCATGAGGACAGGGCGGCCCAGAGAGCCGTCTACGAGATGGACACCACCGTCCACATTGGTGAAGGTGTCCAGTTGACTGATTACCAGAAGATGAAGGCCAAGCAGCTAAGAAGACTCAGATGGAGTGTTTTACTTGAGGAGTGGTACCCGCAGCCCAGAGAGGCTCTTGTTGACAGTCGTTTTAGACCGTGACACAGGCGTCTCTATACGAGACCTATAGACGCCGAGGCCACAAGCTATTCCAGCACAACTTTCTGGATTGGGATCAGCTCGCCCTGGCAGCAGAGACAGAGATACGCCCATTCTTTGCGAGGTAAAAAGGGCTTGTGGAGCTGGTGTCCTACGAGAGGAGTGCCTACGTGGAGGACTGGGTCTGCGTATTCTACGCTGCCCTCTACGTATCTGAGCGCCGCAGATCGATAGACTTCATGTTCATGGGCCAGCACCATCACCTGACGAGGCAGACGCTGGCACAGCTGCTGGGAGTGGACCTGCACGACACTTGCGTGCATGAGAGGGTATATGGTCAGGCAGACCCGCTGAGGAGGCCACTCACTAGAGGAGTGGCACCACCACTGGAGGAGATCCGCTCTCTGTTTGGACCGACCTTCTCTCCAGACCAGCCGAGGGTACCGACACTACTGAGTCCAGCTGCGCGCACAGTGCACCTTGCCTTGCGCCGCACACTCTTGTCGAGGTTAGGATACTTAGAGGGGTTCACCAGCCTACAGCAAACCCTCCCGTTCTACATCATGAACAGGATGGAGTTTGATATTGTGGACGTCCTCATATACGAGATGGAGGATGTGATCACCAATGGAGTGGGCATGATGAGGCAGCTTGTGTATGGACACTGGATCAGCTACCTGCTCTCCATGATGGTCCCTAAGGAGTCCGCCGTACATGACCGTCTCACTGACGAGAGTGTCACACAGTTCAGCCACTACCGTGCTCCAGCTCCTGGAGACCGCCGCCTTGGCTGTCCAGTCGAGCGTCAGGTCAGGGCTCGTCTATCTGAGGAGGACTGGTCGGATCTGGAGAAGGAAGATCAGAGGCTGGCAGAGGCAGAAGCTTAGGGTGAGGACCTGCAGCATATATGGTCCGAGAGCAACACAAATGACAGTGTTGAGGAGTACTTCCCACCTCCTCCCTCACCCAGGCAGCACGACGCGGAGGCTGGAGGCTCTACAGTGCCACCCCCTACTCCACCTCCCGTCACAGAGGCACAGGTCTCTCAGCCGTCAGAGCTCACCTCACTTGTGCAGCAGATGGTTGAGCAGCAGCGCTTGGACCGGCTTGCAGCTGAGCAGGCCCGAGCTGAGCAGGCAACACGACTTCTGGAGCTCCAGCAGCAGCAGCAGGAGATGCAGCGCCAGATCGCCCATGAGAGGCGTGAGGACACTGAACGGCTGACTGGGTTGATAGATCAGATGCATCAGCGCTCCCTCGACCAGCAACAGCAGATGCAGCAGGCGATGATGGGCATCCTGGGGTTGATCACCAACCTCTACACCCAGACCGGGATTGCCCTGCCGTTGCAGCTACCAGGCGTTGCTCCACCACCACCTGTCCTTGCTCCAGCTGCAGCTTCGGTGCCGACCACGCCAATCCCGTCAATCAGCATGTCTCCACTGTTGGCTCCAGGTGCACCGATCCACTCTCCACTGCCGGCTATGACGCTGTTCCAGCAGACGCCAGCATCCGTTGTCAGTGCCCCCTTGCCAGCAGCTACTACTCAGCAGGCACCGACGGCGGCTCCTACGGCTCCGACAGCTCCTTCCACCTCTACTCCAGGCAGCAGCTCCGACGAAAGCACCCCCGACGGTGACCAGTTCGTCATCGCGCCTAGTACTCAGGGTCCTTAGGCACTCGGATCCCTTTTTTGGTGTCTTGATGCCAAAGGGGGAGAAGAGTTAGAGGAAAGTCAGGAGGAGGATAGCTTAGTCTCAGGGGGAGTGTCCTAGCCTTAGGGGGAGTTTACCTATATCATCTTTTGTAATTCGATGTTTTTTGCTACTCATTTGGTGTTTATTGAGTACTCTTAAGTTATTAATCGATTGAGCTTATTTGGTGTCTATCTATATCTTATGATCACTTATTCACTTGAGTTATTTCTTGATTGAGCTTTCAAATTCATTACTATCAAGTGTTATAATCTTGTATTCATTGCATATCCTCTTAAGTTTCGTACTATCAAATTCATTACTATTGTGCCTTAATTGTTGTGTTGTCATCAATCACCAAAAAGGGGGAGATTGAAAGCATCTAGGCCCCCATGAGGTATGGTTTTAGTGATTAATGTCAACCATTTGATTTTACTAATGAATTTGTGGATGCAAGATCTCTCATATAACTCAATCAAATGAAATCCATATGTCATTGGAGACCCATATACAATCACTTTATGAGATCAAATCAATGATATGAAGATAAATGACCCGGTGATTTGGTGTGGGTTCATTTGAGAAAAGATAGGTTCCCGGATTTGAGAAAGTCCAAACTCATGCCACGTGCCGCTGGACCTTTTAAGGTTCTTGAGAAGATAAATGACAATGCATATAAACTTGAGTTGCCTCCTGAGTTTGTGGTTAGTCCCACATTTAACATTTCAGATTTGAAGCCATACTTGGGTGAGGAAGATGAGCTTGAGTCAAGGATGACTCGAATTCAAGAGGGGGAGGATGATGAGGACATCTCTCCTTTGCATGCAATGCAAGGACCGATCACTAGGGCACGTGCACGACAATTGGATCTCCAGGTACGTTCTAACCTTGTCAATTGTTTTTCAGAACTTACGCTTGTTTCCATGCATGTTTTATTGGTTAGGAACAATGGAGAGGACCAGGATGGGCTTGGAGGAGTCCAAGGAATCAAGGAGGAGGAGATAGGACGTGTACACCAAGGAGGAACCCAAGTACAACTCGACTTCGACTCCACCTCAGGTTCCAGGAGCTGCCTTAACCAAAACAGACGTATCGAAAACATACGGAGTCGGAATTGGACGTTCTATATATGGTTGTGAAAGCATCTAGGCCCCTATGAGGTATGGTTTCGGTGATTAATGACAAACATTGGATTTTACTAATGAATTTGTGGATGCAAGATCTCTCATATAACTCAATCAAATGAAATCCATATGTCATTGGAGACCCATATACAATCACTTTATGAGATCAAATCAATGATATGAAGATAAGAAGTAAAAGCTCTTATGCCAAAGTCATTCAACCACAATTGATGACACTTAATGCTTGACAATCATCAGAAGTAAATTCCCAACAAATGTCTAAGAGGTCAATCGAGCAAAGTTCAAAAGAATCACTTAGAAACAACTCGAAGCAAACAAAATCAACTCACCGGATCAACCGATGTTTCCAGAGAACAACACATCGGTCGAGTTGGTTCAGCAGAAGAAGACCTCAGAACAAAGCACTCACCGGATCATCCGATGTTAAGGGCTAAGCTACATCGGTCCATCAGTACAGTATGCAATATCCTTGGACCAAGTGTAGCACCGGATCATACGATGTACAACAATATACACATCGGTCAATCACTCCAGTAAGCATCAAGTTTGAGCCAATTCTAGAGGAAGAGCCACCGGATCATCCGATGAGAAGACAAGTGCAACATCAGTCTAACAACGGTCATATCTGACACAATGACGTCAGCTAAAGTGAACTTGACCGATGATAACTAAAGGGGAGACATCGAATCATCCGCTGTTCGCAGAAAAGTTCTGTCAGCCTACTTTTCCAACGGCTATTTCGTGGAGGCTGGCTATAAATACCCCCTAAACCTGTCAAATCGATAAGTCTTGATCACCAGACATAATCAACACATCCACAAGCATTCAAGACAAAGGGCCATCACTTCTACATCATTTAGATCACTTACACACCAAGAGATAGGCTAGAACTAGCTAGAGAGAGAGCTTGTGTGCCTCCATTCTTGGTGAGTGGAATCTCTAGGGTAGTGAGAGCCTTAAAGGAGTGTCCCTTGGTGTTTGTAACTGAGAGAGACTTCCGGAGCTTGCCAAGAGGATGGTGGAAGCCCGGAGGATCGTAGTTGTACAAGGTTTGAGCTCCACCTTGCCAAGGTTGGCAAACGGAGAAGAATAGTGGAGATCCCTAGTCTCGGTGACTTGGGTGTGGCTATACCCTTTGGTGGGTGCCACAACGTGGATGTAGGAAGATCTTGACGATCTTGCCGAACCACGGGATAAATCTTCGTGTCTCCTCGACAGTTTGCATCCTCTTCCTCTCCCTTACAATTATGCATTTTATATACCGCGAAGTTGCTATTTACTTCAATGCATAGATCGTGTGTGTAGGGAATTGGGCTTTTAGGAATTAAGTTTTATTGCTTAGATTTTTGAAAAGAAGCCCATTTCACCCCCCCTCTTGGGCATTCGATCCTTACAGGTTGGAACCGTGATTTCATAAAGCTTCCAATGGAACCAGCCCCACCTCAAAATTCCTTCTAAGTTTACGAGAATCAGTGAAACAAGTGGGAGTCCAGAATCTGTTTGGTGCTGCGCCACCGTCTTTTGGGCTGCTGGCCCGTGTATCGTGTGGAAGCCCATTAGGGTTGCGTCCAGGGGTCTTGCACGCCCCTCAACTCTTTTATATACTGCAGCCGTCACCTCATTAGGGTCGGGTTTTTCTTAGATACAATCTATCATTGAACAGTGTCGCGAATCATCGGTTGTGAGACCCCAAATTCGTGATCAATTTAGTTTTGATTGCAACTTCTCTGTTCTTGCTTGTGTTCTTGATTGCACTTGCAGGGATAAGCCTTCGTGGCGAGGTCATTCGTGTGACACGATTGATAACCAATGGAGCAGTGGTGTAGTGATTGCGGGGTTTCGTTCGTTCGGAGCCTTGGATCATCAACATCGAGATCTCCACCCAATCAAGTTTACCATACCTCTCGGAAGATCGGGACTCATCCTCCTATCATTTACAGACACAAAATAGTGGTGTTGTTGTTCGGGATGGTGATCATGAGTGGTATGGAGTAATCAAGAAAATGATTTTTGTTGATTTTGAAAAAAAATCAAGAGGTTCTGTTATTTGAATGTGAATGGTTTGATCGGCCTCATTCCGGTCAGAGCCAAAGCAGAGGCTACAAAATGGATCGATAAGGAATGATAGATGTTGACACTACTATTTCTCAATTTAAGTATGAGCCTTACATTCTAGCCACCCAAACATAACAAGTTTTTTATGTTAGAAGTATGAAGCAACCTAAATGGGCTACAATTGTTAAAACGAAGCCACAAAACCTTTTTACCATGCCCCTTGGAGACAGTGAAAATAATGTCACTAAGACGATGGAGGCTGAGACATTATTTGATGATCGATGAATTATTGATATAAATGAGGATATGACCACATGGGATAGGAATGACATTGACGGAGCAACCAGTGATGCTTCCGCTCTTTCAAATGAAGTTGACGACGACGACGACGACGATGATGATACATATATCAATGATGGTATTGTACCTCCAATATTGGGGGAGGACAGAGAAGATGATGATTTTTTTATATAGGTACTGTGTGAGCTAGTTGTACGTGAACTATGTAATGCAACATTTGTGTTCTGTGGCGATAGATCTTAACGCCACCAACCAGTATTTCGTGGCAACAAATCCTAATACAACGATTGTGTTTCGTGGCGATAGATCCTATCACCACGAACTTGTGAATCGTGGCATATGTTCCTAATGCAACGTTTGTGTTTCGTGGCGATAGATCCTAACGCCACGAACTGGTGAACCGTGGCAAAAGTTCCTAATGCAACGATTATGTTCCGTGGAGATAGATCTTAACGCCACCTACCGGTATTTTGTGGCAACAGATCCTAATACACTAATAGTGTTGTGTGGCGACAGATCCTACCGCCATGAACTTGTGAATCGTGGAATAAGTTCCTAACACGATGTTTGTGTTTCGTGGTGATAGATCGTAACACCACGAACTGGTGAATCGTGGAAAAAGTTCCTAATGCAACGATTGTGTTCTGTGGCGATAGATCCTAACGCCACGAACCGGTATTTCATGGCAACAAATCCTAATGCAACGATTGTGTTTCGTGGCCATAGATCCTAACGCCATGAACCAGTATTTCGTGGCAACAGATCCTAATGCAATGATTGTGTTTCGTGGCGATAGATCCTATCGTCACGAACTGGTGATGCATGGCAAAAGTTCCTAATGCAACGATTGTGTTCCGCGACGATAGATGCTAATGCCAGAAACTATTGAATCGTGGCAACAGATCCTAATGCAATGATCGCATTCTGTGGCGATAGATGCTAATGCCACAAACTAGTGAATCATGACAACAGATTCTAATGCAATGATCGGGTTCCATGGCGATAGATGCTAACGCCACGAACTATTGAATCGTAGCAACAGATCCTAATGCAACGATTGGGTTCTGTGGCGATAGATGCTAATGCCACGAACTAGTGAATCTTGGCAACAAATTCTAATGCAACGATCGGGTTCCATGGCGATAGATGCTAATGCCACGAACTAGTGAATCGTGGCAACAAATTCGTGGCGATAGATCCTAATGCCACGAACTAGTGAATCGTGGCAACAGATCCTAGTGCAACGGTCGTGTTCCATGGTGATAGATGCTAATGCCATGAACTAGTGAATCGTGGCAACAGATTCATGGTGATAGATCCTAATGCCACGAACTAGTGAATCATGGCAACAGATCCTAATGCAACGATCGTGTTCCATGGCGATAGATGCTAATGCCACGAACTAGTGAATCGTGGCAAAAGACCAAGCTTACTGCAATGATTTAGTATTCGTTGCAGTACAATCGTTGCAACAGGGCGAAATCCTTGTATGTGGGTAGCTGAGCTAGCAGAGTTTGAGCTTGAGTTCCTTCCTCGGCACGCGGTCAAGAGTCAGGCACTGGCGGATTTCTTGGCCGAGTGGACTCCATTACCTAACAACCCAGAGCGCTCAGAGAGCGGGGAGGCAGTGCCCAGTGCACTAGTCTTCACTAAGACCCCCTGGACACTTTACTTCGATGGTTCCACACGGAAATAGGGGGCCAGAGCTGGGGTGATGCTCATTACCCCGACAGGGGAGCAATTCAAATATATGGTGCATCTTGGCTTCAAGGCCACCAACAACATGGCAGAGTATGAAGCTCTTATCTTCGAGCTGATGACAGTGTTGACCCTCAATGTCTGCCAGCTTCTTGCCAAAGGTGATCCCCAGCTAATTGTCAAGCAGGTCAAGGGGGAGTGCAGTTGCAATGACCCCCAACTGGCAGCATACTTGCTGCACGTCAGGAAGCTGGAGAAAGACTTTGAAGTCTTGGATCTGTGCCATGTGCCCCGAGCTGACAACTCAGTCGCAGACGACCTGCCAACGAAGGCCTCCACAGAGGCACCTGTGTCCGAGGGAGTCCTTGCAAGGACGTTATTGCGACCAACTGCCCGAGCTGCTGAACCGGGTGAAGGGGGTGAAGATAGTACCTCGAAGCTAGCAATCCCAGCGGCCCTGCAACCATGGTGCCTGCCAAGGTTCTTATGCGCCACCGGCAGCTCCGAGTAGCTGGCGCCCAAGAACCAGAAGCTCAAGAAGGTCCCGATGCATGGATCTCGGAGGTCCAGGACTACTTGAAAGAAAATTACCTTCCCAAAGAACATGCCCTGGCAGAACGGATTGTGCGGATGGCTAAGAGATACATGCTGGTGGAGGGGGATCTCTACCGGCATGGCGATAACGGCATCCTACTACGATGCATTACCTGGGAGGAAGGCTGCGACTTGCTCGCAGAAATCCATGGAAGTGAGTGCGGGAACCACGCATTGGCCCACACGCTGGTCGGCAAAGCCTTCCGGCACGGCTTCTACTGGCCAACAATACTCCAAGATGTCACTGAGATGGTCAAGAGATGCAAGGCACTGCAGATGATCTCCCCTCGTGGCCGTTCGTCGTGTGGGGGCTGGACATCTTGGGTCCTTTCCCAAGAGCCGTCGAAGGATTTCGGTATCTCTACGTCGCTGTAGACAAGTTCACTAGGTGGCCAGAAGCCACCCCAGTCACCACCATTAACAAGCAGTCCACAGTGAAGTTCATCAAGTCGATCGTCTGTAGGTTTAGGGTCCCAAACAGGATCATCACTGATAACGGGACCCAGTTCATGAGCACGACATTCCAAGAATATTGTGAGGACGTTGGGATCCAAGTTTGCTACGCCTCTGTTGCTCACCCTGAGAGCAATGGGCAGGTAGAGAGGGCAAACATGGAGATTCTCAAGGGCCTCAAGACTCGTACATACTCAAGCCTTGAGAGGCACGACACAAACTGGGTGGATGAGCTTCCATATGCGCCGTGGGCTAGCCGGACATCAACCAGCTAGGCTACAGGAGAAACGCCCTACTTTTTGGTATACGGGGCGGAGGCCGTCCTTCCCCCAGAGATCACCATGGCCTCCCCCCGTGTCCGGATGTACGACAAAGCCACGCAGGACCAGTTCAAGCATGAAGACATGGACCTCGTCGATGAGGGACGTATACGAGCAACCCTCTGAAACACACTGTACAAGTAGGCGCTCCGGCGCTACCATCAGCGGACCATGCGCAGTAGGGAGCTCAAGGTAAACGACTTGGTCTTGTGGCGTCTGCTTTCCCATGAAGGAGCAAACAAGCTCTCCCTTGGTTGGGAGGGCCCCTTCCGTGTAACAGAAGTTTGTCGCCCCAGGTGCGTTCGCCTAGCTATGGAGGATGGGCAACGAGTGCCCAACCCATAGAATATCAAACACCTCCGTAAGTTTTATCCATATCCCAGTGGTAGGACATGTTATTTTCTTTCGTTATAAAGAGAGCATAGTGTCTAGAGACAACACTTGGGTTAACCAAGGCCAAGGAGATGAGCTCTAGGTGTATGCCTTGCTCGGCATGGTCTGGTACCCTGAGAAGGTACACTCAGCTCCCTGTCACCCAGGCCGAGTCGTTCTTCCTGTAAAGTCTGTTCTCTCCTATGAAGGCTATAATGAAAAGATGTTTGCCCTACCCTGAAGTGTTTTATTCATATGAAATTACCTTTAGTTCTTATGAATGATGTCACACGTTTACCATTAGCTCATGACCTAGCGTGGGTGTAGTAAGTCTTTCCCTCGTCTGTGCAATAGTGGCAGCTTTGTTGTCCGATTGCTGGCGGGTTACTTGAGGCACATTGAAGCCATTGTCAGAATATAGTATTTACTCCCAGATCTTAGAATGGATTTGGTTGCTCCTGGGCTACCTGTCGGGCCCTGGGCCCACTTGTAAGTTGTCTGGCCTTGGACTATAAAAGGACCAGATAGCCATCGACTTAGACATCTTGGCTCAGACCCAGGCACACGCTTGATCAATACAACACACAAACCACCGTAGAGTAGGGTATTATGCCCAGGCGGCCCGAACCACATAAATCCCTTGTGTTCATCATTCGCTTCGCTCGATCTTGCTAGGACTAGCCCCCAAAAATACATCGAACCTCCGCGGGCTGCTTCTGAGCAGGTCTGAGGGAGGTGTTAGTTAGACACCTAGACAGGTAAATATAGGGATCCTCAACAATCTGAAATTAAATGGGTCATGGAGTGCTTTGCACGTCCGAGATATTATTACAAGATGTTTAGGATGACTCCAGAGGTCTTTATGTCGCTTCATGATTTGCTCGTCTCTAACTATGATCTGAAGTCAACAAGTAATGTTACATCCGTGGAGTCCTTAGCCTTGTTTTTATGGATTGTTGGTGGCCCTCAATCATTCTCTCAAGCTGAAAATCGGTTTGTTAGGTCTTTATAGACTGTGCACATGAAGTTGAAGGAAGTGTTGTTGTGTTTGAGAAAATTAGCAAAAGATAACATCAAACCGCAAGATCCTACTTTTAGTATAGAGCATGATAAAGCGAAGGAAAATCGTTTCTGGCCGCATTTTCAAGGGTGCTATCGGTGCTATAGATGGATCACATATTCCGGTTTCAGTGCCTAAAGAGGATGTTGTCAACCACACATGTCGACACGGGTACACATCTCAAAATGTGCTTGCAATATGTGACTTTGATATGAGGTTCATCTTTGTGGTTGCTGGTTGCCCGGGATCAACACATGATATAAGAATTCTCAATCATTCATTAACAAATTTTGGTCATCAATTCCCCAGACCCCCTCCAGGTAATACATTGGTCATGTTACAAATAATAGTTCTCTTCTACTATAATACTTACATTGATTTTATTAATTTATTTTAAATTTTCAGGTAAATATTATCTTGTCAATTCTGGTTATCCAAATTGAACGGGGTACCTTGCTCCTTTTAAAGGAAGTACATATCATCTACCTGAATTTTGTATTCATAGCAGCGTGCTCCACAAGAAAAGTATGAGATCTTTAATTTTTTACATTCATCCCTTCTCAATGTCATTGAATGTGCATTCGGGGTCCTCAAGCAAAAGTGGCGTATATTGAAGGCGATGCCTAGTTTCCCACTTCGTACACAAAAGCATGTGATTATTGCTTGCATGGCATTGCACACTTTTATTTGCGATAGTGCATTAATGGATAAGGAGTTTGAAAGGTGTGATGAAGATGAGAACTATATGCCTGAAGCGGTACAACAAGCGACAAACTCATAAGATGATGACATTCCTGATGAGCAGAACGAGATTACGATGAACAATATTCGTGACATCATAGCTAATGCTTTCTTTAGTTTGTATTAGATAATATACATTTTGTAAATGATGTTGCCAAAGTGTTAATGCGACACGTCCCCCGGATCTGCTAAGAAGCAGCCCGTAGAGGTTCTTGTTCGGCGGGGCTTAGGCCTCAATCAAGTGTTCTAGTGGAAGAGAGTATGGCACGGTGGTTTTTACATGGTTCAGGCCGCAAGGAGCATAACACCCTACTCCACAGTGGATGGTAATGCTAGTATGTGTGTATGCGTGTGTGTGATGTTGGATGTTCGATGATGGGTTCATTGTAATGGTGGCGGTCCGGGCTTTTTATAGCTAAGGCCGGATGCCTTACAAGTGGGGCCTGGGGCCCGACAGGTGGTCCCGGGGCGATCTTATCCTAAAGATCTAAGGTTTCTCGCATAAGCTTGCTCTGACCGTGGACTTGAAGACTTGCCGTCTTGCCGCTGGAACCGCCAGTAGCCCATGCGCCGTTGCTAACAATGGCAGTGGCTGAACCGTCTTACCTCTATCACCGTAAGCTACCCATTTGACAGAGTGAGATAGGCCTGCGGTGTCTTCACTGCGATGCGATTGGTTGTAGCGGTACTAGACATTAGGCGTGCGCCACACCATGCATCTGGGAATGCCGCGTATCTTCAATATTTGACAGGGACAAAGCGCACCACCCTCTTAACTCCTGCGTCCCTCCGTCCAGGGCAAGTGGCTGGACTACGTGACAGCTCGGGAGCTCATCTCTACGGAGGAGGTCAGGTCGCGTCTTGCAGACCACATGGCAGCTCAGGAGATCACCTCCGTAGAGGGGGTAAGGTCTCGTGTTGCAGTCCATGTGGTAGCACGGGAGCTCACCTCCGCGAAGGAGATTAGGTCTCGCCTTGCGGGACACGTGGTAGCGCTGGAGCTCGCCTATACGGGAGGTCGCCCGTCTGATGCCTTGGACCATGTGGGAGCTCCGGAGCCCTGTCTCGTGGGGGAGAGGGATCCTTCCCGCCTGGACACGCGACTTCTTGGGTGCTCATCCTCGAGGCGAAGCTGAACTCTTCCCCAGGGTCTCTTGCAGGTCCCCCGGATGTCGTATCTGAGGTCGATGGATCTGGGTCTTCTGAACACGTGGCGCCCTTGGACCCTGCCTCTGCGGAAGGCAAGGTACCTAGGCGACTCTAGCTTGTGAGCGAGGGTACCCGATATGCTGGGTACCAACAGTGGCCCCTGGGTCCACCTTGGGGGGAGGCGACGAGCCCGAGGGTGGAGCCCTATCCTGCTTTCCCGCGTGACCTTTTAATTTTGTCTTGATCAGCCGAAGTGGTGCATGCCTCTGCTGTTGTGACCACGCGTCCCTCTCTGGTTGAGGGGTCGTGGCGACGGGATCTTTGCTTGATGTAGTCTCTTTACTACGACAGTTCCCAATATAGCTGCTGCACTTCTGCTCCTTCTACTCCTGCCTTTATGGGAACCGCCGGGTTGCCTTCTCAGGCCGATACCCCTTTAGGCCAGTCTCTCTGACAGGGGACCTGGGCCCTACTGTCAGGGACATTACAGGTTGAGCAGCGGGTTTCAACCTCAAGCAATCTGCTCGGTGCGCTCGAACGCCTAACGGGGAGTTAAAAGGAAACCTTTAGGAGCAAAGGTGTTTCTTCCTTATGCACTCCCCAAAATTCAGGCCTTTGTCTTACACCTTTTGCACCCACTCTGTCCCCACCTTCGTGGTTCTCGACTCCTGCCCCAGTGGATTCATCTTTGCCTCCTTCTCGCATTGTTGACGTAGTGACTCCTAGACGCCTGTTCGGCTGGGAGGACGAGGAGCGGCGGGATCTGATCCGCCCAAGCACCCTGCCTCTGAAGTTGGGGGAGAAGGAGATTGTCTTCTTCCAGGAGTATGCGTACTCCGAGTTCGTTCCCCCCATTTCCTCCTTCCTGGTGACACTCCTAGAGGTCCTCGGGCTTCAGCTTTACCACTTGTTGCCGAACTCTCTGGTGGTGGCGGCGGTGATCTCGCACTTCTGCGAGATGTTCATCGGGGTGTTCCCATTCGTGCCGGTGTTCCGACAGTTCTTCGTGCTGAGGCGGACCGGGAAGAAGAACAAAGCCAACTTCCTTGGCGGCTACTGCTTACAGCATCGGGCCAACAGCCCCTTCAAGTACATCACCCCACTCTCCTCAGTGAAGTGGGCTAATTGGAGGAGGGACTGGGTGATCGTACAAGTTGATGCCCACGATCGCATGGTTATTCCCACCAGATGGGCGACAATCAGGAAGGATACCTGGGAGGAGCGGTCGGAGTTGGAGCAGGCCTACACCTCGGTGATGGAGAGGATCCAATTCCTGGCAGATCATGGCCTGTCGAAGTTGATGATGATGGCAGACTTCATCTGACTACACCTGGCTCCCCTACAACACCGTTGCCATCCTACATGGCTTTACTTCAGGTACAGGATGGTACTCAGCTGGTGCAGGGTCGCAACATAGAGACGACCCCACAAGAGGTGCTCGACGCAATGTCCAAGGCGTGTGGTGACTTGCTATCGGACAACGTCTTCAACTTCCCGCGGTCTTGCCCACCGCTTTGCACAGATCAGGACCTTCGGACGAAGAATCTGAAGGAGATGCCAAAACTGAAGCGCTCGGTCTTGCGCTGCGGTAGGTAGGTGACGAGAGCCATGGACTGGCCATTGTTGACTCTTTGCTGGAGTCTGCACCTGCTCTAGGCTCTGAAGCTTCAAGGGCGGAGGATGCATCCTCAGTCGGAGGGAAGGGCAAGGTGTCGGTCCTCGACGCAGGCAAGGGAAAAGCTCCGGTCCCTGACACGGGGAAGGGGAAGTCTTCAGTGGTTGAGGTCGTGAAGGAGAAATGCCCTCGGTCGCCGCTGAAGGCGCCGCCGCAGGCGGCCTTCGCTCCAAGACAACATCCTTTGGCGCGCCCCTTCTCAGCATTGGGTGTCGGCAACTCTTCGGGGGCAGACTCAGACCATGAAGCGGTGGCTCCGCCGACGTCTGGGGTCGGCGCATCATTCAGCATCCCCACCACCGGCACAGTACAAGGCTCCATAGGGGGCTCTGTGGGCGTTATGCCTATGGACCCTCAGGCCAAGAGGCCTCGGGTCGACATCGGCGGCAGCTCGGGAGGAGGTTTCGGGAGTGGCTCTGTGGGGCCGGTGGTGGTACGCTAACGCAGTGTGGCGACATCGCTGGTGGATTCGGTGGAGGCCCGACTAGGGTGACCTCGCCTGTCACACCGTCGTCAGGGACTACGACTTCATGGCTACTGAAGGTGGAGCCTCGCTGGAGCTTCTGGGGACGCATGTAAAGCATTCTTACAAATGCTTGCTTTGTTATCTCACCTGCCTTTGTTGGTTGATCAGGCCTTGATTCGATTTGCAGGGCCACATCGACTGTTGTGACACCCTTACCGCCGGGGGTAGTGCCCAGAGCGCTTCGAAGTCGGCCTAGGAAGGCTACGGCTGTTCTGGCAGAGCAGACAACCATGTCGGCACAGGAGAGCACTGCTCTGTCGTCCGTACTCTACGCGGGGAGTGAAGATTCTTCAGCTATGCCTTTGGCTGTTGTGCCGGAGGCACCCTCGACTATCGCGCCAGAGGTTATGTCGGATCCGGCTCAGGGGGCTGTGGGCTTGGCCTCCGTAGCTGCTGATCCAGCGGGTGGCTCCCTGGGCGATGGTGACGTTGCCGCCTCGGGTTGCACCGCGACTCCTACCCAGCCTCTGGGGACAAGGTCTCTGGTACTGGTGGCCTCACCTTCGCCACTTCGGGAGGAGGAGGTCCTTGAGATGATTGCCGAGTGGCCCTTCATAACTTCGGCGCAGCTAGAGCACCTCTCTGAGATCATGGACTCGGCGCAGTCCAGCATCCTCTAGGTGCAGTACAACCTCCGTCGGGCGCAGGGGGCTCTCGCCTCAGAATGGGAGAAGCTGCATGTTGAGGGCGAGCGCCTCCAAGGCTGGGATGACCTTCTAAAGTCCAGGATCGCCGAGGCAAAGGCGAAGTACCTGAGGAAGAACAAGGAGCTGGAGCTGAGGTGTCACTTGGTGAAGGCCCTGGACGCAATGTCCCAGAAGATCCTGGCTGATGCCAAGGTGGCCAACGATATGGCCACGCCCATCCGCGCGCCCTTGAGGAGGGTCGAGAGGCCCTGGATCTCCACGAAGCTGCTATTGCTGAGCGGGAGGCTGCTATCGCTAACGAGGAGGTGACGGCCGAGGCGATGATGGCTCGGGCTGAGGCTGATTGGGACGGGCTGCAGTCCTGCCTTGAATATCTTGAGCTCTGGGAGAGGGACTTGTCGCGGGATCGAGCGCAACACTTAGCTGAGCGTCAGGAACTTCTCCTGTGCGATCTCAATGTCCAAGCCCGGGAGTCGTCGACGGAGCGCCACACCCGCCGCGCCTGGAAGCCAGGGGTAGGGCGGTGTCAGAGTCGGTGGAAACCCATGTCCTGGTGTGCTACTAGAGCTGGTACCCTGATCTGCCCCTGGAGTCATTTTTTGATGTTCCCATTGAAGAGCGCAAGGAGGCGGCGATAGCAGAGGTCAAGAGTGCCGCGAAACATGTTGTCGTGCAATTCGCCAGGGACTGAGGCTGGTAGCCAGACTTTGTATACGGGGTTCACCCTTTGTAAATATTCCTTAATGAATCTGAATTTGTGTTTAACTTCTTGGCTTGTGTTTGTGGTTCTCAACTGTTTTTCTGAGTCCTTAGCCGCGTAAGCATTTGCAGAACCTTTGTCGAGCTCGTTAGTTTGTGCGGACCAACGATTGCACAATTGATATGGCCAAAGTGTTATCCGTCGACTTCCTGCTTATGAAACCCCTTAGAGGCCCCTTTTTAGATGTGGTTAGCAGACTGGGCACATCTACCACTTGATCACAGGATGTCTTCGACGCCCCCCCCCCCCCCCCCGAGCAAGTGAGTTGGAGTTCTCCAGTGTCGCCCACCATCGTCATGACAGCGTCGACGACAGACCCCTTGGGAGGTGCCGGAGCTGGATGCTCCGGCATCGCCCACCATTGTTGTAAAGTCCTCGACGGCAGGCCCCTCGGGACGTGCCAGAGCTGGATGCTCCAGCGTCGTCCACCATCGTCATAGGGACATCGATGACAGGCCCCTTGGGAGGTGCCAGAGCTGGATGCTCCGGCGTTGTCCACCATCGTCGTAGAGTCGTCGACGACAGGCCCCTTGGGAGGTGTTAGAGCTGGATGCTCTGGCATCATCCACCATCGTCGTAGAGTCGTCGACGGCAGGCCCCTTGGGAGGTGTCGGAGCTGGATGCTCTAGCGTCGTCCACTATCATCGTAAGGATGTCGACGGCAGGCCCCTTGAGAGGTGCCGAAGCTGGATGCTCCGGTGTCGTCCACCATCGTCGTAGAGTTGTCGACGACAGACCTCTCGGGAGGTGTCAGAGTTGGGTGCTCCGGCGTCGCCCGCCATCATTGTAGAGACGTCGACCGCAGGCCCCTGGTGTACAGGCTATTCCAACAGAACCCTGTTAGCAAAAAGAGCAGGGCATGAGAGTTTACTCACTTATCCACGCTTGTTGCTATCATTGGCATGCTGGGACATCGACGGCAGGCCCCTTGCAAAATGCCGGAGCTGGATGCTAAGACGTCATCCACCATCGTAGTAGAGATGTCGATGGCAGGCCCCTTGGGAGGTGCCGGAGCTTAATGCTTTGGTGTCGTCCACCATCATCGTAGAGTCGTTGACGGCAGGCCCCTTGGGAGGTGCCGGAGCTGGATGCTGTGGCGTCATCCACCATCATCGTAGAGATGTCGACGATAGTCCCCTGGTGTATAGGCTATCACAAGAGAACCCTGTTAGCAACAAGAGCGGGGCAGGAGAGTTTACTCACTTATCCACGCTTATTGCTATCATCGGCGTGCTGGGACATCGACGACAGGCCCCTTGCAAGGTGCCGGAGCTAGATGCCTCGATGTCATCTTGCTGTCGTCGTAGAGGCATCGACGATAGGCCCCTTGGGAGGTGTCGGAGCTGGATGCTCCAGCGTCGTCCACCATCGTCGTAGATACGTCGATGGCAGGCCCCTTGGGAGGTGTCAGAGCTGGATGCTCCAACGTCGTCCACCATCATCGTAGAGACGTCGACGGTAGGCCCCTGGTGTATAGGCTATCACAGGAGAACCCTGTTAGCAACAAAAGTGGGGCAAGAGAGTTTACTCACTTATCCATGCTTGTTGTTGTCGTCGGCGTGTTGCGATGTCGACGGGAGGCCCCTTGCGAGGTGCCGGAGCTAGATGCTCGGGCGTCATCCACCATCATCGTAGAGTCATCGACGACAGGCCCCTTGGGAGGTGCCGGAGCTGGATGCTCCGGCGTCGTCCACCATCATCATAGAGTCGTCGACAGTAGGCCCCTCGGGAGGTGCCGGAGCTGGATGCTCCGGCGTCGTCCACCATCATCGTAGAGACGTCGATGGCAAGCCCCTATTGTACAGGCTATCACAAGAGAACCATGTAAGCAACAAGAGCGGGGCAGGAGAGTTTACTCACTTATCCATGCTTGTTGCTGTCGTAGGCGTGTTGGGACGTCGACGGTAGGCCCCCTTGCGAGGTGCTGGAGCTGGATGCTCTGGTGTCATCCACCATCGTTGTAGAGACATTGACGACAGGACCCTTGGGAGGTTCTAGAGCTGGATGCTCCGGCGTCGTCCACCATCGTCTTAGAGTCGTCGATCGCAGGCCCCTCGGGAGGTGCCGGAGCTGGATGCTCTAGCGTCATCCACCATCATCGTAGAGATATCGACGGCATGCACCTTGAGAGGTGCCGGAGCTGGATGCTCTGGCGTCGTCCACCATAATCATAGAGTCATCAATGGCAGGCCCCTCGGGAGGTGCCGAAGCTGGATGCTCCGGCGTCGTCCACCATCATCGTAGAGACGGCGACGACAGGCCCCTGGTGTACAGGCTATCACAAGAGAACCCTGTTAGCAATAAGAGCGAGGCAGGAGAGTTTACTCACTTATCCACGCTTGTTGCTGTCGTCGGCGTGCTGGGACATCGACGGCAGGCCCCTTGGGAGGTGTCGGAGCTGGATGCTCCGCTGTCGTCCTGCCTTCGTCGTAGAGACATCGACGACAGGCCCCTTGGGAGGTGCCAGAGCTGGATGCTCCGGCATCGTCCACCATCATTGTAGGGACGTCGATGGCATGCCCCTTTGGAGGTGTTGTAGCTGGGTGCTCCGACGTCGTCCACCATCATTGTAGAGACGTCGACGGCAGACCCCTGGTGTGCAGGCTATCACAAGAGAATCCTGTTAGCAACAAGAGCGGTGCAGGAGAGTTTACTCACTTATCCACGCTTGTTGCTGTCGTCTACGTGCTGGGACGTCAACGGCAGGCCTGTTGTGAGGTGCCAGAGCTGGATGCTCTGGCGTCATCCACCATGGACGTCGACTGCAGACCCCTTGGGGGTGCTGGGGTTGGCTAAGCTGCACATATGATAGAAAGAGGGGGGACTAGTCTTGCTCGCTGGTCCTACTTGTTCCTCTCATTAGCTCTGTCATGTCTTAATGTTCTGGACTGATACACAGGGCTTCAATAATTCGATGCGTTGGTGCTCCGGGGTCCGGCTTCTGCTGTCTTCAGGGTGTGAGCTTTCTAGCTCCAGTACTCAGTTGTAGCGCTCGGAGGCAGGGTGTGTATGCTTAGAGTGCAGGACCAGGCTAAGCAGTTTACACCCCCTGGACCTCCTGCTCGGCACAAGCCTTTCCTGGGAAACCTTCTAGCGCCACGAGACCTTGATGACGAGAGCAACCGGAAGAACCCCTCACACATTGTAGGTACTTCAAGCGAACCCGCCTATAGCAGGACATCATGACTTTAGCATGGGTGAGTTACAGAGCATACAACTGTGTATATGAAGATAGTATACAATAAACGAGGCTAGTATGGTATGATCATAAAATTAATGCATAATTAAACAAATGATTTTTTAAGAAAGAATTGAGTAAAACAATGATTTTTGTATCAGTGTTCATAGGGGGAGACATGCTTTTTACAAAAGAGTGACATGCTTCCGGATGATGAGGGAGGCAGGGTGTATAGGCTTAGGGTTCGGGACCAAGCCAAGCTAACTGCACACTCTGGACCTGACCCTCCTGGAGCTCGGTTGTCCTTAATGCTGCTCCTAGGTCCTATGAAAACCTTTACACTATCCTTCTAGGTTTAATATTTACAATAGGGGCGCCCAAATCTCCAAGGGTAGCTGTGATGGTTGCGGGGCAACCTTGCTGTCGACAGCTACTAGAGGGGCAATGAACGAGCATCCCTACTTACTGCCTTGACCGCCCGCCTTGTGAGTGGTCTGAGTAGAGCCGAGACTGTAACACCCTCATTTTCATGCATCATGCCTTGCATACATTCATATACATGTTTAACATTAACCCACAACAAGAGGAACGAGTTTAAAATTTATTTGGAACAAAACCGCACTTAAAATGCAGGAAAGTGCGGACTAGTCCAATTTTAGTGAGGACTAGTCCGATTTCTCTCTGACTAAAAACAGACTTGTCTGTTTTTGCTGCGGACTAGTCCGATTTTGCCTCTGGAAACTTTCGTACTTGTCTGATTTTGTGCGGACTAGTTATTCCAAGAATTCTTGAAAATTTGCTAAGTCCCTGGACTTTTCCACACTAGTACGGTGTTCCAGCGGACTTGTTTGTTTTCCTCTCTGACTAAAGTTGGACATGTCCGATTTTAGGCCAGACTTGTCCGATGTTCTCTCCGGACATTTTCGGACTTGTCCGATATTTTGCAACTTCGAGTTGATCTTTTGTTTTACGACTTGTTTCTTGCGTTTCACGTTAAGTGGGCCTAGGTATGTCGCGCCTAACTCTTTTAGAGCCCATGAGGGACTCTAAACCGGCCCCTACTCCTCTCAAACTCGAAATCCATCTAAACCTAGCCTCCACCTCTATATAAACAACCCCACCCCTTGGCTTCACATCTATTTGCACTTTTCCACCCCACCCAAACCCTAGTTCGTGGAGAGCCACCATCAAGGAGGGAGGAGAAGATCCCAAGCAAGAAGGAGAGGAGGAAATGAAGGAGGATCAAGATCTCCATCAAGCTTTCATTCTTCATCACCAATTCATCTCCAAGTTCATCCCCAACCCTAGATCATCAAGATCCAAGTGTTACCTCCAAGTTCCTTGATTCATTAGAGTCCTAAACACTTGGTATGCTTTCTATTCTCTTTTTCTTATGTGAATTCAACCCCTAATCTCCAAATTTACGTCGATATAGAAAACCCTAGTTCTCTAGTTCTATGAAGTGCGGACTAGTCTGACCATCTGCAGACTAGTCCGATTTTGCTGACTAAATTGTGTTGAATTGATTCTAAAATTTGATCTAATCAAGTACAAACCTGTATAAACTTGTTAAAAGCTATTAGAACTAGTTAGTGATCATTAAAAGCAATCTATTAACAAGTTCTACCTTGCATTTACATTAATTATGCATGTCATGTCATATTGAGTAATATTTGTGCACTCTTTGATTGTGTTTCTTGTCTTGTATGTTTATTGTGCGGATTAGATGGATTGGCGCTAGAGAGTGCCATGGAGGATCTACAACACCAAGAGTTTGAAGGCTTTGACCCTAATCAACCGCAAGAGCAAGGAAAGTGTCCTTGAAGCATATTTATCCTATTTTTAAAATAAATGTTTTGTTTGCAAAATTGCATACTTGTGTCAATTTGATGGGAACGCTATGATAGGAAGTTTACTAGCCTTGTTGACCACCCTTGTCACCTGGGATTATAATAGAGAGTCGGGAAGGGATTTTTACCTTTTGCTTCGCTTAATCAACTAGGATGGGAAAACAACTATACTACTTAATTTAATTATGCATTAATGAGATTGTGGTTGACATGAACTGGTTAATATGATATGGTAATGGGTGATCTAAGCAAGCCTGGTATGTGGATGGGTTGGATGTTATGGTGGTTTTGCTTGCTTTAGATCTAAGGACCGGCTCGTGGAGCGACCATCCAGGATTTACAGTGCCACCACGAGGCCAAGTATGGGTGCGGCGTAGATGATTAATTAGGGCTTTGCAGTGCTATTTGGACCATTGTGGATGCTCAGGGAAGGGGTAGTCAGATTGGGTTTGTTGATGATTGGTGGGACTACCCTGGGATCCGAATGGCTCAAGAGGGGGCCCTTGGTTGAAGATGTGCTTTGTAGGAGACATCACCACCGGTGAAACCTCAGTGGGGTCTAAATAGGCTAGTAATCCCTTTGTAAAGGCTATTTTGTGATCTCTTGGCCACACACCTACGGAAGTGTGAGACGACATAATAGAGGTTCCACTACAAGGATTCCGACCTGTTACAACGATTGTACTGCAACGAATACTAAATCGTTGCAGTAAGCTTGGATTTTTGCCACGATTCACTAGTTCGTGGCACTAGGATCTATCTCCACGGAACACAATCGTTGCATTAGGATCTGTTGCCACGAATCACTAGTTCGTGGCGTCAGGATGCTAATGCACCGGGTCACAATCGTTGCATTAGGATCTGTTGCCACGAAATACTGGTTCGTGGCGTTACAACTTTATTGCCACGGATCACAATCGTTGCATTAGCATCTGTTGCCACGAAATACTGGTTCGTGGTGTTACAGCTTTATTTCCACGGAAAACAGTCGTTGCATTAGGATCTGTTGCCACAAATTACTGGTTCATGGCGTTACAACTTTATTGCCACGAAACACAGTCGTTGCATTAGGATCTGTTGCCACGAAATACTGGTTTGTGGCGTTATAGCTTTATTGCCATGGAACACAATCATTGCATTAGGATCTGTTGCCACGAATCAGCAAACAGTTGCATTTGGACCGTAATGCAACGAAACAGAATCGTTGCATTAGGATGTGTTGCCAAGGTACTCTGGTCCGTGGCATTACAGCTTTATTGCCACGGAACACAATCGTTGCATTAGGATCTGTTGCCACGAATTACTGGTTCATGGTGTTACAGCTTTATTGCCACGGACCACAATAGTTGCATTAGGATCTGTTGCCACGAAATACTGGTTCGTGGCGTTATATCGTTATTGCCACGAAAAATAGTCGTTGCATTAGGATCTATTGCCACGAATTACTGGTTCGTGGCGTTACAGCTTTATTGCCACGGAACACAGTCATTGCATTAGGATCTGTTGCCATGAAATACTGGTTTGTGGCGTTACAACTTTATTGCCACGGAACACAGTCGTTGCATTAGGATCTGTTGCCACGAATTACTGGTTCGTGGCGTTACAACTTTATTGCCACGGAACACAGTCGTTGCATTAGGATTTGTTGCCACAAAATACTGGTTCGTGGCGTTACAGCTTTATTGCCACGAAACACAGTCATTGCATTAGGATCTGTTGCCACAAATTATTGGTTCGTGGCGTTACAGCTTTATTGCCATGGAACACAGTCGTTGCATTAGGATCTGTTGCCACGAATCAGCAAACAATTTTCGCGTTCTCCTCGGCGCAGTGCTGATCAATGATGTTCATTACTTTTTGCCTCCTGACGACTCAATGCTGGACTAACGACGCTGATGATCCATAACATACTCAACGATGTAAAACATCAGGTATTAATGCATCAACAAATATGAGGGGGAGAATACCAACGCGCAGATTTAAAAGTATGTTGCGGATCGTCAGCGTCCTCAGTCCAGAAGCAGGGTAGTAGAAGCGGCGCCGTGGCCGCCGCCAACTCGAGAACGAATGAGGAGAAGGCTCATCGTCAACGGATCGAGGGGACGGAAGCTACACGACCGCTATGGGCGATGAGCCTTCCCCTCGATCCGTTCTCGAGGATCGCGGAAAATTTATTTCCGCCCGCCTAGGCCCAGAGTCGGTCCTGCCTTTAAGACCATCCGCAGTGGTTCATGATAAAGAGGTGATGGGACGCGGAGCGGTTCCAATTGAATTCAAAGATGTGCATGCGGGATGCATAACCTCTGCAGTACTGTAGGTGCAGTAAAATTCACTGACATGTGGGCCCCACGGCCAGCCAAACCCACATGTCAGTGACTGTTATTGCACCTGCAGTACCGCAGGTGATTTCAATGCATTCGCTGCGCGTGTCTAAGGCGCCTCGGTGACAGGCGCACACGTAAGCTCGGTGCGCCCGGTCGCATCAGCCGCCTGTACAAATGGCTACGTCTTGAACGAAGGACGAAACCTTATGCGGCAAACAGCAACGTATAATACTTCCTCCGCCCCAACTCAACTCTATTTCTGTTTTGGTCGAACTAATTACCTTTGACAAATGATTTATATGGAATTTATTAACTTCAATAACATGTAGTACTAGATTGTATATTATGGAAATATTTTTCATGGTGAATCTAAAAGTACAATTCTTGTATTGTTAAAACAGATCAAAATTGCGTAAATATGAAAGATAGATTTGACGAAACCTAAGACTTCCCTTTGAAAAAGTTGTATACTTTACATTAGTTTTACATATGTAATATGCACATAGGATATATCACTAAATAGTTTTGCAAAAAAAAAAACATGCAGGAGAAATATGTATATCCCATATATATGCTACTACTACGTAAATTAGGGGTGGGCAAATAAACCGAGACCGGAACTGAAAAGACCGAAATATCGGGTATCGGGTACTTTTCTGGTAGCAAATATAAATAACTGAAAAATAAATGTCGGGTTCGGACCAATGAATTCATTGTGAAGCTACATGTCACATACTTAATTATACTAAAAATCATCATCTTCGCTGTCGTCCCCCCACAATGGAGCTACATGACCATCATTGGTATATGTATCGTCATCATCGTCATCTTCATTTTCTGATGCAACTCCATCTACCTCAAACCGATCACCTGACGTTGTCATTACAAGAGTGGAAGCATCGCCGCTGGCTCCCTCAATCTCATTCCTAGCCCATGTGGTCGTATCCTCATTATTGATATCATCAGTAAGCAGATCATCATGAAATGTCTCAACCTCCATCGTCTCAGTCACATTATTTTCACTGTCTCTAGGGGCATGGCAAAAAGGTTCTGTGGCTTCGTTTTAACAACTGTAGCCCATTTAGGATGCTTCACACTTGGAACATAAAAAACTTGTTCTGCTTGGGTGGCTAGAATGTAAGGCTCATACCGGAATCGAAACAGAGTAGTGTCAACATCTATCATTCCGTATTGATCCTTTTTGTAGCCTTTGCTTTGGTTCTGACTGCTTCCAAAAGGTCGATGAAACCATTCACACTGAAATAACAGAACCTCTTGATTTTTTTCAAAATCAACAGCAATGATTTTCTTGATTACTCCAAACCAATCATGATCAGTGCCCCAAACAACAATACCACTATTTTGGGTCCGTAAATCTTTTTCCACATCTGCAGTTCGAAAGAAGAAGCCATTGATGAATAACCGACTAAAAAAACGTGCCCGACGATCAGGTCCTCTAGATAATGCATACAGATAATCGGTTGCTTTGCCTTCTTTGTGTAATGTCGTAATCTGTACACATTAGTATAACAGGGGTTATCGACGACAAACCAATTTCAGAACACATATTTGTTCAATATTTCATCAAAGTGCAAACTTGCATGTACTTACTCGTTTCTGAAATCAATCAACAAACTCATCTCTATGGCGTTTATCAACATCACGAGAATGAATCTTTTTGAGCTCTTCAATATGCTCACTAAAAAGGGTACAAAATTAAATTAGCCATCTACAATAAGCCATATATATAGTATACAACATGTGAGTTATACGTTATTACTTGATCCATGGAGCGGCCTCTTCAACGTTAGTAATAAGATAATGTCTGATGTTATGTAGTTCCACCATAGTAAGTTGGTCCCATTTATACCCTTTTTTAGAATTATCAACTTCTGTAAATATGTTAGAATTATCAACAGAAGGTTCATTTGTAGCTTCAGCTTCATGACGTTCTGGCCTATTACACTTGGTGCTGATGTTATCCAAAAACTGACTACAAAAAGTCATACGCTTTTCGGCAATATATCCCTCAGCTATAGAACCCTCCGGGTGAGTTTTGTTACGTATATACCTCTTCAATGTACCAAGGTACCTCTCAATTGGATACATCCATCTGTAAGAAATAGGTCCACCCAACCGTGCTTCTTCGGCAAGATGGGTTGGAAGATGTACCATGATATCAAAGAAAGCGGGAGGAAACAACATCTCAAGCTTACAAATTGTTTTAGGAATTTGTTTGCTCATCTTGTCCAAATATGGTTCCGCCAATTCTTTAGAACAAATTCCAGAAAAGAATGTGCTAAACTCAATTAAAGGTGCAACAACCTTTTCAGACAATATGTTACGTATTGCAATAGGAAGGAGCTTCTGAAATATAATATGGCAGTCATGAGTTTTTAGACCCGATACCTTACATGCTTTTATGTCCACACATCTCTTGATGTTTGAGGCATAAACATCGGGCACCTTCACATTCCCCAAAAACTCGCACAATGTGGTCTTCTCATCTTTGTCCAAAGTATATAATGCTGGTGGGAATGTGTACTTGCTCTTTATGAACTTCGGATGTTGATCTGGCCGTATACCCATATCCTTCATATCAAGACGAGCTTGTAGACTATCTTTTGTTTTACCATCCATAGCAAGCAATGTCCCCAATATGCTATCACAAATGTTTTTCTCAATGTGCATGACATCCAAGTTATGCCTTACTAGCAATGTCTTCCAATAAGGGAGGTCGAAAAATATACTTTTCTTCTTCCAATTATGCCATCTATTTTCCTCGGTGTGCTTTCTCTTATTATTCGTCGGTCCAAAACTCACTTGATCAAAACACTCGTATTGTTTGAGTACTTTGTCACCAGAGAGTGATGTTGGAGCCTCTCTATTATCTGCCTTGTTGTTGAAAGAACCTTTGTTTCGACGCCATCTGTGATCCTGAGGTAGGAAACGACGATGACCCATGTAACAATTCTTTCATCCATATTTCAACCAGAAGGCGTCAATGTTTATATGGCAGTATGGACGTGCTAGCTTCCCTTTTGTGCTCCATCTACATAGCATTGCATATGCTGGAAAATCATTTATTGTCCACAGTAAAGAAGCTCGCGTGACAAATGTCTCTTTCTTTAAACTGTCATATGTTTCAACACCATCAGACCATAATTTTAGTAGCTCATCAATCAAAGGCTGCAGATACACATCAATGTTGTTTCCAGGTAACTTTGGCCCAAGAATTATCATTGACATCACCCAATAAGACTGCTTCATACACAACCAAGGTGGTAGATTATAAGGGATTAGAATCACAGGCCATGTACTGTAAGAAACATTCATTACTCCAAAAGGATTGAAACCATCAGATGCTAGCGCAAGTCTTATGTTGCGAGGATCAGATGAGAAATTTGGGTGAATGCTATCAAAATGCTTCCATGCTTTCGAATCGGCAAGATGGCGTAATATTCCATCATCAGCACAACCTTCTTTGTGTCAGCGCATGTTTGATGTCATTGATTCTCCCATATAAAACCTTTGTAGACGGGGAATAAGAGGGAAGTAACGTAGAACCTTGCGTGCTACAAGCTTCTTGGATTTTCCACAAGGTAAAGCCTCTCTTGCATCCCCAGCAGTACTATTTTTCCATCTTAATTCACCACATTTTGGGCAACTATTCAGTAGAGAATAGTCCTTCCGGAATAACACACAGTCATTGACACATGCATCGATCTTTTGGTAGTCCAACCCGAGGTCACGAACAACCTTCTGAAGTTTATCAAGTGTATTAGGAATGCAGTGGCCCTTTGGAAGTGCAAATGAGAATAGTTCAAGTAACATCTCACAAGCTACTTTGCTCATACCAGTTAAACACTTTATCTGGTAGGACCTGACAATGTAGCATAATTGGGTCAGCTGCGAACAACGTGGATACAACTCCTTTTTGGCATCAGTTAATAAGTCATAGAATTTCTTTGCATCCCCAATTGGCTCCTGCTGGTTTATAGCATTTTCTTGATCATCAACATCTGCTAAAGTACCACCATGATCAATGCCTCTAAGTAGACTGGACAACATATTTTGCATAGAACCATCATCAGAAATTATCTCCTCATTATTTGCTGATTCCTCAACAATATTTTCCTAAACTCGTATTTCTCCATGGTGTATCCAACAAGTATAATCCAATAACATCCCATTTCTGAGCATGTGTAAATGAACTCCCTTGCGTGTCTTGTGGCAAATATTACGACATCTCATGCAAGGACAAGGCATAGTTCCTCTTTCACGAGTGCTCTGAAATGCAAAATTTAAAAATGACTTCATTCCATCCTGCCACTCCCTCGTATGCCTGTCTTTTCCCATCCATGTCTTATCTTCTGACATCGCTTCCTACAATTCAATCAGCCATCAGCCTATCCGTAAGAGGATAGATGTACAAGAACACATTATGTGAGCAATTGTACCTAGCTGTTGTTACTCCATGCGCTGCGGCCGGCGGATTCTCCTACAAGCGTGGTGGCCGACGGATGCTCCTCCAAGCGTGGCGGCCGGCGGTTGGTCCTCCAAGCTTGGCGGCCGGCGGACGGTCCTCCAAGCTTGGCGGCCGGCGGATGCTCCTACAAGCATGGCGGTCAGCAGATGCTCCTCCAAGCGTAGCGGCCGGCGGATGCTCCTCCAAGCGTGGCAGCCGGCGGATGCTCCTCCAAGCGTGGCGGCCGGCGGATGCTCCTCCAAGCGTGGCGGCCGGCGAATGCTCCTCCAAGCGTGGCGGCCCGCGGATGCTCCTACAAGCGTGGCGGCCGGCGGATGCTCCTACAATCGTGGCGGCCGGCGAATGCTCCTACAAGCGTGTTGCGAAGAGGGGGCCGGCGTTGCAGGTCGAAGGGTACCATAATAAAATATTATTTTCGTTTCTTATTTTCCTTCTTCATTCGGCGTGACAGAAATTTCCTGCCGCGGGCAGGCAGGCAGGACGAAAAAGCTGGGCTGCTTGTTATTTGTGGGCTGGAACTGCGCTGATTCACTTTATATTCAAGTTGGGCCTTCGCGCATTCATGACGCTTGCATAGAGCCGAAGGCCTCGAGAGGTCCGGTCCTATCACCGGATTTTCGTGAGATCCTCAAGGGACGTTGCTTCCGATGTTTGGCCTCTTCATCCTTGCCTTCTTAAACAACCCCCCCCCCCCCCCTATTGCTTCCAGGCTCAAGTTCCCGACTGATTCCCATCCATGCTCCCATGTGTTGCCTGAGAAGTCCTTTGCCTCTGTTGTCGCAGCGCCATGCCTCGCAACCATGTTAGACGCGAGCAGGTACCTGCAGGCTCACCGTCCCTGAGCCCTCGTGAGGGGCAATGCACGGTGGTTAACAACCGCCTCATGACGATGGATTTTATCCGTTTGTACCGCCAAGCAGCTGTTCTGGGACCCAGAGGAGGTCGCAGCGAGGCGACGCCCATGGAGATCACCCTACCCATCCATCACCAACTTGAAATCCCGCATTGGGCTTTCACCATGTCCACGTTTGGGGATGGTGAGTTCCTGGTGCGGTTCACCCGTGATGACTATCGGGAGCTCGCCATTGAGGCGGCAATCATCTCCATGCCAGATGATAACCACTACTTCCGGCCATGGATCTTTGGCGTCGGTGTGCCAATCGTCAGGTGGTTCTTCCACGTGCAGGTTTGTCATCGAGAACCTCCCTATGCATGTCTGGTCTGCGGAGGGCATCAGACAGGTTTTGGGTGACGTCTTCCTCTTTGATCACTTTGATGCTTCCACTTACCACCGGGAGCGTGCTGACCTGTGCACGATCGTTGGGTGGATGAAAGACCCAAGCCTCCTGCCTCGGGCCAAAATGGCCACCTTCTTTGCAGGAAGTGATGGCCGGACTGGGAGTGATGGCGGGCTGCCGACGGAACCTTTCAACCATGCCGCAGTGGTCCGGCCTGGCGGCCTCACGACGGAGCTCATCATCCACTTGGATCACTACCTCGACTATACGCCGCCGGTCCACCCCAACTCCCCGGCCTCCTCGTCATCAGGCGACTCTTCTGACGGACACTCCTCGGTGTCCTCAAACTCTTCGGGGACACCTTCCCGCGGCCGGAGAGATTCTACTGGCGGCGTGGGGAAGTGGATGAGGTGAATAAGCAGCTCTTTTAGTATGGCTACCAAAGTGTCCTAGCTCATGTGTTACGTTTCCTATGGAAACTAAAAATCCTTTACAAATACTATCCTTCAAAGGGAGCCTATGTTTGAGAGGATTACGACTGGATTAATTTCCGTGAAAAGATTTCCTGTTTAACATTTCGGTTGTCCTTTCTTTTTTCAAACATTTTCTTCCTCATATTGTCTTCACTTTTTTCTTTCCAGTCCTAGCTACCGGCCTGTTGCATTTTCCTGTTACTACTACTTTACAGACCGCTTTGCGGGCCCTACTGCGGGCGATCTCCTGGCAACTCCACCGGTTTGGGGACAAGGAGGGTTTGGCGATCAGAAAATTTGAACTAATTTTGCACAGATAGTACATCCATGAACAAGAACACCAAGTACATTTAACTTAAAAACATTACTCCCTCCGTCCCAAAATACTTGTCCCTTTCGATGGAGGGAGTATCTCCGTCCCAAAATACTTGTCGCTTTGGATGGAGGGAGTATATTACAAACACAAGAAAAGATAAACTACAACTAAAACCATGAAATGAAAAACTACAACTAAAAACATGAAACAAAAAAACTACAACTAAAAACATGAAAAGAAAACACCTAAATACTACTCTACTCAGCCTCCACCTCCTCCTCCTCGGGTGGGTCCTCGGGCTCCTGACCCTTCTCTAGCGCCTCGGGCTCCGGCGGCGGAAGGTGATCCAGTCTCAAGGCCGCCGCGCACGACGAGGTTGCGACAACCCGCGACGCCGAGCTCGGCCGCCATCATCTCCCTGAGGGAGTCGAGACGAGAGGCCACATGCGAGAGGCCAAAGACGTAGTGGCCCGTGGTGTCGATTCCAGTACTTTGTGGAAGGGTACCGAGCCCAATGTGTTCCATGGAGTGAGATGTATCCGTAAATACATCTCGGGCAATGTTGAACAGGAGAGTATCCTTCACGCGCAGCAGCGAGGGGGGGTCCAGCCGCGGCCTCTTACCGGCGGCCAGTCCCTCGGCGAGCTCAGTGGTGGAGGGTTGCTCGAGCTCGAAAGCATTTGCTGTATACTAGCCACGGCTAGGTTCTGTGGAGAGAAGAGAGGATGTTGGAACGGTTGTACAGAAAAGATGATGGCGCGGGTGACCATCTTATACTCCCTCCGTCCCAAGTGAACTCTATTTTAGGATTCAAACCGCACATTAGTCAACACATAAAATTACCCTAACACCCTTCATCAATACATATCCTCCCACTTTCCATTCAATGCCAGCAAGTTGCTACGGCAACAAAGGACAGTAGCTGAAAATGTGCAGAGCACACAGCTGACATGACCATACAGTGAAAGTAAAGTTGAGATGGGACAAAAAAAATTGGCTGGAAATAACTGCCCACACACCACCATCCCTCTTCTCCGCGTGTACTAAAAATCACCTGGCGTCTCATCGTCTTCTCCGCGCGTACTAATAAAGAGTAGTAAGATGACACACCATCCTCTACTCCGCCACACACACCATCCTCTTCTCCGCACGTACTCTTCCTCTCGGTCGCGCGCGCCCTCATTGGTTCCCTTCCAAGCCCATGGAGTTCCCCTTGCCGCACGATATTGCGGTCCTGATCGCGGTGTGGGTCGCCGCAACCTCCACCCAGCCCATGGACGACCTCTCTAGTGTGTGCACCACCTGCAAGGCCATGCACGCGGCATGCCGCGATCCCGCCGTGGGCAGGAGCGTGGCGCTAGAGCGGGAGAGCAGCTGGGAGTGGTTCCAACGGCACGGGAACGGGAGCTACAACATCCTCGTGGAGCGCCTAGCCAACGTGGGCAACCCTCATGCGTGCTACGTCACCGGGTTCGACCTCGTCTTCAACTACGGCCGCACGCAGGCGCAGCGGGGCACCCAGTTCCTTGCCCGGGCGGCCGCGAACGGCCACAAGGTGGCGGCCTACATCCTCGCCATGCTCTGCTATGACGCCGACCGCGGGGACCACGACGCCCTCGAGTGTATCCGGCAGGTCGAAGGCGAGGCCCGCGTCGGCGACAACGCGGCCGGGTCCGTCGCAATGAGGAGGACCAACACAGAGTGCTGCCAGTGTCGGAATCAAGCCATGCAGAGGCTCAACATTTTCGTGAGCTGGAGGTTACTGCGTAGGCCTCCTCCAGGACCGCCGCCAGTGGCGCCGCCCGAAATTGACGATTACGTTTGCCGCTGCCCAACAGGGGGGAACCAGGGGCCTGCCCGCTGCGGCCGGCGAGGGTGGTATGAGTGGACCATCTTCTGTACTGAGAACTGTATGATTGAGCGCGAGTATGACCTGTTCCGCCATAACGTGTTGTACTCTATGGGTTATATTCCCTCCATTCCCTTTTGGATGCGCTACCCCTAGTTCTCCCAACGCCAATGAAAAGTGAACAAAGGGAGTATTGTATATAAAATAGACTTGTATAAAGCATGTTGATGTGTTTCTCCTATATATGCATGCTCGTCTCTGATGAATGTTGCACTTGTTGTGTTTCCCCTATGCGCGCTCGTCTTTTGTTTAGCCCCGTTTGCATCAAAGGAAACTCACGGGGCAGTTTAAAGGAATGGATTCCTCCGGAAGTGACACATGTGCTTTAAAAAATCTAGGTTCTATAAATTTTGGCTTCACTAATAATAAAGTTGTATAAATTGCTACTTCTATACAGGTTCGTAATTAAGTACTACTAGATATAAACATAGTGATATAAACAAGGATTAAAATAAAGCATACGCATAAAATCTCTTCAACCAGCAACACAATGATATAAACAAGGATTAAATACTAGATATAAACATCGACGGAACCAAACAATAGTGTTCAACGTACCATTCCAGGCAACAAACTAATTAATTTGACAGTACTAGCTCTTACGTAATCAAAAACACAAAATAAACTAATCAACACATCTAGTCCGCACCACATCTCTTCAAGCAGCACCTTCAGTCCGTCAGCTAGCTCCATGCATCGTCTTGCACCACCACCTTGCTTGGGTCTACCTCCATGCATCCTGCATCACGACAACCTTGCTTGGACCACCGTCATTGTTTTCAGCAGCGATTAGTTTATGGCATCATCAAATCTGGAGTAATTTTTCTACATCATTTGGGGCCGAAAAAATAGTTAACACGCTATATATGAGGAGAAAGATTAGGATATTATATGCTACCTGCGCCGTGGACAACATATCCGATGCTTTATTATTCTAGTCGCCAGGATCATTCTGCCCCAAGTCATCTAGGGCAACAGGCGGAGGACCTTGATCATCAGGATAAGGACCAGGCAAGACTGGTCCGTGGTAAGGATGGGGGTTGCCATTGAAAGGCGGAGGGTCCTCCTCATCACCCGGAAGGTGGTCCAAAAAATCAGGACCTAGGACATAAACTGGTATAGTCCATGAACGTCCTTCCCCGCCAACTTCGTTGCCTCTCTTGAGAACAAGGCTTCGAGGGATGTCAAGTGGATTATCCAGTCCGTGCAATAATAACATCGCGAGTCTCGCGACTGTTCAAATTTTTGCAGGAAAACAACATGACAAAACGTGAAAAGAAAAAATATCAAAAAAAAACAAGAGAAACATAACATCACGACTGGAGATGTTTTTCGATTCACGCACGAAGTGGGTTAAAGGTTAAAACTTGGCGCCGTTAAAGGAGATGTTTTTCGATAAAAGGAGAATTTTTCGATAATACATCAGACACATTGTTCATGAACATAAAAGACATATTACATTAACATACTACCAACACATATATTACAAACAAGAGTAAAGAAAACATGGATGAAAAACACGTAGAAACAAGAACAAAACTACTCTTAATCCTATTCTACTCAGAGGCCTCGTCCACCTTTGCTGCCGCACGCGCCGCGACCGAGATCCTCCGGCGGCTCCGCCCCCGCCTCCGACGGCGGCGGCGACTCCTCTTCCGTCTCCACACCGAGCTTACAGGCGACGCTGTGCAGAATCTTCCAGCAGCCCTATACCCCAGCAACCTCCGCGATCGTCTCGTGGAGGGCATCGAGACGATCGGCCACAAAGCTTAACCCGAACAAGTAGTAGCCGGCGGAGTCCATGCTGGGGAGCTGAGGAAGCCTCCCAAGACCCAAACGGCGACAGATGAGAGATGTATTGTTAAATACATCCCGCGACATTGTGTCCAGCGCTCTTGCATGTTCGACGGTGGAGGACACGTCGTCTTCGACATCTTTAATTCGGCGCGTTAATTCGTTGATGCGGGCGGTAAAGAGGCGGACAGTCTCTTGTAACCAGTCGGGCTGAGGAGATGCGGGCGCTGCCATCAGTTCCACCGGCATTGCCAGCGGCGATGGAAATGGAGAAGGAGGTTCGGAGGACGTCGATGGCCTAGAGCGCTTCGGCGGGGGGCTACCCATTTGTGTCGCGATGGAGGTGCAGAGAAAGAGCGAGAGGTGGTCGACGGTGGCGGGGGGAGAAGTTTGGAGGCTAGGATCTAAGGAGCGGTGCGGCGGAGAAGCAAGAGAACGGTGAGCCTTTATAGCGGGTCGTCGTCTAATAGTGGGCGTGTGGTGAGGGGTCCCCGCAGGCCCGGCTCTGGGCCTAGGCGGGAGGGGCGACCGCCTAGGGCCCAGGCCGGAGAGGGGCCAAAAAATTACATGTAAGTATGTATATATATAATTGAGTTTGGAAAAAATTATTAACAAGTCCAAAATTGAATAGGAGCTCAGCCCAGGCTAAAGGAGGTGCAGCACGCAGCAGACCAGGCCCAGTCCACCTAATTTCTTCTTAGGTGAGTCTGCCGTGCTGTCGAGCAAGGGTTACTAGCTGTCACCATTCCTAATTCCTATTCCCGTCTGCTCCTATTCCGCTTCCGCAGACTTTCACGCGTCTACTCTGATCTGATTATCTCTCTGTGTCACCGTCTCGCTGATCAAATTGAGAAGATTAGCCGGAGGGAGGGATGTTGCGTCGTATACTATTTGCAGACTGCAGACTGCCGATCAAATTGAGTAGATTCGTGAGTCTTTTTTATCATTAATTTATATATGTCATATGCTATCTGCACACTGCAGTGATAATTATTTTTTATTATAAGTCTCAAGCTAAGAATATATATTATAAATAATTTATAATAAAACTAAATATTTTGTATTCATACACTCATATACATATACATTTATGTAGTTCTAAGGGCCCATACTTCTGATTTCGTCCAGGGGCCCTCGAAAACTTAGAGCCGGCCCTGGGTCCCCGTCTCGGCGTCGGTTTTTCACAGGCGGTTTTTAAGTTTATCTAAGGCGGGTTTTACTTACCAACTGTCTGATAAGATATTTAATCAACAATATTAATTAAGAAGAAGTAAATATCTTCACAGGCGGTTGGTACTTAATAACCGTCAAGGAAGATTTTTATCTTATACGGGTATTACTTACCAACCGTCTGAGATAATGCCCGATATTGTTCTTCAATTTCCTTATCCCTTGCTTCTTTTTTATTTAGATTCCAATATAAATACTCAAACATGTTTAGATTCTGCAAATTGTGTCCAAATTCGATGATTCTTTCTTCTACATTTGTATAAAATCAACATCTACCGCATGAACAAAATATTTTAAAACTTGTATAGCTGACATTGTAATGTTTTGGTAAATATCAAATTAATTTCTACTCACATATTATTCACATTTGTGTATCTCATAAAAAAAGATCCTTCACTCAAATTTGTTTGTATGATCATATTTTTATCACTTATACATGTATGAATTTTGTTAATTTTTTTTAAAAGCATTCCAACATGTCAAACTTCAAATTATCCATCATTCTAACTAAATGCTCATATACATATGAGGCATTCATCAAATTATGAACACACATTGATTCAAAAAAATTTAAAAAATCTGAAAAAATTCATAGAGGTTGGTATGATGAGTAAAAATGTCCACTAAAAAAATAAATGATAAAGGCATTATATTCATCAAGATAGAAAAATGAAAAATAGCATTTGTTGTATGTTTTTTATGTTCTGACCAATTTCAAAAGATTTATGAAGTGAAATTTAATGGTAACCTTTACTTATCAATAATATTACAAGAAAGTGGAATTTTGCCTTTTTAAAGGACCCACATTTAATCAAGAATATTAATTAAGAAGAAGTAAATATCTTCACAGGCTGTTGGTACTTAATAACCGTCTGAGAAGATGTTTATCTCAGTCGGATATTACTTACCAACCGCTGAGATAATGCCCGATACTGTTCTTTAGTTTCCTTATCCCTTGCTTCTTTTTTATTTAGATTCCAATATAAATACTCAAACATGTTTAGATTCTGCAAATTGTGTCCAAATTCGATGATTCTTTCTTCTACATTTGTATAAAATTAACATCTACCACCTGAATAAAATATTTTAAAACTTGTATAGCTGACATTGTAATGTTTTGGTAAATATCAAATGAATTTCTACTCACATATTATTCACATTTGTGTATCTCATAAAAAAGATCCTTCACTCAAATTTGTTTGTATGAACATATTTGTATTATTTATACATGTATGAATTTTGTTAATTTTTTTAAAAGCATTCCAACATGTCAAACTTCAAATTATCCATCATTCTAACTAAATGCTCATATATACATATGAGGCATTCATCAAATTATGAACACACATTGATTCAAAAAAATTTAAAAAATCTGAAAAAATTCATAGAGGTTGGTATGATGAGTAAAAATGTCCACTAAAAAAATAAATGAAAAAGGCATTATATTCATCAAGATAGAAAAATGAAAAATAGCATTTGTTGTATGTTTTTTATGTTCTGACCAATTTCAAAAGATTTATGAAGTGAAATTTAATGGTAACCTTTACTTATCAATAATATTACAAGAAAGTGGAATTTTTCCTTTTTAAAGGACCCACATTTAATCAAGAATATTAATTAAGAAGAAGTAAATATCTTCACAGACGGCTGGTACTTAATAACTTCTCAGAAGATTTTTATCTCAGACGGGTATTACATACCAACCGCATGAGATAATCTTCTTCTCAGACGAGTTTGAATTACCAATCGCCTAGGATAATTACCTTATGATACCCGAGTCTGAGATACCCGAGCTTCGCCGTCGCCACCGAGCTTCGCCCTCGTCACTTCCAGGTACGCCCTCATCGCTGAAAAAGAGTGTCTCTTCTCGCCTGCAGCTACCTCGCCTCGCCTCACCTCACCATCCAAATCCAAGTGCCACACTTTGCAATTCTTGATACTAGAAAAAGGCTGGAGGATTTGCTTTTTGTCCCTTGCTTGATCAGTTATAGGTCCGGAGCTAGGCGCCACCTAGTAAACCTCAAGAACGTGGTCGCCACTCTGAACGAAGCTAGCCTATTTAGAATAAGAAGATAAAATTGCCACCGGTGCAGCCGGAGCAGCCGGCCCACTCTCCTGCTGCATCATCGCCGGAGGAGGAGGAGGAGGAGGAGGAGGAGGAGGAGGAGGACGACGACGACGACGACGACGATGATGACGACGATGACGATGGTGACGACGACGGTGACCACCACCACCACCACGATGATGACGACGACGACGATGAGGAGGAGGAGGACCGCTTGTCGTGGTTTGAGAAGTTGGGGGAGAGGGCGGAGGAGGCGAGGCCGGCAGAGTAGTTTTTAGGAGTTCTTGTACATATTTCTTTTGTAGTTTTAAGAGCTCTTGTACATGTTTAGCTTTAATTCTGTTCTTGTACATATTTCTTGTGTTTTGTAATATATATGTGTTCATTCGTGTCAATGAATAGGTGTGTTGGAATTTCTGGATTTCAATCAAGTGAATGTGTTCTAAGTTTAGTGATGTGTTAATCTGTCACAAGTGAACCGAGCAAATTGGACAAAAACAAAAGATCTTAGGGTTTGAAGCTCGTCTCAATTTGTAATTGCAAAGCTAAAGGAGACAAACAATGACTTTAAGCGCGTCTAGCATCGCTTTGTGATCGATGGACATCCGATCTGTCGCCCATCGTTGTCTCCTATTTGGGTTTCTTACGTAGTGTAATTGGTTGATCATGTTTGCGGTCCATGCATGTTAGACATAGCTAGAATTAAAACACCTCGGACCTCGGTCATGTTTAACAACACTAACATGCATGCATATATATATATATATACCTCAAACAGTACATGACGATCTTTCAACAAAAAGAAAAAACACACGTATAACATCATGAAACATGATCGTGGATCGAGGTCGCACATGCATGTTGAACATAGAACAGAAATAGTATTAGACAACAGACAGAGAAGAAAAGAGCATATGGAACAGGTGCGGAGGATTAGTCCCACCACGGAAAATTGAGGTCGGTGCACCGACGTTATAAGGCATGGCGCACAGTTGCAGTTAAAAATCCGAATGGAAGTAATGCGTGCAGGACTAGGCCCATGTTCGCTGCAAGGCGTCCCCTGGCATGGACGCGCGGTCACGAAGTTGGCTTAGGCGTGCCCGCACGGATTTTTTATATAACGAAAAAATTGTTTTTCCCCGCATGTAAATTTACTCCTAATGGGACGCGTCGAGCCGTTGGGACCGAGAGGATGCAAACTGCGGTTTCAAGGAAACCGGGGCCACCGACCGGTTCATAATTAAGTGCGGTTTCCTCTAGCATCCGATCATCTCGACACGCCCGCTTAGACGACGACCCGCTATAAAGGTTCACCGTCCTCTTGCTTCTCCACCGCACCACTCCTTAGATCCTAGCCTCTAAACTTCTCCCCCGCCACCGTCGACCACCTCTTGCTCTTTCTCTGCACCTCTGCCACCATCGACGTCCTCCGAACCTCCTTCTTCGTTTCCATCGCCGCTGGTAATGCCAGTGGAACTGATAGCGGTGCCCGCATCTCCGCCTGCGGCGCCTGCACTTCCTCATCCCGGTTGGGTTGAGCAGACTCTCAGACTCCTCGCCGACCGCATCGACGAACTCGATTGACGCCTTAAGGTGGCCACCGACGCCAAGTCCGCCGCTGCTCATAGCGCACTAGTGCTCAACGCAGTGGCGCGGAAGGTCTTTTCCGACACAGATCGCTCGTGTCACCGTCTGGGTCTTGGGACCCTTCCCCTCCACACGAGCATGGACACTGCGGGCGACTACTGCTACGGGTTGATGACTGTCGCCGGTCGTCTCGACGCCCTCCACGAGACGATCGCGGAGGTTGCTGGGGTAGAGGGCCTCCTGAAGATTAAGCACCGTGTCGCTGGGAAGCTTCGGACTGTGACAGTGGTTGAGGAGTATGAGGCGGCTTGGGCAGCGGAGGAGGCGGAGCAGGAGGCATCTCTTGAGGCGGAGGTGGACGCGGCTATGGAGGCGATGACAGCGGCGGAGGAGGAGCAGGAGGAGGCGGTAGCAGCGGCGGAGGCGGCAGCAGCGGCAGCAGCGGCGGAGGAGGAGGAGGAGGAGGCGGCACCGGCGGCGGAGGTAGAGGAGGCGGCAGCGGCGGAGGAGGAGGACGTGGTTTTCTCCCAGTAGAGTAGTATTAGGAGTAGTTTATGTATTTCGTGGTCTCGGAGTAGAGTAGTATTAGGTGTAGTTTATCTTGTTCTTGCTGTCTACTACGTGTTTTCCTATTACTTGTTTGTTAATGAAATGTGTATTTATGTTCATGAACAATGTGTTCTATATATGCAGTATCAAAAAACTTCTTTTATCGAAAACATCTCCTATATGTTTGTAACTTGGGACCGTCTATATTTCTTGTGGCTGAATGAATGAAATCTGGTAAATATTATCCTTACAAGTAATAGAACTAACAACAGACATGATGCATAATTAACTTGATTAGGAAATTACGTCATCTAAATTGCTAACTAGTCCATCGCCTGATGCAACTGGTGCATGAAAAGTACTTTATCCGTTGTAACTAATATCTGATGACATTGTTGATATATATATCATATGTACCTGTGATACTCGTATCACAGGCAGCTTTGGATCGACGGCCTGAAGATTATACATCACAGGGGAAAATGTTTTTTTTGTAGTAGTAGTATATACTCTGTATATGTTATCATTTCATTGCGACGAATGTTATATATAAAATGTTGATTGTTTACCTTTTACTAGACCATGGATTTTCCATCCTCCTTTCGTGGACTTGGGTGTTCTGTATTTGCATGTCATTTGCATTAGCACAATGATACATTTGGCAATTCATATTTTTGTTCGTATTTTTTTTTTGGAATGTCCCACTACCACATGACTGCTTTTACATCTCCATGAAAACAAAGATGAACGGCAGGTAGCGGTCCCTCGAAAATTTTTTCGTTCTTCTTGGCACGCACAATTGAGATTTTCACAATTGAAACTTCACTCCGTGCGCCTAAAATTCCAGCCCCGCCCATTTGTAGCTAGCCACGACGAATATAAATGTGTGTCTCCCTCTAATCCTGCAGTGGCTTCCGTTCCCGGCACACATGTTCTCCTCTTAGTGTTGTGTTCCAAACTTGCATTCCTAAGAAATTCCCGTGTGAGCGGTGGTGGTGACTGTGGATACAACGTCGAGCGACCAAGTTTGACGGGCTCTACCAAACCTCTTCGTCGTCGGCCCCGCCCTGCGACATCCCGGACTCCAGTTTTGTGCTACGTAAGTTCTACACGATCCATGCCGTCTTTTATAAAGCTACTCCCTCCTTATTGCTTTAGTTGTCGTCCCAACAGCTGCAGCCAGTTCATTCCTAGTTGTCATCCCAACTCCTTATATGCTCTTATGTTTCATGAATGTCTAGTATAACATCTGATTAATGGTACAATTGTGCAATCAACTATCCTCAATCGTTAGATCTGCATCCTACAGTCGATTCATCTTTTTATTTTACCCTAGCATCTGATTGCATTCTACTTTTTTCCATATATAAAATATACTACACCTCTGCCCCGAAATAAATGTCGCTCCGACAGTTTAAGGTAGTGTATTTCTAGTACATTTCCATGTCAGAAAAGATAACTATTAAAAACCGCATGTACTATGTAATTTCTTGATTTAGAAGTAAATTACGCCAGGGTTATCTTATCAACCACTCCCAATGTTGTACCCTCATTCCCGTGTTCCAAACTTGTATTCCTAAGATTTTCAGTTCCCACGGTTTATACACGTTTTTCTTGTTTTTCTTTCTCAGATTGTACGGTTTTTTTCCTACTCCTTCATTTCTAATTCCTCCGTTCAAAACAAACATTTTCAGTTCATAGCAACCACACCGCCCGATCTAAAATACACATCCTCATGTAATCTGACGTTATCACTGTTACTTACTATATATGCTCTTTACTTTAGGAACAAGACACCAAACCGTCATGTCGTCTACAAGTAATCGTGATGGGCAACAAGCACTTGATATAACTACAAATGTGTTTACTATCAAAATACACATATTTATAACACGTTAATTCCTTTGCATCGTATGCAGAGAATATTGCAGCACCTGATGCTCAGGAACCCCGAGATTCGTCATCCCATGTTGGTACTACGAGTATAAATATGTACCGGGCTCTACTAAATATTTTAGCATTGCGATTGTAGTTTCCTAGTCCCAGTTAACAGTTAATCAGTATATGTGATGGCGTGATTTATTGATGCCTACACACGCACGATGGGCTCTCTCGCTGTCGGCCACTCCGGCACCGGCGACCACACCCTGTTGCTGCTCACTTCAGTGTCCTCCCCGACGTGTCTCCCTCCACCATCGCCACGTCCCATCCTTCGTGTGTCATGATGACCCCGCCGCCCGCAAACCCCTGTCGCCGCCGGTAACTCTGGCACCGGCCGGCGCCCACGCCCTGCTGTTGAGTATATGTGATGGCATGATTTATTGATGCCTACACGCACACGCTGGGCTCTCTCGCCGCTGCCACTCCGGCACCGGCGACCACGCCCTGCTGCTGCTCACTTCAGTGTCCTCAGAAATGCGTCTCCCTCAACCATCACCACGTCCAATCCTTCGCGTGTCATGATGACCCCGCCGCCCGCAAACCCATGTCGCCGCCGTTCACTCCAGCACCGGCTGGCGCCCACGCCCTGCTGGTGGTCACTTCACTGTCCTCCCCGACGCGTCTCCCTCCATCTCCACGTCCCATCATTCGCGTGCCATGATGACCCCGCCGCCCGCAAACCCCTGGACATTACAGCGTACCTACATGCTATGCCCCATATGACATGGCATACCCTGGAAAAAATAGTCCAATATCATTAACCCTTGTCCACTAAGAAATGTTAGTATCATATAGTTTAGAGATGCATGTACATGAGGGATCATTGCTGCTTATATGATCTCAATTCCGTTTTTTACACTGCCAAATGCGTTGCTGATGTCTGGTAATTAACGCAAGATTATATTCATGTATCTGTTCTAGTAGCACTTTAGGGCGAGATGCTAACATGCAGAGCAAAATATCAGTATGCAATCCACCTAAGTTTAATTCCTAGATCCGCCACACTGTCCTCCTAGCCTCGAGACTTGCTCCGGGGTGATATGAATGGACGCGGATCACCTGACTTATACATTTTTATTGCACGCGATGCAGTAAATATCCAATGGAATCACACTATTGGATCTTTACTGCATCGCCTGCAGTAAAAATTTAAGTCACGTGAGATCACCGGTGTGATCTGGACGTCGATCCTCTGACTTAAATGTGGTCACTTCACTGCCAGACCGAACCCTAGCTTTGTTAAACATCGCAAGTTGCCCGCCTCATCTGTCTTGCATCCTCTACCAGCTAATACAGCTGACGTACATGACTCGCCCTGCTACCAATTTGCCTCGAGACGCGCTCCTGCTGATGTCGGTCAGACCGAACCGGTAGTACTGCAGAGGATGAGCACCCGGCGAACCCTCTCTTTCTCTAGCATCGCCAGCTACTGTCTTGCCTGCTTCACAGTTGGACTAAAAATCCACTGCAGTACTACGGGTGCTGTAGCGCCACTGACTACTGTCTGATGCCTGATTGTAGGGTATGAACAGCAACAAAGAAGTCAACTAGTCGATGCATCGCCCAATATGGAGCAAAATGTTGTTGCGACGCGGTGTTCCCACGCTCGTATTTGCCGTAGTCGTCCTGAAGATGGTAAAACATCAAACTTCTTCTTCTTTCACACTATTTGTACATGATACTAGGCCTGGTCAGTTGCTAATTTGCTTTAAACATTTACTGTTTAAATGACACTAACAGAAGGAAAGAAGTTTGGAAGAGGGGTGGCTAAAGGACTTAAGGTTGCTAAATTGCGCTATCTAGCATCTGCAAATAGAACGAATGATCAGAATCGGAAGCTACAAATTCAGTGGTTCGATAGGTTGGGTGTTGCGGTTGGTCCTAATCAGCAGCACTTTGTCGATGATGTGGTTATTACAACAAAATAAAATGCACCCCTCGCTGGTGTAAGGAAGTGGGCAGAGGTTGGCGATACTTCAAAGAGCGATATAGTGAGAGGCATTCTGGTTAGTGTTGTGACACCCCACATAAGTATTTTTTTTCTAGCGACCTCCATCTTGTACGTTTATAACAGTGTGATATACAATGTACAGAATGTCTGGGACTTGGAGGACACAGATGATACTAGAAGAAAAATATTGAAGATTGCTGGTGAGCGCTACAAGGGGTGGCGATCAACTTTGCATGCCACCTATAAGAAGTATTCGACCGATGAGGAATGTATACAAAACAAGCCTATTGACGTAGCAGATTCCGATTGGTTAGTGAAAGTGCATCTAGGACTCCCTTGTGGGTTTTGGATGATTTATGACAAGCAATTGGGATCCTAATCCTTTTGTTGAGATGAATGCAGGAAAATGATGAAAAATGAGTAAAATGCCAAAAAGAGGGAAATTAAGAAGGAGAAAGAATTTGAGCTCAAGAAGAGGAAATTAAGAAGGAGAATGAATTTGAGCTCAAGAAGAAGAAACTAGTAGATTAGTATGTATGGAGTGTGTTAAGGAAACACACCCAAGAGCTCAATCTCATTTAATCACACACACACAATGCACAAAGCTATACAGGACCGGACTAGTCCGCTATCTGCCGGACTAGTCCGATATCACATTCTGCACAAGATCGGACAAGTCCGGTCTCCACCGGACTAGTTCGATATCTTTCTGTTCCACTTCGGACTAGTCCTCCCCAGTGCGGACTAGTCCTCAACACAATGCACAAGTCACTAGATCGGACAAGTCCGGTCACCACCGGACTAGTCCGATACCCTTTCTGATCCACTTCGGACAAGTCCGGTGATTACACGGACTAGTCCGATATACACTCTGATCTAAATCGGACAAGTCCTCCAAGTGCAGACTTGTCGTTCTAAACACTTAGGGTTTCACAGGTCCGGACAAGTCCGATGGCAACCGGACAAGTCCGAAGATTTCCAGCAGCGAAATCGGACAAGTCCGTTTTTCAATCGGACTAGTCCGATATTCCTGGACACTTAGGGTTTGCTTCACACAGCACACCGGACTAGTCCGGTCTCCACCACGGACTAGTCCGATCTTTCTGAACCCTAACGGTAACTTCTAGAAACCCCATATAAATAGAGGTGCACGACCCACTTTTAACCTCTCTCAAACCCTAGCGCCGTCACACCTCCCAAGAGACTCAAAAACCATCTCTCTCCACGAAGTTAAGTGAAAAATCAATCAATCCATTGAAGATCACTTCTAGATCATTGGAGAGGCACTTGGCACACGATTGAGCTCTTGGTTTGAATCTCTAACACACTCTTGCATCTCAATTTGTATATTTCGAAGTGTGTTATTGGTGGTCTTGAAAATTGTAATCAAGGGAGCTCTCAACTTGTGAGATCGCCCCTTCAACTTGGTGATTTACCCCTGTGTGGTTAGTGGAAGAGGATTGGCCTTCGTGGCGATCCGACGAGGGAAGGGTTGGTGAAGACCCGGTCCTTTTGTGGGCTCCTCAACGTGGACGTAGGTTGCCTTCGTGGTAACCGAACCATGGGATAAATCTTGTGTCTTGTTCGTTTGTGTTCATCATTCTAGTTGATCAACATTATCTAGGGTTTGATTCATCTTGTTGAATTTAAGTTAAATAGTTAAACAAGAATCATACTTACAATAGAACTTGACATACAATCATTGTACTGTTATTGAAGTTTATATTTCCGCTGCAAACGTCAACTAAACAATCAAATTGACCTAGCTTGATCAACCTAGTCTGTGAAATCCGGACTAGTCCGCACTTTACCGGACTAGTCCGATATATCTGGATTTGACCTTTTTGTTGAAGTGCTACAGGAACCGAGAAAATCAAGAAGGCCTATTCACCCCCACCCTCTAGGCCTACATTCAATCGGTATCAGAGCAGGTTCTTCAAGAAAGAGTGCAACCACTCGAAGAGATCATGTCGGACATGAAGGAAGTCCAGAAAATCAACAACCAGGAAGAAATGAACAATGACAAGCACCAAAAGCTCGAAAGGTATCTCGAAGCCATTCAAGACTTCGATGATGATGATGAGGAGACATTGGAGCTGAAAGCACTACTCCGAAAGAAAGCACTTTCCAAAGGGAAAGCTAAAGTTGAAGAAAAGAAGAAGGGGAGTAGTCACACCGACTACTCCCGATATCCTTTTAATTATGACCGTTTAAATTCTAACAGCAGTCATTATCTATCTATTCCTCTCGGAAAAGCCCCACACTTCGATGGGAGTGATTACTCCATGTGGAGGCAAAATATGAAGATGCACTTGATTTCCCTTAACCCAAGTTTATGGCATATTGTGTGCACAGGAATAAACATCCCTGATGACGATGAAGAACTCACACCAAGTCAAGAGCAAGCCATCCACAGGAATGCCCAAGCCGCAGCCGTTATCACCTCATCTCTAAGTAGAGATGAATTCACAAAGGTGGACGGATTGGAGATTGCCAAAGAAATCTGGGACACACTACAGACAGCACATGAAGGTGACAGGCATGTGCGGGAGGCAAAGATTGAGATGATTGAAGGCGAACTGGGAAGGTTCGCAATTGAGGAAGATGAGTCTCCCTAGGACATGTACAACAGACTGAAGACCCTTGTGAACAAGGTTCGATCATATGGTAGCAAAAAGTGGAATGACCACGAGGTTGTAAAGCTCATCCTTAGAGCCTTTATGCCTTGCAACGTCACACTTTGCTCTATGATCCGAGAAAGTCCCGGGTACAAGAAAATGACTCCAGATGAATTGCTTGGCAAGATCATTAACTTTGAGATGATGGAGAAGCAAGCCAAGCACGTAAAAGAAATAGCCGATCTCACATCAGCTAAGAAGAAGGGAGTTGCCCTAAAGTCCTCACTCAAGCCTCTATCCAAAGAAGCAAGAGAAGCACAGCTTGAGGAGGACAGCGGTGATGAAAGCAGCGAGTTGGACGAAGAGGATATGATTTTGTTCATGAAGAAGTTCAAAAGAATTATGAATAAAAGACAAGGAGCAGAATCGAGTGAAGGAAAATACAAGGAGAAGACAAAGCCGAAGATGAGGCGGGCATGTTATAATTGTGGTGAATACAATCACTTTATAGTCGATTGCCCGTATGAGGACAACAAGAAGAAGAGTAAAGAGTCCAAGCCTCAACCGAAGAAATTCTTCAAGAAGAAGAAGCAAGTTGAACAAGCACACATCGGAAAGGAATGGGACTCAAACGATGAGTCCTCATCGTCCGATGAAGAAGAAATGGCTAGCATAGCCATTGAAAGCATGTCCAAGAAATCCACACTCTTCCCCACGCTCGGTGCAAAGAAGGCAAATGGAACTTGCCTCATGGCTAAGGAAGGTAAACGCAAGGTAAACATCAAAACCCCTTCCTTGCATTCTTACTCAAGTGATGATGATCTAGACAGTGATGATGAAGATATGCTAATTGGTTTAGATAGAAAAACTGCTGCAAAAATGAAATTCTTGCTTAACCAACTTATTGAGAAGGAAGAGCTAATTGATCGTCAAGAAGACATGATTATCTCCCAAAAGGAGAAGCATGTCGAACTTGACAATCTTCTAGTTCTTGAAAAGGAGAAAAATCACTCACTAGAGCTTGAGCTAGCTTCAAGCAAGAAAACTTGCTTGGAGTTAACCAACTCAAATGTTGCAATCAAGAATCAACTTGATGACCGAATCAAGGTCAACAAGATCCTTGAAGTGCAGGTTGAGTCACTCAAGCTTAGTGAACCTTCCTCCTCTTCAACCCTACCTTCTCAACCCACTTTAACTAATATCGCTCATGTTTGCAAATGTGATAAAACTAACACCAGGTTGAAGGAAAATCCTACCTCCACGAAGGACAAAAATCCTACCCAATGTGTAATATTTGACAAGGAGAGGATCAACTATGCACGTAGTGCATATTTGGTCCAAAGACCTCCAAATGTCAAGTATGGCATTGGTTACTCTTGTGATGGAAAGCAAAGAGCTGGAAATCATGAGAATAACAAGGGAAGGATCACCTTTGTGAAGGGAGGACCCTCACAACCTGGTAACTCGAAAACTAAAAATCTGAACTCTCATGAAAATCGGACTAGTCCGGTTGTGGTGCGGACAAGTCCGGTCATCCGGACAAGTCCGGTCACACAGACTAGTCCGACCCATAATCAACAGCAACTTCTGTTTAAAACATTTGATGCCTCCTATGTTTTAATGAAAAATAATGTTGGTAAAGTGTATGCTTATTATGCTGGGCCACACCATGGGAACACAAAATCCCATGTGTGGGTGCCCAAATGTATTGTTACTAACCTCCAAGGACCCAAGCAAGCTTGGGTACCTAAAACCAAGGCGTAATTTGTTTTTGCAGGCCTACTCCTCCGGTGGATCCAAATGGGTGCTAGACAGTGGATGCACCAACCACATGACCGGAGAAAGGAGGATGTTTGTGGAGTATGAAGTGAACCAGGACCCAAACGAAGGCATCTACTTTGGGGATAACAGTCAAGGAAGGGTCCTCGGTACCGGTAAAATTGCAATATCCTCTGAACATACTCTTTCGCATGTTTTACACGTTGAATCTTTAGATTATAACCTGCTGTCCATATCTCAGTTATGTGACAAAGGTTATAATTGTTTGTTTACTAACGAGGGTGTGACCGTCTCAAGGAGAAGTGATGGTTCCGTTGCATTCAAGGGTATGTTAAAGGGAAAGCTTTATCTTGTTGACTTCAACAAGGATAAAGCCGAACTCGACACATGCTTGATTGCAAAAACCAACATGGGTTGGCTGTGGCATAGACGGCTAGCACATGTTGGTATGAGGAACCTTCAAAAACTCCTCAAGGGCGATCACATCCGAGGTTTGAAAGATGTTGTGTTTGAGAAAGACAGGCCTTGTAGCGCGTGCCAAGCAGGAAAGCAAGTTGGAGCACAACATCCCGCGAAGAACATCATGACCACGACAAGACCGCTCGAACTACTTCATATGGACCTCTTCGGTCCAATTGCTTACATAAGCATAGGCGGTAACAAATACGGTTTAGTCATTATTGATGATTTTTCCCGCTTCACTTGGGTGTTCTTTTTGCATGACAAGTCAGAAACACAAGGAACACTCAAGAAATTCTTCAAGCGAGCGCAAAATGAGTTCTCACTATCAATCAAGAGTATTCGGAGCGACAACGGCACGGAGTTCAAGAACATACAAGTGGAGGAGTACCTTGATGAGGAAGGAATCAAGCACGAATTCTCAGCGCCATACTCTCCACAACAAAACGGAGTTGCCGAAAGGAAGAACCGAACGCTCATAGAGATGGCAAGAACAATGCTCGATGAATACAAGACTTCGGATCGATTTTGGGCGGAAGCAATCAACACCGCCTGCCATGCCACAAATCGACTCTATCTTCATCGACTACTAAAGAAGACCCCCTATGAGCTACTCACCGGTAACAAACCGAACATTTCATATTTTCGAGTTTTCGGTTCTCCTTGCTATATTTTGAACAAGATGCCCAGGACTTCAAAGTTCGCTTCGAAGTCCGATGAAGGTTTCTTGCTTGGTTATGATTCGAACACTTACGCCTATCGTGTTTTCAACAAGGCCTCCGGACTTGTTGAAGTGGCACGTGACGTAGTGTTCGATGAAACTAATGGCTCCCAAAAGGAGAAAGTTGATCAATGTGAATTAGGTAAAGAGGAAGCCCCCTATCAAGCAATAAAGAGGATGGCTCTAGGCGAAGTACGACCACAAGAGTCATCGTCACAAATACAAGAGGAAAGTGAACCACAAGAGGAGATCAACAATTCAGGGGGAGCCTCGATACAAGACAAATCACAGGAATATGAACATGATCAACAAATCAACGAGGACAACAACTCAGGGGGAGAAGAAGATGATCACCAACATACGACCCCCCAAGTGCCACATCCAAGAGTACACCAATGCATTCAAAGGGATCATCCAATCGACAACATCATCGGCGACATCCAAAAAGGAGTAACCACTAGATCTCGTATAGCAAATTTTTGTGAACATTACTCGTTTGTCTCCTTTTTGGAACCCCGCAGGACTGAGGATGCATTAAAGGATCCGGACTGGGTGGTGGCAATGCAAGAAGAGTTGAACAATTTCAAGAGAAACGAGGTTTGGGAACTTGTGGAAAGACCCAATGCAAATATTGTGGGCACCAAGTGGGTCTTCCGCAACAAGCAAGACGAACACGGAGTGGTGACAAGAAACAAGGCACGACTTGTGGCCAAAGGTTACTCACAAGTCGAAGGTTTGGATTTCGATGAAACTTTTGCCCCAGTAGCTAGGCTTGAATCAATTAGAATATTACTTGCATATGCTACTCACCATGATTTCAAGCTGTACCAAATGGACGTAAAAAGCGCCTTCCTCAATGGACCGATCAAGGAAGAGGTGTACGTGGAGCAACCACCCGGATTTGAAGACGAAGAGTTCCCCGACCACGTGTATAAACTGCGTAAGGCTCTCTATGGCCTCAAACAAGCTCCCAGAGCTTGGTATGAGTGTCTTAGAGATTTTTTAATTGATAATGGCTTTCGAATTGGCAAAGTAGATTATACACTATTCATGAAAAATCTGGATAATGATCTTTTCATTTGCCAAATCTATGTTGATGATATAATTTTTGGATCAACTAACCAATCTTTCTGTGAAGAGTTTAGTAAAATTATGACAGACAGATTTGAAATGTCAATGATGGGAGAATTGAAGTACTTCTTGGGATTCCAAGTGCGGCAACAAAGGGAAGGAACATTCATAAGCCAAACCAAGTACACACAGGACATCCTCAAGAAGTTTGGCATGAACAAGGCAAAGCCCATAAAGACTCCCATGGCAACGAATGGTCACTTGGATCTCAATGAAGATGGACCGAGCGTCGACCAAAAGGTATATCGCTCCATGATTGGATCTTTACTTTACTTATGTGCATCTAGGCCAGATATTATGTTGAGTGTATGTTTGTGTGCAAGATTTCAAGCCAACCCTAAGGAATGTCATTTGACAGCCGTAAAGAGAATCCTAAGATATTTAGTTCATACACCCAACCTTGGTCTTTGGTACCCAAAAGGCTCAAAATTCAATCTCATTGGGTATTCCGATGCAGATTATGCCGGGTGCAAAGTTGATAGAAAAAGCACTTCTGGCACTTGTCAATTCCTAGGAAGATCCTTAGTTTCTTGGTCATCCAAGAAACAGAATTCCATTGCATTATCCACAGCCGAAGCGGAGTATGTTGCAGCCGGGAGTTGTTGTGCACAACTCTTGTGGATGCGACAAACTCTAAGGGACTACGGTTACAATATGAACCGTATTCCTCTCCTTTGTGATAATGAGAGTGCCATTAAAATAGCCCACAATCCAGTTGAACACTCTAGGACTAAACACATTGACATAAGACACCATTTTTTGAGAGACCATTCCATGAAAGGAGACATATCCATCTCTCATGTCAATACCCAAAAACAATTGGCCGACATATTCACCAAGCCACTTGATGAAAAACGTTTTTGCGAACTCCGAAATGAGCTAAACATTCTTGATTCTCGGAGTGTGGCTTGAAAAGTTGCATACCTGTATGATTGCTTCAAAATATTGATTGAATTGTGAAAATTATTCCTCCCCATTTTTCTCGAAAAACTATGTCAATTATTAGATCTTGATGAATTTTTGATCATAGTATGATTGTTGTTTGCTTACTGATCAAATTCATCAGGATTATTTGAGTTGTTTTGCCTCTCTACTCTCAATTATTGGACCTTCAAATATATATGAACGGGCTATGCAATTCTCTCCTGGTGACCACGGACAAGTCCGTGGTTACCCGGACTAGTCCGCCATTGCAGACTAGTCCGCAGTGTGTCGGTTAGGCCGGACTAGTCCGACAGACCACGGACTAGTCCGATTTAGGTTTCTGGAGGACTTCGGACTAGTCCAGTCTTGTCCGGACTTGTCCGATTTTTTGTGTCCATAACCCTAGCCGCCACCAAACCCTAATCCCTTCACCCCACACTTGCGCTCGAGCTCCCAAGGCGAACCCTTGATTCCTCCGTCGAAAAGCCTCAATCTTGGGCGGAGATCACGCTTGAAGACTCGGGGATTGAAGTTACCGGACAAGTCCGGCCTCCAACCCCCACATTTTCAAGCTTCCTTGGATTTCTTGGTAAATTTTCCTCAAAACCCTAAGAAATCACAAATTTCTTTATTGCTTCTCGTTTGGCCTAGCATTCTTCACTAGTTGCATGTCCAGTTGATGTACTATGTGTATGCTAGACTAGTTATTTCATTAGGGATCAATTTTTATCCAGTTTGTTAGGTTTTTGCGAATGAACACCGGACTAGTCCGGTCCAGGTACGGACAAGTCCGGTCCCCCGGACTAGTCCATGCCTGTGCACCGGACAAGTCCGTTGTTTCTGAACCAAAACCTAATTCTTTAATTCCCTACTGCCTTCCATTGCCATCTTACCTCACCAATACCTTGTATAACTTGTCTTTTCTCTTGATCACTCATTCTCAGATCATGTCGAGCTCTGACAACGAAATCTCCGATTTCGAGGCCGAGTTGGACCACGAGGTGGCACCTCGGTCCTCGACGGGTCTTGGCAAGAAACGCCAAGAGAGACCCTCCGAGCCTGCTCCCTCACCTCCCCAGGTTCAGAGGAAGGTGTGTGTCAAGAAGCCTGCCTCGAAGGCTGCTACTCCCTCAAGTGACCTTCGCCAAGCTAAAGGGAAGGGCAAGGGGGTTGCCACAGGGCCTGTTGGGCCCCTGAAGCTGCATACTCCCAGAGAAGGAGTCCGGGACCCCAATGAGGAAAGATTCAATGGCAAGGGCAGCGATGTGGCCGTGAAGCTGAGAAGTGTGGATTACTATGCAAGGCCCAAGCAAGCAGCTGATGGCAGATTCTGGTCAAATTTCCATGCTGACTTCTATAAGCTGGTCTACTTGCCGATGAAGACCCCGGTGGTGCGCAGTCAATGGATTGACTGGGCCCACCTTGAGAAGAGGAAATGTGTAGCTTTTGATGAAGTGATACAAGCTGCAGAGAGACATGGGCTGAAGGATCTGTTTGCTTTCAGGTACAATTGGAATGATGAAGTGATTGCACAATTCTATGCAATGTGCCACTTCTCAGGCGAAGACGAAGAAAGTGTGACTTGGATGACTCATGGATCCAAGTATTCTATCACTCAAGAAGAGTTTGCCCGCCTGCTGCATCTTGACTCTGAGGGAGATGACCACCTCATTATCCACAACATTGGGGTCATTGAGAGGGATAGAATGAAGTTCATGTATGAGCCCACCTCCAAGTATGTCCCTCCCTCCACAAAGAATATGAAGCCTTTCTTTGTGGTCCTCAACAGAGTCCTCAGGAAGACGATTGCCCCCAAGGATGGGGATGCAGGGAGTGTGCAAGGCTACCTCCGGACCCTGATGAGGGTCATTAGCAAGAAAAGGCAATTCGATGTTGCAGACTATATTTGGAATGATATGGTCAATATCTCAAGTACCCCCAACCAATCCTGTGGCTATGCCCCTTACTTGATGTTCATGATTGAGAAAGTCACAGGAATCGAGTTTGTGAAGGACGTGGAGCACACTCCACTGAGGCCTCAGAAGCCTCAGTCAGTGAGTGTCCAGGCTGCTCCATCGCCGGTCTCAAGCCCCGAGGCACCGGCAAGGCAAGAAGAAGCTGCTAGGGCTACTCCCCCCTCCAGGGAAGCCCCTCAAAAAGGATCCGCCAGTGGGATCCTCAAGTACTTGGCTGCAATTTTCTCCTCATGCAAGAAAACTGAAGTGAAGCTTCACAAGCTAAATCAGAAGAGGAAGGAGGACATGAGATACATAAAAGCCAATGTGAAGCAGCTGAGTGAGAAGCTGGAGATCAATCCAATTGGATCTCCAGTACTTTCTGAAGATTCTGATCCAGACATCACCGAGCTCAGCCCCTTGACTCCTTCCGAGCTTGCCTATTTTGGCATTGGGGGCTCGAGCAGATCCGCTCCTCCTCCTACCTCTCAACCTCGTCAAGCCGAAAGCAATGAAGACGATGAAGACGATGAGAGGACTGACAACGAAGAGTGAAGCCCTAGGACCTTCCTCTCTCTCTTTTTGGTGTCTTGATGCCAAAGGGGGAGAGATTGAGGGGGAGTCTCTAGTCTAAGCTTTAGCTGAATAGGATGCGAGGAGAGAGCTCTCTATGTTTTTTAATTGTGATTGTATTTGCTTAACTCTCTTTTCATATCATGTTTGGTCCTGTGATGAATTGCTCAATTAATTTGCAAGTGTGTGATGAAATCTGAGTTTTTGCTCCTGAAGTGCCATATTCACTTGATATTAGTTGGTAAATGAAAATTCTATCATTCTTAATGCATTCATGCTCTTAGTATGCATCCCACCATAAAGAATGCACATATGAATAATTATCTTGTTGCCTGATGCATTTTTGAGTCATATGTGCATACTTTATGAAAATCTCATTTTATACCTCATTTTGTGAAATCTCAATTGGTTGTCATCAATCACCAAAAAGGGGGAGATTGAAAGTGCATCTAGGACTCCCTTGTGGGTTTTGGATGATTTATGACAAGCAATTGGGATCCTAATCCTTTTGTTGAGATGAATGCAGGAAAATGATGAAAAATGAGTAAAATGCCAAAAAGAGGGAAATTAAGAAGGAGAAAGAATTTGAGCTCAAGAAGAGGAAATTAAGAAGGAGAATGAATTTGAGCTCAAGAAGAAGAAACTAGTAGATTAGTATGTATGGAGTGTGTTAAGGAAACACACCCAAGAGCTCAATCTCATTTAATCACACACACACAATGCACAAAGCTATACAGGACCGGACTAGTCCGCTATCTGCCGGACTAGTCCGATATCACATTTTGCACAAGATCGGACAAGTCCGGTCTCCACCGGACTAGTCCGATATCTTTCTGTTCCACTTCGGACTAGTCCTCCCCAGTGCGGACTAGTCCTCAACACAATGTACAAGTCACTAGATCGGACAAGTCCGGTCACCACCGGACTAGTCTGATACCCTTTCTGATCCACTTCGGACAAGTCCGGTGATTACACGGACTAGTCCGATATACACTCTGATCTAAATCGGACAAGTCCTCCAAGTGCGGACTTGTCGTTCTAAACACTTAGGGTTTCACAGGACCGGACAAGTCCGATGGCAACCGGACAAGTCCGAAGATTTCCAGCAGCGAAATCGGACAAGTCCGTTTTTCAATCGGACTAGTCCGATATTCCTGGACACTTAGGGTTTGCTTCACACAGCACACCGGACTAGTCCGGTCTCCACCACGGACTAGTCCGATCTTTCTGAACCCTAACGGTAACTTCCAGAAACCCCATATAAATAGAGGTGCACGGCCCACTTTTAACCTCTCTCGAACCCTAGCGCCGTAACACCTCCCAAGAGACTCAAAAACCATCTCTCTCCACGAAGTTAAGTGAAAAATCAATCAATCCATTGAAGATCACTTCTAGATCATTGGAGAGGCACTTGGCACACGATTGAGCTCTTGGTTTGAATCTCTAACACACTCTTGCATCTCAATTTGTATATTTCGAAGTGTGTTATTGGTGGTCTTGAAAATTGTAATCAAGGGAGCTCTCAACTTGTGAGATCGCCCCTTCAACTTGGTGATTTACCCCTGTGTGGTTAGTGGAAGAGGATTGGCCTTCGTGGCGATCCGACGAGGGAAGGGTTGGTGAAGACCCGGTCCTTTTGTGGGCTCCTCAACGTGGACGTAGGTTGCCTTCGTGGTAACCGAACCACGGGATAAATCTTGTGTCTTGTTCGTTTGTGTTCATCATTCTAGTTGATCAACATTATCTAGGGTTTGATTCATCTTGTTGAATTTAAGTTAAATAGTTAAACAAGAATCATACTTACAATAGAACTTGACATACAATCATTGTACTGTTATTGAAGTTTATATTTCCGCTGCAAACGTCAACTAAACAATCAAATTGACCTAGCTTGATCAACCTAGTCCGTGAAATCCGGACTAGTCCGCACTTTACCGGACTAGTCCGATATATCTGGATTTGACCTTTTTGTTGAAGTGCTACAGGAACCGAGAAAATCAAGAAGGCCTATTCACCCCCCCCTCTAGGCCTACATTCAGTTAGCGCTTATGGACTATTTTGGGTCTGAGCGATTCAAGGTCAGCTAGCTTTATAATACCTTCATATCCTACAAAAACTATTTGATAACACCCATTCGTGAAATTAATTCATAAAATTGCAGTCAATAAGCAGAACCAATTCACGAAATCGAAGTACTCAAAAGACAAAACACTTGCTTGGCTCAAAATCCTACGCCCAACTTAGTTACGAGAAGGTATGAAAACTAAATCATGCTTTTACTTTGCACTGCAATCATTCAATCAAATTTTACTTGTATTTGATGTAGCGAGACCCAGAGACCAGAAAAGAACCCGATGACATAGAACTGTGGGAAGCAAGCCATGTGAAGAATGGTCAATGGGCAAACGAGCAGGCATAAGATGTACATGTGAGAAACACTTCAAACAAGCCCCATTTAAATAAATATTTGCAATGTACATGTGACTTTTCTTTTTGTATATAGACCCAGGCACGTGCCCAAATCAACGTCAAGGAAGCTGAGCTGGGAGTCCCAATCCCAGATGAGGAAAGAAACAACATCTTCCAGCTTACTTATATATCCGCAATCGGTTCTGGAGGATCACAATTTCGGGGGCATGGTTATATGGCTAAACCTAATGTTTCTGAAAGATTGCGTACCCAGATGTTTGACCACCTCGGCCAACAAGTTCGATCCTTGCAAAATAGAAATGAAGACCTCAGCTCTCAGATGCAAGAGTTGGAAGGAAGAAATGATTATATGACCTCCCAGATGGATGGCTTCGTCCAGGCAAATGAACAGCTCAACCAGGAAGTCCAGGCTTTACATGATCAGATGGCAGCCAATTCTGCACGGCAAGAAAAGGAGCTAGCAGACATGCGCAGAATGATGGAGAGCTTGCAAAATCAACAACAGCTAGCAGCAACTCCACAAAAGGCTTCTGCTCGCACCAAGTCGAAGTTGGATGTTCGAGAAACTATTCCTAATACTACAACTCGTCGCGGTGCTATTTTAATGGGTACAATGTTGCAACCTGAAAAAACTGTAAATAACATCGTCTCGCAATGACGCAAGGGTCCTTGAGTGTTGCATCAATTGCTGGATGTTTGTTGTTAAGTCGACAGACGCATTGTGTGCGAATAAATTGATTCTGTTGCCACTAATTTTCAAACCTGGTGCATTAGGATTCTAGTGCCGCTAATTATAAAATGTGGCATTAACAGATTATTGCGACGAAAATAAACTGTTGCAATAGGAAGCTATCTATTGCCACAAATTATAAGACGTTGCACTACAAACATTTGGCTATGACCAAAAAAGCGCTATTGCCACCACCGAGAGAACGTCGCATTACGACCCTGTTGCAACAGATTTGAATATGTTGCATTACGAACCTATTGCCACACATCAGAAATCGTTGCAATACAACATTGTTGTCACGGTTTTGAAATCATTGCAATACCGTACTATTCACCATAAACGTGAAATCGTTGCATTACCGTATTATTGGCCACGGCTGTGAAATCGCCGCGATACCATATTATTTGCCATGAGTGTGAAATCGTCACGATACCGTACTATTCGCCACGGAAGTGAAATCGTTGCAACACCGTAGTATTCACCACGAATGTGAAAACGTCGCGATACGATATTATTCGCCACGAGTGTGAAATCATCGCGATACCGTACTATTCGCCGCGGATGTGAAAACGTCGCGATACCATATTATTCGCCACGAGTGTGAAATCGTCTCGATACTGTACTATTCGCCACGGATGTGAAATCGTTGCAACACCATACTATTCGCCATGAATGTAAAAACATTGTCATACCGTACTATTCGCTACGGATGTGAAATCGTTGCAACACCGTACTATTCACCGCGAATGTGAAAACGTCGCAATACCGTACTATTCGCCGTGAGTGTGAAATCGTCGCGATACCATACTTATCGCCATAGATGTGAAATCTTCGCAAATAATGTACTATTCATTGCAATACGTTAAATCGTCGCAATACGTTAAACCGTTGCAATACCATACTATTTGCCACGAACGTGGAGTCGTTGCAATACCATACTTTTTGCCACGAATGTGGCATCGTTGCAACACCATTATTTTCGTTGCAATACGTTAAATCGTCGCAATACGTTAAACCGTTGCAATACCATACTATTTACCACGAACGTGGAGTCGTTGCAATACCATACTTTTTGCCATGAATGTGGCATCGTTGCAACACCGTTATTTTTATTGCAATACGTTAAATCGTCGCAATACGTTAAACCGTTGCAATACCATACTATTTGCAACGAACGTGGAGTCGTTGCAGTACCATACTTTTTGCCACGAATGTGACATTGTTGCAACACCGATATTTTCATCGCAATACATTAAATCGTCGCAATACGTTAAACCGTTGCAATACCATACTATTTGTCACCAACGTGGAGTCGTCGCAATACCATACTATTTTCCACGGATGTCAAGTCGTCGCAATAACCTATTGCCACGGCTGTTATCGCCACGAGTCGGTAAAACTATCGCGACGTTCTATTTCGTTGCGACAACAACCTATCGCGCAGAATTTTTACCTATTGCAACGATTTTTTTCGTCATAATAAACTAGAATCATGGTAGTGTTCTAGTCATCGAAAGGTGATGAAATCACAAACACGTGGGTAAAGCGGTACAACCTGTGCAGAGTGTGTCTAAAACTATCATGATAGTCGTGCTCCCGGTTATGAGCAACCTGGACCCTCACATGATTAGAAGGGACTTGGTATTGGAATGGTTTTTGGGATGGTTATGGTTTGGTAATGGTTATGGCTGGTTATGGATTAATTTCTGGTATTAAATATGGTTATTGGCAAATGGTGAAATCTGGAATTATTAATGATAGTAGTGAATTCAGATTGGTATTATGATATTACTTATGATTATGATAGGTTTACTTCACATACATGTAATATATTGCTTTTCAAATTTTTTAATGTACTTTTTAGCACTCAACCATTACTATATTCACCATTTGAATCAGCCACATGTCATGCTTTCCACACTTACTGAGTACGACATATACTCACTCTTGCAATCCCCCCCCAAACAGTTGCAGGTCAGGATTGGGAGTTTAATGGCGATAATGCGGAGTTCTAGGCTGTGTATACCGTCAGCTTGCCTGTGGTGTTCATTGGAGCTGCGCTACCCTATCGCTTATGTTGCCTAGCTGTTTAGTTTGCTTATCTAGTTTATTTCTGCTGCATTAGTTGAACTTGTCACTAATATTCGTTAGTGCCTGTATTCCAGGATAACATGATTTGTGTAATAAAATTTGATTAATTAATCTTGTTCTGTGGAAATTTTCTGTATACTCTTTTGTGAATGCACTTGTGTATGTGTGTTGAACATCCTGGGCACACATATGCGTTAGCTTGGTTCATTTTCAGAACCGGGCGTCACAGGGACTGAGCTTGGCAGCTTTAACGGGGGTGGCGGTGCTGCCGAAAGGGCTACAGCCAGGGCGCAGTGGGTGCTCCATGCTGATGCGAGCTCGGCAGAGGATGACTTGATCCAGCACTACCCAGGACTGGTGTCGGGTCTGCTGAAAGGGCTTGGAGCTGCTCCAAGGCTAATACCACAATGGTGCGGTCTCTGCGGATCCTGAGGATGCCGGAGGGGGTTGGCATCTTCAGAACGATGTAGCCATAGTGGGCTACAGCCATGAATCAGTACAGGGTGGGCCTGCCGATGATGGCATTGAAGGGTAGGCTGACATTGGCGATGTCGAAGAGGGTGATCTCTGTCCTATAGTTGTCGGGTGTCCTGAAGGTCACCCAGAGATGGATGTTGCCGTATGGGATGATGCTCCTTGGTCCCACCCTCGAGAATGGGCTCAAGGGGGTGAGCTTGGACACCGAGATCTGCAGCTGCCTGAAGGTTGTGCGGCTGAGGAGGTTGAGGTCGGCCCCACCATCTATCAAGACGTAGCGAAGCTTGACGTTGGCAATGGTGGGGGCGACCAGGAGAGGTGGAACCCCTTCCCCGGCCTTCTTCTTGGGGCAGTCGAAGGCGTCGAAGATGATCAGCATCACCTTCCACCAGTGGTGCCGCGCCAGAGTGGGGGCAGTGGCTATTGAAGCCACTGCATGATGGTGGGTCTTGACCGCGTTCCAGGACGCGGGATCCCAAGACCTTCCGAAGATGATGTGGAGTGTCTTGCGACGCTCGTGGTCGCTGCTGGCGTCAAAGTCCTCATCTTGGTGGACCACTTTGACGGCCCACTCTTGCTTCAGATACTCCATCTCCTCATCATCGTCGAGCTTGGGGTCGACCTTCTGCTTGCCCTCCCGCTGGCGGAAGGGAGTGTCGTCCGGGCACTGCTGTGCCCGCTCCTGGTAGCGTTCGGCACATCTCTTGATCTCCCAGCACTCGCTCGCGGTGTGGTCATGAGTCTTGTGCATCGGGCATGGCTTAGCGCCATCGTTAGTAGCAGGTGGCTGACGTGGGCACTTGTCGGAGCTTGGGAGTTTTCCTCCTCCGATTGCCGCTGCTGCGGTGAAAGGAGATCCATGCAGCAGCTTGTTCTGGCTGCCGCCCTGATTCTTCTTCTTGACGCTTCCCGGGGTAACGACACTGTCACCGGTCTGGTCGACTCCGCCCATTCCAGGGGAAGTCTGGGTGTGTCAGTCACGACCCTCAGTCGCGCGGGCACACAGATCGGCGATGGAGAAGAGCTCGGAGATATCTTGCACGTTGTGCGTGGCTAGCTTCTCGGGCATCTTCCGGTCACGCACTCCCTGCCAGAACGCTACTATGACAGAAGCATTTGGGATGTTGGGGATCGAGTTGCGTACCTAGGAGAAGCGCTGGATGAATGATCTCAGCGTCTCCTTGGGTTGTTGGCGCACAGCGTGGAGGTCAATCTCGGTGTCGGGTCGCGTGTAGGAGCTACCGAAGTTCGCCGTGAACTATCAACAAAGCTCATCCCAAGAGGTTATGGATCCCTCGGGTAGGTTCATCAGCCATGACCGGGCTGAGCTGGCCAGGGCGACGGGGAAGTAGTTTGCCAGGACCGGCTCATCTGCTCCTGCAGCTAGGAGCGTCATGGTGTAGATCTGCAGGAACTCTGCAGGGTTGACGCTCCCATCGAACCATTCCAGCGGGTGCGGCCGGAACTTGTGCGGCCACGTTGCCAGTCGGAGGTATGGCGCCATGACCATGCACCCTCCGATGGGCTTCACCGGAGAGGCATACGAGACAACATACGCCAGGGGGGTTTGTTGCGCCACGTGTGGTTGCTGCGGGACCTGCTGTTGTGGCAAGTACTGCTGCGGTATCTGGTGCACAGGGCAGTGCAGGGGTGCAGTCAAACCAACGTAGTTTTGGTTCGACGGCGACAGTGGAGGGTTTACCTGGGGTGCCCCTCGGATGGAGGACTCCTCCTGTTTAGGCCCTCTAGGCCCGTACTCGGTGTCGAGATTGCGCCGTCTCTCCTGCTGCCGCTCGATGATGACGGGGCATCTAAATGAGCTTGACGACGATCAAGCTCAGCCCTCAGGTCCTCCGTGGGGATCTTGCCAGTGCTGATAGGCCTGGTAGATCTGGATTCGACGGTGCGATGGTCGATGGACGGTGTGCGCGACAGTGACACGTGACGCCTCCCTCCATTGGGAGAGTTGATGGCCGCAACGACGAGGTGGTCGATGTCTTGGACCCACTGCTGAGCCGCTTGTTGGGAAGCGTTCAATGACGGTGGGTGGTGGAGAAGAGCTCTGGCCGCTGCTAGAGCGCTCTCCGGGCTTGCTGTTGGTGGTGCCAGAGGAGCCGACTTGGTCGGGATGTGTCCCAACATGCCGTCCTCGCTAGCTGTACCTGCACGGGGGCGTGATGGACCAGAGAGCATCGCCCGAGCGACGGATCTGGTCACTGGACGATGGCCACGGAAACCGCCTTCCACGAGCCTGATGATCACCATGATGGTGAAAGTGCTACCACTTTTTTGTGGGAAAAAGCCCCTACCTGGTGCGCTAAATGTCGATGTATTATTGTGACACTTCCCCCAGATCTGCTAAGGAGCAGCCGCGAAGGTTCTTGTTTGGCGGGGCTTAGGCCTCAATCAAGTGTTCTAGCGGAAGAGAGTATGACACAGTGGTTTTTACGTGGTTTGGGCCCCAAGGAGTGTAACACCCTACTCCAAGGTGGATGGTATTGCTAGTATGTGTGTATGCATGTGTGTGATGTTAGATGTTCGATGATGGGTCCATTGTAATGGTGGCGGTTCGGGCCTTTTATAGCTAAGGCCGGACGCCTTACAAGTGGGGCTCGGGGCCTGACAGGTGGTCCCGAGGCGATCTTATCCTAAAGATCTAAGGCTTCTCACATAATCTTGCTCTGACGTGGACTTGAAGACTCGCCGTCTTGCCGCCTGAATCGTCAGTAGCCCATGCGCCGTTGCTGACAATGGCAGGGGATGTCCCGTCCAACTTTCTCTGTCGCCATAAGATACCCACTTGGTGGAATGGGATAGGCCTGCGGCGTTTTCACTGCAATGCGATTGGTCGTAGCGGTACCTGACATTATGTGTGCACCGCACCATGCATCTCGGAAAGCGGCGTATCTTCTTTGACAGGGACAAGGTGCATCGCCCTCTTAACTCCCGCGTCCCTCTGCCAGGACAAGTGGCTGGACTACGTGACAACTCGGGAGCTCATCTCTGCGGAGGAGGTCAGGTCTCGTCTTGTGGACCACGTGGCAGCTCGGGAGCTCACCTCCGCAGAGGAGGTTAGGTCCCACCTTGCGGAACACATGGCAGTGCTGGAGCTCGCCTATACAGAAGGTGGCATGTCTGATGCCTCGGACCACATGGAAGCTCCGGAGCCCTGTCTCGTGGGGGAGAGCGATCCTTCCCGGCTAGACGCGTGGCTGCTTGGGAGCTCGTCCTCAAGGGGGAGCTGAACTGTTCCCAAGGGTCTCTTGCAGGCCCCGAACCCCGTATCTGAGGTTGACGGATCCGGGTCTTCTGAACACGTGTCGCCCTTGGACCCTACCTCTGCGGAAGGCGAGGTACCTAGACGACTCTAGCTTGTGCGCGAGGGTACCCGATATGTCAGGTACCGACAGACGCATATCATCATTTGAGCCATACAACCTTTGATTTTAGTTTTTGTGTGATCCATACAAATTTTTTAATATTTATATTGCATCAATTTTATATTATATTATTTATCCACAAAAAATTACGAATCCGTAGTGGTATAATAGATATTTCTTACAGAATCCACGGCTAACGGTTGTTTACAACCAAACAGATTTCAGCTTCCCCACAGCTGACACCTCACAACAGCTTTCCCACACCTCACAGCTAGAATCAGATTTTTAGGAATCCACAGGTGAACCAAACGCGCCCTTAGGTACGTACTGTAAAAGTAGAAGGAGAATAGTGCATAGAGTATGCTTTATAGGGCTCTGGTGCGGATAGCTTAAGCACCGCAGAAAGGTTGACAAGGCATGCTAGTAGAAGTTTTGTTCCTTCCCCATTTGGGTTGCTACTGTCGGTCGGTCGATGGCTGCCTACGATGATTCAAGAGGTCAGATCCCAACCTCCTGACAGAGACACCCTTCCATCGTCCAGTAGCGATAGCATGTTCATCGTGTGAACAACCGACCAATGTATTTGATGCGCCCACTACTAAAAACTATATACCACTCTGTTCTTGTATGTTGTTTGTGGCTAACTAGCTCAATTTTAGGCTAACGAACCGCAAAAAAATAGAAATGAGGAAGTAGTGGAAAAAGAAAGCGGCTTCATGCTGAAAGCTCCGTGGCTCCTCCTAGCGACCATATATAGATCCTCAACTCATCAATATGTGAATTTTCATGTTCTTAACCGATTGTAGACTCCACAACTCTCGAGGTTTGCTAGCACGACAAAGTACATACTAGGCTATCCACACTCATGTACTCTAAAAATCTAAGGCCTGTTTGGATTGAGGCCACAATTTGCCACGCCTAAACTTAGTCAGCCACAATTTTCTTAGTTAGTGTTTGGTTCTAGCCACAACTAAGGTTGACTAACTTTGCCACACTTTGCCCCACATGTCGTAGACACAATTTTTTTTCCACACTTTGCCTAAGCTTAGTTGGCCAATTTTATTATCACAAAAGTGTGGCAAGACTACTCTTAGTCACCTTAGGCAAGATTGTGTGGCAAACTTAGTATACAATCCGAACAGCTCCCTAGTCCAAATGAACATTCTCAATTATTGTTAGTAGACTCTAAAAGATCCTCTAATTTCCAATGCGTAATCTCACATTCATCGCACTCCTTAAACATACTCTATATGAACTACAACTTTTTAATAATTAATATTAATTTTATCATTTTTCTTTCTTTTTCCTTTCTTTTTCCTCCTCCTTTTCCTTTTATTTTATTTTTCTATATTCTTTTTGTTTTGTTTTATTTATTTTTTTATCTCTTTTCCTTTTTATTTTTTCCTTTTCCTATTTTCCTTTTGTTTTTCCTCTCCTTCTTTTATTTCCTTCCATTTTTACTTTTTTTATTTCTCTTTCTCTTCTCTGGTTCTCTAGAATCTTCGGCGTTGCAACACACTTTATTTATTTCTCCCCTAGGCCGATCTCGATTCTTCTCTTGTCCCGTTTTCCCGAACCTTCTTGGCGCTACCTGACCCTTTCTTTATTTCTCTCCTCGCCCTATCTCAATTTTCTCTTCTCCGGTTCTCCTGAAACTTCTCGACGCTGCCTGGCCCTTTCTTTATTTCTCTCCTCGCCCGAACTCGGTTCTTCTCTTCTCTAGTTCTCCTGAACCTTCTCGACGCTGCCCAACACTTTATTTATTTCTTTCCTCACTCGATCTCAAGTCAATTTCCTCTCTCCCCGTGGTCGTCGCCTTCGCCTCCACTCAGTGCCTCACACCACTCTCCCTCCGCCTCCCCCTCCGGCCCTCCATCATGCCACACGCCACCTTGATTCTCGTTAGGGGCCTTTCCACCCTGCTGCTTCCCACAAGCTTTGCGGTGGTTGCCGTTGACATGTCGATCATCTCCTACAAAGAGGAGCACAATGCGTGGGGGCTTGAGCAGACTGAGGAGGAGAAGTGTGTCATGTACGAGCTCTGGCTAGCCCAGCACAATTGCGCCTACATGGCTACATCGCGCTTGATGAGTATGACCGTCACTTCCACGTCTTCTCGGACAACCTCAGGTTCGTCTTCTGCCTCGACATGAATGTCTTTGTCGATCTCAACTACGATGAGTTTCATGTTATCGCTTATCCATCGTGTGCCGGAAGCCATACGGACGGTCTCACAGAGAGACGACGACAACTTCTCAAGGTGTGTTGATGCATCTTGTTGTTTCCTGTCGTCCTCCTTCTCCAGCAAATACACGCCTTTGGAGGTGCAATTTGTGGTCCACGCTGAATTTCTCTAGGAAGTGGTAGCACATCCCCATTGGCTATCTTGGTTGCCAATTCCTTTGGTTACTGTCGTCGGAACCGCAATTTAGTTCCAATTGGCCAATTCAGTCGGCCCGGAGAGATGTCCTTGGCTGCTACTATTTTTTTAGAAAAAAAGGGCTGCTACTGTTGAGGTGGTCTTAGATGTCCCAGAGTCGGGCTTTGTTGCCAGCAAACTCCGCTCATAAGTCCATGTGAGGCTCATGGTGGTTTGCAAGTAAGAGCAAAATTGTAGCTCTACATCGATCCACAATGGTTAACTAATCCCGGTTTTGAACATGGTGACTCGTCGCCATGGTGTCAATTTTTCACAACAGCACATTAGCACCAAGAATCGTCTTTGGTACTTGTCAACCATTTCCATCTGGTAGAGCTCCTTCAATTCAGCCATGTTGTTGGACTGTTGGGGGAGGGGGGCAAAGCACATATTCACAATTTCAGCGAATTGGGCCCAAGAGAAGATGTTGAAGTCTCATTCTAGTGCAAAGTACCATTAAGCTTCGAGCGGATCAAGATGCAACAACATTAGCCACACCTTTTGTTCAGCCATCATCAGCATAGCCGTGAAGTACATTTCACATTCGTTGAGCCAGAGCAGTGGATAAAATTCACCATCTTGTTTGGGAAAATTTAGCTTGTAGTGATGAGAGTTGATGTCATCTATGTGGCCATGCCCAAAGGAGCTACATCTGGTGTCGTCATCGCCACGACCCTTAGCGTCTACACCCTTTGGATTGCATTACCACATGTGAGAAGTGATAGGGGTTGAGCCAACCATTCAATGGGCTTTTTCTAGATGAGCAAATCACCTGGCACGGTTCTCCTGACGAGTATTCATTGTGGTGAGCTGGCCAAAATGCTGAGTCTGTGAGGGTATCAAGATCAACCTTGGCTTATCCTAATGGTCTCATGGACTCCGCCAAGTTGGACTATATCTTGGCACATCTCGCCATGATGAAATCGCACCTGAATGCCCATGATTGGTGTCTTGCAGGGCTGTGGAGGACCTTGGAGATTGTTAGTTCAACACTCTGATTTCACCTTCCACACATGAGGATCTAGAGGTATTGGCGGTCATTGTCATGGCGATGGCGATGAGAACGGAGGGTACCTCGGGGCGCAGCCTCTATGATAACCAAGTTACCCGTCATCACAAGATCACTTTTCTTGTATATGCTAGGGAAACTGATCCGCTACCATGGCTCAACAAGTGTGATATATATTTTCTTGGTATGCTGACGATGGCTGAAGAGAAGATCTGACTCATATCCTTGCACTTGGAAGGTGTCGTTGCAAAGTTGTACTTCGCTTTGGAGAGAGACTAGGGCTTCACCTCATGGGCCACAACTCACGAAGTTTGTGAACATGCACTTCGGCCCTCCCTTGCGCACCAACACTTCTATCCTATCAAGCTAGTGTGTCATTGGGTAGCAGTAGTGGACAAACATTTATTGGAACATGATCAACTCTTGGCTGAGATCAAAGAGTAGCTAATTCAGGCACAGGTCGCTATGAAGACTTATCTAAACGGCTCTCGGTGGGATGTGAAATTAAATGTCAGTGATTGGGTTTGGCTATGTCTAGAACAAAGAATAGCAGTCGGGATTACCACTGATGCACCTTCAAAGATGGGACCAAAAGTTTTTGGACCTTACCAGATCACTTGACATTGGTCAGATTGCCTAATACTCCCTCTATCCCAAAATATTTGTCAGTCTCTAGTTCATTTTTGAACTAGAAAGTGATAAGTATTTTGGGATGGAGGGGTGGTTGCATCTATCTCCAAGAGCAAGGATACATGGTGTATTTCACATTTCTTTTCTAAATAAATTTGAAGGAACAACCCCGACACGTGGTTCCGGTGCCACACCTATTGCACAACCAGGTGTCGCCAACGCTAAAAAGGCTATTAAAGTCTGCCTCAGAAGAGAAGTTTGGGAGCTCTTGGTGAATTCGGTTGGCCGTTGAGAAACATACACTTCATGGGAGCAATTGAAAGATTTCAAACGGCAGTTTCATAAGTTTAGCTCGCGGACAAGCTCTTTTTTATCGGAGACGAGGAAATGTTGCAAAATCCTTTGTGGATGGCCAATATCAGAGGCGCACCCACAAAGAGTCCACTAGAGAAGCACCAACTGGATAGAAGGAAGGAAACATAAATAAAGAATAAGTCGATAGGGGTTGCTGAATAAAGATAAGAGATAAAGTTGTTAGAGAATAAAATCTGTTAGGAGATACGATAATATTGTGGTGATAGAGTTGTTAGAGAATAAGTTCTGTTAGGGGATATGATTGAGGGACGCCTCATTATCTATAAAAGGCAACATTGGTTGTACTAGGTATTTGTATCAAGGAAAAAGAACTCTCTCTAGAGAGCGGCTGCTTGATCACCCTAGCAACATAGAACTTAGCCAAGTCCAGCAAGGCTCCCGACCCCACTATGTCCACATCCTCACTCCCATCTTCTCTTTCACTCTCTCCTGCCAACTCCAAGAGGAAGAATCACAACATAAATTAATGTTCCACTCATTTAAATCTTTTTTGTGTGGTTTGAATAATCTTGTCAGTTGAATTTTAGCCTGAATGGATGGCATCCCAAGGATTTTGAGATGAACCATCCAATGAGAATTCTGATGTGTATAATTTTTGGATAATCTACGAGAACTAATGACATTGCAACAACCATGGTGTAATATGAATCCTACCCAATTATCTCAATTTGCACCATTCGGTAGTCACATTTTTGACAAACTGATACGCACCTGAAGTGATGTATACCACTTGTCACTATCGCATTAAACTGTGTACTATGTTGTTACTGCTGCGTTAATTGAAACTTCCATGGTAAAGTACGTAGTTGTACCACCTATTTTATCCCTTCCATTTTATCCCTGAATCTACACAAGGACCTAAGTATAACTACACTAATGTTACCCTTTTATAGTGAGCCATGGTGAAAACCATCATTTGCAAATATTATGGAAACTTTGAGACCCTTGTTAAAGTTCCGGTGTCATGGTTGATTTGGTCAGATTCATAAGTTGTTTTGTATTTATCGGTACCTGGCATACCGGATACCCTTGCACTACTACAATAAGTCTCATCGCAAGCGGCTCCAAATATATTCTCACAAACGGTTTTTAAAACCACCTGAAACGAAGAGTCTATGATAATCCGCAACTTCACAGGCGGAGAAGTGATACCGCCTGTGAAGAAACATTATCACAGGCGGTTTTTACTAATGCTAGCCGCCTGTGAAGATAAGTTATCACAGACGGGTGGTGCAGCATATATATTCGCATGTGATAATTGTCTTAGCACAGGCGGGTCTTGCAGCATAACTAACCACCTGTGATAATGATGTTATCACAGGCGGATGTTTACCTACATCAAGCCGCCTGTGAAGACCTTTTACCACAGCCGGTTTCTACCTTAACAGTTACCGTCTGTGATAATTAGGTTATCACAGATGGTTCTTTACCTGTATCTAGCTGCCTGTGATAATTGTTTTTCACAGGCATGCCTAGCCGTTGGTTAATAACCGCTTGTGATAAGGTATAACCTATGCAGTACTACTGCTGTTATTTCTAATTTCCAGGTCAATTCAATATAATCACAGAACAAACATCAACAATATCATCACAGAACAAAAGTCAACAATATTATCGTCATAGAAGTCAATTTCACTAAAACAATGTACATATATACAAGTTACACATACAATTCATCTCATAGTTTACAAGTTTTCACTAAAAACTGTTTCTATTAGCATAGTCGCAAAGTTCTGGCACATCAGCTGCTGAACCATTCTCATCAAAGAACTTCCCCATTTTGTGCAAAATTTCGCGATGAATGAACTGACAGAGTTCAAAAGCAATCATGTCGGCTCCTCCATCAGGAATACTTCTACAAACCGGCCATTCTTCGTTTAGATTCTTCGTGTGTTGCAATATAACACATAACAAGGTTTAGAATGTGTTGGTTTGAACAATCTCAAAGTATAGATCAAAGTGAGAGTATACAGGAATTTAGTTGGTATTTTTGGAGCAGTTGTACTATGAGCAATTGAATTTTGAAGTTGAAATCAAAATATGAAAATAATGTTTCTGGTAATATTGAACGGCAGAGAATATAAGTATTAAACTATGCTAGTTACAATGAAAATGAAACTCAAAATTAAGAAAATAAGGTATCGACATTAAGGATAACTTACATCCTCACGATTCACTCTATATACGCCGACGGTCCGAAGATGCTCGCATACATAATATCCGCATAAGACACTCCCAGCAGGCTGCTTCGGACAAGCATAATACGTTTTAATGTCCAATGCATTCGTATTGGAAGGTCTCTCACCACCAAGTTGTTCCGCATAAAACTGCCAAGCACTGTAATACAAGAAATGTCATATAAAACGTGTCAACACATTCTAAATGTGTGTAAATTAAAATTATTGAATAAACGTACAATTTCAAAATGGAATGGAAATCTTTGTAACGATCTGGTGGGAAATCGGCCGAGTCCAAGACTGTTGCCTTTCCCTGTGTTGGCTTGATGAAGATCATTATGTAGTGATTACTGCAAACATACAAACACACATGTTAACAATTACCAATAACTGCTATTTCAATGTCATGTGTCGAACTTACTCGAAGTGGTACAGAGCCTTTACGAGGTCCTTGTCGTCTCTGACAAAGTTAAACATTGCATGTACTATGTAAGTTGCAACTTCTGTCCTTTTATCCTTCTTAAGTTTTGCGATTGCTTTTTCAAAATCTTTTTTGTTCATGTGCTTGAACTGTTTTGAGTTTCGATCCGCCTTGACGTCGAATGGCACCTTTGCAATCCTAGTAGGGTCAAGGATACCCAACCTAAAAAGATCTAGGTACCCAACCTCCTTGCTGAGGCAGGGTCCCAAGGCGCCACATGTCCAGAAGGCCCGAACCCCGCCCTACCTCAGGTGCGGGATCCGGCGCTGCCACATGGATCTCAAGACGAGCTCCAGCTCCCCCGAAGAGACGGGCTTCCAAGCGGCCACGTGTCCAGCAGGAAGGGATCGCGCTCCACCATAGGAGTGGGCTCCAGTGCTCCCACGTGGTCCGTGGCGCTAGGTCGGCCACCTCCCGCAGAGCGGGCTCTGGCTCTACCACATTTTTTGTAGTCCCGGATCCCCGGGTCTCCTCAGGGGCAGGTTCTAGGGCTGCCACGTGGCCTGCAGTACGGGACCCGACCTCTCTCACAAAGGCTAGCTCCCATGTTGCCACATATCCTGCAACTTGCCCTGGACGGTGGGTTGCGGGAGTAATGGGGCGATGCACCTTGTCTAAATCAGGCATTGAAGACATGCGCCTTCCTCAGGCGCATGACGCGGCTCACGCCTATTCTCAGACATCGCTACGCCCAATCACATAACAGTGAAGATGCCATAGGCCTACCCTGCTTCGCCAAGTGGGTAGCTTACGGCGATAGGACAGTTCGACAGGACATCTCCTGCCATCATTAACAACTACGCATGGGCTACTGACATCTGAGGCGGCAAGACGGCGAGTCTTCAAAGACACGGTTAGAGGAGGCTTATGCGAGAAGCCTTTGATCTTTAGGATAAGATCACCCTGGGCCACCTGTCGGGCCTCGGACCCCACTTGTAAGGCGTCTGAAATTGTCTATAAAAGGATTGGACTGCACCGTTACAATTGATCTCATCTCAACTCATTCAAATTCAACACACACATTCACACCAGCAATACAACTCACATCGTGGAGTAGGGTATTACGCTCCAGCGGCCAAAACCACGTAAAACCACTATCTCACCATCTTTCGATTGCGCAATCTCACCCGAGTACTATGCCCTGCCGATCAAGAACCTCCACGGGCTGCTCGCATAGCATGTCCGGAGGAAGTGTCGCAAGAACACTTCGACATTTGGCCCGCCAGGTAGTGGACTTTTCCTCTAAAAAAGTGGTTGCGCTTTCACCGTAATGGTGTACATCAAGCCTGTGGACGGTGGTTTTCGTGGCCGTCACCGGTGACCAGATGCTACGCTCGGGTGGCACAATCTGGTCCATCATGCCTCTGCATAGATGCAACTGGCCAGGGCGGTGCATCCGGGTACATCCCGGCCCAGTCAGCGCCCTGGAGCCGTCGGTTGTAAGTTCGGAGAGCGCTCTGGCAGCAACCAGGGCCCTTCTCCACCACCCATCGTCCTTGAACACTTCCAAGGGAGCGGCTCAGTAGTGGGTCCACGACATAGACCACTTCGTCGTTACGGCTATCAACTCTCTCGTCAAAGGGAGGCGTCACATGTCATTGTCGTGCACACCGTTCAACGACTGTCGCTCCGCCAACTCCTGTTCAACCAGGCTTACTAGCGCTGGTATGTGGCGCCCGGTTCCGAAAATGAACCAAGCTAACGCATATGTGTTCTCAGGATGTTCAACACACATACACGAGTGATTCACAAATGATAAACAGATAATTACCACAGCTCAAATTATTAAATAAGTACTCTTATTACATAATTCATTATATCCTCGAATACAAGCTCTAATGAATATTAATGACAGGTTCAACTAATGCAGCAGAAATAAACTAATTAAGCAACTAAGCAAACTAAGCATAAGGGATAGCGCAGCTCCAATAACACCACAGGCAAAGCTGACGGTAGACACGGCCTAGAACTCCGCATTATCGCCATTAAACTCACAATCCTGACATGCAACTGTTGGGGGGGATTGCAAGAGTGAGTACATGTCGTACTCAGCAAGTGTGGAAAGTATGACATGTGGCTGATTCAAATGACAACAATAATAATGGCTAAGTGCTTAAAAGTACAGTAAAACATTTGAAAAGCAATATATTATATGTGTGTGAAGTAATCACATCATAAACCATGTAACCATCATAATACCAGTCCATAATTTACCATTGCCAATAACCATAATCAATACGAGAAATAAATCCATAACCATCCATAACCATTACCAAACATAACCATTCCAATAACCATCCCATTACCAAATTCCCTCTAATCATGGAAGTTGTCCAGGTGCTCATAACCGGGAGCACGGCTATCATGATAGTTTTAATTAACTCTGCAGAGTTTGTACCTCTTTACCCACGTGTTCGTGATTTCATCACCTTTCGGCGACTAAGAACCTCCCTTATGCCCATGACCCGTCATTCATATTACACACTTCCGTTGGTGTGTGGCCAAGAGATCACAAAATAGCCTTTACAAAGGGATTACTAGCCTATTTAGAGCCCACTGAGGTTTCACCGGTGGCGATGCCTCCAACTGAGCACATCTTCAACCAAGGGCCCCCTCTTGAGCCATTTGGATCCTAGGGTAGTCCCACCAATCATCAACAAACCCAATCCGACTACCCCTTCCCTGAGCATCCACAATGGTCCAAACAGCACTAGCAAATCCCTAATTAATCAGCTACGCCGCACCCATACTAGTCCTGGCTTATTCTCGCATGAACCGGTCCTTAGATCTAAAGCAAGCAAACCACCATAACATCCAACCCATCCACATACCAAGCTTGCTTAGATCACCCATTACCAAACCGTATCGACCAGTTCACAATAACCAGAATATCATTAATACATAATTAAATGTGTAGTGTTGGTTTTTCCATCCCAATTAATTAAGCGAAGCAAAAAGGTAAAAACCCTTCCCGACTCTCTACCATATATTCCAGGTGACAAGGGTGGTTAAACAAAGCTAGTAAACTCCTACGTATGGGTTTCCCATCATATTGACACAAGCATGCAAGTTCGCAAACAAAACATTTATTTTAAAAACAGGATCAATATGCTTCAAGGACAGTTGCCTTGCTCCGGTGGATAAGGTTGCTCAAGCGCTTCGAAATCTTGATTCTGGAAATCCTCGTACACGACCTCTTGAGCACTTCCCTCTACTCGTGATCACACATACAAGAATATATATACAAATCAACATAATGCATACATACTAATCAACATGCGATGACATGCATGCATGCAAAGTACAATAATTGATTAACCACGGTTGTTTATTAATTAGATGCAACTAGTTCATACGTGTTCATACGAGTTTACGGGGGTTTTAGCGAGAATTAATGCTGCTAAAAATAAAAATACGACGCAACTACGATCAATTTACGTCTATTAGATCTAATACGTCGCTAAAATTTGCATCGGGAATGAATCCTACTGTAGATGCGATGGCTTCGAAGATCGAGAGACGAAGGTGACGCGTAGACGAGGTAGATGCGCAAGGTCCTCCGGCGGCACGACGACGGCGACGATATCCGGTGGACGACGGCACCCTCCTCTTTTTCTTCCTCTTCTTCCCCTCTTTTTTTCTTCCTTTTCTTCCCCTGGCGGTGCAGCCTCTGGTCTCTGGTTCCGGCGGCGTGGCTTTTATCGTGGAGGCGGCGGTACTTTTCCTGGGATCGGGGAAAAACTTACGGAACTACGGGTGTTTTTATAGGCGGCGGGACACGCATCGGTACCGACTCGTACCGCGATTCGGGCGTCGGGCGGGCGTTGCGGTGCGGGACAGGGAATCGCGCGCGGGGGCGTCGGGAGCGGGGCCCAGGCGCACGTGGGCCGGTCGGCGCGAGGGAGCGCGCGCGGGATCGCGTCGGCCGGGAGGCGCGGCGCGTGGGAGCATGGGGCCCGGGCGGTGGAATCGCGCGGGAGGCGGGAGCGTGCGGCGGCGGGGGGGATTCGCGCTGGCGGGCGTCAGGCGGCGGGGCCGGTGCGGGGGTGAGGGCGGGAGCGCGGGAAATCGGTGCGGGTGGGGCCCGGCGCGGTTCAGCGGGGCGCGGGATCGTGGGAGGGCGCGCGGTACGGCGTGGGTCGCGCTGGCGTAGGGCCACGCGGGAGGGCGCAGGCGGCGGCGCGTGCGGGCCAGCGGGGTTCGCGCTAGGAGCAGGCGGCGGGGCAGCGCGCGGTCGGTCGGGCGGCCTGGCCGGCTGGGCGGCGCTGGTCCCTTTTTTTCTTTTCTCTTTTTTTTTATATTCTTATATTATTATTTATAATTTATTTATTTTATTTATCTTATTTATTTTTTATATATGGTTATTATATTATATATATATATATATGTATATTTATATATTTTTTATTTTTATTTTTATACTTATTCCCTATTACAAGTTTTAGGCTATAATTATTATTATTTTTTTCTTCTTTTTGCTACACCATATATGTATGTTTTATCTTTTCTTTTATTCTATTAATATTTAATGCATGATCATATATGCAATGCATGATGCGAAAATTTAGGGTGTTACAAACCTACCCCCTTAAAGTGAATCTCGCCCTCGAGATTCGACGGCGTGGAGAAAAGATGAGGGAATTCTGCCTTCAAGTCTTCTTCACGTTCCCACGTAGCTTCGGCTTCTGTATGGTGCTTCCATTGCACTTTGCACCAACGGATCCTCTTATTTCTCGTGACCCTTTCCTTCACGTCCAAGATTTTGATAGGTTGCTCGACATAAGACAAATCCTCCTGAAGTCCTAACTCGTCCATCGGCACTTGTTCTTCTGGCACCCTGAGACACTTCTTGAGTTGAGAGACATGAAACACATCATGTACGTCTGAAAGATGAGCTGGCATCTCCAACTTATATGCTACTTCTCCTCTTTTGTCCAAAATCTTTAATGGTCCAATATAACGAGGTGCGAGCTTGCCTCTTATGTTAAACCTCTTATGACCCCTCATAGGTGACACCTTGAGGTAGAAAAAATCTCCTATTTCAAACCTAATTTCCTTCTCCTATTATCCGCATAGCCTTTTTGTCTTGATTGGGCAGCCCTCAAGTTTTCACGAATTATTTGGACTTGCTTTTTGGCTTCTTGCAACACATCCGAACCAAATACTTGAGTTTCTCCTGCCTCGTTCCAGAATAAAGGTGTCCTACACTTCCTCCCATAAAGCGCTTCATATGGTGACATTTTCAAGCTTGCTTGGTAACTATTGTTGTATGAAAATTCCGCGTATGGCAAGCTTTGCAATCCGAAAGACATCATGGTGTACTCATAAGATCCATACCGTGTCCTAAAAGCTGTCTTGGGTATGTCCGATGGTCTAATCTTCATTTGAAAGTAACCTGACCTCAAATCAATCTTGGAAAATACACAGGCACCTTTCATCTGATCAAACAAATCCTCTATATGGGGCAAGGCGTACTTGTTCTTGATGGTCACCTCGTTGAGAGCTCGGTAATCCACGCACATCCTTTGCGTTCCATCCTTCTTGTCCACAAATAGAACGGGCGCTCCCCAAGGTGAAGAGCTAGGGCGAATAAAACCCTTCTCTAGTTTTTCTTGAATCTGCTTCTTGAGCTCCGCTAATTCCATAGGAGGCATCCTATACGGCCTCTTAGCTATAGGTGCGGTTCCAGGTATTAAATCAATAACAAACTCAATGTCTCGATCAGGTGGTATACCTGGCAACTCATCCAGAAATACATCCAAAAATTCACACACTACCGGAATCTCCTCAATTGCGGCACTGACCATATGATTCAGCTCCAATTGCTTCGGTGCGGTTTGAGATGCTTCAAATTCTACAGTGATCCCTTCCTCATTAGTCAACTTCACCGTCTTTGTGGCACACTCAATAACTCCATTGTGCTTCCTCAACCAGTCCATACCAAGTATAATATCCAACCCTTGAGAATCCAAAACAATGAGGTTGGCGGAGAAGTCTACCTCCCTTATTCTAAGGCTTACTTTTGGACATACTATATTTGTCCTCATCTCTCCTCCAGGAGACTTAACCAATAGAGTAAACTTCATATGAGAGATAGGCAAACTATACTTGGCAACATACTTCGATGCAATGAATAAATGTGATGCTCCAAAATCAAATAACATAGTCGCGGGGTTGGAGTTGGCGAGAAACATACCAATCACGACGTCATCAGCTTGCTGGGCTTCCTCAGTAGAGACATGATTCACATTGCCACGAGCAAAATCTGTTGTCCACGGTTGCCTTGTGGCTGTCCTCCATTGGGTCTTGGGTTTTGCCTCGGTGCATTGCTTCCTTGACCAAGCCCCGACTTAGGACATTGATGCGCAAAGTGTCCAGCTTCTCCACAAGTATAACACTTCTTAACTCCACCAGAATTATTGGGACGAGCTTGGTTTTGAGCATTTGCATTTGGGAAATTAGCATGAGGCGCATAAGGCATTGGAGGCCTAGGTGCTTGCATGACAGGGCGTTGCTGCACAAACTGAGTTGGGTGTGGTGCATAACTAGGGTGCTGAGCAGGAACAGAGGAGCTGTAATAGGGCGCATTAGGTGGTGCAATACGAGGGCGCACATTACTTCCTTGTTGCTGTCCTTGATATAGCGCCTTCCTCTTGATTTCTTGCTCCATCTCACGGATCTTGTTTTCAACCATAATTGCTTTGTCCACAAGCTTCTGAAAAATGGCATAGTCACGGTTGAGTAGTTGCACTTGGATCTCGTTGTTCAAGCCTCTCATGAACAAATATTGCTTCCGGCTGTCCCGACTAACATCCTCTGGAGCATATCTTGAGAGGTGAGTGAATTTATTGAGATATTCACTCACGCTTGATCTTCCTTGCCTTAAATTTTCAAATTCTTGCCTCTTCGATCATAACACCCTCGGGCACATAATGAGAACAAAAACTCTCCTTGAATTCCGCCCAGGTGATCCTCTCTTGATCCTCATGAGCATTGCATAGTGAATCCCACCAATCGGCAGCTGCTCCAACGAGTTGATGAGAAGCAAATAGGACCTTCTCTCGGTCACTGCATTGGACAATAGCAAGTTTCTTCTCCACGGACTTGAGCCAATCATCAGCATCCATAGGGTCAGCAGCTTGAGCAAAGGTTGGCGGCCTAGTACTCATGAACTCTCCCAATCGGTTATGAGGAGGTGGGGGTGGCGGTGGAGGCATGTGGGGCTCATTGTTGTTATTGCCAGCCTGCAGCTGTCCCATAGTTTGTATCATGGTCTGCATGAGCTGGTTCTGCATAGCCAGTAGCTGCTCAATATTGATAGCTCCATGAGCAGGTCCTTGTCCAGTATTGTTCTGAGGTACTCCATGGTTCTCCTCCTCGTCATTGACATCCCTCTGGTTGCGAGTCCTCACCATCTGAAGGAGAGCAATAGGTAAGAATTAAGAAACGTCCCCAACTATATGCATCAAGGGATATGAAGCTAACCAACTAGCTAGCCTACGTGGATATGGCAATGCTAAAGCATCCCAAAATCCTCTATTAAGCACACAAGCAAACAATATATATAGCAAACAGCACTCCCAGCAAAAACACATCGATTCCTCAGTGCTGCTATGTGCTCTAAAGTGTCCATTCTATCTAGGCTGCATCCTACGGTCAACCTGTGGCTCTGATACCAATATGTGGTGCCCGGTTCCGAAAATGAACCAAGCTAACGCATATGTGTGCCCAGGATGTTCAACACACATACACGAGTGATTCACAAATGATAAACGGATAATTACCACAGCTCAAATTATTAAATAAGTACTCTTGTTACATAATTCATTATATCCTCGAATACAAGCTCTAATGAATATTAATGACAGGTTCAACTAATGCAGCGGAAATAAACTAATTAAGCAACTAAGCAAACTAAGCATAAGGGATAGCGCAGCTCCAATAACACCACAGGCAAAGCTGACGGTAGACACGGCCTAGAACTCCGCATTATCGCCATTAAACTCACAATCCTGACCTACAACTGTTGGGGGGGATTGCAAGAGTGAGTACATGTCGTACTCAGCAAGTGTGGAAAGTATGACATGTGGCTGATTCAAATGACGACAATAATAATGGCTAAGTGCTGAAAAGTACAGTAAAACATTTGAAAAGCAATATATTATATGTGTGTGAAGTAATCCCATCATAAACCATGTAACCATCATAATACCAGTCCATAATTTACCATTGCTAATAACCATAATCAATACCAGAAATAAATCCATAACCATCCATAACCATTACCAAACCATAACCATTCCAATAACCATCCCATTACCAAATTCCCTCTAATCATGGAAGTTGTCCAGGTGCTCATAACCGGGAGCACAGCTATCATGATAGTTTTAATTAACTCTGCAGAGTTTGTACCTCTTTACCCACGTGTTCGTGATTTCATCACCTTTCGGCGACTAAGAATCTCGCTTATGCCCATGACCCGTCAGTCATATTACACACTTTCGTTGGTGTGTGGCCAAGAGATCACAAAATAGCCTTTACAAAGGGATTACTAGCCTATTTAGACCCCACTGAGGTTTCACCGGTGGCGATGCCTCCAACTGAGCACATCTTCAACCAAGGGCCCCCTCTTGAGCCATTCGGATCCCAGGGTAGTCCCACCAATCATCAACAAACCCAATCCGACTACCCCTTCCCCGAGCATCCACAATGGTCCAAACAGCACTAGTAAAGCCCTAACTAATCAGCTACACCACACCCATACTTGGCCTCGTGGTGGCACTGTAGTCATGGCTTATTCTCGCATGAACCGGTCCTTAGATCTAAAGCAAGCAAACCACCATAACATCCAACCCATCCACATACCAAGCTTGCTTAGATCACCCATTACCAAACCGTATCGACCAGTTCATAATAACCAGAATATCATTAATACATAATTAAATGTGTAGTGTTGGTTTTTCCATCCCAATTAATTAAGCAAAGCAAAAAGGTAAAAACCCTTCCCGACTCTCTACCATATATTACAGGTGACAAGGGTGGTTAAACAAAGCTAGTAAACTCCTATGTATGGGTTTCCCATCATATTGACACAAGCATGCAAGTTCGCAAACAAAACATTTATTTTTAAAAACAGGATCAATATGCTTCAAGGACACTTTCCTTGCTCCGGCGGATAAGGTTGCTCAAGCGCTTCGAAATCTTGATTCTAGAAATCCTCGTACACGACCTCTTGAGCACTTCCCTCTACTCATGATCACACATACAAGAATATATATACAAATCAACACAATGCATACATACTAATCAACATGCGATGACATGCATGCATGCAAAGTACAATAATTGATTAACTACGGTTGTTTATTAATTAGATGCAACTAGTTCATACGTGTTCATATGAGTTTACGTGGGTTTTAGTGAGAATTAATGCTGCTGAAAATAAAAATACGACGCAACTATGATCAATTTACGTCTATTAGATCTAATACGTCGCTAAAATTCGCATCGGGAACGAATCCTACCATAGATGCGATGGCTTCGAAGATCGAGGGACGAAGGTGACGCGTAGACGAGGTAGATGCGCAAGGTCCTCCGGCGGCACGATGACGGCGACGATATCCGGTGGACGACGGCACCCTCCTCTTTTTCTTCCTCTTCTTCCCCTCTTTTTTTCTTCCTTTTCTTCCCCTGGCGGCGCAGCCTCTGGTCTCTGGTTCCGGCGGCGTGGCTTTTATCGTGGAGGCGGCGGTACTTTTCCTGGGATCGGGAAAAACTTACGGAACTACGGGTGCTTTTATAGGCGGCGGGATGCGCATCGGTACCGACTCGTACCGCGATTCGGGCGTCGGGCGGGCGTTGCGGTGCGGGACTGGGAATCGCGCGCGGGGCGTCGGGAGCGGGGCCCAGGCGCACATGGGCCGGTCGACGCGTGGGAGCGCGCGTGGGATCGCATCGGCCGGGAGGCGCGGCGCGTGGGAGCGTGGGGCCCGGGCGGTGGAATCACGCGCGAGGCGCGCTGCGCGTGAGGCGGGAGCGTGCGGCGCGGGATTCGCGCTGGCGGGCGTCAGGTGGCGGGGCCGGTGCGGGGTGAGGGCGGGAGCGCGGGAAATCGGTGCGGGTGGGGCCCAGCGCGGTTCGGCGGGGCGCGGGATCGCGGGAGGGCGCGCGGTACGGCATGGGTCGCGCTGGCATGGGGCCACGCGGGAGGGCGCAGGCGGCGGCGCGTGCGGACCAGCGGGGTTCGCGCTGGGAGCAGGCGGCGGGGCAGGCGCGGTCGGTCGGGCAGCCTGGCCGGCCGGGCGGCGCTGGTCCCCTTTTTTTTCTTTTCTCTTTTTTTTATATTCTTATATTATTATTTATAATTTATTTATTTTATTTATCTTATTTATTTTTTTATATATGGTTATTATATATTATATATATATATATATATATATATTTTATTTTTATTTTTATACTTATTCCCTATTACAAGTTTTAGGCTATAATTATTATTTTTTTCTTCTTTTTGCTACACCATATATGTATGTTTTATCTTTTCTTTTATTCTATTAATATTTAATGCATGATCATGTATGCAATGCATGATGCGAAAATTTAGAGTGTTACATGGTAGGATCCCCACAGTTGACTCGAGGGTCGAGCTTGACCGCCGTCAAGATCAGGTAGACAGCCGCGTCATCGTCAAGCGGCAGCGGGATGGATTGCGCAACCTTGACACCGAATACAACCCTCAAGGGCTTGAGCAGGAGGTGTCCTCCGTCCAAGGTGCGCCACAGGTAAACCCTCTGCCGCCGCCTCATAAGGATTATGTTGGGTCGACCGCCCCCCCCCCCCCTGCAGTACTCTGCGCAGCAGGTGCCATAGCAACAGTACCTGGCGCAGCAGGTGCCACAACAGCAGTACTTGGCGCAGTATGCGCTACAGCAGCAAGATCCGCAAGAGCCGCATGTCGTGCAGGCAGCAACATTACATTCACCGCACGGTGTGCAACAACCCCCCCCCCCCCCCCCAAAGTATGTCGTTCTGTACACTTCTCCGACGAAGCCCATCGGAGGGTGCACGGCCTTGGCTCCATACCTCCGCCTGACGACGTGGTCACGCAAGTTCTGGCCACACCTGCCGGAGAACTTTGATGGAAGCGTTAACCCTGGTGAGTTCCTGCATATCTACACAACAACACTCCTTGCTGCAGGAGCAGATGAGCTCACCCTAGCGAACTACTTCCCTGTCGCTCAGATCGGCTCAAATTTTTGCGAAGTCCCTGGACTTGTCCAATGTCCAATAGACTTGTCCGTTTTCCCCTCTGACTAAAATCTGACTTGTCCGGTTTTTGTTAGACTTGTCTGTTTTTACTCTGACTAAGTTCGGACTTGTTTGATTTAGTCTGGACTTGTCCGATATCTCTGTGGCTAACTTTGGACTAGTCCGGCCCTTTTCGGACTTCTCTGGTGATCACGATTCCGAATTGATTTTTTGTTTCACAACGTGTTTTTGGGATTTACCTTAAGTGGGCCTAAGGACATCGTGTCTAACTCTTTTTGGAGCCCATGTGGGACCCCACACCGGCCTCCACCCACCCCAAACTCGAAATCCTCAAACCCTAACTTTCTACCCCTATATAAACAACCCCACCCTTGACTTTGTATCCTTTTGCCTCAATTAAAAGTCCACAAACCCTAGTTCACGGAGAGCCACCATCAAGGAGGGAGAACGAGATCCCGATCAAGAAGAAGAAGAGGAGGAAACAAAAGAGGATCAACCAAGCAGGATCTCCATCAAGTTTTCGTTCTTCATCAATAATCCACCTTCAAGTTCTTCATCAACCCTAGATCATCAAGATCCAAGTGTTGCCTCCAAAACCCTTGATTCACTGGAGTTCTAAACACCTGGTATGCCTTCTACTTCCTCTTTCTCCCGTGAATTTACCCCAAATTCTCCAAATTCACGTCGATCTAGAAAATCCTAATTCGTTGTTTCTGCAAAGGGCGGACTAGTCCGACCCTACAGTGGACTAGTCTGATTTTGCTGACTATTTCCTTAATTAAATTTAAATTGGTTTGAATCAATTCCAAACTTGTTAAAAGCTATTAGAACTAGTTAGTAAACATCATTAACAACTCATTAACTTATTTTTCTTTGCATTTGTATTAATAATGCATGTCATGTCATATTGAGTAACATATGAGCATCTATTGATTGTAATTCTTGTCTTGCTTGTTCGTTGCGTGGATTAGACGGATTTGTGCTAGAGAGTGATGCGGAGGACCTCTAGTACTAGAATTTTGAAGACTTTGATCCAAAACAAGCTCAAAAGTAAGGCAAGTGTCCTTGAACATATTGATCCCATTTCGACAATAAATGTTTTTATTTCAAAACTGCATGCTTGTGTCAATTTGATGGGAATACCTACAATAGGAATTTACTAGTTTTGTTTAACCACCCTTGTCACCTGGGACACATGGTAGAGAGTCGGGAAGGGCTTTTTACCTTTTTGTTTCGCTTAATTTATTGGGATGAGAAAACAACTATACCATTTAATTATGCATTAATGAGATTATGGTTAATATGGACTGGTCAATATGATATGATAATGGGTGATCTAAGCAAGCCTGGTATGTGGATGGGTTGGAAGATATGGTGGTTGCTTGCTTTAGATCTAAGGACCAGTTCATGTGACAACAGTGCCACCACGAGGCCAAGTATGGGTGTGGCGTAGCTGACTAATTAGGGTATTGCTAGTATTGCATGGATCATTTGGCGCTCTGAGGAATGGGAGTCGGATTGGGTTGGGATTTGAGGCGGGACTCCCCGGGGTCCAAATGGCACAAGAGGGGGCCCTTGGTTGAAGATGTGCTCAGTTGGAGACATCGCCACTGGTGAAACCTCAGTGGGTCCATACATGCTATTAGTCCCTTTGTAAAGGCTATTTTGTGATCTCTTGGCCACATACCAACAGAAGTGTGAGACGGCAAGATAGAGGTTCTAGTCGCTGAAAGGTGATGAAATCACAAACACGTGGGTAAAGTGGTACAAACTCTGCAGAGTATTAGAACTATCATGATAGCCGTGCTCCCAGTCAAGAGCACCTGACTAACTTCCATGATTAGAGGGAACTTTGTATTGCGATGGTTTTGTACTAGTTATGGGATGGTATTATGGTTATGGCAATGGATATGGTTAACGGTAATGAGAAATCTGGTGTAATGGTGATGGATATGGAATATGGACTTGTACTATATTAATAATTATGGTTGCTGATGGGTTACTTCACATACATATAATATATTGCTTTCCAAATGTTTTAATGTTCTTTTCAGCAGTCAGCCAATATTATATTGTTCATTTGAATCAGCTATATGTCATACTTTCCACACTTGCTGAGTACGACATGTACTCACCCTTGCAACTCCCCCACCAACAGTTGTAGGTTAGATTGATAGTATAACGTTGATAATACGGAGCTCTAGGCCGTGTCTGCCGTCAGCTTGCCTGTGGTGTTGATTGGAGTTGCGCTACCCTTATGCTTATTTTGTTTAGTTGCATAGTTGCTTTATTTAAATTATTTCTGCTGCATTATTTCAAACTTGTCATTAATATTCATCAGAGCTTGTATTTGAGGATTTTTCTGAATTTTGTAATAAAAGTGTTTAATTAATCTTGTTCTGTGGAAATCTTCTGTATATCCTTTTGTGAATGCACTCGTGTATGTGTGTTGAACGTCCTGGGCATACATATGCGTTCATTTGGTTCATTTTTGGAACCGGGTGTGACACAAGCACTCGCAGCAGACCCAACACCTACCCCGGGCGGCGCTGGACCAAATCAGCCCCCGTCGAGCTCGCATCAGCGCGACTCATCCGCTGCACCCCACCTGCAGCCTTCCGATAGCACCGACGCTCCCGTTAAAGCTATCAAGATCAGTTTTGGCTAGACCACCCGCAAGGTGGGGGGCCAAGGCAGAAAGTAGGGACACCCGCTCATCGCCCCACTAGTAGCTAACGACCACAAGTTGCCCGACAACTTTCACAGTTACCCTCGGAGCTTTGAGCACCCCTGTAAGGTAACGTATGCTTAATAGTAAGATAGTGTAAAGGTTTCATAGAGTCTGGGGCCAGCACTTAGGACAACCGAGCTCTAGGAGGGTCAGGTCAAGAGTGTGCAGTCATCTTAGCCTAGTCCCGAATCCTAAGCCTGTGCATCCTACCTCCTGTCTCCTCCTATGAATGTCAATATAAAAGAATCACTGTGTTACTCAATGTTTCTCTAAAAGTGTTCATTCAATTACTCATTAATTTTATGATGAACCATATTAGACTCATTTTTTGTATTATTCCTTCATATACACGATTATATGCTCTGTATCTCACCCTTAGTGGAGTTGTGTAATCCTACTGCAGGCGGGCTTGCTTGAGGTACCTGCAATGTGGGGGGTTCTCTCGGCTTCCCCCTTTCATTGTGGTCCTGTGACACCAGATGGCCTCCCAGAAAAGGTCTACGCCAAGCCGGAGGTCCAGGGGGTGTAAACTGCTTAGTCTGGTCCTGTACTCTAAGCATGCATGCCCTTCCTTCCAGCACTACGGTCGAGTACTGGGGGCCGAATAGCTCGCACCCTAAGGATGGCGGGAGCCGGACCTCAAAGCACTAGCGCATTGAATTACCCAAGCCCCATGTGCCAGCTCAGGACAGTAAGACATGACAAAGATAAAGAGAAAAAGAGGTAAATCAGCGAGTAAAATAGTCCCTCCTTTATCATGTGTGCAGAACATCTAGCCCCGACATCTACCAGGGGCCCCGCCGGTGACGTCCGAGCATGTCGATGACATTAACAAGCGTTGATTTGTGAGTACACTCTCCTGCCCCGCTCTTGTTGCTAATAGGGTTCTCTTGTGGTAACATGTATACCAAGTGTCTGCCTTCGAAGTTGCTATACATCGATGGTGGACGACGCTAGAGCAGCCAGCTCCGTCTCCTCCCAAGGGGCCCGCCATTGACGTCCCGACATGTCGATGATAGTAACAAGCACTGATTCATGAGTACACTCTCCCGTCCTGCTCTTGTTGCTAATAGGGTTCTCCTGTAGTAACCTGTATAACAGGGGCCTGTCGTCAAAGTTGCTACACATCGGTGGTGGACAATGTCGGAGCAGCCAGCTCCAACACCTCCCAGGGGGCCCACCGTCGATGTTCCAGCACGTCGATGATAGTAACAAGCACTAATTTGTGAGTACACTCTCCTATCACGCTCTTGTTTCTAGTAGGGTTCTCTTGTGGTAACCTGTATACCAAGGGCCTGTCGTCGAAGTTGCTACACATCAGTGGTAGACGACGCTAGAGCAGCCAACTCCAGCACCTCTGAGAGAGACCGCCGTCGACGTCCCAGCACGTCGATGAAAGTAACAATCATTGTTTCATGAGTACACTCTCATGCCTTGCTCTTGTTGCTAATAGGGTTCTCTTGTGGTAATCTATATACCAGGGGCCTGTCGTAGAAGTTTCTACACATCAGTGGCAGACGACATTGGAGCAGCCAGCTCTGGCACCTCCCAGGGGGCCCACCGTCGACGTCCCAACATGTTTATGACAGTAACAAGTGCTGATTCGTGAGTACACTCTCCCGCCCCACTCTTGTTGCTAATAGAGTTCTCTTGTGGTAACGTGTATACTTGGGTCCTGTCGTCGAAGTTGCTACACATCAGTGGTAGACAACGCCAGAGCAGCCAGCTCCAGCACCATCGAGTGGGCCTGCTGTCGACGTTTCTACAATGATGGAGGGCAACGCCGGAGCAGCCAGCTCCGGCACCACCCAGGGGGCCTGCCATCGATGTTTCTACAATGATGGTGGGCTACGCCGGAGTAACCAGCTCCAGCACCACCCAAGCGGCCAGCCGTCAACGTCTCTACAACGATGGAGGGTGACGTCGGAGCCGCCAGCTCCGGCACCTCCCAGGGGGCCTGCCGTCGACGTTTCTACAACGATTGAGGGTGATGCTGGAGCAGCCAACTTTGGCACCACCCAGGGGGCCTGCCGTCAGTGTTTCTACAGCGATGGTGGGTGAAGCAAGAGTAGTCAGCTCTGGCAACACCTAGGGGCCTGCTGTCGACGTTTCTACAATGATGGTGGGCGAAGCCAGAGCAGTCAGCTCCGGCACCACCCAGGGGGCCTACCGACGATGTTTCTACAACGACGGTGGGCGACGCCAGAGTAGCTAGCTCCGGCACCACCCAGGGGGCCTACTGTCGACGTCTCTACTGAGACAAAGCTTGGCGCCCCTAAAGGGGCCCCACTGAGGTAATATACTCAAACTCCCCCGCTCATCTGGGGGCCCCGTCGAAGACATCCTGCGATCAAGTGGTAGGTGTGCCCAGCCACCTAGACACATCTACCAGGGGAGCTCTAAGGGGGTTCCATAGGCAGGACGTCAACTGACAATAAATCGGGTATGTTAATTGCGTGATTGTTAGTTTCTAAAAAACTAACAAAGTCAGCAAAGTTCTTTAGGCCCTTACACTACTAAGAGCCCGAGTGAACAAGATGGGAAGCACAAGACACAGCCAAGAAGCCAAACACAAATTCAAATTCATTAAAGAATATTTACAAAGGGGCAAGCCCCGGATACAAAGACGTCCCCGCCGGCCTCAATCTCTCGCGAATTGTGCGGTGACATGTTTGGCGACATCCTTGACTTATGTTGTTGCTGCCTCTTTACGTGCCGCGATATGACCCTTGAATACTGACTCTAAAGGTATCTCCGGGTACCGACTTCGGTAGCACACAAGAACATGGGATGCCACTGTCTCTGCCAGTGCTCTACCCTCGTCTTCCAGACGACAGGCTAGCTATCACTCCTACACATCGATCTCCCGTGCGCGGCGCTCCAAAGTATGCTCCCGAGCCCAGACGTTAAGATCTAGCAGGAGGAGTTCCTAGCGCTCAGCTAGGTGCTGCTCCCGATCATGCACCAGGTTTCTCTCGCGAAGGTCAAGGTCTCCGATGTGGGACTGCAACATGTCCTGATCTACCTCAGCCTGAGTCTTCATTGCTCGGGCCACCGCCTTTCTCAGCAACAGCGACCTCCAGCTCAACAACATCGGCCTCACGGCGTCCCAAGGTCACTTGAATCTCTTCAAGGGAACTAAGGCGGGTGTCAGCCACCCGATTGGTTGCCTTGGCGTCTTACCCAATCTTCTGGGATGTTGCGTCCATGGCATTCACCAAGCGGCGCCTCAACTCTAGCTCCTCACCCTCATTCTTGTGCTTCTCCTTCTCCTCATAGATCCTGGACCTCAGAAGGTCCTCCCAGGCTCGAAGGCACCCGTCTTCTGCTCGTAGCTTCTCACACTCGGTGGCGAGGGTGCCCTGCACTCTGCAGAGGTTGGACTGCACCATGTTGATGTTGGATTGCGCCGTGTCGATGACGTTAGACAGGCGCTCTGGTTCTGTTGAAGCTATGGAGGGTCGCCCGATGATCATCTTGGGAACCTCTTCCCCCCGTGGCGATGAAGGCAAGGCCACCAGCGCCAGGGGCCTCATCGTCGGGAACTGAGTTAAAGTTATGACGCCACTCGAAGCGGCAGCACCACCATCGCCCGAGGTGCCACCTACTGGAACAGCAGCCTCAGGGGCCGGCCCCTCAACTTGCTGAGTGGACTCTGACATCACCTGCGGCACGATAGCCGTAGGTACTTCAGTACTCGTGTCAGGCGCGAGTGCTGGAGCGACGCTCCCTTGTACCGACTTGGCGATCTGCTCCGCCGATGCAGTCGTGGCCCCCTGGGCTGACTTCAGAGCGCTCCATACCATTACCCCCGACGGTAAGGGCATCACCACAGCTGACGAAGACCTGCAGATTGAAATCAAAGTCTGTTCAAATAAGGGAATAGATGATACAACGATGCAAGCTTTGTTCATAATGCCTTACCGACGTCCTCGGAAGCTCCAGCGAGCCCCAACTTTCGACGTCTCTGAGGCTGCGGGCTCTGCTGATGATGCAGCAGGCAGGGTTGACCCGACTGGGCCTCCACAAGAACCACCTATGCTACTGCTGTCCCACATCGATGTGTCTCCACCGACTCCAACAATGCCACTTCCGGAGCCTCCTCCAGAGCTGCCGCTGACATCCAATTCCAAACTTGTGGCGAGATCGCTAGCGGCCCGAGGCCTCTTGGTTTGAGGCTCTGAGGATGTAGCGCTACCGGAGCCCTCTCTGGCACCTTGGAATACACCGGTGGTAGAGACTCTAGCTGGTATGCCGCCCTCAGTCGATAGCAGACTCATCGCTCGATGGACTTGGCCTCCGCCTGAAGAACTGCCAACACCCGAGGCAGAGGATGGGCGCTCCATCGAACGTTGACTTGGGGTAAAGACCGCCCTCTGCAGTGACCGAGGATGTTTTCCCTTTGCAACCTCGACCACCGGCGACTTCCCCTTCCCGTATCAAGGACCGACGCCTTGCCCTTCCCGTTGTCAGAGGACGAGTCTTCCACCCTCGACACTTCAGAGCCTAGAGCAGGTACAGACTCCTGCGGAGAGTCGGCAATGAACAGTCCATGGTTCGCGTCTCCAACCTTTTGTGGAGAAAGGCCGAGCGTGTCCAGGTTTGGCATCTCCCTTAGGAACTTCACCCTAAGGTCACAATCCGTTCAAAGTGGCAGACATGGCTGCGAGAGGGTGAAGACATCGAAAGACAACAGGTCAGTGCATGCCTTGGACATCACATCTAACACTTCTCGCGGGTACATCTCCGTGTCATGACCCCTCACTGGCCTGGTGTCGTCCTGCGGCCCAAAGTATAACCACGCTGCGCGGCAACGATGCTAGAGGGGGGCCAGGCATTGACGCACGTAGTCCGCCAGCACCATCAACGATGCCAAGCCATGGTCCACCAGGTATAGGATCCTCTCCATCACAATACTCCATTTCCAACTTCGGGCACTCCTCCATGGTCTTCTTCCAAAGTGCCGACCAGTCGGTGGGGTAGACCATGCGATCGTGGGCATCGGTGTCTAGGATCACCCAGTCGCCCTTCTAGCCATCCCACCTTGGGGCAAGACCATGCAATTGTGGTGATGTACTTGAAGGGACTATTTGCCCGATACTAGAAGCAGTAGGAATCGAGGAAGTTCGTCTTGCTCTTCCCAGTCCGCCTCAGCACGAAAAACTAACTGAACACCGGCACGGATGGGTACACTCCGACAAACATCTCGCAGAAGTGCGAGAACACCGCCGTCACCACCAAAGAGTTCGGAGACAGGTGATGAATCTGGAGCCCGAGGACCTCCAGAAGCGTCACAAGGAAGGAGGAAACGGGTGGAACAAACCTGGAGTACGCATACGAGGTGAAGAAGACGATCTCTTTCTCCTCCAACTTCAGAGGCAGGGAGCCGGGGCGGATCAGATTTTGTCGCTCCTCGCCAGCCAAGCAGCCGCCTAAAAGGTGCTATGTCCACCACGCAGGAAGGAGGCAAGTTTGGGGCCATTAGAGCATGAGTCAAGAACCTCGAAGGTGGGAAAAGCTCGGGTGATCAAGGACAGACATGAAGGCTCGAACGTTGGGGTGTGAGTAAGGGAGGAACCACCTTTGCCCACAAAAGTTTCGTTTTAAACACCCAGGCGGCGTTTGAGTGCATGGTGCAGGTCCCATGGGCCTGAAACCCGCTGCTCAACCCACAGCGTCCATGACAGTAGGGCCTAGGCCCCCTGTCAGAAAGACTGCCCCGAGTGGGCACCCACCTGAGAAGGCAACCCGGCGGTTCCCATGAAGGCAGAGTAAGAGCAGTGGAAGTGCAACATCCACATTAGGAACCATCACGATAAAGAAGCTGCGACAAGTAAAGGTTCCATCGCACTACCCCTCAACCAGAAGGGGAAATTGGCCACGATGGCAGAGGAGCACAATGCTTCGGCTAACCAAGACGAAATCAAAAGGCAGCGTGGGAAAGCAAGGATAGGGCTCCACCCTCAGGCTCATCACCTCCCTCAGGGTGGACACAGGGGCCACTATCGGTACCTAGCATACCGGATACCCTCGCGCACAGGCTAAATACACCTAGCTACCCAACCTCCCTACTGAGGCAGGGTCCCATGGCGCCACGTGTCCAGAAGGCCCGAACCTCGCCCTACCTTAGGTGCGGGATCCGTCGTTGCCATGTGGACCTCAAGATGGGGTCCAGCTCTCCCGAGAAGAGATGGGATCCCAAGGGGTCACGTGTCCAGCAGGAATGGACCCCGATCCTCCATATGAGTGGGCTCCGGTGCTCCCACGTGGTCCCTGGCGCTAGGTCGGTAACCTCCCATGGAGCGGGCTCCGATTCTACCACATGTCCCATAGTCCTGGATCCCCGACTCTCCTCAGGGGCAGGTTCCGGGGCTTCCACGTGGCCCGTAGTATGGGACCCAGCCTCTCCCGCAAAGGCTAGCTCCCGTGCTGCCATGTGTCCTTCAACTTGCCCTGAACAGTGGGTTGCGGGAGTAAAGGGCAATGCACCTTGTCCAAATCGGCCATTGAAGACAGGCGCCTATCGCAGGCGAATGACGCGGCTCAAACCTTCTATCAGTACCGCTACACCCAGTCACATCACATTGAAGACGCCACAGGCCTACCCTGCTTCGCCAAGTGGGTAGCTTACGACGACAAGGTAGTTGGACAGGACATCCCCTGCCATCGTCAACGACTAGGCATGGGCCACTAACATCTGAGGCCGCAAGACGACAAGTCTTTAAAGACACAATCAGATGAGGCTTATGCGACAAGCCTTAGATATTTAGAATAAGATCGTCCCGGAGCCACCTGTCAGGCCCCGACCCCACTTGTAAGGCGTCCAACCTTGCCTATAAAAGGACTGGACCGCCACTGTTACAAGGGATCTCATCTCAACTCATACAAACCCAACACACGCATTCACACCAGCAATACAACTCACACCGTGGAGTAGGGTATTACGCTCCGGTGGACCGAACCATGTAAAACCACCATCTCACCATCTTTCATACGCGCAATCTCACCTGAGGACTAAGCCTTGTGTTGTTGGCTGTTATATACCAATTTCAGCCGTCAATATAACTCAATTATATCAAGAAAATATCATTTCTTGCACACGAAACCTTTCTATTTAACCTATTTCCACTTGTTCTTGGAGAAAGTAGTGCATGCAGGTATTTTATGCAGAATTGAAGTGAAACAAGAGGATGGATCCTAGAAAATAACATTACAGCCAATCAAGCCCCGACATGTGGCACCACATGGATCAAATGGCCCACAAACAAAAGTATCCAAGGTCATCCAACGGTGTTGTACCCATATCAGTCAAAGGTACCAACCTAGAAGTCACCCCGAGGAAGCACACACGAAATGGTCCAACTTTCTGTTCGGCCGACTAGGGGGTTCGACCGAACTCTTCCTAGCGCCAAACTCGATCAACTTCCACGTGTCGACTCCCTGTGGTGCCCTGGTCACGATGAAGACTGATTCGCGCGCTTTTGGTGGCGGAAACCGACCCTTCTCCAAGCTATAAATAGGACCCCTCACTTCAACACACACCACTTGAGTATTCATCCATTGTATCTACTACTCTCCATGGGTTTAGATGAATATAGGCTGTAAAGAGGAGTGTCGCTAGTCCATAGTCCAAGTAGGAGAGAAGTCAAAGGAGTCTCATCTCAATTCCTAATTGGGAAAGGTATGGCTCTTATATTCCTATTTGTATTTGTGACTTTGCTCTTAATAAAGATGTTATCTTTAGTCTTCTATTGTTCATATACTTGGATGAAGCGTTTCTTATTTGATTGTGGATTCCATGTATGTGGTAGGAGTAATATTTATGATTATGTTATACTATTATCGTTATATCATCATAAACACTACAAACCTCCACTATAGTATAATTAGCTATGACATTATTATGTTAACATGAATCACTTATGCTATGAATTAACATTGGTTCAACGATGATTTAGTGCATTGCTTAGGATGGCTTGTGCCTAGGATCTTAAGGTAATTACTTAATATGCTAGCATGGTGCTAGGATAGAGAGTAGTGTTGAATGTCTCGTAGAGCCACAGATTGAAGAGGTAAGCAGTAGGTGGTGACGGTCCTATCTATCCTTTGTAATCCTCCATGTTAGGCTATACCACAGGCTCTTGGCAGGAGTCGTCGTAGTATTGCTAGGGGTAAACCCGTGCCTGATGTGTTAATCTACTTAGCATGAGAATTCATAATTAACATGATCATTAGTAACTAACTTAGGCTATGTATATGTACATTAGAAGCATATTAGGAGTCTCTACCTAAGCCTTAGTCTAGTTCCTCTTTACCTCATTTATCCCCTTAGGATAGAATGCTCTTGTGTGTGTCACACTACTCCTACTATCATTTATCCATCCTTCCTAGAACCTTACCTAGATCAACCTAGCCTCTCCATTTGATGATTGCTTTACTTCCATCTAGCCTTCCTTTGAGAGAATATAAATGACACCCTTTGGGAATACTCTTAGAGGGGAAATGTCACATCGATAGTTTCTGTGCGCTTGCGGATTTACAAGTATAATCTAAAATCTGTTAACAAGCATTTCTGGCACCACAGCTAGAGATGAATTGTTAGTAGTGCATAGGAACTGTCAACATGCATTTCCGGCGCCGTTGCTGGGGAAGCCAGTCGAAGTATTGCATGATTGAGTGAATAGGATAGGACCCTGGTAGGTTTTAGTAGGATAACCCTTCTTTGTTTTTGCATTTTATGTGAAAACAGGGTAGTGTATGTCTGGTTTCCGCTTGCCGGAAAACTTTGTTGAAGATCCCAAATCCCTTCTAAGAGATCGACCTCGTGTCGTTACTCCTCAGAAGCTTCGGGCGGCAAAGCAAGTCAGCGCAACTGCACCAACAACCGAAACACTAATGACCCAAAAGACCCTTCGTGAGTTTTCGGCTCCCTCTACTAACAATGTGCATGTTGGGCCCACTGTTAACACAGGAGATGTGAACTTCATAATAAAGACTGGCCTGATCACTATGGTGCAAGCCAACCCATTTTGTGGGAAGGCTAACGAGGATGCAAGTGCTTACCTGCAACAGTTCCTTGAGATTTGCAGCATTTTTAAGATCAAGGATGTATCTCCTGATGATGTTCATCTTAGGCTGTTTTTGTTCTCTCTACTTGGGAGAGCGAAACAGTGGTTCTACGCGAACTGAAGTGTTGTAGCCACTTGGGAGAAATGTTCTACGACATTCCTCGCCAAGTTTTTCCTGTTGGGCAAGACCAATGCCCTACGTGGGAGAATTTCCAGCTTCCAGCAAGACGCCGAGGAATCTATTCACGAGGCTTGATAAAGGCTTCAGGAGTACATCCTAGCCTGTCCCCACCGTGGGATGGATGATTGGCTAATTATCCAAAACTTCTACAGTAGGTTGATCCCTTATGCCTGGACCATGTTGACGCTACTGCTGGAGGTGCCTTCTTCTCATTGACGGTGACCAAAGCCAAAGATTTGACTGTGAAGATGGTGTCAAACATGGGTTGGAGCGACAAGCGTCTCCATACCCACCAGGCATGCACACCTCAAAAGAGGTCGACATGATCGCTGCAAAATTGGACCTTCTTATGAAGAAAATTGATGGACAAGACAATGGTGAGGTATGTGGCAATGCCTATGCCTTAGACTCTCACATCACTTGTGAAGTTTGTGGCAACACAGGACATTTGAGCAATGGCTGCCCAGAAACCCATGAGGATGCCTTATACGTAGTCAATAATGGAAACAACAATGGTTATCGTCCAGTAGGTCAAGGGTGGGGCCAACCATGCCCATTCTTTCAAGAAGGGTACACCAACAATGGCAATAATGGAAATCAACCCAACTTGAGAGAACTTGCCATTGGCCAGCTGAAGATCAATGATACTCTATCCAAGAGGCTGTCGGCTAATGACAAGACCCTAGAGAGCATTAATGCCAAGATCGAAAGACTATCCTCAGCCTTCAAGAATCAATTGAGTTTCAACAAGATGTTGGGAAATCAGTTGGATCAACTGGCAGCTGCTGTTCCTCCAATAGAGAGTGGCAAGATGCCAGGACAACCCGAACCTCATGTGGAGAGTGCCAACATGATTTCTCTACAAGGAGGCAACTTGTAGAAGGACCCCAGATGTCCTACATATCATGCTCAATTGGGGCTCACCACTTTGACAAGGCCCTTTGTGACCTTGGAGCAAGTGTGAGTGTGATGCCCGAGGTGGTTTTCGACCAGCTAAACTTCATGTAACTTACTCCAACACCAATGCAGCTCTAACTGGCTGACTCTTCAGTCCGTTATCCAGCGGGTATCCCTGAAGATGTACTGGTGAAATCCGGAATTACTTCATACCTGTGGATTTCGTGGTGCTCAATATGGAGGTCGAGAAGGATACGTGGCTCATTCTTGGACGACAATTCCTTAGCACCACGAAGGCTCATATAGATGTGGGAGATGGAGTAATCCACTTTCATATCAATGGCAAGGAGGAGAAGTTTAACTTTCGTTCAAAATTGGAGCAATGCTGCATGATCCGTATCAAGTATGGGTTGAACGTTAAACACATTCAAGAGGTCAAAATCACACCTCCAAAGGTGGACCCGCTCATTGCATTCATGAGGAATTTGATCTATGCGGGAAACCCGTCTTATAGTCCACATTGACACTCCAAGAAGATGGAGAAGTCTGGGCCTCCCTAAAGGCCCAAATTCACCAAGACGCCAAAGAAAGTATGGTGGAAGAAGCAAGACAAGCCGTCCGATCCCATCCATCCGGGGCCGAATGTCAAGAAATGAAGAAGGGGGAATGTCCATCTCATTGGACGGTGGTGAGACCTAGCCAATAGGTTAAATTGGTAGTTATCCTTTTCTTTATTTTTATTTTCTCTTTATTTGGTTTTTCCCATTTAGTTTGATTTCTCCCCACTGTATATTTGGTTTTTCTTAGTAAGTTGAGAATCTTATATTCTGAATTATCATTTTTATATCTTTATTTCGCAAAAAGAAAATTATTGGGTTTTGAAAAAAAGTTTTTATTTAGAAAAAAAATTCTGAGTTGTTAAAGTGGTAATTCACCAACGTGCTAATTCCATAGCCGTTGGGGAGTCACCTGCCAAAAGGGAGAATAGAGGGTCCACTTGTCAGTGCGATCGACCCCCCTGTTCGGCCGACTAGGGGAAAGAGCCATTTTGGCTCTCTCTCCTCCAACAGCTACATTTGATTCCCTAGTGACCGTTGGAGAGTGCACACTATAAATGGTGGTTGTGAGGAGCACTTCTCCTCACACTTGACCTCATTTCATACCTCCTCAAAGTCACTCTTGCTCACATTGTTATTCTTGCTCTTTATTGAAGTGCTCTTGCTGAAAATCCAACTCAAAAAGATTTGCTTTTTCTTGCATTTGCAATTTTCTCTCAAGTTCTTCAAGGGAAAATTCGTTTTTTTTTTTTTTTTTGCTTTCACTAACATCACCTCTGTCAAGTTTTTACCTTGTTGTGTTCTTGTCTGTTGTGGCCATGAAAGGAATGAAGAGGTTGTTTGCAAAGAGGAAGGATGTTGCAAGCTCAAGCCATGGTGGAGACTCAAGTCCACACCCCTCTTTTGTTGCTACACCAAGTTCACGGAGAAGGAGTGTAGGAGAACACACTCCTATGGGTGAGAGGAGCAACCCTCACCAACTTCTTCACGACGACGACCTCGAGATACAAAGTGAAGTTGAAGACCAAGCACGTAAGCTCCTCCAAGATCATGAGTTTTCTCATACGAAAGTTTATGATCCAGATTTGATCTCCAAAATAAGTATGGATTCCGAATTCTTTTCCATTTGGCATGCACTAGGATGGGAAAACCTTGCTCATATAGAGGAGAGAGGTTCACGCCTTCTCTCCATACAATTCCTTTGCACACTCAAAATAGGATTTGTTGGTATTTGTCGGTACCCTAAAAACCATACACCCCCTGAGGTTACAAAGATCTCAAGGGAAGGACGTCTACTCAAATTGAAGATCCTCAGAGGCCCACTTGTCAGACATAACCGGACCTGCTTCTCCAACATGGTTAACCCCTAGGTTGCCACGTGTACTGCCAGACCGGAGCTACTACCCACAAGGGTGAAGCTCCGGGCTAGGTACCGAAACGGCACCTCCGGACTTAACCCCTGACCGAGAGAAGCTCCGGACCTGACATGTGCCAGGCCACCCCGGAGCTTCCCGCTTCCCACAAGCAAGCTCCGGAGCTGCCACGTGTCCAAACGTCGGAGTTGGCCGCCTCAAACCTCCGGAAGACATTGTAACGACTCCGGATCTTCAAAGGATAGCCGCGGACTTCAAGACCCGATTAATTGTCATTAATTCCATGTTAATGACACTTAATTGGATAATCTTAACACCTGTAACGGCACTGTCGGGGCCCGTTACAGGGTTATTAACAACAATTAATCGTGTATCAATACTAGTAACCGCCGGGGCCACATGTCGGGCCAGGTTAACTTGTAACGGTTTGTCCTTGTACTATAAAAGGACAGACCGACGATACACAAGAGAGGCTCAGAGGCTCTGGAACGCTCTCAGGCACACAAGCTAATACAACACACACACACCCGTGGAGTAGGGTATTACGCTCAGGCGGCCCGAACCACGTAAACCACTGTGTCTCTCGTGTCCAATCGTGATTCACCTTCTTGAGTCTCCGCGCGCCCACACCGAACTACAAACTCCTTCAACACTTTAGTAGTGTCAGGAGATCTGCCGACTCCAACAGTCGACAGTTGGCGCGCCAGGTAGGGGGGCGCCTGAGATTTTCAAGAATGGTGAATTCTGCGGCTGGATTATCCAACGGGCAACCTGCTGCTCAGGCTGTCGGAGGCAATCCCTCCAACATGCAGCCACCGGCGGGAGCCTCAGCACCAGCAGGAGTCACACTCCCACCACCACCATCTTCTCCGGCAAGACGTGCCGGGCAACATGATGGTGCGCCGGCGTCACATACTGCGCCGGCAAGTCGTGACAACCCAGAACAACCAGGTCCGCATGTCTCCAACAACCGAAGACGAGCTGCGTCACAGCAAGTGACGTCGTTGCCCTCTGGGGCACGACGCACCCATACGGCATCTCGGTTTTCGACACACGACCTCCGGGCGGAGCTTGATCGCCGATACCGCCAACAGGATGGCCGTGTCCATATCGAGCGAGCTCGAGAAAGACGGGATGCTCAAGACCTTTCTACTCTGGAAGGAGTAGGAGGAGGCTGTTCCGCCCTAGCCATGCACCTCCGCATGGTTAGATGGCCACAGAAGTTCCGGCCACACTTGCCGGAAAAATTCGACGGGACTGTCAACCCCGTAGAATTTCTGCAGATATACTCCACTGCAATCTTAGCAGCTGGAGGAAACGAGGCCGTAATGGCCAACTACTTTCCAGTGGCCTTAACTGGGACCGCCAGGTCCTGGTTTATGAGCCTTCCACCCAATTCTATTGACAGTTGGGAGGAGCTGTGCCGTCAGTTCACTACCAACTTCGGGAGTTCATACACCCGACCGGGCACTGAACTGGACCTTTTTGCGGTCGTGCAAAAAGGGGGAGAATCTTTGCGGTCATTCATCCAGAGGTTCTCTCAGGTACGCAACACAATCCCTTCTATCTCAAGCGCTTCTGTTATTGTGGCATTCAGACAGGGTGTACGAGACAAGAAAATGTTGGAGAAGCTTGCGATCAAAGAGATCACCAGCGTCACGGAGCTCTTCAGCTTGGCAGACAAATGTGCCAGAGCTGCGGAGGGCCGTGAAATGCACTCCAAACCAGCCTTGGAGGATCATAAAAAATCCTCCAAAGAAGAAGCCGCTACCTCCGGGAGTGGCAAGAAGAAAAAGAAGACCAACGGCAAGAAGAAGTCGTCGGCCGGCACATCCAACGTTGCAGCCACTGCAACTCCTGGTGGCCGGGGGCCACGCCCTGAGAAGCGACCTCGACCGTCTTCCGAAGACGGCGGCAAATCCAAAATGTGATGCCCCATTCACAAAACGGGCAGCCACAGGCTGGAAGACTGCCGGGAGGTCCAAAACCTTGCCGAGCGCTACAACAAGCGCCGGGAAGGGTCTCCTTTCCGACAGAGGGAGGGAAAACAGAAGGTTGACGAAGCTCCGGCTGAAGAGGAGTTAGGGTTTCAGGACCCCAAAAAGGTCCTGAAAGCCGTCTACACTTCCGTCAACGATGACTCCGACGTCTCCGATAACGAGCGTCGGAAAACCATGAACACCATCTTTGGTGGATCATGGGACATCACTTCTCGTCGTGTCATCAAGACTATGTGGCGGGATATGGCTGCTGTAGCTCCTACACCTAGACCGGAGCCACATCGAAAGTGGATGGACACACCTATCACTTTTGATGCTTCGGACTGTCCTCAAAGCATGGTCGGAGCTGGCCAATTACCCTTGATGGTATCTCCCACCATCAACAACATCCAGCTCCATGTTATGGTGGATGGGGGTTCGGGGCTGAACCTTATAAGCTTTGAAGCTTTTACCAAACTTCAGCTTCGACCTTCGGATCTTCAGCCCTCTCGACCATTCTCCGGAGTAGGTCCGGGGGCCATTACCCCACTCGGAGCTATAATTCTCCCCGTTACCTTCGGGACACGGGAGAAGTACCGCACCGAGAAGTTGGTCTTCGACATCGCTCAGATCAACTTACCATTCAACGCCATCTTGGGTAGACCTGCCCTATACAAATTTATGGCAGCTGCTCATTATGGATACTTGGTGTTGAAGATGCCAACACCAGCAGGCGTTCTCCGGATTCGTGGAGATCGCACCGCCGGAGTAACTGCTCTGGAGGAGCTCCATGCACTCACCACTGCACAAGAGGAGGACTCCAGACAGGGGCAAGCTCCAAAACCTCCGAGCATTCGGCAACGAGGCTCAACCTCTGCTCCTCGTGTGCAGCCAAGCGGCGACACCGACATCCCCGTCAAAGTCGTCCAAATTGGTTCTGGTGTACGGAGCTGAAGCGATCCTTCCTCCGGAAATCACCTTGGGTTCCCTCCGAGTCCGGACCTTCGACGAAGCCGCGCAGGACCAGCTCCGGCGCGAAGACCTAGACCTCCTCGAGGAGGGAAGGTGCCAAGCAGCTGTTCGGAATGCCCGATACCGCCAAGCTCTACGGCGCTATCACCAGCGGCATGTACACAACCGACAGCTCGAGGAAGGCGATCTGGTGCTACGAAGAATACTATCCAGAGAAGGGCAAAACAAACTCTCCCCCGGCTGGGAAGGGCCCTTTCGAGTGATCAAAGTATCCCGTCCCGGAAGCGTTCGCTTGGCTACCGAGGATGGGACACCTCTCCCAAATCCTTGGAACATCGAGCACCTCCGTAAGTTCTACACTTAATTCCATGGAGGTGAGTCTTAAGTAACTTGAAATGTATGTTATAGAGTCATTGTACAGAGTCGGGTAGTTCCTCCGGGAGAGCAGCCGGACCTTTCCCGAAAGGTTTGAAAAGCTCATGCAACACTTGACACAGTCTCCGGACTAAAAGTGTGGCTAACTACCCTGGGTCAAACGAGAAACCAAACACACTTAGCCTGGTTCCGTACCCTAAGAGTGTACTTGTTTCCCCTGTACCCCGGACATATAATGAAAGACATCTTCATGTGAAATAGACTCCACGTGCATTCATCTTTGCATAGGCTCGGCATTTTTTTTCTCTTTCTTGTCTATAACAGAAACGTGCAATTCTTAAGAAGTTCTAGTTTGACCGGTTTACATACGATTCAAGTTGAATTGTCAGATTTTTTGGATTTAAATATCGTCTGTGGCCAACTCGCCTGAAAGCCGCCAAGCCATTCTAGGGCCGGAGTGCGCTATCGACTTAGCCTGGTCAAGCACCCTAAGTACGCCACTCTACCTACATCCCGGCAGGCCGAAGTAAGGTGGGTCCATGGACAATTGGATCTAAAAGAAAAGACAATTCATCCAGTCGTATTAAAAATCGTGTTCAACTTAAAATTTTCTTAGGAACCGTAAGCCGCGACGAAGTTATATACAAGGAACGAATTTTACTATTTTTCTTGGCTTAAGTGTGCAGGAAAAATGAACCCTATGTTGATGGAGAAAAACCGGAGCTAACCAAGCTCCGACTCCCACCAGGGCGTCAACCGTCGGCGTTGACTAAAAGATGGTGAGAAGACCCCGTCACTGGAGTCTGTTGCCAACAAACCAAGTGTGGCAAAGGTCATTGCCGGAGCTGCTAAGCTCCGACACCTTGGAGTATTAACTATCGACGCTCAACGTGTTGATAGAGGCTATTGCCGGAGCTACTAAGCTCCAGCGATGGACAGTGTCGGAGCTTCTAAGCTCCGACAACTTCAGGGGACCTTCACTATCAAAAACTTCGGACCTAAATTCCACAAGTTCGAAGCAAATTCGTCTTCAACAAAACTCAACATCCTTTTGGTACATGTCCACAATCAAATTGTGCACATCTACCAGGGGGCCAAGTGAAGATAAAGATGTTGAAGACAAAAGAATGAAATTCGCAAAAAAATTGGGGATTTCATTTCATCTGAAGACCGGAGATTACATCTGGAGACAAGGGATTACAAAATTGAGGAAGAAGAGAAGATACAAGTAAAGGCTAAAAGAGACGGTCCTAGACCCTATGGAAGAACTCGGCAACCTTCTGGGCGACCTCCGACACGCGGGCTCGGGTAGCTTCGCCTTCTCCTTCGACGGGGCCTTCAAGCACCGGGTCCAGAGGAAATCGAGGGTTCCGGCTGGTGTAGCACGTCAACACATATTCTGTGACGTTCCTAGCCAGGGATTGCCCCTCGACCTCCAGCTGGTCCGCGATGACATCGCCCACCTTGGAGAGCTTGCTGCCTGCGGCGCTCAACGCTTGCAACGCGAGGTCAGGCTCCGGCTCCGGACCATCCGGGTGCACGGGGCTGAAACCCATCGGCGTCAGCGCGTCGTCGGCCTTGCCCAGGAACTCCCAAATCTGCAGGGAGTCCGCCTTCCTCAAGTTCTTCATCTCTTCCAAGGATCTCCGGGCCGCCGTCAGCTCTGAATTCTCGCGGGCGAGGCGCTCAACTTCTTTGGCGTTTTGGTGGATCTTCGCAGCAACCCGCTTCTCAAGTCTTCCGAGCTCCTCCTCCCGGAGGTGGATCTTGTTCCGGCGGTCGACCAGGTCCTTCTCCCTAGCCTCCACTTTCTTCTCCCGGGCGATAAGGGCACACTCGTATTCCTAGAGTTCCTGCCCCCGCACCCAGGTCTTCTCCTCTTCCTCGAGGCAGCGCTCTTCCAATTTCTTAGTGCGCTCCTCGAGGCCCTTGTCCGCCAGAGCCGTTTTCTCAGCGAGCTCTTCTTCCCGTCGCAAGACGTCATCCCGTAGCTCTAGGAGTTTTTGCTCCTCATCCTCGAGCCGTCTTTCCCTCCCTTCAAGTGCCTCTCGGCGCTTGATGAGTGTGGTGCTGATGGCCTCGAGCTGATCAAACCGAGCATTGACCGCGTCGTTAGCAGCCTTAGCTTGGTCATGGAACTCCCGGGATTGAGCGTCGAGGGCGTGAGTCATGCTCTCCCTCTCGTCCAGCAGCTCACCCCAGAGCTCCAGGCGGATCTTCTCCCGCCTGATCCATTCCTTGTCATCCGCAAGCCTCGACTGCGCCAGCTTAGTCTCGAAGTGGAGCCGATTACGCCACCGCCTAAGGGTTTGGCGCTCCTCTTCAAGAGCCTTGCTGTCGTGGAAGAAGGCCAGTTGGACCTGACGTAGGCTGGAGCAGGCGTTGTCGATGGACATCGACAGCGAGATGGGCTCTGGACCTGCTGGGATCTCTTCCGCTGGTTCCAGCGGGTCTTCACTTACAAAAATTGGGTCCCACTCTACGAGAGTGGAACCCCGAGCTTCCAAAGCGCTAGGGCCCTCCTCCGGGATGGCCTCAGTCACCATCGAAGGAGGTCCCGCCACCAAGTCTTCATTTGCCCCCTCAGGCTGGGGGCCAGCGACTTCGTTCAGGCACTCTGGCTCTGCCACAGGTACCATCGACGTCGTCGCCTCCACTGGCTCCGGCCAGGACACTTCTTCTGAGGGAGGCTCAAGCTCCCTCGCCTCTTCAGCCGCCGGCTCTGCGACCGGCGCTCCAACAATCACCGGCTCTGCGGCCGGAGCTTCGGAAGTAACCGGCTCAACTGCCGGAACTACTTCAACTTCCGGCTCGCATGCCGGGGCTTCAGCCACCTCCGGCTCAATCGTCGGGGCTTCAGCACTATCCGGCTCCGAAGCCGGGACTGCTACTTCCTCCGACTCAACGGCCGGAGCTTCTTCTACTGCAGCACCAGGACCCGGAGCTTCCACTTCCGGGACGGGTGCCGCTGGCGCATCTTCATTCCCGTGGTCCGGCGCTACCACGGGAACTTCTGGAGACGAGTCGAGGTCCATGACCACGACAGCCGGCGCCGGAGCTGTCGCAGCCTCCGCTTGGGGCGGCACCGGGACTGGAGCAGAAGTCCTCGCAGCCTCAGGCACTGTGGCTGAGGACGGAGCTTCACTCCCCTTCTTGGGAACGCTGCAGAGGAAGAACGAAGAAATTGAGCAAACAGATGCTACAATTAAAAAGTTAATCGAGGTAAAAAAGAAAAATTACCTTGGGAGGCTCACGCACCAGCTTGCGCGAAACCTCTTTCCCGGACGATTCGGGCTGGCCACGGTCGGCGTAGGAGCTCCGGGAGGACTCCCAGGACTTGCCACGGCCGCGGGCGTTTCCCGGGTCGGAGCTCTCCCTGATCGGGAGGAACTCCTGGACCTGGAGGCCCTCACCGCTCCAGATGCCGGAGTCGCACGCCCGGAGCTAGCACCACGGGAGGGATCCACCACGGGGACAGTCGCACTCCGGGAGGATCCCACCGCCGGAACAGTAACGTTCCGGAAGGACCCCACCACGGGGACAGTCGCCACGGCGGCGGAGGATCTTCCTTCCTGAGGAGGGGGAACTGGGAGGGAAGTGGCAGGCCCGACGGACCTTCCGTCAGCATGTCGCAGCTTTCTCTTCCGGCTCTCCGGCTCCTCCGCCAGCTCCTTGCCCTTGCCGATGACCTCAGCTCTTGGCTGTGGGACAGGGGCGGAGCCGTCTCCGGACAACCCGGGGATCACCAACCGGGTGGTTGATCTTCTCTCGACGACACCAAGGTCGTCGAGCGCGGGCATCTTCCGCCGGAGCTCCCTGCTGAACTCAACTTCCACGTTCAGAGGGAGGAAAGCCAGCGGCGGAGTCAAGTAATCTCCGTCAACGTCGATGCCGTGCTGGAATTTCTTGAGGTGAAACTCCAAGGTCTTCCCCACCATGCTGGACTTCAACCCGGTCTCAACCCGGTCCTCGTCCATCACGCTGTTGAGGGCCCAGGCGAGCTTCTCCCTCCTCTTCAGCGGCGCCCACCTGTTGGACAGGAAGTTGCAGAACACCGCCTGGGGAGTCAATCCTCCCTCCACACATTGGCGGATCCTGGTCAGGACAGGGTCAAAAGCTTCCGCCAGCACCGGAACTTCGCTCCATACCGACGTGTCAATGCCGGGCAGACCGTCTGGCAACTCCAACCGCTCATGCTCCTCCACCCAGACGACTACCCAATCTTTTTTCCAGTCATCCCACTTCCCGGAAGGGAATGACCGGAGGTACTTGAATGGGCACTTCTTGCGCTTCACGAAGTAGTAGAAGCCAAGATACTCATCGCTTCGGCCGGTGGTTTGGACGGTGAAGAAGGTTCGGAAGAGCTCGATGCAGGGAGGGATGCCCACCCACATCTCGCAGAAGTGGACAAAGATGGACACAAGGAGAATGGAGTGAGGGCCAAGGTGGTACAGCTGCAGACCATAGAAGTCCAGCAGCATCAAGAAGAAAGAAGAAAACGGTGGGATCAGCCCCACCATGGCGTACGAGGAAAAGTACACCATCTCGCCAGAGTGCTCCTTTTCAAAGGAGAGCTCTCCGCCGGCACGGACCGAGCGGTTGAAGAAGTCCGAAGACCACCCCATGAGGGCCCGGACCTTCTTCAGATCGCTGTCCGTCTTCAAGCGACTCTCACGCAGACCCAACTCCATCGCAGCACAGCTAGGCAAGAGAAGAGGAGCAAAGTACAAGTCGGGAGTTTGAGCGCAAGAACAGATGGGAAGCGTAAAGAACTCCCGACGGTGCGCTTTCCTTCTTAAGTAAGCCCTCGCAACGCTTGGATGGAAACTGCAGGAGAGTCAAGGATACTACTCAAGAATTCAACCCCGCCGATGACAAGAGGGCCCGGGACCACCCTGACGATCAAGTCGAGGCTCTTACCCAGGCGAACAGTTGTCATCACAAGGCGGGAAACCCAAAGGCGGCGAACTGACAAGGCGCGCGGAACCGATACGGTTTTCGTATCGGGAACCGGCGACCTTCAATTGCGAGAGATCCGCACGTCAAAGATCTTATCTGCCGCCTGAGGTGCACCACGCGTCGGGATTTAACCGTAAAGCCCCGCCAACGGCACCTCCGAAGACCCTTGAAGACCCAGTTCAAGAGTCGCGAGTATGGACCCACCTCCGACGGAATGACTTCACCTCGGTGGCTTTCCCCGGAGGTAGGTCCAGGGGGCCACTGTCGGTACCCTAAAAACCATACACCCCCTGAGGTTACAAAGATCTCAAGGGAAGGACGTCTACTCAAATTGAAGATCCTCAGAAGCCCACTTGTCAGACATAACCGGACCTGCTTCTCCAACATGGTTAACCCCTAGGTTGCCACGTGTACTGCCAGACCGGAGCTACTACCCACAAGGGTGAAGCTCCGGGCTAGGTACCGAAACGGCACCTCCAGACTTAACCCCTGACCGAGAGAAGCTCCGGACCTGACACGTGCCAGGCCACCCCGGAGCTTCCCGCTTCCCACAAGCAAGCTCCGGAGCTGCCACGTGTCCAAACGTCGGAGCTGGCCGCCTCAAACCTCCGGAAGACATTGTAACGACTCCGGATCTTCAAAGGATAGCCGCGGACTTCAAGACCCGATTAATTGTCATTAATTCCATATTAATGACACTTAATTGGATAATCTTAACACCTGTAACGGCACTGTCGGGGCCCGTTACAGGGTTATTAACAACAATTAATCGTGTATCAATACTAGTAACCGCCGGGGCCACATGTCGGGCCAGGTTAACTTGTAACGGTTTGTCCTTGTACTATAAAAGGACAGACCGACGATACACAAGAGAGGCTCAGAGGCTCTGGAACGCTCTCAGGCACACAAGCTAATACAACACACACACACCCGTGGAGTAGGGTATTACGCTCAAGCGGCCCGAACCACGTAAACCACTGTGTCTCTCGTGTCCAATCGTGATTCACCTTCTTGAGTCTCCGCGCGCCCACACCGAACTACAAACTCCTTCAACACTTTAGTAGTGTCAGGAGATCTGCCGACTCCAACAGTCGACAGTATTACTTTTAGATTATTTAAAAAGAATACAACATCCTATGGAAAGAATTAAGTGAAATCCTAGGCTTCCATAAATGTTGTTTGCTAGACTTTGACGCTTTGCCTAAGTTTAACAAACATAGTTTTTGGCAAGATTTAACTAGTGAGGTCAGATGTAGTGCACCTAGGAATAGCCACTTATGCAATCCTACTTTACGCTTCATGCATAGATGGGTGGCTATGACTATGTTTCCTAGAGGAGACGTAAGGGTAGTGCGTGATGATGAGCTGGAAATTTTATTTGCCATAATTAAAAAGATAAAAGTTGCTCCGGTTATTGACATGATGACACAATGGTTAGATTACATTCCGAGAACAGGGCCAATTGAATGCACTTCATTGATTACTCGTGTTGCTACTAGGGTAGGAGCACTAGAATATTCTTCATTTGAGTATATTAAAATTGAAAGAGAATTAATTGATGAAGATTATTTAGTGCAAGGAGATACCCTTAAGCATGATGAAGATGGCTCTTTTTTATTTTATTATCTTGGCTTTGTCAATGAAATTCAGTTACCTAACCTGGATTATCATTTGTACAAATGTCGAATGCTAACCATTGACCTTCTTCCTATCGAGGAAGCGCGAAGAAGCAATGTCTCTGGCAGGGTAACTAGAAGTCGTGTAAGGAGAGCGGCCATGCCTCCGACAACCTCCACGGTCCATGAGTACGAAAATTAAGAGAACCCAACGGGTGATGCACTCGGATGGACACAACCTCCATTGTATTAGACCGAAGGTCCGTCTTGGCATGGATGGCCAGGTGCCACATGGGAGCCAACCTTATCCACTTCAAGCTCTAGCAGCTTGCCTCCAACGTCCATGAGAAGATATCGTTCCTCTTCGGCTAGAAGTCATCATGACTATAGCCAAGGAATGGCGAATCTCACTAGACGTATGGAAGAGTTTGAAGTGAGAACGAGTGACATCTACAACACTCTCCAAGGGCATGTCCAAGGTACCCAAGACTGACAACAACATATGGACGCTCAATTCACCAACTTCAACTTCACGCTACAACAACAACAAGCCGATCTCGTGGCATACTTCCGTCATCAAGGGGTTCAACCCTCATCGCGGAGGTGAGTGAAGAACAAGCTTGGGGGAGGACCCCCACTTGGGGTAAATTGTATCAACCCCTTGTATATTTATTTTCCATTCAACATTCATCCATCATGCATATAAAAAATAAAAAATATAAGTAGGATAGAGTTGTTTTCAAATAAAATAAATGATGTGCGGTAAGAATGACTTGGAATTCACATAGATGGAATTATGAATAGTTGCTCTGTTTTAATTTTCCTAAGTCCCTAATTTACAACTAACTACTCTCCAACATATTGCTCTCATTGGCTAAAATTGCTTTTGCCTTGATTTGAAAATTGTGGGTAGCAAAAGCTTAATCCATTCTAAATTATGGTGAGATATGATATAGTGATAGGGCTGCTATTCCTAGTTTGAAAGTGAACTTAGATTTCCGGAGAAATTCTAAAAAGATTTAAGTTATCCTCATTTGATTGGAAATACCTACCAAAGCCATATGATATATCACTTTGATAGACCTTATGCATATGCTATTTGTCTTCACATTGAGCTTTGTCAAACTAGTATAGACCTATGTGATATTTCATTCATTACTTTTTGAATTCAAGACTTCACTTGCACATGCTATACTTCTACACTAGAAGTAAGCAAAATTTCATCATACCATCATTCCACAATAAAAAGAGAAACTTCATACCATTCATGTTTAGTACTATCTCTAAAATTTACTGCATAAAAAGGGAGTAGAAGACATGGCTACAAGAAAAAGAAAAAGAAAAAGAAAAATTCATGCTTACATCATAAGCATGAGAAAAAAAGAAAAGTAGTCATGTTTCATCCTGCCAAAACAAGAGAGTCCACTCAAAAAGGAGTCATCTCAATATCCACATCCACTTCATTCCATCACACATGCACAATTCTTGAATCAAATTGTTTTGAATTGATTCCTCCTAAGGCTTGCTCTTTTGACTTAGCAATATTATGTGTTGCAAATATGCCTACAATATTCTCTACCAAGCTCCACATACAAGCCTTATGTCGAGGTAGGATGAATTTATGCAAAATACCTTAGTGAGGATATATTTCCATTACACAAAAAGGAGAGACCAAGAGAATCAAATTGAGATACTTAAAATCTAAATTGAACTCTCCAAAATTTGAGTGGAACTTGATTTCTAGGTTATGTGTGCTCCATTTGCTGTTCTATCTTTCAACCATTCATGAATAGGAGATGGCGTAAGCCCCATAATGACTTGAGATGGGTGAAGTATCATGCCAATTTCTGCAATACTAGGTAGAGTATTTTGTTGTGCACATGGTACTTTTAGAAAAAATAGAACATAAAAGTAACTCCTGATCATCAATCTAAAGTCTTGACTTTGCTCGAGACGAGCAAAGGATAAGTTGGGGGAGTTTGTTGATGGTTGTTATATACCAATTTCACCCGTCAATATATCTCAATTCTATGAAGAAAATATCATTTCTTGCACACATCACCTTTCTATTTAACCTATTTCCACTTTTCCTTGGCGAAAGTAGTGCATGCAGGTATTTTATACAGAATTGAAATGAAACAAGGGGATAGATCCTATAAAATAACATTCCAGCCAATCAAGTGCTGACATGTGGCACCAAATGGATCAAATGGCCCACAAACAAAAGTATGTGAGACCATCCAACGGTGTAGCACCGATATCAGTCAAAAGGACCCACCTGGAAGTCACCCCGAGAAAGCACACAAGAAATGGTCCAACTTTATGTTCGGCTGACTAGGGGGTTCGGTCGAACTCTTCCTGTCGCCAAACTCTACCAACTTCTAGTGTTGACACCCTGTGGTGCCCTGGTCACGATGAAGACTGATTCGCGCGCTTTTGGTGGCAGGAACCGACCCTTCTCCAAGCTATAAATAGGACCCCTCACCCCACACTTCAATACACACCACTTGAGTATTCATCTATTGTATCTACTACTCTCCATAGGTTTAGAGGAGTATAGGCTGTAGAGAGGAGAGTCTCTAGACCATAGTCCAAGTAGGAGAGGAGTAGAAGGAGTCTCTTCCCAATTCCTAATTGGGAAAGGTATGACTCTTATATTCCAATTTGTATTTGTGACTTTACTCTTAATAAAGATGTTATCTTTAGTATTCTATTATTCATATACTTAGATGAAGCGTTTCTTGTTTGATTGTGGATTTCATGTATGTGGTAGGAGTAGTATTTATGATTATGCTATACTATTATCATTATATCATCATAAACACTACAAACCTCCACTATAGTCTAATTAGCTACGACATGATTATATTAACATGAATCACTTATGCTATAAATTAACATTGGTTCAACGATGATTTAGTTCATTGCCTTAGGATGGCTTGTGCCTAGACTCTTAAGGTAATTACTTAATATGCTAGCATGAGAGTAGCGTTGAATGACTCGTAGACCTACAGATTGAAAAGGTAGGCAGTAGGTGGTGACAGTCCTATCTGTGCTTTGTAATCCTCCACGTTCGCCTATGCCACATGCTCTTGGCGGGAGTTGTCGTAGTATTGCTAGGGCTAAACTCATGCTCGATGTGTTAATCTACTTAGCATGAGAATTCATAATTAACATGATCATTAGTAACTAACTTAAGCTATGTATATGTATATTAGAAGCATAGTAGGAGTCTCTACCTAACCCTTAGCCTAGTCCCTCTTTACCTCATTTATCCCCTTAGGATATAATGCTCTTGTGTGTGTCACACTACTCCAACTATCATTTATCCATCCTTGCTAGAACCTTATCTAGATCAACCTAGCCTCTCCATTTGATGATTGCTTTACTTCCAGCTAGCCTTCCTTTGGGAGAATCTAAATAACACCATTTGAGAATACTCTTAGAGGGGAAATGCTATATCGGTAGTTTTCGTGCGCTTGCAGATTTACATGTATAATTTAAAATTTATTAACAAACATTTCTGGCACCACTGCTAGAGATGAATTGTTAGTAGTGCGTAGGAACCGTCAACACCCTGCCAATCAAGAACCTCCACGGACTGCTCGCATAGTGGGTCCAAGGGAAGTGTCCCAAGAACACTTCAACCGTATTGTTATGGGAAGATGCATTTCGTTGGGTCCTCCTAATGAAGTCAATATGAAGAAGTGTTTCAACATTGGTATGCTACAACTGCATAAAGTTCGATTGTATTACTTCATTACGAGAAACCAAATTTCTTCATTTACGCTTTCAAGCAACGAGTACCTTACAACTTCTTGTCAAGGCTTCAGGCATGCTGCTCATTTTATAGAAAGTTTTTTTTCTGTCGAAGTGTGGACTAAGGTACTTCCTCAGTACTACTAAAAAGTAGTTCGTGGAGGTTCATATTCGGTTGGGTGCGAGTCAAGATCCAGACTAGAGGTGAACACTGAAGGTTTTATGTGGTTCGGGCCGCTTGAGTGTAATATCCTACTCTACGAGGTGTGTGTTGATTGTATGAGCTTGAGTAGCTTGAGATCAGTTCAGATGGCTTGTCCTTCTACCGTGCAACACATCCCTTTTATATGCCAAAGATTAGCTGTTACAGTTTGTGCCTGGCCCGACAAGTGGCCCCGGCTGTAATAAATATCCTATACACGATCCACAGTGTTAAGGACAGTTAATAGTGTGATAACGTGCCTTAATGACAGCGTTACCAGCCTTGATATTCCTTTGATCGTGCGTTATTAATATGGCATTAATGACGCGTTAAGCATGTCTTGTAACGGTTAACTGATAACCCTTGAATGTCTGTACCGTTGAAGATCCTGTAGTCTTCCCGTTGCTGACGTAGGTTCGGACGTTGACACGTGAAAGTTTCGGAGCTTCCCTATAGTGAGGGATAGGTCCGGTGCCGTTGGACACGTGGCAGTGCTAGAGCTTTCCTGAGGAGGGAGGCAGGTCCGACTCTACAGGACACGTGGCAGCACCGGAGCTACCCGAACAAGGGAGGAAAGTCCGGCTCTTCTGGACACGTGGCTATACTGGAGCTACCCTAAGGAGGGATGTAGATCTAGTTACGCGGGATGCGTATCCCCTTCGGACGTCCGTCACTTGGACGTAAGAACTCTTCGGCTTTGCTTGCGATGTCAAGAGGTACGCGGTATGCAGGGTACCGACAATTTCTCATCAATATTATCAAGAATTTATGAATCATTGTTTGTCAATTTAGAATGGTGATAGTGTCTATTTACTTAGTGCCCTATAGGTTCTAAGTTCAAACAAGACTCCTTCCAAAATAAGCAAGCGGAAGGGTTTAATTTTCAATGGAATGAAAATAAAGGTATTTTTACTCATCACATGGTATCATTGGATCAAGATTGAACTATTGTAGCCGTTTCTTCTAGGAGTAGTTCTTTTTTCTCTATTTAATATAGTAAGTACTCGCCTCTCATATGGTTGTACTCGGTTGTGTACTCGTTATCGACTTCACAGTTGCTCATCCCTTCTGTCACCATCATCGGGTCGACCTGCCATTTCGAAAGTCTCTTTTTAAAACTCTAGATCACAGAGCTAACGAGAACTAGATCTGTAGTGAATCGTTCGCCTTTATTTTCCACGGGGCTAGTGGTCTCTAGGTCACCGTTTTGTGGATGCACTGCCCTCTCATTTGTACGGTTTTCGAGTTCAGATTTCTATATAAACTGAATCGTTTTTCTTTTTATATGATATTACAGGAGCTCTTAGTTCCGAGTTTTCAAAAAAAAAACAGAGCTAACTGAAGAAGATCAACTGAAAATTAGCATTTACAATAAAAAAGGTTACGGTTCTATACGAGTTTGTGGCAAGAATATATTCTATAGATAGAAAGGGGTTAAGTGGTAAAACTGGCTGCGTCCTCGGCCTTCTCGCTTCCGCCGGAGAGGAGATTTCAGGCGAAGTGAAGGAGCTTCCATCCACTGTGCCAAATCAGCTCCGTTGCAGCTGCTGCTCGCTTGCCCCAGTGCCTGCCGATTCCCAAAATCCCAGAGGCGGTCAGCCCGACACGGCTGCCGGTTCAATTGCCGAGCCGACGCATCCCACAAACCCTAGCTCCGCCGCCTTCCCCCTCCCATGCGCCCGGAACCCTAAGGCCATGCGCGCCTCCGCGGCCCCCATGGATACCTCCGCCGCCGCCCGCAGATCCGCTGGGCCCGACCCCAAGAAGCCGCGTCTTGCCCTGCCGCGGGACCCCAGATCTTACGCCGCCGCCTCCAATGGCACCCCGCCCGCCGCCGCCGCCGCCGCCGAGCAGGCCCTGGTCGACGAGCTGCTCACGCAGTACCGCACGGCGCTCGGCGAGCTCACCTTCAACTCCAAGCCCATCATCACCAACCTCACGATCATCGCCGGCGAGAACCTGCAAGCAGCCAAGCCCATCGCCGCCCTCATCTGCGCCAACATCCTCGAGGTGACCTTCGATGCCTTTTTCTCACATTCTATTCCCGTCTCCCTCGCCTCATCACCATGTAAAAGTAGCTGCAAAAAGGTCTAGGGTTCAACTAGTAGCACCATGCCACCATGTATCTTATATGTTAGATACAGATACGGTGCATGACCTCTTGGGTGTTATTGTAATAGCGTTCGTTGTAAATACCATTATCCATTTTTTTGTTTCATTTTCTGGGGTTTCATTGTGTGTAAAAAGAGCTGCAAAAGGGAACATATCGATCTATCTCTGTGAGGCAGTTTTATTTACCAAGTTACTCCCATCTTGTTTCTTTCGATGTCACTAACAGAACATACATTACTCTTCCTCTCTTCCTCCCTCCGTCCCTTGTGCAGCACTTGTGATGGTAACATACAGAGCTGATAAGTTGCTATTGTGAAAGTTCCGAAACAGTTGATGTGTTTGCTATTGCAAAGTTCCAACACAGTTGATATGTTTCCTATCACAAAGTGCTGCATTTCCAAAGTGTCCGTTCGCTGCATAACTTTAAATTCCTGTGATATGGCAAAAAAGTATGAACAGCATGGCTTGAATCGGCGCTGGTAACAAGAGCGCTACTGCAATCAGGCCCGGCTTTAGGCATAGGCCAAAGGTGCAATTGCCTAGGGCCCACAGCGGAGAGGGGCCCATAAAAATACGTGACTGATGTATATTGTTTACTGGTTTGTACATACGCAGATACGCTTACAAAGCAAAACAACTAGTTGTTGCTGAGCTCAAATTAACTTTAGTAGGTGGTCAGCTTGTAGATTGTCCAAGAGTTGAAGGTAACTATTGTCTGTTAGGCCCTTCTCGGACTCTCTCTACTCTTGTTTTCTTCTTGTCCAGCATCGTATTGTGCCATTGACTGGTTCTGCTCATCGCCTGCTACTGCTGTCACGCCATACCTCTGAAGTTTGGGATCCTCCAGTCCTCCCTACCGTCCAGCCACTCGAAAGGGGTCGGTGGGCTGCCTAATTTACTTTCTTATTGAAATGTTGCATCAACTGAATGAAGTTTCTCAAAACTAAAATTACTGAAAAACAATTTAAGGTCAACAATATCACAAGATAGATTGAATGGATTGACTACATATTGAGAATAATATTTTAAACAACAATGATCTCCGAACCGTCCGTAATGATTTTGCTTCAAGAAATGCCTGAAGAAATTTATTTTTATGAAAAAACAATAGACATTGTTCATCTCCTGCTTAAGGTATTCATATTTCCCAATATTTTCAACAATTTGCTTCTGCCTTTTGTTTTTAATTTTAATAAGATTTAATTATATTGCATAAGTATAGATATGTATATATTAGTATTAAAAAATTTAAAATATTTGGCTTCAAGGGCCTACTATCCTGAATTCGCCTAGGGCCCTCAAAATCTTAGAGCCGGCCCTGACTGCAATTTTCAGCCTTGAGTTGTACTGAGGCCTCCTTTGACAGAGCTCCACGGAGCTGATTCACTAGATTCACTTCTGATTCTCTGGTGAAGTGATTCTGTGACTGAAAATGATTCTTTGTGATTTTCTAGAATAAACCCATAGAATCAAGATAGAGAATCACTTCATAGAATTAGAAGAAGCTATTATTTTTCAGCTTCCAGCCCCATAGTTCATTTCAGAGAATCACTTCATAGAATCAGCTAAGAATCACTTCTCTTGAAAAACAGTGTTTGGCACAGCTTCTCAGATTCTGCATGAGAATCAGCTCTGTGAAGCTCTGCCACAAAGGGGCCTTTAATATTACCTATTCATGGTTGAAAATTGATAGGCGTTGCAAAAGTCTCATTCGTGCGCTCCCACCAACTTGTCTACAGCATTGGATGTTATACTGCTCTCATGCTTGCCAAGTCCTCAAATTATGTGTACCCTAACTTCTTAATCAGTTGCATCACCATGAGTTTCAGATATCTATGATATTTTGTCATGTAAATGTGCAGTTGAATTGATGGAATGATGAGAAGGCAGGATTACATAAAGTACTTGCACCACTGGTGTGGCTGCCATCAGGCTTCTCCTTATACTACTGAATAATACCTAAACATTTGATACCTTAATTCATGTTTTTTATTTCTTTCCGTAATCTTGCAGCTTTCCTCATGTCTGAAAGGCTACTGCTGAAACGAGCATTTTAGCTAGGCTCAATGGCACCTCTGTTGTTGGCTAAACGGAAAAGCTGAAAATGTTCCTGATTCTTAGGAAGTGGGATCAAGTCTTAGTCACCAAAGGGACATTGCCCTTCATACAATACACGCTATTGTACTCGTTTTGTTATGATATCGTTTTTGTGAATTCTCTACTATAAACCCACGTTTGTTGAAGCAGATTACTGTTGGGGCCTTGTCTTACATTTTCCTTGCTTCTTCATTTCTGGGTTTCTGTTATGATATTTATTTTTTATTTTATCCGCTTAGGATGGAGGGGTTATGTCTACTTCATTTAATGAATGCCTATGTCTCCAGGTTCCAAGTGAACAGAAGCTACCATCTCTGTACCTACTTGACAGTATTGTGAAGAATATCGGGAAGGATTATGTTAAACATTTTTCTGCAAGATTACTTGAGGTTGTAATTCCTTCCATTATCATATTTTTTGAATTGAGACACTTTTGACATGTAGAACTGTTTGTTATTTCGAGTGACTTGGATGTCACAATGAGCTCAGTTTGCTTTAATTGTTTCTTATTGTTATTAGGTGTTCTGCAAGGCATATAAACAAGTTGACCCGTCAATACATCAAAGCATGAGGCACCTTTTTGGGACATGGAAAGGTGTATTTCCTTTAGCTACACTCCAAATGATAGAGAAGGAACTCGGTTTCCAGTCATCTGCCAATGGATCATCAGTTGCTGCACCATTGAGGCCTGATTCTCGATCCCAGCGCCCATCCAATAGCATTCATGTAAACCCAAAATATTTGGAAGCGAGGCAGCAGCTCAATCAACCAACTAAGGCAAGGCATTTCTTCCTTCTCAAGTCTACTATTCATAATTATACACTTGTTCAACCTCAGATAATTTTATAATGTTGTACCAGATGCTTTATCTGGTTCAACCTCATTAGCCTGATGCTATTTTTCCTTAATCTGGACAGGGACTGCTGGGAAGTGGTGGCAAAGCACCACTAATTGCTGATTCTGGTGGTGATATTGAGAGGGCTAACAGGATAGATACTGAAAGAAGTGCAGGGCGACGGTTAGATGAACAGAATGCTAGGCCTGTAAGTTCCTTCCTATCTATTTCACTTTTTGATATCTCTACTTGTAAAATGCTAGAAAAATGCATTTTTAATGCATTGTGACTACGACGTGCAGAACATACAACGCTCTCAAAGAGACCCTTTTGGCAATCCTATTCATGGAAAACAAGCAGGTAGAGATGTGAGGAGCCTTGGACTTTCCAACATTCCGCAGCAGCCTGTTGTGGGAGCTGGTCAAGTTCGTTCAAAACCCAAAGGTCAAGAGGGAATTGTGGGCCCATATCGTACCTCTGGTGTTGGCTCTTCAGAACATCGGTTGGACCGTTGCAACAACCTTTATGCAAACAAAGATGTTCGGCCAGCAGGATCTGTTCACTTGGATGGTGCACTTCTCCCAACTCCTTCCGATATAATTGATAGGCCTTCAGCAAATAAAAGCTGGAAGCTCTCTGAGGAAGAAGAGTATGCTTGGGATGATATGCATTCTCAAGCAGCAGATTATGGTAGTACCAACACTGTAAGAAAAGGAGAATGGATGACTGATGATGGCAATCCTAAGTATACAAACTCTCAAAGGGACATATGGGCAGAGGTGGGAGCTGTTGAATGTCTAGAACCCAACTCACATAAACTAGGTAACTTACCAAGATTTGGACATGTGACAGTTCAAGACAGAAGAGTCATGCCATATATGGTATGTGAACTGAAACCGCTCGAATATACTCGGTATTCAATAATCGTAATATTCTTTTTATGAACGCTGGTACAATAATTAAATCAATATTGTGATGTAAAATATTTCTAAAAACCTGAAAAATTGCATCATATGCTATGTAAATTTTTCATATTTTTCTACTTTGTCCCTGCATTTGAAAAATTACTATAGTGTTGTTTTTTAATAGGATCAGGAAGAGTACCTTGATGGTAAGCATGAATTGGAGTCAAGAATTGATAGGGAAATGAGGCCTGATGGAAAAATGTTTCCAGTGCCTCGAGGTTCCTCTCCCTGGATGTCCCAGGATAAAACACTTCCAGACACTGGGCTAGATCCTAGAGTATCACGGTTTTCCAATCAGCCAGCAAGACCCTACGCTGGAAGATCAAGCCAAGATAGTGTAACTAGTGTGTCAACAAGATCAGGAGAGAATCCAGTGCAGCAAAAACAAAGATACTGGTCATCTTCCCCTCCACCTGCTCACCCACCTTCGTCTGCTGTGCCTTTCGCACGTCAGCGTTCCCCAAGCCCTGCTGAGACAGATTTTTATCCTTCTAGATCATTCTCACAATTAGATCAAAACCATCAAGAAGAGTATAACCACAACCAGATAGCATTGCCTGAACTTGCAAAAGATTCTCATGCCTTACCCATTGATTCCACACCTATAAACTCAGATCTGACAAATGCCAGTAATTTGTTGGCTGGTCTCTTAAAGAGTGGGTTCAAACCAAATAATGCCAGTGATATACCAAGCTGGCAGGCACAGCCTCTTGGTCAAACTGCGCTACCTCCAAATACTTTGACTTCTTTGGCTGCTTCTTCATCTCTGCAAAGCCCAGTTATTGAAAATTTCCCTTTTCAAGGACAGGGACCAAACACTTCAAGGCCACCTTTGCCACCCGGTCTACCACCACCTCCATCTGTTGTCTCAACACAGCTAGCGGATAAAGCTGCACCCCTCTCAAGTCTTCTCAGTTCCCTAGTTAAAAAGGGATTAATCTCTTCGCCAGCAACTGATTCATCATCCACAGTTTCATCACAGCCAAGACAACCATCGAGTACCAAAACTACAGATATTGCTTCAGCTATGTCTTTGCCTATTGTCAAGCCTTCAGTTATCAAGGAGACACGTACTCCTGATCCATTTGCCTCAGCAAACACATTGTTACCCAAAACTACGGAAATCATGAAGGGGGACCTTATTGGACTTGAGTTTAAGCCAGATAAACTTCGCAAGTACAATGAGCATGTGATTAGCAGCCTCTTTGATGACCAAAGTCATCAATGTAAAACATGCAGCAAAAGGTTTAGACTTGAAGAGGAACTCAGGTTGCATATGAACTGTCGCGGATCAAGGGAGCCTGAGAGTATCTATGCTGGTATCGCACCTCGAAGATGGTACCCGAGCCAGGTCAATTACATCCATGGATCACATGAGAACATCCCCGAGGTATCTGATGCTTCTGATGTAGATTTAGGATCTCCAGAGGAAGTATGCGAGTTTATGGTCCCTGCAGATGAAAGCCAAATCATCTGTGCCCTTTGTGGGGATTCTTTTGATGACATTTATTCCATCGAGAGGGGTTACTGGATGTTCAAGGATGCAGTCTTTTTGGATTATCCTAAGGGAGAAGACAGCTGCAGAAACAGAGTTGAGGGCGAAAACGATAATGTCCCCATAGTGCATGCAAAATGTATGCCGGAAAGCTTAAAATATGTCATGGAGGTGGATTAGCATTCATGCACATCACAGCTGAGGCAGCAGCAGCAACAGCTCGACTTGTAACATTGAGGTGGATGAGCTTAAACTGGCGCGAACTGAAGGCTTAAATGATTGTGTGGGTGTGATCCACATCGGGCAACAACAGCAAGTCGTCTGATGCAATGGGGCTCATCCACTCATGGCATGCAGCAGGCAGTACATAAAATTTGGTGAAAAGCTCCAGCCGTCCTTGAATTTTACTATTTGTCGCGTGGAGTGCGTATACAAAGATAGAATAAGAGCCCCCGACTCTGGGCCTTTCTGAAGCAGCAATCCCGCCTGAAGATGTGTAAATCTTATTTTTGTTACGTGGATGGCTTAGAGGATCCTTATGTTGATACTGACAGTGTATGGTCGTTTGTTCACCAGGAGATAAGCAGAGTGATGACCTTACTGCAGGTAAGTTACTACTGCTGTCCCGAGAAACTTGTTCATCATGGGAAGTAATTTTTGTACCTAAGAAACTGACAGACAATAGAACATGATAGAGGCAGGGATAGACAGGTTACTCATGCCGTGATCTCCATTATTGTTCAGTATCACTTGGTTGCCTTTACACTTTTCTGGGTTGGACGCGTTAGGACAAACAACGAGCTCATTTTGTATCTGAATTTGTGATATTTTTTTGCCTAACTGAAAACTAAGATCTTGCAAGGTTTCTACCTCGAATTCCACATACTTACGTACGTCTTAGGGGTATTTTGCGATTGCGATGTGTTTGTCGTGGAACTGCGCCAGGGATCTCGGCCCACGGCACAAGAAGGCAAATTTACTTTTCTTTTTCCTTACCTCTCCTAGGACTCGGAGACTCAATTGTAGCCGGAGAACAGGAAGGAGGGTAGGCGGTGTGTTGTAGCCAAGGCGAAGATGAGTTCGCCATGCTGTCTTTATCCTCTTTTTATTGAGTGAACTTTATGGACGATCCTTGAGTTTGTCCACGGATGTTATCTAGTGCATTTTCGGTTTGGTCTTGGGAGAAGAAACAATCAATGACATTTTCGGCATTTGAATTTTGTAACGGTGTGACCCTGGTAGCGGAACAGTCCATTTGCTGAAGTGGCTGTTTGGTACTATCTTCATCTCAAATTATTTGTCATTCTCTAGCTTATTTTTGAACTAGAGAGTGATATAATTTGGGATGGAGAGAGCACATTACTGATAAAAACCTCGTCAAACTTTAGAAATGCTCACACAATTTGATTCTAGTTTGGTTCATAGCCAAGAACTGACGCGCCGATGCATTACCGACGATACTACACATAAACCTCGACCAGAATCTGCGGGCGAAACCCACGCCTTTTAACCACCACACGTTAGAACTCAAGTTGTTGCATGAAAAATAACAATGGTTAACAATCTTTAAGTGCTTATATTTCTTAATTAGTAAATTCAATTAACATTACCCTTTCGTGTTTATATTCCTTGCATTTAGTAGATCAATAGTAATGAACTCACATATCATACTAATATTGTCGGTAAGATTTGGTATGGTTGTGGAACAAACGAACTTTTACTCATGTTTTGGCATTACTTGCAATTGGTCATGACAAAATTTTGATGTGGTATGTGTGGAGAACAAATTAAACAGACCGACTGGAATCCACTCGGTTTGGACACAATAGATAGGGATAAGCTGCTAAAATAGGGGTGACAAAGTCTGAATATCTGGGTGCCCGGAGTATGCGATTGACCTGACCGACTCCAGAATGGCACAGTCGGTCGAGCATGGGTCCCATCAATGGAACCGCCCCTCTCCTCGGCCTGCGCAGTTAGGAGAACGAGATTCCACGCCCATCAAGCCGAGCCCCGACCACGGGTCCGGGATCATGTCCATCAGGTCTCTGCATGGGAGATCGTGCCAATGCCACTGCCAACCCCCATGCATGCCCTGTTCAATCTTGCCGTGGACAGCATGCCGACCAGGATACCAGAGGGCTTGAAGTGACCGAACAAGGAAGACACGACGCCTGCAACCTCCACTGTTCGAGCCCGCCCTGAGGAGTGGGGTGGATAGGAATGAATATGTAACATCCGCTTCCCATATGAGGAAAGCGACAAGTAGATTAAGAAATAGAGGGTCCGCCTCACCTATAAAAGGGGTCTGGAGCCGTCCAGCGAAGGTGAACAAAGAAGACAACCAAAAATAGAAGGGACTTCGTCCCCTCCATGATAGCACTGGAACCTCTTCTCATACTTGTACTCTCCCGCCATTGATAATGAGAAGAAGAGACCCTCGAACTGGACGCAGGGCACATTGCTCGAACCAGTATAAATAAGTTGTTCTAGTTGTTAGGCCGCTTTGAGACAGAATGCACGATACATACGATACTTGTCGGCAATCAATACGTCGGCAATTGACGCGCTAGGTAGGGGGACTACCGTGTGCTCCCGTTCATCCCAACCTCGACGGCTCTATCAAGCTCACCCTCCGTCCCCGCCTCGAAGTCCCCCTTCGAGCGCTGGTGGACCAGATGCTGATATGGGCATCTTGGCTCCACAGCTCCACCAAGCCCATCCCCCGTCCCCACCTCGAAGCCCCGCTCTGAGCGTCGAAAGGCCTGATGCCGGCATGGGCGTCCTGCCTCGACGACGCTACCAAGCCCAACCTCCGCCCCCCATCAAGGAGCTCCACTCCGAGAACCGATGAGCTGGACGCCGGGTGTCGATGTCCCAGCACCACTTCGTGTACAGCAAACCAACTGTTCACGCGATTTGGTAGACGAAGCTCCAAGCGCCAAGCCATGACTGATGGCCAGCCCCTCTCCCCCAGGATCGAACATACCAATCGTCGAAGAAACCTGGAAGATGAGGCACCGGTTTCCGGTGTAGAGATGTAGCCGATCGGCCACCCTCTGCCTCTAGATCTAAGCGAACCCACCGCTCACTCAATTTGGTAGACGAGGCATTGGTCTATGGCCACCAACCGTAAGACAGACCGTCCAGCCACCTCTAGCCAGGGGTCGGTAGACGAAGGATGGGCACCTCCGTGGCGGCCGTGTAGCTTCCGTCGCCAATGACCATCACGCCGAAGATCGCCGCTCGCTTCGAGTTCGGTGCACTTGTCATAGCAGCTGCAAGTCCAGCGTTCCGGGTGCCGTCGAAGTCCACCAGCCCAGACGTCCCGTACCACTCGGAGGACTACAATCTAGCTGCAGAGCTCGGCATGAAGACTCAAAGTACCATGGCAGAACGGTCGGCCCCCATCCACGACGCGGCAAGCGGGTCAAACCGCTTGCCCCATGGCACTCGGGGGCTACCTATCGACAAGGAAGCCTGACATGAAGGACTGAGAAACTGACGCCAAGCGACCAAATCACCCCTCGAGGCGCGACGCTATGAGTGGACAAAACCACCCATACCGCGTCGCTCAAGGGTCACCGGCCGACGAAAAGGCTTGGTGCGTAGGGACAGAGAACCCTGAAAAAATAAAATCTACATGATCAAGCAACCCCTGGGCATGGCGCAACGAGCCAAACCACTCGTCCCGCGTCACTCGGGGGCTATCTGTCGAGAGCGTACATGTACATACTTGTAAACTGGAAGAAACCATCTCAACATGTCATTCATAAGCTTCGGATATGTAATGACACGTTTGGTTACACGCGAGCACCCACTCTCCCGATCACCCGCTTCATAACAAAATCCAAAAAAATCTATACCCTTGTCACATCGTCTTCACCAATTCTCGTCGAGCCCTCGTCAACCCGAGCGCAAGGGTAAGCCCGCCCAACCAAGGCCACAAAAAGCGGCAAGCACGAGACTCGCTCTGTGACCAGCACCACCACGAAGACCGGCGAGGGCCCTCCATCTCGCAAGCATTGCCACCGCGAAGGCAGGCGGCTGTCGAGGCCAACGACGACCAAAAGCGACTGTGACGGAACCAACCCTCCATCCTGAGGTTAGCCAACTAACCATCTTATTCGCCTGCAGGACTCAGCCAGGATCTGAACCCTATAGACCAAGGGAGTGCCTGCGCGACTCCTGTATGAACCGAGGTAAGGCAGGTAAGCGCCCGACCGAAGCTCGGGCACGAGCGAGTCCTGGGTTCGAAGGTCAGCCATTCATGGTTCTGACACTTCCCAAGACAAACCAGAGCGAGGTATGGATGACTTTGAGATGACCCCACACCAGGCTTCATCTTAAGTAATGGATACCCTTGACGTCTTCAACATTCCATATCTGAGTCTCAGCTCGGATGTCCAACAGTAGCCCCCCTAAGGGTCAGCATCGAGCTGCCTGGGCCCCCGAAAGGCTCGAGATCCATGTGGATGGCTTAAGTTGGGTCTAAGAAAACACGAGCACCACACCCCAATCATAGGGTCCATCAAAATCGGATGTATGGTTCTGTTCCTCCACATTTGGGGGGATCAGGTTTCACTAGGATTCACCTGCTATGTAACTCAACAAGTTCGGGTGTTTGACCATCGAGGTAAACTCTTCTGCTCACCTCCTCTGAGATATCACCAGCTTGCGTACGGGGCATGAATACTCGTTACGCAGAAGGCGAATCAAGGTCGGTGGCATCCACCGTTGAGGCCCTGACAGAAGATGCAATGAACACTCTAAATTCCTCGACCTTCGAGCTCTTGAGCTCTAACACAAACTCCAAGGGAAGGCGCCACAGTTCACGGGTGAAAGTGCATCTAGGTAATCTCCATGGTTTTTGGATGATTGATTATGATAATTAAAGGACTAATGAGCTTCGTGAGTATGAGCACATGTGATCAAAGTTGAAATAGATTTGGAGACTCTTAAAAGGAAAAAGAGTGAAAATGGTGTCAAAAACTCGAAGAGTAAAAATTAGAGTTTAAAATTTCTTGAGTCGAGTTTAGCCATATTGTGTAGAGAGTTTTGAACAAGTCAAGTGCTTGAGAATCAATAGGGAGCTCATAGTCCAATTGAGAATTGGTGAGACATTAGTCTAGGCAGCCCTAAGGACAAGTCCAGATTTGTGTGGGCTTGGTGGCTGGACTAGTCCAGTCGCACCAGACTCTTTTGATGTTAGGCAAACCAATAGCCTCTATGTGAGTTCGGACTTGTCTGTGTTGGGGCAGACTGGTCCGTGGTGAGTTGGTCTGAGTCTTTCTGGGACTAAGTCCCAGAGGGCTCTCTTCCTCACTACGGACCAAAGGTTCGTTGTGTGTTGGTTTTGTATCTAAGAAACTGGCATACTTGCCCATTTTCACCCGAAATAAATGTTGTGGGGCAGACTAGTACGTAGTGAGGAAGAGAGTTGGCTTCTAGGACTAAGTCCCAGAAGGGCGGACTAATTCGCCACAAGAGCCAGACTAGTCCGTCTGTCCAGACTTGTCCGAGTTGGGCCCGAACACAATGTTCCGTGTGACTTCAGACTAGTTCAGGTTTGGACAGACTAGTCCGTTGTGCGAAGAAGAGGATCCGTAGGGACTGAGTCCTGGTGGGTAGGACTAGTCCGCCCACGTGGACCGGACTAGTCCGCCTGGACCAGACTTGTCCGTTCTCAGCTGGAACAAATTGTTCTGAGTGAGATTGGACTAGCCCATTTCTGAACAGACTAGTCTGTACTGTTGTGACCATTTGAATTCAAAAGGTGGCAAGGAATTTAGTTTGTTGGGCTTCGTGACGTCAGTGGTCCCCTCAAGCTGGACTAGTCCAGGGTCCAAGTACGAACTAGTCCGATGTTTTGGTGGTGGCAACGGTCAAGTGTCAAGACCCCTATAAAACGTGATCCACCTTGTCCTTTTGGACCTCTCCTGAACCTTAGCGCCGCCATAGCCCTCCAAGATCCATTCTAAGGTTCATCTTCTCATTCTTGAGCCCTAAGAGCGGTTCTTCAGCTGTTGGTCGATTCTCTTGCATTTGAGTTGTTGATATGAGTTTATTTTTGTTGTCTTTCGATCCCTAGACTTGCTAGGTTGTTGGGGTAGCCTCAGGTTGTGAGCATCCCCAATATTGTGTACTTGCCTTTTGTGATTTTGTGGAGAAACCAAGTTGGCCTCCGTGGTGACTTGGAGAGGGTAGGGTTGAAAGAGACTCGATCATTCATGGACTCCTCAACAGGGACGTAAATTCCTATATGGAATCGAACCTTTGTATAGAATTGTGTGTCTCTAGTCTCCGTTACTTTCGTTTTTCGCTAGATCACTTGCTAAGATTCATACCGTTCATAACTCATAACTTGCGTTCATCATAGTAATCTTGCGATCTTGTGAGACCTAGGTGTTGAATACATTGGCAATTATATTAAAAGTGAGGGTTTACATGCAAAATTTTGAATATACCTGAGAAGCCTATTCCAGAATGTTCAAACTTGCGGGAACACACTTTGCACTGTCTGAACTTAGCCGCACATTGAGCTGCACATGTTTTCACTTCGGATTGTCCGAAATTTTCAATGTGTATTGAGAGTAACAATTACCTTTTAATCATTTCATATTGTCCAAACTTTATCAATGCATATTGGGAGTAACCGTTACTGCAGAGCAGCTATTTGGGTTGTTCGTTCATACTACTTAGTTTCAGCCACTTTGTTTTTTACTTGCAATGTTTCAATCTTGCTTTACACTTATAAAAATGTTTGCTTAGTATTTACTTACTAAATTTTTCATGCGTTTTGGTTGATCATGATGGATATTAATTTGCTATAATTGCAACATGCTTATGTGAGTTGTTCACATAAGGTGTTGTGGTTTTCAGACTGACGAGAGTCAAGTCGAGGACTTGTGCTCGGAAGAAATGATTGTTTGGTCATGTGCAGGTGTTGCGTGAGGTCAAAACATGGCTGGTGATGGTGATCCATTGAACTAGTCATAGGGAGAAGATGCGGTTCAACAACAAAGTTCAGGAGGAATTGTAGTTGTGTTGATCGGGAGGTCACACAACATGTTTGCGTCAAGAACAATAAGCATGAAGGTATCATGGATGTCGTTGACAGATGTTTGCACATGTGCGAGGAGTGCATGGACGCGGCAACATGGTTCCAAGGCATGATAAATAATTATGGACGTGAAAAATTGGCTGAAATGGTCCAACTGGCTGGATTATGCGCTCAGGTTGCGGTTGAGGTGGTTATGGTTCGAATATGAAATGTTTTAGGAAGTTGGTTATGGTTAGATTTCATGTTAGGCATGAAGTTGAGTTATTTTAGGAATGTGTGAGACGTTTCTAAGGTGTTTGGAAGTCTTAATATTGCTTGTATCCACGTATGGAAGAGTCTTGAACTGTTATGAAAAGTTTCGGTTGAATCCAAGTAGGAGTGGGAAGTCCTAGTTGGATTGGAGTTGACTTAGGACTGGTTATATAAGCAAGGGGGTCAAGGCTCGTGAAGAGCACGTCTTGTGGTGGTTCCTCTTGTGTGTCATTGGAGAAAGTTTGTAGTTTTAAGGGAGCTTTTGTGCCTCGTTCGTCTGACTTGTTTTCATCAAGTCTTTCTCGTCGAGTTTCCGCGCAACCCGATGTTGTTTGGTGTTTTGATCGTAACTCGAGTTTTACTGATCCAATTGCCTTGATTCTTTTTTTGCGTTGTCTTCAAAACTCAATTTTTTATCATGAGGGAAAATTTCAAGGTCATTTGTTTTATAGTTTTTGAGTTACATGAGTTTCTTTGCAACGTAGCAGATCTGGTTTTTTTCCTGTTAGAACGGATTGACTTTTGCTTAATCTTTTGGTCATAACTTGAGTTCTACTTGATGCTTTCATGTGAGTATTATTGTGGTGTCTCTATGACTTGATTCTATATAATCCCTACTACGTTTTTCATGGTTGAACACGTATAGACCAGTCGCACACACAATTTCTTTATCAAGTTGATTTTCTCCTGATGGATTTTTGTTGCATCTGCATAAAGTTTTAAATCTACCATTCACCCCCTATGGTAGCTTTTCACATGCTCTTCGATCCAACAATTGGTATAAGAGCCATGGTGCTATAATATTTGTGATTTGCACATGTTCTTGCTAATCACTATGGAGAAATACTTTGGAAAATCTTGTGTTTGATGACATTGATTTTCAGGTTTCAAAGGTGCGTATGGAGGCTTACATACAAGCGCAAGGATTTGCCACCTGGAAGAAGGTATACAAAGTCTACATCGTACCACTAAACGACAAGTCAATGCAGCCAACATGAAGGACGTCGACAACAACAACAAGGCACAAAACTTGATCATACAAGGATTAACTCAAAGTGACTTCGATCGTGTTGCACATCTCCAATCTGCATATGATGTGTGGAAAGTATTACACGACTACCATGAATGATCCAACACGATCAAAGAGGTACGTCAAAATATGTTCAAAAATCACTACAAGAAACGAGCAAACGGCCGTCAGTTCTGAAAAAGACTGTCGAGGCCATCACATTTACTTGACTAAGAGCGTCGCTTTTTGGTACCCGACGGTCATAAAATTATGAGCGTCGTCCGGCCGACGCCTTTAAATAAATATGTTGACCAGGTCGATAAAACCGACGTACATAATGTTATAACCGTCGGCTGAGCTTTTAAAACCGACGACTATAATAATGCTGTCAGTACAACAGGGGAAAGCGACGATTTTAAAGTGGGCCCGGATGCAGGTCGCGACGGGTGCCGCCGCTGACAGTTATGGGCGTCGGGTACCAGGATGGAACCTATGTTTGTAAGTTATAGGTGTCGGGGTTTGCCAACCAACTGCTATAAGTGGGCCCGGCTCACGCGAAAATGTAAACCCTAACTCCCCGCGCCCGCGCGCTCGTCACTCCCGTACCAGCTCGCACTCCACAGTCATCCGTCGTCCTCTCTGCACGCGTGCCGCCCGCCGCCGCCCTCCGCCGCGCATCGTCCCCCTACGCCGCGCGCCGCCGCCCTCCAACCCTCCGGCGCCGCCCGCCCGCCCTTCCTTCGTCGCCCTCGGCCGCGCGCTGCCGCCCTAGTTGCGCGACGCCACCCTTCGCCGGGCGTCGGCGCCCTCTGCCCTCCAGCGCCGCCCGGCCTCCAGCCCCTCCGGCGCCCTCTCCCCATGCACCGACGCCCTCCACGGTCGACAAGGTATAGTCTAAGCTATTAGTTACATTTCAATTTATTAGTCTAATTTTTAATGTATATTTCTAGCTATTAGTTGCATTTCTAGGTATTAATTAGTTGAATTTCTAATGTATGAATGTTTCTAGCTATTAGTTGCATTTCTAGGTATTAATTAGTTGCATTTCTCTCTATTAATTAAAATGTATGTTTGAAATGTATTTTAACATACATTTGTAGCTATTAGTTACAAACCGAAAAGTTGAGTTAAAATGAATTTCTAATGTATGTTTGTTGAAGAGTAACATATATAAATTTAATTAGCGATTTGGATGATGCCGTTATGTTAACTAGGTAATGTAGAGTGAGTTTCCATGTTGTCATCCATAAAAGAACGATACATCTTATATATAGTTATATGGTTTGTGTGTATTATCTATTAGATTTTTTTTACATTTTTTGCTTTGAAGGTATAAGCTAAAATGAGTGACGATCGTAAAGCGATGTATGATGGTTGGAGTTCAAGTGGTGCGCGCACTATGGAATGGGCTTGTATCGCGAATGTTTTCATCAACCAAGCCTTTGCTAGTGGTGCACATCTTGCGAAGTGTCCGTGTAGCAAGTGTCGGAATCGTTGACATCTATATAAGGATGAAATTGAGTTGCACCTTTGCAAGCACGGTTTTCTGCCTGAATATCTAGTATGGCACGAACATGGGGAGATGGTTCATGACAATCAGTCGAATGGAAATGAGGATGATGATCGGATGGATGAGATGTTAGCGAACATTGGTAGAGAGTACGAAGAGGGGTCAATGTCAAAGGAGGTGAAGGAGTTTTACGACCATCTTGCGCCTCAGGTGAAAAAGTGCATGAGAGCACCAATGTGAGCGTTCTGCACGCGGTGACACGACTTATGGCGTTGAAGTCCGAGTTCAATTTCGCAAACAATTGCTATAATGGTATCTTGAAGCTGATTGGTGATCTCCTTCCATCTGGGCATAAGATGCCGGAAGACATTGTGACACCCGGTTCCAAAAAATTGAACCAAGTGAACACATATCTATGCCCAAGATGTTCAACACACATACACGAGTGCGTTCACAAAAGAGTATACATAAAATTACCACAACACAAGATTAATTAACCAAATTTTTTTACACGAACCATATTATCCTCGAATACAAGCTCTAATGAATATTATGACAAATTCAACTAATAAACTTAATAAGCAAACTAAACAGCTTGGCGGAATAAGCAATAGGGTATAGCGCAGCTCCAATCAACACCACAGGCAAAGCTGACGGTAGACACGGCCTAAAACTCCACATTATCGCTATTAAACTCCCAATCCTGACCTGCAACTATTGGGGAGGATTGCAAGAGTGAGTACATGTCGTACTCAACAAGTGTGGAAAGTATGACATGTGGCTGATTCAAATGATGACAATAATAATGGTTGAGTGCTAAAAAGTACATTAAAACATTTGAAAAAAGCAATATATTATATGTGAAGTAAACCCATCATAAACCATAATTAACATCATAGTACCAATCCATCTTCCATGTTCATCATCCATATTTCCATATTTCACCATTGCCAATAATCATATTCAATACCAAAAATTAATACATAAAGAGCCATAACCATTACCAAACCATAACCATCCCAATACCAAGTTTTCTCTAATCATGTAAGGGTCCAGGTTGCTCATAACCGGGAGCACGGCTATCATGACAGTTTTCGACACAATCTGCAGAGGTTGTACCGCTTTACCCACGTGTTTGTAATTTCATCACCTTTCGATGACTATAGAATCTCAATTATGCCGTCTCACACTTCCGTAGGTGTGAGGCCAAGAGATCACAAAGTAACCTTTACAAAGGGATTACTAGCCTATTTAGACCCCATTGAGCTTTCACCAGTGGCGATGCCTCCAACTGAGCACATCTTCGACCAAGGGCCCCCTCTTGAGCCATTCGGATACCAGGGTAGTCTCACCAACCATCAACAAACCCAATCTGACTACCCCTTTCCCGAGCATCCTTAATGGTCCAAATAGCACTGGCAAAGCCCTAATTAATCAGCTATGCCGCACTCATACTTGGACTCGTGGTGTCACTGTAAATCCTGGATGGTCGCTCCACGAACCAGTTCTCAGATCCAAAGCAAGCAAAACCACCATAACATCCAACCCATCTACATACCAGGCTTGCTTATATCACCCATTACCATATCATATTAACCAGTTCATATTAACCATAATCTCATCCATGCATAATTAAGTTGAGTGGTATAGTTGTTTTCCCATCCCAGTTGATTAACCGAAGCAAAAGGTAAAAAGCCCTTCGCGACTCTCTACCGTATATTCCAGGTGACAAGGGTGGTTAAACAAAGATAGTAAACTTCCTACCATAGGTTTTCCCATCAAATTGACACAAGCATGCAATTTGCAAACAAAACATTTATTTCAAAATGAGATCAATATGCTTCAAGGACACTTGCCTTGCTCTTGCGATTGATTAGGGTCAAAGACTTCAAACTCTTGGTGCTGAAGATCCTCCGCGGCACTCTCTAGCACAAATCCGTCTAATCCGCACAATAAACATACAAGACAAGAAACACAATCAAAGAGTGCACAAATATTACTCAGTATGACATGATATGCATGATTGATGCAAATGCAAGGTAGAACTTGTTAATAGATTGCTTTTAATGATTCTTAACTAGTTCTAATAGATTTTAACAAGTTTATACAGGTTTGGATTTGATTAGATCTACTTTTAGAATCAATTCAACACAATTTAGTGAGCAAAATCGGACTAGTATGCAGAAGGCCGGACTAGTCCGCACTTCGCAGAACTAGCGAACTAGGGTTTTCTAGATCGACGTAAATTTGGAGATTAGGAGTCGAATTCACGTAAGGAAATGAGAATAGAAGGTATACCAGGTCTTTAGAACTCCAATGAATCAAGAAACTTGGAGGTAACACTTGGATCTTGATGATCTAGGGTTGGTGATGAACTTGATGGTGGATTGTTGATGAAGAACTCAAAGTTGATGGAGATCTTGATCCTCTTTCGTTTTCTCCTCTTCTTCTTCTTGCTTGGGATCTCCTCCTCCCTACTTGATGGTGGCTCTCCACGAACTAGGGTTTGGGTGGGGTGGAAAAGTGGCAAATAGATGTCAAGCCGAGGGGTGGGGCTGTTTATATAGAGGTGGAGGCTAGGATTAGATGGATTTCGAGTTTGAGAGGAGTAGAGGCCGGTTTAGAGTCCCACATGGGCTCTAAAAGAGTTAGGCACGATGTTCCTAGGTTCAGTTAACGTGAAACCCAAGAAACAAGTTGTAAAACAAAAGATCAACTCGGAGTCGCGAAATATCGGACAAGTCCGTACAGGACCGGACTAGTTCGAAAATGTCCAGAGAGAAAATCGGACAAGTCTGGCCTAAAATCGGACAAGTACGACTTTAGTCAGAGAGGAAAACGGACAAGTCCGCTGGAACATCAGACTAGTCCGGAAAAGTCTAGGGACTTAGCAAATTTTCAAGGATTCTTGGAATATCGGACTAGTCCGCACAAAATCGGACAAGTCCGAAAGTTTCCAGAGGCAAAATCGGACTAGTCCGCAGCAAAAACGGAAAATTCCGTTTTTAGTCAGAGAGAAATCACACTAGTCCTCACTAAAATCGGACTAGTCCGCACTTTTCAGCATTTTAAGTGCGGTTTTGTTCCAAATCAATTTTAATCGTTCCAAATCAATTTTAAACTTGTTCCTCTTTATGTGGATTAATGTTAAACATGTATACGAATGTATGTAGGGCATGATGCATGAAAATGAGGGTGTTACATACCTACCCCCCTTAAAATGAATCTTGCCCTCGAGATTCGACGCGGAAGGGAAGAGATAGGGAAATTCCCTCTTGAGATCATCATCCAACTCCCATGTTGCTTCTTTTTCTGTGTGGTGCTTCCATTGAACTTTACACCATCTAATAACCTTGTTCCTTGTGACTCTCTCCTTGGTTTCCAAGATTTTGATCGGTTGTTCAGCATAAGTCAAATCTTCCTCTAGTTCCAATCCTTCTATGGGCACTTGTTCTTCTGGTACTCTCAAGCATTTCTTGAGCTGGGAAACATGAAAGACATCATGTACGTTTGAAAGATGAGTTGTCATCTCCAACTTATACGCCACTTCTCCTCTTTTGTCCAAAATCTTGAATGGTCCAATGTAGCGAGGTGCTAGCTTGCCTCTTATGTTAAACCTCTTATGACCCCTCATTGGTGACACCTTGAGGTAAACAAAATCTCCCACTTCAAAGGTTAATTTCCTTCTCCTATTGTCCGCATAGCCCTTTTGTCTTGATTGGGCAACTCTCAAGTTTTCACAAATTATATAGACTTGCTTTTCGGCTTCTTGCAACACATCCGGACCAAATACTTGAGTTTATCCTGCCTCATTCCATAATAAAGGTGTCCTACACTTCCTTCCATAAAGCGCTTCATATGGTGACATTTTCAAGCTTGCTTGGTAACTATTGTTGTATGAAAATTCTGCATATGGCAAGCTTTTGTCCCAACCTTTCCCATGCTTCAAGGCACAAGCTCTTAACATGTCCTCTAAAATCTGATTGGTCCTCTCGGTTTATCCATCCGTTGGAGAGTGATACGTTGAACTAAAATTCAACCCTGTTCCCAAAGCTTCATGCAATTTTTGCCAAAACCAGGAAGTGAATTGTGAACCTCTATCCGAGACTATCTTCTTCGGAACTCCATGCAAACATACTATTCTTCCCATATACAGTTCCACCAATTTCTCTCCATTATAGGTGCTCTTGACGGGAATAAAGTGGGCTGACTTAGTTAGCCAATCCACAATTACCCAAATTGAGCCGTAACCGGATTGAGTACGTGGTAAACCAACTATGAAGTCCATACCGATATCTTCCTACTTCCATTCCGGAATCTTTAATGGTTGCAATAGTCCAGCTGGCCTTTGATGTTCCACCTTGACTCGTTGGCACACATCACACAATGCTACGTATTCAGCTATGTCCTTCTTCATGCTAGCCCACCAATAGCAAGTCTTCAAGTCTTTGTACATCTTCGTACAACCGGGGTGAATTGAGTAAGGTGAGTCATGTGCCTCTTTTAATATCGTCTCCTGAATATGCTTCACATTAGGCACAAAAATTCTCTTTCCAAGCCATAAGGTACCATGTTCGTCTTCATTAAATCTAAATTCTCTCCCTTCCTCGGTCCTTTCCTTGATTTCCTTGATCTCCTCATCCGTGGTTTGTGCTTCTTGAATTTCTTGCTCCAAGGTTGGATTTAACTTCACTATTCCCATCTCATTCACGAATCCAGGATTCAACCGTTCAAACTGCCTGCATAACTCAGATGGCAATTCTCGAACCGTGAGTTCATTACTTACTCCTTTCCGGCTCAAGGCATCGGCCACTACATTGGCTTTTCCTAGATGATAGTTGATCCCCAAATCATAATCTTTGATGAGCTCCAACCATCTCCGTTGCCTCAAATTCAGATCTGTTTGTGTGAAAATATACTTAAGACTCTTATGATCCGTATAAATTTCACACCTATGTCCAAGGATGTAGTGTCTCCAAATTTTTAACGCATGTACTACGGCTGCAAGTTCTAAATCATGCGTAGGATAATTCTGCTCATGTTTCTTCAATTGTCTTGATGCATAGGCGACCACTTGACCTTCTTGCATCAATACATATCCAAGTCCTTGTCTTGATGCATTGCAATAAATATCAAAACTCTTGCTTACATCCGGCAATACCAAAACTAGAGCTGTTGTTAACCTCTTCTTCAACTCCTCAAAACTTTCTGGACAAGCTTGAGTCCATTGGAAAGCCTTCCCCTTCATTAGCAATTCTGTCATAGGCTTGGCTATCTTGGAAAAGTCCTTGATGAATCGACGGTAATATCCAGCCATCCCAAGAAAACTCCTTATTTCCTTGACATTTTGCGGCGGTTCCCACTTCAACACGTCTCTCACTTTTCTGGGGTCAACCGATACTCCTCCTCCTGAGATGACATGACCCAAAAATGACACCTCTTTCAACCAAAACTGACACTTGGTTAACTTGGCATACAATTGATGCTCCCTCAATTTTTGCAGCGTAAGCCTCAAGTGTTCCTCATGTTCCTTCTCATCCTTCGAGTAGATCATAATATCATCGATAAACACCACAACGAATATATCCAAGTACTCCATGAAGACCTTATTCATGAGGTACATAAAGTAGGCAGGCACATTTGTTAATCCAAAGGACATCACGGTGTACTCATAAGATCCATACCGTGTTCTAAAAGCTGTCTTGGGTATGTCTGATGGTCTAATCTTCATTTGAAAGTATCCCGACCTCAAATCAATCTTAGAGAAGACACAAGCACCCTTCATCTGATCAAACAAGTCTTCTATGCGTGGCAAGGTGTACTTGTTCTTGATTGTTACCTTGTTGAGAGCTCGGTAATCTACGCACACCCTTTGGGTTCCATCCTTCTTGTCCACAAATAGAACGGGCGCTCCCCAAGGTGAAGATCTAGGGCGAATAAAACCCTTCTCTAGTTGCTCTTGAATTTGCTTCTTGAGCTCCGCTAATTCCATAGGAGGCATCCTATATAGTCTCTTAGCTATAGGTGCAGTTCTAGGTATTAAATCAATAACAAACTCAGTATCTCGATCAGGTGGCATACTTGGCAACTCATCCGGAAAATATCCAAAAATTCACACACCACCAGAATCTCCTCAATTGCGGCACTGTCCATATGATTCAGCTCTAATTGCTTCAGTGCGGTTTGAGATGCTTCAAATTCTACAGTGATCCCTTCCTCATTAGTCAACTTCACCGTCTTCGTGGCACACTCAGTAACTCCATTGTGCTTCCTCAACCAATCCATACCAAGTATAATGTCCATCCTTGAGAGTCCAAAACAATGAGGTTGGCGGAGAAGTCTACCCCCCTTATTCTAAGACTTACTTTTGGACATACTATATTTGTCCTCATCTCTCCTCCAGGAGATTTAACCAATAGATTAAACTTCATATGAGAGATAGGCAAACTATACTTGGCAACATACTTCGATGCAATGAATGAATGCGATGCTCCATCTCACGAATCTTGTTCTCCACCACAATTGCTTTGTCCACAAGCTTCTGGAAGTTGGCATAATCACAATTGAGCAATTGCACTTGAATTTCATTGTTGAGGCCTCTCATGAACAGATATTGCTTTGGCTATCCCGACTAACATCCTCAGGGGCGTACCTTGAGAGTTGAGTGAATTTGTTGAGATATTCACCCACGCTCGATCTTCCTTGCCTCTAGTTCTCAAATTCTTGCCTCTTTAGAATCATAACACCTTTCGACACATAATGAGAACGAAAACTCTCTTTGAATTCGGCCCAAGTAATTCTCTCTTGGTTCTTATGAGCATTGCAATAAGAATCCCACCAATCCGCAACTGCTCCAACTAGTTGATGAGAAGCAAATAAGACCTTCTCCCAGTCACTGCATTGGACAATAGCAAACTTCTTCTCAACGGACTTGAGCCATCCATCCGCATCCATAGGGTGAGCAGCTTTAGCAAAGGTGGGTGGCCTAGTCCTTATAAACTCTCCCAACCGGTTATGAGGGGGCGGGGGTGGCAGTGGAGGCATGTGGGGCTGATTATTGATTTTGCCAGTCTGCAGCTGTCCCATTGTTTGTATCATGGTCTGCATAAGCTGGTTTTGCATAGCCAATAGCTGCTCGATACTCATAGCTCCATGAGCAGGTCCTTGTCCATTGTTGTTCTGAGGTGCTCCATGGTTCTCCTCTTCATCATTGCCATCTCTCTGGTTGCGAGTCCTCACCATCTGAAGAAAAGCAATAGGTAAGAATTAGACAACGTCTCCAACTATATGCATCAAGGGATATGAAACTAGACAACTAACTAGCCTACGTGGACATGGCAATGCTAAAGCATCCCAAAATCCTCTATTAAGCACACAAGCATACAATATATAGCAACATCACACCAAACAAAACACATCGGTTCCTGAGTGCTCCTACATGCTCTAAACTGTCCATTCTATCTAGGCTGCGTCCTACGGTCAACCTGTGGCTCTGATACCAATATGTGACACCCGGTTCCGAAAAAATGAACCAAGTGAACGCATATGTGTGCTCAGGATGTTCAACACACATAAACGAGTGCATTCACAAAAGAGTATACAGAAAATTACCACAACACAAGATTAATTAACCAAATTTTATTACACAAACCATATTATCCTCGAATACAAGCTCTAATGAATATTAATGACAAGTTCAACTAATGCAGCGGAAATAAACTTAATAAGCAAACTAAACATCTATGCAGCATAAGCAATAGGGTATAGCGCAACTCCAATCAACACCACAGGCAAAGCTAACGATAGACACGACCTAGAACTCCGCATTATCGCCATTAAACTCCCAATCGTGACCTGCAACTGTTGTGGGGGGGGATTACAAGAGTGAGTACATGTTGTACTCAGCAAGTGTGGAAAGTATGACATGTGGCTGATTCAAATGATGACAATAATAATGGCTGAGTGTTAAAAAGTACATTAAAACATTTGAAAAAGGCAATATATTATATGTATGTGAAATAAACCCATGATAAACCATAATTAACATCATAGTACCAGTCCATCTTCCTTGCCCATCATCCATATTTCCATATTTCACCATTGCCAATAATCATATCCAATACCAAAAATTAATACATAAAGAGCCATAACAATTACCAAACCATAACCATCCCAATACCAAGTTTTCTCTAATCATGTGATGGTTCAGGTTGCTCATAACCGGGAGCACGGCTATCATGATAGTTCTTGACACACTCTGCAGAGGTTGTACCGCTTTACCCACGTGTTTGTGATTTCATCACATTTCGATGACTATAGAATCTCAATTATGCCGTCTCACACTTCCGTAGGTGTGTGGCCAAGAGATCACAAAGTAGCCTTTACAAAGGGATTACTAGCCTATTTAGACCCCACTGAGGTTTCACCAGTGGCGATGCCTCCAACTGAGCACATCTTCGACCAAGGGCCCCCTCTTGAGCCATTCGGATACCAGGGTAGTCCCACCAACCATCAACAAACCCAATCCAACTACCCCTTTCCCGAGCATCCTTAATGGTCCAAATAGCACTGGCAAAGCCCTAATTAATCAGCTACGCCGCACCCATGCTTGGCCTTGTGGTGGCACTGTAAATCCTGGATGGTCGCTCCACGAACCAGTCCTCAGATCCAAAGCAAGCAAAACCACCATAACATCCAACCCATCTACATACCAGGCTTGCTTATATCACCCATTACCATATCATATTAACCAGTTCATGTTAACCATAATCTCATCCATGCATAATTAAGTTGAGTGGTATAGTTGTTTTCCCATCCCAGTTGATTAACCGAAGCAAAAGGTAAAAAGCCCTTCCCGACTCTCTACCGTATATTCCAGGTGACAAGGGTGGTTAAACAAAGCTAGTAAACTTCCTACCATAGGTTTTCCCATCAAATTGACACAAGCATGCAATTTGCAAACAAAACATTTATTTCAAAATGAGATCAATATGCTTCAAGGACACTTGCCTTGCTCTTGCGATTGATTAGGGTCAAAGACTTCAAACTCTTGGTGCTGAAGATCCTCCGCAGCACTCTCTAGCACAAATCCGTCTAATCCGCACAATAAACATACAAGACAAGAAACACAATCAAAGAGTGCACAAATATTACTCAGTATGACATGATATGCATGATTGATGCAAATGCAAGGTAGAACATGTTGACAGATTGCTTTTAATGATCGCTAACTAGTTCTAATAGATTTTAACAAGTTTATACATGTTTGTATTTGATTAGATCTACTTTTAGAATCAATTCAACACAATTTAGTCAGCAAAATCGGACTAGTCTACAGAAGGTCGGACTAGTCCGCACTTCGCAGAACTAGCGAACTAGGATTTTCTAGATCGACATAAATTTGGAGATTAGGGGTCGAATTCACGTAAGGAAAAGAGAATAGAAGGTATACAGGGTGTTTAGAACTCCAATGAATCAAGAAACTTGGAGGTAACACTTGGATCTTGATGATCTAGGGTTGGTGATGAACTTGATGGTGGATTGTTGATGAAGAACTCGAAGTTGATGGAGATCTTGATCCTCTTTCATTTTCTCCTCCTCTTATTCTTGCTTGGGATCTCCTCCTCCCTCCTTGATGGTGGCTCTCCATGAACTAGGGTTTGGGTGGGGTGGAAAAGTGGCAAATAGATGTCAAGCCAAGGGGTGGGGCTGTTTATATAGAGGTGGAGGCTAGGGTTAGATGGATTTCAAGTTTGAGAGGAGTAGAGGCCGGTTTAGAGTCCCAAATGGGATCTAAAAGAGTTAGGCACGGTGTCCCTAGGACCACTTAACGTGAAACCCAAGAAACAAGTCGTAAAACAAAAGATCAACTCGGAGTCGCGAAATATCGGACAAGTCCGAACAGGACCGGACTAGTCCGAAAATGTCCAAAGAGAAAATCGGACAAGTCTGGCATAAAATCAGACAAGTCCAACTTTAGTCAGAGAGGAAAACGGACAAGTCCGCTGGAACACCGGACTAGTCCGTAAAAGTCTAGGGACTTAGCAAATTTTCAAGGATTCTTGGAATATCGGACTAGTCCGCACAAAATCGGACAAGTCCGAAAGTTTCCAGAGGCAAAATCGGACTAGTCCGCAGCAAAAACGGACAAGTCCATTTTTAGTCAGAGAGAAATCGGACTAGTCCTCACTAAAATGGGACTAGTCCGCACTTTTCAGCATTTTAAGTGCAATTTTTCTCCAAATCAATTTTAATCGTTCCAAATCAATTTTAAACTCGTTCCTCTTTATGTGGATTAATGTTAAACATGTATATGAATGTATGTAGGGCATGATGCATGAAAATGAGGGTGTTACACACATATACCACTCTAAGAAAATTTTGAGTGATCTGGGCATGAACTATAAGAAGATTGATGCGTGCGATAATAATTGCATGTTGTTTTAGAAGGAACACATGAACAATATCCATTGTATGCATTGCAATGCATCTAGATATGTCAAGGTTCTGAACAATGATGGAGAGGAAACAACTACAAAAGTACTGATTAAACAACTTCGATACATACCTGTCACAACAAGGCTAAAACGAGTGTTCCTGTCCCAAGAAACAACGAAACATATGAGGTGACATTTTGAAGGGATATGTGAGAGCGATGAAAAAGATATTATGATGCATCCTTATGATGGCGCAACATGGCAAGCTCTAGACCGTTTTGATCTGGAGTTTGTAAGAGATCCCAAAAATGTTTGTCTTGGATTGTCAACAGATGGTTTCACTCCTTTCAGCACCAGTAGCAGTCCATACTCTTGTTGGCATGTATTTATCATGCCATACAATCTTTCTTCCAACATGTGCATGAAAGAAGGATACATATTTCTCACAGCTATCATTCCAGGCCCTAAACATCTCGGTAATAAAATCAACATGTTTATACAGTCGTTGATTGAAGAGCTAAAAGATCTATGCCATGGTGTAAAGGCATATGTCAATCATATGAAATGTGAATTTACCTTACGTGTCGCGTATTTATGGTCGATACATGATTTGTTGGCATATGGCATTTGGGCTGGTTGGTGTGTTCACGGACAATTGTATTGTCCTATATGTATGGCTGACATCGATGCTATCTGGTTAAAGTATGAAAAAAATGTCAGCTTCTTTGATTGTCATCGACAATTTCTTCCTTCAAACCATCCTTTCAGGAGTGATACACAATCATTTCAAAAAGGCAAAACGGTTAGAAAAGGTCCGTCTCGTCGATTGACAAGCGAACAAAAAATGGCATAGCATGCAAAGTTAAAAGAGTCTGCTGAAGGTTGTTTCAAAGGGTATGGTACAGAACACAACTAAACTCATATTTCTTTTCTTTGGGAGCTACCATATGCAAAGGCATTGATTTTACCGTACAACATAGATTTGATGCACCAGGAGCATAATGTGGCTGAAAGCATCATAAGCATGTGTTTTGATTTCACCGGTCAAACCAAAGATAATATGAATGCGAGGAAAGATTTAGCTGATCTTTGCAACCGTCCTGGGCTTGAGATTATAACTAATACAAGTGGAAACGATAGTAGGCCACGAGCTCCTTACTGTGTCAAGCCAGAAGAAAGGAGGCAAATACTTACTTGGTTGAAGACATTGATGTTTCCGGACTGCTATGCAACTAACATAAAACGATATGTTAATCTTAGTACCAATAAACTAAATGAGTTGAAGAGTCATGATTACCATATTATGATGGAGAGACTTGTGCCCGTAATGTTCCGTGGCTACTTCAAACCTGATTTGTGGAAGATATTTGCTGAACTTAGTTACTTTTATAGGCAGATATGAGCTAAAGAAGTGTCGAAGAAGATGATGCAATAGTGGGAGAAAGAAATCATTGTGCTTGTATGTAAGACAAAAAAAGTCTTTACACCTGATTTTATGAATGTTATGCAACATTTGCTGGTGCATTTACCTTATGAAACATTGGTAGCGGGTCCTGCACAGTTCAAGTAGATGTATAGTCAAGAAAGGGAATTGAAAAAACTTAGAGCTACAGTACGCAACAAGGCAAGAGTTGAGGGGTGTATTGCAGAGGCATTTGCATCTAAAGAGATTACAAATTTTTCTATGGAATATTTCTCACGTGCTAACAACGTGAATGCATCTAAGGCACAATATCATGATGTAGAAGAGCAACATATGACTGAGCTTAATATTTTTAATTGGAAGGGTAAAGGTGTTGGAGCTGGCAATTCTCATAATGTTTCAGAGCAAGAGAGGAACTACACCATGCTTTTACATGTTTTTCAACATGGAGGAAGTGTTACCATATTTTGAAATATTTGATAATTTGTATTGGACATCTTCTTGAAGACCTACACAAAGTCAATTGGATAAGACTCGACGGTATGGCATAAATGATGGGCTAAGCTTTGTGGCATGGTTCCGTGAACATGTAATGTTTTTATCCGTCTTTTGTCTTCAATTATAGTTCACATGCTTGTCGTAAGATGCTAACTTTGTCTATTTATGTAGTGTATGCAAGATCGCAATATCTCAGATGACTTGCGATAGATTTTGCATGGTCAATTGAAAGCAAGAGAATATAGCCGATACAATATCAACGGATACCGTTTTCGTACGGTAAGTTTAGAAGCAAGCCGCCCACTTGCAGCCACATCAAACAGTGGAGTAATGATAACGGGAGTGGAGGGTAGTGGAGAAGTCAATGCTTACTACGATGTTCTTCAAAAAATACTCGAGGACAGATTTGGCAGTCCGAAAGAACTGAAGCTTGTGATTTTCGACTGTCAATGGTTTGATCCAACATCGGGTACACGAGTCGATGATTTTGGAATGGTGGAGGTTAACTACAACTCGCGGTACACAACTCATAAAAACAATGTTGTACTTGCCCATCAAGTGGAACAAGTGTACTATTTAAGTTATCCCCATCCAAGTTTCAAAAATTGGTGGGTTGTATACAAAGTTAATCCTGAAGTGGAACCTCGTCATTATGATGGATACATAGAGAATTAGGAAGATGATGATGGTGATGTCTATAAAGATGAAGTCGAGGAAGTAGAAGATTTCAGGATATCTAGCGGGACGGGACTAGCAGAGATAGCTAGTGGTACCTTCGAGTTAATGTCTGAAGAACATACTGACATTTCGAGGAAACACATTCGACATTCACAAAGGATTATTGAAAAGCAGAAAAGGATTATTGAGGATCAAGAAGAATTTGATCAAGACAGTGAAGGAGAGGAGTTTGAAGAAGAGATAGAAGAACAAGAGACACGTGAACATCTTCAAGCACGTGTGGCAGAAGCAGATTCTGATGCTGATGATTTTTGATTCTTATTGTACGCATTCTATTAGATTTTGATTCTTATTGTACGCATTATGTTAGATTTTGATTCTTATTGTATGCGTTTTGAGTATCTTTTATTATTTATCACTTGTTTTGTATAACTAATCATTATTTTGAAATTTATGCAGATGTTCAAGCATACCAAACTTGGTAGGAAAAAGCGCAGTGGTAGTTCGGACCACACTAGTAGTTCGGAGCACACAGGCTTGTTTCAGATACTTGTTTATTTTTAAATACATATTAGTATTATAATTAACTATCTAATATTTGTTACATGTTTATTTTCATTTGTAGGGTACAACGCAGGTGTGGATAGGCAGAGGCAGCTCATGCTGTGTGTCGCAGAGTCGGAGCCCTCACGAGAGCTAGAGCCAAGTCTGGCTCAGGACTTGCATGAGGAGGAGATAGATACTTTGAGAAAGTCGTGAGAGCAGGGAGGAGACTCAAGTTCGGACACGAGAGACCAGACGATTGCGGCGTTTTTTGGGCGGTCCTCCTCCGAGGGTTGTGATGAGGGGGCCGACGAGGGCGGCGATGACAAAGAGGGGGATGATCCTGAGCGAGATAGGAGGTTGGCAAGACTTGCGGAGCTAGCTAAGGCAGGTCAGCCATCCGCTTGATGCCCTTTCAGGTACTATTTCGGATTAATTGATAAGATATCTTTTATCTTTGTTTATTGTTAACTAATTAGCTAATATTGTTTGAACAGTCTACGGAGGCACCTTTTATGTACTCCAAGCAAAAGCTTGGATGGGCGGATAGTTATAAAGCCGAAGGGTATGCTGGGTCGAGGTTAATTGGAGTGGCAGAGGGCATCGACGAGTAATTAACACAGAGTTGGGAAACACCATCCGGTTTTGCTTTCTCGGGATGGTTGTGTTGGATGGTCAAAGATTTGTCGCGCATAGTTGGGATCACTATGCACTGAAAGAGTATTCCCCTGCGGGTACTTGTCAGAACAGAGTTTGGGATATGTTTTGGGTAAGTGTATTCATAGTCCTTCAATTATATTACATCTTGTTTTGATTGACATAAATTGTTGTTTGTATTGCAGGGTGCGTTTTGTTTGCAGGAAGGCGAGAGTAAAGCATATGCAAGAGCAGTTTTCCATGAGTCAACAAAAAGGCGCACAAAGAACTCCTTCTCCGATGCCCGGATCACAGGTGTGATTGTGTACTACAAGACTAAGTTGCTGACACATATATCAAAAAATGAAGCAGCCAAGTTACATCTAACTAAGGAGGAGTACTTGAATAGCTACGTGGATTAGATATGTGTGAATCCGGAAGCTTGGGAATGGTTAAGTGAGTATTGAGCACCAGATGAGTTCAAGTTAGTTTTGGATAGAAACCAAAAAACCCGGAAGAGCAAGCCTGGAAAGCATTACTATGGGCCGGATGGACATGCACGGATGTAACAAAGAATGGTATGAATTCTTAAAATCAAACTTAGATTGCTTCAAATAATTGTATTGACTAAACTTCAAATTTTGTTATTGCAGCATGCTGAAACTAGAATTGCTTCTAGCATTTTTGAGGTTTACCTTAAGGGGCATAGAGGTCCAGATCCAAAACACGCGGAGCAATTGTGTGATGAGGCAGCAATACAAAAAGTGGTAAGTATGATCTATCCAAGTCATTTTACCTTTTATTACATCTACGCATGAACTCATTGTATCCTTGTAGGCGAAATATGTTGAGTGCTTTAGAAAAAAATCATGGAGATGAGGTAGATTTGTAAGAGCACCGTTGGATGTGGGTGCGACGTATGAAGCCGGTAGAGGTGTACCGCATGGGAAGTATGTGTAAAGATAATGATGTTTCTAAGTTAATGATTGTCGATTCATCACACTTGTATATTTTTTTGCAGACTTGGGTTGGGCGACGGGTATGTGGAGCATGAGGCCTATGTTAGGTGACAACACTCCAGTGCTAGTTCCAGTAGGTCCCAGTCTACCGCGAAGACAAATGCATTAAGAAAAGAGTTGAGACGCACTGAGGAAGAGATGCAGACCCAGTTGCAACAGCGATAGCAGTAGCACCAGACAGAGATGCAGATGCAGCAGATGCAAATGCAAATATAGCAACAAGTGCATCAAGAGATGCAGTATCTGTATATGGCACATGTATCTTAACAATTGAGCTATTTGTTCTATTTTAAAATGTTTCACTCATGTTCTCACAAATAATTTGTTGGATGCAGTTTTTGGGTCACGGTAGCACCGATACTCCGTTCGGCAAACCACAACCACCTCAGTTTGACATGATGTCGCATGTATACTTGTTATTTTATTCAAGTTACAATACTCTTTACTATGTGTTAAATTAACTTAACTGAATATCTTTACTTGATGTAGTTCTTCGCTCAAGGTGGTTTGCCTCGTCCAATGCAGCCAGGACAACATATTGGCTTCTCGTCACAGGTATCACTGCGTGTACTACTACATTGACTTATAATACAAAATTCTAACCATATGTGTAACAGGGTTCCGAGAGATGTCAACCATTTGTTCCACAACCTCAGGGATTTATGTAGTTGTTGGCTCCTGGATTGCAGCCGTATCCAAGTGTTCCACAACCGATGCCCTTTAATCCAGGACATACTCACCCATCAACAACTCCAGCCATAGCGGTACAACTTCTAAATCATTATTTCTCATAAAAACATAGGCTAATTTGAATAATACTTAGCGACTTTGAGTCAAATTAGCATAATTGTTAGTTTTGTATCAAATAAGTCAATTAACACATTTTAGAGAGATTAAGACACTTGAATTGTAAGTATAAATGCAAAGTGTAACTTGTATTTGTTTCTTGTAGGGTTCTGATCATCTGCAAGGTTGTGATGATTTTCTGAATTCGAACGAGGGAGGTGCGAGTGGTGGATGTTCCGATAACAATGCGTGAATGTCGTTTTCGTTGCCACTTTGTGAACTCTTTTGTTGAACATATCAGATACTTTGTGATGAACTGGTGGTGCTCGTTTATATATATATGTGTGAACTTTGATAAATTTTTGAATTGTTGGTTGATCTGTTGTGTGAACTGTTTTGATCTGTTGTGATGATGTGTAAACTGTTCTGCTGGTTGAATTGGAGGGGAGCCTACGGCTTTCTGGAGGCTGCCCACCCGGGCGGTTGTAGAAAACTGGTGGTTATTAAAAAAAAAGCCAACTATAGGCGTCAGTATTAGGTTCTACCGACGGCCTTAAGTGGATTAAAGACGTCGGTTTTGGCCCCCGACAGATGCCCTTCGGTGACTTAAAGGCGTCAGCTTCAGGAGGTGGCCGACGCCCTTACGGCCCATAAAGGCGTCAGTTTCTTTATGTTACCGATGCCTATATAGCCGACGACCATTTGCCCGATTGCTGTAGTGAATGAATACATGCGCTTTGAGATGCAACCCGGTGAGTCGATCAATGATTTCTTTGCTCGTTTTAATAAATTGTCAGCAACTTGCATAGTGTCAATGTTAATTTTCAGATGCTGAAAATGCTAGGCAATTGTTAAATGCATTATTGTTGGTATTTCTTAACACCACAAATCATATCCGGTGAGAGATGAGTTTTGCAAGTGCACAAAACATACTATTGTAGTATTTCACCCAAGTGTATTTCCAAGGGTATTGTATTTATCCCAAAGGAAGGTGGTGAATTAAAATAAACACTATTCTCACGATCAAGGTATAGGATACTAGGTAATTATTAGAACAATTGTAAGATGATAATAGGGGCAGTGTGACACACACCTAAGCGATCTACTCTGAGGGGTAAGGTTGTCCTAGTGAGGGTTAAGGTACGAGACGGAGCTACTCGTACTGTGCTCTAATTACTCATATACATAGCTGTCAAAGTGTGCGATCGACACTTCCCCCGGTTCTACTAGATCATAGCCCGTGGAGGTTCTTGATTGGTTGGGGCACGTGTGAGATTATGAACAAAATAATGACACAATGATTTTATGTGGTTTGGGCCACCTGAGCGTAACACCCTACTCCACGGGTTGTGTTGTTGTATGTATGAGTGTATGGCGCTTGTAAGCGTGTGAGCTTAGTTGTCTATGTATCGTGTAGCACGGTCCTTTTATAGTCTAAGGACTGGCTGTTACATTGGTCTGGCCCGACATGTGGCCCTGACAGTAGTTAATTGCCTAATACACGATCTGTGCATATTAAGGGCAATTAACAGCATGATAACGCGCCTTAATGGCAGTGTTACCGTTGTTAAGAGTCCTCTGATCGTGTATTATTAATATGGCATTAATGACACACAATAATATCTTGTAACTGTAGCTTTAACTGTTCCTTAAATGTCCGCACCGTTGGAGATCCGCTAGTCTCTTCGTTGCTATCTCAGGCCCGGAGGTTCGACACGTGGCGGCTCCAGAGCTTCCGTCGTGGGGAGGTAGGTCCGGAGCCACCATACACGTGGCAGAACCGGAGCTTCCCTCTCCTGGAGGTTAGATCCAGGGTCACTAGACACGTGGCAAGACCAGAGCTTCCCTACAGGGGGGTCTGGCCTTGTGTTACACGTGGCAGTGCCGGAGCTACCCAAACGAGGGAGGCGGTTCCAATGCTGTGTAGCACGTGTAGCCTTCGGAGGTCTTCAGCTCGAACGGATGGAACTCCTCGGTGTTTCTTGCGGTATGATGGGGTACCCGGTACGCAGGGTACCGATAGTGGCCCTTGGGCCCCACCTCTGGGAGAAATCCTTTGGGTTAAGTTATTCTACCAAAGGTGGGGCCATCTTCGATTCCTGCGCTGCAGCTTCAATGGTCTTCTGATGTCCTGTTGGGGTGATGGTTCACTGTTAAAGCATCGCCGCGTGGCTTCTTTAGAATGTGGCGGGTGAGATCCTCGTGCGCGGATCTCATGCAATTGAAGGTCGCCGGTTCCCAATGCAAAAACCGTATCGGTTCCACGCCTTGTCAGGCCGCCGCCCTCGGGCTTCCAATTTCCCATTATGAAAATGGTTTACATGGGTTAATAACTTCGGCCTTTTCGCCAGAGTGGACTCGGGTCCATTCGTCATTGATAGGGTAGATTTTTGAGAATGTGATCTTGATCCTATTGCGGTTTCCATCCAAGCCTTGCGGAGGCTTACTTAAAAAGGAAAGCCCGCACGATTTGAAGACTCTTTACGCTTTCAATCGAACTTGCGCTCAGAGCCTCCCAACCTTCACATAGCCCTTCCAACTTTTGCTCTGCTTTGCCTCAATGGAGTTGGGTCTTCCCCGCAGCAAGATCAAGACCAACGAAGAGATGGCGAGTGTCTGGACCTACATGGGGTGGTCCAGCGACTCCTGCAACAAGGACATCCACTTCGGTAAGCTCCCCTTCAAGAAGGAGCACGCCGGAGAGATGGTGTACTTCTCTGCGTACGCCACGGTGGGTCTGATCCCACCTTTTTCAAGCTTTCTTTTGATGCTACTGGATTTCTATGGCCTCCAGCTTTATCATCTCGCCCCCACTCACTCTTTCTAGTGGCGACCTTCGTTCACTTCTGCGAGATGTGGGTGGGCGTGCCTCCGTGCATCAAGCTGTTCCAGACCTTCTTCACTGTCCACACCACCGGGAAGGGGACAGAGTTGATAGGCTTATACTACTTCGTGAGGCCGAAGAAGTATTGGGTGATCTTCAAAGTGGAGGAGTACGAGAGGCTGGAGCTGCCCAAGGGCCTTCCCAATGTCGACATCGACGCCTGGAACGTAGTTCTGGAGCTGTCGGAAGCATACAATCCCATCCTAGAGAGGATCCAAGAATGCGTAGAGGGAGGAGTAACCCCCCAAATGGTCTTCGACAATTTCTTGGTGAACAGGTGGGCTCCGCTGAAGACCAGGGAGTGGTCCACATGGGCTTTCAATAGTGAGATGGATCATAACCGAATTGAAGTCGCTTTAAACACTGACTTGGCTTTGAAGATCCATCTCAAGAAATTTCAGAATGTAGGTATCTCCCGCGATGCCCTGGCTCTGCCGGCTGCCTTCCTGCCTCTAAACATGGTTCTAGAGGACAGTAGGGAGCCCATAGGAAGATGACGGTGCTGGACGACCTAGGCATGGTGTAGAGACGCCATATCTCCAAGGGTTGCAATTCCCAGAGCTTCAGAGAGGGTAGCCCCCGCTTCTCCAAGCCAGAAGGTTGATGACGCTAGCAAGAGCAAGGGCAAGGGCAAGGAGCCGGCCAAATCTTCTAGCTGGAAGAGGAAGTTGAGGCATGCTGATGGGAGCTCTGTCTTCAACAGCCCCTTCTCCTCGAAGAAGCAGATCTTCTGTGGCCACGCCACCTTCGGTGTCGGCGTCATCAAGGAGCGCAAGCTCCAGCAAATCGACTCTGGCTTTGGTGCCAGTTGCAGGCTCCAGGTCCAGCGGTCCTTCCCAGCTGAGGGAGGTCCCGACTGAGAAGACTCCAGCTGCCACGGCTAGCTCCCAGCCGAGGTCCGAGGCCTTTGCCTCACCAGATCTGGTGGGCTCTGACTCCGGGCCTCAAAAGAAAAAATTCTGCGGCGACTGTCCCTGAGGTGCCAATCTTGTCTTTATCATGTTTTTTATTTTCTCGATCTTTTGTCTCCAAGGTGTCGAGAAAGAAGTCCGATGCTTCGACACATGCTGCAGCGACTGAGGCTGAACGTGTGGAAGCTCCGGCTTCAACCCATGTGCCTCCCCAAGTGGTGGCAGAGGACACAACAACTCCGGCGCCAGCTGTCATGTACTTGGATCCTGAGGAGATGCCAGAAACTCCCGTGGTAGCGCTGGACCACAGGGGAGAAGTTGATGAAGATGCGCCAACGGCCGCAGCGCTGGCGGCTGAAGCTCTAGTGCAGGAGACGGAGATGGCTGAAGCTCTGACGTTTGAGCCGGAGGTAACCGAAGCTCCAGTGCCTGTGCTGGAAGTCGTTGAAGATCCGGCGACTGAGCCGGAGGTGCCCAAAATTCCAATCTCTGTGCCAGAGGTTATTGAAGCTCCGACACTTGAGCCAGATGCAGTAGAAGTGCCGGTGCCTGAGTGTTGACGGTCCTTAAGTGCCACATTTTGATCATTAATTCACCTCATAATGTGCATGAAAGAAACACAAAACATAGTGGTAGGTTTATACACTAACCCAATTCCACAAGTGTTGGTGTTTATTTGTATGCAAGTGAATTATTACCCAAAATGCCAAAACATGCAGGGATGAATCCATGAAAATGGATTTCAACGAATCAGGCAATGACACATGGCAACACATGGATCAAATGACCCACAAACAGAAGAATACGAGGAGATCCAACGGTGTTGCACCCATATATATCAAGGGGCCCACTTCGAAGCCACCTGGAGGAAGCACTCCCAGAGGGGAGCCTTGACCAGGTCGGTCGAACCAGGGGTTCAGCCGACCTCTTCCTGGCGCCAAACTCGGTCAAATGACACGTGTTGGCTCCTCCCGACTCCCTGAAGTCAATGGTGACTGATTCGCGCGTTAATTGTGGCGGGAACCAACCCTTCTCCACCTATAAATAGACCCCCTCACCTCAGTTCTCAAACACACCAAAAGTTGAGAGTAGTACTACAGTCCAAAGGTTTAGAATAGTCCTAGAGGCTACCAAAGTAGGAGAGTGTGGTGAAGAGTCTAGGACAAGGAGGCTTGGGCTTGTCAAGTCCCTCTTCTAGACTTGTACCCCTACAAAGATTTTACTCAATCAAGTAAGCCTTTGCGAATTCAATACAAGTTTGATCTCTTATTCTTAGTAGTTTGCACAAGTAGTTACTTGTGGGTTCACTGCTTCAATTCATTAGAGGCTCTAGTTGTAGCTTTGTGTTCGAAACAACTAGAGTAGTGATTTATAACGTAAGCATGGTGCTTAGGTTATAAATCATCAGTGGATATCTCGTAGACCCACGGATTGAAGAGGTTGGCAGTAGGTGGTGACATCCCTATCTGTCCTTCGTAATCCTCCACGTCCGGCTATGCCATAGGCTCTTGGCGGGAGTCATCCTAGTATTGCTAGGAGTAATCCCATGCCCGAAGCAAGCATCTACTGCAAACTACCTTGAATTAGGATCAATACTTTGAATTCCTCTCTATTCCTTGCCTACCAAACAACTTTGTGTCCTTGGGTGAGCTAGTTCGAAAGATTAGCACACACGTTATTTGGATTCGATACCCTTGGGAATACTCCTTAAGGGGAAGTGCTACAACGGTATTTCCGTGCACTTGCGGATAACTCTGTGGTGTTAAGAAATACAAAACAACATTTCTGGCGCTGTTGCCGGGGAACGGTTGCTGTTAATCTTCGAACAAAGATCACCCTCGTATCATATCCCCCTTATCTATCATCTTACCTTTCTTATTATTACCTTACCACCACCATATAAATGGAGCAACCCACCATTTTTTTCTTACTCTGCTCCGAAGGGCAAGTTCTGTGAGCCACCGCCTTCAGTGGAACCTATTTGTTCAACCAGCTATGAACTTTGCCCTGGCTTTATAGCCATGGTTCGACAACAATCCTTCTCAGGAACAGATTGTGAAAACCGTTACCACCATCTACGAGAGTTCAAACAACTGTGTTCATGCCTTCTAATCAAAGGTATGACACAGGAAACTCTGAAATGGAAGTTGTTTCTTTTTTCCCTCAAGGAAAAAGCCAAACAATAGTACAACCACTATGTTGGGAAGACAAACGGTGATTGGAGTGAATTATGAGACAAATTTTGTCTTCATTTCTTTCCCATTGCCCGAATTGTTTCCTTATGAAAGGAAGTACTATGCTTCCAGCAGATGGAGAAGGAATCCATAGGTGCAGCTTGGGACAACTTTTCTCTTTTGAAAAATTTTGGCTCAGATTTGTTAATCCCTGATCCAATGCTTTTGCAACATTTCTTCATGGGATTGAACAAAGAGTCTGCCCTATATCTTGACATTACGGTTGGAGGATCTTTCCTCCATAAGACTCCAGAAGAAGGCAAGGATCTTCTGGACAGAATTCTAGAAAATTCTTCCTTCATTATGGGTCTTAATGAGCCTCCCCAAGAGGAAGTCATGTCAAGAACGGAGGATACACTCTTGGACAAGGATGAACCCATTTCTTGTTTACCCCAAGCCTTGCTAGAGGAATCCTCTCCCGAACCTGAGACTACAAAGGTAGAAGAAATTCAACCCTCGCAGTTTCCATTTGACTTCGAGGAAGAGCTTTTTGAAGATTATGGAAATACCTCGAAGTATTGTTGCTATAGGAAACCTTCATTGCCACCAACTCCACCCGAACCACCTGACGGGGTGTTCGTCCGTTAGACGGTCAAGGAGTTGACCTCTATCTGAGCAGAGAGTGGACAGCTGAAGTCGAGAATTCACCCGGAATTCTTCGGATGGCCTCACCTTTGGCTACCATTGTATGTTCTATTAGAGGGACACCAATGAGAATCCTATACAACCCTACTGTTGGAGAAAATATCATTTCTGATTCTTGTGCTCTCGCCATTCTTGGCGATGTGCCATTGGCACGAACACACAATTCCTTCCGAGATTCATTTGGATCCATTCTCGAAGGATGTGGGGTTCTGCAACAAGTGTCTATTAGATACAAAGATGTTTAGGCTCTCCTAGATTTTGACGTGTTCGAAATCCAAGATTTCGACATCATGATAGGGATTCCCATAGACAAATTTCTCATGGAACTTCCTTTGGAAGGAAGCCTCAATACCAATCTTGGAGGGAGAAATTTCTCCATGCCTATTCTGCGTTCGAAGAACACATATGCAGAATCTCCCATCCAAGATGAGCCAATGGAGGAGGTTAGGACTCTTCAATTTTTAGAACCCCCTGAAATTGAAGGAGAAGAAGACTTCGTCCAAGAGGAGGATGAATTTCAGGAGGAAATTGAATTGCCAAAAGAAGAGCCCTCCCCAAAACCTCCTATTGAGCTCAAGATTCTACCTCGTGGCCTACGTTATGCCTTTCTGAATGGCGATTTGGAAGCCCCTGTCATCATAAGTGACAAGATTTTAGGTGATGAAACGCTCAAACTCATAGCCATGTTAGAAAGACATAGAGCTGTTTTTGGATATTCACTTCAGGATCTCAAGGGAATTAGTCCAGCGTTATGCACCCATCATATTCCTATTGACCCTGAGAGTGTCCCCTCAAGGGAACCTCAAAGGCGATTGAATAATGCGATGCGGGAAGTTGTCAAGAAAGAAGTCTTGAAACTTCTGCATGCTGGGATTATTTACCCTGTTTCTCATAGTGAATGGGTAAGTCCAGTTCAAGTAGTGCCTAAGAAGGGAGGTATGACGGTCGTTCAAAACGAGAAGAATGAATTAATTCCTCAACGGACCGTCACGGGATGGAGGATGTGCATTGAGTACCGAAAACTTAACAAGGCAACATGGAAATACCATTTTCCATTGCCCTTCATCAATGAGATGTTAGAGCGATTGGCAAAACACTCCTACTTCTGTTTCCTTGATGGGTATTCGGGATATCATCAAATTCCTATCCATCCTGATGATCAAAGTAAGACCACGTTCACATGTCCTTACATAACCTATGCCTACCGGTGTATGTCCTTTGGACTATGTAACACTCCTGCCTCTTTTCAGAGATGCATGATGTCTATATTTTCAGACATGATCGAGGATATCGTGGAAGTTTTCATGGACGATTTCTCCGTCTATGGAAAAGCTTTTGATCATTGTCTAGAAAATTTAGACAAGATCTTACAAAGATGCCATGAGAAGGACCTTGTGCTTAATTGGGAAAAGTGCCATTTCATGGTCCGGGAAGGCATCGTTCTTGTACACTTGGTGTCCGATAGAGGGATAAAGGTGGATAAAGCTAAAATTGAAGTTATTGAAAAACTTCCACCTCCTATCAATGTTAAGGGAATCCACAGCTTTTTAGGTCATGTGGGGTTCTACCGACGATTTATCAAGGATTTCTCCAAAATCGCTAGACCCCTCACCAACCTATTAGCTAAAGAAGCTCCCTTTGATTTCGATGATGAATGTCTTAAATCACTTGATATACTCAAAAAGGCACTCATCTCAACTCCAATTATTCAACCTCCTGATTGGACGCTGCCATTCGAAATCATGTGTGATGCTAGTGACTTTGCTGTTGGTGTGGTATTAGGCCAAACCAAAGATAAAAAGCATCATGCAATAGCCTACGCTAGCAAAACTCTGACAGGAGCCCAACTCAATTATGCCACAACTGAGAAAGAGCTCCTAGCAGTAGTTTTTGCTATCGACAAGTTTAGATCCTATTTGGTTGGAGCAAAGGTCATAGTCTACACAGACCATGCTGCTTTGAAATATCTGCTTACCAAGAAGGATGATAAACCCAGGCTAATTTGATGGATTCTTCTACTCCAAGAATTTGATCTGGAAATAAGAGATAAGAAAGGAGTAGAGAATTCAGTAGCAGATCATCTTTCACATATGGAAGTCAAACAAACCATGTACTTACCTACAAATGACTTCCTACGAGATGATATGCTCCTCAAGGTGACAGACTCTCACCCTTGGTATGCGGATATCATGAACTTTATGGTCACGAGATACATACCATCATAGGAGAACAAAAAGAAACTCATTTATGAGAGTTGTAGACACCTTTGGGATGACCCTTACCTCTATCGAGTATGTGCTGATGGCCTTCGTAGAAGGTGCGTCCCATCAATCGAAGGCACCAAAATTATAGATAAATGCAATGCTGGCCCCTATGGTGGTCATTACGGTGTTTACCGTACTCAGGCAAAGATCTGGCAAAGTGGATTCTATTGGCCTTCAATGTATGAAGAAACCAAGGAATTCATTCACAGATGTTGGAAATGCCAGAAGCATGGAGGAATCTCAACTCGCAATGCGATGCCTCTAACATACAATCTCCAAGTGGAATTATTTGATGTATGGGGTATTGATTTCATGGGACCTTTACCTAGGTCCTATGACTGTGAGTATATTCTGGTTGCCGTCGATTATGTGTCAAAATGGGTAGAAGCATTGCCTTGCAAGAATGCTGATTCAAAGAAAGCAAGGGAAATGTTCCATGAGATCATTTTCCCATGCTTTGGAACTCCCCGTATGGTCATAAGTGATGGAGGGTCTCATTTCATAGATAAGACCTTCCAGAACTTTTTAAGGGAACTTGGAGTCCAGCATAACATTGCTACCCCATACCACCCACAGAGAAGTGGTCAAGCAGAAACATCTAATAAGCAAATTAATAATATTCTGCAAAAGACTGTCTTGGAAATCAGAACGGGATGGAAGCAAAAGCTACCCGATGCATTGTGGGCATATCGTACTGCCTACAAGACACCTATCGGCATGTCTTCTTTCTAACTTGTCTATGGGAAGACTTGCCATCTTCCCGTAGAATTGGAACATAGAACGTATTGGACCATCAAGCATTGGAACATGAATCTTAACAAAGCTGGAAATCACCGATTGAAGCAAATCTCTGAGTTGGAGGAATGGAGAGATAAGGTGTACCACAGTGCCAAAATTTATAAAGAGAGAACCAAAAGATGGCACGATAAGAGGATTACGCCGAAAGAGTTCAAACCTGGAGATAAAGTTTTACTCTTTAACTCTAGGGTTAAACTCTTTGGACATGGGAAGCTTAGAAGTAAATGGGAAGGACCCTTCACTGTAGTAGAGACTTCATCCCATGCAGCAATCACACTCCAAGGTGATGACGGTCAATTATTCAAAGTGAATGGGCACCGACTCAAATTATTTCTTGATTCCCAAAAGGATACAGAAAAAGAATTTGACGTGGTAAATCTAATCGATTTCCATGCCATTTCTTTCGATTCTGTTTAAATTTTCCACGTGCAAATAATGGGCCCATCCAATTCTTCATCTATGAGGCCCATTTAATCGACCGGAGAAAATGTGGCCCGAACGGAGCCAGAAAGGGGTCGACCGAACCCTAGGGTCGGCCGATTCTCCCTTTGCACCGTTCGCGTTCTGTTTTCTCGTGTTGACCCTCCTCGATATCCTCCACAAAATCCTCGGTGAAATGCATTGTTCCCCGCCTACTTTGATTTCAATAAAGTGAACTTACCGGTTCATCTAACACCGGTAAAGTTCCCCCTTTAGTTTATTTTGATGAATAAAGGATTCAAGAAACAAGTGTGGGGGAAACATGTCCCCAAGTCACGAAATCCCGACGTGAAAAATTAACGTTGCATATCAAAACACGTCGCAAACGAATGAGCAAAATGACCCGACGAAACAGAGCCACAGAAGAGCCAACAGGAGGTCGGCCGAACCCCCTGGTCGGCCGAACCCCGTGGTCGGCCGACCTGTTTTCTTCTCCATATGACTCCGTTTTGCTCCAGAAAGTCGGTTTGGATTTCCTATCCCCACTTTTATGCGCTACCCTGCTGTTTGAGTTGATTTCATATTTTTCATTGCATATCTAAAATGAATCAACTCAACAAATTGAAATAAAGTTTGGTAGTCAAGGATTTGCTTAAGCTGAAAATTTGAATACTTTATATTTCAATTCATTACCTTGTTTATGATTCCCATAATTCAATAGGAAAAACAGATCATCTAGTATTTGACTAGTGTGACATGGTAAATGAGTTCTTCAGAAATCATCCTTTTGCTTGAAATTGATTTTTGACATTTGTAACTATTTGAAGTCTTGAACTTGGCCTAAATCTCTCATTGGAAATTTATATACCCACCAAGGCCATATGATACATTCTTTGAAAACCACAAGCATATGCCACTCTGCTTTTCATTGAACTTTGTCAAACCCGTGACCCAATTGAGTGACATGCACAAACTTGTTGAATTGAAATCTCTTGTGCACTACTTCATACAAAAATTCTCACATTGAGAGTTTGCATCCATCAATCATCCATCCGCCAAAAAGGAACTCCATAAAATACAAATGAAAGCCTCTCTAAAAATAAAAAGGAGTAGAAGACATGGCTATAAGAAAAAGAAGAAGCATCCACTCTTGAAAAAGAGTAGGAGTGCTAAAAAAAAGTAACCATGTTTCATCCTTAAAAGAGAGAAAATTCATAGGAGTTATCACCTCACCCCTCCATTTCATTCATGTGCACAAGAATTTTCCTTTCACTTTGTTCATTGCATAAGTATCTCATAGGATCAAGTTTTTGACTTAGTAACATATGAATTGCAAATGTGTGCCACATTCATCCCTACCAAGCTCCAAATATAGCCACTTTTAGTATAGGGACAAGAATTGGCAAAACATGCCATGGTGAGGACTCAAACACTTTGAGAGATTCCAATCAAGAAGGCAAGGGCAAAAGTTCCTATGACTTTCAAATATAGCAATTGCCAAATTATTTCAGCAGAGAATGATCCAAGGGAACTTCATTCTAACCGTTCCACTTTTCAAACACCCAAGATTGATGTGGTAGCCACATACACAAAAGGGGAACCATGAATTCAGGTATAAGTTGAAATATCTAGTATCCTTATTTTCTACCTTATAGCAAATTCATGACAACACTCTAGTTCTTCTTACCTTCACTCGAGGACGAGCAAAGGACTAAGTGTGGGGGAGTTTGTTGATGGTCCTTAAGTGCCACATTTTGACCGTCAATTCACATCATAATGTGCATAAAAGAAACACAAAACATAGTGGTAGGGTTATACACTAACCAAATTCCACAAGTGTTGGTGTTTATTTGTATGCAGGTGAACTATTACCCAAAATACCAAAACATGCAGGGATGAATCCATGAAAATGGATTTCAACGAATCAGGCAATGACACGTGGCAACACATGGATCAAATGGCCCACAAACAGAAGAATACGAGGAGATCCAACGATGTTGCACCCATATATATCAAGGAGGCCCACCTGGAAGCCACCTGGAGGAAGCACACCCCGAGGGGAGCCTTGACCAGGTCGGCTGAACCAGGGGTTCGACCGACCTCTTCCTGGCGCCAAACTCAGTCAAATGACACGTGTTGGCTCCTCCTGACTCCCTGGAGTCAATGGTGACTGATTCGCGCGTTAATTGTGGCGGGAACCAACCCTTCTCCACCTATAAATAGACCCCCTCACCTCACTTCTCACACACACCAATAGTTGAGAATAGTACTACACTCCAAAGGTTTAGAATAGTCCTAGAGGCTACCAAAGTAGAAGGAGAGTGTGGTGAAGAGTCTAGGAGAAGGAGGCTTGGGCTTGTCAAGTCACTCTTCTACACTTGTACCCCTACAAATATTTTACTCAATCAAGTAAGCCTTTGTGAATTCAATACAAGTTTAATCTTTTATTCTTAGTAGTTTGCACATGTAGTTACTTGTGGGTTCACTGCTTTAATTCATTAGAGGCCCTAGTTGTAGCTTTGTGTTCGAAACAACTAGAGTAGTGATTTAGAATGTAAGCATGGTGCTTAGGTTATAAATCATCAGTGGATATCTAGTAGACCCACAGATTGAAGAGGTAGGCAGTAGGTGGTGACAACCCTATCTTTCCTTCGTAATCCTCCATGTTCGGCTATGCCATAGGCTCTTGGCGGGAGTCGTCCTAGTATTGCTAGGAGTAAGCCCATGCCTGAAGCAAGAATCTATTGCAAACTACCTTGAATTAGGATCAATACTTTGAATTCCTCTCTATTCCTTGCCTACCAAACAACTTTGTGTCCTTGGGTGAGCTAGTTCGAAAGATTAGTACACACGTTCTTCGGATTCAATACCCTTGGGAATACTCCTTAAAGGGAAGTGCTACAACAGTATTTCCGTGCGCTTGCGGATAACTCTGTGGTGTTAAGAAATACCAACACATCGGTGGTGGGGGCTCCGGGCGAAGCTCCAACGTCCGCCCAGAGGAAATTACTCCGGAGGCGTCCATGTCCATGCCGTAGCACCGACAGGAGTCGGCAGCGGACCCTCTACCTGCAGAGCCGTCAGTTGAAGATCCTACGGGGGGACCTTTGGTGTCAGCCCCGGAGGTTGAATTTCCCATGGTGGGACCCTCGTCGGCGTCGACAGAAGCGGAAGAGCTTTCGGGGGGCAGCCCTAGTGCCAGAGGACCGCAGGGGACCACGCTTGTGGCGTGGGACCCAATTTTTGTGCTTAAATACCCCTTGGAGCCGGCAGAGATGACTTCGGCAGGCCTGGAGGCTATTCCCTTGGCGTTGTTCATCGACAACACCTGCTCGAGTCTTAGTCAAGTCCAGCTCGCCTTCGACTAGGACAGTAAGGTTATTGAAGAACAGCGCCACACCTTACGACGTTGGTGCAACAAACTTCATTTCGAAACCAAGATGGCGCAGACAAGGCTTGCCGACCAACGGGAGTGGGTTGAGAAGGAAAAGGCCCAAATGGAATATTGGGGCCAGTTGCTGGAAGAAAGGAGGCTTCCATAAGGGCCCTCGACGCTAAAAGTCAAGAGATTCTCGAACACGCCAGGACGTCGACAACAACAACAAAGCCCGAAACTTGATCATCCAAGGACTCACTCAGAGCGACTTCGACCGCGTTGCACATCTCCGATCAGTATACCATGTATGGACAGCACTTTGTGACTATCATGAAGGATCCAACACGATCAAGGAGGTAAGGCAAGACATGTTCAAGAAAGAATACATGCGCTTCGAGATGCAACCCAGTGGGTCCATTCATGATCTTTTTTCTCACTTTAACAAAATTCTCAGTAACTTGCATAGTGTCAATGTTAATTTTTCTAATGCTGAAAATGCTAGGCAACTTCTTAGTGCATTAGACATGTCAATCCGGGAGATGAAAGTTACATCTATCCGTGAACCTACTGTCATGAGTACACTTACTTTAGATGTGCTTTACTCTAAACTCAAAACTCATGAAATTGACATCTTATCACGTAAGAACTCAAATAACTCTATTGCATTTGTCTCACAACGTGATATGCCTAGCTCCGGCCAATCATCATCTTGCAATACTCTTGCTTTGTTGTCCTCACTAACCCTGGAGCAGATCAAGGAATTTCCAGAAGAGGAGTTAGCACTAATCTCTACTAGGTTCTCAAAAGCATTGCAAAATGTGAGAACTAGAAGGAGAGGAAGTTCCGGACCTCAACGCTGTTTTGAATGTGGTAATATAGGACACTTTCGTATAGAATGCCCTAACCTTTCAGGTCCTACTACCCGTGAAGAAAAACAGAACAAGGTCGAGACCACCTCTGGAAACCCCAACAAGAAAAAGAAGGGTACCATAGGACGCAAGATGATTAACAGCTTCATCACTGCACTTCAAGAGCTCGGTTCAAGCGATGTAAACTTTGAAAGTGATGAAGATGATTACGATCTGCCCAACTTATGCTTCATGGCGGGCAAAACAAGATCAAGATCAAGTGAGGAGGATGCAGAACACAATAGTGACGACGATGAGGTATGTTCTACCTGTAATGAAATGTGTGATGCAATTTCTCGTGCAACTATTATTGTTAAGAAAAAGGACAAAAAGCTTAGGGATAATGCTGCTAAAAGTGAATCACTAGAATCTGAAATCATCCGTTTGAAAACCTTGATTCCTAGTGATGATTCTTGTCCCTCATGTGATTTAATCTATGAACAATTGTCCACACTAAGAACTGCACACTCCTCCACTCTAGATAGACTTGAGCGTGAAATTGAAAAGAACAAAAAGCTTGCTGCACTTGACACTAGAAACATAAAAGATGCTTCTTGTTCTACAATTGATTTGCATTGTTCTAGTTGTGATGATCTTGAAAAGAAACTAAAAGATACTATGAATGAAATTTCAATATTGAATAATGCTTTACGTTCTCATGAAGTTAAATATTGTTCCAATTGCAAATTAAAAGGAAAAACTTCATGTGAAAATTGCCTTGATTTGTCCGATAAACTTGATAACATGCATAGGACATTAGATTGGTTTTGTAATGGGAATAAGAACCTAAACATGCTGCTGAATTCTTCCAAGTCTTGCAATGATAAAACTGGTTTAGGTTTTGATTCTCATGCACATGCTAAGGCACATCCACCTAAAATTGTAAAGTCATTAGGAAGTGGTTTGATTCAAATATTTCCCAAACAAAAAGAAGTGGTTTTCAAATCTGCAGGAGTGTTGTCTCATTCGGTTTCAAATAAAAATATTGCTTGCTCATCTAGACATGAACACAAAGTTAAATTTCATTGTACCTACTGTGGTAGAGATGGTCATGTCATAGATTTTTGTTATAGACTAGCTAAACAATAGAAAAGGGAAAGAATGATTGCTAGATCTCATAACTTTCATGCAAAATTTGTTGCACATATTAAACCGAATGCCAGGATCATGCAACCTGCTGTTATGAGTCAAAAACATTCAAAGTTTACCTCCAAACCTTCTGTTTTTGCCTCCAGAGCTACTGATTTTTGTGCTACACAAGTAATACCTTATAGGTCAGTAGTTAAGAATAAAAAACCTCAAACTTTCACTCATAAACCTACTGTTTTATCTCAGCTTTCGCGTGTTTTTCCTGCTGCACGTCGTGTGACTTAGTACTGGATACCTAAATGCCTTTTGACTAACCCCGGTATTGAATCATTGACATATTGTGCTTCTATGTAGGTTACACGTTTGAGGAAGGAGAACATTTGGATTGTGGATTCAGGTTGCTCACGCCACATGACCGGTAACAAAGAATGGTTCTGCTCCCTCTCTTTTGTGTCACGTGTAGAGAATGTTACTTTTGCTGATAATTCTTCAACTCCTATAATTGCTAAGGGTTCGGTTAGAGTAAATGATCACTACACTTTGAAGGATGTGGCACTTGTAAAAAATTTGAAATACAACTTGCTTTCTGTTTCACAATTGCTAGATGAAAATCTGGAAATTATTTTCAATATAAACTGCTGCAAAGTTGTAGGTTCAAATAGTGAGCTTATTTTTAATATGTCATGATTTGGAAGAGTTTTTAAAGCTGATTTTGATATGTCTTCTTCTAAGCATAGGTGTCTAGTTGCTCATGATTCCAAAGATTTATATTTTTGGCATCATAGACTTTGTCACGTAGGCTTTGATCATCTCATGTGTGTTAGTGCTCTTGATCGCATACATGGGATGCCTAAGCTTAAAGGGGACAAAGAAATTGTGTGCTCTTCCTGTAGACATGCTAAGATGGTTGCAGGTTCACATACTCCTCTCACAATGATCATGACAACTAAACCGGGTCAACTTTTTGCACCTTGACACCGTAGGACCTTCACGTGTTCAATCCTTCGGAGGTAAATGGTATGTTCTTGTGATTGTTGATGATTATTCTAGATACTCTTGGGTTCACTTTATGGCATCTAAGAATGGATCTTTTAGTCACTTTAGAACTTTATTTCTTAGATTATCAATTCATCACTCAGGATCTTTAAAGGCAATTAGAAGTGATAACAGAACTAAATTTAAAAATCAATCTTTTGATCACTTTTGTGCTGAAAATGGAATAGATCATCAATTTTCTTCACCATATGTACCTCAACAAAATGGTGTTGTAGAAAGAAAGAACAAAACCTTAGTTGAGATGGCTAGGACTATGCTTGATGAATATCAAACTCCTAGGAAATTTTGGGCTGATGCGATTGCAACCGCTTGTTATGTCTCAAATCTTGTTTTCTTGCGCGCTGAGCTAGGTAAAACACCATATGAGCTCCAGTTTGGACATAGGCCTAGTGTTACGCACTTTCGGGTCTTTGGTTGCAAATGCTTTGTTAAGAAACATGGTAATCTTGATAAATTTGAACCTAGATCCATTGATGGCATGTTTCTTGGTTATCCATCTCATACTAGAGGCTACCGAGTGCTTTTACTTGACACTAACAAAATTTTGGAGACTTATGAAGTGTCTTTTGATGAAGCTAGCCCAGGTACTAGCTCAAACATTGCAGGACCAGATCCATATCCACAGGGGAGATAATTTTCGTTGAAGATGAAGAAGAGCCGGTGATACTGCCTGATAGTTTCGAAGCTGACACGTGTCCAGCTTCGAACTTTGAACAAGCTCCGACTACCACCTCTGCTTGTCCTGATGATCCACAAGCCACAAGCTCATCAATCTGCAATGAATCTGAAGAAGAAGAATCTTGTGAGACATTTGTTCCCCTACGGATCTTCAAGAATCATCCTCCACAACAGATTATTGGAAGCTTGCATGAACGAGTTACACGTTCCAGGTTTTGTGATCCAAACTCTCATGCTCATTCTACTTTTGTTGCTTCTTTTGAACCCAAAGATATATCACACGCACTCACTAATGAATCTTGGATTATTGCCATACAAGAAGAGTTAGAAAATTTTGAAAGAAATAATGTTTGGAAACTTGTACCTCCACCTCAAGGTCACACTTTAATTGGAACTAAATGGGTGTTTAAAAATAAACAAAGTGAGGATGGGGTTGTGGTTAGGAATAAGGCTAGGTTGGTTGCTCAAGGTTTCACTCAAGTTGAAGGTCTAGATTTTGATGAAACTTTTGCTCCTCTTGCTAGATTATAAGCCATAAGAATTTTGTTAGCTTTTGCTGCATCTAAAGGTTTAAGCTATATCAAATGGATGTGAAAAGTACTTTTCTTAATGGCTACATACATGAGGAGGTTTATGTCAAACAACCACCGGGTTTTGAAAATTCAGATTTTCCTAATCATGTTTACAAACTGTCCAAAGCCTTGTACGGTCTCAAACAAGCCCCTAGAGCGTGGTATGATAGGTTAAAAACATTCATACCTGAAAAGGGGTTTACCATGGGCAAGGTTGATAAAACTCTTTTTGTACTTAAGCATGGCAATGACTCATTATTCGTTCAAGTGTATGTGGATGATATTATCTTTGGTTGTGCATCTCATGATCTTGTGTCCAAGTTTTCAGCTATGATGAGTTCAGAATTTTAGATGAGTATGATGGGAGAACTCACGTACTTTTTGGGGCTGCAAATCAAGCAAACCAAGGAGGGTACCTTTGTGCATCAAATGAAGTATACAAAATACCTCCTAAGGCGCTTCAACATGGACAAAAGCAAGCCTCTTCGGACACCAATGGGAACAGCAACAACACTTGAACTTGATGAAGATGGTGAACCCGTGGATCAAAAAGAATATAGAAGCATGATCGGATCACTTTTGTACCTCGCGACATCAAGACTGGACATACAATTCAGCATATGTCTTTGTGCACGGTTTCAAGCCTCCCCACGTCCTTCACATTGTCAAGCCATCAAAAGGATTCTCAGGTACTTACATGGAACTCAAGAATTTGGCATTTTTCTTCCTTCTTCCTCAACCATTACTTTGAAAGCTTTTTTGGATGCCGATTTTGGGGGTTGTAGGATTGATAGGAAAAATACTTCTGGTGCTTGTCATTTTCTTGGTAATTCACTTGTTGCTTGGTCCTCTAGAAAACAAAACTCAGTTGCACAATCCACGGCTGAATCTAAATATGTAGTTGCTGCTAGTGCTTGCTCACAAATTCTTTGGATTGTTCAAACACTTAAGGATTATGGGGTTGATCTACAAAGTGTTCCACTGTTTTGTGATAAAACTAGTGCCATTTGCATTGCTAAAAACCCCGTGCAACATTCTAGAACTAAAAACATTGACATTAGGTATCACTTTCTCCATGATAATGTTGAAAAAGGAAACATTGTGCTTCACCATGTAGATACCAAACTACAATTGGCTGAAATTTTTACAAAACCTTTGGATTTCACTCGTTTTTGTTACATTCGTAGTGAAATAGGGGTTATGCATCCTCATGGCTTAAATTGAGGGGGAGTTTTCAAACTCTAGAAGTCTATGTGTGAATCTGAAATTAAAATAATATGAGCATAATATTTTATACATATATGACTTTGTGATTCCTTTTACATGCTGAAAGTTCTTACTACATTACTCGTGTTGTACATTTTGTAGTTTTGGCCATGTCTAGTAATTGGAATAATTACTTACACTAAATCTAGTCATGGTCAAACTTTCTTGCTGTTTTGAACTTGTTGCATGCTCACAAGTGCTTTTAATCATACAGAATTAATCAAGTAATCAACTCACTTGTTGAGTTTTTTTTATGAACAAATATAAGTTGAGAAAAGATCAAGAAAATATGCATGCATCACACTTCTTCTTTTGAGATGGCTTATCATTGCGCTTAGATATGAACTTGGAAGAAGTTGTGTATGACTAAAACCATGTCCTTAAGCTTTTGATTGTCAAGTGACATAGGCTTGGCTTGGTTGGTTAGAATAAGGCAGATGCACATATAATCTCTTGCAAATATCATATGATCTAAATTTGTGCTTTGAAAAATAGTAAAATGCAGCAACAAGTGTCATGCTTTTAGGTTTTTAAATAGTTAAGTTTGTGAGATCATGACTTGCTTAAATTGAAAATTACATTTGATCTATAGCATGGCTTACACTATTTTATGTATCTCATTGTTGTGATAGTGTAAGTTACTTGATAGTATGACTTGGATGATCTTTGTTTTATATGTATATGTTATAATATGCTCATAACAATTAAAATTTCTCTTTTGAACCTTGCTGAATACATTGTCAAAGGGAGAGATAATATGGTGAATTATGCAAGGGGGAGAAATATGTATAGGGGGAGAAGTTTATTTCTATCTCATTTGATTTTCAAAAAGGGGGAAAATTGTTCTCAAAACTTTTCATGCCAATGTTCGGATTTTAAATGGTGTCGCCAATGCATTCATCAAGGGGGAGATTGTGAGACCTATGTGTGCTGAATACATTGGCTTTGACAATAAAAGTTTTGAATGCTGCCATAACATCTTTTTAGCAAGGTCCGACTCTAGCTACGAGCTTCTGCAAGGTTCGACATAAGGTCCGACTTGCTTTGTCTAGGCCTGATATGTTTTTGGGTAGCTCCGGTGAGCTTTATCTTTAGCTCCGGCATGTCTTTGATAGCTCTGGCATGTCTTTGTTAAGCTCCGATATGTTTTGCTAGGTCCGACTTATGTTGGTTAGCTCCGACATATTTTTCTAACTCCGACTTTTGGGATGACTAGTTCTGACTAGTTTTGGTTAGCTCCGACGCTAGGTCCGACTAGCTTTGGTAAGCTCCGGCGCTAGGTTGTACTAGTTTTAGTAAGCTCTGGTACTAGCTTTGGTAAGCTCCGACTCAAGCTCCGGTTAGCTTTGGCAAGGTTCGGAGCTTGACCGTAATGTTCCAAATTTTCATGTAAAATATTTCAAACTTGCTTTACACTTATGGAAAGGTTGCTTAGTATTCTTTTACTAAGTTTTTGGTGCGTTTTGGTTGATATGGCTGATATGGTTTTGCTATGCTTTGCAACATGCTTATGTGAGGTACTCACGTAAGGTGTTGTGTTTGGAACTGACTTGAGTCAAGTCGCGGACTTGGACTCGTACGAATTGGTTGTTTATTCATGTGCAAGTGTTGCTTGAGTTCAAGACATGGCTGGTGACAGGATCCTTTGTACTAGTCTTAGGGAGGAGATGAGGTTCCAACAACCAAATTCAGGAGGAATTGTGATTGAGCGGGTCAGGAGGTCGCGCAGGATGATTGAATCAAGGGCAGTGCATATGAAGGTTACTGGAAGTTGAAGGAAGGTGTTTGCACGTATGCGTGCAGTGCATGACATGGCAACATGGTTCCGAATATGGTTTATGAATGGGAAGATCTTGTTGGAAGGATCGGATCGTATCAGTTGATGACTTTGGCTGCGGCGGAGTCGGTTATGGCTTGGTATGGAAAGTATCCAGTTGGTTATGATAGGATTTCGTGTGGGTCACGAATTTGAGTTATTTTAGGAATGTGGGATACATTCCTAAGGTGTTTGGAAGTCTTAAGATTGCTTCTATCTGCGTATAGAAGAGTCCTAAGCAGTTATGGAAAGTTTCGATTCGTGAACGGAGTAGGATTAGGGTCCTGATTTGAGTTGAGTTGGCTTTCGAGCTGGTTATATAAGCAAGGGAGGCCAGAGCTCGTGGTAGATGACTTTGGGGCTGTTCCTCTTGTGTTCTATTGAATAAAATTCGTAGTTTGAAGGAACTTTTGTGCCTTGTTCGTCCGACTTGTTCCAGACAAGTTTTACTCATCGAGTTTCTGGACAGCACTACTTTCGTTGGTGGTTTTATCATAACTCGAGTTCTACAGATCCAATTGACGTGATTCTTTTCGGGTTGTCTTCACAACTTGATTATATATCACCTGTCAAAATTTCACGGTCATTGTATTTATGGTTTCTGATCTACACGAGTTTCTTTGCAGCGTTCCATAACTGTTTTTCTCGGGTAGGACAGATTGACCTTTGTTCGATCTTTCGATCATATCTTGAGTTTCTCTCGACGGATTTGAGTGATTCTTCTTGTGTTTTCTTCGTGACTTGATTCTATCTGATATCTATCACTTTTGTCACGGCGAGACACGTTTAGATTAGTCTCACACACGATTTCTCTAACAGATCATTTTTCTTCCGAAGGGGTTGGGATTTAATTGTTTCCGCTGCGTAAGATTTTTTAAATCTACCATTCACTCCCCCTCTGATAGATTTTCATGTGCTCTTCGATCCTACGCACCCTGAGGTGCTCCTGGCAGTGGTGGTAATTGGATAAGAGTACGCGCAAAATTAGCACATTCTCAGGGTTGTTGTCCGTTGATGCAGTGATCGACGCCGAGACCCCATCCTGCTGTCTGGCATTGTTAGCCATAGAAGATGGTGGTGGTGGTGGTACGACGCCCGCTAGGACAACAAAACCCGCCGACTGTTGCACGTTGGAGAGATTCCCTCCAGTAGGTTGCTCAGCGTTGCCGTTGGATGATCTTGCGGTGGAGCTCACCATCTTGAAATCTCAAGAGCCCCCTACCTGGCACGTCAAATGTCGAAGTGTGCGATCGACACTTCCCCCAGTACTACTAGATCATAGCCTGCAGAGGTTCTTGATTGGTTGGGGCGTGCGAGATTATGAACAAGATAGTGACAGGATGATTTTACGTGGTTCGGGCCGCCTGAGCGTAACACGCTACTCCACAGGTTGTGTTGTTGTATGTATGGGTGTATGGTGCTTGTAAGAATGTGAGCTTAGTTGTCTATCTATCGTGCAATACAACAATTTTATAGTCTAAGGACTGACCGTTACATCGGCCTGGCCCGACATGTGGCCCTGGCGGTAGTTAACTGCCTAATACACGATCTGTGCATATTAAGGGCAATTAACAGCATGATAACACGTCTTAATGGTGGCGTTACTGTTGTTCAGAGTCCTCTGATCGTGTGTCATTAATATGGCACTAATGACACACAATCAGGTCTTGTAACTGTAGCTTTAACTGTCCCTTGAATGTCCGTGTCGTTGGAGATCCGCTAGTCTCTTTGTTGCTGTCTCAGGTCCAGAGGTTCGCACGTGGCGGCTCCGGAGCTTCCCGTCGTGGTGAGGCGGGTCTGGAGCCACCATACATGTGGCAGCACCGGAGCTTCCCTCTCCTGGGGTTAGATCTGGGGTCATTAGACACGTGGGAAGACCGGAGCTTCCCCACAGGGGGAGTTAGGTCCGACCTTGTGTTACACGTGGCAATGTCGGAGCTATCCAAACGAGGGAGGCGAGTCCAGTGTTGTGTAGCACGTGTAGCCTTCGGAGGTCTTCAACTCGGGCGGGTGGAACTCCTCGGTGTTTTTTGCGGTATGATGGGGTACCCGGTACACACGGTACTGACAATAGCCTAATATAGTACACATAAGTATGCTAATGGTGAATACTAGGGCTTAGTGGTCCAACGTATGGGGCACAGGTTTACCACTGACAACATCACGATGATTCCTGCCTTGAGCTTGTAGCATAACCGAACGTGGGGGATTACGAAAGATGGACAGGGCTGTCACCACCTGCCGCCCTACCCCTACAACCCGTGGGTCTACGAGACATCCAAAGCTACTTAACTATCTAAGCACCACGTTTTCATGCTAAGTAAATACCTTAAGAGTTCGGATACAAATATCATCCTAAGGCAATGACTAACCTAAACATCGTTGAACCAATGTTGGGACCAAGCACTAACATATTCGCTGGCGTAGCCAGGTTCAAGCACCCTGGTGCACATGCACCAGGGTCTAAAACAGCTGCTCCTTGTTAATATCATAGTTTTAACAAAAAATTTCTTAAAAATTATGCATGTGTAAAGGTGGGGCACCAGGGTCCTTTGTGCTCTAGCTTTGCCACTGAACATATTCATACTAACATAATAATATTAATACCTAATTAGACTATAGTGGTGGTGTATGATGTTCAGGATAACAAGATATGAACATTACGACTAGATCATAATAACATCTACACCTAGTACATACATGGACTCCACAATCAAAAAAACGCTTTGCCCAAGTATATGAATAAATAAAGACATAATAATATTATTATAAAGCATAAAGTCAAAAATAAAAGAAAAGATACATGAGGCATACCTTTCCCAATTTGGACTTGGGACTAGAGGCTCCTCTCTACAACCTAACCTCCACTAAGGACTAAGAGAGCACTAGTGTAATACAAGAGAGAATGCTTAAGTGGTGTGTGGGAGAAGTGAGATACCTCCTATTTATACACAGAGTAGAGGCGGTTCCCGCCACAATTAGCGCACGGATTAGTCTTTACCGCCTTCAGAGAGCCATGTTTGGCGCCAGGGCCAAGTCGGCCGAGCTAGGGGGTCGGCCAACCTGATCCTGCCCCCTCTCGGTTGTGCTTCCTCTGGGTGACTGATATGTGGGTCCATGTTCCTTCCCTGCGTGAATTTCCGTTGGATTCCCACGGATATGCCTGGGAATGGGTCCATGGATCGATGTGATGCCACATGTCGTCTCGTGATTGCATGGAGTGCCACTTTTCAGGATTTCTCCCCTCATTCTCCATCATTTCTACATAAAAGCTCTTGCATGCACTATTTCTCCAAATACATGTGGAATTATGTTAAATCTAACTATGATGTGTGTAAGAAATATTTATTGCCTCACATAATTGAGTTATATTGACGGGCGAAATTGATATATAACGAGCATCTACAATTCCCCAAGCTTACCCTTTGCTCGTCCCGAAGCAAAGATAAATACTTAGGTTGCTGATTAGGAGTTGCTAAAATGTTCTATTTTTCAGAGGTACCAAGTGCACAATAAAATATTCTACCTTGCATTGAATAAATTGGCTATGGTATCTCACCCTTTTTCTTAGTCATTATGGGGCTTATGCGTCATCCTTTTCTTGGGTGGTTGAAGGACAGAACAACAAAATGAGCATGCAACACCTAATGTATGAGTTCTACTCAACTTTCCGGAGAATTTTAAATGGTATTTGAATTTAAGTTCCTCAATTGATGCACTCAATCACTACTATGTGGGAAGTGATATTTGTATCCTCACCAAGGCAACACCTTTATTGTCCTACATCTAAATAATGCTTGTATGTGGATCTTGGTAGGGATAGAGTAGGCATATTTCCAACACATATATTGCTAAGTCAAAAGAGTAAGCCTTAGGAGAAAACAAATCATACTTTTTGATCAAGATTTGGCAAGTGTGATGGAATATTTGTGGAATGGAAATATGAAGATGAATCCTTTGTATGTACTCTTTTTTTGTGAGGATGAAACATAGCTACTTATTCTTTTTTTTTCTCATGCTCTTGTACATAAGCATTTTTTAGCCATGTCTTCTACTCCTCTTTTCTTTGCAAATATTTTGAAGAGAGTATTATGCAAGGAAAACATGGAGTATCTTTTTGATGGTGGAATGGTATGATGGATTTTTGCTAATTTCTAGTGTAGAAGTTTAGCATGTTCCCATGCAATCTTGATCTTAAAAGCATCAAAATATTCTCACATAGGTCTATACTAATTTGACTAGGCTCAATGTGAAGGCGAATAGCATATGCATAGGGTTTATCAAATTCAAATCATCATATGACTTTGGTAGGAATTTCTATCAAATGAGGAACTTCCATTTTAATTTTTCCTCTGAGAAATCAAGCTTCACTTTCAATTAGAGTATAGCAGCTCTTATCACTATATCATACCCCACAACAACCTAGAATTGGATTTAGCCTTTGCTACCCGCAAATTCCAAGTTTAAGGCAAGGATATTCTATGCCAATAAATGCAATACTTGAGAATACTAAGTTTTATGCAAGGGAATAGAGAAAATAAAACAGAGCAACTATTCCTCATTTCAACTTATGCAAAGTAAAAATATTCTTACCGCACATATTTTATTTTATTAACCTAACCTATACTACATTATTATATTTTTTGATGCAAATGTGGTGGAAAGAAAGAAATAAAATAAATTAATGCAAATGAGGTGTGATACAAGTTACCTTGAGTGGGGGGGGGGGGGGGGTGTCCTCCCCCAAGCTTGTCCTTGGTCAAGGTCCACGATAGGGGTTGAAACCCCTAACGGCGGAGGTAGGCCATGAGTTTGGCCTAACCTTGATGCAGCATGACTTTGACATTAGAGGGTTAAATATCGATGTTGTGTTGCCTCTCATGGATGCCATGAGTGTGGTCGAGAAGAGTGTTGTTGATGCCGCTCATCCGCACCTCAAGGTCTCCCATATGTCTGGTGTCATCCTTCATTCCTTGGTTAAGGTCATGATAACCTCTAACCATAAAGGAATAAGGTGTACCCATCATGTGTGATCCACCATTCCTTGGCTAAGGTCAAAACAACCTTTAGCCACAAAGGAACAACGTGCACCCAACATGTGTTGGGTGTGATCTATCGTTTTTGGTTAAGGTTAAAATAACCTTTAGCCAGAGAGGAACAATGTGCACCCAAAGATAGTGGCACTCCCTTGAGATAGAATGGGTGCTTAGAATAGTGGGAGCATAGAGACCCCACTTATACATGGCAGCCTATTGGTTGCTCATGGAGGGTTTTCATGTCAAACCTCCATCCTTGTAATGCTTTGATTGGCCCTCGGAATTAAATCTCGATAGATTTCAACCATGCTTGGTTACTCATTGGCCAATAGATCTTGAAATGGTACCTCCAAATTGACTTTTTGTATGCCTACATATAAACATTACCCCTGCAAGCTCCCCTCTTGGATAAAGAGGGATGGTTAGCTCTCGGCATTTGTACAGCTAAAACTTTGGGTTAGATGACCGAATTTAATTTGTACATAAGGGAAAAAAAACAACAAAGATACATCGGGTCCAAATTCGAGTGCATCCATAACAATGTGTTGTTCATTGATATAAGATAGGAGCTTTATAAATTAATTAATTTGCATATTTTCTAAATCCCTTACTTATAGCAATACAAGTGATAGATGTACACTCTATGAGTTCCTTCATCTTAAATTTTCTAACCATCTTTATTTTTTACAAGAGCAATTGTTTATCATTTGGTGCATGACAAACAAGATTCTCAATTTTTATCCTCCTGAACAAATTTAATGTAATCCCTAGGAATTACAAAGTTAGTGATCCATGTATGAATGAGTTTCAAAGCAAACTTATGGACATCACTATTCCTATATTGCTACAAGACAATTCAACTATTATGTTATTTCATAAGCTTTGTTTGCTAAACCTAGGCAGAGAATGACTAAGTCAGTTAAACAATACTTATGAAATTTTTGGTACTTGTTTGAATTTACTCAAAGTAAAGTGACATTCCTTTTGAGAAATAAAAAAGCAATGCCAACACTTAGGTTCTGTTTGGTTCGGTTCCAGATTCATACAGAATCAGAATCACTTCAGTTTCACTCAGAAATTGGTTTTAGACTGTGAAACAGAATCACCCTAGAAACCGTTTGGTTATTTTTTTGGTTTCAGTTTCAGGAGAGAAGAGAGAAAGGCTGAAATGACCCATTTATCCCTGCTAGTTTGCTGCTGTTATTTCTTTCTTTCTTTTTCATTTGTAATTCAACAACCATGCTGACGATAGATGAAATTGCCTCTAGTCAGAATTTGAACGTTGAGTCATTCTATTAGCATGTTCAAAGTTCATATAAAAGAAGAATATTACTTCTGCTCCTAACTTGACCACACACACAAAAAAGTCACTCTATTAGCATGTTCAAAGTTCATATAAAAAAGAATATTACTTCTGCTCCTAACATGACTACACACGTAAAAAAAAGTCGTTCTATTAGCATGTTTAAAGATCATATAAAAAAGAGAATATGACTTCTGCTCCTACCGAGACCCTACACAAAAAAAGGAATAGGCTTGCTTCTGGTCTGTACAGAATAAGGACATAAAGCAAACATTGTATTAGAAAATGGATTGAACGACATATATAATTGATTTGTGAAGCTTTGACTGATCTACGATCTAGCTTCCATTATTGCAGATGCAATCTCATCACGGAATCTATCCATACTTCTGTGACTAGCTGAAGACGTCGATACGTCGGATGAATTTGATGGTGGTGCATGTCGTGCACATCTGTGAGGTATTATAGGCACATAATATGGATCTCGATCACATATCTGAAAATGCTTATCAAGAGCATGATTTTCACGTATGAAGTTATGAAGACACGTTGTTGCAGCCACAATCATCTTTTGCTTTATCATTGGATAACTTGGCATCTTCAAGAGAATTCTCCACTTCATCTTCTATACACCAAAAGTGCGCTCAATAAAATTGTGAATACTTGAGTACAAATAGTTGAATGTTTCTTGTTCCCCACTAGGTGCTGCGCCCCTCCTCCAATCCGGTACATTGTATCTTTGTCCCTTGTAGGGTGCCATGTAACCCAATCTATTTGGATAACCCGCATCAACCAAATAGTATTTTTCCGCAGAGAAAATTATGTATTGATGTTGTAATAAATAGAAAAAAATTACAACACGGAGTGTGAAGAATTTTTTACCCTGTGGAGGATGTTGGAATATTGAAGTATCATGCTCAAGAGCATGAAATAGAACAGTTGTATCATACATAGAGCCTGGTTGTCCAATAGATGCATATATGAAGCGCATATCAAAATCAGCCACTACCATCACATTTTGAGTTGGTGCACCAATCTACCAATATATCTAACATAATCTCGTGCAGGTGGGATGCAACCAATGTGTAGAGGTGGGCGTTCGGTCTAGGTTCGGGTATTTCGGTCTTTTTCAAAATTCGGTTTCTTGAAATCACTACCCGAATAATATTAGGTACCCGGAAAACTTGGGTACCAAAATTTCGGTTTGGTCTGCGGTTCTACCCGATATATCCGAATTATACATTATATTCATGTCATGTTTGCACAAATTTAATTTAATTCATGAATTTAATCTCATGAGGTAATTTAATATAAATTGACAAATGACAAATCACAAATAAACGTATAATCCAACAACTTCACACATCACAACTTGAAAATAAAATATCAAAATCTGAATTGTTCATAGTTTACCACGCATAATTTAACTTATTATTTGATGGACCGACTATTTGGTTATTTCGGTTACCCGAGGGTGGTACCCGAATCCAAGATTTAATTTTTGGTTATTTATATTCGCTACCCGAAAAGTACCCGATACCCGATATTTTGGTCTTTTCGGTTCTGGTCTCGGTTTTTTTGGTTTTGATTTTTCGGTTCCGGTTTTTTTGCCCACCCCTACCAATGTGAGTGCCATCAATAGCTTCACTTCAATCTTTAAAAAGAGGCCACATTCTCTGATCATCTCTGATCCTATTATGCACAGTTGTGAAATTGCATAAGAATTGAATGATGAGGAGGAGTAAACCTTCCTCGTCAATATAAGCAAAAAATCATTCAATCCTATTGCAATTCAAATGATGAGAAATTTCAACTCGTCCCTCAATTGAAGAGCAGTTCGGGTTGAAGTTCGTTGTGTAAGAAACCAACGATCATGGATTTTGGTGTACCCTTCATGTTCGATGTCTTTTTCCAAGTTGAGGTTGGAGTTCAATGAGCTTCATATTGCTCTTCCATCAAGCCATCATCTTGAGCTTCCTCCACCATGAAATCAAAACGAGATCGATGCAGGAATATGCTCTTGAATCCTCTCGATGGTGCGTTGGGCTTGATGAGGCCTTCCAAACTCTTTACAAGTTTCCTCCTGGCTGCATTAAAATAAAAAACAAATAAAACAACTTGAAAATAGATTACGTTAGCTCAAAAGAAAATTTAACCCTTTGTCAAATTATTTTACCCAACTTGAAACAACTTGCAAATGCAATGAGGATTAAGGGAAATCTTTTTGGTTTGAATTAGCAAGATGAATTAAAGTGGTTATGCCCAAAGTTCATATCTGTCGGTACCCTAGATACTAGGTACCCCTAATACCGCACCTAAAACCAATGTGTTCCTATGTCCGAGTTGAAGACTTCCAAAGGCAACACGCGTCCTGCAGCACTGGGCCCGCATCCCTCATTTGGGTAGCTCCAGTGCTGCCACGTGTCCTGCAGGGTCGGATCCACCCTCCTTCACATGGAAGCTCCAGTACCTCCACGTGGCTAGCAACCGCAGACCTAAAGCTCTGGTGCCGCCATGTGTCAAGTGGCTCCGGACCTGCCTCCCCACAGAGGGAAGCTCCTGAGCTGCCACATGTTAGACCTTCGGATCTGAGCCTGCAACGGGAAGACTTTAGGATCTTCAACATCACAGACATTCAAGAGGCTACTAAACAACCATTACAAGACCGGATTAATGTGTCATTAATTCAGTATTAATGACACATGATCAGAAGACTTTTAATATAGGTAATGCTGCCATTAAGGAACGTTATCACATTGTTAATAACTCATAATACCAGTAGATCATGTGTAGGGTGATTAATATAGCCGGGGCCACCTGTCAAGCCAGGCAAGCTCTGTAACGGTCAGTCTTTAGCATATAAAAGGGTTGCGCTGCACGATAGAAGAAAACTCAGCTCACACGCATACAAGTAACCTCAAACACTCGCCATATACTCATACAATAAACAACCACCCCGTGGAGTAGGGTATTATGCTCAGGCTGTCTAAACCACGTAAAAACCCCTGTGTCATCATCTTGTTCGTGATCTTATGTGCCCCATCCAAATATGAACCTCTGTGGACTACGCTTTAGTAGTATCGGGGAAGTGTCGTTGCTACACTTTGACATCTGGCACGTCAGGTAGGGGGATAAGATCTTAAGTTGGTGAACTCCGCCGCAACTTTATCCAACGGTTTGGATGAGTAGCCTGCTAGAGAAAATCCCTCCAACGTGCAGCAGCCAGCCAAAGCTGTTATTCCAGTGGGTGTCGTTCCACCACCACCTCCACCATCTCAGCAAGATGGTGTATTCGCGTCGGTCACTGCATCGACGAACAATCTTGAGAACATGCTGAACGCAGTGCAAACTCTACTTCAACGTCCTCCAGCGCCCGAAGAACCTCAGGGCGTGATGGAACAATGGTGTGCTGATGTGGAGCATTTGGTTGTAGCTGCAACCAATGCCATCAGCAATCAAGGTCCACCCCATGCTGGGCAGGCACCTACTCGGAATAGGACCTTGGCTGCTAGACTTGGTCCTCAGGTGTCACAACACAGGAGACGTGCACCGTCCCAGCAAGTGACGTCGCTGCCCTCCAAGGCATGCCGCACTCATACGGCGTCGAGGCTCCCAATGCAGGACTTCCGATTAGAGCTCGACTACTGATACATGAGGTAGTACGGCCGCGTCCATATCGAGCGCGCTCGCGAGAGGCGAGAGACTCGGGAAAACCCTTCTCCTCTAGGAGTGGGGGGGGCGGTTGTTCAGCCCTGGCCATGCATCTTCACATGGTCGAATATCCACCCATGTTTTGACCTCATTTGCTGAAGAAGTATGATGGGACAGTCAGCGTCATCGAATTTCTTCAAATCTACTCCACTGCCATCCTCGCGGCTGGTGGCAATGAGGCTGTGATGGCCAACTACTTCCCTGTGGCTCTAATCGGGACAGCAAGGTCCTCGTTCATGAGTCTCCCTCCTGACTCTGTCTACAGTTGGGGGGAACTTTGTCACTAGTTCACTGCCAACTTTGAAAGCTCCTACACCTGACCTGGCACAGAGTTGGATCTATTCACCGTACAACAGAAGGCGGGAGAATCGCTTCCATCATTCATCTAGTGGTTTTGTCAGGTACAAAATATAATTCCTTCTATCTCCAACGCCTCTATCATTGTTGCATTCCAACAGGGAGTTAGAGAAAAGAAGATGCTGGAGAAGCTGGCAACCAAAGATGTCAGCAACATCACAGAGCTCTTCATCCTAGCTGGCAAATGTGCTAGGGTTGTGGAGGGTCGAGAGATGCACTCCAAACCAGCTGCGGAGGCTGGTAAATCTTCCTCCAAGGCTGAAGCTACTGCCTTAGACAGTGGAAAAAAGAAGAATAAGTCCAACGACAAGAAGAAGTCATTGGCCGGCACACCTGCTGCTGCTCCTGGTGGTCGGGGGCCACGCCCCGAAAAACAACCTCGACCATCAACTAATGATGGTGATGGAGTGAAGATGTGGTGTCTGATTCATAAATCGAACACCCATAATCTTGAACACTGTCGCAAGGTCCAGCCGCTTGTTGAACGCAACAACAAGTGCCAAGAAAAAACCCCTTTCCGCCAAGGGGAAGGGAAACAGAAATTCGGTGAAGCTCCATTTGATCAGGAGCTAGGCTTCCAGGACGCCGAGAAGTCCCTGAAGGTCGTCTACAACACTGTGGACAACGACTTCAACATATCTGACAACGAGCGTCGAAAGACTCTTCATATCATATATGGGGGGTCATGGGACATTACCTCCCAGCGTTTCCTCAAGACAATGTGTCGGGAGATGGTTGCCGTAGCTCCCACTGCCAAGGCATAACCTCATTGGAAGTGAATGGACACTACCATCACCTTCGATGCTTTGAATTGCCCGAAGAACATGACCAGAGATGGTTAGTTGCCCTTGATGGTCTCTCCTACCATGAACAACATCCAGCTCTATCATGTCCTGGTGGACGGAGGTGCGACGCTCAACCTCCTCAGTTTTGCAGCTTTTGCGAAGCTCTAGCTCAGCCTATCGGACCTTAGGCCCTCATGACCATTCTCTGGAGTAGGTTTGTGAGCCATCACTCCTCTCAGATCAATTACACTCCTGGTGATCTTTGGGACTACAGACAACTATAGGTCCGAGAAGCTGGTCCTTTGTGGCACACATGAGCCTTCTCTTCAACGCCATCCTAGGCAGACCAGCCCTGTATAGGTTTATGGTTGTAGCTCATTACTGCTATCTGGTGTTGAAGATGCGGACTCCTTCATGCGTCCTTCGGATCTATGGGGATCGCGATGCTGGAGTCACTGCGCTAGAAGAACTTCATGCGCTCGCAACGGCGCACGAAGAAGAATCTTGCAAGGAGCGACCAGCTCATCAGCCTTCGAGCTCACGTCAGTGTGGCTCAAATTATGCACCTCGTGTGCAACCAAGCGGCGACACTGACATCCCTGTCAAAGTCATCCAAATTGGTTCCGATGCTACTTAGACCACTCGTATATCGGGAGGTCTGGACGACAAATAGGAACTCATGCTCGTCACTTTCCTTCGGGCGAATGTAGACGTGTTTGCATGGCAACCATGATAGATGCTTGGGATCCCTAGGGAGGTGATCAAGCACAACCTTTAGATATACCCCGATGCACAGCCAGTACATCAAAAGCCACAGAAGCAATATGTCGAGCAGTAGAACTTCATCAGACAAGAAATCAATAAGCTGCTCAATGCTGGTTTCATCCGGGAGGTTCACTGATGAGGACATCACAACAGCGGAGATGCACATTGAACTGCAAGGACCAATCACAAGAGCACGAGCACGGTTATTAAATCGGCAGGTGAATTCGTTCCTAACTTCTTTTGCATGTGAGTTTGAGAATAGATTGCTATGTGATGATTTAATTGTTATTAGGAATAATGGAGAAGATCAACAAGTGAAGGAAGGAGGCCTTGGGAGCATGGAGAACCAGCTGGGACGTCCACAAGTTGATGGAAACAGTTTACAACTCGGACTCGAGTTCAACTCGGAGTCCAGGAGCAGTCCACCTTAAAACAGACGCCCAGGAGGCATACGGACTCCATTTTCGACGTTCTACATATGCACGGAAAGAGGAGAAGATAAACTTTCCAATGGTTCTGGTCCCACCTCAAAATTCTTCCTGAGTCATCTGAAATCGTCGAAACAAGTCGAGTTCAGATTTCTGTCTGGTGCTGCACCACCGAATCGGGCCTTTGGGCCTTGTATCCCGTAAGAGTCCATTAGGGACGCATCTAATCGTGATTTGGTCGAAACCTAGCCTATAAATACTGCATCCGCCGGTCATATTCGGTGGGTTTTGCTTAGATCAATAATATCGCCGTTCTACGGTTTGTGAGACCCCAACTTCGCGATTTCCTGATCGTGTCATCGACGTTCTTGCTCGTGTTCTCGGTTGCACTTGCAGGGATTAGCCTTCTCGGCGAGGTCAAGCATGTGCAGCACGGTTGATAACTAACATAGCCATGGTGTAGTGATTGCAGGGATACTCGAACCGCTCGAGTGCCGCAGATCATCAACGTCGAGTTCTCCACCCCAATCGACATACCTTCCGGAAGATCGGACCTAAACCTACTCATCAATTGGTACCAGATTTCCAGGTTGCCCGTGAGGTATCTTGTTTTTCCTTCCATTAGATCAATTTTGTTTCGTACCTAGAGTCCACAGAAAAGCCACAAAAAAAATTAGATCATTTTACCGCTTCCCAGACTATAGTGCCTGCAGTTTCGTTTTTCAGTTTGCATTGTTGAGTTTGCATTTGTGTGGTTGAGTCTTGTTGCTGATTTAGCTTTGTGTTTTGGGTCCTAGTTATCGTGTTTCGTTTTTGTTTTCTTGCTGTTCGACACCTGTTCCACAATCCCTAAATAACAAACCGATCCACCACGTTCATCGGTTTGCCCTAGCTAGCCGCCTTGCGTGAACTCCCGCATCGCCAGCCCCATATTAGGTGACAAACCTTTGTGCCACTCATCCTTGAATCATCACACACCACACCCATTAGTTGCTGTGCAAATTCCCGATCGTTTTCATATCCGATTGCGAGTTCTGTTCTCAAACCGAGTTGAAATCAACATCCAAAAAACGTAACTTGGACAGCCTACCTTAAAACGGCCATAACTTTCGCATACGAACTCGAAATCGGGCGATTTTTTTTTTCAAATTCATCTACGCGAAATTTCGCATCCGATTTTCCGCCGCATAGCCGCGTTCGGCGAAATTAGATTGCCCAAATTCCCGTCGGAAGATAGGCTATCCGGCCTCCGAAGTTTCAACATGAATTTTAAAGAATATTCTTGATTTTCTATAGGCCGCATATTACATCCAATTGAGCTGAAAATTTGTGTGCTTCCTATATTTGTGATCCTGAGTAAAGAAAAAATATCAAAAAAATATTACAAAAAAGAAAAAAAAATAGTGAAGAGCACACATATTAAAGCAATTGGCCTATACCACTTGGTGCTGTTTTGTTGGTTATATCATTCTGTCTTTCTTTTGCCTTGATACTTCCTTGTGTTGTGCTAGGCTCTAGGGCACTCGGTTGATCAGCAACAGTTTCCTACATTGAATACTTATTCAACTTTGTTTAGCTGTTAACGATTTTCTGCTTATTAGCCACCATATTGTGCCATCCAAGCTCCACCTTTCTCTTGAGCATAACAGGTACCTTTGCAATCACCCCACGCTTCATTGGTTCATCTCACCGTCCACACCACCTGTTGTGTCGGTAAGAACACCTGTAAGAGCGTGGTAAGACGCTTGAGCGAGAGAGATTGTTTTCTTCCACCTTCCACATTGTCACTGTAGTTGATAGGGATAACATATTTTTTTGTTGTCTTTTGTTTCCTACTAACAATGGCAGGAGAAGAAAATAATGATGAATGTGTTCAACATGCTGAGTTACATGATATGATGAAGACCATGACGGATATGTTCGCCAAATACAATGTAGCAACGGAGGAGTCATTGGCGAATTTGACTCACCAACTGGATGACCTTGCTCTTTGGATGAATACTTTTGAGGCTCGGTTGCCTCTCGCTGGAAGACAAGAAGACAATTCTTATGATGAACTGGAAAATCACAATAATCAGCCAAGACTGCCACTTTATCGTCGAGGTATGGGAGGTAATAATCATAACAATTATAATCGCCCTCCTGATGATCCTTTTGCTAAAGTGAAATTTACTATACCCTCCTTTTCTGGTGCTTATGATGCTGAGGCTTATCTTGATTGGGAGATGACAGTAGAGCAAAAATTTAATTCCCATCTTGTTCCTGAACAACATAGAGTTCGTCAAGCCACTAGTGAGTTTAAGGACTTTGCTATCATATGATGGAATGAACTTGTTAAAACTAGAACTGATCCTCCAACATGGGATAGATTAAAGGAAGCTATGCGTGTTCGATTTGTTCCTCCATCTTTTCAGCGGGACCTTCGCAAAAAATTGCAGCGTTTATACCAAGGAAACATGTCCGTAGAGGAGTATTATCAAGAGTTACAAAAGGGTATGCTGCGTTGTGGGGTAGTAGAGGACATGGATGATAAAATAGCTCGTTTTTATGGGGGGTTGAGGCGTGAAATTCAGGACATTGTTGATTACAAGGAATATGATACTGTTAACAGATTGTTTCAGCTTGCTATGTTTGCAGAAAAAGAATTGCAGGGCCGACAACAACAGCAACAACGCACGAGGAGCAACTTCACTACACCATCCAAAACAGCACCATCTTCGACCCCCATGCAGCGACTACACCACCCAATAGCGGCCAACGAACTATACCTGCTGCTCCACCTTCTCGCGTGCTGGAAGGCAGGAAGGCGACATCATTCAAGCCTTTGTCGTCCACTCCTTCTACGGGTCGTACTTCTGACATTAAGTGTCACCACTGCCAGGGACTTGGTCATATGATGAGAGATTGCCCGAGCAAACGAGCATACATAGCACACGATGATGGCGGGTATGATAGTACTTCGGATGTTGAAGATGAATATTCTCTTGCTACTGACTTTACAGATCCAAATGACGAACACACCGAAGAAGAGGTACTTGGTACAGCGGTGACGGAGAACTAAAGGAGCATCATTGTGAAGCGTGCCTTGAGCTCCAAAGTGGAGACCGACGACAAGCTACAACGACACAACCTGTTTCACATGTTTCTCGTCGTCAAGGACTGCCGTGTACACACTATAATTGATGGAGGTAGCTGCAATAACTTGGTGAACACGGACGTCATCAATAAACTCGGTTTGACAACAAGAGCACACCCTCATCCGTACCACATTCAATGGTTCAACAACAGCGGTAAGGTTCGGGTAACACAAACAGCGAGAGTACATTTTTCAATTGGTTCATACCATGATTTTGCTGATTTTGATGTTGTTCCTATGGATGCTTGTTCTCTTTTATTGGGTCGTCCTTGGAAATTTGATACAGATGCTATTCATCATGGTAGAACCAATAAATATACTCTCATGCATAAGGGAAAGAAAATCACTTTGCTCCCCATGACTCCTGCTGAAATTGTGCATTTTGAGAAGAGTAAAATTTGTGAGGTCAAAGCAACAAAATTAGAATCTGAAAAACAGCAAGTTATTAAGTTAAAATCACCATCGTTGCTCGCAACTAAATCTGAACTTGCTGATTTATTCGATGCTTAGGGGATGTGCTATGCTTTAGTTTGCAAAGAAGCCATGTTTTCACTTCATGAATTGTCTATTGCATCGCCCCCTGCTGTTGCTAACCTTTTGCAGGAGTTTGAGGATGTGTTTCCCTCCGAGATACCCCCTGGTTTACCACCGATGAGAGGCATTGAATACAAGATCGATTTGATTCTAGGAGCAAGTTTGCCAAATCGTGCAGCATACAGGGCGAATCAACAAGAAACTAAGAAAATTCAGCGACAAGTCCAAGATCTTTTGGACCGCAGGTACATTCGTGAAAGCCTTAGCCCTTGTTCCGTTCCTGTTCTTTTGGTTCCTAAGAAAGATGGTAGTTGGCACATGTGTGTTGATTGTCGAGCGATTAATAACATCACCATTCGATATCGTTATCCTATTCCTCGATTAGATGACATGCTTGATGAATTGAGTGGTGCTATCATCTTCACAAAAATTGACTTGCGTAGTGGTTACCACCAAATTAGAATGGCACTAGGAGATGAATGGAAAACTGCATTTAAAACCAAGTTTGGACTTTATGAGTGGTTAGTCATGCCTTTTGGTTCAACTAATGCACCCAACACCTTTATGCGATTAATGAACGAGGTTTTACGTGCTTTTATTGGACAATTTGTGGTGGTTTACTTCGATGATATCCTCATTTACAGCAAGTCATATGATGAACATCTTGATCATTTACGTGCTGTTTTTACTGTTTTGAGAGATGCACGTTTGTTTGGTAACATCAAAAAGTGCATATTTTGCACCAATCGAGTCTCGTTTCTTGGCTATGTCGTTTCCTTGCAGAGAATTGAGATGGATGGGGCAAAAATTGAAGCAATCACCAGCTGGCCAGCCCCAACAACCGTCACACAAGTTCGTAGTTTTCTTGGTCTTGCAGGTTTTTATCGGCGCTTTGTGCGGGATTTCAGCACCATTGCAGCACCTCTACATGAGCTAACGAAGAAGGGAGTTCCATTTCGATGGGGGGAACAGCAGCAACAAGCTTTTGATGCTCTCAAATCGAAGCTTACACAAGCACCATTACTACAACTTCCTGATTTTGACAAGACCTTTGAGCTAGAATGCGATGCAAGCGGCATTGGTATTGGAGGCGTTCTCATACAAGGAGGTAAACCCGTTGCTTTCTTTAGTGAAAAACTTCATGGTCCTTCTCTGAATTATTCCACTTATGATAAGGAATTGTATGCCTTAGTACGTGTATTACAAACTTGGCAACATTATCTTTGGTCTAAGGAGTTTGTCATACATTCCGATCATGAATCATTGAAGTATCTTCAGTGTCAAACCAATCTGAATAAACGACATGCTAAATGGATTGAGTTCATAGAGTATTTTCCATACATCATTAAGCATAAGAAAGGGAAGGAAAATATCATTGCCGATGCATTATCTAGGCGTTATACCATGCTGTCCCAACTTGATCATAAAATCTTTGGTTTGGAAACAATTAAAGCATTATATCCTACTGATTTGGACTTCAAAGATGCTTTTGAAAATTGTAGAGAAGGAAGAACTTGGAATAAATATGTGCTGCGAGAGGGTCTCCTCTATAGTGCTAACAAGCTATGCGTTCCAGCTAGCTCCGTTCGTCTATTGCTTTTGCAGGAAGCACATGGAGGAGGTTTGATGGGACATTTTGGAGTGAAGAAAACTGAAGATGTGCTGTCCACACACTTCTTTTGGCCAAAGATGAGGCGTGATGTCGAGCGCTACGTGTCATGATGCACTACTTGCAACAAAGCTAAGTCTCGCCTTAACCCACATGGTCTTTATATGCCTCTTCCTGTTCCTAGTGTACCTTGGGAGGATATTTCTATGGACTTTTTTTGGGATTGCCTAGGACTAAGAGGGGGAGGGATAGTATTTTTGTAGTTGTTGATCGTTTTTCCAAAATGGCACACTTTATACCTTGTCATAAGAATGATAATGCCTCTCACATTGCTGATTTATTTATGACAGAAATTGTTTGTTTACATGGTGTGCCAAATACCATTGTTTCTGATCGTGATGCAAAATTTTTAAGTCATTTTTCGAGAACTTTGTGGTATAAATTGGGAACCAAGTTGCTGTTTTCAACTACATGTCACCCACAGACGGATGGACAGACCGAGGTAGTTAATCGTACTTTATCCACTATGTTGCGGGCTGTCTTGAAAACAAATTTGAAGTTGTGGGAGGAGTGTTTACCACATATAGAATTTGCTTACAACAGATCCGTTCACTCCACGACAAAGGTAAGTCCATTCCAGGTAGTGTATGGTTTCAATCCCCGTGCTCCTATTGATTTACTACCTTTGCCTCCTTCTGAAACTATAAATTTGGATGCTACACAACGATCTGAATTCATTCTTAAGATGCATGAAACTACAAAGAAAAATATTGAAATGATGAATGAGAAGTATAGGATTGCAGGTAGTAAAGGTAGAAAAGAAGTAAAACTTGAACCGGGTGATTTGGTGTGGTTACATTTGAGAAAAGAGTGATTTCCCGACTTGAGAAAATCTAAACTTATGCCACGAGCTGCTGGTCCTTTTAAGATCGTTGAAAAGATTAATGATAATGCATATAAGCTTGAATTGCCTCCCGATTTTGGGGTTAGTCCTACATTTAACATTTCAGATTGGTGACCGTACTTGGGAGAAGAAGATGAACTTGAGTCGAGGACGACTCCAATTCAAGAGGGGGAGGATGATGAGGACATCACAACAGCGGAGATGCACATTGAACTGCAAGGACCAATCACAAGAGCACAAGCACGGTTATTAAATCAGCAGGTGAATTCGTTCCTAACTTCTTTTGCATGTGAGTTTGAGAATAGATTGCTATGTGATGATTTAATTGTTATTAGGAATAATGGAGAAGATCAACAAGTGAAGGAAGAAGGCCTTGGGAGCGTGGAGAACCAGCTGGGACGTCCACAAGTTGATGGAAACAGTTTACAACTCAGACTCGAGTTCAACTCGGAGTCCAGGAGCAGTCCACCTTAAAACAGATGCCCAGGAGGCATACGCACTCCGTTTTCGACGTTCTACATATGCACGGAAAGAGGAGAAGATAAACTTTCCAATGGTTCTGGTCCCACCTCAAAATTCTTCCTGAGTCACTGGAAATCGTCGAAACAAATCGAGTTCAGATTTCTGTCCGGTGCTGCGCCACCGAATCGGGCCTTTGGGCCTTGTATCCCGTAAGAGTCCATTAGGGACGCGTCTAATCGTGATTTGGTCGAACCCTAGCCTATAAATACTGCAGCCGCCGGTCATATTTGGTGGGTTTTGCTTATATCAATAATATCACCGTTCTACGGTTTGTGAGACCCCAACTTCGCGATTTCCTGATCGTGTCTTCGATGTTCTTGCTCGTGTTCTCGGTTGCACTTGCAGGGATTAGCCTTCTTGGCGAGGTCAAGCGTGTGCAGCATGGTTGATAACCAACGGAGCCATGGTGTAGTGATTGCAGGGGTACTCGAACCGCTCGAGTGCCGCAGATCATCAACGTCGAGTTCTCCACCCCAATCGACATACCTTCCGGAAGATCGGGCCTAAACCTACTCATCATTCACCATCCGCGGTGGCTGGCAAACACAGTTGTTGTACCAAAGGCCAACGAGAAGCTTCGGATGTGCATAGACTACACCTCCTTGAATAAGGCATGCATAAAAGACCCATTTCCACTTCCTAGAATAGATTAGATAGTGGATTCTACCTCCGGGTGTGAGTTACTGTGTTTACTAGACGCATATTCTTGATATCATCAAATTCAAATGTCTAGGGAAGATGAAGAGCATACTGGCTTCATTACTGTAGGTGGGTTATATTGTTACATTGCCAAAATTCTGCTTCAACTTTTGTGCGAGCCATGGACAAAACATTTGGAAAGCTCATCAGGGACTTGGTGGAGGTCTATGTCGATGTCATCATCGTCAAGGTGAAGAACAAGGAATCACTCCTTGACAATCCACAAGCCATCTTCGACAAGCTGCACTTGACATGTACGAAGCTCAACCCTGACAAGTGCATCTTCGGGGTTAACTTCGGAAAGCTCCTTGGTTTCTTGGTGACTCACCGAGGAATTGAGCCAAATCCAGCGAATATCAAGGCCATCGAAGAGATGCGACTCCCAACCCGCATCAAGGACGTCCATAAGCTGACTGGATGTCTAGCTGCCCTCAGCCGATTCATTTCAAGACCGACAGAGCGGGCGCTTCCCTTCTTCAAGCTATTGAGGAAGTCTGTGCCATTTCACTGGTCCGAAGAAGCAGAGAAGGTGTTCCAAGAGCTCAAGCAGCTCCTCACCACACTACCAGTTCTGGTAGCTCCGAAGCCTGGTGAGCCTCTTTTGCTTTACATTTCGGCAACTATGGAGGTTGTCAGCATGGTTCTGGTCGTGGAGAGCCCGAAGCCATCTTCAACTCAGGAGCCTAGACCCCTTCGGGAGGGTCTGGAGCTACTTGAAGGCAAGTCCGGGTCCCAACCCCCAAACACAGATCCTAAAGGCAAGAGGCCTAAGGATCAACCTATTTTAATCGAGGGAGTTCCCACAATTCAAGAAGAAGGTTCGGATCCCTCCGAGGAGGTCCGAGTTGAAGAAGAAGATTTGGACCCCTCCGGGAGAGTCCGGGTCGATAGAGAAGAAGCTCAAGGCCCTTTTGGGAGGATCCGTACCGTCCAGCGGCCAGTGTACTTCGTCAGTGAAGTGCTCCTTGACACCAAGACTCACTACATTGAGGTGCATAAGCTGCTATATGCAATCCTTATTGCCTCAAGAAAGCTACGTCACTACTTTCAGGCCTAAGAGATATCAGTGGTAACCTCCTTTCCACTGCGTGCTATATCACATAATCCAAATTCTACTGGAAATATTGCCAAGTGGGCTTCAGAGGTGGCAAAATTCAATCTCGAATTCATGCCTCGACATGCTATCAAGAGTCAGGCGCTGACTGACTTCATGGCAGAGTGGACTCCTTCTTGATCAACTCCAGGGGGCCTTAGTGAGCAGAAGCCAGAATATATGGTCCCGGACTTCACTGAACCTCACTAGACACTCTACTTTGACGGCTTCGTGCAGAAGCAGGGGGGCGGAGCTGGAATCCTTCTCCTCGTCCTGACCGGGGAGAAGGTCAAGTACATGGTCCACCTTGATTTCAAGGCGACCAACAACATGGCAGAGTACAAAGCTCTCATCTATGGACTCAAGGTGGCGCTATCATATGGCGTCAAGCAACTGCTAGTGAAGGGTGACTCATAACTCATCATCAAACAAGTCAAAGGTGAATGCAGTTGCAACAATCCCCAACTCGCTGCTTATTTACTTAAAGTCCAGAAGCTGCGAAAAGACTTCCGTGTCCTAGATCTCTGTTATGTCTAGTGTCTCAACAACGCTGAAGTTGATGATATCTCGACGAAGGCTTCAATAGGAGCTCAAGCTCTAGACGGATTTTTTGTCAGAAGGTTGTCAGGACCTGCCGCTCAGTCCGCCAAACTGAGTGATGGGGGCAGGACCATCACCTTGAAGCTGGCGGTCCCGGTGGCCCTGTTACCATGGCGTCCACCAAGGATTGTAGGCGCTGTAGGAAGCTCTGAGCAACCCAGCACGCAAGATCCAGAAACTCAAGTTAGCTCCAATGCATGGATCTCGGAGACCCGGAGCTACTTGAAGGACAATATCCTTCCTGAAGACAACGCTTCTGCTGATCGAATTGTCAGACTAGCAAAAAGATACACGTTGGTAGAAGGGGATATCTACTGACATGGTGCATACGACGTTCTAATGCGGTGCATTTCCTGAGAAGAAGGCCACGAGCTACTTGCAGATATCTATGGAGGCGAGTGTGGGAATCATGCATCATCCACACGTTGGTTGGTCAAGCCTTCCAGCATGGCTTTTACTGGCCTACATCACTCTAGGATGCAGTTGAGTTGGTAAAGAAGTGTGAAGCATGTCAGTTCCACGCAAAGCAGCTTCACACATCGACTCAGTCACTCCAAATGATACCTCCCATGTGGCCATTCACTGTGTGGGGCATGGAAATTTCGGGACCTTTCCCAAAAGCCGTTGGAGGTTATAGGTTCTTGTATGTTGCCATCAACAAGTTCACCAAGTGGTCGGAAGCTACCCTAGTTGTGACAATCAACAAGCAATCAACTGTCAAGTTCTTGAAGTCCATAGTCTACAGATTTGGAGTTCCGAACAGAGTCATTACTGACAAGGGAACCCAATTCACAAGTGCAGCATTCCAAGAGTACTGCCAAGATCTCGGCATACAAGTCAGCTATGCATCAGTAGCTCACCCGACAAGCAATGGCCAAGATGAGAGAGCTAATGCGGAAATACTCAAGGGACTTAAGACGCGCACATATCAGCGCCTGAAAAAACATGGTGTCAACTGGATAGAGGAGCTTTCGTCTGCATTGTGGGCAAGTAGGACAACATCTAGCCAGGCAACCAGAGAGACACCCTTCTTTTTGGTGTAAGGAGCTAAAGCCATTCTTCCTCCGAATATCACCATGGGTTCTCTTCGAGTCCGAACCTTCGACGAAGCCACGTAGGACAAGCTCTGGCGTGAAGACCTAGACCTCATCGACGAGGCAAGGTGCCAAGCAGCTATTTGGAACACACGATACTATCAGGTGCTCCAGCGCTATCATCAAAGGTTCGTGCACAGCTAGAAGAAGGTGATCTGGTGCTACAGAGAATACTCACTCAAGAAGGGATGAACAAACTCTTCCCAGACTGGGAAGGTCCCTTCCAGGTTATCAAAGTTTCCCGCCCCAGATGCGTTTGCTTGGTGACAGAGGATGAGACTCCGCTTCCCAATTCTTGGAACATCGAGCACCTCCGTAAGTTTTATGCTTAGCTACACGGAGGTGAGTTTGTTTGTATAAATTGTATCTCTAATAGTCCATGGACCGAGTCTGGAAGGGTCCTAGCCCACTTAACTTGGTCCTGTACTTTAGGTGTGTCTTTAGCCTCCCTGGGTTAGATCAAGACGAATAGCACACTTAACTTGGTCATTGTACTTTAAGTGTGTCCTTGTCTACCCCTGTAACTCGGACCTTAATGAGAAACATTTTATACGTACACACTCTACGTGCACTTCATTTGTACAAGCTCATTACTTTTTTACCCTCTTGTCTATAACAATGTTGTCCAATCCTTTTGAAATTTAGTCCAAGGTATTCATGTGATATATAAGTTGTATGGGTAATCCTCTTTTGGGATCTCAGCATTGCTATATGGTCTACTCGCTTGAAAATCAAAGCCAATGACAGGTCTAGAGTGTGCTATCGACTTAGACTGGTCAGGCACCCTAAATACGCCACTCTACCTATATCCTGGCAGGTCTTAGTAGGGCGGGCCCGAAAGGCATTCAGACCTAAAGAGATTTCATCAATTCACTTATGTCGTCATGTTAAATTCCTTAGGATCTAAAATTCAAAGAAGGATAATAAGCTGCAAATAAGTTATAGACAAGATGACGAATTTTACTATTTTTCTTATTTTTCTTGTGTCGTTGAAGCTTTCAAGCTCTGACAACTCCCAGCATTGGGCGCCATCCTATTAAGCTCTGACAATACCAGGGGTCCGCCGTCGATGTTTTATGCGTTGATAGTAGGTGCCGTCAAAGCTATTAAGCTCTGACAACCCCCGAGGGCCCATCATCGACATTTTATGCGTTGACGGTGGGTGCCGTCAAAGCTACCAAGATCTTACAACCCCATGGGGGCCCACCGTCGATGCTCTATACAGTGATAGTGGGCGCCGACGATGTTTTATGCATTGATAGTGGGTGTAGTCGAAGCTATTAAGCTCCGACAACCCCAGGGGGCCCGCTGTCGACATTTTATGCGTTGACAGTGGGCGCCGTCGAAGGTACCAACTCCAACAACCCCCAGGGGGCCGCCATCGACGTTCTATACGTTGATAGTGGGCGCCGTCGAAGCTACCAAGCTCCGACACCTCCCAAGGGGCGCTGTCGACATAACAAAGGGTCCTTGGAGATGTCGGAGGCAAGACTCGAAACTCGGAGCTATCATACTGTAACACCCTCATTTTCATGCACCATGCATTGCATAAGTTCATATACATGTCTAAAATTAATCCACATAAAAAGTAATAAGTTTAAAATTGATTTAGAGTAAAACCGCACTTAAAAATTATGGGAAGTGCGGACTAGTCCGTTTTCGATGCGGACTAGTCCAATTTCTCTCTGACCTTCGTCGGACTTGTCCATTTTGCTGTGGACTAGTTTGTTTATCTCTCTGTACAGTTTCAGACTTGTCTGGTCTAATGCGGACTAGTCCGGTATCCCAATTCCTTGGAAATTTTGTTAAGTCTCTGGACTGGTTCGGACTTGTCCGGTATTCCAGCAGACTTGTCCGTTCTTCCTCTGACTAAAATTGAACTTGTCCGGTTTTTTCCAGTGTCTGGTTTTCCTTTGACCAAGTTCGGACTTGTCCGATATAGTCCGGACTTGTCCGTGTTCGCCTCTATCAATCTTCGGACAAGTCTGGCCCTTTTCGGACTTGTACGATAAATTGTGATTCTGCGTTGATCTTCTGATTCACGACTTGTTTTTGGGTTTTACCTTATGTGGTCCTAGGTACGTCGTGTCTAGCTCTTTTTGGAGCCCATGTGGGACCCCACACCGGCCTCCACCCTCTCCAAACTCGAATCCATTGAAAACCTAGCTTCCACCTCTATATAAACAACCCCACCCCTCCACCTTGCATCCTTTTGCCTCAATTGAAGACCACCAAACCCTAGTTCATGGAGAGACGCCATCAAGGACGGAGAAGGAGATCCCGAGCAAGAAGAAGAAGAGTAGGAAATGAAAGAGGATCAAGATCTCCATCTTGTTTTCGTTCTTCATCACCAATCCACCATCAAGTTCTTCATCAACCCTAGATCGTCAAGATCCAAGTGTTGCCACCAAAATCCTTGATTCATTGGAGCCCTAAACACCTGGTATACCTTCTACTTTCTATTTCTCATGTGAATTCAACCCCCTTTCCCAAATTCACATCGATCTATAAAACCCTAGTTCGTTGTTCCTGCGAAGGGCAGACTAGTCCGGTCCCAAGCGGACTAGTCCGATTTTGCAATCTATTTCCTGTTGAATTAATTCTAAATCGATTCGAATCAACTCCAAACCTGTGTATACTTGTTAATAACCATTTTAATTGATTAGTAAACATTAAAAGAAACTCATTAACTAGTTTTGCTTCGCATTTGCATTAATCATGCATGTCATGTCATATTGAGTAATATATATGCACTTATTGATTGTGATTCTTGTCTTGTATGTTTATTGCGCGGATTAGACGGATTTGCGCTAGAGAGTGCTGTAGAGGACCTCCAGCACCAGGAGTTTGAAGTCTTTGATCCCATTCAAGCTCATGAGCAAGGCAAGTGTCCTTGAACATATTGATCCTGTTTCTAAAATAAATGTTTTGTTTGCAAAACTGCATGCTTGTGTCAATTTGATGGTAATTCCTATGATAGGAAATTTACTAGCTTTGTTTAACCACCCTTGTCACCTAGAATACATGCTAGAGAGTCGGGAAGAGCTTTTTACCTTTTTGCTTCGCTTAATTAATTGGGATGGGAAAACAACTATACCATTCAATTATGCATTATTGAGATTATGGTTAATATGTACTAGTCAATATGATATGGTAATGGGTGATCTAAGAAAGCATGGTATGTGGATGGGTTGTATGTCATGGTGGTTTCGCTTGCTTTAGATCTAAGGACCGGTTTATACAAGAATAAGCCAGGACAACAGTGCCACCACAAGGCCATGTACAGGGTGCGGCGTAGCTGATTAATTATGGTATTGCTAGTATTGAGTGGATTTTTGGTGCACCAGAGAAGGGGAGTGGGATTGGGTTTGGATATGGTTGGCGGGACTCCCTGGGATCCGAATGGCACAAGAGGGGGCCCTTGGTTGAATATGTGCTCAGTTAGAGACATCGCCACTGGTGAAACCTTAGTGGGTCCGTACATGCTAGTAGTACCTTTGTAAAGGCTATTTTGTTATCTATTGGCCATACACCAAAGGAAGTGTAATTGACATAAGGGAGGTTCTTTAGTCGCCGACGGGTGATAAAATCACAAACACGTGGACAAAGTGGTACAAACTCTATAGAGTATTAAAACTATCATGATAGCTGTGCTCCCGGTTAAGAGCACCTGGATGACCTACATGATTAGGGGGATTTTGATATTGGGATGGTTATGGTCGGTAATATGGTTATGGCTAGTTATGGTTTGAATTATGTTATTGGATATGGTTAATGGTAATGTGAAATCTGGTATATGGTTGATGGTAATGAAATGTGGACTAGTATTATGGTAACTACATGGTTTATGATGTGTTTATTTCACATATATATAATATATAGCTTTTCAAATATTTTAATGTACTTTTCAGCACTTAGCCATTATTATATTCGTCATTTGTATCAGCTACATGTCATACTTTGCACACTTGCTGAGTACAACATGTACTCACCCTTGTGATCACCCCACCAACAGTTGCAGGTCATGATTGGGAGTATAACAGTGATAATGTGGAATTCTAGGCCGTGCCTGCCGTCTGCTTGCCTGTATATTGATTGGAGTTGCGCTATCCTTTGTGCTTATTTTGCTTAGCTGCTTAGTTTGCTTATTTAGTTAATTCTACTGCATTAGTTCAAACTTGTCATTAATATTCATTAGAGCTAGTATTTGAGGATATTCTAAATTCTGTAATAAAAGTGCTTAATTAATCTTGTTCTATGGAAATTTTCTGTATATCCTTTTGTGAATGCACTCGTGTATGTGTGTTGAACGTCCTGGGCACACATACGCGTTCACTTGGTTCATTTTTAGAACCGGGTGTCACAAATTGGTATCAGAGCCACAGGTTGACCGTAGGACGCAACCTAGATAGAATGGACACTTTAGAGCACATAGGAGCACTCAGGAATCAATGTGTTTTTACTTGGTGTGCTATTTGCTATGTGTTGCTGCTTGTGTATTTATTAGAGGATTTTGGGATGCTCTAGCATTGCCATATCCAAATAGGCTAGTTTAGTTAGTTGCTTAGTTTTATATCCCTTGATGCATATAGTTGGAGACATTTTCTAACTTCTTATCTCTTGCTTTTCTTCAGATGGTGAGGACTTGCAAAGAGAGGGATGGCAATGATGAGGAGGAGAACAATGGAGCACCTAAGAACAACAACGAACAAGGACCTGCCCAGGGAGCTATCAACCTTGAGCAGTTGTTGGATATGCAAAACCAGCTCATGCGGACCATGATACAGACTATGGGACAACTGCAATCTGGTAACAACAACAATCAGCCACACATGCTTCCGCCGCCACCGCCGTCGCCTCATAACCTATTGGGAGAGTTCATGAGGACCAGGCCACCGACCTTTGCTCAAGCTGCTGACCTATGGATGCTGATGATTGGCTCAAGTCCGTGGAGAAGAAACTTGCAATAGTCCAATGTAGTGACCGGGAGAAGGTGCTATTTGCATCTTATCAACTCGTTGGAGCAGCTACCGATTGGTGGGATTCGCTATGCAATGCTTATGAGAACCAAGAGAGAATTACTTGGGCTAAATTGAGGAGAGCTCCCGTTCTCACTATTTGTCGGAAGGTGTTATGATCTTAAAGAGGCAAGAGTTTGAAAACATGAGGCAAGGAAGGTCAAGCCTGGATCAATATCTCAATAAGTTTAATCAACTCTCAAGGTATGCACCGGAAGATGTCAGTCGAGACAGCAGGAAGCAATATTTGTTCATGAGGGGTTTTAACAATGAGATCCAAGTACAATTGCTGTAGTGCGATTATGCAAACTTTCACAAGCCTTTGGACAAAGCAATTGTGGTTGAGAAAAAGGTTCGTGAGATGGAGCTAGATAACTAGACGAAGGCGCCATATCAAGGACTGCAACACGGAATTAATGTGCGCCCTCGCTTTGCACCACCCAATGCGCAATATTACAGCTCTTCTGCTCTGGATATGCACCGCGCCCAACTCAGTTTGTGAAGCAACGCCCTGTCATGCAAGCACCTAGGCCTCCAATGCCTTTTGCACCTCGTGCCAATTTTCCTGGTGCAAATGTTCAAAATCAAGCTCGTTCGAATAATTCTGGTGCAGTTAGGAGGTGCTATACATGTGGAGAAGCAGGACACTTTGCACATCAATGTCCTAAGTCAGGCCTTCGTCAAGGAAGTAATGTGCCAAGACAGAACCCAAGACCCAATGGAGGACAGCCGCAAGGGAACCGTGGACAGCAGAATTTTGCTCATGGCAACGTGAACCATGTATCTACGGAGGATGCTCAACAAGCGAATGACATTGTGATTGGTATGTTTCTCGTAAACTCCAACCCGACGACTATGTTATTTGATTCTGGAGCATCGTATTCATTCATTGCATCGAAATATGTTGCCAAGTATAGTTTGTCTATCTCTCATATGAAGTTTACTCTATTGGTTAAGTCTCCTGGAGGAGAAATGAGGACAAATATAGTGTGTCCAAAAGTAAGCCTTAGAATAAGGGGGGTAGACTTCTTTGCCAACCTCATTGTTTTGGATTCTCAAGGATTGGACATTATACTTGGTATTGAATGGTTGATGAAGCACAGTGGAGTAATTGAATGTGCCCACAATTCACCATCAAGTTCTTCATCAACCCTAGATCGTCAAGATCCAAGTGTTGCCTCCAAGATCCTTGATTCATTGGAGTTCTAAACATCCAGTATACTTTTTTACTTCCTTTTCCTTACGTGAATTCAACCGCAATTCTCCAAATTTACGTCGATCTAGAAAACCCTAATATGCTGTTCCTGCTCAGTGCGGACTAGTCCGACCACCTGTGGACTTGTCTGATTTTGCAATCTAGTTCCTATTGAAGTAAATCTAAATTGTTTCAAATCAACTCCAAACCTGTATAAACTTGTTAAATCTATTAGAACTAGTTAGTGATCATTAAAAGCAACTCATTAACAAGTTCCACCTTGCATTAACATTAATCATGCATGTCATTCCATATTGAGTAATATATGTGCATCTATTGATTGTGTTCTTGTTGTATGTTTATTATGCGGATTAGACGGATTTGCGCTAGAGAGTGCCGTGAAGGATCTCCAACACCAAGAGTTTGAAGGCTTCGACACGAACCCATCCAAAGAGCAAGGTAAGTGTCCTTGAAGCATATTGATCCTGTTTTAAAATAAATGTTTCGTTTGCAAACTGCATGCTTGTGTCAGTCTAATGGGAATCCTATGATAGGAAGTTTACAAGCATTGTGTAACCACCCTTGTCACCTGGAATTCATGGTAGAGAGTCGGGATGGGCTTTTTACCTTTTTGCTTCCCTTATTTAATTGGGATGGGAAAACAACTATACCGCTTAACTTAGTTATGTAATTATGAGATTTGATTAACATGATCTGGTTAATATGCTATGTTAATGGGTGATCTAAGCAAGCCTTGTATGCAGATGGGTTGGAAGTTATGGTGGTTTTGCTTGCTTTAGATCTAAGGACCAGTTCATGTGAGAATAAGCCATGACTACAGTGCCACCACGAGGCCAAATATGGGTGCGGCGTAGCTGATTAATTAGGGCTTTACTAGTGCTGTTTGGACCATCAAGGATGCTTGGGGAAGGGGTAATCGAATTGGGTTTGTTGATGATTGGTGGGACTACCCTAGGATCCGAATGGCTCAAGAGGGGGTCCTTGGTTGAAGATGTGCTCAGTTGGAGGCATCGGCACCGGTGAAATCTCAGTGGGGTCTAAATAGGCTAGTAATCCCTTTGTAAAGGCTATTTTGTGATCTCTTGGCCATACACCTATGGTAGTGTTTTTACATAATGGAGGTTTTTCTTTAGTCGCCGACGGGTGATGAAATCACGAACACGTGGGTAAAGTGGTACAAACTCTGCAGAGTCTACTAAAACCATCATGATAGTCGTGCTCCGCGTTAAGAGCACCTGGACAACTTCCATGATTAGAGGAAACTTGATATTGGGATGGTTGGTACTGGTTATGTTCAATAATATGGTTATGGCTGGATAATGGATTAACTTCTAATATTGATTATGTTATTGGTGACGAGAAATCTGGAATATGGATGATGGTAATGAATATGGACTGGTACTATGTTAATAATTATGGTTTATGATGGGTTTACTTCACATACATATATTATGTTGCTTTTCAAATGTTTTAATATACTTTTCAACACTTAGCTATTATTATATTCATCATTTGAATCAGCTACATGTCATACTTTCCACACTTGCTGAGTACGACATGTACTCACCCTTGCAATTCCCCCACCAATAGTTGCAGGTCAGGATTGGGAGTTAAATGATGATAATGCGGAGTTCTAGGCCGTGTCGGCTATCAACTTTGCCTGTGGAGTGTTGGAGTTGCACTATCCCTTTGCTTAGTTTGCTTATTTAGTTTATTTCCGCTGCATTTGTTGAACTTGCCATTAATATTCATTAGTACTTGTATTCGAGGATAATCTGGTTGTGTAATAAAAGTGCTTAATTAATCTTGTTCTGTGGTAATTTTTTGTATACTCTTTTGTGGTTGCACTCGTATATGTGTGTTGAACATCCTGGACACACATATGCGTTCACTTGGTTCATTTCGAAATCGGGTGTCACAAATTGGTATTAGAGCCACAGGTTGACAGTAGGACGCAGTCTAGATAGAATGGACATCTTAGAGCACATAGGAGCACTCAGGAATCGATGTGTTTTTGTTTGGTGTGATGTTTGCTATATATTGTTTGCTTGTGTCCCTAGTAGAGGATTTTGGGATGCTTTAGCATTGCCATGTCCACATAGGCTAGTGTAGGTAGTTATTTAGTTTAGTTTCACATCCCTTGATACATATAGTTGGGGATGTTTTCTAAATTCTTATCTCTTGATTTTCTTCAGATGGTGAGGACTCGCAACGAGAGGGATGACAATACTAAGGAGGAGAACAGTGGAGCACCTCAGAATAACCATGGACAAGGACCTGCTCATGGAGCTATCAACATTGAGCAGCTTTTGGCTATGTAAAACCAACTCATGCAGACCATGATACAGACTATGGGACAGCTGCAGACTGTTAACATCAACAATCAGCCCCACATGCCTCCACCTCCACCCCACCTCCTCATAACCGGTTGGGGGAGTTCATGAGGACTAGGCCGTCGACCTTTGCTCAAGCCGCTGACCCTATGGATGCCGATGATTGGCTCAAGTCCGTGGGGAAGAAGCATGCTATTGTTCAATGCAGTGACTGGGAGAAGGTCCTGTTTGTGTCTCATCAACTTGTTGGAGCAGCTGCGGATTGGTGGGATGCTTATTGCAATGCTCATGAAAACCAAGAGAGGATCACCTTGGCCGAATTCTAGGAGAGCTTCCGTTCTCATTATGTGCCAGGAGGAGTTATGATTTTGAAGAGGCAAGAATTTGAGAACTTGAGGCAAGGAAGGTCAACCGTGAGTGAATATCTCAATAAATGCACTCAACTTTCAAGGTATGCGCCTGAGGATGTGAGCCGGGACAGCCGGAAGCAATATCTGTTTATGAGGGGCCTTAACAACGAAATCCAAGTGCAATTGCTGAATTGTGACTATGCCAACTTCCAGAAGCTTGTGGACAAAGCAATTGTTGTGGAGAACAAGGTCCGTGAGATGGAGCAAGACAACAAGAGGAAGGCGCCATATCAAGGACAACAACAAGGTAGTAATGTGCGCCCTCACTTTGCACCACCTAATGCGCCATATTACAGCTCCTCTGCTCCTGTACAACGCCCTGGTTATGCACTGCGCCCAACTCAGTTTGTGCAGCAACACCCTGTCATGCAAGCACCTAAGCCTCCAATGCCTTTTGCACCTCGTGCCAACTTTTCTGGTGCAAATGTTCAGAATCAAGCTCGTCCCAATAATTCTTATGGAGTAAAGAAGTGTTGTACTTGTTGAGAAGCTGGACACTTTGCACATCAATGTCCTAAGTCAGGCCTTGGTCAAGGAAGCAATGCTCAAAGACAAAACCCAAGACCCAATGGAGGAAAACTGCAAGGAAACCGTGGACAACAGAATTTTGCTCGTGGCAACGTGAACCATGTCTCTACGGAGGATGCTCAACAAGCGGATGATGTGGTGATTGGTATGTTTCTCGCAAACTCCAACCCGAAGACTATGTCATTTGATTCTGGAGCATCACATTCATTCATTGCATTGAAATATGTTGCCAAGTATAGTTTGCCTATCTCTCATATGAAGTTTACTCTATTGGTTAAGTCTCCTGGAGGAGAGATGAGGACAAATATAGTATGTCCAAAAGTAAGCCTTAGAATAAGGGGGTAGACTTCTTCGCCAACCTCATTGTCTTAGATTCTCAAGGATTGTACATTGTACTTGGTATCGACTGGTTGAGGAAGCACAATGGAGTTATCGAGTGTGCCACAAAGACGGTGAAGTTGACCAATGAGGAAGGGATCACCGTAGAATTTGAAGCATCTCAACACGCACTGAAGCAATTGGAGCTGAATCACATGGACAGTGCCACAATTGAGGAGATCCCGGTGGTGTGTGAAATTTTGGATGTGTTTCCAGATGAGTTGCCAGGTATGCCACCTGATCGAGACATTGAGTTTGTTATTGATTTAATACATGGAACCGCACCTATTGCTAAGAGGCCGTATAGGATGCCTCCTAAGGAATTAGCAGAGCTCAAGAAGCAAATTCAAGAGCAACTAGAGAAGGGTTTTATTTGCCCCAGTTCGTCACCTTGGGGAGCGCCCGTTCTATTTGCGGACAAGCAGGATGGGTTGCAAAGGATGTGTGTGGATTACCGAGCCCTCAACGAGGTAACCATCAAGAACAAGTACACCTTGCCCCATATAGAAGACTTGTTTGATCAGAAGGGTGCTTGTGTTGTCTCCAAGATTGATTTTAGGTCGGGATACTTCCAAATGAAGATTAGACCATCGGACATACCTAAGACAGCTTTTAGGACACGGTATGGATCTTATGAGTACACCGTGATGTCCTTTGGATTGACAAATGTGCCTGCCTACTTTATGTACCTGATGAATAAGGTTTTCATGGAGTACTTGGATAAATTTATAGTGGTGTTCATAGTCGACATTATGATCTACTCGAAGGATGAGAAGGAACACGAGAAACACTTGAGGCTCACGTTGCAGAAGTTGAGAGAGCATCAATTGTATGCCAAGTTCAGTAAGTGCCAGTTTTGGTTGAAAGAGGTGTCGTTTCTCGGTCATATCATCTCAGGAGGAGGAGTATCGGTTGACCCAGGAAAAGTGAGGGATGTGTTAAAATTGGAGCCCCCACAGAATGTCAAGGAGATCTACTTGGAATGGCTGGATATTACTGTCGATTCATCAAAGACTTTTCCAAGATAGCCAAGCCAATGACGGAATCGCTAATGAAGGGGAAAACATTCCAATGGTTTCAAGCTTGTCAAGATAGTTTTGAGGAGTTGAAGAAGAGATTAACAACAGCCCCAGTTTTGGTTTTGCCGGATGTGAGCAAAAGTTTTGATATCTATTGTGATGCATCGAGACAAGGACTTGGATGCGTGCTTATGCAGGAAGGTCAAGTGGCCGCTCATGCATCAAGACAATTGAAGAAACATGAGCAGAATTATCCAACGCATGATTTGGAACTTGCAGCGGTGGTACATACGTTAAAGATTTAGAGACACTATATCCTTGGACATAGGTGTGAAATTTATACGGATCACAAGAGTCTTAAGTATATTTTCACATAAACAGACCTGAATTTGAGGCAGCGGCGATGGTTGGAGCTCATCAAGGATTATGATTTGGGAATTAATTATCATCCGGGAAAAGCCAATGTAGTGGTCGATGCCTTGAGTAGAAAAGGCGTAAGTCATCAACTCAAGGTTCGAGGATTGCCATCCGATTTTTGTAAATAGTTTGAACGGTTGAACCTCAGATTTGTAAATGAGATGAGGATGATGGAGCTAAATCCGACTTTGGAACAAGAAATTCGAGAGGGTCAAACAAATGATGAGGAAATTCAGGAGATCAAGGAAAGGACCAAGGAGGGGAGATAATTCAGAGTTGATGAGGATGATCATGGTACTTTATGGCTTGGAAAAAGGATTGTCATGCTGAATGTGAAGCATGTTCGGGAGACAATATTAAAAGAGGCACATGACTTGCCATACTCAATTCACCCCGGTTGTACGAAGATGTACAAGGACTTGAATACTTGTTATTGGTGGGCTAGCATGAAAAAGGACATAGCTGAATTGTAGCATTGTGTGATGTGTGCCAACGAGTCAAGGCGAAACGTCAAAGGCCAGCAGGATTATTGCAGCCATTGAAGGTTCCGGAATGGAAGTGGGAAGAAATCGGTATGGACTTTATAGTTGGTTTACCGTGTACTCAGTCCGGTTATGACTAAATTTGGGTAATTGTGAATCGATTGACCAAATCAGCTCATTTCATCCCTGTGAAGACCAAGTATACTGTGACACCCGGTTCCGAAAATGAACCAAATGAACGCGTGTGTCCAGGTTGTTCAACACACATACACAAGTGCAATCACAAAAGAGTATGCAGAAAATTTAGCACAAAACAAGATTAATTAACCAAATTTTATTACACAACTCATAATATCCTCGAATACAAGCTCTAATGAATATTAATGACAAGTTCAACTAATGCAGCAAAAATAAACTCATAAGCAACTAAGCAAAAGGGATAGCGCAGCTCCAACACTCCACAGGCAAAGGTCACGGTGGGTACAGCCTAGAACTCCGCGTTATCATCATTATACTCCCAATCCTTACCTGCAACTATTGATGGGGGGAATTGCAAGGGTGAATACATGTCATACACAACAAGTGTGGAAAGTATGACAGTGTGACATGTAGCTGATTCAAATGACGAATATAATAAAGGCTAAGTGCTGAAAAGTACATTAAAATTTTGAAAAGAAATATGTTATATATATGTGAAGTAAACCCATCATAAACCATGTAATCATCATAATACCAGTCCATAATTCGTTTCCATCATCCATATTCCAAATTTCTCATTACCAATAACCGTAATCAATATCAGAATTTAATTCATAACCATCCATAACCATATCATTAACCATAACCATTACCAACCATAATCATAACCAACCAACCATCCATCCCAAATTCCCAAGTTTTCCCCTAATCATGTGAGGGTCCAGGTTGCTCATAACCGGGGGCACGGCTATCATGATAGTTTTTAGACACACTCTGCAGAGGTTGTACCACTTTACCCACGTGTTTGTGATTTCATCACCCGTCGGCGACTAAAGAACCTCCATTATGACAATTACACTTTCTTTAGTGTATGTCCAAGAGATCACAAAATAGCCTTTACAAAGGGATTACTAGTTTATTTAGACCTCATTGAGGTTTCACCGGTGGCAATGCCTCCAACTGAGCACATCTTCAACCAAGGGCCCCCTCTTGAGCCATTCGCATCCCAGGGTAGTCCTACCAATCATCAACAAACCAAATCTGACTACCCCTTCCCCGAGCATCCTTAATGGTCCAAATAGCGCTAGCAAAACCCTAAATAATCAGCTACGCCGCACCCATACTTGGCCTTTTGGTGGCAATCCTCGATGGTCGCTCCACGAACCAATCCTTAGATCTAAAGCAAGCAAAACACCATAACATCTGACCCATCCACATACCATGCTTGCTTAGATCACCCATTACCATATCATATTAACCAGTTCATATTAACCATAATCTCATCAATGCATAACTAAATGTGTAGTGTTGTTTTCCCCATCCCAATTAATTAAGCGAAGCAAAAAGGGTAAAAAGCCCATCCCGACTCTCTACCATGTATTCCAGGTGACAAGGGTGGTTAAACAAATCTAGTAAACTTCCTAACATAGGATTCCCATCAAATTGACACAAGCATGCTATTTGCAAACAAAACATTTATTTCAAAATAGGATTAATATGCTTCAAGGACACTTGCCTTGCTCTTAGGATTGGTTCGGGTCAAATCCTTCAAACTCTTGGCGCTGGAGATCCTCCGCGGCACTCTCTAGCGCAAATCCTTCTAATCCGCATAATAAACATACAACCAAGAAACACAATCAAATAGTGCACAAATATTACTCAATATGACATGATATGCATGATTGATGCAAATGCAAGGTGGAACTTGTTAATGAGTTGCTTTTAATGATCACAAACTAGTTCTAATAGATTTTAACAAGTCTATACAGGTTTGGAGTTGATTCGATCAGATTTTAGATTTAATTCAACACAATTTAACCAGGAAGATCGGACTAGTCCGCTAGGGACTGGACAAGTCTGCACTACGGAAGATCAGCATATTAGGGTTTTCTAGATCGATGTGAATTTGGAGATTTGGGGTTGAATTCACGTAAGGAAAAGAGAATAGAAGGTATACCAGGTGTTTAGAACTCCAATGAATCAAGGATTCTGGAGGCAACACTTGGATCTTGACAATCTAGGATTGGTGAAGAACTTGATGGTGAATTGTTGATGAAGAACACGAAGTTGATGGAGATCTTGATCCTCTTTCATTTCCTCCTATTATTCTTCTTGTTCTGGATCTCTTTATCCCTCCTTGGTGGCGGCTATTCACGAGCTAGGGTTTGGGTGTGGTGGAAAAGTGGCAAATAGATGTCAAGCCAAGGGGTGGGGTTGTTTATTTAGAGGTGGAGGGATAGGGTTAGATAGAATTCGAGTTTGAGATGAGGAGAGGTCGGTTTGGAGTCCTACATGGGCTCTAAAGGAGTTAGGCACGACGTCCCTAGGCCCACTTAAGGTACATCTTGTAAACAAGTCATGAAACAAAAGATCAACTCAGAGTCGCGAGTTATCGGACAAGTCTGAAAAGAGCCGGACTAGTCCGAATTTGGACAGAGGGAAATCGGACAAGTCTGTGGTTGAATCGGACAAGTCCGAACTTATCTAGAGGGGAAAAACAGACAAGTCTGGCCAAACATCAGACAAGTCCGACTTTAGTCAGAGGGAAAAAACGGACAAGTCCGTTTGAAGTCAGAGATAAATCGGACTAGTCCGCACCAAAATCGGACTACTCCACACTTCCCAGAATTATTAAGTGCGGTTTTGTTTCTAATTCATTTTAAACTTATTCCTTTTTATGTTGCTCAATATTAAACATGTATTGGAATGTATGCAATGCATGATGCATGAAAATGAGGGTGTTACAAACCTACCCCCCTTAAAATGAATCTCGCCCTCGAGATTTGACGCGGAAGAGAAGATATAGGGAAAATCCTTCTTGAGGTCATCCTCCAATTCCCATGTTGCCTCTGATTCTGTATGATGCTTCCATTGAACTTTACACCATCTGATGACCTTGTTCCTTGTGACCCTCTCCTTGGTTTCCAAGATCTTGACCGGTTGCTCCGCATAAGTCAAATCTGCCTCTAATTCCAATTCTTCCATTGGCACTTGTTCTTTCGGCACTCTCAAACAGTTCTTGAGCTGGGAAACATGAAACACATCATGGACATCTGAAAGATGAGTTGGCATCTCCAACTTATATGCTACTTCTCCTCTTTTGTCCAAAATCTTGAATGGCCCAATGTATCGAGGTGCTAACTTGCCTCTTACATTAAACCTCTTATGACCTCTCATTGGTGACACCTTGAGGTAAACGAAGTCTCCCACTTCAAAAACTAGCTTTCTTCTCCTACTGTGGGCATAGCCTTTTTGTCTTGATTGAGCAGCCCTCAAATTTTCCCAAATAATCTGAACTTGTTTTTCAGCTTCTAGCAGTACATCTGGACCAAATACTTGAGTTTCTCCTGTCTCATTCCAGAATAAAAGTGTCCTACACTTCCTTCCATAAAGTGCTTCATAACGTGACATATTCAAGCTTGCTTGGTAACTATTGTTGTATGAAAATTCTGCATATGGCAAGCTCTTGTCCCAACCTTTCCCATGCCTCAAAACACAAGCTCTTAACATATCCTCTAAAACCTTATTGGTCCTCTCAGTTTATCCATCCGTTTGAGGGTGATATGCTGGGCTAAAATTTAACCTTGTTCCCAATGCTTCATGCAATTTCTTCCAAAACCTGGAGGTAAATTGAGAACCTCTATCCGAGACTATCCTCTTTGGTACCCCATGTCGGTATACAATGTGCTCCATATATAGCTCTGCTAGCTTCGCGGTGGTAAAGGTGGTCTTGACAGGAATAAAATGAGCTGATTTGGTCAATCGATCCGCAATTACCCAAATTGAGTCATAACCGGACTGGGTACGTGGCAATCCATCTATAAAGTCCATACCGATCTCCTCCCACTTCCATTCCGGGATCTTCAATGGCTGCAATAATCCGGCTGGCCTTTGGTGTTCCGCCTTGACTCGTTGCCACACATCACACAATGCTACATATTCAGCTATGTCCTTCTTCATGCTAGCCCACCAATAACATGTCTTCAAGTCCTTGTACATCTTTGTACAACCGGGATGGATTGAGTATGGCGAATCATGTGCCTCCTTTAGTATTGTATCCCGAATATGCTTCACATTAGGCACGACAATCCTTTTCCCGAGCCATAAGGTACCATGTTCATCCTCATCAAACCTGAATTCTCTTCCCTCCTGGGTCCTCTCTTTAATCTCCTGAATTTCCTCATCCTTGGTCTGGCCCTCTCGAATTTCTTGCTCCAAGGTCGGATTTAACTCCATCATCCCCATCTCATTTATAATTCCGAGACTCAACCATTCAAAGTCCTTACATAACTCGGATGGTAACTCTCGAACTGTGAGTTGATGACTTACTCCTTTCCTACTCAATGCATCAGCCACAACATTAGCCTTCCTTGGATGATAATTGATTCCCAAATCATAATCTTTGATAAGCTCCAACCATCTTCCTTGCCTCAAGTTCAGATCCTTATGTGTGAAAATGTACTTAAGACTCTTATGATCCGTATAAATTTTGCACCTATGTCCAAGAATATAATATCTCCAAATTTTCAATGCGTGTACCACGGCTGCGAGCTCCAAATCATGGGTTGGATAATTCCGCTCATGTTTCTTCAATTGTATCGATGCGTAGGCAACCACTTGACCTTCTTGCATGAGCACACATCCAAGTCCTTGTCTTGATGCATCACAATATATATCAAAAATCCTGCTTACGTCCGACAATACCAAAATTGGGGCTGTTGTTAACCTTTTTTTCAACTCCTCAAAACTTTCTTGACAGGCTTGGGTCCATTGGAAAGCCTTCCCCTTCATTAGCAATTCCTTCATTGGCTTGTCTATCTTGGAAAAGTCCTTTATGAATCGACGATAATATCCAGCCATTCCAAGGAAACTCCTTATTTCCTTGACATTTTGCAGGGGCTCCCATTTTAACACATCTCTCACTTTTCTGGGGTCAAGTGATACTCCTCCTCCTGAGAGGATATGACCCAAAAATGACACCCCCCTTAAGCAAAATTGGCACTTATTGAACTTGGCATACAATTGATGCTCCCTCAATTTCTGCAACATAAGCCTCAAGTGTTCCTCATGTTCCTTCTCATCCTTTGAGTGTATCATTATGTCATCAATGAACACCACAACAAACTTGTCCAAGTACTCCATGAAGACCTTACTCATGAGGTATATAAAGTAGGCATGTGCATTGGTCAATCCAAAGGACATAACAATATACTCATAGGATCCATATCGTGTCCTAAAAGCTGTCTTGGGTATGTCCGACGGTCTAATCTTCATTTGGAAGTATCCTGACCTCAAATCAATCTTGGAGAAAACACAAGCACCCTTCATCTGATCAAACAAATCCTCTATGCGTGGCAAGGTGTACTTGTTCTTGATCATCACCTCATTGAGAGCTCAGGAATCTACGCACATCCTTTGTGACCCATCCTTCTTGTCCACAAACAGCACGGGCGCTCCCCAAGGTGAAGAACTCGGGCGAATAAAACCTTTCTCTAGTTGCTCTTGAATCGGCTTCTTCAGCTCCGCTAATTTCTTCTGAGGCATTCTATAGGGCCTCTTAGCTTTAGGTGCAGTTCCTAGTATTAAATCAATAACAAACTCAATGTCTCGATCACGTGACATACCTGACAACTCATCCGAAAACACATCCAAAAATTCACACAACACTGGAATCTCCTCAATTGCGACACCGTCCATGTGATTCAGCTCCAATTGCTTTGGTGCGTGTTGAGATGCTTCAAATTCTACGGTGATCCCTTCTTCATTGGTCAACTTCACCATCTTCGTGGCACACTCAATAACTCCATTTTGCTTCCTCAACCAATCCATACCAAGTATAATGTCCAATCCTTGAGAATCCAAGACAATGAGGTTGCGGAGAAATCTACCCCCCTTATTCTAGGGCTTACTTTGGACATACTATATTTGTCCTCATCTCTCCTCCAGGAGACTTAACCAATAGAGTAAACTTCATATGAGAGATAGGCAAACTATACTTGGCAACATATTTCAATGCAATGAACGAATGCGATGCTCCAGAATCAAATAACATAGTCACTGGGTTGGAGTTTGCAACAAACATACCAATTACCATGTCATACGCTTGTTGAACATCCTCCGTAGAGACATGGTTCATGTTTCCATGTGCAAAATTATGCTTTCCATGATTCCCTTGCGGCTGTCCTCTATTGGGTCTCGGGTTTTGCCTCGGCGCATTGCTTCCTTGACCAAGGCATGACTTAGGACATTGATGCGCAAAGTGTCCAACTTCTCTACAAGTATAGCACTTCTTTGCTGCACCAGAATTTGGACGGACTTGATTTTTAACATTTGCACCAGGAAAGTTGGCACGAGGTGCATAAGGCATTGGGGGCCTAGGTGCTTGCATGACAGGACACTGCTGCACGAACTGAGCTGGGCACGGTGCATAACCAGGGCGATGAGCAGGCGCAGAAGAACTGTAGTAAGGCAAACTTGGTGGTGTAAAGCGAGGGCTCATATTACTTCCTTGTTGTTGTACTTAATATGGCACATTCCTCTTGTTGTCTTGCTCCATCTAACAGACCTTGTTCTCAACAACAATTGCTTTGTCCACAAGCTTCTGTAAGTTGGCATAGTCACAATTCAGCAATTGCAGTTGGATTTCATTGTTCAAGCCCCTCATGAACACGTGTTGATTTCGGCTGTCCCGACTAACATTCTCAGGGGCATACCTTGAAAGTTGAGTGAATTATTGAGGTATTCACCCACACTCAATCTTCCTTGCCTCAAGTTCTCAAATTCTTGCCTCTTCAAGATCATAACTCCTTTCGGCACATAATGAGAACGGAAGCTTTCCTTGAACTCGGCCTAAGTAATCCTCTCTTGATTCTCATGAGCATTACATAGCGAATCCCACCAATCGGTAGCTGCTCCAACAAGTTGATGAGATGCAAATAGCACCTTCTCCATGTCACTGCATTGAACGATAGTAAGTTTCTTCTATACGGACTTTAACCAATCATCTGCATTCATAGGATCAACAACTTGAGCAAAGGTCGGCGGCATGGTCCTCATGAACTCTCCCAACCGGTTATGAGGAGGTGGGGGTGGCAGTGGAGGCATGTGGGGATGATTGTTGATGTTACCAGCCTGCAATCGTCCCATAGTCTGTATCATGGTCTGCATGAGCTGGTTATGCATAGCCAAAATCTGCTCGATGTTAATAGCTCCATGAGCAGGTCCTTGTCCATTATTGTTCTGAGGTTCTTCATTGTTCTCCACCTCATCATTGCCATCCCTCTGGTTGCAAGTTCTCACCATCTGAGGAAAAGCAATAGATAAGAATTTAGAAAATGTCCCCAACTATATGCATCAAGGGATGTGAAACTAAACAACTAAATATACTAGCCTACATGGATATGGCAATGCTAAAGCATCCCAAAATCCTCTATTAAGCACACAAGCAACCAATATATAGCAACAGCGCACCAAACAAAGACACATCGATTCTTGAGAGCTCCTATGTGCTCTAAAGTGTCCATTCTATCTAGGTTGCGTCCTACGGTCAACCTGTGGCTCTGATACCAATTTGTGACATCCGGTTCCGAAAATGAACCAAGTGAATGCATATGTGTGCCCAGGATGTTCAACGCACATACACGAATGCAATCACAAAAGAGTATGCAGAAAATTTACCACAGAATAAGATTGATTAACCACATTTTAATACACAACTCATAATATCCTCGAATACAAGCTCTAATGAATATTAATGACAAGTTCAACTAATGCAGCGGAAATAAACTAATAAGCAACTAAGCAAAAGGGATAGTGCAGCTCCAACACTCCGCAGGCAAAGTTGACAGTAGACACAGCCTAGAACTCCACATTATCATCATTATACTGCCAATCGTGACCTGCAACTGTTGGTGGGGGGAATTGCAAGGGTGAGTACATGTCGTACTCAGCAAGTGTGAAAAGTATGACATGTAGCTGATTCAAATGACGAATATAATAAAGGCTAAGTGCTGAAAAGTACATTAAAACATTTGAAAAGCAATATGTTATATATATCTGAAGTAAACCCATCATAAACCTTGTAATCCTCATAATACCAGTCCATAATTCGTTTCCATCATCCATATTCCAGATTTCTTATTACCAATAACCGTAATGAATATCATAATTTAATACATAACCATCCATAACTATATCATTAACCATAACCATAACCAACCAACCATCCATCCAAAATTCCCAAGTTTTCCCCTAATCATGTGAGGGTCCAGGTTGCTCATAACCGGGGGCACGTCTATCATGATAGTTTTTTGACACACTCTGTAGAGGTTGTACCACTTTACCCACGTGTTTGTGATTTTATCACCCGTCGGCGACTCTAGAACCTCACTTATGCCAATTACACTTCCTTTGGTGTATGGCCAAGAGATCACAAAATAGCCTTTACAAAGGGATTACTAGCCTATTAAGACCTCACTAAGATTTCACCGGCGGCGATGCCTCCAACTGAGCACATCTTCAGCCAAGGGCCCCCTCTTGAGCCATTCGCATCCCGGGATAGTCCCACCAATCATCAACAAACCAAATCTAACTACCTCTTCCTCGAGCATCCTTAATGGTACAAATAGCACTAGCAAAGCCCTAATTATTCAGCTACCCCGCACCCATACTTGGCCTCGTGGTGGCACTGTAAATCCTTGATGGTCGCTCCACGAACCGGTTCTTAGATCTAAAGCAAGCAAACCACCATAACATCCGACCCATCCACATACCATGCTTGCTTAGATCACCCATTACCTTATCATATTAACCAGTTCATATTAACCATAATCTCATCAATGGATATTTAAATGTGTAGTGTTGTTTTCCCCATCCCAATTAATTAAGCGAAGCAAAAAGGGTACAAGGCCCATCCCGACTCTCTACCATGTATTCCAGGTGAAAAGGGTGGTTAAACAAATCTAGTAAACTTCCTAACATAGGATTCCCATCAAATTGACACAAGCATGCAATTTGCAAACAAAACATTTATTTTGAAATAGGATCAATATGCTTCAAGGACACTTGCCTTGCTCTTTGGATTGGTTCGGGTCAAAGCCTTCAAACTCTTGGTGCTGGAGATTCTCCGCGGCACTCTCAAGCACAAATCCGTCTAATCTACACAATAAACATACAACCAAGAAACACAATCAAAGAGTGCACAAATATTACTCAATATAACATGATATGCATGATTGATGCAAATGCAAGATGGAACTTGTTAATGAGTTGCTTTTAATGATCACAAACTAGTTCTAATACTTTTTAACAAGTTTATACAGGTTTGCAATTGATTCGATCAAATTTTCGATTTAATTCAACACAATTTAACCAGGAAGATCGGACTAGTCCGCTAGGGACGGGACAAGTCCACACCATGCAAGATCAACATATTAGGGTTTTCTAGACCGAAGTGAATTTGGAGATTTGGGGTTGAGTTCACGTAAGGAAAAGAGAATAGAAGGTATACCAAGTGTTTAGAACTCCAATGAATCAAGGATCTTGGAGGCAACACTTGGATCTTGACGATCTAGGGTTGGTGAAGAACTTGATGGTGAACTGTTGATGAAGAACGCAAAGTTGATGGAGATCTTGATCCTCTTTTGTTTCCCCCTCTTCTTTTTCTTGTTCTAGATTTCTTTCTCCGTCCTTGGTGGCGGCTATTCATGAGCTAGGTTTTGAGTGTGGTGGAAAAGTGGCAAATAGATGTCAAGCCAAGGGGTGGGGTTGTTTATATAGAGGTAGAGGGCTAGGGTTAGATGTATTTCTAGTTTGAGATGAGGAGATGTCGGTTTGGAGTCCCACATAGGCCCTAAAAGAGTTAGGCATGACATCCCTAGGCCCACTTAAGGTAAAACTCGAAAACAAGTCGTGAAACAAAAGATCAACTCGGAGTCGCAATTTATCGGACAAGTCCGAAAAGGGTCGGACTAGTCCGAAGTTGGACAGAGGGAAATCGGACAAGTCCGTGCTGGACATCAGACAAGTCCAAAATTATCCAGAGGGGAAAATCAGACAACTCTGGCAAAAAATCGGACAAGTCCGTTTGAAGTCAGAGAGAAATCGGACTAGTTCGCACTAAAATTGGACTAGTCCGCACTTCCCAGAATTCTGAAGTGTGGTTTTGTTTCTAATTCATTTTAAACTTATTCCTTTTTATGTTGCTCAATATTAAACATCTATTGGAATGTATGCAATGCATGATGCATGAAAATGAGGGTGTTACATATATAGCTGCACAATTGGCCGAAATATACATGGAGCATATAGTGTGCCGACATGGAGTCCCAAAGAAGATAGTATAGAATAGAGGTTCTCAATTTACCTCCAGGTTTTGGCAGAAGTTGCATGAAGCTTTGGGAACAAGGTTGAATTTCAGCTCATCATATCACCCTCAAACAGATGGACAAACTGAGAGGACCAATCATATTTTAGAGGATATAAGAGCTTGTGCTTTAAAGCATGGGAAAAGTTGGGACAAGAGCTTGCCATATGCGGAATTCTCATACAACAATAGTTACCAAGCAAGCTTGAAGATGTCGCCTTATGAAGTCCTATATGGAAGGAAGTGTAGGACACCTTTGTTCTGGAATGAGACAGGGGAAACTCAATTATTTGGTCTGGACGTGTTGCAAGAAGCTGAGAAACAAGTTCAGATTATTCGGGAGAACATGAGGGCTGCTCAATCAAGGCAAAAAGGCTATGCGGACAATAGGAGGAGATTAGCTTTTGAAGTGGGAGATTTCGTATACCTCAAGGTGTCAACAATGAGAGGTCATAAGAGGTTTAATATAAGAGGCAAGCTAGCACCTCACTTTGTTGGGCCATTCAAGATTTTGGACAAAAGAGGAGAAGTAGCGTATAAGTTGGAGATGCCAGCTCACTTAGCAGATGTTCATGATGTCTTTCATGTTTCCCAGCTCAAGAAGTGCTTGAGAGTACCGGAAGAACAAGTGCCAATGGAATAATTGGAACTAGAGGCATATTTGACTTATGTTGAACAACCGGTCAAAATCTTGGAAACCAAGGAGAGGGTCACAATAAACAAGGTCATCAGATGGTGTAAAGTTCAATGGAAGCATCAGATAGAATCAGAAGCAACATGGGAGTTGGAGGATGATCTCAAGAAGGAATTTCCCTATCTCTTCTCTTCCGCGTCGAATCTCGAGGGCGAGATTCATTTTAAGGGGGGTAGGTTTGTAACACCCTCATTTCATGCATCATGCATTGCATACATTCCAATACATGTTTAATATTGAGCAACATAAAAAGGAACAAGTTTAAAATGAATTAGAAACAAAACCGCACTTAAGAATTCTGCGAAGTGCGGACTAGTCCGGTCTTGGTGCGGACTAGTCCGATTTCTCTCTGACTCCGAACGGACTTGTCCGTTTTGCTGCAGACTAGTCTCTTTTTCCCTCTGGACACTTTTAGACTTGTCCGGTCCTGTGCGCACTAGTCCGGTGTTCCAATTCCTTGAAAATTTGCTAACTCCCTGGACTTGTCCGGACTAGTCCATTATTCCAGCAGACTTGTCCATTTTCCCTCTGACTAAAGTCGGACTTGTCCGATTTTTGGCCAGACTTGTCTGTTTTTCCCCTCTGGATAAGTTCGGACTTGTTCGATGTCCAATCCGGACTTGTCCGATATCTCTCTATCCAATTTCAGACTAGTCTGACCCTTTTCGGACTTGTCTGATAAATCGCGACTCCGAGTTGATCTTTTGTTTCACGACTTGTTTCTTGGGTTTTACGTTAAGTGGGCCTAGGGATGTCATGACTAACTCTTTTAGAGCCCCAAAGGGACTCTAAATCGGCCTCTACTCACCCCCAAACTCGAAATCCATCTAACCCTAACCTCCACCTCTATATAAATAACCCCACCCCTTGGCTTGACATCTATTTGCCACTTTTCCACCCCACCCAAACCCTAGCTCGTGAATAGCCGCCACCAAGGAGTGAGAAGGAGATCTAGAGCAAGAAGAATAAGAGGAAACGAAAGAGGATCAAGATCTCCATCAACTTTGCTTTCTTCATCAACAATTCACCATCAAGTTCTTCATCAACCCTAGATTGTCAAGATCCAAGTGTTGCCTCCAAGATTCTTGATTCATCGGAGTTCTAAACACCTGGTATACCTTCTACTTCCTTTTCTTTATATTAATTCAACCCCAATTCTCCAAATTTACATCGATCTAGAAAACTTTAATCTGTTGTTCCCACGCAATGCGGACTAGTCCGGCCACCTGCGGACTTGTCTGATTTTGCAATCTAATTCCTGCTGAAGTAAATCTAAATTGTTTCAAATCAACTCCAAACCTGTATAAACTTGCTAAAATCTATTAGAACTAGTTAGTGATCATTAAAAGCAACTCATTAACAAGTTCCACCTTGCATTAGCATTAATCATGCATGTCATGCCATATTGAGTAATATATGTCAATCTATTGATTGTGTTCTTGTTGTATGTTTATTGTGCGGGTTAGATGGATTTGTGCTAGATAGTGCCGCGGAGGATCTCCAGCACCAAGAGTTTAAACACTTCGACCCGAACCAATCCCTAGAGCAAGGCAAGTGTCCTTGAAGCATATTGATCCTGTTTTAAAATAAATGTTTTGTTTGCAAACTGCATGCCTGTGTCAATTTAATGGGAATCCTATGAAAGGAAGTTTACTAGCGTTGTGTAACCACCCTTTTAACATGGAATTCATGGTAGAGAGTCAGGATGGTCTTTTTACCTTTTTTGCTTTGCTTAATTAATTGGGATGGGAAAACAACTATACCGCTTAACTTAATTATGTAATTATGAGATTTGATTAACATGAACTGGTTAATATGATATGGTAATGGGTGATCTAAGCGAGCCTGGTATGCGGATGGTTTGGAACTTATGGTGGTTTTGGTTGCTTTAGATCTAAGGACAAGTTCATGCAAGAATAAGCCAGGACTACAGTGCCACCACGAGGCCAAGTATGGGTGCGGCGTAGCTGATTAATTAGGGCTTTACTAGTGCTGTTTGGACCATCAAGGAAGCTCGGGGAAGGGGTAGTCGGATTGGGTTTGTTGATGATTGGTGGGACTACCCTGGGATTCGAATGGCTCAAGAGGGGGCCCTTGGTTGAAGATGTGCTCAGTTGGATGCATCGCCACCGGAGAAACCTCAGTGGGATCTAAATAGGCTAGTAATCCCTTTGTAAAGGCTATTTTGTGACCTCTTGGCCATACACCTATTGTAGTGTTTTAGCATAATGGAGGTTTTTCTTTAGTCGCCGGCGGGTGATGCAATCACAAACACGTGGTAAAATGGTACAAACTCTGCAGAGTCTAATAAAACTATCATGATAGTCGTGCTCCCGGTTAAGAGCACCTGGACAACTTCCTTGATTAGAGGAAACTTGGTATTAGGATGGTTGGTACTGGTTATGGCTAATAATATGGTCATGGCTGGATAATGGATTAACTTCTGATATTGATTATGGTTATTGGTGATGAGAAATCTAGAATATGGATGATGGTAACGAATATGGATTGGTACTATGTTAATAATTATGGTTTATGATGGGTTTACTTCACATACATATATTATGTTGCTTTTCAAATGTTTTAATGTACTTTTCAGCACTTATCCATTATTATATTCTTCATTTGAATCAGCTACATGTCATACTTTCCACACTTGCTGAGTACGACATGTACTCGCCCTTGCAATTCCCCCACCAATAGTTGCAGGTCAAGATTGGAAGTTAAATGATGATAATGTGGAGTTCTAGGCCGTGTCTGCTGTCAGCTTTGCCTGTGGAGTGTTGGAGCTGCGCTATCCCTTTGCTTAGTTTGCTTATTTACGTTATTTCCGCTGCATTAGTTGAACTTGCCATTAATATTCATTAGTGCTTGTATTCGAGGATAATCTGGTAGTGTAATAAAAGTGCTTAATTAATTTCGTTCTGTGGTAATTTTCTGTATACTCTTTTGTGATTGCACTCGTGTATGTGTGTTGAACGTCCTGGGCACACATATGCGTTCACTTGGATCATTTTCAGAAATGGGTGTCACATATGCGCACTTAAAAAGTGTCAAAGTAAATCTTTAATTCTGCTTCTAGTATTCTATGCAGCGGAAAGTAATTGACAACTTAAGTATAATATGATGATGAAGTAAGAGGTTGCAACTATCAAGTTTAGTACAATGTTTCGATGAAAACTAAACAAGAATTTGCAAACCATACAATATGATCAAAAAGTAGAACAAGAACACACGAGACAATATTTTATCCCAAGATTCGATTCCACATAGGAATCTACGTCCCCATTGAGGAGCCCACAAAGGACCGAGTCTTCACTAACCCTTCCCTCGTTGAATCGCCATGAAGGCCGATTCTCAATCACTAACCGCACAAAGGGTAAATACCTCGTTCAAGGGGCCTTCTCACAAGTTGAGTGCTCCCCAAATATTGCAACGAATGAACACCACCAAACACACTCAAAAGATGTACAATAATCAATGAGAGTGTGCTAGAGATCAAACCCAAGAGCTCAAGATCGTGAAGAACGAATTCTCTCCTTTATAAAATCCCTAATCCTCAAAGATTTGATGAGTGGAGAGAGGTGTCTTTGTGCTCTTGGAAGGTGTGACAGCGCAGGGTCTCGAGAGTTAGGGGTTACGTGGTCGTGCACCTCTTTTTATACAAGAGTTTCACAAAGTTATGATTAGGTTTCGCGAAGTGCGAACTAGTCCATTGTTGGACACCAGACTAGTTCGGTGTGCGTGTGTAGAAAACCCTAAGTGTGGAGGGTACCAGACTAGTCTGTTATGGTGTGGACTAGTCTGTTTTTGTCTCAGAGAGTTTTCAGACTAGTCCGGTCAATATCGAACTTGTCCACTCTAGTGAAAAAATGTGAAGAACTGAGGACAAGTCCGCACTTGGAGGACTTGTCCGTTTTCATTCCAGAGAATTTTTGGACTAGTCCGGTCAATATCGGACTAACCTGCTTTTGTGCAAAACTTGAAGAGCTGCAGACAAGTCCGCACCTGGAGGACTTGTCTATTTTTATCCAGAGAGATTTCGGACTAGTCCGGTCAATGTCAGACTAGTCCGTTATTTCTGAAACTTGTGCAGTGAGTGCAATCTCGTCACTTTAGTGTGACACCCGGTTCCAAAAAATGAACCAAGTGAACGCATATGTGTGCCCAGGATGTTCAACACACATACACGAGTGCATTCACAAAAGAGTATACAGAAAATTACCACAAAACAAGATTAATTAACCAAATTTTATTACACAAACCATATTATCCTCGAATACAAGTTCTAATGAATATTAATGACAAGTTCAACTAATGCAGCGGAAATAAACTAATTAAGCAAACTAAACAGCTAGGCAACATAAGCAATATGGTATAGCGCATCTCCAAAACACCACAGGCAAAGCTGACGGTAGACACGACCTAGAACTCCACATTATCGCCATTAAACTCCCAATCCTGACCTGCAACTGTTGGGGGGGGATTGCAAGAGTGAGTACATATCGTACTCAGCAAGTGTGGAAAGTATGACATGTAGCTGATACAAATGACGGCAATAATCATGGCTAAGTGCGGAAAGGTACATTAAAACATTTGAAAAGCAATATATTATATGTATGTGAAGTAAACCCATCATAAACCATAATTAATAACATAATACCAATCCATAATCATTACCATCATTCATATTCCAAATTTTACCATTACCAATAACCATAATCAATATCAAAATTTAATTCATAACCATAATACCAACCATAACCAGTACCAAACCAGAACCTTCCCAAAAACCATCCCAATACCAGGTTCCCTCTAATCATGGAAGTTGTCCAGGTGCTCATGATCGGGAGCACGGCTATCATGATAGTTTTATTTGACTCTGCAGAGTTTGTACCACTTTACCCACGTGTTTGTGATTTCATCACCCGTTGGCGACTAAAGAACCTCCGTTGTGCCAATTATACTTCCTTTGGTGTATAATCAAAAGATCACAAAATAGCCTTTACAATGGGATTACTAGCCTATTTAGACCCCACTGAGGTTTCATCGGCGGCGATGCCTCCAATTGAGCACATCTTCAACCAAGGGCCCCTTCTTGAGCCATTCGGATCCCAGGGTAGTCCCACCAATAATCAACAAACCCAATCCGACTGCCCCTTCCCCGAGCATCCTTAATGGTCTAAATAACACTAGCAAAGTCCTAATTAATCAGCTACGCCGCACCCATACTTGGCCTCGATGTGGCACTGTAAATCCTAGATGGTCGCTCCACGAACCGGTCCTTAGATCTAAAGCAAGCAAACCACCATAACATCTAACCCATCCGCATACCAGGCTTGCTTAGATCACCCATTATCATATTACATTAACCAGTTCATGTTAATCATAATCTCATAAATGCATCATTAATGTGTAGTATTGTTTTCCCATCCTAATTAATTAGCCGAGGAAAAAAGGTAAAAAGCCCATCCTGACTCTCTACCATAAATTCCAGGTGACAAGGGTGGTTAAACAAATCTAGTAAACTTCCTATCATAGGATTCCCATCAAGTTGACACAAGCATGCAGTTTTGCAAACAAAACATTATTTTAGAAATAGGATCAATATGCTTCAAGGACACTTTCCTTTCTCTTGGGATTGGTTCGGGTCAAAGACTTCAAATTATTGGTGCTGAAGATCCTCCGCGGCACTCTGTAGCGCAATCCGTCTAATTCGCACAATAAACATACAAGATAAGAAACACAATCAAAGAGTGCACAAACATTACTCAGTATGACATGATATGCATGATTGATGCAAATGCAAGGTAGAACTTGTTAATAGATTGCTTTCAAATGATCACTCTCTAGTTCTAATAGATTTTAACAAGTTTATACAGGTTTGGATTTGATTAGGTCTAATTTTAGGATTAATTCAACACAATTTAACCAGAAAAATTGGACTAGTCCACACTTTACGAGATCAGCAGGTTAGGGTTTTCTAGATCGACGTGAATTTGGAGATTAGGGGTCAAATTCACGTAAGGAAAAGGAAATAGAAGATATACCAGGTGTTTAGGACTCCAATGAATTGAGAAACTTGGGGGCAACACTTGGATTTTGACAATCTAGCGTTGATGAAGAACTTGGAGATGATTTGGTGATGAAGAACTCAAAGTTGATGGAGATCTTGATCCTCTTTCGTTTCCTCCTCCTCTTCTTCTTGCTTGGGATCTCCTCCTCCCTCCTTGACGGTGGCTCTCCACGAACTAGGGTTTGGGTGGGGTGGAAAAGTGGCAAATAGATGTCAAGCCAAGGGGTGGGGTTGTTTATATAGAGGTGGAGGCTAGGGTTAGATGGATTTCAAGTTTGGGATGAATAAGGGTCGCTTTAGAGTCCCACATGGGCTCTAAAAGAGTTAGGCATGATGTCCCTAGGCCCACTTAACGTGAAACCCAATAAACAAGTCATAAAAAAGGATTAATTCGGAATCGCGAAATATCGAACAAGTTCGAAAAGGATCAGACTAGTCCGAAGTTGTCTAGAGAGAAATCGAACAACTCTGGCAAAAAATCAGACAAGTCCGACTTTAATCAGAGAGGAAAATGGACAAGTCCGCTGGAACACCAGACTAGTCTGGACAAGTCTAGGGACTTGGCAAATTCTCAAGGATTCTTGGAACACCGGACTAGTCCGTATAGGACCAGACAAGTCCAAAAGTGTCCACAGGCAAAAACGGACTAGTCTGCAGCAAAAATGGACAAGTCCGATCGAGGTCAGAGAGAAATCGGACAAGTCCGCACTAAAATCGGACTAGTTCACACTTTCCAGAATTTTAAGTGCGGTTTTGTTCCAAATCATTTTAAACTCATTCCTCTTAATGTGGATTGATATTAAACATGTATATGAATGGATGTAGGGCATGATGCATGAAAATAAGGGTGTTACATTTAGCTCTTGGGATGTGTTTCTCCAACACACACCTAAGAAATTAAATATACTATTTTCAAATATTGAGCCCTTTTCTTTTGGGTCCTCATTCTCCTTCCTTTTTGTGATTTCTTTCTCATCTCTTGAAACCTGCTCTCATCTCGACAATTTTGTTAGGATGTCATTTGTTTGTCATTAATCAACCAAAATGCACCGGGGATGCCTAGATGCACTTTCATATATGTCACCCATTATCACTTAAAGCTCATCCATATGTCTAGTGAGTTCCGTCATTCCTTGGCTATAGTCATGATGACTTCTAGCTGAAGAGGAACAACATCTTCTCATGGACGATGGAGGCAAGCTGCTAGAGCTTTATTGACGACTGTTATATTCCAATTTCATCTGTCAATTTAACTCAATTATGTGAAGGATTTGTCATTTCTTGCACACAATACCTTTCTATCTAACCCAATTCCACTTGGACTTGGAGAAATATGTGTATGCAACATTTTATGCAGGAAATGAGGAAATGTAGAGGGACCAATCCTATAAAATATCATCTCAACCAATCAAGCGACGACACATGGCATCCCATGGATCAAAGGGGTCCCACCTGGCAGCCACCTGGAGGAAGAACTCCGCGTTTGGAGTGCTGACCAGGTTGGCCAAACTGGGGGTTCGACCGACCTCTTCCTGGTGCCAGACACGGTCAAACGATGCATGTTGGCTCCTCCTGGATTGAAGGAGTCAATGGTGACTGATTTGCGTGCTTTTGGTGGCGGGAACCGAACTCAACACTAGTATACATAGGACCCCCTACCCCTCACTTCAACACACACCACTTGAGCTTCATCTCTATTGTATACACTATCATCCATAGTCTTAGAGGAGTTAGGTTGTAGAGAGGAGAGTCTCTAGTCCCAAGTCCAAATTGGGAAAGGAGTAAGGGGTCTCTCTGTTCCCAATCCTATATTGGGAAAGGTAAGGCTCATGTATTCTTTCTTGTATTTGTGACTTTATGCATAATAAAGATAGTATCTTTAGTCTCTACTTCTACATATACTTGGGAAAAGTGTTTCTTGTTTGATTGTGGAGTCCATGTATGTGGAAGGTATAGCTTATATGACTGTTTCATCATGAACATATCTCATTATCATAGAACCTATAGAGCCCCCACTATAGTCTAGTTAATTATAACATAACTAGGTTAGTATGGATAATTATGTTGTGTATCAACATTGGTTCAATGATGATTCAATTCATTGCCTTAGGATGGATTGTGCCTAGGCTCTTAAGGTAATTACTTAATATGCTAGCATGGTGCTAGGATAGCTAAGTAGCATTGGATGTCTCGTAGACCCACGGATTGAAGAGCTAGACAGTAGGTGGTGACAGCCCTATCTGTCCTTTGTAATCCTCCACGTTCGGCTATGCCACACGCTCTTGGCGGAAGTCACCCTAGTATTGCTAGGGGTAAGCCCGTGCCCGACGTGTTGAACCACATAGCATAAGTATTCACTATTGATCTAGCTTATGAATAATTAGTTTAGACTATGTATATGTACAATAGAGCATAGTAAGAGTACCTCCATAACTCTCAACCTTAACTAACCTCTAGGATCCTCTTACCCCCTTAGACTTGAAAGCTTTTGTGTGTGTCACACTACCTCCATTATTATTTTATCCATCCTTACTAGATTCTTACCTAGACCTTTCTACCCTTTCCACTTGACGATTGTTATATCTCTTCCCTGCCTTCCTTTGGGATCAAATAAATGACACCCTTGGGAATACTCATAAGGGGAAATGCTACAATGATACCTCCGTGCGCTTGCGGAACTCACTTTGTGATCCAATAGAAACATTAACAAGCATTTCTGACACATGAGTTGGAGGTGTTTAGTTAATGGTGCATAAGAAATAACAACAAGAATTTCTGGCGCCGTTGTTGAGGATGATTTGTCAGTATATCTTAGGAGCCATCAACAAGCATTTCTGGCGCCGTTGCCAGGGAAGGCAAATAGATATATAACATGACTGAGTGAATAGGATAGAACCCTGGGTAGGATTTTAGTAGGATAACCATTCTTTATTTTCGCATTTGTTTTAAATGTGAAAACAGGGTAGTGTATGTCTAGTTTCCGCCTGCCAGAATACTTTGTTGAAGATCCCGAATCTCTTCTGAGAGACTGATCCCGTGTCGTTACTCCTCAGAAGATTCAAGCAGCAAAGCAAGCAAGCATTTTTGCACGAACAATCCGAACACCAATGGCTCAGAAGACCCTTCGTGAGTTCTCAGCTCCCTCTTCTAACAATGTACCTATTGGGCCCACTGTTAACATGGGAGATGTGAACTTCGAGATCAAAACTGGCCTTATCACTATGGTGCAAGCCAACCCATTCTGTGGTAAGTCTAACGAGGATGGAAGTGCTCACCTGCAACAATTCCTCGAGATCCGCAACACTTTTAAGATCATGGACGTGTCTCTAGATGCGGTCCGTCTGAGACTATTCCCTTTCTCTCTCCTTGGGAGGGCGAAACAGTGGTTCTACGCGAACTGAAGTGCTGTAGACACTTGGGAGAAGTGTTCTACATCATTCCTCGCCAAATTCTTCCCGTTGGGCAAAACCAATGCCCTACGTGGAAGGATTTCCAGCTTTCAGCAAGAGCTCAAGGAATCTATTCCCGAGGCATGGGAAAGGCTTCAGGAGTACATCCTAGCCTGTCCCCACCATGGGATGGATGACTGGCTCCTTATTCAGAATTTCTATAACGGGCTGATCCCATCAGCTCGTGACCATTAGGATGCTGCTGCTGGAGGAGCCTTCTTCTCATTGATGGTGCCAAAAGATAAAGATCTTATTGAGAAGATGGTGTCCAACATGGTATGGAAGGATGAGCGTCTCCATACCCGACAGCGAGGCATGCACACCTTGAAGGAGGTAGACATGATCGTTGCAAAATTGAACCTCCTAATGAAGAAAATTGATTGACAAGCCAGCGGTGAAGTGTCTGGCAATGCCTATGCCCTAGACTCGCACATCACGTGTGAAGTCTGTGGCAACACGGGTCATATGGGCAATGACTGCCCAGAAACTCATGAGGATGCCATATACCTCGCCAACAACGGAAATTTCAACAACAACAATGGCTATCGTCCAGGAGGTCAAGGGTGGGGTCAACAATGCTCATTCTTTCAAGGAGGGTACAACAACAATGGCAACCCTGGAAATCAGCCCAACTTGAGAGAACTTGCCATTAGCCAGCTCGAGATCAACGATGCCCTATCCAAGAAGCTGTCAGCTAATGACAAGACCCTAGAGAATATCAATGCAAAGATGGAAGGACTATCCTCAACCTTCAAAAATCAACTGAGCTTCAACAAGATGCTCGAGACTCAGTTGGCTCAGCTGGTAGCTGCTATTCCTCTGATGGAGAATGGAAAGATGCCAGGCCAACCAGAACCCCCAATGAAAAATGTCAACATGATTTCAGTACGAGAGAGCAACTGGCAAAAGGACCCCGGATGTCCTACCATTTCATGCTCAATTGGGGCTCGCCACTTTGACAAGGCACTTTGTGATTTGGGAGCAAGTGTTAGTGTGATGCCCAAGGTTGTGTTCGACCGGCTGAACTTCACAGAACTGACTCCAACACCAATGCAGCTACAATTGGCTGACTCTTCAGTCCGTTATCCAGTGGGTATTGCTGAAGACGTCCCGGTGAAGACCCGGAACTGCTTCATACCCGTGGAATAACTAGTGCTAGATATGGACACTGAGAAAGATACACCACTCATTCTTGGGCGCCCATTCCTCATCACTGCAAAAGCTCGCATAGATGTGGGCACTGGAGAAATCCACTTCCATATCAATGGCAAGGAGGAAAAGTTTAACTTTCGGCCAAGATTAGAGCAATGCTCCATGATTCGAATCAAGTATGGGCCGAATGATAAACACATCAGAGAGGTCGAAGTCACACCTCCAAAGGTGGACTCACTCATTGCATTCATGAGAAGATTAATCTACAAGGAGAATCCGTCGTTTTGACCACGCCAATATCCAAAGGCGACAGAATCATCTGGACCTTCCCGAAGGCCCATGTCCGCCAAGCCGCCAAAGAAGGAATGGCGGAAGAAGCAAGACAAGCCGTCCGAGCCCATCCCTCCGGGCCCGGATGTGAAATGAAGACGGAGGAATGTCCATCTCATCGGACGGTGGTGATACCTACGACAATAGGTTAAATTGGTAGTTATCCCACTTTATTTTTCTTTCTTTTTCCACCCCATTTGGATTTTTCCCATTGCATATTTGATTTTTCCTAGCAAGTTGAGAATATTATATTCTCAACTATCATTTTTTTCTTTCTTTTCAAAAGAATTTTTTATTGGATTTGAAAAAAGGTTTTTATTTGAAAAAACAATTTTTTCTGAGCTGCACATGTGGCATTTCACCAACGTGCTAACTTTATAGCCGTTTGGGAGCCACTTGCCAAAAGGGGAACCAGGGGGCACCTGTCAGGTCGGCCGAACCCCCTGGTCGGCCGAACAGGGAGTGGAGCCAAATTGGCTCCCCTTCCTCCAACGGCTATATTTTGAACCCCAAGTGACCTTTGGAGGGTGCACCCTCTAAATTGTGGCCTTGAGGAGCACCTCTCTTCACACACCACATCATTTTACACCTCCCTAAGTCACTCTCTAGCTCACCTTGTTTTTTTGCTCTTCATTGCAACACTCTTGCTAAAATCCATCCCCAAAAAGATTTTCTTTTGTTTGCATTTGCATTTTACACTCAAGCTTTCAAGAAGAGAAAATTCGTTGAGAGTTTTGTTTTTCAAACATCGCTTCTTTTTGGATTTTTCTAGCCTTGTTTTGTTCTTGCTTGTTGAACTCAAAAAGACATGAAGAGGTTGTTCGGAAAGAGGAAGGAGGCTGCAAGCTCAAGCCATGGTGAAGGTTCCAGTGCACGCCTCTCTTCCATGGGTACAAGCCCAAGGAAGAGAAGTGTGTGTGAGGACACTCCCATGGAAGAGAGAAGCAACCCACACCAACTTCTTCATGACAACGACCTCGACATACGAAGCGAAGTTGAAGATCAAGCACGCAAGCTTCTCCAAGATCATGAATTCCGCCACACCAAGGCTTACGATCCACATTTGATCTCCAAAATAGATATGGACTCCGAATTTCTTTCCATTTGGCATGCAATTGGATTTGATGACTTTGCTCACATATAGGAGAAAGGTTCATGCCTTCTCACTATCCAATTCCTTTGCATGCTAAGAATAGGATTTAATGGTATTACTTTTAGATTATTTCAAAAATAATACAACATCCTATGGAAAGAATTAGGTAGCATCCTAGGCTTCCATAAACGGTGTTTGCTAGATTTAGACAATTTGCCTAAGTTTAACAAACAAAGTTTTTGGCATGAGCTAACTAGTGAGGTCACATGTAGGGCTCCTTGGAATAGCCACATCCAAAACCCTACCTTATGCTTCATGCATAGATGGGTGGCTATGACTATGTTCCCTAGGGGAGATGTTAGGGTTGTGCGAGATGATGAATTGAAAATTTTGTTTGCCATGACTAAAATGATAAAAGTTGCTCCAGTCAAAGCCATGATGACACAATGGTTAGATTACATTTGAAAATCAGGACCAATTGAATGCACTTCATTGATTACTCATATTGCTGATAGGGTAGGAGCACTTAAATACTCTTCATTTGAATATATTGAAATTGAAAGAGAATTAATTGATGAAGAATATTTAGTGCAAGGACATACCCTTAAGCATGATCATGATGGCTCCTTGATATTTTTGTATCCCGGCTTTGTCAATGAAATTCGGTTACCTAACCTGGATTTTCATTTGTACAAATGCCGGAGGCTAACCATTAATCTTCTTCCCTTTGAGGAAGCAAAAAGAAGTAAAGTCTCTGGCAGGGTAACAAAGAATCGTGCGAGGGCTGCAGCCACAGGCATGCCACCGATAATCTCTCCGGTCTATGAATACCAAGAGGAAGAGAACCCAACAGGTTGTGAGCCCGGATGGACTCAACCTCCGACGTATGAGACTGGGGGATCATCTTGGCAAGAATGGCAAAGGGATCCACCCTTATCCACTTCAAGCTCTAGCAGCTTGCCCCCAACGTCCATGAGAGGATGTCGTTCCTTTTCGGCTAGAAGTCATCATGACTATAGCCAAGGAATGACGGACCTCACTAGACGTATGGGAGAACTTGAAGTGAGAACGGGTGACATCTACAACACACTCCAGGAGCATGTTCAAGTTACCCAGGATTGGCAACAACACATGGATGCTCAATTCACCAACTTCAACATGGCTCTACAACAACAACAAGCCAATCTTGCAGTGTACTTTCGTCATCAAGGGTTCAACCCTTATCACGAAGGTAGTTGAATAACAAGCTTGGGGGAGGACACCCACTTGAGGTAACATGTATCACATTCCTTGCATATTTATTTTCCATCCATCCATCATCCACCTTGTATTTAAAAAATATATATAGGTTAGATTTGCTTTCACCAAATAAAGATGTGCGGTAAGAATGATTTAGAATTCACATAGATGAAATGATGAACACTTGCTCTGTTTTATTTTCCTAAGTCTCTAGTTTACAACTTGCTACTCTCCGAATATTGCTTTCATTGGTTTGAAATACTTTTACCTTAATTTAGAAGTTGTGGGTAGCAAAAGTTTAATCTAATTCTAGGTTGTTGTAAGATTAGAATTAGTAATAGGGCTACTAGTCCTAGTTTGAAAGTAAAACTTAGATTTCTGGAGAAATTCTAAAAAGATTTAAGTTTCCCTCAATTGATTGGAAATACCTACCAAAGCCATATGATATTCATACATAGACAAAACCTTATGCATATGCTATTTGCTTTCACATTGAGCCTAGTCAAACTAGTAGAGACCTATGTGAGAAATCACTCAACTCTTTTTGAATTCAAGATTTCACTTGCACATGCTATACTTCTACACTAGAAGTAAGCAAAACATCCATCATATTCACCATACCACAACAAAAAGAGAAACTCCATGTTATTGATGTTGAGCACTCTGTTCAAAATTCATTGCAAAGAAAGGGAGTAGAAGACATGGCTACAAAAAGAAAATTAAAAAAAAAAGAGAAAATAAAAGTAGCCATGTTTCATCCCTGCAAAAGAAAGAGAGATTATACCAAAAAGGAGTTATCTCAAGTATCCACATCCACTTCCACTCCATCACACATGCACTAGTCTTGAATCAAAAAGTTTTGATTTGAATTCTCCTAAGGCTTACTCTTTTGACTTAGCAATATATGTGATGCAAATATGCCTACTTACTTTCCTTACCAAGCTTCATATACAAGCCGTATTCAATGAGTAGGAATAGTAGAGGCACAATGCTTTGGTGAGGAAATATTTCCACTATCCACAAAGGAGTGATTCAGAGAATCAAATTGAGGTACTTAATATCTAAATTGAATTCTCCAGGATTTAAGTGGAACTTGATTTCTAGGCTATGTTTGATCCATTTGCTATTCTACCTTTCAACTACGCATGAATATGAAAAAGCATAAGGCCCATGATAACTTAAGAAAGGTAGAGTATCATAGCCAATTTTTGCAATACTAGGTAGAGTATCTTGTTGTGCATTAGATACTTTTGAAAATAAGACATTGTAGCAACTCCTGATCATCAACCTAAAGTCTTGACTTTGCTCGGGACGAGCAAAGGATAAGCTTGGGGGACTTTGTTTACGGCTGTTATATACCAATTTGATCCGTCAATTTAACTCAATTATGTGAAGGATGTGTCATTTCTTGCACACATCACCTTTCTATCTAACCCAATTCCACTTGGACTTGGAGAAATATGTGTATGCAGCATTTTATGCAGGAAATGAGGAAATGTAGAGGGACCAATCCTATAAAATATCATCCGAACCAATCAGGCGACGACACATGGCATCCCATGGATCAAATGGCCCACAAACAGAAGTATCTGAGGAGATCCAACGGTGTATCACCCATATACATCAAGGGGGCCCACCTGGCAGCCACCTGGAGGAAGCACTCCACATTTGGAGTGCTGACCAGGTCGGCCGAACCGGGGGTTCAGTCGACCTCTTCCTGGCGCCAAACGCGGTCAAACGACGCATGTTGACTCCTCTTGGCTTGAAGGAGTCAATGGTGACTGATTCGCGCGCTTTTGGTGGCGGGAACCGACCTCAACACTAGTATAAATAGGACCCCCCCTCACTTCAACACACACTACTTGAGCTTCATCTCTATTATATACACTATCATCCATTGTCTTAGAGGAGTTAGGTTGTAGAGAGGAGAGTCTCTAGTCCCAAGTCCAAATTGGGAAAGGAGTAAGGAGTCTCTCTCTTCCCAATCCTACATTGGGGAAGGTATGGCTCATGTATTCCTTCTTGTATTTGTGACTTTATGCATAATAAAGATAGTATCTTTAGTCTCTACTTATACATATACTTGGGCAAAGCGTTTCTTGTTTGATTGTGAAGTCCATGTATGTGGAAGGTATAACTTCTATGACTGTTTCATCATGAACATATCTCATTATCATAGAACCTATAGATCCCCACTGTAGTCTAGTTAATTATAACATAACTAGGTTAGTATGGATAATTATGTTGTGTATCAACATTGGTTCAACGATGATTCAATTCATTGCTTTAGGATGGATTGTGCCTAGGCTCTTAAGGTAATTTCTTAATATGCTAGCATGGTGCTAGGATAGCTAAGTAGCATTGGATGTCTCGTAGACCCAAAGATTGAAGAGGTAGGCAGTAGGTCGTGACAGTCCTATCTGTCCTTTGTAATCCTCCATGTTCGGCTATGCCACAGGCTCTTGGCGGGAGTCGCCCTAGTATTGCTAGGGGTAAGCCCGTGCCCGATGTGTTAAACCACATAGCATAAGTATTCACTACTGATCTAGCTTATGAATAATTTGTTTAGACTATGTACATGTACCATAGAGCATAGTAGGAGTACCTCCATAACTCTCAACCTTAACTAACCTCTAGGATCCTCTTACCCCCCTTAGACTTGAAATCTTTTGTGTGTGTCGCACTACCTCCATTATTATTTTATCCATCCTTACTAGATTCTAACCTAGACCTTTCTACCCTTTCCACTCGATGATTGTTATATCTCTTCCCTGCCTTCCTTTGGGATCAAATAAATGACAACCTTGGGAATACTCTTAAGGGGAAATGCTACAATGATACCTCCGTGCGCTTGCGGAACTCACTTTGTGATCCAATAGAACCATTAACAAGCATTTCTGACACATCAGTTGGAGATGTTTAGTTAATGGTGCATAAGAAATACCAACAAGCATTTATGGCGCCATTGCCGGGGATGATTTGTTAGTATATCTTAGGAGCCGTCAACAAGCTTGAAGTGGATAGGGGTGGCTCCCATGCGGCACCTGGCCATCCATTCCAAGACGGACCTTCGGTCTCATACGATGGAGGTTGAGTCCATGCGGATGCATCACTTGTTGGGTTCTCTTCCTCTTTGTACTCATGGATCGTGGAGGTTGTCGGAGGCATAGCCGCTCTCCTTGTACGGCTTCTAGTTATCCCGCCAGAGACATTACTTCTTTCGGCTTCCTCGATGGGAAGAAGGTCAATGGTTAGCCTCCGGCATTTGTACAAATGATAATCCGGGTTAGGTAACCAAATTTCATTGACAAAGCCGGGATAATAAAATATCAAAGAGCCATCTTGATCATGCTTAAGGGTATGTCCTTGCACTAAATAATCTTCATTAATTAATTCTCTTCCATTTTCAATGTACTCAAATGAAGAATATTAGGTGCTCCTACCCTAGTAGCAATACGGGTAATCAATGAAGTATATTCAATTGGCCCTACCCTTGGAATGTATTCTTACCATTGTTTCATCATGGCAATAACTGAAGCAACTTTTATCTTTTTAATCGTGGCAAATAAAATTTTCAGCTCATCATCACGTATTATCCTTACATCTCCTCTAGGGAACATAGTCATAGCCACCCATCTATGCATGAAGCGTAAAATAGGGTTGTGCAAGAGATTATTCCTAGGTGGACTACATCTGACCTCACCAGTTAAATCTTGCCAAAAACATTGTTTGTTAAATTTGGGCAAAGTGTTCAAATCTAGCAAACAACATCTATGGAAGCCTAGGATTTCACTTAATTCTTTCCATAGGATGTTGTCTTTTTGAAATAATCTAAAATTAATACCATCAAATCCTATTTTGAGTGTGCAAAGGAATTGTATGGAGAGAAGGCGTGAACCTTTCTCCTCTATGTGAGCAAAGTTTTCCCATCCCAGCGCACGCCAAATGGAAAAAGAATTCAGAATCCATACCTATTTTGGAGATCAAATCCGGATCATAAGCTTTCGTATGAGAAAACTCACAATATTGGAGGAGCTTGCGTGCTAGATCTTCAACTTCACTTTGGATGTCGAGGTTGTCGTTGTGAAGAAGTTGGTGTGGGTTGATCCTCTCACCCATGGGATTGTCCTCTCCTACACTCCTCCTCTGTGAACTTGGTGTAGCAATGGAAGAGGGGCATTCACTTGAGTCTCCACCATGGCTTGAGCTTACAGCCTCCTTCCTCTTTCCAAACAACCTCTTCATTCCTTTCATGGCCACAACAAACAAGAACACAACAAGGAAAAAACTCGAAAGAGGTGATGTTAGTGAAAGCAAAACCCCGACAAACTTTCCCTTTAAGGACTTGAGACCAAATTGCAAATGCAAACAAAAGCAAATCTTTTTGAGTTGGAAAATTGAGAAAGAGTGCTTCAACGAAGAGCAAGAAAACAATGTGAACAAGTGTGACTTTGGGGAGGTATGTAATGAGGTGAAGTGCAAGGAGAAGAGTTCCTCACGGCTACCATTTATAGTGTGCAATCCCCAATGGTCACTAGGGAACCAAATGTAGCCGTTGGAGGAGAGAGAGCCAAAATGGCCCCTTCCCCTAGTCGGTCGAGCAGGGCGGTCAGCTGACCTGACAGGTGGGCCCCTCTATTCCCCCTTTTGGTAGGTGGCTCCCCAACGGCTATAAAATTAGCACGTTCATGAAATACCACTTTTGCGGCTCAGAAAAATTATTTTCCAAATAAAAACTCCTTTTTCAAAACCTAACAATTTTCTTTTGTGAAAAATAAAAAAATGATAGTTGAGAATATAAGATTCTCAACTTACTAGGAAAATCAAATATGCAGTGGGGAAAATCAAACAAAATGGGGAAAACCAAATAAAGAGAAAAGAAAAACAAATAAAAGGATAACTACCAATTTAACCTATTGGCTAGGTCTCACCACCGTCTGATGAGATGGACATTCCCGCTTCTTCATTTCTTGACATCCGAGCCCGGAGGGATGGGCTCAGACGGCTTGTCTTGCTTCTTCCTCCATACCTTCTTTGGCGGCTTGGTGGACTTGGGCCTTTGGGGAGGCCCGGGCTTCTCCGTCTTCTTAGGGTGTCGACGTGGACGATAAGATGGGTTTTCCGCATAGATCAAATTCCTCATGAATGCAATGAGCGGGTACACCTTTGGAGGTGTTGTTTTGACCTCTTGAATGTGTTTAACATTCGACCCATACTTTATACGGATCATGGAGCATTGCTCCAACTTGGGGGGGAAGCTAAACTTCTCCTCCTTGTCATTCATATGGAAGTAGATTTCTCTAGCACCCACATCTATGCGAGCCTTCGCGGTGCTTAGGAACGGGCGCCCAAGAATGAGCGGCATATCCTTCTCGACCTCCATGTCGAGCACCACGAAATCCACAGGTATGAAGCAGTTCTGAATTTTCACCGGGACATCTTCGGCGATACCCGCCGGATAACGGACTTAGGAATCAACTAGTTGGAGATGCATTGGTGTTGGAGTAAGTTCTATGAAGTTCAGCAGGTTAAAAACCACCTTGGGCATCACACTCACACTTGCTCCAAGGTCAAAAAGGGCCTTATCAAAGTGGTGTGCCCCAATTGAGCATGAAATTGTAGGACATCCAGGGTCCTTCAACCAGTTGCCTCCTTGTAGAGAAATCATGTTGACATTTTCCGCAGGGGGTTTGGAATGTCCTTGCATCTTGCCATTCTCCACTGGAGGAACAACAGCTGCCAGTTGAGCCAACTGAGTTTCCAACATCTTGTTGAAACTCAATTGATTATTGAAGGCTGAGGATAGTCCTTCAATCTTGGCATTTATGCTCTCTAGGGTCTTGTCATTGGCCGACAGCTTCTTGGATATAGTCTCATTGATCTTCAGCTGGCCAATGGCAAGTTCTCTCAAGTTGGGTTGATTTCCATTGTTGCCATTGTTGTTGTACCCTCCTTGAAAGAATGGGCATGGTTGGCCCCACCCCTGAACTCCTAGATGATAGCCATTGTTATTTCCATTGTTGGCTACGTAGGGCATCCTCACGGGTTTCTGGGCAGTCATTGCCCAAATGGCCCGTGTTGCCACTGACTTCACAAGTGATGTGAGAGTCTAAGGCATAGGCATTGCCACATACCTCAGCACTGCCTTGTTCATCAATTTTCTTCATAAGGAGGTCCAATTTGGCAGCGATCATGTCCACCTCCTTCAAGGTGTGCATGCCTCGCTGGCGGGTATGGAGATGTTCATTGCTCCAACCCATATTTGACACCATCTTCTCAATTAAATCTTTGGCGTTGGGCACCGTCAATGATAAGAAGGCACCTCCAGCAGCAGCATCAACATGGTCACAGGCGGAAGGAATCAGCCTGTTGTAGAAGTTTTGGATAATGAGCCAGTCATCCATCCCTTGGTGTGGACAGGCTAGGATATACTTCTGCAACCTTTCCCAAGCCTCGAGAATAGATTCCTTGGCATCTTGCTAGAAGCTGGAAATTCTTCCACGTAGGACATTGGTCTTGCCGAACGGGTAAAACTTGGCGAGGAATGCCGTAGAACACTCCTCCCAAGTATCTACAACACTTCAGTTCGCATAGAACCATTGTTTTGCTCTCCCAAGAAAACAGAATGGAAACAACCTAAGATGAACAATATTATTAGATACGTCCTTTATCTTAAAAGTGCTGCAAATCTTAAGGAATTGTTGCAGGTGAGCACTTGCATCCTCGTTAGCCTTCCCACAAAATGGGTTGGCTTGCACCATAGTGATAAGGACAGTCTTGATTTCAAAGTTTACGTCTCCCGTGTTAAAAATGTGCCCAACAGACACATTCTTAGCAGAGGGAGCTAAAAACTCACGAAGGGTCTTCTGGGCCATTAGCATGTTGGTGGTTGGTGCAGTTGTGTTGGCTTGCTTTGCTGCTTGAAGCTTCTGAGGAGTAATGACATGATGTCGATCTCTTAGAAGGGATTCGGGATCTTCAACAAAGTTTTCCGGCAAGCAGAAACCAGACATACACTACCCTGTTTTCACATAAAATGCGAAAACAAAGAAGGGTCATCCTACTAAAATCTACCAGGGTCCTATCTCATTCACTTAATCCCGTAATACTTTGGTTGCCTTCCTCGGCAACGGCACCAGAAATGCTTGTTGACGGTTCCTACGCACTACTAACAATTCATCTCTAGCAGTGTTGCTAGAAATGCTTGTTAATAGATTTCCCAAAGGAAGACTAGATGGAAGTAAAACAATCATCAGGTGGAAAGGATAGGTTGGCCTAGGTAGGGTTCTAGCAAGGATGGATAAAGGGTAATTTAGGTAGTGTGACACACAGAAGATCATTCTATCCTAAGGGGGTAATATGGGGGTAAAGAGGGATCAGGCTAAGAACTAGGTAGAGACTCCTACAATGCTTCTAATGTACATATACATAGCATAGGTTAATTACAAATGATCATGTCAATTATGATTTCTCATGCTAAGTGGATTAACACATCGGGCACGGGTTTACCCCTAGCAATACTAGGATGACTCCCGCCAAGAGCCTGTGGCATAGCCGAACGTGGAGGATTACAAAGGACAGATAGGGTTGTCACCACCTACTGCCTACCTCTTCAATCCGTGGGCATACGAGGCATTCAATGCTACTCTCTATCCTAGCACCATGCTAGCATATTAAGTAATTACCTTAAGAGCCTAGGCACAAGCCACCCTAACGCAATGAACTAAATCATCGTTGAACCAATGTTAATTCATAGCACAAGTGATTCATGTTAACATAATCATATCATATCTAATTAGACTATAGTGGAGGTTTATAGTGCTTATGATGATATAATCATAATGGTATAGCATAATCATAAATACTACTCCTACCACATACATGGAATCCACAATCAAACAAGAAACGCTTCATCCAAATATATGAACAATGGAAGACTAAAGATAACATATTTATTAAAAATAAAGTCACAAATACTAATAGGAATATAAGAGCCATACCTTTCCCAATTAGGAATTGGGAAGAGACTCCTCCTACTACTCTCCTACTTCGACTATGGACTAGAGACTCTCTTGTCTACAGCCTATACTCATGGGCAAGAAATGATATTTCCTACACATAATTGAGTTATATTGATGGGTGAAATTGGTATATAACAGTCATCAACAGACGCCAAAGCAGCCAGCTCCGGCACCTTCCAGGGGGCCTGCCATCGATGTCTTTACAACTATGGTGGGCCACGCCGGAGCAGTCAGCTCTGACACGTCCCAGGGGGCCCACCATCGATGTCTCTACAATGATGGCGGGCGATGCTGGAGCAGCCTGCTCTAGCACCTCCCAGAGGGCCTACCGTTGACATCTCTACGATGATGGTGGGTGACGCTGGAGCAGCCGACCCTAACCACGAGTTTCAAAAACAAAGCTTGGCGCCCCTAAAGGGGCCTGCTGGCATCAACTACTCAACCTACCCTCGCTCCACCGGGGGCCCGTAAAATACATCCTACGGTCAAGTGGTAGGCGTGCCCAACCAGTTGGCCACATCTACCAAGGGGCCTCTAAGGGGGTTCCATAGGCAGGACGTCAGTTGACGCCAGATCGTCTATGTCAATTGTGCGATCGTTGGTTCCTAAAAACTAACAAGTCTGCAAAGTTCTTCAGGCCCTTATGCTGCTAAGAGCCTGGGTGAACAAGATGGGAATCACAAGACACGGCCCAGAAACCAAACACGAATTCAAATTTATTGAAGAATATTTACAAAGGTGCCAGACCAAGAGACAAAGGTGTCCTCGCCTAGGGGCCGCCGGCCTCAATCTCTCATGAATTGTGCGGCGACATGTTTGGCGGCATCCTTGATTTCTGCCATTGCTGCCTCTTGATGCACCGTGATGGGACTGTCGAATACCGGGTCTAGAGGTATCTCCGGGTATCGACTTCGGTAGCACATCAGAACAAGGGACGCTACTGTCTCTGCCAGCGCTCTACCCTCGTCTTCCAGACGTCGGGCCAGGTATCGCTCCTGTAGATTGAGCTCCCAGGCGCGGCGCTCTGAAGTCTATTCCCAAGCCCAGACGTCAAGCTCTAGTAGGAGGAGTTCCAGGTGCTCAGCTAGGTGCTCCTCCTGATCCCACGCCAGGTTGCTCTCGCGAAGCTCAAGGTCTTGGATGCGGGACTACAACTTCTTCCTATCTACCTCAGCCTAAGTTTTCATCACCCGAGTCATTGCCTCTGGCTCAGCAACAGTGACCTCCCGCTCAACAACAGTGGCCTCGCAGTGTCCCAGGGTCACTCAAAGCACTTCAAGGGCGTTGAGGAGGGCATCAGCCTCCCGATTGGTTGCCTTGGCGTCGTCCAGAATCTTCTAGGACGTTGCGTCCATGGCATTCGCCAGGCGGCGCATCAACTCTAGCTCCTTACCCTCCTTATGGTGCTTCTCCTTAGCCTCATCGATCCTGGCCTCATGAGGTCCTCCCAGGCCAGATGCGTCCGTCCCCCACTCGCAGCTTCTACCACTCTGTGGCGAGGGCGTGTTGTGCTCTGCGGAGGTTGGACTGCACCAAGTTGATGCTAGACTGCGCCGAGTCAATGACGTCAGAGAGGCGCCTTGGTTCTCCCAAAGCTATGGAGGGCCCCTGGTGATTGTATCTGGAACCTCTTCCCCCTGCAGCGGTGAGGGCAAGGTTACTAGTGCCAGGGGCCTCACCGCTAGGAGCTGAGAGAAAGTTGTGGTGCTATCCGAAGCGGCAGCACCACCATCGCCTGAGGCACCACCTGTTGGAGCAGCAGCCTCGGAGGTGAGACCCCCAGCTTGCTGAGTTGACTCTGACATTACCTTTGGCACGGCAGCCAGAGGTGCTTCACAGCTCTTGCCAAGCGTGGGCGCCAGAGCGGCGCTCCGTTGTGCCAGCTTGGAGGTCTGCTCCACCGTTGCAGCCATGGCCCCCTGGGCCGACTTCAGAGCACTCCAGACCACTACCCCCAGCGGTAAGGGCATCACCAAAGCTAACGAAGACCCGCAGATTGAAATCAAAGTCTATTCAAACAAGAGAACATATGGGACAATGACGCAAGCTTCAGTAAGAAAGCTTTACTGACGTCCCCGGAAGCTCCAGCGGGCCTCGAGTTTCGGCAACTCTAAGGTTGTGGGCTCTGCTGACGATGCAGCAGGTGGGGTCGATCTGACTGGGTCTCCACTAGAGAACACCGCCACCACCACCAAAGAGTTCAGCGACAGGTGATGAAGCTAGAGCCCGAGGACCTCCAAAAGCATCACAAGGAAGGAGGAAATAGGTGGAATAACCTAGAGTACTCATACGAGGTGAAGAATACAATCTCTTTCTCCTCCAACTTCAGAGGAAGGGAGTCGGGGCACATCAAATTCCGCCGCTCCTCGTCCTCCCAGCCAAGCAGCCGCCTCACGGGTGCCATATCCACGATGCGGGAAGCAGTCAGGTCTGAGGCCATTGGAGCATGAGTCAAGAACCTCAAAGGTGGGGAAGCTTGGGGTCCCAAGGAGGAAGATGAAGGCTCAAACGCTGGAGTGTGGGTAAGGAAGGAACCACCTTTGCCCACAAAGGTTTCCTTTTAATCACCCCGGCAATGTTTCAGCGCATCGTACGGGTCGCATAAGCCCAAAACCTGCTGCTCAACCCACAGCGTCCATGACAGTGGGGCCCAGGTCCCATGTCAGAAAGACTAGCCCAAGCGGGCACCCACCTGAGAAGGCAACCCAGTGGTTCCTATAAAGGCGGAGCAAGAGCAGCGAAAGCGCTGCAGCCACATTGGGAACCATCGCGATAAAGAAGCTGCGGCAAGTAAAGATCCCGTCACCACGACCCCTCAACCAGAAGGGGACGCATGGCCATGATGGCAGAGGCACACACCGCTTCTACTGATAAAGACAAAATCAAAAGGTAGTGCGGGAAAGCAAGGACAGGGATCCACCCTCGGGCTCATCACCTCCCCCCAGGGTGGACCCAGGGGCCAATGTCGGTACCCGGCACACCGGGTACCCTCACACATAGGCTAAAGGCACCTAAGTACCCTGCCTCCCCGCTGAGGAATGGTCAGATGGCACCATGTGTCCAGAAGGCCTGTAGCCCGCCCTACCTCAGTTACGGGATATCGCTCTGCCACATGGACCTCAAGACGGGGTCCAACTCTCCCGAAGAGATGGGCTCCCAAGAGGCCACGTGTCCATTAGGAAGGGACCCCGCTCATCCAGGGCTCTGGTGCTCCCACGTGGTCCGTGGCGCTAGGTGAGCCACCTCCCACGGAGGCGGGCTCTGGCTCTACCATGTGTCTTGCAGTCTCGGATCCCTGACTCTCCTCAAGGGCAGGTTCCGGGGCTTCCATGTGGCCCATAGTAAGGTACCCGACCTCCCCCAAAGAGGCTAGCTCCCGTGATGCCATGTGTCTTGCAACATGCCCTGGGCGATGGGTTGTGGGAGTAAAGGGGTGGTGCGCCTTGTCTAAATCAGGCACTGAAGACACGTGCCTTCCCCAAGCGCATGACGCGACGCACACCTACTGTCAGGTACCGCTACGTCCAATTGCATCACAGTATAGACACCGCAGGACTACCCCGCTCCGCCATGTGGGTAGATTTCGGCAATAGGACAGTTGGACGGGACATCCCGTGCCATCATCAATGACTATGAATGGGCCAGTGGCGTTTGAGGTGGCAAGACGGCAGGTCTTCAAGCCACGGTTCAAGGAAGCTTATGCGAGAAGCCTTAGATCCTTAGGATAAGATCGCCTTGGGGCCACCTATTGGGCCTCAAACCCCACTTGTAAGGCGTCCGACCTTGTCTATACAAGGACTGGACCACCACTGTTACAAAGCATAGAACTCATACACACTAAACACATGCATTCACAACAGTAATACATCTCACATCATGGAGTAGGATATTACGGTCCAGCGGCCCGAACCATGTAAAACCACCATGTCACCCATCTCTCATACGTGTAACCTTGCCTGAGGACTAAGCCCTGCTTGTAACACCATCATTTTCATGCATAATGCATTGCTTACATTCCCATACATGTTTAACATTAAGTGGTATAAAATAGGACAAGATTAAAATGAATTTAGGTCAAAACAGGAAATTAAATCTGCCAAGGAACGGACTTGTCCGGCCCACAATCCCGGACTAGTCCGGTAATTCCCTTCTCGTCCAGGAAATTCAGTTTCTTCAGAGCTACAGACTTGTTCGGTGCAGTGTACGGACTAGTCTGATTTAGCTTCTGATGTTCCCCAGACTGGTCCGACAAATTAACCGGACTTGTCCGATTTTGCCTCTGGTCCACCACAGACTTGTCCGGCAGCCCATGCGGACTAGTCCGACATTCGGAAACCAACTCAAATTCTTTTATTTCTCCATGATTTGTTTTCAGGTAGTTGCCAATTTTGGGCCCAAGGACTTCGTGCCCAACCCCAGAGGAGCCCAATTGGAACCCACCTCGGCCCTACTTGTCCCCCACCGAGTTCTAATGGGAATTCACCCCAAAACCCTAACTCCCCACCTCTATATATACACCCAGCTACCCCACACCTCCCCACCCCAAAATTGAAAACCCTTGCTGCGACCTTTGCTTTGTTGCCGACATCGAGAGGAGAGCCAAGAGCAAGGAGAAGGAGGAGAACTCGAAGGAGGATCAATCAAGACCTACATTCATTGATTCTTCGACAATTGACGTTCTTCAACTTAAGATCTTCATCAACTCCTCTCCATCCAGCCCTAATTGCCAAGATCCAAAGTCTCACGTCAAAACTTTGATCTTTGGATCTCTAAACACGTGGTATACCCTCTACATTCAAGTTTTCATGCAAATTCAACCCCAATTCTCATAGATCAAGAAAACCCTAAAATCCAATTCTGTCCAGGGCGGACTAGTCCGACCCCTGAACATGGACTAGTTCGGCCTCTAAACCTGAACTGTGCTGAATTAGTTTCAAATTGACTCGAATCAAATTCAAACTTGTTCAAACCTGTTGGAAACTATTATAACTAGTTAGTAAACATTAATAGCAACTCATTAACAAGTTTTACCTCACAATTGCATTAATCATGCATATCATGGCATATTGAGAACTATATGAGCATTAATTAGTTGAATTGTGTGTTTGCATGTTTGTCGCTCGAGATAGAAGGATTTGCCATAGAGAGTGCTTTCGAGGACCTACAGGACAATAGTCTCAAAGTATTTGATCCAAATCAAGCTCAAGAGCAAGGCAAGTATCCTTGATCATATTGATCCTGTTTTAAATGTTTTGTTTGCGAAATTGCATGCTTGTGTCGAAATTGATGGGAAAACCCAATTGTAGGAGTTTACTAGTTTTGTATGACCACCCTTGTCGCTTGAACACTATGTAGAGAGTCGGGAAAGGTATTTTACATTTTGCATCGCTATACTCAATTGGGTTGGAAATCCACTACAATTGTTTAATTATGAACTATTGAACATATGAATGATGAGGATTGATAATAATGACCCTGTAGCAACATGGTGCCTAGGGATCTAAGCAAGTTGGCAATGTGGAATGGGTTGGACTGTTTTGGTGGTTTTGCTTGCTTTAGATCTAAGGACCGGTTCGTAGAGCGACCATCCAGGATTTACAGTGCCACCACAAGGCCAAGTATGGGTGCGGCTTAGCTGACTAATTAGTGAATTGCCAGTGCTGTTTGACCATTAAGGATGCTCTGGGAAGGGGTTGTCGGTTCGAGTCTGTTGATGATTGGTGGGACTACCCTGGGATCCGAATGGCTCAAGAGGGGGCCCTTGGTTGAAGATGCGCTCAGTTGGAGACATCGCAACTGGTGAAACCATATTGGGTCTAAATAGGCTAGTAATCACTTTGTAAAGGTTATTTTGTGATCTCTTGGCCACAAACCTAAGGAAGTCTGAGACGACATAATTGAGATTCCATAGTCATTGAAAGGTGATGAAATCACGAACTTGTGGGTAAAGTGGTACAACCTCTGCAGAGTGTGTCTAAAACTATCATGATAGCCATGCTACCGGTCAATAGCAACCTGGACCCTCACATGATTAGAATTTGGACTTTAACTTGATTTAATGGTTGGAATTGAATTGGGAATCGGTATTGGTTTATTAATTGGTTTTGGTACATGGAATTGATAAAATTAAGATAAATGGACATTTATGAGTTGGTTATGGATTATTATTGCTGGAATTGGTTATTAAGCTGAAATTGATGTTATTTGGGTTATTTGGGAAGGACCTCACTTAATAATGATATAATTGCATTTTCAACTATTTTGAATGTACTTTTGTGCAATTAGCCTCTTTTATTGTCGTCCTTTGTTAAAGCTACATGTCTTACTTTCCCACACTTGTTGAGTACGACATGTGCTCACCCTTGCTATTTCCCCCACCAAATCTAGACGCAGGCAACCAGATGGAGTACTAGGAGGATTTTGAGGAGTTCTAGGCGTGTGTTTTGCCGTCAAACTTGCCTGTGGAGTTTATAACACCCTCATTTTCATGCATCATGCCTTGCATACATTCATATACATGTTTAACATTAACCCATAACAAGAGGAACAAGTTTAAAATTGATTTGGAGCAAAACCGCACTTAAAAATGTAGGAAAGTGCGGACTAGTCCGGTCTTGCTGAGGACTAGTCCGATTTCTCTGTCTAAAAACGGACTTGTCCGTTTTTGCTACGGATTAGTCCGATATTTGCCTCTGGACAACTTCGGACTTGTTCGATTTTGTGTGGACTAGTCCGATATTCCATGAATCCTTGAAAATTTGCTAAGTCCCTGGACTTTTCCAGACTAGTCCGGTGTTCCAGCGGACTTGTCCGTTTTTCCTCTCTGTTCAGATTCGGACTTGTCCGATTTTTGGCCAGACTTGTCCGATTTTCTCTCTGGACGACTTCGGACTAGTCCGATCCTTTCCGGACTTGTCCGATATCTCGTGACTTCGAGTTGATCTTTTGCTTTACGACTTGTTTCTTGGGTTTCACGTTAAGTGGGCCTAGGTACGTCATGCCTAACTCTTTTAGAGCCCATGTGGGACTCTAAACCGGCCTCTACTCATCCCAAAACTCGAAATCCATCTAACCCTAGCCTCCACCTCTATATAAACAGCCCAACCCTTCGTTTGACATCTATTTGCCACTTTTCCACCCACCCAAACCCTAGTTCGTGGGGAGCCACCATCAAGGAGGGAGGAGAAGATCCCAAGCAAGAGGAAGAAGGGAGGAAACGAAGGAGGATCAAGATCTCCACCAAGTTTCGTTCTTCACCACTAATTCATCTCCAGGTTCATCACCAACCCTAGATCATCAAGATCCAAGTGTTACCTCCAAGTTTCTTGGTTCATTGGAGTTCTAAACACCTGGTATGCCTTCTATTCTCTTTTCCTTACGTGAATTCAACCCCTAATCTCCAAATTCACGTCGATCTAGAAAATCCTAATCTGCTGATCTCGTCAAGTGCAGACTTGTCCGGTCCCTAGCGGACTAGTCCGATCTTTCTGGTTAAATTGTGTTGAATTGACTCTAAAATTTGATCTAATCAACTCCGAACCTGTATAAACTTGTTAAAAGCTATTAGAACTAATTATTGATCATTAAAAGCAATCTAGTAACAAGTTCTACCTTGCATTTGCATCAATCATGCATGTCATGTCATATTGAGTAATATTTGTGCACTCTTTGATTGGGTTTCTTGTCTTGTATGTTTATTGTGTCGATTAGACGAATTTGCGCTAGAAAGTGCCGCGGAGGATCTACAGCACCAGGAGTTTGAAGGCTTTGACCCTAATCAACAGCAAGAGCAAGGCAAGTGTCCTTGAAGCATATTGATCCTGTTTTTAAAATAAATGTTTTGTTTGCAAATTGCATGCTTGTGTCAATTTGATGGGAAATCCTATGGTAGGAAGTTTACTAGATTTGTTTAACCACCCTTGTCACCTGGAATATATGGTAGAGAGTCGGGAAGGGCTTTCACCTTTTTGCTTCGCTTAATCAACTGGGATGGGAATAACTATACCACTCAATTTAATCATGCATGGATGAGATTATGGTTAACATGAACTGGTTAAATATGGTATGGTAATGGGTGATCTAAGCAAGCCTGGTATGTGGATTGGTTGGATGCTATGGTGGTTTGCTTGCTTTAGATCTAAGGACCGGTTCATGCGAGAATAAGCCAGGACTACAGTGCCACCACGAGGCCAAGTATGGATGCGGCGTAGCTGATTAATTAGGGCTTTGCTAGTGCTGTTTGGACCATTGTGGATGCTCAGGGAAGGGGTAGTCGGATTGGGTTTGTTGATGATTGGTGGGACTACCCTGGGATCCGAATGGCTCAAGAGGGGGCCCTTGGTTGAAGATGTGCTCAGTTGGAGGCATCGCCATCGGTGAAACCTCTGTGGGGTCTAAATAGGCTAGTAATCCCTTTGTAAAGGCTATTTTGTGATCTCTTGGCCACACACCAACGGAAGTGTGTATTATGACCGACGGGTCATGGGCATAAGGGAGGTTCTTAGTCGCCGAAAGGTGATGAAATCACGAACACGTGGGTAAAGAGGTACAAACTCTGCAGAGTATTAAAACTATCATGATAGCCGTGCTCCCAGTTATGAGCACCTGGGCAACTTCCATGATTAGAGGGAAATTGGTATTTGGGATGGTTATGGTTTGGTAATGGTTATGGATGGTTATGGAATAATTTCTGGTATTGAATATGGTTATTGGCAATGGTGAAATCTGGACTTATTGATGATGGTAATGAATTCAGTTTGGTATTATGGTATTACTCGTGATTATGATGGGATTACTTCACATACATATAATATACATATTGCTTTTCAAATGTTTTACTGTACTTTTCAGCACTTAGCCATTATTATTGTCGTCATTTGAATCAGCCACATGTCATACTTTCCACACTTGCTGAGTACGACATGTACTCACTCTTGCAATCCCCCCCCAACAGTTGCAGGTCAAGATTGGGAGTTTAATGGTGATAATGCGGAGTTCTAGGCCGTGTCTACCGTCAGCTTTGCCTGTGGTGTTGATTGGAGCTGCGCATATATACCCTATTGCTTATGCTTAGTTTGCTTAGTTGCTTAATTAGTTTATTTCTGCTGCATTAGTTGAACTGGTCGTTAATATTCATTAGAGCTTGTATTCGAGGATAATTTGGTTTGTGTAATAAAATTTGGTTAATTAATCTTGTCTTGTGGTAATTTTCTGTATACTCTTTTGTGATTGCACTCGTGTATGTGTGATGAACATCCTGGGCACACATATGCGTTAGCTTGGTTCATTTTTCGGAACCGGGTGTCACAGAGTTGGACTCATTAGAGTTTAGTTTTCTCCGCTGCAGTTTCATTAGATTTATAATCGAGACTATTTGGTTTGTAATAAGGTACTATTATTAGTGTATTATTATTGGAGACATGGTTATATCTGTTTATCGTTTGTGAATCACTTGTGTATGTGTGTTGAACATCCTGGGCACACATATGCATTGCGGTTGGTTCATTTTTGAAACCGGGTGTCACACTGCCGATCAACAACCTCTGCGGGCTACTTTCAATGCAGGTCCGGGGGAAGTGTCGCAAGAGCACTTCGACAGTTATGGTTTGGGTTATGATAATTGGACATGGTTTGTTATGAAGTTGAGAAATTGGCATATGGATTGAGATAAATTGATGTATGGGGTATGATGGTAATTGAGAATGATGGATATGGATTATAACGTTTACTTGGGATATTTTGGGAACTAAACTCACATAGACATTTTGGGCTTATTTTACATAATTGTGAATTTGAATGTACTTTTCTACAATTAGCCATTTATTATCATCTCTATTTTTTTAGCTACATGTCATACTTTTCCACACTTGCTAAGTATGACATGTACTCACCCTTGCAATTTCCCCCACCAACAGTTTCAGGTGATTTTTGGGAGTACCATAAGGATTGTGTGGAGTACTAGGTTGTGTACTATCATCAACTGCCCGTGGAGTGGAGTCGCACTATTTAGTTTAGTTTATCTTTCCGCTGCAATAGTAATAATTAGAGACTTGTAATTCATGAACCATTGGAATATTGTAATAAGATACTTATTTATTATTTGAGACATGGTTATTTTCTGTTTATCATTTGTGATGTACTCGTGTATGTGTGATGAGCATCCTCGGCACACATATATGTTCACTTGGTTCGATTTTCGGAACTGCGTGTCACAGCTTGCTCAGAAATTCTTTAGATTGTTCAAACACTTAAGGATTATGGGGTTGATCGAGATAGTGTTCCAATATTTTGTGACAACACTAGTGCTATTTGCATTGCTCAAAACCCCATGCAACACTCTAGAACAAAGCACAATAATATTAGGCTTTACTTTCTCCAATAATGTTGAGAAAGGAAACATTGTATTTCACCATGTAGATATCGAACAACAATTGGCTGATATTTTTATAAAACCATTGGATTTCACTCGTTTTCCTTTCATTCATAGTGAAATATGGGTTATGCATTCTCATGGCTTAAGTTGAAGGGGAGTTTTGCAACTTGGGATGTCTATGTGTGAATCTGAAACTAAAAATAATATAAGCATAAGTGTTTCATACATATATGACTTTATGATTCCTTTTACATGCTAAAAGTTCTTACTAATTACTCATGTTATACATTTTGTAGTTTTTCCATGACTAGTAATTGGAATAACTACTTATACTAAATTTTGTCGTGATTGACTTTCCTACTGTTTTGAACTTGTTGCATGCTCACTAGTGCTTCAAATCATAAAAAATTAATCAATCAACAACCCACATGTTGAGCTTTTATAATCAAATAAAAAATAATAAAAAGATTAAGAGAATATGCATGCATCACACTTTTTCTTTTGAGATTCCTTATCATTTCACTTTGATATGAACTTGGAAGGAGTTGTGTATGACTAAAACCATGTTCTTAACCTTCTGATTGTCAAATGACATAGGCTTGGCTTGGTCGGTTAGAATAAGGCTAATGATGCATATAATCTCTTGCAAAGTTCATATGATTGTCAAACACTATGTTTTTCACTTGCAATGTTTCAAACTTGATTTACACTTATTGGAAGGTTTGTTTAGTATTCATTTACTAAGTTTTTTGATTTTGGTTGATCATGGTGGATATTACTTTGCTATGTTTGCAACATGCTTATGTGAGGTGTTGACAAAAGGTGTTGTGGTTTTCAGACTAACGAGAGTCAAGTCGAGGACTTGTGCTCGAAATAATTGGTTGTTTGTTCATGTGTAGGTGTTGCTTGATGTCAAGACATGGATGGTGATGGTGATCCATTGAACTAGTCTTAGAGAAAGATGAGGTTCAACAACAAAGTTCAGGAAGAATTGTGGTTGAGTTGATTGGGTGGTCATGCAGCATGTTTTAGTCAAGAACAATGTACAAGAAGGTATCATAGACGTCATTGGACGCAGTGTAGGATCGAAGAGCAGGTCAAAAGCTACCAGAGGGGATGAATGGTAGATTTAAAAACTTTTGAGCGGAAGTGATGAAAACCCCTCGGCAGAAAACCAATCTGATAAGGAAACTTTGTGTGCGACTGATATAGATATGTTAAACCGTGACAAAACTAGTATAGATTATAGATAGTCAATTCACGAAGACATGACAACAACAATCACGAGAAAATGTCAAGTAAATCTCAAGTTATGACCAAATCCTGAGCAAAGGTCAATCTGTTCTAATGGAGAGCAAACAGATTATCTACGCTGCAAAGAAACTCGTGTAACTAAAAAAACACAAACCAATGAACGTGAAATTTTCACAGATGATAGAGTATTGAGTTGTGAAGACAACACAAGAAGAATCACGTTAGTTGGATCTGTAAAATGCGAGTTACGATCGAAACACCCAAGAAAGGTCGGGCAACGCAGAAACTTGACGAGAAAGACTTGACAAAAACAAGTCGGAGGAACAAAACACAAAAGCTCCTTTAGACAACAAATTTTATTGATCAAAACACAAGAGGAAAAGCTCAAAGTCGTCTTAGCACAAGCGCTGGCCTCTCTTGCTTATATAACCAGCCCTTAGTCCAACATAATTCTAACTAGGACTCTAATCCTACTCGGTTTCAGTCAAAACTTTTCATAACTGCTCAAGACTCTTCCATACACAGATAGAAGCAATCTTAAGACTTACAAACACTTTAGGAACGTACCAAACATTCCTAAAACAACTCAACTTTGTGTTCACCACGAAATCTAACCAAAACCAACTCAAATCTTTCTATGTTTAAGCCATAACCGACTCAGTTGCAGTCTGAGTCCATAATCCAGCCGATTGGACCTATTCGGCCACATCTTCACATCCATATATCTTCATCACATCTTAGAACCATGTTTCCACGTCCATGCACACCTTTCACATGTGCAAACACCTTCCAATGACTTCCATGATACCTTCATATGAATTGTTCTTGACCCAAACATGTTGCGCGACCTCCCGATCAACTACCCCACAATTCCACCTGAACTTGGTTGTTGAACCTCATCTTCTCCCTAAGACTAGTTCAATAGATCCCATCACCATCCATGTGTTGACCTCAAGAAACACCTGCACATGAATAAACAACCAATTCTTCGGAGTGCAAGTCCTCGACTTGACTCACATTAGTCCGATAACCAAAACACCTTATGTGAGCACCTCACATAAGCATGTTGCAAACATAGAAAGAAAATAATCCACCATGATCAGCCAAAACGCATATAAAACTTAGTCCAAAAGTACTAAGCAAATCTTCTAATAAGCCAAAAAGCATGTTTGAAGCATTGCAAGTTATAAACAGAGCCGTCGCACAATTATTTCAGCAAATAGAATATATCGAATCGACCAAAAGCAGCGCTGTAATGTAAAGGCAAAAGATCGGACACTCCAATCTTAAACCCACGTGCAAATCATGTGTCCAAAAGTTCAGACATTCCTAACAAAGTAAAGAGTAAATTTTACTCCCGAAATGCATTGAGAAAGTTCGTACAGTCCAAAACCATCAAGGGTAACATTACTCCTAAAAACACGTTTGTAAAGATCGACCAGTGTCGACTCACGTGCATATCACGTGTGTGAAAGTTCGGACAGTGCAAAACGGATTCCCGCAAGTTCGGACAATCCGAAGTGGGCATTTTCAATATTTAAAACTTTGCGTGTGAACCCTCGCTGTTATATAAATTGTCAATGTATTCAGCACACATATATCTCACAGTCTCCCCCTTGATGAATGCATTGACAACACCACTTAGAATCCGAACATTGGCTCAATCACATGAAAAGTTTTGAAAACAGTTTTCTACCCCTTTCGAAAATCAAAAATCTAATGAGAAAGAAATTTCAAAAACAAATTCTCCCCCTGAGAAGAACGTGTAAAAACTTCTGAATGTGCAACAATGTGTGACATATTTCTCCCCCTTTGATAATGCATTCAGCAAAAGAGAAATCTTAATTTTTATGAGCATATTATAACATACATAAAAAACAAAGCTCATTCAAGTCATACTATCAATTAACTTACACTGTCACATCAGTGAGATACATAAAGTGGTGTAAGCCATACTAGAGATCAAGTGTAATTTTTCAATTTAAGCAAGTCATGATCACACAAACTTAACTATTTCAAGACCTGAAAGCATGACACATGTTGCTGCATTTTTATTATTTTTCAAAGAAAAAAATTCAGATCGTATGATATTTGCAAGAGATTATCGCATCAGCCTTATTCTAACCAACCAAGTCAAGCATATGTCATTTGACAATCAGAAGCTTAATAACATGGTTTTAGTCATACACATCTTCCAAGTTCATGTCTAAGTGCAATTATAAGCCATCTCAAAAGAAGAAGTGTGATGCATGCATATTCTCTTGATCTTTTCTCATTTTTTAATTTCATCATAAAAGATCAACATGTGAATAGTTGATTGATTTATTTTTATTATTAAAAGCACTTGTGAGCATGCAACAAGTTCAAAACAGCAAGAATGTTCGATCATGACCAGATTCAGTATAAGTAATTATTCCAATTACTAGTCATGGCAAAAACTACAAATTGTATAACACGAATAATGTGGTAAGAACTTTTAGCATGTAAAAGGAATCACAAAGTTATATAGGTATGAAATATTATGCTCATATTATTTTAAATTCAGATTCACACATAGACTTCCCAATTTTCAAAACTCCCCGTCAATTTAAGCCATAAGAATGCATAACTCCTATTTCACTACGAAGGAAAAAAACAAGTGAAATCCAAAGGTTTTGTAAAAATGTTAGCTAATTGTTGTTCGGTATCTGCATGGTGAAGCATAATGTCTCCTTTTCAACATTATCACGAAGAAAGTGATATCTAATATCAATGTGCTTTGTTCTAGAAATTGCACGGGGTTTTTAGCAATGCAAATGGCACTAGTGTTATCACGAAATAGTGGAACACTATCTAGTTCAACCCCATAGTCCTTAAGTGTTTGAACAATCCAAAGAATTTGTGAGCAAGCGCTAGCAACAGCTACATATACAGATTGGACTGAATTTTGTTTTCTAGAGGATAAAGCAACAAGTAAATTACCAAGAAAATGACAAGCACTCTAAGTACTTTTCCTATCAATCCTACAACCCCCAAAATCAGCATCAGAAAAAGTTTTCAAAGTAACACTTGAGGAAGAATGAAGAAAAATGCCAAATTCTTGAGTAACATGTAAGTACATGAGAATTCTTTTGACGGCTCGACAATGTGAAGCACGTGGGGAAGCTTGAAATCGTGCACAAAGACATACGCTGAATTGTATGTCCGGTCCTAATGCTTGATTTGTAGCCCCAAAAAGTATGTGAGTTCCCCCACCATACTCATCTCAAATTCTGAACTCATCATGGCTGAAAACATGGACACAAGATCATGAAAATCACAACCAAAGATAATATCATCCTCATACACTTGAACGAATAGTGAGTCATTGCCATGCTTAAGCACCAAAAGATTTTTATCAACCTTTCCCATGGTAAACCCCTTTTCAAGTAAGAATATTTTTAATGTATCACACCATGATCAAGGGGCTTATTTGAGACTGTACAAGGCTTTAGACAGTTTGTAAGCATGATTAGGAAAATCTGGATTTTCAAAACCCGGTGGTTGCTTGACATAAACCTCCTCATCTATGTAGCCATTAAGAAAAGCACTTTTAACATCTATTTGATATAACTTGAATCGTTTAGATGCAACAAAAGCTAACAAAATTCTTATGGCTTCTAATTGAGCAACAGAAGCAAAAGTTTCATCAAGATGTAGACCTTTAACTTGTGTGAAACCTTGAGCAACCAACCTAGCCTTATTCCTAACTACAACCTCATTCTCACTTTGTTTATTTTTAAACACCCATGTAGTTCCAATTAAGGTGTGACCTTGAGGTGGAGGTACATGTTTCCAAACATTATTTCTTTTAAAGTTTTCAAACTCTTCTTGCATAGCAATAATCCAAGATTCATTAGTGAGTGCATGTGATATATTTTTGGGTTCAAAAGAAGCAACAAAAGCTGAATGAGCATGAGAGTTTGGATTGCAAAACCTGGACAGTGTGACTCGTTCGTGCAAGCTTCCAATGATTTGTTGTGGAGGATGACTTTTGAGGATGCGAGGGGGAGTAGACACTTCAAAAGCTCCTTCTTATTCATGTTCATCAAAAATCAAAGAACTTGTGGCTCAAGGAAGATGTGAACCAGCAGTAGTGGTTGTTGGTGTTGGTTGTGGAGCGATATCAAGAGCTGGAACGTCATTATTTATTTCTGAAATTTCGGGCAGCAACTCCACTCCTTCATCTTCAATGAAAATACTCCCCCCCTGCAGATATGGATTTGGACCTGCAATATTAGAGCTAGTACCTGAGTTAGCTTCATCAAAAGAAACCTCACAAGTCTCCACGATTTTGTTAATGTCAAGTAAAAGCACACGGTAGCCTCTAGTATGAGATGGATAACGAAGAAACATGCCATCAACAGATCTTGGTTCAAATTTATCAAGATTACCATGTTTTTTAACAAAGCATTTGCAATCAAAGACCCTAAAGTGTTTGAAACTAGGCCTATGTCCAAACTGAAGCTCATATGGAGTCTTTTCTAGCTTAGCACGCAAGAAAACTCGATTTGAGACATAACAAGCGGTCGTAATTGCATCAGCCCAAAATTTTCTAGGAGTTTGATATTCATCAAGCATAGTCCTAGCCATCTCAACTAAGTTATGTTCTTTATCTCTACGACACATTTTAGTTGAGGTACATAGGGTGAAGAAAAATTGATGATCTATTTCTTTCTCGACACAAAAGTCATCAAACAATTAATTTTTAAATTATGTTCCGTTATCACTTCTAATTGCTTTTAAAGATCCTAGGTGATCAATTGATAATCTTAGAAATAAAGTTCTAAAGTGACTAAAATCTTCATTCTTAGATGTCATAAAGTAAACCCAAGAGTATCTAGAAAAGTCATCAACAATTACAAGCACATACCATTTACCTCCAAAAGATTGAACGTGTGAAGGACCTACGGTATCAAGGTGCAAAAGTTGTCTCGGTTCAGTTTTCATGGTCATTGTGAGAGAAAGATGTGAAACTGCAACCATCTTAGCATGTCTACAAGAAGAGCATACAATGTGATCAAGGCCACTAACACACATGAGATGATCAAAGCCTACGTGACCAAGTCTACAATGTCAAAAATATAAGTCTTTTGAATCATTAGTAACTAGACACCTATGCTGAGAGGATGACATATCAAAATTAGCTTTAAAAACTCTTCTAAACTGAGACATGTTAAAAATAAGCTCACTATTTGAATCTACAACCTTGTAGTAATTTTTAGTAAAGTTAACTTCTAGATTTTCATCTAGTAATTGTGAAACAGAAAGCAAGTTGTATTTTAAATTTTTTAAAAGAACCACATCTTTCAAAGTGTAGTGATTATTTACTCTAATCGAACCCTTAGAAATTATAGGAGTTGAAGAATTATCAGCAAAAATAATATTCTCTACACGTGACAGAAAAGAGAGCAAGTAGAACCATTCTTTGTTACCAGTCATATGGTGTGAGCAACCTGAATCCACAATCCAAACATTCTTCTTCCTCAAGCGTGTAACCTACATAGAAACACAATACATCGATGACTCAATAATGGGGTTAGTAAAAAGGCATTTAGGAATTCAGTACTGAGTCACATGACATCTAGCAGGAATAACATGCGAAAGCTGAGATAAAACAACAGGTTTATGAGCCAAAGTTTGAGAATTCTTGTACCCAACTACGGACCTACAAGATGTTACAAGTGTAGCACAAAAAAAATAGGTTTGGGAGAAAACTTGGCATGTTTTTGACTCATTATAGCAGGTTGCATGTTCTTGACATCGGTTCAGCATGTGCAGCAAATTTTACATGAGAGTTATGAGATCTAGCTTGCATTCTTTCCTTTTTTCTGTTGTTTAGCTAGTCTATAACAAAAATCTATGACATGATCATCTCTACCACAGTAGGTACAATGAAATTTAACTTTGTTTTCATGTCTAAATGAGCAAACAACATGGTTATTAGAAATTGAATGAGACAACACTCCTGCAGATTTGAAAACCACTTATTTTTATTTAGGAACTGTTTGAATCAAACCATTTCCTAGTGAATTCAAAATCTTAAGTGGATGTGATTTAGCATGAGCATGAGAATCAAAGCCTAAACCAATTTTGTCATTGCAAGACTTGGAAGAATTCAACAGAAAGTTTAGGTTCTTATTTGCATTACAAAATCGATCTAGTATCGTATGCATGTCATCAAGTTTATTGGACAGATCAAGCCAATTCTCACATGAAGTTTTTCCTTTTAATTTACAATTAGAATAATATTTAACTTCATGAGAATGTAAAGCATTGTTCAAAACAGAAATTTTATTCATAGAATCATGTAGTTTCTTATCAAGATCATCACATGTAGAACAATGCAAATCAATTGTATAACAACTAGCATCTTTCATGTTTTTATCATTAAGTGCAGCAAGATTTTTGTTCTTTTGTATTTCAAGTTCAAGTTTACCAAGTATGGAGCTGTGCGCACTTCTTCAGGAGGACAATTGTTCATATATTAATTTACATGAGGAACAAGAATTATCACTAGGATTCAAATATTTTAAATGATTAATTTTAGATTTTAGTGATTCAATTTTAACAATATGGTCCCTAAGTTTTTTGTCCTTTTTCTTAAGTATGACAGTGGCACGAGAAATAGCATCACACATTTCTTCACAACTGAGACATACCTCTTCATCATCGCTTTGTGTTATTCCTCCTCCATACTTGATCTTGAGTTGTGAATGTGGCCTAGAGGGGGGGGGGGTGAATAGGCCTTTTTCAATTTTTGTCGGAACCTGCAACACTTAGCAACTTGATCAAATACTAATAAATTGGACTAGTCCGGTAGTGTGCGGACTAGTCCAGTGTTTGTGGATTAGATCGATCAAGTTTGATCGATGATCTCGATCCAAGTACTCTACACAGTGGAAATTAAGATGTACTAGAGTATGTTGCTTCAATTAAACTGAAGATAGCAAAAGGTAACCTTAGTTTCAAGTTTTGACGTAATTTGACTAAGATCAGTTAAACCCTAGATGCAAAGAACAATAAGCACAAAGTGAAGACACAAGATTTTTATCCCGTGGTTCGGTTCCCACGAAGGAAACCTACATCCACATTGAGGAGCCCACGAAAGGACCGGGTCTTCACCAACCCTACCCTCATCGAATCGCCACGGAGGCCGATTCTCTTCCACTAATCACAAAGGGGTAAGAATAACTGTGTTCAAGGGGCCTTCTCACAAGTTGAGGGCTCCCCAAGATTTACAACTAAAGACACCACCAACACACTCGAATTATATGTAATAAAGAACAAGTGTGTGCGAGATAATCAAACCCAAGAGCTCAAAACATGAAGAATTGTGTCTCTCCTTTGATCTAAAGTTAATCCTCAAGGATTTGATCTTTCTTGCATTTGATTGTGTGGAGAGATGTGTTTTTTTAGGATCTTAGAGGGTGTGACGGCGCAGGGGGTCGAGAGAGTTCATAGTTGAGCTGTGCACCTCTATTTATACTAGGGTTTCCAAGGATTACCATTAGGGTTTTCAAAGTCTGGACTAGTCCGTGGTGGATTCCTGACTAGTCCGGTGTGCGGCGTGTGGGAAACCCTAAGTGTCTGAATTAGCGGACTTGTCCGGCCAGGGGCGGACTAGTCTGATTTTGTCTCTGGAAATGTTCGGACTAGTCCGGCCATTATCGGACTAGTCTGACAGTGGTGAAACCCTTAGTGAATTGCGCACTAGTTCGCACTTGGAGGACTTGTATGATTTTAGTCAGAAGGTTTTCGGACTAATCCATGCAGATATCGAACATGTCCGATTTAGGTCAAAAAGATATCGGACTAGTCCGTTGTGATATCAGACTTGTCCGGCTTTATGCAAACTGTGAAGTGTTGAGGACTAATCCGCACTGGGGAGGACTAGTCCGATCTTAGTCAGAAAGATATCGGACTAGTCCGTGGTGATATCGTACTAGTGTGGTCTGTGTAAACCTGGACTGTGCAGACAAGTCCGCACTGGGAGGACTTGTCTAATTCTGGACAGAGAGAAATCGGACTAGTCCATGGTGATATCGGACTAGTCTGAACCTGTATAAATTTGTGCAGTGAGAGGATTAAAATTTGCTTGAGCTCTTGGGGTGTGTTCCTCCAACACACTCCATACACAAAGATTATTCTATTCATCTCTTGAGCTCTTTCCAACTTGATTTCTCACTCTCCTTTCTTTTTGCGCTTTCTCCATGTTTTCATTAAAACCTACGCTTATCTCAACAATTTGGTTAGGATCTCATTTGTTTGTCATAAATCAACCAAAACCCACAAGGGATGCCTAGATGCACTTTCAAGTTGCCCGCCATGAAGCACATATTTGTCGAATTCTCTTCATCTTCATCACTTTCGATGTCCACATTGCTCGAGCCAAGTTCTTAAAGTGCGGAGACAAAACTGTTTACTAGTTGGTGACCTGTAAAACCCTTCTTCTTCTTCTTATTGTTTGTAGAGTAGTGATTCGTCCTTGTTTGATTTTCATCACGGGAAGTAGGACCTGCAAGATTAGGTCAATCCGTACGGAAATGTCATGTCTTCGAGTTTTCACATTTTGCAATGCTTTTGAGAACCGAGTAGAGATGAGTGCAGGTTCCTCCTCTGGAAACTCTTTAATTTGTTCAAGGGTTAGAGAGGAAAGGAAAGCAAGTTTACCACAATGTGAAGAATTGCTAGAACTAGGCATGTCACGTTGAGAAGCAAATGCAAGAGACTTGTTGGGATTTTTACGTGATATTATGTCAAGTTCATGAGTTTTCAATTTGGAATATAGAACATCTAAAGTAAGTGTACTCATGACAGTAGATTCATGAATAGATGTAATGTCATCTCCCAAATCGACATGTCTATTGCACTTAACAATTGCCTAGCATTTTCAGCATCTAAAAAATTAACATTGACACTACGCAAGTTGTTGAGAATTTTATTAAAGCGAGCAAAGAGATCATCGATTGACTCACCGGGTTGCATCTCAAAATGCATGTACTCCTTCTTGAACATATCTTGACATACTTCTTTGATCGTGTTGGATCCTTCGTGGTAGTCACATAAAGCTTTCCGCACTTTGTATGCTGATTGGATTTGTGCAACACGATCGAAGTCGCTTTGAGTCAATCCTTGTATGTTCAAGTTCCGCGCCTTGTTGTTGTCGACATCTCTCATTTTAGCAGTCGTAACTTCATCGTTTGAAGGCATGACAAAGCGCTTGAAGACATTTTCCTACATGGTGAAGCCTTGCGCCTATATGTAAGCCTCCATCGGTGCCTTTCAAACCTGAAAATCAATGCAATGTCGATTAGTCAAAACACGTGCAAATCACAAATATTAGAGAACTATGGCTCCATACCAATTGTAGGATCGAAGAGCATGTGAAAAGCTACCAGAGGGGGTGAATGGTAGATTTAATCACATTTAAGCAAAAGTTATGAAAACCCCTTGGCAGAAAACCAATCAGATAAGGAAACTATGTGTGCGACTGATCTAGATGAGTTCAACTGTGAAAAAACTAGTATAGATTGTAGATAGTCAGGTCACAAAGACACGACAAAAAGAATCACGAGAAAAAGTCGAGTAAATCTCAAGTTATGACCTAAACACTGAGCAAATATCAATCTGTTCTAACAGAGAGCAAACAAATTTTCTATGTTGTAAAGAAACTCGTGTAACTCAAAAACCACAAATAAAATGACCATAACTTTCACATGATAGAGTATTTAGTTGTGAAGACAAAACAAAAAGAATCACATCAATTGGATCTGTAAAATGCGAGTTACGATCAAAACACCCAAGAAAGATTGGGTAGTGCAGAAACTCGATGAGAAAGACTTGATGAAAACAAGTAGGATGAACAAAGCACAAAAGCTCATCTAGACTTCAAATTTCTTCATCAAAACACAAGAGGAACAGACCAAAGTCGTCTTACAACGAGCTCTGGCCTCCCATGCTTATATAACCATCCCTTAGGCCAATCCAATCCTAACTAGGACTCTAATCCTACTCAGTTTCAATAGAAATTTTGCATAACTGCTCAAGACTCTGCCATACACAGATATAAGCAATCTTAAGACTTCCAAAAACCTTAGGAACGAACCAAACATTCCAAAAAAACTCAACTTTGTGCTCACCATGAAATCTAAACAAAATCAACAGAAATCTTTCCATATTTGAGCCATAACCAACTCAGCCACAGCCTGAATCCATAATCCAGCCTGTTGGACCTTTCCGAAAACATCTTCACATCCATATCTCTTCATCATGTCTTGGAACCATGTTGCCACGTCCATGCACATCTTGCACACGTGCAAACACCTTCCAATAATGTCCACGATACCTTTATATGCATTGTTCTTGACCCAAACATGTTGTGCAGCCTCCCGATCAACTCAACCACAATTCCTCCCGAACTTGGTTGTTGAACCTCATCTTCTCCCTAACACTAGTTGAATGAATCCTGTCACCAGCCATGTCTTGACCTCAAGCAACACATGCACATCAATAAACAACCAATTCTTTCGAGCTTAAGTCCTCGACTTGACTCACATTAGTCAGATAACCACAACACTTTATGTGAGCACCTCACATAAGCATGTTGCAAACATAGCAAGAAATAGTCCACCATGATCAGCCAAAACACATCAAAAACATAGTCCAAAAGTACTAAGAAAATCTTCTCATAAGAGACAAAACAAGTTTGAAACATTGCAAGTTAAAAACAGAATCGCTGCACAATTATTTTGGCAAATAGAATATGTCGAACCGACCAAAAGTTGTGCTGCAATGTAAAGGCAAAAGATCGAATAGTCCAATCTCAAGCTCACGTGCAAATAACGTGTCCGAAAGATCAGACGGTCCTAACCAAGTAAAGAGCAAATGTTACTCCCGAAATGCATTGAGAACGTTACTCCTAAAAACACGTTTGTAAAGATCGACCTGTGTTGACTCACGTGCATCTCACGTGTGTGAAAGTTCAGACAGTGTAAAATGGAACTTTGCGTGTGAACCCTCGCTTTTATTTAAATTGCCAATGTATTCAGCACACATAGATCTCACACGTAGCATTGTTGGGCATCATGGACATGGCAACATGGTTCCATGGCATGATGAAGAATTATGGACGTGAAGAATTGGTCGAAATGGTCCAACCGACTGGATTATGCACTCAGGTTGCGGCTAGGACAATTATGTTCCGAATATGGAAAGTTTCGAGTTGGTTATGAAAGTTAAGTTGTTTTAGGAATGTGTGGGACGTTAATAAGGTGTTTGGAAGTTGATTGCTTTTATCTGCATATGGAAGAGTCTTGTGCGGTTATGAAAATTTTTAGTTGAATCCAAAGAGGAGTGAGAAGTCCTAGTTGGATTGAAGTTGCGTTAGGTATGGTTATATAAGCAAGGGGGCTAGGGCTCGTGGAGAGCACGACTTGTGGTTGTTCCTCTTGTGTTTCATTGAATAAAGTTTGTAGTTTTAGAGGAGCTTTTTTGTCTTGTTCGCTCGACTTGTTTTCATCATGTCTTCCTCATCGAGTTTCTGTGCAGCCCGACGCTACTTTGGTATTTTGATCTTAACTCGAGCTTTACTGATCCAATTGTCGTGATTTTTTTGTGTTGTCTTCACAACACAATTTTCTATCATCTATGAAAATTTTATGGTCATTTGTTCTAATAGAAGAAAAACAGATATGCTATCTCTGTGACTTGATTTTATAAATCCTTACTACTTTCGTCACGGTTGAACACATTTAAACCAGTCACACATGCAATTTCTTTATCAAGTTGATTTTCTGTCGAGGGGTTTTTGTTGCTTCTGCATAAAAGTTTTAAATCTAACATTCATCCCTCTCTGGTAGCTTTTGACGTGATCTTCGATCCTATAGATCTAACTTGTTCCTAGTACTTGCACTTACTTGATTAGGGTGCTAGATAGTTAGCTAACCTTCCGCATAATTTACACGAAGAAAACCCTTAGAATCCAACCTTTCGCGCATTTCACTTTCCTGATCGGACTAGTCTTTTCTTGCCATACTAGTCCACCTTTAAGTGTTGAGTTCATTCAATTAAGTGTTTTCGGGTTTTATTAGACTATTCACTCCCCCTCTAGGCAACTTTGAATGGAGACCAAGCCTTGACCTCACCATCCTCAGCTCCAGGAGCGAACACGCTAGGCTACAGCCCTCTCAACCCCAGTGCGCTTGGGGAACCGAAGCAAATTACGTCGCGATGGGCGGTTTCAAATGGGATGCTCGACTCGCCCCGGCCGGCGAGGTTCGACCTCGACCAGGCTCCCACCTCGGGACGCGATGCAACACTCGATTCAGCTACGAACGAGCTAAGTGTCCTTCATCCCTCCGCTAAAAGAAAAAAGGAACTCCCAATTCCCGTTATGGGAAGAGGTCCAGATCCCAAGCCCGGGCCTGGACAGTATCCCTGATGTAACACCCTCATTTTCATGCATCATGCCTTGCATCCATCATAATACATGGTTAACATTAATCCACATAAAAAGAAACAAGTTTAAAATGAATTAGAAACTAAACCGCACTTAAGAATTCTGGGAAGTGCGGACTAGTCCGATTTTGTGCGGACTAGTCCGATTTCTCTCTGACCTCACTCGGACTTGTGTGGCATCCCAAATTGCTCGAAATTTTGCTAAGTCTCTGGACTTGTCCGTACTAGTCCGGTATTCCAGCGGACTTGTCCTTTTTCCCTCTGACTAAAGTTGGACTTGCTCGATTTTTTGCCAGACTTGTCTGTTTTTCCCCTCTGAATAAGTTCGGACTTGTCCGATGTCCAGTCTGGACTTGTCCGATATCTCTCTGTCCAAGTTCGGACTAGTCCGACCCTTTTTGGACTTGTCCAGTAAATCGCGACTCCGAGTTGATCTTTCGTTTCATGACTTGTTTCTTGGATTTTACGTTAAGTGGGCCTAGGGACGTCGTATCTAACTCTTTTAGAGCCCATGTGGGACTCTAAACCGACCCCTACTCATCTCCAACTCGAATTCCATCAAAACCTAGCCTCCACCTCTATATAAACAACCCCACCCTTTGGCTTGACTTCTATTCGCCAGTTTTCCACCTCACCCAAACCCTAGCTCGTGAGTAGCTGCCAGCAAGGAGGGAGAAGAAGATCTAGAGCAAGGAGAATAAGAGGAGGAAATGAAAGAGGGTCAAGATCTCCATCAACTTCATGTTCTTCTTCAACAATTCACCATCAAATTCTTCATCAACCCTAGATCATCAAGAGCCAAGTGTTATCTCCAAAATCCTTGATTATTTGGAGTCTTAGACACCTGGTATACCTTCTACTTCTTTTTTCTTACGTGAATTCAACCCCGTTTGCCCAAATTCACGTCGATCTAGAAAACTCTAGTTCGCTAGTATTGCGAAGTGCAGACTTGTCCGCCCCCTGCGGACTTTTCCGATTTTTGCAATCTATTTCATGTTTAATCAAATTTAAGTTGTTTGGAATCAACTACAAACTTGTATAAACTTGTTAAAATCTATTAGAACTAGTTAGTGATCATTAAAAGCAACTCATTAACAAGCTCCACCTTGCATTTGAATTAATCATGCATGTCATGTCATATTGAGTAATATTTGTGCATCTATTGATTGTAATTCTTGTTTGTATGTTTATTGTGCGGATTAGACGGATTTGCGCTAGAGAGTGCCGTGGAGGATCTTCAGCACCAAGAGTTTGAAGGCTTTGAACCGAACCAATCCCAAGAGTAAGGCAAGTGTCCTTGAAGCATATTGATCCTGTTTTTAAAATAAATATTTTGTTTGCAAACTGCATGCTTGTGTCAACTTGATGGGAATCCTATGATAGGAAGTTTACTAGCGTTGTATGACCACCATTGTCTCCTGGAATTTATGGTAGAGAGTCGGGATGGGCTTTTTACCTTTTTGCTTCACTTAATTAATTGGGATGGAAGCAACTATACCACTTAACTTAATTATGCATTTATGAGATTATGATTAATATGAACTGGTTAGTATGAGGTGGTAATGGGTTATCAAAGCTAGTCTGGTGTGTGGATGGGTTGGATGATATGGTGGTTTGCTTGCCTTAGATCTAAGGACTGGTTCATGCGAGAATAAGCCAGTGCCACCACGAGGCCAAGTATGGGTGCGGCGTAGCTGATTAATTAGGGCTTTACTAGTGTTGTTTGGACCATTAAGGATGCTCGGGGAAGGAGTAGTCGGATTGGGTTTGTTGATGATTGGTGTGACTACCCTGGGATCCAAACGGCTCAAGTGGGGGCCCTTGGTTGAAGATGTGCTCTGTAGGAGACATCGCCACCAGCTAAACCTCAGTGGGGTCTAAATAGGCTAGTAATCCCTTTGTAAAGGTTATTTTGTGATCTTTTGGCCATACACCAAAGGAAGTGTAATAGGCGTAAAGGAGGTTCTTCAGTCGCCGATGGGTGATGAAATCACAAACACGTGGATAAAGTGGTACAAACTCTGCAGATTATTAAAACTATCATGATAGTTGTGCTCCCGGTTATGAGCACCTGGATGACCCACATGATTAGAGGGGTTTTGTTATTGGGATGGTTTGGTAATGGTTATGGTTAATAATATGGTTATGGCTGGTTATAGATTAATTTCTGGTATTGGATATGATTGATGGTAATAATCTGGTATATGGATGATGGTAATGAAATATGGACTTGTACTATGATATTACTTATGGTTTATGATGGGATTACTTCACATGAATATAATATATTGCTTTTTAATGTATTAATGTATTTTTCAGCACTTAGCCAGTATTATATTTGTCATTTGTATCAGCTACATGTCATACTTTCCACACTTGCTGAGTACGACATGTACTCACTCTTGCAATCCCCCCCCCCCCAACAGTTGCAGGTTAGATTTTTGAGTTTAACGATGATAATGCAGAGTTTTAGGCCGTGTCTATCGTCAGCTTTGCCTGTGGAGTGTTGGAGCTGTGCTATACCCTTTGCTTAGTTGCCTAGTTTGCTTATTTAATTTATTTCCACTGCATTAGTTCAAACTTGTCATTAATATTCATTAGAGCTTGTATTCGAGGATATTATGAGTTGTGTAATAAAATATGGTTAATTAATCTTGTCTATGGTAATTTTTAGTATATCCTTTTGTGAATGCACTCGTGTATGTGTGTTGAACATCCTGGGCACACATATGCGTTCACTTGGTTCATTTTCGGAACTGGGTGTCACAAATTGGTATCAGAGCCACAGGTTGACCATAGGATGCAACCTAGATAGAATGGACACTTTAGAGCACATAGGAACACTCAAGAATCGGTGTGTTTTTGATTGATGTGTTGTTTGCTATATATTGTTGCTTGTATGCTTAGTAGAGGATTTTGAGATGCTTTAGCATAGCCATGTCCACCTAGGCTAGTATAGTTAGTTGCTTAGTTTCATATCCCTTGATGCATATAGTTGGAGACATCTTCTAAATTCTTATCTCTTGCTTTTCTTCAGATGGTGAGGACTCGCAACCAGAGGGATAGCAATGATGATGAGGAGAATAATGGAGCACCTCGGAACAACAATGGATAAGGACCTACTTACAGATCCATCAATATTGAGCAGCTATTGGCTATGCAGAACCAGCTCATGCAGACCATGATACAGACTATGGGACAGCTGCGGGCTGGTAACATCAATAATCAGCCCCACATGCCTCCACCGCCACCCCCACCTGCTCATAACCGATTGGGAGAGTTCATGAGGACTAGGCCACCGACCTTTGCTCAAGCCGCTAACCCTTTGGATGTTGATGATTGGCTCAAGTCCGTGGAGAAGAAGCTAGCTATAGTCCAATGCAGTGACCGGGAGAAGGTGCTATTCGCATCTCATCAACTTGTTGGAGCAGTTGCCGATTGGTGGGATTCGCTATTCAACGCCCATGAGAATCAGGAGAGGATCACTTTGGGCCAAATTCAAGGAGAGCTTCCGTTCTCATTATGTGTCAGGGGGTGTTATGATTCTAAAGAGGCAGGAATTTGAGAACCTAAGGCAAGGAAGGTCAAGCGTGAGTGAATATCTCAATAAATTCACTCAACTCTCAAGGTATGCGCCTGAGGACGTGAGTCGGGACAGTCGGAAGCAATACTTATTCATGAGAGGCTTGAACAATGAAATCCAAGTGCAATTGCTCAATTGTGATTATGCTAACTTCTAGAAGCTTGTGGACAAGGCAACTGTTGTGGAAAACAAGGTCCGTGAGATGGAGCAAGACAACAAGAGGAAGGCGCCATATCAAGGATAGCAACAAGGAAGTAATCTGCGCCCTCGCTTTGCACCACCAAATGTGCCATACTACAGCTCCTCTGCTCCTGTACATCACTCTGGATATGCACCGCGCCCAACTCAGTTTGTGCAGCAACACCCTGTTAAGCAAGCACCTAGGCCTCCAATGCCTTTTGCACCTCGTGTAAATTTTCCTAGTGCAAATGTTCAGAACCAAGCTCGTCCCAATAATTTTGGTGCAGCAAAGAAGTGCTACACTTGTGGAGAAGTTGAACACTTTGCGCATCAATGTCCTAAGTCGGGCCTTGGTCAAGGAAGAAATGTGTCGAGGCAAAACCCAAGACCCAATGGAGGACAGCCGCAAGGGAATCATGGACAGCAGAATTTTGCTCATGGCAACATGAACCATGTCTCTACAGAGGACGCTCAACAAGCAGATGACATGGTGATTGGTATGTTCCTCGCAAACTCCAACCCGGCGACTATGTTATTTGATTTTAGAGCATCACATTCATTCATTGCATCAAAATATGTTGCCAAGTATAGTTTGCCTATCTCTCATATGAAGTTAACATTATTGGTTAAGTCTCCTGGAGGAGAGATGAGGACAAATATAGTATGTCCAAAAGTAAGCCTTAGAATAAGGGGGGTAGATTTTTCCGCCAACCTCATAGTTTTGGATTCCCAAGGATTGGACATTATACTTGATATGGACTGGTTGAGGAAGCACAATGGAGTTATTGAGTGTGCCACGAAGATAGTGAAGTTGACTAATGAGGAAGGGATCAGCATAGAATTTGAAGCATCTCAACACGCACTGAAGCAGTTGGAGCTGGATCACATGGACGGTGCCGCAATTGAGGAGATTCCGGTGTTGTGTGAATTTTTGGACGTGTTCTCGGATGAGTTGTCAGGTATGCCACCCGATCGACACATTGAGTTTGTTATTGATTTAATACCTAGAACTGCACCTATAGCTAAGAGGCCATATAAGATGCCTCCTAAGGAATTAGCAGAGCTCAAGAAGAAAATTCAAGAGCAACTAGAGAAAGGTTTCATTCGCCCAAGCTCTTCACCTTGGGGAGCGCCCGTTCTATTTGTGGACAAGAAGGATGGATCGCAAAGGATGTGTGTGGATTACCGAGCTCTCAACGAGGTGACCATTAAGAACAAGTACACCTTGCCACACATAGAAGATTTATTCGATCAGATGAAGGGTGCTGGTGTTTTCTCTAAGATTGATTTGAGGTCGGTATACTTTCGAATGAAGATTAGACCTTCGAATATACCCAAGACAGCTTTTAGGACACGATATGGATCTTATGAGTACACTGTGATGTCATTTGAATTGACAAATGCACCTTCATACTTTATGTACCTCATGAATAAGGTCTTCATGGAGTACTTGGATAAGTTTGTTGTGGTGTTCATTGATGACATTATGATCTACTTGAAGAATAAAAAGGAACATGAGGAACACTTGAGACTTACGTTGCAAAAATTAAGGGAGCATCAATTATATGCCAAGTTCAACAACTGTCAGTTTTGGTTGAAAGAGGTGTCTTTTCTGGGTCATATCATCTCAGGAGGAGGAGTTTTGGTTGACCCCGGAAAGGTGAGGGACGTGTTAAAATGGGAGCCCCCACAAAATTTAAAGGGAAACCGGAGTTTCCTTGGGATGGCTAGATATTACTGTCGATTCATCAAGGAATTTTCCAAGATAGCCAAGCCCATAACGGAGTCGCTAATGAAGGGGAAAGAGTTTTAATGGACTCAAGCTTGTCAAGAGAGTTTTGAGGAGTTGAAGAAAAGGTTAACTACAACGCCTGTCTTAGTTTTGCCGGATGTGAGCAAGAGTTATGATATATATTGTGATGCATCGAGACAAGGACTTGGATGTGTGCTCATGCAAAAAGGTCAAGTGGTTGCCTATGCATCGAGACAACTGAAGAAACATGAGCAGAATTACCCAAGGCATGATTTGGAACTTGTAGCCGTGGTACACGCATTGAAGATTTGGAGACATTATATCCTTGGACAAAGGTGTCAAATTTATACGGATCATAAGAGTCTCAAGTATTTTCACACAAAAGGACCTGAATTTGAGGCAACAAAAATGGTTGGAGCTCATCAAGGATTATGATTTGGGAATCAATTATCATCCAGGGAAGGCTAATGTTGTGGCTGATGCTTTGAGTAGGAAAGGAGTAAGTTATCAACTCGCAGTTCGAGAATTACCATCCGAGTTATGTAAGCAGTTTGAAAGGTTGAACCTTGGATTTGTGAATGAGATGGGGATGATGGAGTTAAGTCCTACATTGAAGCAAGAAATTCGAGAGGGTCAAAAAAAGGATGAGGAAATTCAGGAGATCGAGAAAGTACCCAGGAGGGAAGAGAATTCAGGTTTGATGAGGATGAACAAGGTACTCTATGGCTTGGAAAGAGAATTGTCGTGCCCAATGTAAAGCATATTCAGAAAACGATACTAAAGGAGGCACATGACTCGCCATACTCGATTCACCCCAGTTGTACAAAGATGTACAAAGACTTGAAGACATGTTATTGGTGGGCTAGCATGAAAAAGGACATAGCCGAATACGTAGCCCTATGTGATGTGTTCCGACGAGTCAAGGCGGAACATCAAAGACTAGATAGATTATTACAACCATTGAAGATTCCGAAATGGAGGTGAGAAGAGATCGGTATGGACTTTATCGTTGGTTCACCGCATACCGGTTATGACTCAATTTGGGTAATTGTGGATCGATTGACCAAATCAGCTCATTTTGTTTCTGTCAAGACCACCTATACCAACTCGAAACTGGCAGAGCTATATATGGAGCATATTGTGTGTTGACATGGGGTTCCAAAGAAGATAGTCTCGGATAGAGGTTCTCAGATTACTTCCAGGTTTTGGCAGAAATTGCATGAAGCATTGGGAACAAGGTTAAATTTTAGTTCAACATATCACCCTAAAACGGATGGACAAACTAAGAGGACCAATCAGATTTTAGAGGATATGTTAAGAGCTTGTGCTTTAAAGCATGGGAAAAGTTGGGACAAAAGCTTGCCATATGCAGAATTTTCGTACAACAATAGTTACCAAGCAAGCTTGAAAATTTTGCCCTATGAAGCACTATACGGGAGGAAGTGTCCAAGGAGACAGGAGAAACTCAAGTATTTGGTCTGGATGTGTTGCTAGAAGCTGAAAAACAAGTTCAGATTATTCATGAGAACTTAAGGGCTGCTCAATCAAGACAAAAAGGCTATGCGGACATTAGGAGAAGGAAACTAGCCTTTGAAGTAGGAGACTTTGTTTACCTCAAAGTGTCACCAATGAGAGGTCATAAGAGGTTTAACATAAGAGGCAAGCTAGCACCTCACTATATTAGGTCATTCAAGATTTTGGACAAAAAAGGAGAAGTAGCATGAGATGCTAACTCACTTATCGGATGTTCATGATTTCTTCCATGTTTCCCAGCTCAAGAAGTGTTTAAGGGTACCAGAAGAACAAGTGCCAATGGAAGAATTAGAATTAGAGGCAGATTTGACTTATGCTGAGCAACTGGTCAAAATCATGGAGACAAAGGAGAGAGTCACAAGGAACAAGAATATTAAATGGTGTAAATTTCAATGGAAGCATCATATAGAATCGGAATCAACATAGGAGTTGGAGGAGGATCCCAAGAAGGAATTTCCCTATCTCTTCTCTTCTGTGTCGAATCTCGAGGGCGAGATTCATTTTAAGGGGGATAGGTTTGTAAATCCCTCATTTTCATGCATCATGCCATGCATCCATCATAATACATGTTTAACATTAATCCACATAAAAAGAAATAAGTTTAAAATGAATTAGAAACTAAACCGCACTTAAGAATTCTAGGAAGTGCGGACTAGTCTGATTTGTGCGTACTAGTCCGATTTCTCGCTGACCTCGCTTGGACTTGTCTAGTATCCCAAATTGCTCGAAATTTTGCTAAGTCCCTGGACTTGTCCGCACTAGTCTGGTATTCTAGCGGACTTATCCGTTTTTTCCCCTGACTAAAGTCAGACTTGTCTGATTTTTGGCCAAACTTGACTGTTTTTCCCTTCTGGATAAGTTCGAACTTGTCCGATGTCCAGTCCGGACTTGTTCGATATCTCTCTGTCCAACTTCGGACTAGTCCGACCCTTTTTGGACTTGTTCGGTAAATCGCGACTCCGAGTTGATCTTTTGTTTCACAACTTGTTTCTTGGGTTTTACGTTAAGTGGGCCTAGGGAGGTCGTGCCTAACTCTTTTAGAGCCCATGTGGGACTCTAAACCGACCCCTACTCATCTCAAACTCGAATTCCGTCAAACCCTAGCCTCCACCTCTATATAAACAACCCCACCCCTTGGCTTGACATCTATTTGCCACTTTTCCACCTCACCGAAGCCCTAGCTCATGAGTAGCCGCCACCAAGGAGGGAGAAGGAGATCTAGAGCAAGGAGGAGAAGAGGAGGAAACGAAAGAGGGTCAAGATCTCCATCAACTTCGCGTTCTTCATCAACAATTCACCATCAAGTTCTTCATCAACCCTAGATCGTCAAGATCCAAGTGTTACCTCCAAAATCCTTGATTCTTTGGAGTCTTATACACCTGGTATACCTTCTACTTCCTTTTCCTTACGTGAATTCAACCCCGTTTCCCCAAATTCACGTCGATCTAGAAAACTCTAGTTCGCTAGTACTGCGAAGTGCAGACTTGTCCGGCCACCTCGGACTTGTCCAATTTTTGCAACATATTTCCTGTTGAATTAAATATAAATTGTTTGGAATCAACTCCAAACCTGTATAAACTTGTTAAAAGCTATTAGAACTAGTTAGTTATCATTAAAAGCAACTCATTAACAAGTTCCACCTTGTATTTGCATTAATCATGCATGTCATGTCATATTGAGTAATATTTGTGCATCTATTGATTGTAATTCTTGTTTGTATGTTTATTGTGCGGATTAGACGGATTTGCACTAAAGAGTGCCGTGGAGGATCTAAAGCACCAAGAGTTTGAAGGCTTTGACCCAAACCAATCCCAAGAGCAAGGCAAGTGTCCTTGAAGCATATTGATCCTGTTTTTAAAATAAATGTTTTGTTTGCAAAGTGCATGCTTGTGTCAACATGATGGGAATCCTATGATAGGAAGTTTACTAGCGTTGTATGACCACCCTTGTCACCTGGAATTTATGGTAGAGAGTCAGGATGGGCTTTTTACCTTTTTGCTTCGCTTAATTAATTGGGATGGAAACAACTATACCACTTAACTTAATTATGCATTTATGAGATTATGATTAACATGAACTGGTTAATATGAGGTGGTAACGGGTGATCTAAGCAAGCCTGGTGTGTGGATGGGTTGGATGATATGGTGGTTTGCTTGCTTTGGATCTAAGGACCAGTTCATGCGAGAATAAGCCAGGACTACAGTGCCACCACGAGGCCAAGTATGGGTGCGGTGTAGCTGATTAATTAGGGCTTTAGTAGTGTTGTTTGGACCATTAAGGATGCTCGAGGAAGGGGTAGTCCGATTGGGTTTGTTGATGATTGGTGGGACTACCGTGGGATCCGAACGGCTCAAGAGGGGGCCCTTGGTTGAATATGTGCTATGTAGGAGACATCGCCATCGGTAAAACCTCAGTGGGGTCTAAATAGGCTAGTAATACCTTTGTAAAGGCTATTTTGTGATCTTTTGGCCATACACCAAAGGAAGTGTAATTGGCATAAAGGAGGTTCTTCAGTCGCCGATGGGTGATGAAATCACAAACACGTGGGTAAAGTGGTACAAACTTTGCAGGGTATTGAAACTATCATGATAGCCGTGCTCCCGGTTATGAGCACCTGGATGACCGACATGATTAGAGGGGTTTTGGTATTGGGATGGTTTGGTAATTGTTATGGTTAATAATATGGTTATGGCTGGTTATGGATTAATTTCTGGTATGATTGATGGTAATAATCTGGTATATGATTGATTGTAATAATCTGGTATATTGATTACTTCACATGAATATAATATATTGCTTTTCAATGTTTTAATGTACTTTTCAGCACTTAGCCATTATTATATTCGTCATTTGTATCAACTACATGCCATACTTTCCACACTTGCTGAGTACGACATGTACTCACTCTTGCAATCCCCCCCCCCCCCAACAGTTGCAGGTCAGATTTTGGAGTTTAATGATAATAATGCAGAGTTCTAGGTCGTGTCTACCATCAGCTTTGCCTGTGGAGTGTTGGAGCTGCGCTATACCCTTTGCTTAGTTGCCTAGTTTGCTTATTTAATTTATTTCCGCTGCATTAGTTCAAACTTGTCATTAATATTCATTAGAGCTTGTATTCGAGGATATTATGAGTTGTGTAATAAAATATGGTTAGTTAATCTTGTCTGTGTTAATTTTCTGTATATCCTTTTGTGAATGCACTCGTGTATGTGTGTTGAACATACTGGTCACACATATGCGTTCACTTGGTTCATTTTCGGAACCGGGTGTCACACCTGACCCCGACCTCGAAAGTCGGACCCGGGGGCTATCGCCCGGTCAAGCCTAATCAGAACCTCAAGATCCTTTGATTAAAGGATGCTCTTCCCCGTTCAAAGTAGTTCTGTTCTACAACCTACAACCTACGAGTGACAAAAACTCAAAGGTTATGGTTTGGACAGAGCCGACTGGATGAAGAATGTATAAAGGTGAAGAATTCTTTAATCATTAAAAGATTCCATATTACATGATGGATTGGATCTTTACATGATGAAATACATGTTTCATTTTTGAATGAATATCCCTATACAGGCACTACCCTTCGAGGTTGGCGATTTCGACATTTCTAAGCACCGCTGACCCTCGAGGTCGGCAGCTCCAAGAGCTTTGCACCCTTTCCTGACATATCGCTTTTTTGTTGGTGATCGAGTTCGGCTTTCGGGCTATCGTTTCGTCCAAGTCCAAGGAATGTAGGAAACCCGGGAGACCGACATTTCCTTCTTCGTCAGGGGCATGGCACTCCAGAGAAAGAAAGGCCACTGATCACCCGAAGAGAGATTGTGGCTCATCCTCGTCGTCCCTCGAGGAGGGCCAGGATACTGAAGCCCGCCAAAGTGGGTTGGGATGCCAAGGAATCCAACTTATTTCCCAATCCCCCTCTGACCTCTTTCGAACCAACCCTCCTTTCGAGTTTCCAGCCGATCCTCCCATTGTCAAACCTCCAAAAGGCTCCGACCTGTTTTGAACTTACAGGTAATTCATCCCCTTCCACTGCACCCCCAACCGAGACCTCCCCGGCTAGGCCAATGGCCCTAAGTCGTCCTGGAGCGAAGTCCCGGCCGCCACACTCTCATCGTCGGGAGAGGCGACTGGACTACAAGGGGGAGGTTGCTGTGAAGAAGACGGGGGAGTTTCTCCACCATTGGCTGTAGAGAAAGGTGTGGGTGGTGGTGAAGAGAAGCCTCCCGGTGGGGGCTATTTATACTCCCACCGAGGGAGTCGAAAGGATAGAAACAGTGATCATCGCGCACCAAGCCATCTCATAACCGACACTTCAAATAAAGGATCGTGATGATCGAAGATCCCTTTCGTGCGCTGCCCCACCTCCTCAGAAGTCGCACTACATTAAAAGCCGGTGAAGACCACATACGCTTGTGACCCATTTCACCTCCCTCCTCCTTGAGGCTCGCGCCAGCCTGGAGGGATGCGCCCCCCACAGGTGATGATCCTGTGACTAAGGGTCAGAGGCGAACTATTTTGACCTCGCAGCCTCAACCTGCCGAGCCAGAATAAGAAGGCGAGGACCCCGACTCTTGCGCGGGGTCCGACCAAGTTCCGGGTTCAAAGGTCAGCCCATCTGAAATTTGCCTAGAGGGTGGGTGAATAGGCTAATAAAACATGAAAACACTTAACTAAATGAAATCAGCACTTAAGAGGAGACTAGACCGGTCTGGGACGGACTTGTCTAGTCAGGATTTTGAAATAAGCAAAAGATTGGGTTTTATGAGTTTTTCTATGAGTAAATTTATGCGGAAGGTAAGTTAACTATCTAGAAACCTAAACAAGTAAGTGCAACTACTAGGAACAAGTTACATCGCAGGATGGAGATGATGAACACAAGTTACAAGTTAAGAACTATATGAACCCTAACAAGTGATCTAGCGATGAACGAAAGCTAAATGGACAAGAGACACACAATTTTATCCCGAGGTTCGATTCAACAGAGGAATCTACGTCCCCGTTGAGGAGTATACGAAGGATCGGGTCTCTTTCAATCCTACCCTCTCCAAGTCACCACAAAGACCGACTTGGTTTCTCCACTAAATCACAAAGGGAAAATACATAGTCTTTGAGGCTGCTCACAACCTGAGGCTCCCACAATAATCTAGCAAGTCTAGGGATCAAAAAACAACAGCAATAAACACAAATCAACAACTCAAGCATGAGAGAATCAACCAGGAGCTCAAGAATGGTCAAACTCTCCTCTCTCTTCCCACAAATCCGACAAACCCTCAAGAATCGCTCTTAGGGCTCAAGAATGTGAAGTGAAAAGCTTAGGAAGGCTCAAGGTGTTCTATGGAGGCTGTCAAAGTGTTCTTGCGACACTTTCCCCGGACCTGCTTTGAGAGTAGCCCACGGAGGTTCTTGATCGACGAGGGCTTAGTCCTCAGGTGAAGATACGCGTATGAGAGATAGGAGATGATGGTTTTACGTGGTTTGGGCTACCAGAGCATAACACCCTACTCCACGGTGTGTGTGATGTATTGTTGAGAGTCTAAGTTGTGGATCTTAGAGTTCAAGTGCACGTGTTAGTCCAAGCGGACCAGAGAGGATCCCCAGTAACTGGTGCAGCTCGATCTTTTACAGTCAAGGTCGGACAGCTTACAAGTGCGGTCTGGGGCCCGACAGGTGGCCCCAGCATGATCTAATCCCTGTATAAGATCTAAGTCTTCTTGCGTACGCCGCCTCTGGCCACGGCTCGAAGACCCATCGTCTTGTCGCGTCGGACGCCAATGGCTATGCATAGTCGTTGATGATGGGGGAATGTCCCGTCCATCCGTCTTGTCGCCGTAATCTACCCACTTGGCAGAGAGGGGTAGGCCTGTGGCACCTTCACTGCGATGTGATTGGATGAAGCGGTACCTAAAAAGGGGCATTCGCGCACTTTACTCTTTGGGACCCATGGCCATTGCAGGTCATTGGACACATGGCAACTCCAGAGCCCTCCTTGATGGGAGCAAGGGCCCAGAGCCGGAGGACGCGTGGCAGCTCTGGAGCCCTCCTCGGTGGGAGCAAGGACCTAGAGCCGAAAGACGCATGGCAGCCCTGGAGCCCTCCTTGTTAGGAGCAAGGGGTCAGAGCCAGAGGACGCAAGGCAGCCCCAGAGTCCGCCTCAGCGGGGAGGTCGAGTCCAGAGATTCTTCTAGCTTGTACACTGGGGTACCCGGTCTGCAGGATACAGATAGTGACCTCCGAGCCCACCTCAGGAGAGGTGACGATCCCGCAGGTGGGGCCACCATCATACCGTCCCGTGTGACTGATTCAAACTTGTATCTGGCTGGTACCTACATAGACATGATAGACAAGAAAGTAATTGCACTCACCGATCACATCCCCCCTCCCCCCCCCCCCCCCCCGCTCCTAGTTTCGTTATTTTTTATGGTCCTGAGCTGGGCTTACGGTGCATGGGTCTCTCCCAAGACTGCAGCCTGGCAAGAAGTTCATGTACACTCTAAAGACCAAGGACGGTGACGTAGTGAGCCACCACTACAAGTCACCTACGTGTACCCCGCCTGAGCGTGTGGGACACCGCCTCATTATCCACGGGGTGCACAAGCCTGAAGGAGGCTATGCAAAAGGCTTTTTCAAGCAAATGGATAATGTGGCGATGGAGGAATCGACGGGCTCGTCACCCTCCATGATTAGGAGTCACCTCTCGCCACCTGCCATCAGAGGGCCACCTGGCCAGTTTGAGGATATCGACGGGGAATCTTCTTGTGCCTCTAAAGTGGCACATCTTTCTAAACAGTTAGCTTCTCTTTGTTTGGAGAACAAGAAGCTATCGTACTTAGTGGCTGAAAGGTGCATTGAGAGGGCGGAACTAAAGGATGAGCTCATATCCCTCAAAGAAGGAGATTGATGGTGTTCGCCGTGGCATGGGCGCCAAGCTGCGGCGCATATGCAATGCCGTCGGGAAGCCCGACATCTACAACGCTCCATAGTTTAGATGTCCCGACTACATATGATGCTTACTAGCTTAGTTTAGTTTTATTCCAGATTTTTATTTCATTAAATTTAGAATGGATAATGTAAGCATCCCCATATTTTGAGTTCAATAAAGTGAACTTACTGGTTAATCTAACCTGGTAAAGTTCTCCCTTTAGTTTATTTGTGTTGAATAAAGAATTCAGGGAACAAGTGTGGGAGAGGCACCCCAAATTCGTGAAATCCCGATGTGCAAAAATAGTGTTGCATCTCGAAACACGTCGCAACCGAACATACGACTCGACAGGTCGAAACAGAGCAACAAAGAGGCCAGAAGGGGGTCAATCGAACCCCCTAGTCCGCCGACCTGGTGTGGGTCCCACACGGCTCCGTTTCGCTCCACAAATTCGGTTTGGATCTCCTACCCCTGAATATGCATGCTACATTACTGTTTGAGGTTTTTTAATATTGAATACTTGAAAGAAATTCAACTCAACAATATAAAATGTAAAACATGGTAGTCAAAATTTGTTTGAGCTGAAAACTTGAATACTCCATATTTGTATTTATTGCCTTGTTTATGATTCTCACAAGCAAAAGAAGGAAAAACACGTCATCTAAGTATTTGACTAGTGTGATATGGTAAATGAGTTATTCGAGGAGATATCTCTTTGCTTGAAATTGATTTTGATATTTGCACAATTTGGAGTCTTGAACTTTGCCTGATTCTCTCATTGGAAATTTAAATAACCACCACGGCCATATGATACAAATTATTGAAAAATCACATGCATATGCCACTTTGTTTTTTTATTGAACTTTGTCAAACTCGTGACCCAATTGAGTGACATGCATGAAATTTTTGACTTAGAAATATATGAATTGCAATGTGTGCCACATTTATCCCTACCAAGCTCCAGATATAGCCATATTTAGTATAGGGACAAAATTGGCACAACATGCCAAGGTGAGAATAAAAACACTTGAGAAACTTGAGAGATTCCAAATGAGAAGATAAGCGCAATCGTTTCTTTGACTTTTCGAATATAGCAAATCGTCAGATCATTTTGGCAGGGGAAGATCCAAGAAAACTACATTCCAACCATTCCACTTTTCAAACACCCAAGAATTATGTGGTAGCCACATTCCACAAAGGGAATTCATGAATTGAGGTATGGGTTGAAATATCTAGTATTCTCTTTTTCTAACTTATAGCAGATTTATGACATCACCTTACTTCTTTTTCTTGCCTTCAGTCGAGGACGAGCGAAGGACTAAGTGTGGGGGAGTTTGTTGACGGTCCTTAAGTGCCATATTTAGACTGTCAATTCACCTCATAATGTGCACAAAAGAGAAACACAACATAGTGGTAGGGTAAAAACTAACGAATTCCATAAGTGTTGGTGTTTATTTGTATGCAGGTGAATTTAGACCCAAAATATCAAGACATGCAGGAAGTAATCCATGACACAAGAAACTCTCGAATGGAAGTTGTTTCCTTTTTCTGTCAAGGAAAAAGCTAAACAATGGTATGACCACAACATTGGGAAGACAAAAAAAAATGGAATGAATTACGAGACTGATTTTCTCTTGCTTTCTTTCCAATAGCCTGAATTGTTTCCTTACAGAAGGAACTACTATGCTTCCAGCAGATGGAGAAGGAGTCTTTAGGTGCAGCTTGAGATAGATTTTCTCTTTTGAGAAATTTCGGCCCGGATTTGTCCATTCCTGACCCGTTGCTTTTGCAACACTTCTATATGGGACTGAAAAAAGAATTTGACCTATATCTTGATATTACGGTTCGTGGATATTTTCTCCATAAGACTCCAGAAGAAGGCAAGGATCTTCTAGACCGAATTCTAGAAAATTCCTCCTTCATTATGGGTCTTAATGGGCCTCCTCAAGAGGAAGTAGTTTCAAGATCCGGGGATAAATCCATGGACAAGGAAGAACCTATCTCTTGCTTATCTCAAACCTTGCCAGAGGAATCCTCTCCCGAATCTGAAACTACAAAGGAAGAAGAAATTCAACCTTCAATGTTTCCCTTCTACTTTAAGGAGAAGATATTTAAAGATTTTGGAAATACCTCGAAGTATTGTTACCATAAGAAACTATCATTGCCATTAACTCCACCTGATCCACCTGACGAAGTGTTCGTCCAACAGGTGGTCAAGGAATTAACATCTATTCTATGAAGGGAATTGACTGCGAAAGTTGAGCAGTCACCCTCGAAATCCTTCGGATGACCTCACCTTTGGCAACCATTCTATGATTTATTAGTGGAACACCAATGAAGGTCCTATACAACCCCACTGCTGGAGCAAATCACATTTTTGATTCTTATGCTCTCGCCATTTTTGGCGATGTGCCGTTGGCACCAACATGTAAATCCTTCCGAGATTCTTTCGGAAGCATCCTTGAAGGATGAGGGGTTTTGCAACAGGTGTTTGTAAGACACAAAGATATTTAGGCAATCCTAGATTTCCATGTGTTCGAAATTCAAGATTTTGACATTATGATTGGGATTCTCATTGAGAAATTTCAAATGGAAATTCCGTTGGAAGGAAACCTCAATGTCAAACTTGGAGGGAGAAAATTCTCTATTCCTATCCTGCATTCCAAGAACACTTCCGTAGAATCTCCCATCCAAGATGATCCTTTAGAGGAGGTTATAACCCTTCAATTCTTAGCACCCCCTAAAATTTAAGGAGAAGATTTCATCCAAGAGGAGGATGAGTTTTAGGAAGCAATTGAACTGCCAAAAGAAGAGTTCTTCTCAAAACCTCCTGTTGAGCTAAAAATTCTACCTCTAAGCCTACGTTATGCCTTTCTAAATAGCGATTTGGAAGCCTCTGCCATCATAAGTGACAAACTTTCAGATGATGAGATCCTCAAACTCATTGCCATGTTAGAAAAGCATAGAACTGTTTTTGGCTATTCATTAGATGATCTCAAGGGGATCAGTCCAGCGTTATGCACCCGTCGCATTCCTATTGACCTCGAGAGTGTCCCCTCAAGGGAACCACAAAGGCGATTGAATAATGTGATGCGGGAAGTTGTCAAGAAGGAAGTCTTGAAACTTCTGCATGCCGAGATTATCTACCCTGTTCCTCATAGTGAATGGGTCAGCCCAGTTCAAGTAGTGCCTAAGAAGGGAGGTATGACAGTCGTTCAAAATGAGAAGAATGAATTAATTCCTCAGGAAACCATCATGGGTTGGAGGATGTGCATCGATTACCGAAAACTTAACTAGGCTACAAGGAAGGATCATTTTCCATTGACCTTCATCGATGAGATGTTAGAGTAATTGGCAAAACACTCGTACTTTTGTTTCCTTGATGGGTATTTGGGGTATCATCAAATTCCAATCCATACCGACGATGAAAGTAACACCACATTCACATGTCCCTATGGAACTTATGCCTACCGGTGTATGTCCTTTGGATTGTGTAATTCTCCTTCCTCTTTTCAAAATGCATGATGTCTATCTTTTTTGACATGATTGAAGAGATCATGGAAGTTTTCATGGACGATTTCTCCGTCTATGGGAAAACTTTTGATCATTGTCTGAAAATTTTAGACAAGGTCTTACAAAGATGCCAAGAGAAGGACCTTGTACTTAATTGGAAAAGTGTCATTTCATGGTCCGGGAAGACATCGTTCTTGGGCACTTAGTGTCCTAGAGAGGGATAGAGGTGGACAATGCAAAAATTGAGGTCATTGAAAACTTCCACCTCCTATCAATGTTAAGGGAATCCGTAGCTTTCTAGGTCATGCAAGGTTCTATCGGCGATTCATCAAAGATTTCTCAAAAGTCGCTAGACTTCTCACTAACCTACTAGCTAAAAAAGCTCCCTTTGATTTTGATGATGAATGCCTTGAATAATTTGATACACTCAAAAAGTCACTCATCTCAACTCCAATCATTCGACCTCCCGATTGGACGCTGCCATTCGAAATCATGTGTGATGCTAGAGACTTTGTTGTTGGTGCGGTCCTAGGCCAAACCGATGATAAAAATCATCATGCAATAGCCTACACTAGCAAAACTCTGACAGGAGCTCAACTCAATTATGCGACAACTGAGAAAGAGCTATTGGCTGTTGTTTTTGCTATTGATAAGTTTAGATCCTATTTGGTTGGAGCCAAGGTCATAGTCTATACATACCATGCTTCCTTGAAGTATTTGCTCACCAAAAGGATGCTAAACGAAGGCTAATCTGATGATTCTTCTACTCCAAGAGTTTGACCTAGAAATAAAGGATGAGAAATGAGAAGAGAATTTTGTGGCAGATCATCTCTCGCGTATGGAAGTCACTCAAACCTTGGACATTCCTATCAATGACTTCCTACAAGATGATATGCTTCTCAAGGTGACTGACTCTCACCCTTGGTATGCGGATATTGTGAACTTCATGGTCACAGGATATGTACCACCAGGGAAAAACAAGAAGAAACTCATCTATGAGAGTCGTATACACCTTTGGGATGACCCATACCTCTATCAAGTTTGTGCCGATGGCCTTCATAGAAGGTGCATCCCATCAATTGAAGGCACCAAGATTATTGAGAAATGTCATGCTAGCCCCTATGGTGGCCATTACGGTGTTTAGCGTACCCAGGCAAAGATCTGGCAAAGTGGATTCTATTGGCCTTCTATGTATGAAGATACAAAAGAATTCATTCGCAGATGTTGGAAATGCCAAAAGCATGGAGGAATCTCAGCTCGCAATGCGATGCCCCTAACATATAATCTCCAAGTGGAATTATTTGATGTGTGGGGTATTTATTTCATGGGACCTTTCCCCAGGTCCTATGATTGCGAGTATATCCGGGTGGCCGTAGATTATGTGTCGAAATGGGTAGAAGCTTTGCCATGCAAAAATGATGAATCCAATCAAGTGTTGGCGGATGTTATATACCAATTTCATCCGTCAATTTAACTCAATTATGTGAAGGATTTGTCATTTCTTGCACACATCACCTTTCTATCTAACCCAATTCCACTTGGACTTGGAGAAATATGTGTATGCAGCATTTTATGCAGGAAATGAGGAAATGTAGAGGGACCAATCCTATAAAATATCATCTCAACCAATCAGGCAACAACACGTGGCATCCCATGGATCAAATGGCCCACAAACAGAAGTATCCGAGGAGATCCAACGGTGTATCACCCATATACATCAATGGGACCCACCTGGTAGCCACCTGGAGAAAGCACACGAGAATTGGTGCAATGACCAGGTCGGCCGAACCAGGGGGTCGGCCGACCTGGTCTCTGCACCAAACTCGGTCAGCCTCCACGTGTTGGCTCCTCCCGGCTTCCTAGAGTCAATGGCGACAGATTCGCGCGCTTTTGGTGGCGGGAACTGACCTCAACACTAGTATAAATAGGACCCCCTACCCCTCACTTCAACACACACCACTTGAGCTTCATCTCTATTGTATACACTATCATCCATAGTCTTAGAGGAGTTAGGTTGTAGGAGGAGAGTCTCTTGTCCCAAGTCCAAATTGGGAAAGGAGTAAGGAGTCTCTCTCTTCCCAATCCTACATTGGGAAAGGTATGGCTCATGTATTCTTTCTTGTATTTGTGACTTTATGCATAATAAAGATAGTATCTTTAGTCTCTACTTATACATATACTTGGGCAAAGCGTTTCTTGTTTGATTGTGGAGTCCATGTATGTGGAAGGTATAACTTCTATGACTGTTTCATCATGAACATATCTCATTATCATAGAACCTATAGACCCCACCTATAGTCTAGTTAATTATAACATAACTAGGTTTGTATGGATAATTATGTTGTGTATCAACATTGGTTCAATGATGATTCAATTCATTGCCTTAGGATGGATTGTGCCTAGGCTCTTAAGGTAATTACTTAATATGCTAGCATGGTGCTAGGATAGCTAAGTAGCATTGGATGTCTCGTAGACCCATGGATTGAAGAGGTAGACAGTAGGTGGTGACAGCCCTATCTGTCGTTTGTAATCCTCCACGTTCGGCTATACCACAGGCTCTTGGTGGGAGTCACCCTAGTATTTCTAGGGGTAAGCCCGTGTCTGATGTGTTGAACCACATAGCATAAGTATTCACTATTGATCTAGTTTATGAATAATTAGTTTAGACTATGTATATGTACAATAGAGCATAGTAGGAGTACCTCCATAACTCTCAACCTTAACTAACCTCTAGATCCTCTTACCCCCCTTAGACTTGAAAGCTTTTGTGTGTGTCACACTACCTCCACTATTATTTTATCCATCCTTACTAGATTCTTACCTAGACCTTTCTACCCCTTTTCACTTGATGATTGTTATATCTCTACCCCACCTTCCTTTGGGATCAAATAATTGACACCCTTGGGAATACTCTTAAGGGGAAATGCTACAATGATACCTCCGTGCGCTTGCGGAATTCACTCTGTGATCCAATAGAACCATTAACAAGCATTTCTGACACATTAGTTGGAGATGTTTTAGTTAATGGTGCGTAAGTAATACCAACAAGCATTTCTGCACTATTGTTGGGGATGATTTGTTAGTATATCTTAGGAGCCGTCAACAGCAAGCTAGAAAAATGTTCTATGAGATCATTTTCCCACGCTTTGGCACTCCCCGTATGGTCATAGGTGATGGAGGGTCTCATTTCATAGATAAGACCTTTCAGAACTTTTTGAGGGAGCTTGGTGTACAACATAACATTGCTACTCCATACATCCCACAAACAAGGGGTCAAGCAGAAACATCTAATAAGCAAATTAAGAATATTCTGCAAAAGGCTGTCTTGGAAATGGGAACGGGATGGAAGCATAAGCTACCCGACGCATTGTGGGCATACCGTACTACCTACAAAACTCCCATTGGCATGTATCCTTTCAAACTTGTCTATAGGAAGACTTGTCATCTTCCTGATGAGTTGGAATATAGAGCCTATTGGGCCATCAAGCGGTGGAACATGGATCTTAACGAAGCCGGAAAACGCCGATTGAAGCAACTTTCCGAGTCGTAAGAATGGAGAGATAAGGCGTACCAAAGTGCCAAAATCTACAAGGAAAGAACCAAAAGATGGAACGATAAGAGGATTACGCCTAATCAGTTCAAACCTTGAGATAAAGTTCTACTCTTCAACTTTAGGGTTAAACTGTTTGGACATGGGAAGCTTAGAAGTAAATGGGAAGGACCCTTCACTGTGGTAGAAACCTCATCTCATGAAGTAATCAGACTCCAAGGTGATGATGATGATCAGCTATTTAAAGTGAATCGACACTAACTCAAGTTATTTCTTTAATCCCAGGAGGAGGAGGCGGAAAAAGAATTTGACGTGATAAATCTTATTGATTTTCAAGCCGTTTCTTTAAATTATGTCTAAATTCTTTGCGTCCAATTAATGGGCCCATCCAATTATTCAACCATGGGGCCCATTAATCCAACCCACGAAAACTTAGCCCGAACGGAGCCAGGAAGGGTTCGGTCGAACCCTAGGGTCTGCCGACCTCCCCCTTGCGCCGTCAGCTTTTTTTTGTGCGGACTCTCCCGGCGTATCACAGCAAGACTTTCGGTGCTATTGTACTTTCCCCACTCATTTACTGATGGGAACACAGAGGAAAACCTTGCACCATCCAGAATAAACCCATCTCCTGTTCCTTCCATCAAAGTCATGGTCGATAAGAAAATTGTGCCTCATGCCTCCTCTAGCACAACCTGCAACCTAAGCAGAGACATCGCGACGGCTAGTGACAAGTCCACCCTCGCTTTGGAGCCCGTCATGGCATTAGATGATGTACCTCTCACCATGATCCCGCCACCGATGATGACTCCGCATGGGCGTAGCACCACGCCTCGTGGTGATGCACGGTCACTCTCCCCTCAGAGGACACCCATGAAGAAGACGACACTTGAACATTGTCTGACTACGGGTGGCCTTAAGTCAGTCAAGACCCGTCTTTTTCTTGAAAAAAACGAGTCTCTCCCAAGGCTGCAGCCTGGCGAGGAGTTCATGTACACTCTGAAGACCAAGGACGGTGATGTGGTGAGTCACCACTACAAGTCACCTACGCTGTCGGTGGTTTTGATCCAGCAGATCTCCCGACACTACTAGAGTGTTTGCGGAGTTTGAAGTTTGGTGTGGGCGCGCGGAGATTCAAGAAGGTGAAATGTAAAATGACACAGGAGACTCAAAGATTTACGTGGTTTGGGCCGCCTGAGCGTAATACCATACTCCACGGGGTGTGTTGGTGTTGTATTGGATGTATGAACTCAACTCAGGTGACGTGAGTTGAGAGCGCGTGTGAGCCGATCAGACCGACCAGATCAGAGCAGATCAGATCAGAGCAGATCAGTCCGAGAGCTCAGAGAGACCAGTCCTCTATGTATCGTCGGCCTGTCCTTTTATAGTACAAGGACAGGCCGTTACAAGTTGGCCTGGCCCGACATGTGGCCCCGGCGGCTACTAATATTGATACACATTTGATGCGCTTAATTACCCTTAATGACTGAGTTACGGGCTTTGACAGCGCCGTTACTGGTAATAAGGGTCATTCGATCATGTGTCATTAACATAGTATTAATGACACTTAATCGGGTCTTGAAGTCCTTGATTCCCCTTTGAAGATCTGGAGCCGTTGTGGAGTCTACTGGAGGTTTGAGGCTGAAGATCTGACGGTTGGACACGTGGCAGCTCTGGAGCATACTGTGGGGAACAGATAGGTCCGGTGCCACTAGACACGTGTCAGTTCCGGAGCTTCCCTCGATCTGGGGTTAGGTCCGGGGGTGCCGTTATGGTACATAGCCCGGAGCTTCCCCCTTGTGGGCGGTAGCTCCGGTTTGATGGTACATGTGGTGACCCTGGGACTAACCATATTGGGGAAGCGGGTCTGGTTATGTCTGACATGGGAGCCTCTGAAGGTCTTCAAATCAAGTAGATGACATTTCCTTGAGATCTTTGCAATCTCAAGGGGTATACGGTACTCAGGGTACCGACAGTGGCCCCCTGGGCCCACCTCTGGGGAAGACCCCTTGGGTGAAGTCATTCCGCCGGAGGTGGGTCCATCCTTCTACTTTTGAGTCGAGTCTTCAAAGGTCTTCAGATGTGCCGTTGGCGATAGTTTTGGAGTTAAATCCTCGCCACGTGGCACATCCCGGGTGCGGCAAATGAGATCTTTGGCGTGCGGATCTCACGCAATTGAAGGTCGCCGGTTCTCGATACGAAAATCGTATCGGTTCCGCGCGCCTTGTCAGGCCGCCTCCTTCGGGCTTCCCGCCTTACATGATGACAACCGTTCGCCTGGGTAAGAACATCGACTTGATCGTCGGGGTGGTCCCGGGCCCTCTTGTCATCGGCAGGGTGAAATTTTTGAATAGTATCTTCGGCTTTGAATGTAGGCCTAGAGGGGGGGGTGAATAGGCCTTCTTGAATTTCTCAGTTCCTGTAGCACTTCAACAAAAAGGTCAAATCCAGATATATCGGACTAGTCCGGTAAAGTGCGGACTAGTCCGGATTTCACGGGCTAGGTTGATCAAGTTAGGTCAATTTGATTGTTTCGTTGTCGTTTGCAGCGGAAATATAAACTTTAATGACAGTTCAATAGTTGTATGTTAAGTTTTATTGCAAGTATGATTCTTGTTCAACTATTTAACTTCAATTCAACAAAATGAATCAAACCCTAGATAATGTTGATCAACTAGAATGATGAACACAAACGAACAAGACACAAGATTTATCCCGTGGTTCGGTTACCACGAAGGCAGCCTACGTCCACGTTGAGGAGCCCACAAAAGGACCGGGTCTTCACCAACCCTTCCCTCGTCGGATCGCCACGAAGGCCAATCCTCTTCCACTAATCACACAGGGGTAAATCACCAAGTTGAAGGGGCGATCTCACAAGTTGAGAGCTCCCTTGATTACAAGTTTCAAAACCACCAATAACACACTTCGAAATATACAAATTGAGATGCAAGAGTGTGTTAGAGATTCAAACCAAGAGCTCAATCGTGTGCAAAGTGCCTCTCCAATGATCTACAAGTGATCTTCAAAGGATTGATCGATTTTGCACTTAATTTCGTGGAGAGAGATGGTTTTTGAGTCTCTTGGGAGGTGTGACGGCGCTAGGGTTCGAGAGTAATTAAAAGTGGGCCGTGCACCTCTATTTATATGGGGTTTCTAGAAATTACCGTTAGGGTTCAGAAAGATCGGACTAGTCCGTGGTGGAGACCGGACTAGTCCGGTGTGCTGTGTGAAGCAAACCCTAAGTGTCCAGGAATATCGGACTAGTCCGATTGAAAAACGGACTTGTCCGATTTCGCTGCTGGAAATCTTCGGACTTGTCCGGTTGCCATCGGACTTGTTCGGACCTGTGAAACCATAAGTGTTTAGAACGACAAGTCCGCACTTGGAGGACTTGTCCGATTTAGATCAGAGTGTATATCGGACTAGTCCGTGTAGTCACCGGACTTGTCCGAAGTGGATCAGAAAGGGTATCGGACTAGTCCGGTGGTGACCGGACTTGTCCGATCTAGTGACTTGTGCATTGTGTTGAGGACTAGTCCGCACTGGGGAGGACTAGTCCGAAGTGGAACAGAAAGATATCGGACTAGTCCGGTGGAGATCGGACTTGTCCGATCTTGTGCAGAATGAGATATCGGACTAGTCCGGTTGATAGCGGACTAGTCCGGTCCTGTATAGCTTTGTGCATTGTGTGTGTGTGATTAAATGAGATTGAGCTCTTGGGTGTGTTTCCTTAACACACTCCATACATACTAATCTACTAATTTCTTCTTCTTGAGCTCAAATTCATTCTTCTTCTTAATTTCCTCTTCTTGAGCTCAAATTCATTCTCCTTCTTAATTTCCCTCTTTTTGGCATTTTACTCATTTTTCATCATTTTCCTGCATTCATCTCAACAAAAGGATTAGGATCCCAATTGCTTGTCATAAATCATCCAAAACCCACAAGGGAGTCCTAGATGCACTTTCAATCTCCCCCTTTTTGGTGATTGATGACAACCAATTGAGATTTCACAAAATGAGGTATAAAATGAGATTTTCATAAAGTATGCACATATGACTCAAAAATGCATCAGGCAACAAGATAATTATTCATATGTGCATTCTTTATGGTGGGATGCATACTAAGAGCATGAATGCATTAAGAATGACAGAATTTTCATTTACCAACTAATATCAAGTGAAAATGGCACTTCAGGAGCAAAAACTCAGATTTCATCACACACTTGCAAATTAATTGAGCAATTCATCACAGGACCAAACATGATATGAAAAGAGAGTTAAGCAAATAAAATCACAATTAAAAAACATAGAGAGCTCTCTCCTCGCATCCTATTCAGCAAAAGCTTAGACTAGAGACTCCCCCTCAATCTCTCCCCCTTTGGCATCAAGACACCAAAAAGAGAGAGAGGAAGGTCCTAGGGCTTCACTCTTCGCTGTCAGTCCTCTCATCGTCTTCATCGTCTTCATCGCTTTCGGCTTGACGATATTGAGAGGTAGGAGGAGGAGCGGAGCTGCTCGAGCCCCCAATGCCAAAATAGGCAAGCTCGGAAGGAGTCAAGGGGCTGAGCTCGGTGATGTTTGGATCAGAATCTTCAGAAAGTACTGGAGATCCAATTGGATTGATCTCCAGCTTCTCACTCAGCTGCTTCACATTGGCTTTTATGTATCTCATGTCTTCCTTCCTCTTCTGATTTAGCTTGTGAAGCTTCACTTCAGTTTTCTTGCAGGAGGAGAAGATTGCAGCCAAGTACTTGAGGATCCCACTGGCGGATCCTTTCTGAGGGGCTTCCCTGGAGGGAGGAGTAGCCCTAGCAGCTTCTTCTTGCCTTGCCGGCGCCTCGGGGCTTGAGGCCGGCGATGGAGCAGCCTGGACACTCACGGACTGAGGCTTCTGAGGCCTCAGTGGAGTGTGCTCCACATCCTTCACAAACTCGATTCCTGTGACCTTCTCAATCATGAACATCAAGTAAGGGGCATAGCCACAGGATCGGTTGGGGGTACTTGAGATATTGACCATATCATTCCAGATATAGTCTGCAACATCGAATTGCCTTTTCTTGCTGATGACCCTCATCAGGGTCCGGGGGTAGCCTTGCACACTCCCTGCATCCCCATCCTTGGGAGCAATCGTCTTCCTGAGGACTCTGTTGAGGACCACAAAGAAAGGCTTCATGTTCTTTGTGGAGGGAGGGACATACTTGGAGGTGGGCTCATACATGAACTTCATTCCATCCCTCTCAATGACCCCAATGTTGTGGATAATGAGTTGGTCTTGTCCTTCAGAGTCAAGGTGCAGCAGGCGGGCAAACTCTTCCTGGGTAATGGAATACTTGGATCCATGAGTCATCCAAGTCACACTTTCTTCGTCTTCACTTGAGAAGTGGCACGTTGCATAGAATTGTGCAATCACTTCATCATTCCAATTATATCTGAAGGCAAACAAATCCTTAAGCCCATGTCTCTCTGCAGCTTGTATCACTTCATCAAAAGCTGCACATTTCCTCTTCTCAAGGTGGGCCCAGTCAATCCATTGACTGCGCACCACCGGGGTCTTCATCGGCAAGTAGACCAGCTTGTAGAAGTCAGCATGGAAATTTGACCAGAATCTGCCATCAGCTGCTTGCTTGGGCCTTGCATAGTAGTCCACACTTCTCAGCTTCATGGCCACATCGCTGCCCTTGCCATTGAATCTTTCCTCATTGGGGTCCCGGACCCCTTCTCTGGGAGTATTCAGCTTTAGGGGCCCAACAGGCCCTGTGGCAACCCCCTTGCCCTTCCCTTTAGCTTGGCGAGGGCCACTTGACGGAGGAGCAGCCTTTGAGGCGGCCTTCTTGACACACACCTTCCTCCGAACCTGGGGAGGTGAGGGAGCAGGCTCGGAGGGTCTCTCTTGGCGTTTCTTGCCAAGACCCGTCGAGGACCGAGGTGCCACCTCGTGGTCCAACTCGGCCTCGAAATCGGAGATTTCATTGTCGGAGCTCGACATGATCTGAGAATGAGTGATCAAGAGAAAAGACAAGTTATACAAGGTATTGGTGAGGTAAGATGGCAATGGAAGGCAGTAGGGAATTAAAGAATTAGGTTTTGGTTCAGAGACAACGGACTTGTCCGGTGCTCAGGCACGGACTAGTCCGGGGGACCGGACTTGTCCGTACCTGGACCGGACTAGTCCGGTGTTCATCTGCAAAAACCTAACAAACTGGATAAAAATTGATCCCTAATGAAATAACTAGTCTAGCATACACATAGTACATCAACTGGACATGCAACTAGTGAAGAATGCTAGGCCAAACGATAAGCAATGAAGAAATTTGTGATTTCTTAGGGTTTTAAGGAAAATTTACCAAGAAATCCAAGGAAGCTTGAAAATGTGGGGGTTGGAGGCCGGACTTGTCCGCTAACTTCAATCCCCGAGTCTTCAAGCTTGATCTCCGCCCAAGATTGAGGCTTTTCGACGGAGGAATCAAGGATTCGCCTTGGGAGCTCGAGCGCAAGAGAGAGAAAGCTTGGGGGAGAGTGTGGGGTGAAGGGATTAGGGTTTGGTGGCGGCTAGGGTTATGGACACGAAAAATCGGACAAGTCCGGACAGGACCGGACTAGTCCGAAGTCCTCCAGAAACCTAAATCGGACTAGTCCGTGGTCTGGCGGACTAGTCCGGCCTAACCGGCACACTGCGGACTAGTCTGCAATGGCGGACTAGTCCGGGTAACCACGGACTTGTCCGTGGTCACCAGGAGAGAATTGCATAGCCCATTCATATATATTTGAAGGTCCAATAATTGAGGGTAGAGAGGCAAAACAATTCAAATAATCCTGATGAATTTGATCAGTAAGCAAACAACAATCATACTATGATCAAAAATTCATCAAGATCTGATAATTGACATAGTTTTTCGAGAGAAAAACGGGGAGGAATAATTTTCACAATTCAATCAATATTTTGAAGCAATTATACAGGTATGCAACTTTTCAAGCCACACTCCGAGAATCAAGGATGTTTAGCTCATTTCGGAGTTCGCAAAAACGTTTTTCATCAAGTGGCTTGGTGAATATGTCGGCCAATTGTTTTTGGGTGTTGACATGAGAGATGGATATGTCTCCTTTCATGGAATGGTCTCTCAAGAAATGGTGTATTATGTCAATGTGTTTAGTTCTAGAGTGCTCAACTGGATTGTGGGCTATTTTAATGGCACTCTCATTGTCGCAAAGAAGAGGAATACGGTTCATATTGTAACCGTAATCCCTTAGAGTTTGTCGCATCCAAAGGAGTTGTGCACAACAACTCCCGGCTGCAACATACTCCGCTTCGGCTGTGGATAATGCAATGGAATTCTGTTTCTTGGATGACCAAGAAACTAAGGATCTTCCTAGGAATTGGCAAGTGCCAGAAGTGCTTTTTCTATCAACTTTGCACCCGGCATAATCTGCATCGGAATACACAATGAGATTGAATTTTGAGCCTTTTGGGTACCAAAGACCAAGGTTGGGTGTATGAACTAAATATCTAAGGATTCTCTTTACGGCTGTCAAATGACATTCCTTAGGGTTGGCTTGAAATCTTGCACACAAACATACACTCAACATAATATCTGGCCTAGATGCACATAAGTAAAGTAAAGATCCAATCATGGAGCGATATACCTTTTGGTCGACGCTCGGTCCATCTTCATTGAGATCCAAGTGACCATTCGTCGCCATGGGAGTCTTTATGGGCTTTGCCTTGTCCATGCCAAACTTCTTGAGGATGTCCTGTGTGTACTTGGTTTGGCTTATGAATGTTCCTTCCCTTTGTTGCCGCACTTGGAATCCCAAGAAGTACTTCAATTCTCCCATCATTGACATTTCAAATCTGTCTGTCATAATTTTACTAAACTCTTCACAGAAAGATTGGTTAGTTGATCCAAAAATTATATCATCAACATAGATTTGGCAAATGAAAAGATCATTATCCAGATTTTTCGTGAATAGTGTATAATCTACTTTGCCAATTTGAAAGCCATTATCAATTAAAAAATCTCTAAGACACTCATACCAAGCTCTAGGAGCTTGTTTGAGGCCATAGAGAGCCTTACGCAGTTTATACACGTGGTCGGGGAACTCTTCGTCTTCAAATCCGGGTGGTTGCTCCACGTACACCTCTTCCTTGATCGGTCCGTTGAGGAAGGCGCTTTTTACGTCCATTTGGTACAGCTTGAAATCATGGTGAGTCGCATATGCAAGTAATATTCTAATTGATTCAAGCCTAGCTACTGGAGCAAAGGTCTCATCAAAATCCAAACCTTCGACTTGTGAGTAACCTTTGGCCACAAGTCGTGCCTTGTTTCTTGTCACCACCCCGTGTTCGTCTTGTTTGTTGCGGAAGACCCACTTGGTGCCGACTATGTTTGCATTGGGTCTTTCCACAAGTTCCCAAACCTCGTTTCTCTTGAAATTGTTCAACTCTTCTTGCATTGCCACCACCCAGTCCGGATCCTTTAATGCATCCTCAGTCCTGCGAGGTTCCAAAAAGGAGACAAACGAGTAATGTTCACAAAAATTTGCTATACGAGATCTAGTGGTTACTCCTTTTTGGATGTCGCTGATGATGTTGTCGATTGGATGATCCCTTTGAATGCATTGGTGTACTCTTGGGTGTGGCACTTGGGGGTTCGTATGTTGGTGATCATCTTCTTCTCCCCCTGAGTTGTTGTCCTCATTGATTTGTTGATCATGTTCATATTGTTGTGATTGATCTTGTATCGAGGCTCCCCCTTGATTGTTGATCTCCTCTTGTGGTTCACTTTCCTCTTGTATTTGTGCCGATGACTCTTGTGGTCGTACTTCGCCTAGAGCCATCCTCTTTATTGCTTGATAGGGGGCTTCCTCTTTACCTAATTCACATTGATCAACTTGCTCCTTTTGGGAGCCATTAGTTTCATCGAACACTACGTCACGTGCCATTTCAACAAGTCCGGAGGCCTTGTTGAAAACACGATAGGCGTAAGTGTTCGAATCATAACCAAGCAAGAAACCTTCATCGGACTTCGAAGCGAACTTTGAAGTCTTGGGCTTCTTGTTCAAAATATAGCAAGGAGAACCGAAAACTCAAAAATATGAAATGTTTGGTTTGTTACCGGTGAGTAGCTCATAGGGAGTCTTCTTTAGTAGTCGATGAAGATAGAGTCGATTTGTGGCATGGCAAGCGGTGTTGATTGCTTCCGCCCAAAAACGATCCGAAGTCTTGTATTCATCGAGCATTGTTCTTGCCATCTCTATGAGCGTTCGGTTCTTCCTTTCGGCAACTCCGTTTTGTTGTGGAGAGTATGGTGCTGAGAATTCGTGCTTGATTCCTTCCTCATCAAGGTACTCCTCCACTTGTATGTTCTTGAACTCCGTGCCATTGTCGCTCCGAATACTCTTGATTGATAGTGAGAACTCGTTTTGCGCTCGCTTGAAGAATTTCTTGAGTGTTCCTTGTGTTTCTGACTTCTCATGCAAAAAGAACACCCAAGTGAAGCGGGAAAAATCATCAATAATGACTAAACCGTATTTGTTACCGCCTATACTTATGTAAGCAATTGGACCGAAGAGGTCCATATGAAGTAGTTCGAGCGGTCTTGTCGTGGTCATGATGTTCTTCGCGGGATGTTGTGCTCCAACTTGCTTTCCTGCTTGGCACGCGCTGCAAGGCCTGTCTTTCTCAAACACAACATCTTTCAAACCTCGGATGTGATCGCCCTTGAGGAGTTTTTGAAGGTTCCTCATACCAATATGTGCTAGCCGTCTATGCCACAGCCAACCCATGTTGGTTTTTGCAATCAAGCATGTGTCGAGTTCGGCTTTATCCTTGTTGAAGTCAACAAGGTAAAGCTTTCCCTTCAACATACCCTTGAATGCAACGGAACCATCACTTCTCCTTGAGACGGTCACACACTCGTTAGTAAACAGGCAATTATAACCTTTGTCACATAACTGAGATATGGACAGCAGGTTATAATCTAAAGATTCAACGTGTAAAACATGCGAAAGAGTATGTTCAGTGGATATTGCTATTTTACCGGTACCGAGGACCCTTCCTTGACTGTTATCTCCAAAGTAGATGCCTTCGTTTGGGTCCTGGTTCACTTCATACTCCACAAACATCCTCCTTTCTCCGGTCATGTGGTTGGTGCATCCACTGTCCAGCACCCATTTGGATCCACCGGAGGAGTAGGCCTGCAAAAACAAATTACGCCTTGGTTTTAGGTACCCAAGCTTGCTTGGGTCCTTGGAGGTTAGTAACGATACATTTGGGCACCCACACATGGGATTTTGTGTTCCCATGGCGTGGCCCAGCATAATAAGCATACACTTTACCAACATTATTTTTCATTAAAACATAGGAGGCATCAAATGTTTTAAACAGAAGTTGCTGTTGATTATGGGTCGGACTAGTCTGCGTGGCCGGACTTGTCCGGATGACCGGACTTGTCCGGACCACGACCGGACTAGTCCGATTTTCCTGAGAGTTCAGATTTTTAGTTTTCGAGTTACCAGGCTGTGAGGGTCCTCCCTTCACAAAGGTGATCCTTCCCTTGTTTTTCTTATGATTTCCAGCTCTTTGCTTTCCATCACAAGAGTAACCAATGCCATACTTGACATTTGGAGGTCTTTGGACCAAATATGCACTACGTGCATAGTTGATCCTCTCCTTGTCAAATATTACACATTGCGTAGGATTTTTGTCCTTCGTGGAGGTAGGATTTTCCTTCAACCTGGTGTTAGTTTTATCACATTTGCAAACATGAGTGATATTAGTTAAAGTGGGTTGAGAAGGTGGGGTTGAAGAGGAGGAAGGTTCACTAAGCTTGAGTGACTCAACCTGCACTTCAAGGATCTTGTTGACCTTGATTTGGTCATCAAGCTGATTCTTGATTGCAACATTTGAATTGGTTAACTCCAAGCAAGTTTTCTTGCTTGAAGTTAGCTCAAGCTCTAGTGAGTGATTTTTCTCCTTTTCAAGAACTAGAAGATTGTCAAGTTTGACATGCTTCTCCTTTTGGGATATAATCATGTCTTCTTGACGATCAATTAGCTCATCCTTCTCAATAAGTTGGTTAAGCAAGAATTTCATTTTTGCAGCAGTTTTTCTATCTAAACCAATTAGCATATCTTCATCATCACTATCTAGATCATCATCACTTGAGTAAGAATGCGAGGAAGGAATTTTGATGTTTACCTTGCGTTTACCTTCCTTAGCCATGAGGCAAGTTCCATTTGCCTTCTTTGCACCGAGCGTGGGGAAGAGTGTGAGTTTCTTGGGCATGCTTTCAATGGCTATGCTAGCCATTTCTTCTTCATCGGACGATGAGGACTCATCGTTTGAGTCCCACTCCTTTCCGATGTGTGCTTGTTCAGCTTGTTTCTTCTTCTTGAAGAACTTTTTCGGTTGAGGCTTGGATTCTTTACTCTTCTTCTTGTTGTCCTCATATGGGCAATCAACTATGAAGTGATTGTACTCACCACAATTATAGCATGCCCGCCTCATCTTCGGCTTTGTCTTCTCCTTGTATTTTCCTTCACTCGATTTTGCTCCTTGTCTTTTCTTCATAATTCTTTTGAATTTCTTCATGAACAAAATCATATCTTCTTCGTCCAGCTCGCTGCTTTCATCATCGCTGTCCTCCTCAAACTGAGCTTCTCTTGCTTCTTTGGATAGAGGTTTGAGTGTGGATTTTAATGCAACTCCCTTTTTCTTGGCCGATGTGAGGTCAGCTATTTCTTTGACGTGCTTGGCTTGCTTCTCCATCATCTCAAAGTTGATGATTTTGCCAAGCAGTTCATCCGGAGTCATTTTCTTGTACCCGGGACTTTCTCGGATCATAGAACAGAGTGTGACGTTGCGAGGCATAAAGGCTCTAAGGATGAGCTTTACAACCTCGTGGTCATTCCACTTTTTGCTACCATACGATCGAACCTTGTTCACAAGAGTCTTTAGTCTGTTGTACATGTCTTGGGGAGATTCATCTTCCTCAATCGCGAACCTTCCTAGTTCGCCTTCAATCATTTCAATCTTTGCCTCCCGCACATGCCGGTCACCTTCATGTGCTGTCTGTAGTGTGTCCCAGATTTCTTTGGCAATTTCCAATCCGTCCACCTTTGTGAATTCATCTCTACTTAGATATGAGGTGATAACGGCTGCGGCTTGGGCATTCCTGTGGATGGCTTGCTCTTGACTTGGCGTGAGTTCTTCATCGTCATCGGGGATGTTTATTCCTGTGCACACAATATGCCATAAACTTGGGTTAAGGGAAATCAAGTGCATCTTCATGTTTTGCCTCCACATGGAGTAATCACTCCCATCGAAGTGTGGGGCTTTTCCGAGAGGAATAGATAGATAATGACTGCTGTTAGAATTTAAACGGTCATAATTAAAAGGATATCGGGAGTAGTCGGTGTGACTACTCCCCCTCTTCTTTTCTTCAACTTTAGCTTTCCCTTTGGAAAGTGCTTTCTTTCGGAGCAGTGCTTTCAGCTCCAACGCCTCCTCATCATCATCATCGAAGTCTTGAATGGCTTCGAGATACCTTTCGAGCTTTTGGTGCTTGTCATTGTTCATTTCTTACTGGTTGTTGATTTTCTGGACTTCCTTCATGTCCGACATGATCTCTTCGAGTGGTTGCACTCTTTCTTGAAGAACCTGCTCTGATACCAATTGAATGTAGGCCTAGAGGGGGGGTGAATAGGCCTTCTTGAATTTCTCGGTTCCTGTAGCACTTCAACAAAAAGGTCAAATCCAGATATATCGGACTAGTCCGGTAAAGTGCGGACTAGTCCGGATTTCACGGGCTAGGTTGATCAAGTTAGGTCAATTTGATTGTTTCGTTGTCGTTTGCAGCGGAAATATAAACTTTAATGACAGTTCAATAGTTGTATGTTAAGTTTTATTGCAAGTATGATTCTTGTTCAACTATTTAACTTCAATTCAACAAAATGAATCAAACCCTAGATAATGTTGATCAACTAGAATGATGAACACAAACGAACAAGACACAAGATTTATCCCGTGGTTCGGTTACCACGAAGGCAGCCTACGTCCACGTTGAGGAGCCCACAAAAGGACCGGGTCTTCACCAACCCTTCCCTCGTCGGATCGCCACGAAGGCCAATCCTCTTCCACTAATCACACAGGGGTAAATCACCAAGTTGAAGGGGCGATCTCACAAGTTGAGAGCTCCCTTGATTACAAGTTTCAAAACCACCAATAACACACTTCGAAATATACAAATTGAGATGCAAGAGTGTGTTAGAGATTCAAACCAAGAGCTCAATCGTGTGCAAAGTGCCTCTCCAATGATCTACAAGTGATCTTCAAAGGATTGATCGATTTTGCACTTAATTTCGTGGAGAGAGATGGTTTTTGAGTCTCTTGGGAGGTGTGACGGCGCTAGGGTTCGAGAGTAATTAAAAGTGGGCCGTGCACCTCTATTTATATGGGGTTTCTAGAAATTACCGTTAGGGTTCAGAAAGATCGGACTAGTCCGTGGTGGAGACCGGACTAGTCCGGTGTGCTGTGTGAAGCAAACCCTAAGTGTCCAGGAATATCGGACTAGTCCGATTGAAAAACGGACTTGTCCGATTTCGCTGCTGGAAATCTTCGGACTTGTCCGGTTGCCATCGGACTTGTCCGGACCTGTGAAACCATAAGTGTTTAGAACGACAAGTCCGCACTTGGAGGACTTATCCGATTTAGATCAGAGTGTATATCGGACTAGTCTGTGTAGTCACCGGACTTGTCCGAAGTGGATCAGAAAGGGTATCGGACTAGTCCGGTGGTGACCGGACTTGTCCGATCTAGTGACTTGTGCATTGTGTTGAGGACTAGTCCGCACTGGGGAGGACTAGTCCGAAGTGGAACAGAAAGATATCGGACTAGTCCGGTGGAGATCGGACTTGTCCGATCTTGTGCAGAATGAGATATCGGACTAGTCCGGTTGATAGCGGACTAGTCCGGTCCTGTATAGCTTTGTGCATTGTGTGTGTGTGATTAAATGAGATTGAGCTCTTGGGTGTGTTTCCTTAACACACTCCATACATACTAATCTACTAATTTCTTCTTCTTGAGCTCAAATTCATTCTTCTTCTTAATTTCCTCTTCTTGAGCTCAAATTCATTCTCCTTCTTAATTTCCCTCTTTTTGGCATTTTACTAATTTTTCATCATTTTCCTGCATTCATCTCAACAAAAGGATTAGGATCCCAATTGCTTGTCATAAATCATCCAAAACCCACAAGGGAGTCCTAGATGCACTTTCAGGCTTCCCTGCGGTTTCCATCCAAGCGTTGCGGGGGCTTACTTAAGAAGGAAAGCGCGCACCGTCTGGGGTTCTTTACGCCTCTCATCTGAACTTGCGCTCGAACTCCCAAACTTGTGCTTGCTTTTCCTCCCTTGCCTCGCTGTGCTGCGATGGAGTTGGGTCTCCGCGAGAGCCGCTTGAAGACCGAAGGTGACCTAAAGAAGGTTCGGGCCCTCATGGGGTGGTCCCCGGACTTCTTCAACCACCTGGTCCGTGCCGGGGGAGAGCTCTCATTCGAGAAGGAGCACGCCAGCGAGATGGTGTACTTTTTTGCGTACGCCATGGTGGGGTTGATCCCACCTTTTTCCTCCTTTTTCTTGATGCTGCTAGACTTCTATGGTCTGCAGCTGTGCCACCTTGGCCCCCACTCCATTCTTCTAGTGTTTGTCTTCGTCCACTTTTGTGAAATGTGGGTGGGCATCCCCCCCTGCATTGAGCTTTTCCGGACCTTTTTCACCGTCCATACCACTGGAAGGAGTGATGAGTACCTTGGCTTCTACTACTTTGTGAAGTGCAAGAAGTGCTCATTCAAGTACCTCCAGTCGTTTCCCTCTGGAAAGTGGGACGATTGGAAGAAAGACTGGATAGTCATCCGGGTGGAGGAGCACGAGAAGCTAGAGCTGCCCGAAGGCCTCCCCAACATCGACACTGCAGTCTGGAGTGAAGCTCCGGTGTTGTCAGATGCCTTCAGCCCTGCTCTGACCAGGATCCGCCATTGTGTGGAGGGAGGATTAACTCCTTAGGTGGTATTTTGCAATTTCCTAGTCAACAGGTGGGCACCGCTGAAGAGGAGAGAAAAACTCGCTTGGTCCCTCAATAGTGTGATGGACAACGACCGGGTCGAGACCGGGCTGAAGTCCAACATGGAGGGGACGACCTTGGAGTTTCATCTCAAGAAGTTCCAGCACGGCATCGACGTTGCAGGTGATGACTTGACCCCGCCACTAGCTTTCCTCCCTCTGAACTTGGAAGTACAGTTCAGCAGGGAGCTCCGGCAGACGATGCCGGTGCTTGACGACCTCGGTGTAGTCGAGAGACGACCGACTTCCAGGGTGGTGATCCCTAGGGCTTCTGAAGGTGGCTCCGACCCTGCCCCGAAGCCAAGGACCGAAGTCGTCGGCAAGGGCAAGGAGCCGGCGGCCGAACCCTCGAGCTGGAAGAGGAAGCTAAAACATGCCGACAGAAGGTCCGTCAGGCCTGCACACTCTGTAGCAGCTCCTTCTCCTCGGAGGGGGAGGTCTTCTACAACTGCGACGACTGCACTTGCAGCAGTGTCTTCCGGGGGTGCTAGCTCCGGGCATGTGACTCCAGTACCAGGGCCAGCTGAGGTCTCTGGGTCTGGAGGTCCTTCCCGGTCAAGGGGGGCCTCGACTAAGGAAATGCCCGCGGCTGCAACAAGTTCCGGGGGGCCTTCCGGAGCTACCACGCCGGCGGCGGCCATGGTCAGTCTAGAACGCCCGGGAAAGAGATTCCGTGCAAGCTGGTGCGGAAGCCTTCCGAGGTAATTTTTTAATCTTTACCTCAGACAGTTGAGGTTGAAGTTCCGGCTTCAGGGTTGGTTGTTGTTGACCTTCTGGCGCCCAAGCCGGTCGTTGTGGAGGCATCAGCACTCGATCCCATGATGGTCAAGGCGCCAACACCCGAGCCACCAGCGGAGGAGGAGCCTGGGCCGGAGCCAGAAGTAGCCCCTGCTCTGGTAGTGATGACGGAGGAGGTGCCTGCTGCTAAGCCAGGGTGCCCTGATGAAGTCGCTGGCCCCCTGCCTGAGGGGGCAAATGAAGACCTGGTGGCAGGACCTTCGGAGCCACTTCCGGAGGTCGAAACTTCTTCTGCGGGGCCCTCCTCGGTGGCGACTGAGGCTATCCCAGAGGACGGCCCTAGTGCCGTGGAGGCTCAGGGGACCACTCTTGTGGAGTGGGACCCAATTTTTGTAAGCAAGAACCCGCTGGAACCAGTGGAGGAGACCCCAGCAGGTCTGGAACCTATTCCCCTGTCATTGTCCATTGACAACGCTTGCTCTAGTCTGCGTTAAGTCTAGCTGGCGTTCTACCACGACAGCAAGGCTCTTGAAGAGGAGCGCCAAACCCTTAGGCGGTGGCGTAATCGGCTCTACTTCGAGACCAAGCTGGCGCAGTCGAGGCTGGCAGACGACAAGGAGTGCATCAAACAGGATAAGGTCCACCTGGAATACTGGGGCAAATTATTGGATGATAGGGAGAGCTTGACTCGTGCCCTCGACACTCAATCTCGGGCCATTTATGAGAAGGCCAAGGCAACTAATAGTGCGGCTGATGATCGCCAAGAAAGGCTTGAAGCCATTAACACTACTCTCATCAAGCGCCGGGAGGCACTTGAGGAGAGGGAGAAGAGGCTCGAAGACGAAGAGCAAAAACTCCTAGAGCTGCGAGATGATGTCTTGAAGAGGGAGGAGGAGCTCGCCGAAAAGGTGGCTCTGGCTGACAAGGGCCTCGAGGAACGCACCAAGAAATTGGAGGAGCATTGCGTTGAGGAGGAGGAGAAGGCCTGGGTGCAAGGGCAGGAACTCTACAAGCAAGAGTGTGCCATCGCTGCCAGGGAGAAGAAAGTTAGGGGCCAGGAAAAGGACCTGGTCGACTGCCGGAACAAGATCCACCTCCGGGAGGAGGAGCTCGGAAAACTCGAGAAGCAGGTTGCTGAAAAGATTCAGCAAAATGCCAAAGAGGTTGAGCGCCTTGCTCATGAGAATTCTGAACTGGCAGCGGCCAAAAGATCCTTGGAGGAACTGAAGGGCTTGAGGACTGTGGACTCCCTACAGGTTTGGGAGTTCCTGAGCAAAGCCAATGACGCGCTGACACCAATGGGCTTCAGTCCCGTGCGTCCGGATGATCCAGAGCCGGAGCCGGACCTGGCGTTGCAAGCGTTGAGCTCGGCGGGTGGCAAACTCTCCAAGGTGGGTGACGTCATTGCGGACCAGTTGGAGGTTGAGGGGCAGTCCCTGGCGAAGAACGTCGCAGAGTATGTGCTGACGTGCTACACTAGCCGGGATCCCCAATTTCCTCTGGACCCGGTGCTTGAAGGTCCCGTCGAAGGAGAAGGTGAAGCCACCCGAGCCAATGTGTCGGAGGTTGCTCAGAAGGTCGCCCAGTTCTTCCATATGGTCTAGGACCATCTCTGTAGCTCCCACTTGTATTCTCTCTTTTTCTTCCCCAATTTTGTAATCCCTTGTCTCCAGATGAATGAAATCCACAATTTGTTAATGAATTTCATTTTTTGTCTTCAACACTTTTGTCTTCACTTGGCCCCCTGGTAGATGTACACAATTTGATTGTGAACATGTACCAAGAGGATATTGTGTTTTGTTGAAGACTCGTTTGCTTTGAACTTGTAGAGTGTAGGTCCGAAGTCTTCGATAGTGAAGGCCCCCTGAGGTTGTCGGAGCTCAGAAGCTCCGGCATTGACTACCGTCGGAGCTTAGTAGCTTCAGCAATAGTCCCTATCAACTCATAGAGCATCGATAGTTAGCCCTCCGGGGTGTCGGAGCTTAGTAGCTCTGGCAGTGACCTTTGCCAACGCGTAGCTTGTCGGTAGCAGACTCCGCTTGTGGGGTCTTCTCACCATCTTTTATTCTTCATCGACGGCTGGCCCCCCTAGCTTTGCCGGAGCTTGGTTGCTCCGGTAATGCTCTGGTTATTTTTCCTGCACATTGAAGCCAAGAAAAATAGTAAAATTTGCTCCTTGCCTATAACTTCGTCGCGGCTTATGATTCCCAAGAAAGTTTTAGGTCAAACACAATTTTGAATACAACCGAATGTGTTGCCTTCTTTATCCTAGATTCAATTGTACTTGGACCCGCCATACTTCGGCCTGCCGGGGTGTAGGTAGAGTGGCGTACTTAGGGTGCTTGACCAGGCTAAGTCGATAGCACACTCCGGCCCTAGATTGGCTTGGCGGCATTCAGGCGAGTGGGCCATGAACAATATTTGAATCCAAAAGAATTGACAATACAGTTCGAATTGTACATGAACTGGTCGAACTAAAATTTCTTAATAATTGCACAACTTTGTTATAGACAATAAAGAGAAAAATAAAAAATGTTGAGCCTGTACAAAATAAATGCACGTGGAGTCTGTTTTACATGAAGATTTCTTTCATTATAGGTCTGGGGTACAGGGGAAACGAGTACACTCTTAGGGTACGGAACCAGGCTAAGCGTTTTTCATTTCTCGTTTGACCCAGGGTAGCTAGCCACACTTTTAGTTCTGAGACTGTGACAAGTGTTGCATGAACTTTGCGGACCTTCCGGGAAAGGTCCGACTATTTTCCCGGAGGAACTACCCGACTCCTTACAATGACTCTATAACATACACCTCAAGTTACTACAGACACACCTCTGTGATATTAAGTGTAGAACTTACGGAGGTGCTCAATATTCCAAGGATTTGGGAGAGGTGTCCCATCCTCGGTAGCCAAGCGAACGCTTCCAGGACGGGATACTTTAATCACTCGGAAGGGTCCCTCCCAGCTGGGCGAGAGTTGGTTTAACCCTTCTCTAGATTGTATTCTCCGTAGCACCAGATCGCCTTCCTCGAGCTGTCGGTTGTGTACATGCTGCTGATGATAGCGCCGAAGGGCTTGGCGGTATCGGGCATTCCGAACAGCTGCTTGGCACCTTCCCTCCTCAAGGAGGTCTAGGTCTTCACGCCGGAGCTGGTCCTGCGTGGCTTCGTCAAAGGTCCGGACCCGGAGTGACCCCAAGGTGATTTCCGAAGGAAGGATTGCTTCAGCTCCGTACACCAGGAAGAAGGGTGTCTCTTCAGTTGACCGGTTTGGAGTTGTCCTGTTGGCCCATAGAGTGGGCGGAAGCTCTTCAATCCAGTTGGCTTCATGTTTTTTCAAGCGCTCATAGGTGCGCGTTTTGAGTCCTTTCAGGATTTCAGTATTTGCTCTCTCGGCCTGGCCATTACTAGCCGGGTGAGCTATGGAGGCGTAGCAAACTTGAATGCCGAGATCTTCGCAATATCCTTGAAATGCAGAGCTTGTGAATTGGGTCCCATTATCAGTAATGATTTTGTTTGGGACTCCAAATCTGCATACAATGGACTACAAAAAGTTGATAGCAGATTGCTTGTTTATTGTCACAACTGGAGTTGCTTCTGGCCACTTGGTGAACTTGTCAATGGCGACATACAGGAACTTGTAACCTCTGACGGCTCTTGGGAAAGGTCCCAAGATGTCCATCCCCCACATAGCGAAGGGACATGTAGGAGGTATCAGTTGTAGAGGCTGAGCCGGTGTGTGAATTTGCTTTGCATGAAATTGGCATGCTTCACATTTCTTCACCAGCTCAGTTGCATCCTGGAGTGCTGTTGGCCAGTAGAAGCCATGCCGGAAGGCTTTACCGACCAGCGTGCGGGAAGATGCGTGGTTCCCACACTCGCCTCCATGGATTTCTACGAGGAGCTCACAGCCTTCTTCCCTTGTGATGCACCGCATTAGGACGCCGTTGGCACCGCTCCGGTAGAGATCCCCTACCAACGTGTATCTTTTAGCAAATCTGACTATCCGATCAGCGGATACATCATCGTCAGGAAGGATGTTGTCTTTCAAGTAGCTCCGGATCTCTGAGATCCATGCATTGGAGCTAACTTGAGCATTTGAGTCTTGCGTGCTGGGTTGCTCGGAGCTTCCGGCAGCACCTACGACCCTTGATGGCTGCCAGGGTAACAGGGCCATCGGGACCGTCAGCTTCGGGATGCTGATCTCGCCCCCTTCACTCAGTTCGGCAGGCTGAGCTGTGGGTTTTGACAACCTCCGGACAAAAGTTCCATCAGGAGCTGGAGCTCCGGTTGACGCTTTCGTCGAGAGTTCGTCGGCTTCAGCGTTGTGGACACGCTGGACGTGGTGGAGGTCTAGGACTTCGAAGTCCTTATGAAGCCTCTAGACTTCAAGGAGGTAAGCAGCTAGCTGGAGGTTGTTGCAGGAGCATTCACCCTTCACTTGTTTAATGATGAGCTGTGAATCTCCCTTAACCAGCAGTTGCTTGACACCATATGACAGTGCCACCTTTAGTTCGTAGATGAGTGCTTCGTACTCCGCCATGTTGTTGGTCGCCTTGAAGTCAAGGTGTACCATGTATTTTACCTTCTCCCCAGTTGGTGCGAGGAGAAGGATTCTAGATCCGGCCCCCTGCTTTTGCATGGAGCCGTCGAAGTAGAGGGTCCAGTGAGGCTCGGTGAAGACCGGAGCCTTGTGTTCCGGCTTCTGCTCACTGGGGCCCCCAGGGTTTGATGGAGAGGGAGTCCATTCTGCCACAAAATATGTCAATGCTTGACTCTTGATTGCTTGTCTTGGAATGAATTCGAGATCGAATACGGCCAATTCTGCTACCCACTTTGCAATATTCCCAGTTGAATTGGGATTATGCAAGATTGCTCGAAGTGGGTAAGAAGTCACCACAGAAATCTTGTGAGCTTGGAAGTAATGGCGAAGCTTTCTGGAGGCGATAGGAACTGCATAGAGCAGCTTATGGACCTCTAGGTATCGAGTCTTGGTGTCATGAAGTACTTCACTGATGAAGTACACTGGGCGTTGGATGGTCCGGACCCTCCCGGAGGGTCCCAGAGCTTCCTCTTCATTAACCCGGATCCTCCCGGAGGGATCCGGACCTTCTTCGGGGACCTTCGGTTCCTTGTTGGAGGGACCCGGAGCTTCTTCAGAAGCGACCTGGACCCTCCCGGAGGGGTCTGGGTCTTCTGAAGTAACTTCTTGTGGACTCAAGTCTGGGAACTGGGACCCAGACTCCCTTTCAGGAACCTCCGGACCCTCCCAGAGGGGTCTGGATTCCTGAGCATGGGATGGTTTTGGTCTCTCCGCAACCAGGACCATACTGACGACTTCGTCAGTTGCTGAAATGTAAAGCAGCAAAGGCTCACCAGGGTTCGGAGCTACGAGAGTTGGTAGGGTGGTGAGGAGCTGTTTTAGCTCCTAGAATGCCTTTTCTGCTTCTTCAGACCATTGGAATGGTCCGGACTTCCTCAATAACTTGTAGAAGGGAAGTGCCCATTCCGCCAGTCTTGAAATGAACCGGCTGAGGGCTGCTAGACATCCAGTCAACTTTTGGACATCCGTGATGCGGGCTGATGGCCGCATGTCTTCAATGGCTTTGATCTTCGCCGGATTAGCCTCTATGCCCTGGTGATTTACCAGGAAACCAAGAAGTTTTCCGGAGCTAACCCCGAAAACACACTTGTCTGGGTTTAGCTTTGTGCGGGTGACCCGCAGCTTGTCGAAGACAGCCTGTAAGGTGTCAAGGAGTGACTCCTTGTTCTTGACCTTGACCACGATGTCGTCGACGTACACTTCCACTATGTCTCTAATGAGCTCTTCAAAAGTTTTGTACATAGGTCGTACAAAGGTTGAAGCTGCATTCTTGAGACCAAATGGCATGGCTGTATAACAGTACAATCCATCTACTGTTATGAAAGAGGTATGCTCTTCATCTTCCCTAGACATTCTGATTTGATGATACCCAGAATATGCGTCTAGGAAACACAGTAATTCACACCCGGAGGTGGCATCCACTATCTGATCTATTCTAGGTAGTGGGAATGGATCTTTTGGACACACCTTATTTAGTGTTGTGTAGGCAATACACATCCGAAGCTTCCCGCCGGCCTTGGGCACAATGATTGGGTTTGCCAGCCATTTTGGATGGAAGACTTCTCGGATGAATCCAGCTTCGAGCAACTTCTTCACTTCTTGTCGAATGAAGTTCTATCGCTCCACGGATTGCTTCTGAGGTGTGACGCCCGGTTCTGAAAAATGAACCAAGCTAACGCATATGTGTGCCCAGGATGTTCAACACACATACACGAGTGCAATCACAAAAGATTATACAGAAAATTACCACAGAACAAGATTAATTATCAAATTTTATTACACAAATCATATTATCCTCGAATACAAGCTCTAATGAATATTAATGACAAGTTCAACTAATGCAGCGGAAATAAACTAATTAAGCAACTAAGCAAACTAAGCAAAAGGGATAGCGCAGCTCCATGCAACACCACAGGCAAAGCTGACGGTAGACATGGCCTAGAACTCCGCATTATCGCCATTAAACTCAAAATCCTGACCTGCATCTGCTGGGGGGGGATTGCAAGAGTGAGTACATGTCGTACTCAGCAAGTGTGGAAAGTATGACATGTGGCTGATTCCAATAACGAATGTAATAATGGCTAAGTGCTAAAAAGTATAGTAAAACATTTGAAAAAGCAATGTATTATATTTATGTGAAGTAAACCCATCATAATCATGAGTAATACCATAATACCAAACTGAATTCATTACCATCATCAATAAGTCCAGATTTCACCATTGCCAATAACCATATTCAATACCATAAATAAATCCATAACCATAATACCAACCATAACCATCCCAAATTCCAATTTCCCTCTAATCATGTAGGTCATCCAGGCGCTCATAACCGGGAGCACGACTATCATGATAGTTTTAATACTCTGCAGAGTTTGTACCACTTTACCCACGTGTTTGTGATTTCATCACCCGTCGGCGACTAAAGAACCTCCCTTATGCCAATTGCACTTCCTTTGGTGTATGGCCAAGAGATCACAAAATAGCCTTTACAAAGGGATTACCAGTCTATTCAGACCCCACTGAGGTTTCACCGGTGGTGATGCCTCCAACTGAGCACATCTTCAACCAAGGGCCCCCTCTTGCGCCATTCGGATCCCAGGGTAGTCCCACCAATCATCAACAAACCCAATCCGACTACCCCTTCCCCGAGCATCCACAATGGTCCAAACAGTACTAGCAAAACCCTAATTAATCAGCTATGCTGCACCCATACTTGGCCTCGTGGTGGCACTGTAGTCCTGGCTTATTCTCGCATGAACCGGTCCTTAGATCTAAAGCAAGCAAACCACCATAACATCCAACCCATCCACATACCAGGCTTGCTTAGATCACCCATCGTATTAACCAGTTCACATTAACCAGAATATCATTGATGCATAATTAAATGTGTAGTGTTGTTTGCCATCCCAATTAATTAAGCGAAGCAAAAAGGTAAAAATCCTTCCCGACTCTCTACCATAAATTCCAGGTCACAAGGGTGGTCAAACAAAACTAGAAAACTTCCTACCATAGGATTCCCATCAATTTGACGCAAGCATGCAGTTTTGCAAACAAAATATTTATTTTAAAAACAGGATCAATATGCTTCAAGGACACTTGCCTTGATCCGGCGGATAGGGTTGCTCAAGCGCTTCAAAGTCTTGATTCTGAAAATCCTCGTACACGACCTCTTGAGCACTTCCCTCTACTCGTGATCACACATACAAGAAAATACATACAAATCAACATGATACACACACATTAATCAACATACGATGATATGCATGCATGCGAAGATCAATTATTAATTAACTATGGTTGTTTATTAATTAGATGCAACTAGTTCATACGTGTTCATATGAGTTTACGGGGGTTTTAGAGTGGATTAATGCTGCTGAAAATAAAAAGATGATGCAACAAAAATCAATTCACGTCTATTAGATTCAATATGGTCGCTAAAATTCGCATCGGGAACGAATCCTACCGTAGGTGTGACGGCTTGACGATCGCGGAACGAAGGCAACGCGTAGACGAAGTGGATGGCGCAGCAGTCCTTCGGCGGCACGATGATGGCGACGACGATCTCTGACGGATGACAGCACCCTCCTCTTTTTCTTCCTCTTCCTCCTCTTTTTTCCTCTCTTTTCTTCCCTGGCGGCGGCTCTGGACTCCTCTGGTTTTTCTACCGAGCTAGGGCTTTTTTTCCCTACAGTGGCGGTGCTGGATCGCTTCTGGCATCGGGAAAAACTCGAAGACTGCGTACGTATATATAGGGTGGGATCGATAGGCTATCGGCCAGAGGCCGGGTCGGCCACAGGGGCGTCGCGGTCGGGCGAGCGGTTCGGCTCTCGCGCGCGGGAGGTGCGGGGCTGGCGGCGGGGTGGGGCCAGGCGCGGGAGTCGCGCGTCGGGCGAACGGGGCGCCGGCTGGGTCAGCGCGCGGTGCGGGGCCGCGTGGAGCGCGCGGTGCGGGGCCGCGTGGCACGTGGTGCGGGCGTGAGGCGCGTCGGGCGCGTCGGGCGGCTCGCGGGAGTCGCGCGGGGGCGCCGGCTCGGTCGGCCTGGCCGGCCGGGCTGCTCCCTTTATTTTTTTTCTTTTTTTCTTTACTTATTTATTCATTATTTATGTTATTATTATTTATTATTATTATTTTTTTTCTTTTCTTTCTTTTTTTCATATATAAATATTATCATTAAATATATATTATTATATATATTCTTATTTATTTTATTTTTATATGTTATTATTATTTTTATACTTATTCCCTATTACAACTTTTATGCTATTATTTTCTTTTTCTTCTTTTGCTACACCATATATGTATATATGCTCCATCTTTTATTCCTTTCTTTTATTCTATTAATATTATAAGCATGAACATGTATGCAATGCATGATGCAAAAATTTTGGGGTGTTACAAACCTACCCCCCTTAAAGTGAATCTCGCCCTCGAGATTCGATAGCGTGGAGAAAAGGTGCGGGAATTCTGCCTTCAGGTCTTCTTCATGTTCCCACGTAGCTTCAGCTTCCGTATGGTGTTTCCATTGCACTTTGCACCAACGGATTTTCTTATTCCTCGTGACGCTTTCCTTCACGTCCAAGATCTTGATAGGTTGCTCGACATAAGACAAATCCTCCTGAAGTTCTAACTCGTCCATCAGCACTTGTTCTTCTGGCACCCTGAGACACTTCTTGAGTTGGGAAACATGAAGCACATCATGTACGTCTAAAAGATGAGTTGGCATCTCCAACTTATATGCTACTTCTCTTTTGTCCAAAATCTTGAATGGTCCAATATAGCGAGGTGCGAGCTTGCCTCTTATGTTAAACCTCTTATGACCTCTCATAGGTGACACCTTGAGGTAGACAAAATCTCCTATTTCAAAGGCTAATTTCCTTCTCCTATTGTCCGCATAGCCTTTTTGTCTTGATTGGGCAGCCCTCAAGTTTTCACGAATTATCTGGACTTGCTTTTTGGCTTCTTGCAACACGTCCGGACCAAATACTTGAGTTTCTCCTGCCTCATTCCAGAATAAAGGTGTTATACACTTCCTCCCATAAAGCGCTTCATATGGTGACATATTCAAGCTTGCTTGGTAACTATTGTTGTATGAAAATTCCGCGTATGGCAAGCTTTTGTCCCAACTTTTCCCATGCTTTAAAGCACAAGCTCTTAACATGTCCTCCAAAATCTGATTGGTCCTCTCAGTTTGTCCATCCGTTTGAGTATGATATGCTAAACTAAAATTCAACCTCGTTCCCAAAGCTTCATGCAATTTTTGCCAAAATCTAGAGGTAAATTGAGAACCTCTATCTGAGACTATCTTCTTCGGTACTCTGTGTCGACACACAATATGCTCCATATACAATTCTGCTAGCTTCGCGGTGGTATATGTGGTCTTGACAGGGATGAAGTGAGCTGATTTTGTCAATTGATCCACGATTACCCAAATCGAGTCATATCCAGACTGTGTATGTGGTAATCCAACTATAAAGTCCATACCAATCTCTTCCCACTTCCACTCCGGAATCTTTAACGATTGCAATAATCCGGCTGGTCTATGATGTTCCGCCTTGACTCGTTGGCACACATCACACAATGCTACGTATTCAGCTATGTCCTTCTTCATGCTATCCCACCAATAGCAGGTCTTCAAGTCTTTGTACATCTTTGTACAACCAGGGTGAATTGAGTAAGGCGAGTCATGTGCCTCCTTTAATATTGTCTCCCGAATATGCTTTACTTTAGGCACAACGATTCTCTTTCCAAGCCATAAGGTACCATGTTCGTCCTCATCAGATCTGAATTATCTCCCTTCCTTAGTCCTTTCCTTGATTTCCTTGATCTCTTCATCTGCGGTTTGGGCCTCTCGAATTTCTTGCTCCAAGGTTGGGTTTAACTCCATCATCTCCGTCTCATTTACAAACCCAAGGTTCAACCGTTCAAACTCCTTACATAACTAGAATGGTAACTCTCGAACCGTGAGTTGATGACTTACTCCTTTTCTACTCAAAGCATCGGCTACTACATTGGCTTTTCCCGGATGATAGTTCATCCCCAAATCATAATCTTTGATGAGCTCCAACCATCTTCGTTGCCTCAAGTTCAGATCCGTTTGTGTGAAAATATACTTCAAAATCTTATGATCCGTGTAAATTTCACACCTATGTCCAAGAATGTAGTGTCTCCAAATTTTTAATGCATGTACCACAGCTGCAAGTTTTAAATCATGTGTTGGGTAATTCTGCTCATGTTTCTTCAATTGTCTGGACGCATAGGCGACCACTTGACCTTCTTGCATAAGCACGCATCCGAGTCCTTGTCTTGATGCATCACTGAATGTAGGCCTAGAGGGGGGGTGAATAAGCCTTTTTGAATTTTTCTCGGTTCCTGTAACACTCAACAACACAGTCAATATCAGAGATATCGGACTAGTCTGGTAAAGTGCGGACTAGTCCGGTTTTCACGGGCTAAGTTGATCAAGTTCAGTCAATTTGATTGATTCGTTAATGTTTGCAGCGGAAATATAAACTTGAATGACAGTTTAATAGTTGTATGTCAGATTCTATTACAATTAAGGCTCTTGTTCAACAATTTAACTCAAATTGAACAAAGTGAATCAAACCCTAGATTAAGTTGATCAATTAAGATGAAGAATGCAAAAGGACAAGACACAAGTTTTATCCCGTGGTTCGGCTACCACGAAGGCAACCTACGTCCATGTTGAGGAGCCCACAAAAGGACCGGGTCTTCTCCAACCCTTCCCTCGCCGGATCGCCACAAAGGCCAATCCTCTTTCACTAATCACAAAGGGTAAATAACCAAGTTGAAGGGGCGTTCTCACACGTTGAGAGCTCCCTTGATTACAACTTACAAAGACACCAATAACACACTCAAAAATTACAAATTGAAACGCAAGAATGTGTTAGAGAATCAAACCAAGAGCTCAATGATGTGTGCCAAGTGTATCTCCAATGATCTAGAAGTGATCTTCAATAGATTGATCGATTTTGCACTTAATATCGTGGAGAGAGGTGGTTTTGAGTCTCTTGGGAGGTGTGACGGCGCTAGGGTTCGAGAGAGTTTAAAAGTGGGCCGTGCACCTCTATTTATATGGGGTTTCTAAAAGTGACCGTTAGGGTTTAGAAAGATCGGACTAGTCCGTGGTGGTCACCAGACTAGTCCGGTGTGCTGTGTGAAGCAAACCCTAAGTGTCCAGGAATATCGGACTAGTCCGGTTGAAAACGGACTTGTCCGATTTCACTACTGCAAATCTTCGGACTAGTCCGATTGCCATCGGACTTGTCCGGACATATGAAACCCTAAGTGTTTAGGATGACAAGTCCGCACTTGGAGGACTTGTCCGATTTAGATCAGTGTGTATATCGGACTAGTCCGTGTAGACACCGGACTTGTCCGAATTGGATCAGAATGAATATCGGACTAGTCCGAATCACAACGGACTTGTCCGATTTTGTGTGACTTGTGCATTGTGTTGAGGACTAGTCCGCATTGGGAAGGACTAGTCCGAAGTGGATCAGAAGGATATCGGACTAGTCCGGTGGGGACCGGACTTGTCCGATCTAGTGCAGAATGTGATATCGTACTAGTCCGGCTGTTATCGGACTAGTCCGGTCCTGTATAACTTTGTGCATTGTGTGTGTGTGCTTGAAAGTGATTGAGCTCTTGGGTGTGTTTCCTTAACACACTCCATACATAATAATCTACTATTTTCTTCTCCTTGAGCTCAAATTCACTTTGCTTCTCATTTCCCTTCTTTTTGGCATTTTTCTCATTTTTCATCATTTGCCTGCATTCATCTCAACAAAAGAATTAGGATCCCAATTGCTTGTCATAAATCATCCAAAACCCACAAGGGAGTCCTAGATGCACTTTCAATCTCCCCCTCTTTGGTGATTGATGACAACCAATTGAGATTTCACAAAATAAGGCAAAAATGAGATTTTCATAAAGTATGCACATATGACTCAAAAATACATCAAGCAACAAGAGAATTATCCATATGTGCATTCTTTATGGTGGGATGCATACTAAGTGCATGAATACATTGAGAATGACAGAATTTACATTAATCAACCGATACCAAGTGCATATGACATTCCAGGAGCAAAAATGCAGTTTTCATCACATACTCGCAAATAAATTGAGCAATTCATCACAAGACCAAACTTAATATGAAAACAGTGTTAAACTATTACAATCACAAATAAAAGTACAGAGAAGGCTCTCTCCTCGCATCCTATTACAGCTAAGCTAAGACTGGACTCCCCCTCAATCTCTCCCCCTTTGGCATCAAGACACCAAAAAGAGAGAGAGGAAGGTCCTAGATTCTTCACTCTTTGCTGTCTGTCCTCTTGTCATCTTCTTCGTCTTCTTCGCTCTCCGCTTGACGAGGAGGAGAGGGAGGAGGAGGAGCGGAGCTGCTCGAGCCCCCAATGCCAAACTAGGCAAGCTCGGAGGGGGACAAGGGTCCGAGCTCGGAGATGTCAAGATCAGAATCTTCAGAAATTACTGGAGATCCAATGGGATTGATCTCCAGCTTTGCACTCAGTTGCTTCACATTGGCTTTGATATATCTCATATCCTCCTTCCTCTTCTGATTGAGTTTATGAAGCTTTACTTCAGTCTTCTTGCAGGAGGAGAATATCGCGGACAAGTATTTGAGGATCCCACTGGCGGATCCTCTCTGAGGGGCTTCCCTGGAGGGGGAAGGAGCCCTAGCAGCATCTCTTTCTCTTGCCGGTGCAGCGAGGGAGCAGCCTGGACACTCACAGGCTGAGGCTTCTGAGGCCTCAGGGGAGTGTGCTCTACATCCTTCACAAATTCTATTCCTGTGACCTTCTCAATCATGAACATCAAGTAGGGAGCATAGCCACAGGACCGGTTGGGAGTGCTTGAGATGTTGACCATGTCGTTCCATATGTAATCTGCAACATCAAACTATCTCTTCTTGCTTATGACCCTCATTAGAGTCCGGAGGTAGCCCTGTACACTCCCTGCATCCCCATCCTTGGGGGCAATGGTCTTCCGTAGAACTCTGTTCAGAACCACAAAGAAGGGTTTCATGTTCTTTGTGGAGGGAGGAACATACTTAGAGTTGGGCTCATACATGAACTTCATTCCGTCACTCTCAATGACCCCTATGTTGTGGATGATCAGGTGGTCATTTCCAGCAGAGTCTAAATGGAGCAAGCTTGCAAAATCCTCCTGAGTGATGGAGTACTTGGATCCATGGGTCATACAAGTCACACTCTCTTCATCTTCACTCGAGAAGTGGCACGTTGCATAGAATTGTGCAATCACTTCATCATTCCAATTGTGTCTGAAGGCAAACAGATCCTTCAGACCATGCCTTTCTGCTGCAGCAATGACCTCATCAAAAGTTGAGCACTTCTTCTTCTCTAGGTAGGCCCAGTCAATCCACTGACTGCGCACCACCGGAGTCTTCATCGGCAGGTAAACCAGCCTGTAGAAATCTGCATGGAAGTTTGTCCAAAACCTTCCATCAGCTGCCTGCTTTGGCCTTCCATAGCAATCAATGCTTCTTAGCTTGGCTGCCACATCGCTGCCTTTCCCATTGAATTTCTCTTCATTGGGGTCCCGGACCTCTTCTCTGGGAGCATGAAGCTTCAAGGGCCCAACTGGCCCCATTGCGACTCCCTTGCCCTTTCCTTTTGCTTGACGAAGGCCGCTTGTAGACGCAGCAGCCTTCGAGGCGGGCTTCTTGACACAGACCTTCTTCCGAACCTGGGGAGGGGAAGTAGCAGGCTCGGAAGGTCTTTCTTGGCGTTTCTTTCCAAGACCCGCCGAGGACCGAGGTGCTACCTCGTGGTCCAACTCGGCCTCAAAGTCGGAGATCTCGTTGTCGGAGCTCGACATGATCTGAGAATGATTGAGAAAGAATAATGACAAGTTATACAAGGCATTGGTAAGACAAGATAGCAATGGATGGCATTAAGGAATTAAGGAATTAGGTTTCAGGTTCAGAAACATCGGACTTGTCCGGTGCTCAAGCACGGAGTAGTCCGGGGTACTGGACTTGTCCGTGCATGGACCGGACTAGTCCGGTGTTCATTCTCAAAAACCTAACAGATTGGACAGGATACAATCCCTAATGCAAATCTAGTCTAGCATACACGTAGTACATCAAATCAGCATGTATCTAGTGAAGGATGCTAGGATATACGATCAACAATGGAGAAAAACAAGATTTCTAGGGTTTTGAAGAAATTTACCGAAGAAATCGATTGACGCTTGAAGGTTTGGGGGTTGGAGGGCGGAAAAGTCCGCTAGCTTCAATCCCCAGGAGGTCAAGCTTGATCTCCGCCCAAATGTGGACTTTTTCGACGGAGGGAGGAGAAAATCGCCTTGGTGGCTCGAGCGCAAGAGAGAGGAAAGCGTGAGCAAAAGTGGGGGTGAGGAGATTAGGGTTTGGTGGCGGCTAGGGTTATGGACACGAAAAATCGGACAAGTCCGGACATGACCGGACTAGTGCGAAGTCATCCAGAGACCTATATCAGACTAGTCCGTGGTCTATCGGACTAGTACGGCCTAACCGGCACTCTGCGGACTAGTCTGCATGGGCGGACTAGTCCGGGTAACCACGGACTAGTCTGTGGTCACCAGGAAAGAATTGCATAGCCCATTCATATATATTTGAAGGTTCAATAATAGAGAATAGAGAGGCAAAACAATTCAAGTAATCTTGATGAATTTGACCAGTAAGCATACAACAATCATACAATGATCAAAATTCATCAAGATCTAATAATTGACATAGTTTTTCGAGAGAAAAATGGAGAGGGATGATTTTCACAATTCAATCAACATTTTGAAGCAATCATACAGGTATGCAACTTTTCAAGCCACACTCCGAGAATCAAGAATATTTAGCTCATTTCGGAGTTCGCAAAAACGCTTTTCATCAAGTGGCTTGGTGAATATGTCGGCCAATTGTTTTTGGGTGTTGACATGTGAGATGGTTATGTCTCCTTTCATGGAATGGTCTGTCAAGAAATGATGTCTTATGTCTATGTGTTTAGTCCTAGAGTGCTCAACTGGATTGTGGGCTATTTTAATGGCACTCTCATTATCACAAAAGAGAGGAATACGGTTCATATTGTAACCGTAATCCCTTAGAGTTTGTCGCATCCAAAGGAGTTGTGCACAACAACTCCCGGCTGCAACATACTCCGCTTCGGCTGTGGATAATGCAATGGAATTTTGTTTCTTAGATGACCAAGAAACCAAAGATCTTCCTAGGAATTGGCATGTGCCAAGGGTGCTTTTTCTATCAACTTTGCACCCGGTATAATCTGCATCGGAGTAACCAATGAGATTGAATTTGGAGCCTTTTGGGTACCAAAGACCAAGGTTGGGTGTATGAACTAAATATCTCAAGATTCTTTTTACGGCTGTCAAGTGACATTCCTTAGGGCTGGCTTGAAATCTTGCACACAAACATACACTCAACATAATATCTGGCCTAGATGCACATAAGTAGAGTAAAGATCCAATCATGGAGCGATATACCTTTTGGTCAACGCTTGGTCCATCTTCATTGAGATCCAAGTGGCCATTCGTAGCCATGAGAGTCTTTATGGGCTTTGCCTTGTCCATGCCAAACTTCTTGAGTATGTCCTGCGTGTACTTGGTTTGGCTTATGAATGTTCCTTCCCTTTGTTGCTGCACTTGGAATCCCAAGAAGTACTTCAATTCTCCCATCATTGACATTTCAAACCTGTCTGTCATAATTCTACTAAATTCTTCACAGAAAGATTGGTTAGTTGACCCAAAAATTATATCATCAACATAGATTTGGCAAATAAAAAGATAATTATCTAGATTCTTAGTGAATAATGTATAATCTACTTTGCCAATTTGAAAACCATTATCAATTAAGAAATCTCTAAGACACTCATTCCAAGCTCTAGGAGCTTGTTTGAGGCCATAGAGAGCCTTATGCAGTTTATATACGTGGTCGGGGAACTCTTCGTCTTCAAACCCGGGTGGTTGCTCCACGTACACCTCTTCCTTGATCGGTCCGTTGAGGAAGGCGCTTTTCACGTCCATTTGATACAGCTTGAAATCATGGTGAGTAGCATATGCAAGTAATATTCTAATTGATTCAAGCCTAGCTACTGGAGCAAAAGTCTCATCGAAATCCAAACCTTCGACTTGTGAGTAACCTTTGGCCACAAGTCATGCCTTGTTTCTTGTCACCACTCCGTGTTTGTCTTGCTTGTTGCGGAAGACCCACTTGGTGCCCACTATATTTGCATTGGGTCTTGCCACAAGTTCCCAAACCTTGTTTCTTTTGAAGTTGTTCAACTCTTCTTGCATTGCCACCACCCAGTCCGGATCCTTCAATGCATCCTCAGTCCTGCGTGGTTCCAAAAAGGAGACAAACGAGTAATGCTCACAAAAATTAGCTATACGAGATCTAGTGGTTACTCCCTTTTGGATGTCACCGATGATGTTGTCGATTGGGTGATCCCTTTGAATGCATTGGTGTACTCTTGGGTGTGGCACTTGGAGAGTTGTGTGTTGGTGATCATTTTCTTCTCCCCCTGAGTGGTTGCCCTCGTTGATTTGTTGATCATCTTCATATTCTTGTGATTGATCTTGTATCGAAGCTCCCCCTTGACTGTTGATCTCCTCTTGTGGTTCACTTTCCTCTTGTATTTGTGACGATGACTCTTGTGGTCGAACTTCGCCTAGAGCCATTCTCTTCAATGCTTGATAAGGAGCTTCTTCTTTACCTAATTCACATTGATCAACTTGCTCCTTTGGGAGCCATTAGTTTCATCGAACACTACGTCACGTGCCACTTCAACAAGTCCAGAGGCCTTGTTGAAAATACGATAGGCGTAAGTGTTCGAATCATAACCAAGCAAGAAACCTTCATCGGACTTCGAAGCAAACTTTGAAGTCCTGGGCTTCTTGTTCAAGATATAACATGGAGAGTCGAAAACTCTAAAATATGAAATGTTTGGTTTGTTACCGGTGAGTAGCTCATAAGGATTCTTCTTGAGTAGTCGATGAAGGTAGAGTCAATTTGCGGCGTGGCAAGCGGTGTTAATTGCTTCCGCCCAAAATCGATCCGACGTCTTGTATTCATCGAGCATTGTTCTTGCCATCTCTATGAGCGTTCGGTTCTTCATTTCGGCAACTCCGTTTTGTTGTGGAGAGTACGGTGCTGAAAATTCGTGCTTGATTCCCTCCTCATCAAGGTACTCCTCCACTTGTATGTTCTTGAACTTCGTGCCGTTGTCGCTCCGAATACTCTTGATCAATAGTGAGAACTCGTTTTGCGCTCGCTTGAAGAATTTCTTGAGTGTCCCTTGTGTTTCTGACTTGTCATGCAAAAAGAACACCCAAGTGAAGCGGGAAAAATCATCAATAATGACTAAACCGTATTTATTACCGCTGATGCTTATGTAAGCAATTGGACCAAACAAGTCCATATGAAGTAGTTCGAGCGGTCTTGTCGTAGTCATGATGTTCTTTGCGGGATGATGTGCTCCAACTTGCTTCCCGGCTTGGCACGCGCTACAAGGCCTGTCGGTACCGAGCACCCTTCCTTGACTATTATCTCCGAAGTAGATGCCTTTGTTTGGGTCCTCGTTTTCTTCATATTCCACGAACATCCTCCTTTCTCCGGTCATGTGGTTGGTGCATCTACTGTCTAGCACCCATTTGGATCCACCGGAGGAATAGGCCTGCAGAAACAAATTATGCCTTGGTTTTAGGTACCCAAGCTTGCTTGGGTCCTTGGAGGTTAGTTACAATACATTTGGGCACCCACACATGGGATTTTGTGTTCCCATGGCGTGGCCCAGCATAATAAGCATAAACTTTACCAAGATTGTTTCTCATTAATACATAAGAGGCATCAAAGGTTTTGAACAAAAGTTGCTGTTGTTTATGGATCGGACTAGTCTGGGTGACCGGACTTGTCCGGATGACCGGACTTGTCCGGACCACAACCGGACTAGTCCGGTGTTCATGAGAGTTCAGGTTCTTAATTTTCGAGTTACCAGGTTGTGAGGGTCCTCCCTTCACAAAGGTAATCCTTCCCTTGTTATTGTTATGACTTCCAGCATTTTTCTTTCCATCATAAGGGTAACCAATGCCATACTTGACATTCGGAGGTCTTTGGACCAAGTATGCACTACGTGCATAGTTGATCCTCTCCTTGTCAAATATTCCACATTGGGTAGGATTTTTATCCTTTGTGGAGGTAGACTTTTCCTTCAACCTGGTTTTGATTTTACCACATTTCCACATATGAACCAGATTAGTTGAAGTGGGTTGAGAAGGTAGACTTGAAGAGGAGAAATATTCACTTAGCTTGAGTGACTCAACTTGCACTTCAAGGATCTTGTTAACCTTGATCAGGTCATCAAGTTGATCCTTGATTGCAACGTTTGAGTTTGTTAACTCCAAGCAAGTTTTCTTGCTTGAAGCTAGCTCAAGCTCTAGTGAGCTGTTTTTCTCCTTTTCAAGAACTAGAAGATTGTCAAGTTCGACATACTTCTCCTTTTGGGAGATAATCATGTCCTCTTGACGATCAATTAGCCGTTCCTTCTCAACAAGTTGGTCAAGTAAAAATTTCATTTTAGCAGCAGTTTTTCTGTCTAATCCAATTAACATATCTTCATCATCACTATCTAGTTCATCATTACTTGAGTAGGAATGCATGGAAGGAGTTTTGATGTTTACCTTGCGTTTACCTTCCTTTGCCATGAGGCAAGTGCCATGTCCCTTCTTTGTACCGAGCGTGGGGAAGAGTGTGGGTTTCTTGGACGTGCTTTCAATGGCTATGCTAGCCATCTCTTCTTCATCGGATGATTAGGACTCATCGTTTGAGTCCCACTCCTTTCCAATGTGTGCTTGTTCAGCTTGTTTCTTCTTCTTGAAGAATTTCTTCGGTTGAGGCTTGACTTCTTTATTCTTCTTGTTGTCCTCATACGGGCAATCGACTATAAAGTGGTTATACTCACCACAATTATAGCACGTCCGCCTCATCTTCGGCTTTGTCCTCTCTTTGTACTTGCCTTCACTTGATTTTGTTCCTTGTCTTTTCTTCAATATTCTTTTGAACTTTTTCATGAACAAAATCATATCCTCTTCATCAGCTCACTGCTTTCATCATCGATGTCCTCCTCAAGCTGTGCTTCTCTTGCTTCTTTGGATAGAGGCTTGAGTGTGGACTTTAAGGCAACTCCCTTCTTCTTGGCCGATGTGAGGTCGGCTATTTCTTTGACATGCTTGGCTTGTTTCTCCATCATTTCAAAGTTGATGATTTTGCCAAGCAATTCATCTGGAGTCATCCTCTTGTACCCAGGACTTTCTCTGATCATAGAGCATAGTGTGACATTGCGAGGCATAAAGGCTCTAAGGATGAGCTTTACAACCTCGTGGTCATTCCACTTCTTACTCCCATATGATCGAACTTTGTTTACCAGTGTCTTCAATCGGTTGTACATGTCCTGGGGAGACTCGTCTTCCTCAATTGCGAACCTTCCTAGTTCTCCTTCGATCATTTCAATTTTCGCCTCCCGCACATGCCGGTCACCTTCATGGGCTGTTTGTAGTGTGTCCCATATTTCCTTGGCAATCTCCAGTCCGTCCACCTTTGTGAATTCATCTCGACTTAGAGAGGAGGTGATTACGGCTACGGCTTGAGCATTTCTGTGGATTGCTTGCTCTTGAATTGGGGTGAGCTCTTCGGCGTCATCTGGGATGTCTATTCCTGTGCACACAATATGCCATAAAACTTGGGTTAAGGGAAATCAAGTGCATCTTCATATTTTGCCTCCACATGGAGTAATCACTCCCATCGAAGTGTGGGGCTTTTCCAAGAGGAATAGATAGGTAATGGCTGTTGTTTGAATTTAAACGATCATAGTTAAAAGGATATCAGGAGTAGTCGGTGTGACTACTCCCCTTCTTCTTTTCTTCAACTTTAGCTTTCCCTTTTGAAAGTGCTTTCTTTCTGAGGAGTGCTTTCAGCTCCAGCGTCTCCTCGTCATCATCATCGAAGTCTTGAATTGCTTCGAGATACTTTTCCAGCTTTTGGTTCTTGTCGTTGTTCACTTCTTCCTGGTTGTTGATTTTCTGAACTTCCTTCATGTCCGACATGATCTCTTCGAGTGGTTGCACTCTTTCTTGAAGAACCTCGCTCTGATACCAATTGAATGTAGGCCTAGAGGGGGGTGAATAGGCCTTTTTGAATTTTTCTCGGTTCCTGTAACACTCAACAACACAGTCAATACCAGAGATATCGGACTAGTCCGGTAAAGTGCGGACTAGTCCGGTTTTCACGGGCTAAGTTGATCAAGTTCAGTCAATTTGATTGATTCGTTAATGTTTGCAGCGGAAATATAAACTTGAATGACAGTTTAATAGTTGTATGTCAGATTCTATTACAATTAAGGCTCATGTTCAACAATTTAACTCAAATTGAACAAAGTGAATCAAACCCTAGATTAATTTGATCAATTAAGATGAAGAACGCAAAAGGACAAGACACAAGTTTTATCCCGTGGTTCGGCTACCACGAAGGCAACCTACGTCCATGTTGAGGAGCCCACAAAAGGACCGGGTCTTCTCCAACCCTTCCCTCGTCGGATCGCCACGAAGGCCAATCCTCTTCCACTAATCACAAAGGGTAAATAACCAAGTTGAAGGGGCGTTCTCACATGTTGAGAGCTCCCTTGATTACAACTTACAAAGCCACCAATAACACACTCGAAAATTACAAATTGAAACGCAAGAATGTGTTAGAGAATCAAACCAAGAGCTCAATGATGTGTGCCAAGTGTCTCTCCAATGATCTAGAAGTGATCTTCAATAGATTGATCGATTTTGCACTTAATATCGTGGAGAGAGGTGATTTTTGAGTCTCTTGGGAGGTGTGATGGCGCTAGGGTTCGAGAGAGTTTAAAAGTGGGCCGTGCACCTCTATTTATATGGGGTTTCTAAAAGTGACTGTTAGGGTTTAGAAAGATCGGACTAGTCCGTGGTGGTCACCAGACTAGTCCGGTGTGCTGTGTGAAGCAAACCCTAAGTGTCCAGGAATATCGGACTAGTCCGGTTGAAAACGGACTTGTCCGATTTCACTACTGGAAATCTTCGGACTAGTCCGATTGCCATAGGACTTGTCCGGACATATGAAACCCTAAGTGTTTAGGATGACAAGTCCGCACTTGGAGGACTTGTCCGATTTAGATCAGTGTGTATATCGGACTAGTCTGTGTAGACACCGGACTTGTCCGAGTTGGATCAGAATGAATATCGGACTAGTCCGGATAACAACGGACTTGTCCGATTTTGTGTGACTTGTGCATTGTGTTGAGGACTAGTCCGCATTGGGAAGGACTAGTCCGAAGTGGATCAGAAGGATATCGAACTAGTCCGGTGGGGACCGGACTTGTCCGATCTAGTGCAGAATGTGATATTGGACTAGTCCGGCTGTTATCGGACTAGTCCGGTCCTGTATAATTTTGTGCATTGTGTGTGTGTGCTTGAAAGTGATTGAGCTCTTGGGTGTGTTTCCTTAACACACTCCATACATAATAATCTACTATTTTCTTCTCCTTGACCTCAAATTCACTTTGCTTCTCATTTCCCTTCTTTTTGGCATTTTGCTCATTTTTCATCATTTGCCTGCATTCATCTCAACAAAAGGATTAGGATCCCAATTTCTTGTCATAAATCATCCAAAACCCACAAGGGAGTCCTAGATGCACTTTCAATCACAATAGATGTCGAAACTCTTGCTTACATCCGGCAATACCAAAACTGGGGTTGTTGTTAACCTCTTCTTCAACTCCTCAAAACTGTTTTGACAAGCTTCAATCCATTGGAACGTCTTTCCCTTCATTAGCAACTCCGTCATAGGCTTGGCTATCTTGGAAAAGTCCTTGATGAATCTACGGTAATATCCAGCCATCCCAAGAAAACTCCTTATTTCCTTGACATTTTGCGGTGCTTCCCACTTCAACACGTCTCTCACTTTTCCGGGGTCGACTTATACTCCTCCTGAGATTATATGACCCAGGAATGGCACCTCTTTCAACCAAAACTGACACTTGTTGAACTTGGCATACAATTGATGCTCCCTCAATTTCTGCAAAGTAAGCCTCAAATGTTCCTCATGTTCCTTCTCATCCTTCGAGTAGATCATAATGTCATCAATAAACACCACAACGAACTTATCCAAGTACTCCATGAAGACCTTATTCATGAGGTACATAAAGTAGGCAGGCGCATTTGTCAATCCAAAAGACATCACGGTGTACTCATAAGATCCATACCGTGTCCTAAAAGTTGTCTTGGGTATGTCCGACGGTCTAATCTTCATTTGAAAGTATCCCGACCTCAAATCAATCTTGGAAAACACACAGGCACCTTTCATCTGATCAAACAAATCCTCTATACGGGGCAAGGTGTACTTGTTCTTGATGGTCACCTCGTTGAGAGCTCGGTAATCCACACACATCCTTTGCTTCCATCCTTCTTGTCCACAAATAGAACGGGCGCACCCCAAGGTGAAGAGCTAGGGCGAATAAAACCCTTCTCTAATTGCTCTTGAATCTGCTTCTTGAGCTCCGCTAATTCCATAGGAGGCATCCGGTACGGCCTCTTAGCTATAGGTGCAGTTCCAGGTATTAAATCAATAACAAACTCAATGTCTCGATCAGGTGGCATACCTGGCAACTCATCTGGAAACACATCCAGAAATTCACACACTACCGGAATCTCCTCAATTGCGGCACCGTCCATATGATTCAGCTCCAATTGCTTTGGTGCGGTTTGAGATGCTTCAAATTCTACAGTGATCCCTTCCTCATTAGTCAACTTCATCGTCTTTGTGGCACACTCAATAACTCCATTGTGCTTCCTCAACCATTCCATACCAAGTATAATGTTCAATCCTTGGGAATTTAAAACAATGAAGTTGGCGGAGAAGTCTACCCCCCTTATTCTAAGGCTTACTTTTGGACATACTATATTTGTCCTCATCTCTCCTCCAGGAGACTTAACCAACAGAGTAAACTTCATATGAGAGATAGGCAAACTATACTTGGTAACATACTTTGATGCAATGAATGAATGCGGTGCTCCAGAATCAAATAACATAGTCGCGGGGTTGGAGTTGGCAAGAAACATACCAATGACCACGTCATCCGCTTGTTGAGCATCCTCCGTAGAGACATGGTTCACATTGCCACGAGCAAAATTCTGCTGTCCACGGCTTCCTTGTGGCTGCCCTCCATTGGGTCTTGGATTTTGCCTCGACACATTGCTTCCTTGACCAAGGCCTAACTTAGGACATTGATGCGCAAAGTGTCCAACTTCTCCACAAGTATAACACTTCTTAACTCCACCCGAATTATTGGGACGAGCTTGGTTTTGAACATTGGCTCCAGGAAAATCAGAACGAGGTGCATAAGGCATTGGAGGCCTAGGTGCTTGCATAACAGGGTGCTGCTGCACAAACTGAGTTGGACGCGGTGCAAATCCAAGGCGTTGAGCAGGCTCAGAAGAACTGAAGTAAGGCGCATTGGGCGGTGCAAGGCGAGGGCGCACATTACTTCCTTGTTGCTGTCCATGGTATGGCGCCTTCCTCTTGTTGTCTTGCTCCATCTCGCGAATCTTGTTCTCAACCACAATTGCTTTGTCCACAAGCTTCTGGAAATTTGCGTAGTCACAATTGAGCAATTGCACTTGGATCTCATTGTTTAAACCCCTCATGAACAAGTATTGTTTCCGGCTGTCCCGACTAACATCCTCAGGCGCGTATCTTGAGAGTTGAGTGAATTTATTGAGATATTCACTCACGCTTGATCTTCCTTGCCTTAAGTTCACAAATTCTTGTCTCTTCAATATCATAACATCTTCCGGCACATAATGAGAATGGAAGTTCTCCTTGAATTCTGCCCAAGTGATCCTCTCTTGATTCTCATGAGCATTGCAATAAGCATCCCACCAATCTGCAGCTGCTCCAACGAGTTGATGAGAAGCAAATAGGACCTTCTCTCGGTCACTGCATTGGACAATAGCAAGTTTCTTCTCCACAGACTTGAGTCAATCATCGGCATCCATAGGGTCGGCAGCTTGAGCAAAGGTCGGCGACCTAGTCCTCATAAACTCTCCCAACCGGTTATGAGGAGATGGGGGCGGCGGTGGAGGCATCTGGGGCTGATTGTTGATATTGCCAGCCTGCAGCTGTCCCATTGTTTGTATCATGGTCTGCATGAGCTGGTTCTGCATAGCTAGTAGCTGCTCGATAGTCATGGCTCCATGAGGAGGTCCTTGTCCAGTATTGTTATGAGGTACTCCATGGTTCTCCTCCTCGTCATTGACATCCCTCTAGTTGCGAGTCCTCACCATCTGAAGAGAAGCAATAGGTAAGAATTTAGAAACGTCCCCAACTAATGCATCAAGGGATATGAAACTAACCAACTAGCTGTACTAGCCTAGGTGGACATGGCAATGCTAAAGCATCCCAAAATCCTCTATTAAGCACACAAGCAAACAATATATATATAGCACACAGCACACTAAGCAAAAACACATCGATTCCTGAGTGCTCCTATGTGCTTTAAAGTGTCCATTCGATCTAGGCTGCATCCTACGGTCAACCTGTGGCTCTGATACCAATCTGTGACGCCCGGTTCCGAAAAATGAACCAAGCTAATGCATATGTGTGCCCAGGATGTTCAACACACATACACGAGTGCAATCACAAAAGAGTATACAGAAAATTACCACGGAACAAGATTAATTATCAAATTTTATTACACAAACCATATTATCCTCGAATACAAGCTCTAATGAATATTAATGACAAGTTCAACTAATGCAATGGAAATAAACTAATTAAGCAACTAAGCAAACTAAGCAAAAGGGATAGCGCAGCTCCATGCAACACCACAGGCAAAGCTGACGGTAGACACGGCCTAGAACTCCGCATTATCGCCATTAAACTCACAATCCTGACCTGCAACTGTTGGGGGGGGGATTGCAAGAGTGAGTACATGTCGTACTCAGCAAGTGTGGAAAGTATGACATGTGGCTGATTCAAATGACGAATGTAATAATGGCTAAGTGCTGAAAAGTACAGTAAAACATTTGAAAAAGCAATGTATCATATTTATGTGAAGTAAACCCATCATAATCATGAGTAATACCATAATACCAAACTGAATTCGTTACCATCATCAATAAGTCCAGATTTCACCATTGCCAATAACCATATTCAATACCATAAATAAATCCATAACCATAATACCAACCATAACCATCCCAAATTCCAATTTCCCTCTAATCATGTAGGTCATCCAGGCGCTCATAACCGGGAGCACGGCTATCATGATAGTTTTAATACTCTGCAGCACGTGATTTCATCACCCGTTGGCGACTAAAGAACCTCCCTTATGCCAATTACACTTCCTTTGGTGTATGGCCAAGAGATCACAAAATAGCCTTTACAAAGGGATTACCAGTCTATTCAGACCCCACTGAGGTTTCACCGGTGGCGATGCCTCCAACTGAGCACATCTTCAACCAAGGGCCCCCTCTTGAGCCATTCGGATCCAGGATAGTCCCACCAATCATCAACAAACCCAATTCGACTACCCCTTCCCCGAGCATCCACAATGGTCCAAACAGTACTAGCAAAACCCTAATTAATCAGCTATGCCGCACCCATACTTGGCCTCGTGGTGGCACTGTAGTCCTGGCTTATTCTCGCATGAACCGGTCCTTAGATCTAAAGCAAGCAAACCACCATAACATCCAACCCATCCACATACCAGGCTTGCTTAGATCACCCATCGTATTGACCAGTTCACATTAACCAGAATATCATTGATGCATAATTAAATGTGTAGTGTTGTTTGCCATCCCAATTAATTAAGCGAAGCAAAAAGGTAAAAATCCTTCCCGACTCTCTACCATAAATTCCAGGTGACAAGGGTGGTCAAACAAAACTAGTAAACTTCCTACCATAGGATTCCCATCAATTTGACGCAAGAATGCAGTTTTGCAAACAAAATATTTATTTTAAAAACAGGATCAATATGCTTCAAGGACACTTGCCTTGCTCCGGCGGATATGGTTGCTCAAGCGCTTCAAAGTCTTGATTCTGAAAATCCTCGTACACGACGTCTTGAGCACTTCCCTCTACTCGTGATCACACATACAAGAAAATACATACAAATCAACATGATGCGCACACATTAATCAACATGCGATGATATGCATGCATGCAAAGATCAATTATTAATTAACTACGGTTGTTTATTAATTAGATGCAACTAGTTCATACGTGTTCATATGAGTTGACGGGGGTTTTAGAGTGGATTAGTGCTGCTGAAAATAAAAAGACGATGCAACAAAAATCAATTCACATCTATTAGATTCAATATGGTCGCTAAAATTCGCATCGGGAACGAATCCTACCGTAGGTTTGACGGCTTGACGATCGCGGAACGAAGGCAATGCGTAGACGAAGTGGATGGCGCAGCAGTCCTTCGGCGGCACGATGACGGCGACGACGATCTCCGGCGGATGACAGCACCCTCCTCTTTTTCTTCCTCTTCCTCCTCTTTTTTCCTCTCTTTTCTTCCCTGGCGGCGGCTCTGGACTCCTCTGGTTTTTCTACCGAGCTAGGGCTTTTTTTTCCCTACGGTGGCGGCGCTGGATCGCTTCTGGCATCGGGAAAAACTCGAAGACTGCGTACATATATATAGGGTGGGATCGATAGGCTATCGGCCAGAGGCCGGGTCGGCCACGGGGGCGTCGCGGTCGGGCGAGCGGTTCCGCGCTCGCACGCGGGAGGCGCGGGGCTGGCGGCGGGGTGGGGCCAGGCGCGGGAGTCGAGCGTCGGGCGAGCGGGGCACCGGCTGGGTTGGCGCGCAGTGCGAGGCCGCGTGGGGCGCGCGGTGCGGGGCCGCGTGGCGCGTGGTGAGGGCGTGAGGCGCGTCGGGCGCGTCGGGCGGCTCACGGGAGTCGCACGGGGGCGCCGGCTCGGTCGGCCTGGCCGGCCAGGCTGCTCCCTTTATTTTTTTCTTTACTTATTTATTCATTCTTTATGTTATTATTATTTATTTATTATTATTTTTTTCTTTTCTTTTCTTTCTTTTTTTCATATATAAATATTATCATTAAATATATATTATTATATATATTCTTATTTATTTTATTTTTATATGTTATTATTATTTTTATACTTATTCCCTATTACAACTTTTATGCTATTATTTTCTTTTTCTTCTTTTTCTACACCATATATGTATATATGCTCCATCTTTTATTCCTTTCTTTTATTCTATTAATATTATATGCATGAACATGTATGCAATGCATGATGCGAAAATATTGGGGTGTTACATGAGGCTTCTGATGCACGGGCCGGGCGTCAGGGTAGATCTTCAGATTGTGCTCAATCACTTCCCTGGGGATCCCAGGCATTTGTGACGGTTGCCAGGCAAACACATCGACATTAGCCCGGAGGAAAGCGATGAGCGCGAGTTCCTATTTGTCATTCAGTCCCCCCGATATACGGGTGGTCTGAGCGGCATCGGAACCGATTTGGACGACTTTGACGGGAATCTCGGTGTCGCCGCTTGGCTGCACACGAGGTGCAGAAGTCGAGCCTCGTTGACGAATGCTCGGTGGTTTTGGAGCTTGCTCCTGCCTGGAGTCCTCCTCTTGCACCGTAGTAAGCGCATGAAGTTATTCCAGAGCGGTTACTCTGGCAGTGCGATCTCCGCAGATCCGGAGAACGCCTACTGGTGTTGGCATTGTTAACACCAGGTAGCCATAATGAGCAGCTGCCATGAATTTGTACAAGGCAGGCCTACCCAAGATGGCGTTGAAAGGTAAGTTGATCTGAGCAACGTCAAAGACCAACTTCTCAGTGCGATACTTCTCCTGAGTCCCGAAGGTAATGGGGAGAGTAATAGCACCGAGTGGGGTAATGGCTCCCGGACCTACTCTGGAGAAAGGTCGAGAGGGGTGAAGATCCGAAGGTCGGAGCTGAAGCTTGGTAAAAGCTTCGAAGCTTATGAGGTTCAGCCCCGAACCTCCATCTACCATAACATGGTGGAGCTGAATGTTATTGATGGTAGGAGATACCATCAAAGGTAACTGTCCTGTTCCAACCATGCTTCGAGGGCAGTCCGAAGCATCAAAAGTGATGGCTTTGTCCATCCACTTCCGATGAGGCTCCTCCCTGGCTGTAGGAGCTACAGCGGCCATGTCCCAACGCATTGTCTTGAGGACGCGGCGGGAGGTGATGTCCCATGATCCACCAAAAATGGTGTTCATAGTCTTCCGACGCTCGTTGTTAGAGACGTCAGAATCGTCGTTAACGGAGGTGTAGACAGCCTTCAGGACCTTTTTAGGATCCTGAAAACCTAACTCCTCTTCAGCCGGAGCTTCGTCAACTTTTTGTTTTCCTTCCCTCTGTCGTAAAGGAACTTCTTCCCGGCGCTTGTTATAGCGCTCGGCAAGGTTTTGGACCTCCCGGCAGTCTTACAAACTGTGGCTGTCCGTCTTATGAATCGGACACCACACCTTGGGTTTGCCACCGTCTTCAGAAGACGGTCTAGGTCGCTTCTTGGGGCGTGGCCCCCGGCCACCCGAAGCTGCAGCAGCTGCAGCATTAGATGCGCCGGCCGACAGCTTCTTCTTGCCGTTGGTCTTTTTCTTCTTTTTGCCACTCCCGGAGGTAGTGTATTCGCCTTTGGAGGATTTCTTGCGATCCTCCGGAGGTGGTTTGGCGTGCATTTCACTGCCCTCCGCAGCTCTGGCACATTTGTCGGCCAAGCTGAAGAGTTCCGTGACACTGGTGATCTCCTTGATCGCCAGTTTCTCCAACATCTTCTTATCCCGTACGCCCTGTCTAAATGCCACAATGACAGAAGCGCTAGAGATAGAAGGGATAGTGTTTCGTACCTGAGAGAATCTCTGGATGAATGATCGCAGGGATTCTCCCCCTTTTTGCACGGCTGCAAAAAGGTCCAGTTCGGTGCCTGGTCGGGTGTATGAACTCCCGAAGTTGGCGGTGAACTGTCGGCATAACTCCTCCCAACTGTTGATGGAGTTGGGTGGAAGGCTCATAAACCAAGACCGGGCGGTCCCAGTTAAAGCCACTGGAAAATAGTTGGCCATTATGGCCTCATTTCCTCCAGCTGCCAGGATAGCAGTGGAGTAAATCTGAAGAAATTTGACGGGATTAACGGTCCCGTCAAACTTCTCCGGCAGGTGAGGCCGGAATTTCTGTGGCCACCTGACCATACGCAGATGCATGGCCAGGGCTGAACAGCCTCCTCCTACTCCTTCAGGAGCAGGAATGTCCTAAGCTTCCCTTCTTTCACGAGCACGCTCGATATGGACTTGGCCGTCTTGTTGACGGTATCGGCGATTAAGCTCCGCCTGGAGGTCATGAGTTGAAAGCCTTGATACCGTGTGAGTGTGTCGCGCCCCGGAGGGCAACGACGTCACTTGCTGTGACGCAGCACGTCTCCTGTTGTTGGAAACGTGCGAACCAAGTCTGCCAGACAAGGTCCGTCGCTGCGACGGGGCCCGTCCTGAAGGAGGAGGACCCTGGTTACTGATGCGGTCGGCTGCTGCTGCAACCAAGTGTTCCACATCGGCCCTCCACTGCTCCATTGTATCTCGGGATGCATCTGGAGGTGGTGGGCGCTGAAGGAGAGCACGTTCTGCATGGAGCGCGTGTTCCGGGTTGTCATGATTCGCCGACGCAGTGATTGACGCCGGTGCACCATCGCGCTACCCAACTTGATTTGCTGGTGGAGGCGGCGGTGGTGGAAGTGTGACTCCTGCTGGAACTGAGGTTCCTACTGGTGGCTGCATATTAGAGGGGTTGCCCCCAGCAGTTTGAACAGCGGGATGACCATTGGATGATTCAGCAGCTGAGTTCACCATTCTTGAAATCTCAGGCGCCCCTTCCTGGCGCGCCAACTGTCGGTGGTTTTGATCCGGCAGATCTCCTGACACTACTAGAGTGTTTGCGGAGTTTGAAGTTTGGTGTGGGCGCGCGTAAATTCAAGAAGGTGAAATGTAATATGACACAGGAGACACAAAGATTTACGTGGTTCGGGCCGCCTGAGCGTAATACCCTACTCCACGGGGTGTGTTGGTGTTGTATTGGATGTATGAACTCAACTCAGGTGACGTGAGTTGAGAGCGCGTGTGAGCCGATCAGACCGATCAGATCAGAGCAGATCAGATCAGAGCAGATCAGTCCGAGAGCTCAGAGAGACCAGTCCTCTATGTATCATCGGCCTGTCCTTTTATAGTACAAGGACAGGCCGTTACAAGTTGGCCTGGCCCGACATGTGGCCCCGGCGACTACTAATATTGATACACATTTGATGCGCTTAATTACCCTTAATGACCGAGTTACGGGCGTTGACAGCGCCGTTACTGGTAATAAGGGTCGTCCGATCGTGTGTCATTAACATAGTATTAATGACACTTAATCGGGTCTTTAAGTCCTTGATTCCCCTTTGAAGATCCGGAGCCGTTGTGGAGTCTACCGGAGGTTTGAGGCTGAAGATCCGACGGTTGCACACGTGGCAGCTCTGGAGCATACTGTGGGGAATAGATAGGTCCGGTGCCACCAGACACGTGTCAGTTCCGGAGCTTCCCTCGGTCTGGGGCTAGGTCTGGGGGTGCCGTTATGGTACATAGCCCGGAGCTTCCCCCTTGTGGGCGGTAGCTCCAGTTTGATGGTACACGTGACGACCCTGAGACTAACCATGTTGGGGAAGCGGGTCCGGTTATGTCTGACATGTGGGCCTCCGAAGGTCTTCCAATCAACTAGATGATATTTCCTTGAGATCTTTGCAATCTCAAGGGGTATACGGTACTCAGGGTACCGACATACGCGTACCTCGCCTGAGCGTGTGGGAGATCACCTCATTATCCACGGGGTGCGCAAGCCTGAAGGAGGTTGTGCAAAAGGCTTTTTCAAGCAAATGGATAATGTGGCAATGGAGGAATCGATGGGCTTGTCACCCTCCAAGATTAGGCGTCACCTCTCGCCACCTGTCATCAGAGGGCCACCTGGCCAATTTGAGGACAACGACGGGAAATCTCTTCGTGCCTCTAAAGTGGCACAGCTTTCTAAGGAGTTAGCTTCTCTTGGTTTGGAGAACAAGAAGCTATCGGACTTAGTGGCTGAAGGGCGCATTGAGAGGGCAGAACTGAAGGATGAGCTCATATCCCTCAAGGAGGTGATTGATGGTGTTCGCCGTGGCATGGGCGCCAAGTTGTGGCGCGTATGCAATGCTATCGGCAAGCCCGACATTTACAACGCTCCATAGTTTAGATTTCCCGACTGCATACGATGCTTACTAGCTTAGTTTAGTTTTATTCCAAATTTTTATTTCATTAATTTTATATTGAATAATGTAAGCATCCCCATATTTTGAGTTCAATAAAGTTAACTTACCGGTTCATCTAACCCGGTAAAGTTCTCCCTTTAGTTTGTCTGTGTTGAATAAAGAATTCAGGGAACAAGTGTGGGGGAGGCACCCCAAATTTGCGAACTTCTGACGTGCAAAAATAGCATTGCATCTCGATACACGTCGCAACCGAACATACAACTCGACATGTTGAAACAAAGAAACAGAGAGGCCAGAAGGGCCGAACCCACTGGTCGGCCGACCTGGTGTGGGCCCCACACAGCTGCGTTTTGCTCCACACATTCGGTTTGAATCTCCTACCCCTGAATATGCATATGCTATGTTACTGTTTGAGTTGATTTAATATTGAATATTTGAAAGAAATTCAACTCAACAAAATAAAATGTAAAACTTGGTAGTCAAAATTTGTTTGAGATGAAAACTTGAATACTTCATATTTCAATTTATTGCCCTGTTTATGATTCCCACAAGCAAAAGTAGGAAAAATACGTCATCTAAGTATTTTACTAGTGCGATATGGTAAATGACTTATTCGAGGAGATATCTCTTTGCTTGAAATTGATTTTGATGTTTTCACAATTTGGAGTCTTGAACTTTGCCTGATTCTCTCATTGGAAATTTAAATACCCACCACGGCCATATGATACAAATTCTTGAAAACCACATGCATATGCCACTTTGTTTTTTCATTGAACTTTGTCAAACTCATGACCCAATTGAGTAACATGCATGAACTTTTTGACTTAGAAATTCTTGTGCACCAGATTCATGCAAAATTCCTCACATTGAGAATTTGCATCCACCATTCATTCATCCAATAAAGAAAATCCACACATTTTGGTCATCAAAATCTCTCTAGAAAAATAAAAATGAGTAGAAGACATGGCTACGAAAAAGAAAAAGAAAGAAAGTAGCCATGTTTCATCCTTAAAAGAGAGAAAACCATGGAGTCCACAAAACATTCATTCCATTCATGTGCACAAGAATTTTCTTTGTCAATTTATTTGTTGCATAAGTCTCTCATAGGATCAAGTTTTTGACTTAGTAATATATGAATTGCAATGTGTGCCACATTTGTCCCTACCAAGCTCCAGATATAGCCATATTTAGTATAGGGACAAAATTGGAACAACATGCCAATGTGAGGATGAAAACACTTGAGAGACTTGAGAGGTTCAAAATGAGAAGATAAGGGTAATTGTTGACTTTATGAATATAGCAAATCTTCAGATCATTTTGGCAGGGGAAGATCCAAGAAAACTACATTCCAACCATTACACTTTTAAAACACCCCAGATTGATGTGTTAGCCACATTCCACAAAGGGAATTCATGAATTGAGGTATGAGTTGAAATATCTAGTATTCTCTTTTTCTAACTTATAGCAGATTTATGGCATCACCTTACTTCTTTTTCTTGCCTTTAGTCGAGGACGAGAAAAGGACTAAGTGTGGGGAAGTTTGTTGATGGTCCTCAAGTGCCATATTTACACCGTCAATTCACCTCATAATGTGCATAAAAGAGACACACAACGTAGTGGTAGGGTTAAAACCTAACCAATTCGACAAGTGTTGGTGTTTATTTTTATGCAGGTGAATTTAGACCCAAAATATCAAGACATGCAGGTAGTAATCCATAAAATTGGATTTCGACGAATCAAGTGATGCCATGTGTCATCACATGGATCAAATGGCCCACAAACAGAAGCATTTGAGGCCATCCAACGGTGTAGCACACATAGCAGTCAATGGGACCCATCTGGAAGTCACCTCGAGGAAGCACACTGGAATTCGTCCAACTTTCCTTTCGGCCGACTAGGGGGTTCCACGGAACCCTTTCTGGCGCCAAACTCGATCAACTTCCACGTGTCGACTCCCTCTAGTGCCCTGATCACGATGAAGACTGATTCACGCGCATTTGGTGGCGGGAACCGACCCTTCTCCCCCCTATAAATAGAATCCCACACCTCACTTCACACACACACACCAAAAGTTGAGAATAGAATACCACTCCTAAGGTTTAGAGTAGTCCTAGAGGCTGCCAAGTAGTAGGAGTGGTGAGAGTTTAGGAGAAGGAGGCTTGGGCTTGCCTAGTCCCTCTTCTATACTTGTATCCCTACAAAGGTGTACTCAAATCAAGTAAGCCCTTTGTGAATTCAATTCAAGTTTGATTCTCAATTCATAGTAGTTTGCAGAAGTAGTTACTTGTGGGTTCATTGCTTTAATTTATTAGAGGCTCTAGTTGTAGCTTTGTGTTCGAAACAACTAGAGTTGTGATTTAGAACGTAAGCCTAGTGCTTAGGTTAGAAATCACCAGTGAATATCTCATAGACCCATGGATTGAAGAGGTAGGTAGTAGGTGGTGACATCCCTATCTATCCTTAGTAATACTCCACATTTGGCTATGCCATAGGCTCTTCGCGGGGGTCATCCTAGTGTTGCTAGGGGTAAACCTATGCCCGAAGCAAGAAGCTACTGCAAATTCCTTTGAGTTAGAATCAATACTTTGAATTCCTCTCTCTTCCTTGCCTACCAAACAACTTTGTGTCCTTGGGTGAATTAGTTCATAAGATTACACACACGTTCCTTGGATTCGATACCCTTGGGAATACTCTCTTAAGGGGAAGTGCTACACGATAGTTTCCGTGCGCTTGCAGATTTTTATCTGTGATGTAAGAAATGTCAACAATAATACAGTGTAATAGTATTCAGGTTATGGTTATTGCCTTGTTAAGGAGCATGGGCCGTCTGGCCCCTAGTACTAAGTCGCAATGCTAAGGAGGCAGAGTGTGCACGCTTAGGGTACAGAAGCAGACTAAACAGGCAGCACACTCTGGACCTCCCGCTGGCCTTAGTAGGAGTATTAGACGGCAGGCCCCCAGTACTCAGCCATTGCACTGGAAGGCAAAGTGTACACACTTAGGGTGCAGGACTAGTCTAAGCAGGTTGTACACCCTGGACCTCCTGCTCGCATTAGCCTTTCAAGGGAGGGACCGTTCAACACCACCAGGCCCCGAGCAAGAGAGTAACCAAAAGACACTGGATTCTCCAGCGTTTTCCTTATTCAGGGTGTTTCTCGTCTGGCCCCCAGTACTCAGCCGTAGAGCTGGGGAAGCAGAGTGTGCAAGCTTATGGCACGGAACCACGCTAAGCAGACTGCAAACCCTGGGCTTCCCGCTCGCATATGCCTTTCACAGGGGAGACCGTCTAGCATCACAGGACCCTAAACAAGAGGACCATCTAAAGACCCCTAGATACGCCACAAGTACCTTAAGCAGACCCACATGCTGAAAGTTGCCTAGAGGGGGGGTGAATACGCTAATCAACCTGAAATGACTTAATAAAACAAAATCAGTACTTACGGGGCGGACTAGTCCGGTCCTCCTGCAGAGAAACCCTAAAAAGTGCTTCTAACAAGTTTTAGTCGGATTTTTGTGATGCGAAATGTGTGAGGATGATACAGTGAACCTTGACAAGTTATAGAGCAAGTATGGAGCAAAGGATCGCAATGAAATGGAAATGATGAACGAAAAACGGTAAAGCTAACCCTAGAAGCAATGCGCAATAAATGAAAGCGAAGTACACAAGGGACACAAGGATTTTATCCCGTGGTTCGATTCCACACAGGAATTTACGTCCCCGTTGAGGAGTCCACGGAGGACCGGATTCGACAACCCTTCCCTCACCGAGTTTGCCACAAGGTCCAAACTGGTTCTTCACTATCACAAGGGTGAATACAAGATTCGTTGGGGATTCTCACAATCTGAGGCTCCCACCACAAATATGATCACAAATCACAAAGAACAACTCAAGCCACAGATCACAAAGATTCAACAAGTGCAAGAGATCAAACCGAGAGCCAAAGAGCGGTGTTCTTCCTCTTCTTCCCCTCACCAAACCCTAATCCACACAAGAATTAGTTTTTGAGGGAAAGTATGCAAGAGAGAGGCTTTAGAGGGCTCAAAGTTTGCTATGGCAGCGCTAGGGTTTTGAGAGAGTTCAAATGAACCCGGGGGGTCCTCTATTTATAGAGGATCCAAGCCCATACTGCTGACCTCAGCAGATGGGCGGACTAGTCCAGCCTTTGGGGACCACTGACATCATGACACCTGCCGCACTGCGCGGCAATCGTCACGCTACCCGCCAAAATCAAATTCAAATGGTCACTCCATAACGGACTAGTCCGGTCCAAACTGGACTAGTCCGATCTCACACAGAACCTTTTGTTCCGTTTGAAAATGGACTAGTCTGGAGACCACGGACTAGTCCGACCACCAGGGCGGACTAGTCCGGCCTCCCAGACTTAGTCGCTGAAGCACTCAGCTCTCAAAAACCCAGACTAGTCCGCACCCACAGCGGACTAGTCCGATCTCAGTCAGGACCTCTAGGTCCGGCCTAAAACGGACAATTCCGGGTTTTGGGACTTAGCCCCGAAAACCCACTCCATGACTACCCCAGACTAGTCTGTCCCACTACGGACTAGTCCGAAGTCATTCAGAACCTCCTGGTCCGTCTGAAAACGGACTAGGCCAGCCAGGAGCGGACTAGTCCGACCACCAACACGGACTAGTCCGGCCTCTCCTGCCAGACTACTTTAACACTCTTCTCTCAATGGGTTTTGATCTCTAAACCGCTTTGAGCTCCCAGCTTGATCTCAATGCACTTTACGCACACACCCTCCTACATATATGGCTAGTCTAAACTTGACACGCTAGAAACCCTAGTTTCTACTTTTCTAGTCAACACCGTCGTTTCCATCCTTTTCCTTTTTGAGGATTTGTGATTTCACTTGAGTCCACACCTGTGTTTAAGATAACTGAGCTCATTAGTTACTTAATTGTTGTCATCAATCATCCAAAACCCACGGGGATCGTAGATGCACTTTCAATCTCCCCTTTTTTGGCGATTGATGACAACACATCAAGTCTTCAACATATTAGAGTATAAAATTTGGTTTTCATAATGTGCGGGTGTATGAGTGACTCCCCCTCAATGAATGCATCATGTAAAAAGATTGAGGAAGTCCTTCATACACACACATGTTATGTTGGGGTGCCTACGTGTTGTGCTCAACATTTGTGACAAGACATAATAATTATTAATGTGATCAAAAGATAGACAATTAAAGCATCACATTAATGTTAAACAATCAAACATAGTCTTGCACAAATTTAAACATCCAAATGACATAAATATGACAATATAGCGTGCAACATGTCCAAGGATCCAAATAACTAAACAAGAATGTACTACCCCCCTCTAACTCTCCCCCTTGTGCATCAAAACACCAAATAGGAAAAGAAGAGGGAAACTAGGAGGCCCAGAGTCTAGTCATCATCCTCCTTGCTGTCGGCCGCCTCATCGCTCTCTGAGGCCTCCGGATCCTCGTAGCCCTTATCGTTGTCGTCGTCGGAGTCCGGTGCCGAGGGAGCCGCCCGGGAGGAGCTCCTGTCCTCATGGAACTGGGTGAGCTCGTCAGTGGTGAAGTCGGGATACGGTGTGATCTCTTCGTTGCTCTCCTCCGGAGGAGACATAGGTACCTCAAGCTTGTCGCACATTGCCCTTAGGTACTTCTCTTGGCGCTTCTGCATCTGCTGAGTGCGGACCTCTACTTTCCAGCAGGAGGCAAAGACGGCCTTGAAGCACTTGAAGAAAGCGCTCATCGACTAAGGTGGAGGCAGAGATGGAGGTGCCACGGAGCGAGGTGCTGGCATCCCCAGATGGGAAGGAGGCTCGGCATTCTTCTTGTGAGTAGGCTCCAGGATGGATGGAGGCATCTGAGGACGGAGGGGCTGATGAGTTGTATCCTTGGCAAACACAAGCCCTGACACCTTCTCAATGAAGCACATAATGTAGGGTGCATAACCACATGCACAGTTCAGAGTGTGGGAGATGTTGAAGATGTCATCGAAGATATAGTCCACAAGATTGAACAACTCATCTCCATCAATTAGCAGCAGGAGGTGCCTTAGGTTGCCCTGTATGATCTCGGCATCACCTTCTTTAGGAGCCACGGTCCGCCTCAGGATTCTGTTCAAGATGCTATAGAAGGGCTTGATGTTCCTTGCAAGCCCGACCTCATAGGGGACATGACTAGGATACATGTAGGCCAATTCATCCCTGTCTACTGCCTTTAGATTCGAGATAATGATCTCGTGTTACAGGTGGTGCTCAAGTCTTAGAGCCTTAGAAAACTCTTCGAATGTGAAAGAATACTGCTCACCATTCGTCATCCATGTGATGGCTCGGTTGCCATGAGGGTGAAAGAAGACAGTTGTGTAAAACTGCATAATCACCTCCACGTTCCAGTCATACATGAAACCTAGAATGTATTTAATGCCATGGAACTCGGTAGCTTCGATCACTTCATCAAAAGCCGCATTCTTCTTCTTGGACATGTATTACCAATCGCCCCATTGAGCTTGGATGACAGGATTCTTCATGGCTTGGTAGACTGAGCGATAATAATCGCAATGGAAATCACACCAAAACCGTGGATCGGTGGTGTGCTTCTTGTAGTCATACACTTTGTCAGTCCTTAGCCTTCGGGCCTTCTCAGCTCCTTTGCCCTTGAAGATATTTGCTGCCAGATTGGGCTGCCTGTTCGGGCTGCGAGCTGGAGAGTGCATCTTCAGGGGGCCAATGGGTTTGGCCTTCCCCTTCTCCTTGATGACCATGCCCTTGGCCTTCTTAGTCGGAGACTTCATAGAAGGCTTCTTCTTCTTGGGCTCTGCGGGGGCCAGGGCCTTGCCCTTCTTTGGATCTCTCTCGATCCAGCGTTCAGCAACTTCTTCTTGGGCTTGCTCCTTGGCCCTTTCCTTCTCTCCCACTATCACTAGCTTCTTCCACTTGAAGGATGTTCTGCGGTAGCCTGGGAATTATGTGCTTCCCGCTCCTCTCTCTTCTTCTTTCTAATCTCCTTTCGGCTTGCCTCAATGGCACGCTGCATAGCTGCCTCTTCATCATAGAGCTCCTGGGAGTTAGAGCTAGGGGAACTATGCTCGGATCCCGACATGGTCGCTGCAAACAAGTTAAGGACAGAAGTGGTGAGGTCAAGGAAGTGGAATATTGTGAAAGAGATCATGAGAAAAGGTCAAAGTTAGGGTTTGTCCTATGTAAACCGGACTTGTCTGCCCAGGCCTGCGGACAGGGTGGACTTGTCCGCTTGGGACCGGACTAGTCCCAGTTACGCAGGAAGAACCCTAACCCTAATGATTTTTTGAAAAATCTTTGAAACAAGTTGTAATACTCATAAGCTATGATCACAAGGGTACTAGAAACAACTTTTGTATAGAGGCATCTCTCAATAACTCTACGAAACAAGAATGAGGAAGGATTTCGAAAAGTTGAGAGTACCTCTTCAAATCTCGAAGAATCGAGGGGATCGGTGATGGATCACATTGGGAATGCGCGGGGAAAGCCTCCCACACCTTCAAAGAGTCCAATGCATGGATTGGAATTGGTTTTTGGTGGAGAGAATCGAAAATTGCCTAAGGGAGCGGTTTTCGTGTGTGAGGGAGAGAGAGAGGCAAGTGAGGAGAGAGAGGAGGGGTCGGCCTGCCTCCTTGGGGGGGGGGGGGGGGGGGTTAAGTCCCCAGGAGCCAGACTAGTCCGATATGGGGCCGGACTAGTCCAGTCGGCGGACCAGACCCGGACAAGTCTGCGTCCGGACTTGTCCGGCCTCCGGGCGGACTAGTCCGGTGCTAAAGGCTGGAAACATATATATATATATATATATATATATATATATATATATATATATATATATATATATATATATATATATATATATATATATATATATATAGAGAGAGAGAGAGAGAGAGAGAGAGAGAGAGATTTTTAGCCACTATAATGGATCCTTTTGGACAAATTTACACAAGAAAACTTTATGAACATGGTCAGTAAGAAGTCAACAATCAAACTATGACCATAATTCATAAAGTTTATAGTTTTTCAAATAATTTAGAGAAAATCGAGATAGAGATGAAATTTTTCAAACACATGCTTTCTTTTGAATAAGGTGCAAAGTAAACATTTAGATGTGCATGTTTCAAGCCACATTTCAAGAATCTAAGATATTGAGCTCACTCCTAAGCTCACAAAAGCGCTTCTCATCTAAGGGCTTGGTGAATATATCGGTTAGTTGGTCCTCAATTCTTACATGGGAAATTACTATATCCCCCTTCAAGGAATGATCTCTTAAGAAGTGATGCCTAATATCGATGTGCTTTGCCCTCGAATGCTCAACTGTATTATGGGCTATTTTGATGGCACTCTCATTGTCACATAGGAGTGGAATATGGCGCAAGTTCATACCATAGTCCCTTAGAGTTTGTCGCATCCAAAGAAGTTGTGCACAACAACTTTCGGCTGCGACATACTCCGCTTCGCCTGTGGAAAGAGCAATGGAGTTTTGTTTCTTGGAGGACCAAGACACTAAGGATCTACCCAAGAATTGACATGTCCCGAATGTTCTCTTTCTATCAACTTTGCACCCCACATAATCCGCATCGGAATAGCCAATAAGGTTAAACTTGGATCCTTTGGGGTACCAAAGTCCTAGGCTAGGTGTGTGAACTAAATATCTAAGAATTCTCTTAACAGCGATCAAATGACACACCTTAGGTGCGGCTTGAAAACGTGCACACATGCACACACTAAGAATAATATCCGGTCTAGATACACAAAGATATAATAAAGAACCAATCATAGAATGATATACATTTTGGTCCACACTTGGACCATCTTCGTTGAGGTCGAGATGTCCATTAGTCGCCATTGGAGTCTTGATGGGTTTGGCCTTGTCCATGTCAAGCTTCTTCAATATGTCTTGATTGTACTTTGTTTGACTTATGAACGTGCCTTCCTTGAGTTGTTTGACTTGGAAACCTAAAAAGAACTTCAACTCCCCCATCATGGACATCTCAAATCTCTCTGTCATTATCTTGGAAAACTCATCACAAAACACTTTGTTCGTAGAACCAAATAAGATGGCATCGACATATATTTGGCACACAAAGAGATCATCATTAAAGTGCTTTGTGAAGAGAGTAGAATCACCTTTTCCTATCTTAAAACCATTTTGGATCAAAAAGTCTCTAAGGCACTCATACCAAGCTCTAGGAGCTTGCTTGAGGCCATAGAGAGCCTTACGCAATTTGAAGACATGGTTGGGGAAGTCTTGGTCTTCAAAACCCGGCGGTTGCTCCACATAGACTTCCTCCTTGATTGGTCCATTTAGGAACGCACTCTTGACGTCCATTTGGTAGAGCTTAAAATCATGGTGAGTAGCAAAGGCAAGTAATATACGAATTGACTCTACCCTAGCTACGAGAGCAAAGGTTTCATCAAAATACAAACCTTCGACTTGTGAGTACCCCTTGGCCACAAGTCGTGCCTTGTTCCTTGTCACCACGCCATGCTCATCTTGCTTGTTGCGGAACACCCACTTGGTTCCCACAACATTTGCTTGTGGGCGCTTGACGAGCTCCCACACTTTGTTCCTCTCAAAGTTGTTGAGCTCCTTTTGCATGGCCACCACCCGATCCGGGTCCCTCAATGCGTCTTCAACCTTATGAGGCTCCAAAGAAGAGACAAAGGAGTAATGTTCACAAAAGTTTGCAACACGAGAACGAGTGGTTACCCCTGTTGTAATGTCTCCTAGGATGTTGTCAATGGGGTGATCTCATTGAACACTTTGGTGCACACAAGGATGTGGAGGTTGAACTATTGAGTCATCATCATCCTCTTCTTCTTCTTGGTCTCCTCCTTGATTTATGCCTCCCCCTTGATCTTCTTCTACTTGTTCATGTTGAGGTGCATCTTGTCCATCTTCAACTTGGTCACATGGGGGATGACTTGCATCATCTTGTGGTAGATCACTTGGGTTTTGAGGTTGTTCTTGTGGACGAACATCTCCAAGTGCCATCCTCCTAAGAGCTTCTTGTGGAGAGTCTTCCTGATCTAACACACTTCGATCAACTTTCTCCACTTGGGAGCCATTAGTATCATCAAACACCACGTTGGGTGCTATTTCAACAATCCTGGAGGATTTTTTGAAGACACGATAGACGTGGGTGTTCGAATCATAACCAAGCAAGAAACCTTCATCGGACTTTGAAGTGAACTTTGAAGTCCTAGGCTTCTTGTTGAGAATATAACATTTGCTACCAAAGACACGAAAGTAGGAGACATTGGGTTTCTTACCAACTAGAAGCTCATAGGGGGTCTTCTTGAGGAGGCGGTGGAGGTACAACCGGTTGACGGCGTGGCAAGCAGTGTTAACCGCTTCCGCCCAAAACCGGTTCGACGTCTTGTACTCATCAAGCATCGTCCTTGACATCTCAATGAGTGTCCTATTCTTCTGTTCAGCCACCCCATTTTTTGAGGGGAGTAGGGGGCTGAAAATTCATGTTTAATGCCCTCCCCATTCAAGAACTCTTCCACTTGTGTGTTCTTGAACTCAGTGTCATTGTCGTTTCTTATAGCTTTGATTCTTAAGGTGAACTCAATTTGAGCTCTCCTTAAGAACCTCTTGAGGACACCGTGGGTCTCACCCTTATCATGCAAGAAAAATACCCAAGTGAAACGAGAGAAGTCATCAACAATAACAAGACCATATTTGTTACCGCCAATGCTAATGTAGGTTATTGGCCCGAAAAGGTCCATGTGTAGCTGTTCCAAAGGCCTTGTCGTTGTCATGATGTTCTTGGACGGGTGTTGAGATCCTACTTGCTTCCCCGCTTGGCAAGCGCTACATGGCATATCCTTTTCAAACACAACATTCTTCAAGCCATAGATGTGCTCGCCCTTAAGAAGCTTTTGCAAGTTCCTCATCCCAACATGGGCTAGCCTTCTATGCCAAAGCCAACCCATGTTGGTTTTTGCCATTAAGCATGTGTCAAGTTGAGCTTTATCCGTGGTGAAATCCACAAGATAAAACTTTCCCTTGAGCACACCCTTAAAAGCGATTGAGTTATCCCTTCTTCTAAGGACGCTCACACCCTCATTAGTAAAAATGCAATTATAACCCTTGTCACATAGTTGTGATATGGACAATAGGTTATAGTCTAAGGAATCAACATGCAAAACATTAGAAAGTGAATGTTGAGGGGAAATAACAATTTTACCAGAGCCAAGGATTTTCCTTCGGCTATTGTCCCCGAAGAAGATCCCTTTACTTGGATCGTCATTTTGCTCATACTCCACGAACATTTTCCTCTCTCCGGTCATGTGGTTGGTGCATCCACTATCAAGCACCCATTTTGATCCACCGGAGGAGTATGCCTACAAAACAAGATTATGCCTTCCTTTTAGGTACCCAAGCGGAGTTGGGTCCTTTGACGTTAGTACTGAGGCACTTGGGCACCCACACGCAAGGCTTGGGGCTCTTGCGTAGTGGCCCAACATATCTAGCAAATACTTTGCCATACTTGTTCCTCATTAGAACATAGGATGCACCAAAATCATGAAAGAGAGGATGTGGTTCAATTTTAGGCATTTCATTGCTAGTTACTATGTTCTTCCAAATTTTAGTTGGGTATGTGCTTCCCTTGACAAAGACAATCAAGTCTTTGCCACACTTGGAGGTTTTAGCATTTTTCTTTCCACCTCTAGTATAACCAAGACCATCCTTGACATAGGGAGGTCTTGTGTTGGTGTATGCACTTCGTGCATAAGCCACCTTCTCTTTGTCAAAGATGGCACCCTCAGGTTCTTGTTTGCCTTGAGTCAACTTAAGCTCATCCTTTAATTTAAGGATCAAGTTTGAACATTTGCAAGTGGAGATTACTTCGGATGCAACCTTTGAGGAGGATGAGCCTTTGGAGGAAGAGGTTACATTAGTCTTGAGGGACTCAACTTGAGTTTCAAGGATCTTGTTAACTTTTGCCAAGTTTCCAAGTTTGTCCTTGAGCCCAATGGTTGTCTCCTCAATACTTGAGCAAGTTTCTTGCTTAGAGCAAGTTCATGCTCTAATGCCTTGCTCTTCTCTCTATCAAGCTCAAGGAGCTCAATAAGCTCTTGACATCTCTCCTTTTCATGGATGAGCATGTCCTCTTGCCTATATATGAGCTCCTCCTTCTCAAAGATTTCATCCGAGAGCAATTTCATTCTACGCAAAGTGCTCTTACTTATATCCTTAAGCATGTGTTCGTTTTCACTAGCACTATCAAATTCATCACGAGAAGATATGGAGGAGGATGAGTGAGAAGTAACCTTTCTTCTTCCTTCTTTTGCCATGAGTCATCGTTAGAGTCACATTCCTTGCCAAAGTGAGCATGACCGGAGGGCTTCTTCTTCTTGAAGAATTTCTTTTCTTGGGGCTTGCCCTCCTTCTTATTCTTGCCCTCTTCATGTGGGCAATCCACAATGAAGTGCCCGTACTCGCCACAATTGTAGCAAGCTCTCTTTGTTTTGGGCCTTGCTTTTTCCTTGCCCTTGCTCTCGTTATTGTATCCTCCTTTCCTTCTCCTCATCATCCTATTGAACTTGTTGATGAAGAGGGCCTCTTCCTCATCGGTGTCGAGACTCTCCTCATCACTTTCTTTTGCTCTTTTGTGGAGGCTGTTGCTTTGAGTGCAACATCCTTCATCTTCGAGGCGGTGAACCTTTGGAGATTGTTGTAGAAGAGCGCCTCCTTCTCCATGATCTCGTGGTTGATGATCCTTCCTAGGACCTCCAGCGGGGTCATTTGAGCAAACCTCGGGCTTTCTCGGATCATGGAGCAAAGAGAGACATTTCTAGGCATGAATGCCCAAATCATCCTCTTTACTACCTCGTCGTCGGTCCACTTGGTGCAGCCATAAGATCTACTCTTGTTGATGATGAGCTTTAGACGGTTGTACATCTCCTGGGGAGATTCACCATCCATAATGGCAAACCTCCCGAACTCTCCTTCTATGAGCTCAATATTTGCCTCCTTCACGACTCGGTTGCCTTCATGAGCCTTCTTGAGGGTGTACCAAATATCCTTGGCCACCTCAAGTCCATCTACCCGGTTGAACTCATCTCTTGAGAGAGACGAGATTATCACTCCGGCCGCTTGGGCATTGCAGTGAAGGAGCACGGCTTGCTCCGGAGTGATGTCTTCCTCATTCTTTGGGATATGCACCCCGGTCAACACAATTTGCCACAATGAAGGGTTGAGTGACACGAGGTGGATCTTCATGTTGTGTTTCCACATCCCGTAGCCGGTTCCATCGAATTGGGGAGGCTTCCCCAATGGGATGGAGAGGTAGTGGTTGTTGGACACGAGGCGTTCATAGTTGTAGCCTTGTTGGTTGTAGTGGGTCATGCCACCTGTTGTAGAGGTTGAAGAGTCAACCTTTGGAATCTTCAACTTCTCTCAAAGTTTTGCCTTGAGCTGGTGAGTCTCTTCGTCATCCGTCGATTTGCCTTGGTAGACAACCATCTCCTCATGGGTTGCTTGGACCTCATTGGTCAAGACTTCGTCATTACCCACTCTGGCCATCTCCTCTCCGAGTTGTTAGACTCTTTGTGGAGAGTCCTGCTCTGATACCAATTGAAAGTTGTCTAGAGGGGGGTGAATAGGCTAATCAACCTGAAATGACTTAATAAAACAAAATGAGTACTTAGGGAGCGGACTAGTCCGGTCCTCCTGCAGAGAAACTCTGAAAAGTGCTTCTAACAAGTTTTAGTCGGATTTTTGTGATGCGAAATGTGTGAGGATGATACAGTGAACCTTGACAAGTTATAGAGCAAGTATGGAGCAAAGGATCACAGTGAAATGGAAATGATGAATGAAAAACGGTAAAGCTAACCCTAGAAGCAATGCGCGATAAATGAAAGCGAAGTACACAAGGGACACAAGGATTTTATCCCAAGGTTCGATTCCACACAGGAATCTACGTCCCCGTTGAGGAGTCCACAGAGGACCGGGTTCAACAACCCTTCCCTCACCGAGTTTGCCACAAGGGCCAAACCGGTTCTTCACTATCACAAGGGTGAATACAAGATTCGTTGGGGCTTCTCACAATCTGAGGCTCCCACCACAAATGTGATCACAAATCACAAAGAACAAATCAATCCACAGGTCACAAAGATTCAACAAGTGCAAGAGATCAAACCGAGAGCCAAAGAGCGGTGTTCTTCCTCTTCTTCACCTCACCAAACCCTAATCGACACAAGAATTAGTTTTTGAGGGAAAGTAGGCAAGAGAGAGGCTTTAGAAGGCTCAATGTTTGTTGTGGCGGCACTAGGGTTTCGAGAGAGTTCAAATGAACTCGGGGGTCCTCTATTTATAGAGGGTCCAAGCCCATACTGCTGACCTCAGCAGATGGGCGGACTAGTCCGGCCTATGTCCCGGACTAGTCCGGCCTTTGGGGACCACTAACATCCTGACACCTGCCACACTGCACGGCAATTGTCACGCTACCCGCCAAAATCAAATTCAAACGGTCACTCCATAATGGACTAGTCTGGTCCAAACTGAACTAGTCTGATCTCACACAGAACCTTTTGTTCCGTGTGAAAATAGACTAGTCTAGAGACCATAGACTAGTCCGGCCACCAGGGCGGACTAGTCCGACCACCAGGGCGGACTAGTCTGGCCTCCCAGACTTAATCGCTAAAGCACTCAACTCTCACAACCCGGACTAGTCCGCACTCACATCAGACTAGTCTGATCTCAGTTAGGACCTCTTGGTTCGGCCTAAAACAGACAAGTCCAGGTTTTGGGACTTAGTCCACAAAACCCACTCCATGACTACCCCGGACTAGTCTGTCCCACTACAGACTAGTCCGAAGTCAGTCAGAACCTCCTGGTCCGCCTAAAAATAGACTAGGCTGGCCAGGAGCAGACTAGTCCGGTCACCAACACGGACTAGTTCGGCCTCTCCTACCAGACTACTTTAACACTCTTCTCTCAATGGGTTTTGGTCTCTAAACCGCTTTGAGCTCCCAGCTTGATCTCAATGCACTTTATGCACACACCCTCCTACATATATGGCTAGTCTAAACTCGACACGCTAGAAACCCTAGTTTCTACCTTTCGAGTCGACACCGCTGTTTCCATCCTTTTCCCTTTTGAGGATTTGTGATTCCACTTGAGTCCACACCTGTGCTTAAGATCACTGAGCTCATTAGTTACTTAATTGTCGTCATCAATCATCCAAACCCCACGGGGATCCTAGATGCACTTTCACAGGCTGTCCACGCTCGCAGCAGACGACGACGTTGTTGTCATGGCGACTGGAAGCCGCTTGACGTCTAGCACATGGGACCCCTTAGAGGCCCCTGGTAGGATGTCGTCAGCGAGCCCTCAGCGGAGTGTGGAAGCTTGGGTAGTTGATGCCAGCGGGCCCCCTAGAGAGCTCCGGACTTGAATTGAGATATGTGGTCGTCGTCGAAGAAGTCTTTGTCGGCGATAGCGACAAGGTAGCCGTCGAACCGAGGTGGCACCCACCCTCAACATGCGGAACATCGACGGCGGCCCCCTAGGTGGTGCTGGGGCTGGATGTTTTGGCGACGCCCAACATCAACGCGAAGAACGTCGACAACGGGACCCCTGGGGGGTGCTGGAGCTCGATGCTCTGGCAGCGACCACCATCAACGTGAAGTACATCGACGGCGGGCCCCCTGGGAGGTGCCGGAGCTGGATGTTCCGGCGGCACTGTAACACCCTCATTTTCATGCATAATGCATTGCATACATCCTCATACATGTTTAATATTAAGCCATGTAAAAAGGAACAAGATTAAAATGAATTTAGGCTTAATCTGGAAGTTTAAGTCTCTCAGAGTACGGACTTGTCTCGTCTAGCACCAGACTAGTTCGGTATTCCCTTTAAAAGTTCGGACTAGTCCTTTATCACCATGGACTTTGTCCTATCAGCCTTACTGGACCAAAATGTACTAGTCCTTTATGACACCGGACTTGTTCGGTCAACCTTCCCACAAAACTTCAGACTTGTCTGAAAACACCTAATTTAGTCCGATCCAACCCCGGACTTATCCGGTATCAACACCGGACTAGTCCGAAGTCCCTTACTATACTAGAATGGACTAGTCCGGTCCCTATTGTGAACTAGTTCGGCCTTCGGAAACCAATTCGGGTTTTTTTATTTCTCCACGATTTGTTTTTGGGTAATTGCCAAATTTGGGCCCAAGAACTTCGTGTCCAACCTCAGAGGGGCCAAAGTAGACCCCATCTCGGCCCTTATACGTCCCCCTACCGAATTCCACTTTGAATCCACCCCCAAACCCTAACCTCTCCACCCTATATAAACAACCCAATACCCTCTCACCTCTCCCTCAAGATGGAAACCCCTGCTGTCACTTTTGCATTGCGCCGTCGTTAAGATCAAGTCCAGAAGCAAGGAGAAGGGGAGAAACATGAAGGACCAGTCAAGATCAATCTTCATCGGTTCCTCGACAATCGACGTTCTTCATGCAAGTTCTTCATCAACTCCTCTCCATCAAGCCCTAATTGCCAAGATCCAAAGTCTCACGTCAAAACCTTGATTTTTAGATCTCCAAACACATGGTACACCCTCTACATCCAAGTTTCTACGTAATTCAACCCCAAATTCTCGCAGATCAAGAAAACCCTAAAAATCCAATTCTGTCCAAAGAGACTAGTCCGGCCTTTGAATCTGAACTGTGCTGAATTAATTCCAAATCAACACAAATCAATTCCAAATTTTTTCAAACTTGTTGAAAACTATTGGAACTAGTTAGTAAACATTAATAGCAACTCATTAACAAGTTTTACCTCACAATTGCATTAATCAAGCATATCATGGCATATTAAGTACTATATGAGCATTAATTGATTGAATTGTGTATTTTGCATGTTTGTCGCTCATAATAGAAGGAATTACCATAGAGAGTGCTTTTGAGGACCTGCATATTGAGTACTATATGAGAATAGATTGAGAATTGTGTGTTTTGCATGTTTGTCGCTCGGAATAGAAGGAATTGCTGTAGAGAGTGCTTTTGATGACCTGCAGAACCAGAACTACGAAGCTTTCGATCCAAACCAAGCTCAAGAGCAAGGCAAGTGTCCTTGACCATATTGATCCTATTTTAAAGGTTTTGTTTGCAAAATTGCATGCTTGTGTTGAAATTGACGGGAAAACCCAATTGTAAGAGTTTACTAGTTTTGTATGGCCACCCTTGTCGCTTGAACACTATGTAGAGAGTCGGGAAGGGTATTTTGCACTTTTTGCTTCGCAATACTAAGTTGGGTTTGGGAAACAATCACATGGCTTAATTGAGAACTATTGAACATGTGAATGATGATAATTGGTAATATTGACCCTTTAGCAACATGGTACCTAGGGATCTAAGCAAGTTGGTAATGTGGAATGGGTTGGACTGTTTTGGTGGTTTTGCTTGCTTTAGATCTAAGGACCGGTTCGTGGAGCGACCATCCAGGATTTACAGTGCCACCACAGGGCCAAGTATGGGTGCGGCTTAGCTGACTAATTAGTTTTGATCATTAAGAATGCTCGGGGAAGGGGTAGTTGGATTAGGTTTGTAGAGATTGGTGGGACTATCCTGAGATCTGAATGCCTCAAGAGGGGGCACTTGGTTGGATGTGCTCAGTTGGAGACATCACCACCGGTGAAACCTCAGTGGGGTCTAAATAGGCTAGTAATCAATTTGTAAAGGCTATTTTATGATCTCTTGGCCACACATCTAAGAAAGTATGAGACGACATAATTGAGATTCCTTAGTCATTGAAAGGTGATGAAATCACGAACTTGTGGATAAAGTGGTACAACCTCTGCAGAGTGTGTCTAAAACTATCATGATAGCTATGATCCCGGTCATGAGCAACTTGGACCCTCACATGATTAGAATATGGACTTTAACTTGGTTTAATGGCTGGAAGTGAATTGGAAATCAATATTGGTTAATTAACTAGCTTTGGTACATGAAATTGATGAAATTGAGATAAATGAGCAGTTGTGTGTTGAATATGGATTATTATTGCTGAAATTGGTTATTTAAGTTGGAATTGATTATTATTTGGATTATTTGGGAAGGACCTCACTTAATAATCATATAATTTCATTCTCAACAATTTTCATGTACTTTTGAGCAATTAGCCATTGTTTATCATCGTCCTTTGTTTAAGCTACATGTCATACTTTCCCACACTTGCTGAGTATGACAAGTGTCCAACCTTGCTATTCCCCCCACCAAATCCAGATGTAGATGACCAGGTGGAGTACCAGGAGGTTTTTGAGGAGTACTAGGCGCATGTTACCGTCAAACCTGCCTGTAGAGTTTGGAGTAATTAGTGTTTAGTTTTCTGCTATAGGTTCATTAGAACTTGTATTCGAGACTATTTGGTTTGTAATAAGGTACTATTATTAGTATTATTATTCAATACATGGTTATTATCTGTTTATCGATTGTGAATCACTTGTGTATGTGTGTTAAACATCCTGGACACACATATACATTACACTTGGTTCATTTTCGGAACCGGGTGTCACAATTTGGTATCAGAGCCGTGTTTGATCGTAGGACGCATGCCTAGTTAGAATGGACACCACAAATCACTTAGGAATTCTTTCCTATTCAAAAATTTTCCTGTTTTGCACTATTTTCCTCCCACTAGCTATATAATGCAGGAAAAACAGCGTTTTTGCTGCTTCTGCTGCAATTTTTGCTATTTCTGCATCTTTTTGAGCAAATGCACATCCTCTCATCTTGATTTATGGCTGCTGCAATTTCAGAACTGATATTTGTGTTTTCCTCTATTTTCTTATGTTTTCCTGTAGATGGCTCACACCAAGATGACAGCCCGCAAGAGAGCTCGTTTGAAACCCCTTGGAAGCAAGCTTAGGCCTCGCAAGGAGTAAGAAATGGAACCAGCCCAAGAGGAGGAAGAAGTGAATTCTCCCACAAAAGAAGTTGAGTATGAACACTCCAACGCGATGGAGGAAGACCCTGAAATGGTGGAGTCCTATGACGATGAGGAAGAGGAAGATTCGGAGATGGTAGAAATCTATGGAAGTGAGGAGAGTGAAGATGAAGTCCAAGATGAAGAGGAACCAAAAGAGGAGGACCCTGCTGCACCAGAAGAAGTACCTGAAGCCCAAGGGAACACATCGCAGCCAAGTGAAGCTAGGAAGGAGGACAAATGCATAGTTTACCGTGATGCTCAAGAATTCTGTTCTGACGGCACTGATGGAGGTTTTGCAACTAGGCAATTGAAGGAGTTCCTTGATTTATGCAAGATGCACCCGGAGTACAATGTCAAGAGGATTCCTCGCCATGGACGTGATGAATGGAGGGATCAAGTTACTATTCTTGCTGGATATGAGGTGGTCACCCGACACTTTGCATCCACATGGAGAAGCACCAGGGAGCAAGCTATTGATGATGTCGCTTGGGATGCACTTACTAGATTGTGCCACACCTATCGAGAGCAGATTGGAGGTACTAGCTTTGCGCTGCACCCACAACGCAAGAATGGAACAAGGGAAATCTTAAGGCCGTGGGATGGAGCTCAAGTCAGTTCTTGTGCCATTGACAGATCTCGGGCAGTATTGGTGAACTTGGGAATCGCTATGCTGATGTTATAGAAGAGATTTGTTACCTCCGTAAGAGGCTATTCATCATGGAGAAGCAAGAGGAAGTTCGTGTCACTGTGGAGGTCAATGGTGTAGCAACCTCTCCAGCACCTACGTGGACACCCAACTCACCCTGGCGCGCACCCATGTATGCTTTGCCACAGCCGTCGCCTTCGCCACCTCATGACCAAGACAGCCACGGCTCACACAATTAGGTCTCCTATATAGAAGTTAGAAAATCGCTTAGATCATCTTAGTCATGTTTAGTGTTGGTGTGCTGAATTTTCTTGGTGTGTGCTTGTGCCTGTGTGCTTTGTGCGAGTTGTGGGACGTTTAGCGTTTTGTCCACATTCACACGTAGTAGAGTGGTGTGGGATCATTGTCCACATCCTCTAATAGGGATTTTAGTATTAAAAAGGATTTGTTAGTTACATATACCTTGATGCATATAGTTGAGGTGTTTCTTTTCAAATTCTAAATTCTTCTGTATCTACTATTCTTTCACCAACAGATGTCGAGGACATAACCAGAGGAATGCCAATGGTGAGGAGGAGAGCAATGAAGCACCTCAGAACAACCAGGGACCCGCCCAGAGAGCTATTAACCTTGAGCAGCTATTGCCTATGCAGAACCAGCTCATGCAAACCATGATACAGACTATGGGACAGCTACAAGCTGGCAACAACAATCAGCCCCATATGCCACCACCGCCACCACCCCCGCCACATCACAACTGGTTGGGAGAGTTTATAAGGACCAGGCTACCTACCTTTGCTCAAGCCATAGATCCAATGGAAGCTAATGACTAGCTGAAGTCTATTGAGAAGAAACTCGCTATTGTCCAGTGCAGCGACGGAGAGAAGGTTCTTTTTGTCTCACACCAGTTGATGGGAGCTGTTGTAGATTAGTGGGAATCTCTATGCAATGCCCATGAAAACCAAGAGACAATCACCTGGGCTGAATTCAAAGAGAAGTTTTGTTCTCACTATGTGCTAGAGGGAGTTATGATACTAAGAAGGCGGGAATTTGAGAACCTCAGACAAGGAAGGATGAGTGTGAGTGGTAACACCCTCATTTTCATGCATCATGCCCTACATACACTCATATACATGTTTAACATTAACCCACAACAAGAGGAATGAGTTAAAAATTGATTCGGAGCATTTAAAATTGATTTGGAACAAAACCGCACTTAAAATGCAGGAAAGTGCGGACTAGTCCGATTTTGCTGAGGACTAGTCCGATTTCTCTCTGACTAAAAATGGACTTGTCCATTTTTGCTGCGGATTAGTCCAATTTTGGCTCTGGAAACTTTCGGACTTGTCCGATTTTGTGTGGACTAGTCCGATATTCCATGAATCCTTGAAAAATTGCTAAGTCCTTGGACTATTCTAGACTAGTCCGGTGTTCCAGCGGACTTGTCCGTTTTCCTCTCTGTTCAAAGTCGGACTTGTCTGATGTTTGGCCAGACTTGTTCGATTTTCTCTCTGGACGACTTCAGACTAGTCCGGTCCTTTCCGGACTTGTCCGATATTTCGCGACTCCGAGTTGATCTTTTGTTTTACGACTTGTTTCTTGGGTTTCACGTTAAGTGGGCCTAGGGATGTCGTGCCTAACTCTTTTATAGCCCATGTGGGACTCTAAAACCGGCCTCTACTCATCCCAAACTCGAAATCCATCTAACCCTAGCCTCCACCTCTATATAAACAGCCCCACCGCTTGGATTGACATCTATTTGCCACTTTTCCACCCACCCAAACCCTAGTTCATGGGGAGCCACCATCAAGGAGGGAGGAGAAGATCCCAAGCAAGAAGAAGAAGAGGAGTAAACGAAAAAAGGATCAAGATCTCCACCAAGTTTTCGTTCTTCATCACCAATTCATCCCCAAGTTCATCACCAACCCTAGATCACCAAGATCCAAGTGCTACCTCCAAGTTTCTTGATTCATTGGAGTCCTAAACACTTGGTATACCTTCTATTCTCTTTTCCTTACATGAATTCAACCCCTATTCTCTTAGTTTACGTCGATCTAGAAAACCCTAATCTGCTGATCTCGCAGAGGGCGGACTTGTCCGGTCCCTAGCGGACTAGTCCGATCTTCCTGGTTAAATTGTGTTGAATTGACTCTAAAATTTGATCTAATCGAATCCAAACATGTATAAACTTATTAAAAGCTATTAGAACTAGTTAGTGATCATTAAAAGCAATCTAGTAACAAGTTCTACCTTGCATTTGCATCAATCATGCATGTCATGTCATATTGAGTAATGTATGTGCACTCTTTGATTGTGTTTCTTGTCTTGTATGTTTATTTTGTGGATTAGACGGATTTGCGCTAGAGAGTGCTGCGGAGGATCTACAGCACCAAGAGTTTGAAGGCTTTGATCCTAATCAATAGCAAGAGCAAGGCAATTGTCCTTGAAGCATATTGATCCCGTTTTTAAAATAAATGTTTTGTTTGCAAAACTGCATGCTTGTGTCAAATTGATGGGAAATCCTATAGTAGGAAGTTTACTAGAATTGTTTAACTATCCTTGTCACCTGGAATTCATGGTAGAGAGTCGGAAAGGGTATTTACCTTTTGCTTCGCTTAATCAACTGGGATGGGAAACAACAATACCACTCACTTTAATTATGCATGAATGAGATTATGGCTAACATGAATTGGTTAAATCTGATATGGTAATGGGTGATCTAAGAAAGCCTGGTATGTGGATGGGTTGGATGTCATGGTGGTTTGCTTGCTTTAGATCTAAGGACCGGTTCATGCGAGAATAAGTCAGGACTACAGTGCCACCGTGAGGCCAAGTATGGGTGCGGCGTAGCTGATTAATTAGGGCTTTGCTAGTGCTGTTTGGACCATTGTGGATGCTCAGGGAAGGGGTAGTCGGTTTGGGTTTGTTGATGATTGGTGGGACTACCCTGGGATCCGAATGGCTCAAGAGTGGGCCCTTGGTTGAAGATGTGCTCAGTTGGAGGCATCGCCACCGGTGAATCCTCAGTGGGGTCTGAATAGGCTAGTAATCCTTTTGTAAAGGCTATTTTGTGATCTCTTGGCCACACACCAATGGAAGTGTGTAATGTGACCGACGGGTCATGGGCATAAGGGAGGTTCTTAGTCATCGAAAGGTGATGAAATCACGAACACGTGGGTAAAGTGGTACAAACTCTGCAGAGTTAAATAAAACTATCATGGTAGCCGTGCTCCCGGTTATGAGCACCTGGACAACTTCCATGATTAGAGGGAAATTGGAATTTGGGATGGTTATGGATTTATTTCTGGTATTGAATATGGTTATTGGCAAATGGTGAAATCTGGAATTATTGATGAAGATGGTAAATTGTGGATTGGTATTATGATATTACTTATGATTATGATGGGTTTATTTCACATACATGTAATATATTGCTTTTCAAATGTTTTAATGTACTTTTCAGCACTTAACCATTATTATTGTCGACATTTGAATCAGCCACATGTCATACTTTCCACACTTGCTGAGTACGACATGTACTTACTCTTGCAATCCCCCCCCCCCAACAGTTGCAGGTCAGGATTGGGAGTTTAATGGCGATAATGCGGAGTTCTAGGCCGTGTCTGCTGTCAGCTTCGCCTGTGGTGTTTATTGGAGCTGCGCTATCCCTTATGCTTAGTTTGCTTAGTTGCTTAATTAGTTTATTTCCGCTGCATTAGTTGAACTTGTCGTTAATATTCATTAGAGCTTGTATTCGAGGATAATATGGTTTGTGTAATAAAACTTGGTTAATTAATATTGTTCTGTGGTAATTTTCTGTATACTCTTTTGTGATTGCACTCGTGTATGTGTGATGAACATCCTGGGCACACATATGCGTTAGCTTGGTTCATTTTTAGGAACCGGGTGTCACAGATTGGTATCAGAGCCACAGGTTGACTATAGGATGTAGCCTAGATAGAATGGAAACTTTAGAGCACATAGGATCACTCAGGAATCGATGTGTTTTTGCTTGGTGTGCTGTTGCTATATATATTGTTTGCTTTTGTGCTTAATAGAGGATTTTGGGGTGCTTTAGCATTGCCATGTCCACCTAGGCTAGTGTAGCTAGCTGTTTAGTTTCATATCCCTTGACTTGGGGACGTTTTCTAATTCTTACCTATTGCTTTTCTTCAGATGGTGAAGACTCGCAACCAGAGGGATGGCAATGATGAGGAGGAGAACAATGGAGTGCCTCAGAAGAACGTTGGACAAGGATCTACTCAGGGAGCTATCAACATTGAGCAGCTATTGGCTATGCAAAACCAGCTCATGCAGACCATGATACAGACTATGGGACAGCTGCAGGCTGGCAACATCAACAATCAGCCCCACATTCCTCCACCGCCACCCCCGCCTCCTCATAACCGGTTGGGAGAGTTTATGAGGACTAGGCCGCTGACCTTTGCTCAAGCTGCTGACCCTATGGATGTGGATGATTGGCTCAAGTCCGTGGAGAAGAAGCTAGCTATTGTCCAATGCAGTGACCGGGAGAAGGTCTTGTTTGCTTCTCATCAACTAGTTGGAGCAGCTGCGGATTGGTGGGATGCTTATTGCAATGCTCACGAGAACCAAGAGAGAATTACTTGGGCCGAATTCAAGGAGAATTTTCATTCTCATTATGTGTCGGAGGGTGTTATGATCTTGAAGAGGCAAGAATTTGAGAATTTAAGGCAAGGAAAATCAAGCGTGAGTGAATATCTCAATAAGTTCACTCAACTCTCAAGGTACGCGCCTGAGGATGTTAGTCGGGACAGCCGGAAGCAATACTTGTTCATGAGGGGCTTGAACAATGAGATCCAAGTGCAACTACTCAATTGCGATTATGCCAATTTTCAGAAGCTTGTGGACAAAGCAATTGTGGTTGAGAACAAGATCCGTGAGATGGAGCAAGAAATCAAGAGGAAGGCGCCATATCAAGGACAACAACAAGGAAGTAATGTGCGCCCTCGCCTTGAACCATCCAATGCGCCCTATTACAGCTCCTCTATTCCTGCTCAGCGCCCTGGTTATGAACCACGCCCAACTCAGTTTGTGCAGCAGCGCCCTGTTATGCAAGCACCTAGGCCTCCAATGCCTTATGCGCCTCGTGCTAATTTTCCTGGTGCTAATGTTCAAAACCAAGCTCGTCCCAATATTTCTGGTGGAGTTAAGAAGTGCTATACTTGTGGAGAAGCTGGACACTTTGCGCATCAATGTCCTAAGTCAGGCCTTGGTCAAGGAAGCAATGCACCGAGGCAAAACCCAAGACCCAATGGAGGACAACCACAAGGGAACCGTGGAGAGCAGAATTTTGCTTGTGGCAACGTGAACCATGTCTCTACGGAGGATGCTCAACAAGCGGATGACGTGGTCATTGGTATGTTTCTCGCCAACTCCAACCCCACGACTATGTTATTTGATTCTGGAGCATCGCATTCATTCATTGCATCAAAGTATGTTGCCAAGTATAGTTTGCCTATCTCTCATATGAAGTTTACTCTATTGGTTAAGTCTCCTGGAGGAGAGATGAGGACAAATATAGTATGTCCAAAATTAAGCCTTAGAATAAGGGGGTAGACTTCTCCGCCAACCTCATTGTTTTGGATTCGCAAGGATTGGACATTATACTTGGTATGGACTGGTTGAGGAAGCACAATGGAGTTATTGAGTGTGCCACGAAGACGGTGAAGTTGACCAACGAAGAAGGGATCACCGTAGAATTTGAAGCATCTCAAACCGCACCGAAGCAATTGGAGTTGAATCATATGGACGGTGCCGCAATTGAGCAGATTCCGGTGGTGTGTGAATTTTTGGATGTCTTTCCAGACAAGTTGCCAGGTATGCCACCTGATCGAGACATTGAGTTTGTTATTGATTTAATACCTGGAACTGCACCTATATCTAAGAGGCCGTATAGGATGCCTCCTTTGGAATTAGCGGAGCTCAAGAAGCAAATTCAAGAGCAACTAGAGAAGGGTTTTATTCGCCCTAGCTCTTCGCCTTGGGGAGCGCCCATTCTATTTGTGGACAAGAAGGATGGATCCCAAAGGATGTGTGTGGACTACCGAGCTCTCAACGAGGTAACAATCAAGAATAAGTACACCTTGCCACGTATAGAAGACTTGTTTGATCAGATGAAGGGTGCTTGTGTCTTCTCTAAGATTGATTTGAGGTCGAGATACTTTCAAATGAAGATTAGACCATTGGACATACCCAAGACAGCTTTTAGGACACGGTATGGATCTTATGAGTACACCGTGATGTCTTTTGGATTGACAAATGCGCCTGCCTACTTTATGTACCTCATGAATAAGGTCTTCATGGAGTACTTGGACAAGTTCGTTGTGGTGTTTATTAATGACATTATGATCTACTCGAAGGATGAGAAGGAACATGAGGAACACTTGAGACTTACGTTGCAGAAATTGAGGGAGCATCAATTGTATGCCAAGTTCAACAAGTGTCAGTTTTGGTTGAAAGAGGTGTCGTCTTTGGGTCATATAATCTCGGGAGGAGGATTATCGGTTGACCCCGGGAAGGTGAGAGACGTGTTGAAGTGGGAACCGCCGCAAAACGTCAAGGAAATAAGAAGTTTTCTTGGGATGGCCGGATATTACCGTCGGTTTATCAAGGACTTTTCCAAGATAGCCAAGCCTATGACGGAGTTGCTAATGAAGGTCAAGGCTTTCCATTGGACTGAAGCTTGTCAAAGTAGTTTTGAGGAGTTGAAGAAGAGGTTGACAACAGCCCCAATTTTGGTATTGCCGGACGTGAGCAAGAGTTTTGATATTTATTTCAACGCATCGAGACAAGGGCTTGGATGTGTATTGATGCAAGAAGGTCAATTGGTCGCCTATGCATCAAGACAATTGAAGAAACATGAGCAGAATTACCCCACACACGATTTGGAACTCGCGGCCATGGTACACGCATTGAAGATTTGGAGGCACTATATTCTTGGACATAGGTGTGAAATTTATACGGATCACAAGAGTCTTAAGTATATTTTCACGCAAACGGATCTGAACTTGAGGCAACGAAGATGGTTGGAGCTCATCAAAGATTATGATTTGGGGATCCACTATCATCCGGGAAAGGCCAATGTAGTGGTCGATGCCTTGAGTAGAAAGGGAGTAAGTCACCAACTCACAGTTCGAGAGTTACCATTCGAGTTATGTAAGGAGTTTGAAAGGTTGAACCTTGGATTTGTAAATGAGACGGAGATGATGGAGTTAAACCCAACCTTGGAGCGAGAAATTCGAGAAGCACAAACCACAGATGAGGAGATCAAGGAAATCAAGGAAAGGACCGAAGAAGGGAGAGAATTCAGATTTGATGAAGGCGAACATGGTACCTTATGGCTTGGAAAGAGGATCGTTGTGCCTAAGGTGAAGCATATTCGGGAGACAATATTAAAGGAGGCACATGACTCACCGTACTCGATTCACCCTGGTTGTACAAAGATGTACAAAGACTTGAAGACTTGCTATTGGTGGGATAGCATGAAGAAGGACATAGCTGAATACGTAGCATTGTGTGATGTGTGCCAGCGAGTCAAGGCAGAACATCAAAGGCCAGCTGGATTATTGCAACCATTGAAGATTCCGGAATGGAAGTGGGAAGAAATTGGAATGGACTTCATAGTTGGGTTACCACATACTCAGTCCGGGTATGACTCAATTTGGGTAATTGTGGATCGCTTAACCAAGTCGGCTCATTTTGTCCCTGTGAAGACCAAATATACAGCTGCACGATTGGCCGAAATATACATGGAGCATATTGTGTGTCGACATGGAGTTCCGAAGAAGATAGTCTCGGATAGAGGTTCTCAATTTACCTCCAGATTTTGGCAAAAATTGCATGAAGCTTTGGGAACGAGGTTGAATTTTAGTTCAGCATATCATCCTCAAACGGATGGACAAACCGAGAGGACCAATCAGATTTTGGAGGACATGTTAAGAGCTTGTGCTTTAAAGCATGGGAAAAGTTGGGACAAAAGCTTGCCATACGCGGAATTTTCATACAACAATAGTTACCAAGCAAGTTTGAAGATGTCACCATATGAAGCACTTTATGGGAGGAAGTGTAGGACACCTTTATTCTAGAATGAGGCAGGAGAAACTCAAGTATTTGGACCAGAAGTGTTGCAAGAAGCCGAAAAGCAAGTCCAAATAGTTTGTGAAAACTTGAGGGCTGCCCAATCAAGGCAAAAAGGCTATGCGGAAAATAGGAGAAGGAAACTAGTCTTTGAAATAGGAGATTTTGTTTACCTCAAGGTGTCACCAATGAGAGGTCATAAGAGGTTTAACATAAGAGGAAATCTAGCACCTCGTTATATTGGACCATTCAAGATTTTGAACAAAAGAGGAGAAGTAGCGTACAAGTTGGAGATGCCAACTCATCTTTCGGATGTCCATGATGTCTTTCATGTTTCCCAGCTCAAGAAGTGCTTGAGAGTACTGGAAGAACAAGTGCCAATGGAAGAATTGGAACTAGAGGAAGATTTGACTTATGCCGAACAACCGATCAAAATCTTGGAAATCAAGGAGAGAGTCACAAGGAACAAGGTTATTAGATGGTGTAAAGTTCAATGGAAGCACCACACCGAAAAAGAAGCAACGTGGGAATTGGAAGATGATCTCAAGAAGGAATTTCCCTATCTTTTCTCTCCCGCGTCGAATCTCGAGGGCGAGATTCATTTTAAGGGGGGTAGGTTTGTAACACCCTCATTTTGATGCATCATGCCCTACATACACTCATATACATGTTTAACACTAACCCACAACAAGAGGAATGAGTTAAAAATTGATTCGGAGCATTTAAAATTGATTTGGAACAAAACCGCACTTAAAATGCAGGAAAGTGCGGACTAGTCCGATTTTGCTGAGGACTAGTCCGATTTCTCTCTGACTAAAAACGGACTTGTCTGTTTTTGCTGCGGATTAGTCCGATTTTGGCTCTGGAAACTTTCGGACTTGTCCGATTTTGTGTGGACTAGTCCGATATTCCATGAATCCTTGAAAAATTGCTAAGTCCTTGGACTATTCCGGACTAGTCCAGTGTTCCAGCGGACTTGTCCGTTTTCCTCTCTGTTCAAAGTCGGACTTGTCCGATGTTTGGCCAGACTTGTCTGATTTTCTCTATGGACGACTTCGGACTAGTCCGGTCCTTTCCGGACCTGTCTGATATTTCGCGACTCCGAGTTGATCTTTTGTTTTACGACTTGTTTCTTGGGTTTCACATTAAGTGGGCCTAGGGATGTCGTGCCTAACTCTTTTAGAGCCCATGTAGGACTCTAAAACCGGCCTCTACTCATCCCAAACTCGAAATCCATCTAACCCTAGCCTCCACCTCTATATAAACAGCCTCACCGCTTGGATTGACATCTATTTGCCACTTTTCCACCCACCCAAACCGTAGTTCGTGGGGAGCCACCATCAAGGAGGGAGGAGAAGATCCCAAGCAAGAAGAAGAAGAGGAGGAAACAAAAAAGGATCAAGATCTCCACCAAGTTTTCGCTCTTCATCACCAATTCATCCCCAAGTTCATCACCAACCCTAGATCACCAAGATCCAAGTGCTACCTCCAAGTTTCTTGATTCATTGGAGTCCTAAACACTTGGTATACCTTCTATTCTCTTTTCCTTACGTGAATTCAACCCCTAATCTTCGAGTTTACGTCGATCTAGAAAACCCTAATCTGCTGATCTCGCAGAGGGCGGACTTGTCCGGTCCCTAGCGGACTAGTCCGATCTTCCTGGTTAAATTGTGTTGAATTGACTCTAAAATTTGATCTAATCGAATCCAAACCTGTATAAACTTGTTAAAAGCTATTAGAACTAGTTAGTGATCATTAAAAGCAATCTAGTAACAAGTTCTACCTTGCATTTGCATCAATCATGCATGTCATGTCATATTGAGTAATATATGTGCACTCTTTGATTGTGTTTCTTGTCTTGTATGTTTATTTTGTGGATTAGACGGATTTGCGCTAGAGAGTGCTGCGGAGGATCTACAGCACCAAGAGTTTGAAGGCTTTGATCCTAATCAACAGCAAGAGCAAGGCAAGTGTCTTTGAAGCATATTGATCCTATTTTTAAAATAAATGTTTTGTTTGCAAAACTGCATGCTTGTGTCAAATTGATGGGAAATCCTATGGTAGGAAGTTTACTAGAATTGTTTAACCATCCTTGTCACCTGGAATTCATGGTAGAGAGTCGGGAAGGGTTTTTACCTTTTGCTTCGCTTAATCAACTGGGATGGGAAACAACTATACCACTCACTTTAATTATGCATGAATGAGATTATGGCTAACATGAAGTGGTTATATCTGATATGGCAATGGGTGATCTAAGCAAGCTTGGTATGTGGATGGGTTGGATGTCATGGTGGTTTGCTTGCTTTAGATCTAAGGACTGGTTCATGCGAGAATAAGCCAGGACTACAGTGCCACCACGAGGCCAAGTATGGGTGCGGCGTAGCTGATTAATTAGGGATTTGCTAGTGTTGTTTGGACCATTGTGGATGCTCGGGGAAGGGGTAGTCGGTTTGGGTTTGTTGATGATTGGTGGGACTACCCTGGGATCTGAATGGCTCAAGAGGGGGCCCTTGGTTGAAGATGTGCTCAGTTGGAGGCATCGCCACCGGTGAAACCTCAGTGGGGTCTGAATAGGCTAGTAATCCTTTTGTAAAGGCTATTTTGTGATCTCTTGGCCACACACCAACGGAAGTGTGTAATGTGACCGACGGGTCATGGGCATAAGGGAGGTTCTTAGTCATCGAAAGGTAATGAAATCACGAACACGTGGGTAAAGTGGTACAAACTCTGCGGAGTTAAATAAAACTATCATGATAGCCGTGATCCCGGTTATGAACACCTGGACAACTTCCATGATTAAAGGAAAATTGGAATTTGGGATGGTTATGGATTTATTTCTGGTATTGAATATGGTTATTGGCAAATGGTGAAATCTGGAATTATTGATGAAGATGGTAAATTGTGGATTGGTATTGTGATATTACTTATGATTATGATGGGTTTATTTCACATACATGTAATATATTGATTTTAAAATGTTTTAATGTACTTTTCAGCACTTAACCATTATTATTGTTGACATTTGAATCAGCCACATGTCATACTTTCCACACTTGCTGAGTACGACATGTACACACTCTTGCAATCCCCCCCCCCCCCAACAGTTGCAGGTCAGGATTGGGAGTTTAATGGTGATAATGCAGAGTTCTAGGCCGTGTCTGCCGTCAGCTTCGCCTGTGGTGTTTATTGGAGTTGCGCTATCCCTTATGCTTAGTTTGCTTAGTTGCTTAATTAGTTTATTTCCGCTGCATTAGTTGAACTTGTCATTAATATTCATTAGAGCTTGTATTCGAGGATAATATGGTTTGTGTAATAAAACTTGGTTAATTAATCTTGTTCTAAGGTAATTTTCTGTATACTCTTTTGTGATTGCACTCGTGTATGTGTGATGAACATCCTGGGCACACATATGCGTTAGCTTGGTTCATTTTTCGGAATCAGGCGTCACAAGTGAATACCTCAATAAATTCACTCAATTGTCTTGATATGCTCCAGGGGACATCAGCACTGATAGCAGGAAGCAATATTTGTTCATGAGGGGACTCAACAATGAAATTCAAGTTCAATTGCTCAATACTGATTATGCAAACATCCAGAAGTTGGTTGACAAGGCCATTGTGGTTGAGAACAAGATTCGGGAGATGCAGCTAGACCACAAGAGGAAGATTACATATCAGGGACAGCCGCAAGGAAGCAATGTCAATCCTCGCTATGCATCACCTGTTGCACCCTATCATAACCCATCTGTTGCTGCATACTGCCCGGCTTATCCACCGCGACCGCAATAGCCAATGCAGTAATGCCCATCCATGCAAGCACCTCGCTTACCTATGCAGCCTGCGCCACGCCCAAATACGCATGCATATGCCCAGAATTAGCCTCACCCTAACTTTGCTGGCGCCACAGGTGGAAAGACTTGTTATGCTTGTGGTCAAACAAGACACTTTGCAAATCAATGCCCAAGATCAGGTTAGGGTCAGATGAACAATGTTCCAAGGCAGAACCCAAGGCCCCATGGAGGAGCAACTCAAGGCAACCGTGGGCCCCAAAATTTCGCTCGTGGCAAGGTGAACCATGTATCGGCAGAAGTGGCCGACCAAGCCGAAGATGTTGTGGTTGGTATGTTTCTCGCAAACTCCAACCCCGCGACTATACTGTTTGATTCTAGAGCATCGCATTCTTTCATCTCATCAAAGTATGTTGCAAAGCATAGCATGCCCATATCATACCTGAAGTTTACTTTATTGGTTAAATCTCCTGGAGGAGAGATGAGGACAAATATAGTATGTCCAAAAGTAAGTATTTCCATAAAAGGGGTAGAATTCATTGCCAACCTTATAGTCTTGAACTCACAAGGATTGGACATCATACTTGGAATGGATTGGCTAAGGAAGCATAACGGAGTAATTCAGTGTGCTACTCGGACAATTCAATTGACAAATGAAGAAGGAGTCGGTGTAGAGATCAAGGTAGTTCAGCTGACGATCGAGAAGGCAATGGTAAATCATGCAAAAGGAGTGACCTTGGAGGAGATTCCAGTTGTTCGAGAGTACCCAGAAGTGTTTCCTGAGGAATTGCCAGCTATGCCACCTGATCGTGACATCGAGTTCGTCATTGATTTAATATCTGGAACTGCACCAATAGCAAAGAGGGCATATAGGATGCCTCCTAAGGAATTAGCAAAGCTCAAGAGGCAGATTCAAGAGCAGTTAGAAAAGGGTTTTATACACCCAAGCTCATCGCCATGGGGAGCCCCAGTGCTCTTTGTAGATAAGAAGGATGGGTCCCAAAGAATGTGTATGGATTACCGGTCTCTCAACGAGGTGACAATCAAGAATTAGTACACACTACCCCGCATTGAAGATCTGTTCGACCAGATGAAGGGAGCCAGAATATTCTCTAAGATTGATCTTCAGTCGGGATATTTACAAATGAAGATTAGACCATCAGACATACCTAAAACAGCTTTCAGGACACGATATGGATCTTATGAGTACACGGTCATGTCATTTGGATTGACTAATACACCTGCATACTTCATGTACCTTATGAACAAGGTTTTCATGGAGTACTTGGATAAGTTTGTGGTAGTGTTCATCGATGACATCATGATCTACTCAAAAAGTGAAGAGGAGCATGAAGAGCATTTAAGGCTGGCTTTGCAGAAATTGCGAGAGCACCACTTGTATGCCATGTTTAACAACTGCCAATTTTGGTTAAGGGAGATATCATTCCTAGGCCATATCATATATGGAGGAGGAGTGTCAGTCAACCCAGGAAAGGTTAGAGACGTGCTAAAGTGGGAACCACCACAGAATGTGAAGGAGATAAGGAGTTTTCTCGGAATGGTTGGATATTATTGTCGGTTCATCAAGGACTTTTCCGAGATAGTGAAGCCTATGACTGAGCTGTTGATGAAGGAGAAGCCTTTCAAGTGGACTCAAGCTTGTCAAGACAGCTTTGAGGATCTAAAGAAGAGGTTAACAACAGCACCTGTGTTGGTATTGCCAGATGTGAGCAAGAGCTTCGACATCTATTGTGATGCTTCAAGACAAGGACTTGGATGTGTATTGATGCAAGAAGGTCGAGTAGTAGATTATGCATCTAGGCAGTTGAAAACATGAGAAGAACTATACTACACATGATCTCGAACTTCTAGCTGTAGTGCATGCATTGAAGATTTGGAGACATTACATTCTTGGTCATAGATGTGAGATTTATACGGATCATAAGAGTCTCAAGTACATATTCACTCAGACGGATCTAAATTTGAGGCAACGAAGATGGTTGGAACTCATTAAGGACTATGATGTGGGAATCAACTATCATCCAAGAAAAGACAACGTAGTGGCTGATCCCTTGATTCGAAAAGGTGCAAGCCACCAGCTCACCGTTAGGGAATTGCCACCCGAGCTATGTAAGGAGTTCAAAACGGTTGAATCTTGGATTTGTAAATGAGATGGGAGCGATGGAAGTGAATCCAACCATGGAACAAGAAATTCGAGAGGGGCAGACAAAAGACAAGAAAATCCAGGAAATCAAAGAATGGACCCAAGAAGGGAGAGAATTCAGATTTGATGAGGATGACCAAGGTACTCTATGGCTTGGAAAACGGATTGTTGTGCCTAATGAAAAGATTCTCCGACAGTTGATATTGAAAGAGGCACATGACTCACTTTGTTCTATCCATCCCAGTTGTACTAAGATGTACAAGGACTTGAGGACATGCTACTGGTGGGATGGTATGAAAAGGGATATAGTGGAATATGTTGCATTGTGTGATGTGTGTCAACGAGTCAAAGCTGAACATCAAAGGTTAGTTGGATTATTACAGCCATTGAAGGTTCCAGAATGGAAGTGGGAAGAGGTTAGTATGGATTTCATAGTTGGCTTACCTTTCACTTCGGCTGGATATGATTCGATATGGGTCATTGTGGATCAGTTGACGAAATCAGCGCATTTCATTCCTATCAAAACTACTTATAGTGGAGCCAAGTTGGCAGAACTGTATATGGGAAGAATATTGTGTTTACACGAAGTGCCCAAGAAAATAGTGGCTGATCGAGGTTCTCAGTTTACCTCGAGGTTCTGGCAAAAGCTGCACGAATCAATGGGGACTCAATTGAATTTCAGTTCTGCATATCATCCTCAGACGGATGGACAGACTGAGAGGACAAATCAGATTTTAGAATACATGCTAGGAGCTTGTGTGCTAAAGTATTGAGGAAGTTGGGACAAGAGTCTGCAATATGATGAGTTTTCCTACAACCACAGCAATCAAGCAAGCTTGGAAAATGGCACCATATGAAGCCTTGTATGGAAGAAAGTGTAGAACACCCTTGTTTTGGAATGAGACAGGAGAAACTCAAGTATTTGGACCTGATGTGATCCAAGAAGCCGAAAAGCAAGTGCGGACTATCCGCGAGAACTTAAGGTCTGCTCAGCCAAGACAAAAAAGTTATGCGGATAATAGACGAAGGAGCTTATCTTTTGAGGTGGGAGACTTCGTATACCTCAAAGTGTCACCTATGCGAGGTCACAAGTGTTTTAATGTCAAAGGAAAGTTGGCACCTCGCTATAATGGACCATTCAAGATTTTGGACAAACGAGGAGAAGCGGCTTATAAACTGGAGATTCCCGCATATGTTTTGGATCTTCCTGATGTGTTTCATGTTTCTCAGCTCAAGAAGTGCTTGAGGGTACCAGAAGAGCACGTACCAATGGAAGGATTGGAGCTTGGGGAAGATTTGACCTATGCCGAGCAACCTGTCAAAATTTTGGACACCAAGGAGAGGGTCACAAGGAACAAGGTGATTCGATGGTGCAAAGTGCAATGGAAGCATCATACAGAATCGGAAGCAATATGGGAGCGAGAAGATGATCTCAAGAAGGAACTTCCCTATCTCTTTCCTTTCGCGTCGAATCTCGAGGGCGCCATTCATTTTAAGGGGGATAGGTTTGTAACACCCTCATTTTCATGCATAATGCATTGCACACATCCTCATACATGTTTAACTTTAAGCCATGTAAAAAGGAACAAGATTAAAATGAACTTAGGCTTAGTTTGGAAGTTTGAGTCTCTCAGAGTATGGACTTGTCCGATCTACCACTGGACTAGTCCGGTATTCCCTTTAAAAGTGCGGACTAGTCCTTTATCACCATGGACTAGTCCTATCAGCCTTACTGGACCAAAACAAACTAGTCCTTTATGACACCAGACTAGTACGGTCAGCCTTCCTGTAACACTTCAGACTTGTCCAAAAAGACCTAATTTTGTCTGATCCAACCCTGGACTTGTCCAATATCAACACCGGACTAGTCTGAAGTCCCTTACTGTACTAGAACGGACTAGTCCGGTCCCTATTGTGAACTAGTCCGACCTTAAGAAACCAACTCGGATTTTTTTTATTTCTCCACGATTTGTTTTTGGGTAATTGCCTAATTTGGGTCCAAGAACTTCGTGTCCAACCTTAGCGGGGCCAAAGTGGACCCCATCTCGGCCCTTATACGTGCCCCTACCGAATTCCACTTGGAATCCACCCCAAAACCCTAACCTCTCCACCCTATATAAACAGCCCAATACCCTCTCACCTCTCCCTCAAGTTGGAAACCCCTGCTGCCACTTTTGCATTGCGACATCATCAAGATCAAGTCCAGAGGCAAGGAGGAGGGGGGAAACATGAAGGACCAGTCAATATCAATCTTTATCGATTCCTCGACAATTGACGTTCTTCATGCAAGTTCTTCATCAACTCCCCTCCATCAAGCCCTAATTGCCAAGATCCAAAGTCTCACGTCAAAACCTTGATTTTTAGATCTCCAAACACATGGTACACCCTCTACAACCAAGTTTCTACGTAATTCAACCCCAAATTCTCGCAAATCAAGAAAACCCTAAAAATCCAATTCTGTCCAGGGCAGACTAGTCCGGACTCTGAATCTGAACTGTGCTGAATTAATTCCAAATCAACTCAAATCAATTCCAAATTTGTTCAAACTTGTTAAAAACTATTCGAACTAGTTAGTAAACATTAATAGCAACTCATTAACAAGTTTTACCTCACAATTGCATTAATCATGCATATCATGGCATATTAAGTACTATATGAGCATTAATTGATTGAATTGTATGTTTTGCATGTTTGTCGCTCATAATAGAAGGAATTACCATAGAGAGTGCTTTTGAGGACCTACAGAACTAGAACTACGAAGCTTTCAGTCAAAACCAAGCTCAATAGCATGTCAAGTTTCCTTGACCATATTTTGTTTGCAAAATTGCATGCTTGTGCTGAAATTAATGGGAAAACCCAATTCTAGGAGTTTACTAGTTTTGTATGGCCACCCTTGTCGCTTGAACACTATGTAGAGAGTCGGGAAGGGTATTTTGCACCTCTTGCTTCGCAATACTAAATCAGGTTTGGGAAACAATCAGATGGCTTAATTGAGAACTATTGAACATGTGAATAATGAGAATTGGTAATATTGACCCTTTAGCAACATGGTACCTAGGGATCTAAGCAAGTTGGTAATGTGGAATGGGTTGGACTATTTCGGTGATCTGTTTGCTTTAGATATAAGGACCAGCTCATGGAGCGACCATCCAGGATTTACAATGCAACCACAGCGGAAAGTATGGGTGTGGCTTAGCTGACTAATTAGTGAATTGCAAGTACTGTATGGACAATTAAGAATGCTCGGGGAAGGGGTATTCGGATTGGGTTTGTAGAGATTGGTGGGACTACCCTGGGATCTGAATGGCTCAAGAGGGGGCCCTTGGTTGAATGTGCTCAGTTGGATACATCACCACCAGTGAAACCTCAGTGGTGTCTAAATAGGCTAGTAATCACTTTGTAAAGGCTATTTTTTGATCTCTTGGCCACACACCTAAGGAAGTGTGAGACGACATAATTGAGATTCCCTAGTCATCGAAAGGTGATGAAATCACGAACTTGTGGGTACAGTGGTACAACCTCTACAGAGTGTGTCTAAAACTATCATGATAGTTGTGCTCCCAGTCATGAGCAACCTGGACCCTCACATGATTGGAATATGGACTTTAACTTGGTTTAATGGATGGAAGTGAATTGGAAATCGGTATTGGTTAATTAAATGGCTTTGGTACATGGAATTGATGAAATTGAGATAAATGAGCAGTTATGAGTTGAATATGGATTATTATTGCTAAAGTTGGTTATTTGAGTTGGAATTGATGATTATTTGGGTTATTTGGGAAGGACCTCACTTAATAATGATAAAATTGCATTTTCAACTGTTTTAATGTACTTTTGAGCAATTAGCCATTGTATATCATTGTCCTTTGTTTAAGCTACATGTCATACTTTCCCACACTTGCTGAGTACGACATGTGCTCACCCTTGCTATTCTCCCCACCAAATCCAGACGCAAGTGACCAGGTGGAGTACCAGGAGGTTTTTGAGGAGTACTAGGCACGTGTTACCGTGAAACCTGCCTATGGAGTTTGGAGTCATTGGTGTTTAGTTTTTCCGCTGCTGTTTCATTAGAACTTGTATTCGAGACTATTTGGTTTGTAATAAGGTACTATTATTAGTATTATTGTTTGAGACATGGTTATCATATGTTTATCAATTGTGAATCACTTGTGTATGTGTGTTAAACATCTTGGGCACACATATGCATTATGCTTGGTTCATTTTCAGAACCGGGTGTCACAGACGCCCACAATCAATGTGAAGAATGTCAACAACGGGCCCCCTTGGGAGGTGTCGGAGCTGGATGCTTCGGTCGCGCCCACCGTCAACACGAAGAACATCGATAGCGGCCCCCCTGGGAGGTGCGGGTGTTGGATGCTCCGGCGATGTCCGCCATCAACGCGAAGAGCGTTGACAACGAGCCCTCTGGGAGGTGCCGAATTTAGATGCTCCGGCGGCGCCCACCATCAATGTGAAGTATATCGGCGACGGGTGAAGACGCAACTTCTTGAGAAAAAAAGTATCTGGTCTTGGCACGCCAAATGTCAAAGTATTCTTGCGACACTTCCCCTGGATCTGCTTTGAGAGAAGCCCGCGGATATTCTTCATCGGCGGGGGCTTAGTCCTCAGGTGAGGCTACGCATATGAAAGATGGGAGACGATGGTTTTATGTGGTTCGAACCGCCAAAGCATAACACCCTACTCCACAGTGTGTGTGTTCTATTGCTTGAGAGTCTAAGCTGTGGATCTGAGAGTTCAAGTGCACGTGTTAGTCTGAGCAGACCAGAGAGGATCCCTAGTAACGGGTGCTGCTTGGTCCTTTTATAGTCAAGATCGGACAACTTACAAGTGGGGTCTAGGGCCCAACAGGTGGCCTAGATGTGATCTTATCTTGTAAAAGATCTAAGGCTTCTTGCGTACATTGCCTCTGACCACGACTTGAAGACCTGCCGTCTTGTCGTGTTGGATGCGAGTGGCTATGCATGGTCGTTGATGATGGTAGGGAATGTCATGTCCATCTGTCTTGTCGCCGTAAGCTACCCACTTGGCGGACTGGGGTAGGCCTGCGGCGCCTTCACTACGATGTGATTGGATGCAGCAGTACCTAACAAGGAGCGTGCGCTGCACCTGTACGCCTGGGGAAGGCGCATGCCTTCAATGCGCGATTGGACAGGGCGTGCCGCCCTTTACTCTTTGGGGCCCACAACCCATTGCAGGTCGTGGAACACATGGCAACTCTGGAGCCCACCTTTGTGGGAGCAAGGGCCCAGAGCCGTAGGAAGTGTGGCACCTCCGGAGCCCTCCTCGGCAGGAGCAAGGGCCCGGAGTCAGAGGACGCAAGGCAGCGCTGAAGTTCGCCTTAGCGGGGAGGCCGAGTCCGGAGCTTCTTCTAGCTTGTATGTCTTGATGGTTCTTAACACCACAGATCATCTCTCAAAAGAGATGATGTTCGTAAGCGCACGGAAGATACTGTTGTAGCATTTCACCCATGAGTATTTGCAAGAGTATCGTATTTATCCCAAAGTAAGGCAATGAAGTAAAGTAAACACTACTCTTATTATCAAGCTATGGGATACTAATCAATTATCAAGACAGGGGTAAGTTGATAATATGGTTAGTATGACACATAACTAATCAATCTATTCTAAAGTGTAAATGGGTCCTAATGGAGATTAGACTAAGAGTTGGGGAGTTACTCCTACAATGCTTCTAATATACATATACATAGTCTAGGTTAGGTACTAATGTGCATGTCAATGGTGACTCCTTATGCTAAGTTGTTCAACATATCTGGCATAGGTTTACTCCTAGCAATATTAGGACAACTCCTGCAAAGAGCACGTGGCATAGCCGGAAGTGGAGGATTACAAGGACAGATAGGGTTTTCACCACCTACTGCATACCTCTTCAATCCGTGGGTCTACGAGACATCCAACATTACTTAACTATCCTAGCACCACGCTAGCATATTAAGTAAATACCTTAAGAGTCATGACACAAGCCATATTAAGGCAATGACTAACCTAAACATTGTTGAACCAATGTTGAGACATAGCAGAAGTTATTCATATCAACATGATCATATCATAACTAATTAGACTATAGTGGGGGTTTGTAGTGTTTATGATGATAGAATAATATTGTTATGGCATAATCATAAAGACTACTCCTACCACATACATGGGATCCACAATCAAATAAGAGACGTTTCATCCAGGTATATGAATAAAAGAAGACTAAAGATAATATCTTTATTATGCATAAAGTCACAAATATAAGAAAAGATACATAAGTTGTATCTTTCCAAATTTGGACATGGGACTAGAGGCTCTTCTCTACAGCCTAACCTTAGGAGAGCAAGTGTATACAATAGAATGATGCTCAAGTGGTATGTGTTGAAGTGAGAGGTGAGGAGTCCGATTTATAGTTGGAGAAGGGTCAGTTCCCAACACCAAAAGCACGTGAATCAGTCTTCATCGTGACCAGGGCATCACAGGGAGTTGCCACGTGGAAGCTGACCAAGTTTTGCGCAAGTTTTAGTGCGGTCGAACCACCACTTCGGCCAAACATAAAAGTGGAGTAATTCCACTATGCTTCCTCGAGGTGACCTCCAGTGGGTCTCATTGACTAATATGAGTGATACACTGTTGGGTGACCTTGGATACTTATGTTTGTGGGCCATTTGATCCATGTGGTGCCACATGTCGATGCTTGATTGTCTGGGATGATATTTATAAGATCTATCCCCTTGTTTCATCTCAATTCTATATAAAATACATGCATGCACCAATTTCTCCAAGTACATGTGGAACTGGGTTATTTCTAACTATGATATGGGTAAGAAATACTCATTCGTTCACATAATTGAGTTATATTGATGGTTGAAATTGGTATATAACGACTGTCAACAAACTCCCCCAAGCTTACCCTTTGTTCATCCCGAAGCAAAGATAAAGACTTAGGTTGTTTATTAGGAGTTGCTACAATGTCCTATTTTGCAAAAGTACCAAGTGCACAACAAAATATTCTACCTTGCATTAAATAAATTGGCTATGGTACCTCACCCTTTTTCTTAGTCTTTATGGGGCGTATGCCTCATCCTTTTCTTGGGTGTTGAAGGACAGAACAGCAAAATGAGCATGCCTCACCTAATGTATGAGTTCCACTCAAATTTTTGGAGAATTTCAAATGGTGTTTGGATTTAAGTTCCTCAAATGATGCACTCAATCACTCCTATGTGGGAAGTGGTATTTGTATCATCACCAAGGCAATGCCTTTCTTGTCCTACATCTAAATAAGGCCTGTATGTGGAGCTTGGTACGGATTAAGAGTAATCATATTTGCAACACATATATTGCTAAGTTAAAAGAGTAAGCCTTAGGAGAAAACAAATCATACTTTTGATTAAGATTTTTGCAAGTGTGATGGAATATTTGTGGAGTAAGAATATGAAGATGACTTGTATGCACTCTCTTTTTGTGAGGATGAAACATGGCTACTTATTCTCCCTTTTTTCCTATTTTTCTCACACTCTTGTACATGAGCACGCATTTTGTTTTTCTTGTAGCCATGTCTTCTACTCCTCTTTTCAAATAATTTTGAGAGAGTATTATGCATGAAAATCATGGAGTATCTTTTTTGTGGTGGAATGGTATGATAGAATTTTGCTAACTTCTAGTGTAGAAGTTTAGCATGTGCACGTGTAATCTTTATCATAAAAGCATGAAAAGATTTTCATATAGGTCTATACTAGTTTGACCAAGCTCAATGTGAAGGCAAATAGCATATGCGTAAGGTTTATCTAATTCAAATCATGATATGGCTTTGGTAGGAATCTCTATCAAATGAGGAACTCTCATTTTAAAATTTCTCTGTGAAATCAAGTTTCACTTTCAACTAGGATATTAGCAGCTCTTATCACTATATCATATCCCACAACAACCTAGAATTGGACTTAGCTTTTGCTACTCACAATTTTCAAGTTTAGGCAAGAATATTCTAGGCCAGTAAACCTAATACTTGGAGAATACTAAGTTGTATGCAAGGGACTAGAGAAAATAAAACGGAACAACTATTCATCATTTCAACTTATGCAAAGTAAAAATATTCTTACCGCACATTCTTTATTTTATTAACCTAACATATGCTACGTTACTCCTTAGCTAAGGTACAAAGGAGTGACTTGTACCCTACATGTATTGAGTATGATCCGTTATTCTTTGGCTATGGTACAATATACCTATAACCACAAAGGGATTATGTGCACTCAACATGGGTTGAGTGTGATCCATTGTTTCTTGGCTAAGGTATAAAATATCTTCTAGCCACATAGGAACAACTTGCACCCAATATACATTGGATATGATCTTATCATTCCTTGGTTAAGGTGCATCATACCTTTTAGCCACAAAGAAATAACTTACACCAAATGATGGTGGCAATTCCCTTGAGCTTGAATGAGTGCTTAGAATAGTTGAGAGCATAGTGCTCTCACATATTCGTAGCAGCCCATTGGTTGCTCATGGAGGGTTTCCATGTTAAATCTTCGGCCTCGTATAGTTATGGTTGACCTTCGAGCTTAATTTCTTATAGGTAGAACCATCCTAATTTACTTCTTGGCCTAGAGATGTTGAAATGGAATCCTCTTAGGGTTTCCGACAATCGGATCTTGAATGTATGCATAGTAATATTACTCCTACAAACTGCCTCTCTATGATAGAAAGGGATGTGTCAAAGTGTGCGATCAGCACTTCCCCCGGTACTACTTAATTCGTAGCCCACGGAGGTTCTTGATTGGTTGGGGCGTGTGAGATTTGGACAAGATGATGACACAAGAGATTTATGTGGTTCGGGCTGCCTCAGCGTAACACCCTACTCTACGGGTTGTATGGTATATATGAAAATGTGTGGCACTGTGAGCGTATGAGCTTGTACGCCTGTATCGTGCGATGCAACCCTTTTATAGTCTAAAGACTGGCCATTGCATCACTTGTATGGCCTAACATGTGGCCCTGGTGTAGTTAACTGTCTCATACATGATCGCTGAATATTAAGTGTGGTTAATAGGGTGATAACGCACCTTAATGATGGTGTTACCCCTATTAACATTCTACTGATCGTGTGTCATTAATACGGCATTAATGACACATAATCAGGTCTTGTAACTGATGCTTTAACTATCCTGTGAAGGTTTGAGCCGTTGGACATCTCTCTGTCTCCCGTTGAAGTCCTAGTTTTGAAGGTTCGACATGTGGTGGCTCCGGAGATTCCCATCGTGGGGAGACTGATCCGGAGCCACTATACACGTGGTAGCACTGGAGTTTCCCTCTACTGGGGGTTAGGTCCGGGGTCACTGACACATAGCAAGACCGGAGCTTCCTATGAAAGGTTTTAGGTCCGACTTTGTGACACATGTGTCAGTGTCGGAGCTACCCAAACGAGGGAGGTGGGTTTAGCACTGTGTAACATGTGTGGCCTTCAGAGGTCTTCAACATGAATGGGAGAAACTCCTTAGATTTTCTTGCGGTATCATGGGGTACCCGGTACACAGGGTACTGACAGTAGCCCCTGGGCCCACCTCCAGGAGAAACCCTTTAGGTTAAGTTATTCTACCGAAGGTGGGGCCATCTTTGATTCCTGTGTTGCGGCTTCAAAGGTCTTCTGATGTATTGTTGGGGTGATGCTCCATGGTTAAACCATCGCCACGTGGCTTATTTTGAATATAGCATGTGAGATCTTTGTGTGCGGATCTCACGCAATTGAAGGTCGCCGGTTCCCAATGCACAAACCGTATCGGTTCCGCACGCCTTGTCAGGCCGCCGCCCTCGGGCTTCCAACCTCCCATCATGACAACGGTTCACCTGGGGCAAAAGCTTCGGATTTTCCGCCAAATTTGACCCGGGCCCATTCGTCATTGGCAAGGTAGATTTTTGAGAGCGTAACGTCGGTTGCATTGAGGTTTCCATCCAAGCGTTGCGGAGGCTTACTTAAGAAGGAAAGCCCACACTGTTTGAGGACTCTTCATGCTTTCAATCGAACTTGCGCTCAGAGCCTCCCAACCCTCGCATAGCCTTCCAAATTTTGCTCCACTTTGCCGCGATGGAGTTGGGTCTTCCCCGCAGCAAGGTCAAGACCAACGAGGAGATGGCGAGTGTCTGGACCTACATGGGTTGGTCCAGCGACTCCTGCAACAAAGACATCCGCTTCGGCAAGCTCCCCTTCAAGAAGGAGCGCATCGGAGATATGGTGTACTTCTCAGCGTACGCCATGGTGGGTCTTATCCCGCCTTTCTCAAGCTTCCTCCTGATGTTGCTGGATTTCTACGGCCTCCAGCTTTACCATATTGGCCCCCACTCCCTCTTGCTAGTGGCGACTTTCATCCACTTCTGCGAGATATGGGTGGGCGTGCCTCCCTGCGTTGAGCTGTTCTGAACCTTCTTTACGGTCCACACCACCGGCAAGGGGACGGAGCTCATCAGCTTCTACTATTTTGTGAAGCGGAAGAATTGCCCCTTCAAGTACTTGAAGTCCTTCCCCTCCGGCAGGTGGGATGATTGGAAGAAGTATTGGGTGGTCATCACTATGGAGAGCATGAGAAACTGGAGCTGCCCAAGGGCCTTCCCAATGTCGACACCGATGCCTGGAACGTAGTTCCGGAGCTGTCGAATGTATACAAGCCCATCCTGGAAAGGATCGAAGAATACATAGAGGGAGGAGTGACCCCCCAAATGGTCTTCGGCAATTTCTTGGTGAACAGGTGGGCCCCGCTAAAGACTAAGGAATGGCCCGCATGGGCGTTCAATAGTGATATGGATCATGACCGAATTGAAGTCAGTTTGAACACCAACTTAGATGATGAAGCTTTGAAGATCCATCTCAAAAAATTTCAAAATGGGGGTATCTCCCGTGATGCCCTGACTCCGTCGGCTGCCTTTTTGCCTATGAACATGGTTCCGGAGGTCAGCAGGGAGATCCGGAGGAGAATGCCAGCATTGGACGACTTGGCCATGGTCGAGGGGCTTTTGAGAGGGTGATTACCCCTGCCGCGATCCAGAAAGTCGATGACGCCGGCAAGGGCAAGGGTAAAGGCCAGGAGCCAGCTGAATCCTCTAGCCGGAAGAGAAAGTTGACGCATGCTGACGGGAGCCACATCAGGTCAGCTCCGACTACAACTGCTCCTTCTCCCCGGCAAGGTAGATCTTCGTCGGCCATGCCTCCTCCGGCGCAGGCATCCTCAAGGGGCACCAACTCCAACAGATCAACCCCAGCTTTGGTACCAGCTGTGGGCTCCGGGTTTAGAGGTCCTTCCCAGTCGAGGGAGGTCCCAGCTGAGGCGACGCCGAAGACAGTGACAAGTTCCAGACAGCAATCCGGAGCTTTGACCACGCCGACCGCAGCGGGCTCTTGCTCCGATCGCCCAATGAAGAAGTTTTGCGCTAGTTGGAGCGGTAACCATCCAAGGTAGACATTGCGTCCTTACCTTGAGTTGCTGTTTTTATTTTTCTTCATGTATTGAATCTTTCAATTCTTTGATTGTAGAACAACAAAGAAATGCTCGGAAGCTCCGACTCCCACCCCAGCAACTGAGGCTGTGTAGGCGAAGGTTCCAGCATCGATCCCTATGCCTCCCCAAGTGTTGGCTGAGGTCACGACAGCTCCGGCGTCGGCCATCGTGGATCTAGATCTTGAAGAGACACCAGAGGCGCCTATGGTAGCACCAGACCACGGGGGAGACATTTATGAAGACACATCGGCAACAGTAGCGTAGGTGGCTGAAGCTTCGATGCAAGACACGAAGATGGCAGAAGCTCCGGCAATTGAGCCGGAGGCAACCGAAGCTCCGATGCTTGTGGTGAAAGTCATTGAAGAGCCGGCAATCGAGCCAGAGGTTCTTGCACTCGTGGCCTTTGTGTCAGAGATAGTAGAAGCTCCGTGAAAGTGCATCTAGGTTCCCCGTGGGTTTTGGATGATTGATGACGACAATTAAGTCGCTAATGAGCTCAACTGATCTTAACACAGGTGTGGACTCGATCGGAGACGCAAACCCTCAAAAAGGAAAAGGAAGGAAACGGAGTCGACTCGAAGCGTAGAAACTAGGATTTCTAGCGTGTTGAGTTAGACTAGCCGTAGAAATAGGAGGGTGTGTGCGTAAAGTGCAAAGAGATCAAAGTAGGAGCTCAAGAGTGCTGTTTTAGGTAGAAACCCCATTTAGAGTTGGAGTTAGAGTAGTCTGGCAGGAAGGTCGGACTAGTCCGCCTGGTTGGCCGGACTAGTCCGCTCCTGGCCAGACTAGTCCGTTTTCACTCGGACCAGAAGGTCCTGTGTGACTTCGGACTAGTCCGTAGTGGGACGGACTAGTCCGTGGTACCCCTAGGGTGAAGATTCTGGACTAAGTCCAGGAGAGCGGACTTGTCCGTTTTGGGGCGGACTAAGAGGTCCTGTGTGAGATCGGACTAGTCCGTCCGTGGGCCGGACTAGTCCGTATGGCTAAGTGCAGAAAGGTTTTTGCGACTAAGTCTGGGAAGGCCGGACTAGTCCGCCCATGGGGCCGGACTAGTCCGTGGTCTTCAGACTAGTCCGTTTTCACACAGAACAAAAGGTTCTGTGTGAGATCGGACTAGTCCGGTGAGGGCCGGACTAGTCCGTTTTTAAAGTTACCGTTTGAATTTGAAGTTTGGCGGGTAGTGTGACGATTGCCGCTCAGTGCGACAGTTGTCGGGACCTGACAGAGGGGTCAGTGGTCCCCTAGGCCAGACTAGTCCGGGCTGTAGGCCGGACTAGTCCGCCCTTCTGCTGAAGTCAGCAGTATGGGCTTGGGACCTCTATAAATAGAGGTCCCCTGGGTTCTTTTGAATAGAACTCTTGAGCAAATAAGAACCCTAGCGCCGCCACAGCCAACTTGGAGCATTCTTAAGCCTCTTTCTTGCCTACTTTCCCTCTAAAACTAATTCTTGAGTGGATTAGGGTTTAGTGAGGTGAAGAAGAGGAAGAACATCGCGCTTATGCTCCTGGTTTGATCTCTTGCACTCATTGAGTCTTTGTGAGTTGTGTGTTGAGTGTGTTTCGTGGTGTTGATCACCTCTATGGTGTGGGAGCCTCAGATTGTGAGAAGCCCCAACGAATCTTGTATTTGCCCTTGTGATTAGTGGAGAACCAAGTTAGGCCTGTGCGGTAAACTTGGTGAGGGAAGGGTTGTTGAACCCGGTCCTTTGTGGACTCCTCAACGGGGACGTAGATTCTTGTGTGGAGTCGAACCTCGGGATAAAATCCTTGTGTCTCTGTGTTCTTCGCATTTTGTTTATCGAATATTTCGTTTTAGGGTTGCTAGTTTTGTCTTGTGCTTCACATTGCCATAATCTTGTTGAAACTTGACTCACTCTAGTGTTGGTAGTTGCTAAACTTGACATAAACATATCCTCACCTGTAGCCTCGAGAAAATCCCCTTAAAACTTGCTAGAAACACTTTTTAGGGTTCTTCACACAAGCTGACCGGACTAGTCCGCCCCCTGTGATTTAATCTCGTTTTATTAAGTCATTTGCAGGTCGATTAGCCTATTCACCCCTCCTCTAGGCAACTTTCAATTGGTATCAGAGCGGGACTCTCCACAAAGAGTCTAACAACTCGGAGAGATGGCCGGAGTGGTGTTTGAAGAGGTGTCGACCAATGATTCTCAACCGACACGTGAGGAGACAATGGCTTATCAAGACAAGCCAACCGATGATGAGGAGACTCGCCAGCTCAAGGCGAAGCTCCGGGAGAAGCTGAAGATTGCTGCGGTTGATCCGTCAAGCCCATCAAGTGGTAGTGGCAGAGTCAACTACAACCGACAAGGGTTCAACTATGAACACCTTGCCGCCAACAACCACTACCTCTCCATCCCATTGGCGAAACCTCCTCAATTCGATGGAACCGACTACAGGATGTGGAAGCACAACATGAAGATCCACCTCGTGTCACTCAGTCCGGCATTGTGGCAAATTGTCATGACCGGGGTGGAGATCCCGAAGGATGAGGACAACATCACACAAGAACAAGCCATTCTCATCCACCGCAACGCTCAAGCTGCGGGTGTGATCATCTCATCCCTCTCAAGAGATGAGTTCAACCGCATCGATGGTCTTGAGGTGGCCAAAGATATATGGGACACCCTCAAGATGGCGCATGAGGGAAATCGAGTGGTCAAGGAGGAAAAGATCGAGCTCATCGAAGGAGAGCTTGGGAGGTTCGCCATCATGGATGGTGAATCCCCCCAAGACATGTACAACCGGTTGAAGATACTCATCAACAAGAGCCGATCATATGGCTGCACCAAGTGGACCGACCACGAGGTGGTGAAGAGGATGATCCGGGCATTCATGCCTAGCAATGTCGCTCTTTGCTCCATGATTCGAGAAAGCCCGGGGTTCACTCAAATGACCCCGGAGGAGGTCCTTGGCAGGATCATCAACCACGAGATCATGGAGAAGGAGGCGCTCTTCTACAATGACCTTCAAAAGTTCACCGCCTCCAAGATGAAGAATGTTGCACTCAAGGCAACACCCTCTCTAAAGGAGCAAGAGGACAGCGATGAGGAGAGCCTCGACACCGATGAGGAAGAGGCCTTCTTCATCAACAAATTCAAGAGGATGATGAGGAGGAAGAAAGGCGGATACAACCATGAAGGCAAGGGGAAGAAAAGAGCAAGGTCCAAATCAAAAAGGGCTTGCTACAATTATGGCGAGTACGACCACTTCATCGCTGATTGCCCCCATGAAGAAGTGAAGAAGAAGAAGGAGAGCAAGCCTCAAGAGAAGAAATTATTCAAGAAGAAGAGGCCCTCCGGACAAGCACACTTGGGCAAGGAGTGGGACTCTAACGATGAGTCCTCCTCCAAAGAAGAAGAGGAGAAGATGGCTACCATAGCCATCGGGAGGAGCTCCAAGGGAAGCAAGCTCTTCCCCAACCTCAACAACGACTACAAACCTACTTGCCTTATGGCAAGGGAGGGAAGGAGAAAGGTAACATCTCATCCCTCCTCCTCAATCTCTTCTCAAGATGAATTTGATAGCGCTAGTGAGAATGAGCATATGTTTAAGGACATAAGCAAAAGCACCTTGCGTAGGATGAAATTGCTTATGGATGAGATCTTTGAGAAGGAGGATCTCATCAATAGACAAGAGGACATGCTCATCCTTGAGAAGAAGAGATGTCAAGAGCTTAATGAGCTCCTTGAGCTCGAAAGAGAGAAGAGCAGGGCATTGGAACACGAACTTGCTCTAAGCAAGAAAACGTGTTCAAGTCTTGAGGAGAAGTCAATTGAGCTCAAGGATGAACTTGGGAACTTGTCAAAAGTTAACAAGATCCTTGAGACTCAAGTTGAGTCTCTCAAGAACAATGTAGCCTCTTCCTCCAAGAGCTCAACCTCCTCAAAGGCCTCATCCAATGCAACCCCGCCTTGCAAGTGCTCTAACTTAATCCTTAAGCTTAAGGATGAACTCAACTTAGCGCAGGGCAAGCAAGCACCTAAGGGTGCCATCTTTGACAAGGAGAAGGTGGCGTATGCACGAAGTGCATACACCAACACAAGACCTCCCCATGTCAAGGATGGTCTTGGCTATACTAGAGGTGGAAGGCATAACGCCAAAACCTCCAAGTATGGCAAAGACATGATTGTCTTTGTTAAGGGGAGTTCATCCACAACTAAAAATGAAAAGAACTCACCCTCTAGCAACAAAATGCCTAAATCTGAACCGCATCCTCTATTCCATGAGTTTGATGCATCTTATGTGCTTATGAGGAACAAATATGGCAAAGTTTTTGCTAGATATGTTGGGCCACTCCGCAAGAGCCCCAAGCCTTGCGTGTGGGTGCCCAAATGCCTAACCACTAACGTGAAAGGACCCAACTCCGCTTGGGTACCTAAAAGGAAGGCATAAATTTGTTTTGTAGGCTTACTCCTCCGGCGGATCGAAATGGGTGTTGGATAGTGGATGTACCAACCACATGACCGGAGAGAGGAGCATGTTCATAGTGTATGAGGAGAACGAGGACCCAAATGAAGGAATCTTCTTTGGGGATAATAGCCAAGGGAAAGTCCTTGGCTCCGGTAAAATTGCTATCTCCTCTTTGCATTCTCTATCTAATGTTTTGCATGTTGATTCCCTAGACTATAACCTCCTATCCATATCACAACTATGTGATAAAGGATATAAGTGTGTATTTACTAGTGAGGGTGTGAGCGTTCTTAGAGAGGGTAATGACTCGATAGCCTTTAAGGGAGTGCTCAAGGGAAAGCTCTATCTCATGGACTTTACCACGGATAAGGCTCAACTTGACACATGCTTAATGGCGAAAGCCAACATGGGATGGCTTTGGCATAGAAGGCTAGCCCATGTTGGAATGAGGAACCTTCAAAAGCTCCTTAAGGGAGAGCACGTTCGTGGCCTAAAGGATGTGGTATTTGAAAAGGATAGGCCATGTAGTGCGTGTCAAGCGGGAAAGCAAGTAGGAGCTCAACACCCCTCTAAGAATGTCATGACGACAACTAGACCTTTGGAGTTACTCCATATGGATCTTTTTGGCCCCATTGCTTACATTAGCATTGGTGGCAACAAGTATGGTCTAGTCATCGTTGATGACTTCTCTAGATATTCTTGGGTGTTCTTCTTGCATGATAAGAGTGAAACCCCCGGTGTCCTCAAGAAATTCCTAAGGAGAGCTCAAAATGAGTTCACCTTAAGGATAAAGGCTATAAGGAGTGACAATGGCACTGAATTCAAGAACATGCAAGTAGAAGAGTTCCTAGATGAGGAGGGCATCAAGCATGAGTTTTTCGCTCCCTATTCTCCTCAACAAAATGGAATTGCCGAAAGAAAGAATAGGACGCTTATTGAGATGTCAAGGACGATGTTGGATGAGTACAAAACATCGGACCGGTTTTGGGCGGAAGCGGTTAACACCGCTTGCCATGCCGTAAACCGATTGTACCTTCATCGCCTCCTCAAGAAGACTCCTTATGAACTTCTCGTTGGTAAGAAACCCAATGTTTCTTACTTTCGTGTCTTTGGTAGCAAGTGTTATATCCTCAACAAGAAGCCTAGGACTTCGAAGTTTGCTTCAAAGTCCGATGAGGGTTTCTTGCTTGGATATGACTCAAACACTCATGCGTACCGTGTGTTCAACAAATCCTCCGGAATTGTTGAAATAGCACGTGACGTGGTGTTTGATGAAACCAATGGCTCTCAAGTGGAGCAAGTTGATCAACATGCCCTTGATCAAGAGGAACCTCCACTAGAAGCTCTAAGGAGAATGGCACTTGGAGATGTTCGCCCACAAGAACCATCTCAAAGCCCAAGTGACCATCGTCACTATGAAGTAGGTCAAACCCCCATCGGACAAGTTGGAGATCCACTAGATGCTCCCCAAAGTGATAATGGGAATGAAGATCAAGGGGGAGGCATGGATCAAGGGGGAGACCAAAGTGAAGAAGATGAAGCAAGTGGTTCAAGAGCTCAACCTCCGCATCCTCGTGTTCATCAAAGTGTTCAACGGGATCATCCCGTTGACAACATTCTAGGAGATATCACGAAAGGAGTAACAACACATTCACGTGTTGCAAACTTTTGTGAGCATTTCTCCTTTGTCTCATCCTTGGAACCTCATAAGGTTGAAGATGCCTTAAGAGATCCGGATTGGGTAGTTGCCATGCAAGAGGAGCTCAATAACTTTGAAAGGAACAAGGTTTGGGAGCTTGTCAAGCGCCCACAAGCTAATGTTGTTGGAACCAGTGGTTGTTCCGCAACAAACAAGATGAGCATGGTGTGGTAACTAGGAACAAGGCACGACTTGTGGCAAAAGGGTACTCACAAGTTGAAGGATTGGATTTTGATGAGACATTTGCCCCCGTAGCTAGGCTTGAGTCAATTCGGATATTACTAGCCTTTGCTACTCATCATGACTTCAAGCTCTACCAAATGGATGTTAAGAGTGCATTCCTTAATGGCCCAATCAAGGAAGAAGTTTATGTAGAGCAACCTCCGGGGTTTGAAGACCAAGACTATCCTAACCATGTTTACAAATTGCGAAAGGCTCTTTATGGCCTCAAGCAAGCTCCTAGAGCTTGGTATGAGTGCCTAAGAGACTTTCTAGTTGAAAATGGTTTTAGGATAGGCAAAGCGGATTATACCCTTTTCACAAAGCACTTCAACGAGGATCTTTTTGTGTGCCAAATATATGTGGATGACATCATATTTGGTTCCACAAATAAGGTGTTTTGTGATGAGTTCTCCAAGATAATGACGGAGAGGTTTGAAATGTCCATGATGGGTGAGTTGAAGTTCTTTCTAGGATTTCAAGTAAAACAACTCAAAGAAGGGACGTTCATAAGTCAAACTAAGTATACACAGGATATTCTAAGGAAGTTTGACATGGATAAGGCAAAACCCATCAAAACCCCTATGGGGACAAATGGACACCTAGATCTAAATGAGGACGATCCAAGTGTGGATCAAAAGTTATATAGGTCTATGATTGATTCACTTCTCTATCTTTGTGCATCTAGGCCCGATATCATGCTAAGTGTGTGTATGTGTGCACGCTTTCAAGCGGCACCTAAGGCTTGTCATTTGACCGCCGTTAAAAGGATCTTGATATATCTAGTACACACACCTTCCCTAGGACTTTGGTACCCCAAAGGATCTAAGTTTAACCTCATTGGATATTCCGATGCGGACTATGCGGGGTGCAAAGTTGATAGGAAGAGAACATCGGGTACATGCCAATTCTTGGGTTGATCTCTAGTGTCTTGGTCCTCCAAGAAGCAAAACTCTATTGCTCTCTCCACCGCCGAAGCGAAATATGTTGCAGCCGGAAGTTGTTGTGCACAACTTCTTTGGATGCGACAAACCCTTAGGGATTATGGGATTAACTTGCGCAACATTCCACTCTTGTGTGACAACGAGAGTGCCATCAAGATAGCCCATAATCCGGTGGAGCACTCTAGGACCAAACACATAGACATACGACACCACTTCTTGAGAGACCACTCAATGAAGGGAGATATTGTGATTTCTCATGTGAGGACGGAACATCAACTTGCGGATATCTTCACCAAGCCTCTTGATGAGAAGCGTTTCTGTGAGCTAAGAAGTGAGCTCAACATTTTGGATTCTAGGAATGTGGCTTAAACCACATTCCCCATATATTTTGAGCTATACTTCGAAAAACTCTTCTCTATCTTGATTTCTCTTCAAAACTATTTGAGAAAACTATTTTCTTAGAACATGATCATGGATTTGTCATATATTCCTCAATAATCATGTTTGTAATGCTAGTTGTCCAAAAGGACCGATAGTTTGTGGGAAAAATTCAAAGATATTGTTTTTCAGCCCAGTAGGACCGGACTAGTCCGCCCTTGTGGATGGACAAGTCCGAGTCCAGACTAGTCCGCGGCTGGTCCGCACACCGGACTAGTCCGCCCTGACACCGGACTAGTCCGGCCCTTGGGGACTTAAACCCCCCGGGGGCGGCCCAGACCCCTCCTCTCTCCTCTCACTCTCGCCTCTCTCTCTCTCTCCCGCGCTCAAGCAACCGCCCCGTTGGTGATTTTTCGCTCCAACCACCAAAACTCGCATCCAATCCGCACATTGAAGCCTTTAGGAGTGTGGGATCATTTCCCCGCACTTCCTCGACGCCTTCCTACTCCGATCTCGTCGATTTCTTCGGATTTGAGGAGGTATTTCCCTCCTTTTAAAAATTCCTCTCATTTTTTATTCTTGAAGTTTTTGATAAGAGTAAATTCATTGATGTTTCTCCATACATTCTTGCGATCATATTCTAGAAGTATTGCGCGTTGATTTGAAGATTTTTCGAAAAATCGTTAGGGTTAGGGTTCATCCTGTGCAACCCGGACTAGTCCGGCCCTGGCGGACAAGTCCGCCGTCGGACTAGTCCGCCCCTGAGGCGGACAAGTCCGTTTTGCACAGGGCAAACCCTAATCTTAGCTATTTCTTGAGATTCTTTCCGCAATATTTCACATCCTTGGTCTCTTATGTCCTCTTCTCGTTGTGTTTTCAGCACGATGTCTGATTTCGAGCGAAATCTTCCGAGTTCCAACCCTGCGGGTGAGGAGCACCGCACCAAGAAGAGGGGTGCTGAAGTGCCTCCCCCTCCTAGAGATCCCCGGGAGGCACGCACCAAAGCTCAAATCATCGAGGCAAGAACTAAGGTTGCCCTAATCGAGGCGCGGAAAGCAAAGAAAGAACGGCGGCTGAAGACACTTGAAGCTTCCAGAGTAGCCGCAACTATCTACAACAAGGACGAAGCCATTGCTCGTGCTACTGAAGACTCTCTCCGTGAGGCACGGAAGAAGAAGAGAGAAGATAGAGAGGCTCACAATTCCAGGGCCGCAGAGGCCAGTGCCCCAAGAGGAAGAAGCTTGTCACCATTGGCGAGAAGGCTAAGGGCAAGGAGCAAGCCCAAGTGGCTGTTGAGCCTAGGGTCGAGCGTGACCCTAAGAAGGGAAAGGCTCCAGCTCTAGTCGAGCCGAAGAAGAAAAAGCTAGCTGTCAAGGTGCCAGCCAAGAAGGCAGTCGGAGGGGTAGTAATCCGAGAGAAAGGGAAGGCCCAGGCCATTAGCCCTCTCAAGATGCACAGTCCAGCGCGAAACCCCAATAGGCAGCCCAACTTGGCTGCAAATGTGTTCAAAGGAAAGGGAGCTGAGAAGGCCAGGAGGCTCAGAGATGAGAATGTCTATAGGTTTGAGAGGTCCACCGCCGACCCTTGGTTTTGGTGTGACTTCCATTGCGATTACTATCGCACAGTCTATCAGGCAATGAAGAAGCCAGTGATCCAGGCTCAATGGGTGGACTGGGCCTATATGGCTAAGAAGAAACACGAGGCATTTGACGCAGTGATTGAGGCAGCTGAGCGCCACGGGATCAAAGACATTCTTGGATTCAAGTATGACTGGAATGAGGAGGTCATCGTACAATTTTATACCACAGTTCACTTCCACTCTCATGGCGACTGAGCCATCACTTGGATGACCAACGGTGAGTAGTACTATGCCACCTTCGAGGTCTTTGCTCAGGCTCTTGGACTGGAGAGTCACCTGGACCATGAGATCATTATCTCCAATCTCAAGGCTATGGACAGGGATGACATGAGCTACATGTACCCTCCTCACGTCCACTATGAAGCTGGATTGGCCAGAAACATCCTTCCCTTCTACAGCATCTTTAACAGGATTCTTAGGAGGACGGTGGCTCCTAAAGAAGGGGATGCGAGGATCATCCAGGGTCACCTCAGGTACCTGTTGGTTCTCATTGATGGACATGAGATGTTCAACCTTGTGGATTACATCTTCGATGATATCTACAACATCTCACACACACCAAACCGTGCCTGTGGCTATGCCCCTTACATAATGTGCTTGATAGAGAAGGTGTTCGGGCTCGTGTTTGTGAAGGACACCACTCACCAGCCTCTTCGACCCCAGATGCCACCTGCTGTCCCGACTCCTGCCCGGAGGAAGAATGCGGAGCCATCCTTCCGCTCCGAGGTGCCTTCTTTCGTTGCACCTCCATCTCAGCACTCGGCGGGCTCCTCTAGCAGTGGAGTCCTCAAGTTTCTTCGGTCCATCTTCACCTCGTGCCGCAAAGCCGAGGTGCGAGCTCAGAGGACTGAGCGGTACGTGAGGAAGATCTGCGACAAGCTCGAGATCCCGATGAGCCCTGAGGCCTCCGACGACGAGCTCACTCCGTACCCACTTCTCACCCCCGACGAGTTGACACTCTTGGGTGAGATGGAGGGTACCTCTGCACCGACCTCCGACGACAACGACGACAATGTCGATGATGATGAGGATGTCACGGACCCCGAGGCCACGGAGAGTGGTAGTGACGAGGACGAGGACGAGGACTAGCTTTTAGGTCCTAGTCCCCCTTCTTTTCCTTTTTGGTGCCTTGATGCCAAAGGGGGAGAGTTAGGGGGAGTTAATCTTTTGTGTGGTGCCTTTGGACTTGTCTTGTAATATATTTATGCTACTTGGATGATTGGATGTTTACTTTTGTGCAAGACATGTTACTATTGCTTAATTTCAATATGATGCTCTCATTGACTATCTTGTGATAATATTGATGTTCTTTCTATCTTGTCACATTTGTTGAGCACATCACGTAGGCACCCCACCATAATGTGTGTGGGTATGAAAGATCTCCTCCACCTCTTTTACATGTTGCATTCATTGAGGGGGGGTCTATCATACGCACACATGCTATGAAAACCAAATTTATACTCTTAATTGTGAAGGACTTGATGTGTTGTCATCAATCACCAAAAAGGGGGAGATTGAAAGTGCATCTAGGTTCCCCGTGGGTTTTGGATGATTGATGATGACAATTAAGTCGCTAATGAGCTCAACTGATCTTAGCACAGGTGTGGACTCGATCGGAGACGCAAACCCTCAAAAAGGAAAAGGAAGGAAACGGAGTCGACTCGAAGCGTAGAAACAAGGGTTTCTAGTGTGTTGAGTTAGACTACCCGTAGAAATAGGACGGTGTGTGCGTAAAGTGCAAAGAGATCAAAGTAGGAGCTCAAGAGTGCTGGTTTAGGTAGAAACCCCGTTTAGAGTTGGAGTTAGAGTCGTCTGGCAGGAAGGTCGGACTAGTCCGCCTCGTTGGCCGGACTAGTCCGCTCCTGGCCAGACTAGTCCATTTTCACTCGGACCAGAAGGTCCTGTGTGACTTTGGACTAGTCCGTAGTGGGACGGACTAGTCCGTGGTACCCCTAGGGTGAAGATTCTGGACTAAGTCCAGGAGAGCGGACATGTCTGTTTTGGGGCAGACCAAGAGGTCTTGTGTGAGATCAGACTAGTCCGTCCGTGGGCCGGACTAGTCCGTATGGCTAAGTGCAGAAAGGTTTTTGCGACTAAGTCTGGGAAGGCCGGACTAGTCCGCCCATGGGGCCGGACTAGTCTGTGGTCTTCAGATAGTCCGTTTTCACACAGAACAAAAGGTTCTGTGTGAGATTGGACTAGTCCAATGAGGGTCGGACTAGTCCGTTTTGAAAGTTACCGTTTGAATTTGAAGTTTGGCGGGTAGTGTGATGATTGCCGCTCAGTGCGACAGTTGTCGGGACCTGACAGAGGGGTCAGTGGTCCCCTAGGCCGGACTAGTCTGGGTTGTAGGCCGGACTAGTCCGCCCTTCTGCTGAAGTCAGCGGTATGGGCTTGGGACCTCTATAAATAGAGGTCCCCTGGGTTCTTTTGAATAGAACTCTTGAGCAAATAAGAACCCTAGCGCCGCCACAGCCAACTTGGAGCATTCTTAAGCCTCTTTCTTGCCTACTTTCCCTCTAAAACTAATTCTTGAGTGGATTAGGGTTTAGTGAGGTGAAGAAGAGGAAGAACATTGCGCTTATGCTCCTGGTTTGATCTCTTGCACTCATTGAGTCTTTGTGAGCTGTGTGTTTAGTGTGTTTCGTGGTGTTGATCACCTTTGTTGTGACGCCCGGTTCCGAAAATGAACCAAGCTAACGCATATGTGTGCCCAGGATGTTCATCACACATACACGAGTGCAATCACAAAAGAGTATACAGAAAATTACCACAATACAAGATTAATTAACCAAATTTTATTACACGAACCAGATTATCCTCGAATACAAGATCTAATGAATATTAATGACAAGTTCAACTAATGCAGCGGAAATAAACTAATTAAGCAACTATGCAGCATAAGTGGCAGGGTATGTATGCGCAGCTCCAATCAACACCACAGGCAAAGCAGACGGTAGACACGGCCTAGAACTCCGCATTATCACCATTAAACTCCCAATCCTGACCTGCAACTGTTGGGGGGGATTGCAAGAGTGAGTACATGTCGTACTCAGCAAGTGTGGAAAGTATGACATGTGGCTGATTCAAATGACGACAATAATAATGGTAAAGTGCTGAAAAGTACATTAAAACATTTTAAAAGCAATATAGTATAAGTATGTGAAGTAATCCCAACATAATCACGAGTAATATCATAATACCAAACTGAATTCATTACCATCATCAATAAGTCCAGATTTCACCATCGCCAATAACCATATTCATTACCAGAAATTAAATCCATAACCATTACCAAACCATAACCTTCCCAATTACCAATTTCCTTCTAATCATGGAAGTTGTCCAGGTGCTCATAACCGGGAGCACGGCTATCATGATATTTTTAGTTAACACTCTGCAGAGTTTGTACCTCTTTACCCACGTGTTCGTGATTTCATCACCCTTCGGCGACTAAGAACCTCCCTTATGCCCATGACCCGTCGGTCACATTACACACTTCCGTTGGTGTGTGGCCAAGAGATCACAAAATAGCCTTTACAAAGGAATTACTAGCCTATTTAGACCCCACTGAGGTTTCACCGGTGGCGATGTCTCCCGCAGAGCACATCTTCAACCAAGGGCCCCCTCTTGAGCCATTCGGATCCCAGGGTAGTCCCACCAATCATCAACAAACCCAATCCGACTACCCCTTCCCCGAGCATCCACAATGGTCCAAACAGCACTAGCAAAGCCCTAATTAATCAGCTACGCCGCACCCATACTTGGCCTCGTGGTGGCACTGTTGTCCTGGCTTATTCTCGCATGAACCGGTCCTTAGATCTAAAGCAAGCAAACCACCATAACATCCAACCCATCCACGTACCAGGCTTGCTTAGATCATCCATTACCATACCATGTTTAACCAGTTCATGTTAACCATAATCTCATCCATGCATAATTAAATTGAGTGATATAGGTGTTTCCCATCCCAGTTGATTAAGCGAAACAAAAAGGTAAAAACCCTTCCCAACTATCTACCATAAATTCCAGGTGACAAGGGTGGTTTAGCAAATCTAGTAAACTTCCTACCATAGGATTTCCCATCAATTTGACACAAGCATGCAGTTTTGCAAACAAAACATTTATTTTAAAAACAGGATCAATATGCTTCAAGGACACTTGCCTTGCTCTTGCTGTTGATTAGGGTCAAAGCCTTCAAACTCTTGATGCTGTAGAACCTCCGCGGCACTTTCTAGCGCAAATCCGTCTAATCCACACAATAAACATACAAGACAAGAAACACAATCAAAGAGTGCACAAATATTACTCAATATGTCATGACATGCATGATTGATGCAAATGCAAGGTAGAACTTGTTACTAGATTGCTTTTAATGATCACTAACTAGCTCTAATAGATTATAACAAGTTTATACAGGTTTGGGGTTGATTAGATCAAATTTTAGAATTAATTCAACACAATTTAACCAGGAAGATCGGACTAGTCTGCTAGGGACCGGACAAGTCCGCACTTGACGAGATCAGCAGATTAGGGTTTTCTAGATTGACGTGAATTTGGAGATTAAGGGTTGAATTCACATAAGGAAAAGAGAATAGAAGGTATACCAGGTGTTTAGAACTCCAATGAACCAAGAAACTTGGAGGTAACACTTGGATCTTGATGATCTAGGGCTGGTGATGAACTTGGAGATGAATTGGTGGTGAAGGACGAAACTTGGTGGAGATCTTGATCCTCCTTCGTTTCCTCCTCTTCTTCCTCTTGCTTGGGATCTTCTCCTCCCTCCTTGATGGTGGCTCCCCACGAACTAGGGTTTGGGTGGGTGGAAAAGTGGCAAATAGATGTCCAACCAAGGGGTGGGGTTGTTTATATAGACGTGGAGGCTAGGGTTAGATGGATTTCGAGTTTAGGATGAGTAGAGGCCGGTTTAGAGTCCCACATGGGCTCTAAAAGAGTTAGGCACGACGTCCCTAGGCCCACTTGACGTGAAACCCAAGAAACAAGTCGTAAAACAAAAGGTCAATCTCGGAGTCACGAAATATCGGACAAGTCCGGACAGGACCGGACTAGTCCAAAGTCGTCCAGAGAGAAAATCGGACAATTCTGGCCTAAAATCGGACAAGTCCGATCTTAGTCAGAAAGGAAAACGGACAAGTCCGTTTTTAGACAGAGAGAAATCGGACTAGTCCTCAGCAAAACCGGACTAGTCCGCACTTTCCTACATTTTTAAGTGCGGTTTTGTTCCAAATCAATTTTAAACTTGTTCCTCTTGTTATGGGTTAATGTTAAACATGTATATGAGTGCATGTAGGGCATGATGCATGAAAATGAGGGTGTTACATTTGTGGTGTGGGAGCCTCAGATTGTGAGAAGCCCCAACGAATCTTGTATTTGCCCTTGTGATTAGTGGAGAACCAAGTTAGGCCCGTGCGGTAAACTTGGTGAGGGAAGGGTTGTTGAACCCGGTCCTTTGTGGACTCCTCAACGGGGACGTAGATTCTTGTGTGGAATCGAACCTCGGGATAAAATCCTTGTGTCTCCGTGTTCTTCGCATTTTGTTTATCGAATATTTCGTTCTAGGGTTGCTAGTTTTGTCTTGTGCTTCACATTGCCATAATCTTGTTGAAACTTGACTCACTCTAGTGTTGGTAGTTGCTAAACTTGACATAAACATATCCTCACCTGTAGCCTCGAGAAAATACCCTTAAAACTTGCTAGAAACACTTTTTAGGGTTCTTCACGCAGGCTGACCGGACTAGTCCGCCCCCAGACCGGACTAGTCCGCCCCCTGTGATTTAATCTCGTTTTATTAAGTCATTTGCAGGTCGATTAGCCTATTCACCCCCCCTCTAGGCAACTTTCACTCCGGCCTCCATGTCGAAGTTGGTTGATGTTCCGGTGCCTGAGCTAGAGATGATGAGGTATCCATACGAAATTCTAGCATCTGCTCCGGAGGTGATAGCTCCGGAGGTGCCCATGTCCGTGTCGGAGCACCCAAAGGAGTTTGTGGCAGGCCATTAACCCGTCGAGCCAATGGTGGAAATTCCAGCGGGGGAGCCTTCGTCATCAGCTCTAGAAGTTGAAGTCCCTTCGGCAGGGCCTTTCTCATCAAGAGTCGAGGCTGAGGTACCTCCTGAAGGCGGCCCTAGTGCCGCAGGACCACAGGGGACCACGCTTGTGATGTGGGACCCAATTTTTGTTCTTGAAGACCCCCTGGAGCCAGCGGAGATGACCCCGGCAGGTCTGGAGCCTATGTCTATTGACAATGCATGCTCGATCCTCTAATAGGTCCAGCTCGCCTTCGACCACGACAGCAAAGTTCTCGAAGAAGAGCGCCACACCTTGAGGCGTTGGCACAACAGGCTCCACTTTGAGACCAAGCTTGCACAGACGAGGCTTGCTGATCAGAAGTAGTGGGTCGAGAAGGAGAAGGCTCGGATGGAATACTGGGGCAAGTTGCTGGAGGAAAAGGAGGCCTCCATCAGGGACCTCGACGCTAATTCTCTGGGGGTTCTCGAGCATGCCAAGAAAAGTAATGATGCTGCTGGCGAACGTCACGATAGCCTCAATACATTAAACAAGATTCTCCTGAAGCGCCGAGTGGACCTCGATGCGGCGGAAGAGAAACTCCTGGAACAGCAGGAGGATATTTTGAAAAGAGAGGAGGAGCTCGCCCAAAAGCTGACTCTGGGAGAGCAAAATTTGGCTGACTGCACCAAAAAGCTTGATGTGCAGAGCAATGAAGAGGAAGAGAAGTACTGAAAACTGGGGCAGAAAATCTCAAAAAGAAAAGTTGATGTCGCCACCATAGAAGGGAAAGTAAGGGGTCAGGAGACGGAGCTAGCCGACTGTGAAAAGCAAATAGCTGAGAATATTCAGCGGCATGCCAAAGTGTTCGAGCGCCTCGCTCGGGAAGTTTTAGAGCTTGCGGCTGCCAGAAGGTCACTTGAGGAGCTGCGGAGCTCGAGGGCAACTGAGTCCCAGCAGGTGTGGGATTTTCTGGGGCGTGCGGACAGAGCTTTGGTGCCACTTGGGTTCTGTCCAGTACATCCGGAGAACCCAGCACCGGAGTCGGACCAGACACTGGTGGCACTTGGCTCTGCTGGCAGCAAACTCGACGCGATGGGTGATGTCATCGCCGACCAGCTAGATACGGAGGGGAAATCTCTGGCCAAGAACGTCGCCGGATATGTCCTAGCGTGTCATAAGAGTCAAGATCCCCAACTTTCTCAAGATCTGGTCTTCGAGGGACCCATTGCCGAACAGGAGGATACCGTCAGGGCTAGCATCCAAGAAGATGCTGAGAAGGTTGCATCATTTTTCCGTAGGACTTAGATCCTCCAGTAGCTAGGATCTTTTATTTTTGCATTTTGTTGTAATCCTGATTTTGTAATCCAGTACTTTGAATGAATGAAATCCAATCTTTCATAAATGAATTCCATTTTGTCCTTTTCTTCAATACATTGTCCTTTTTCTTGTTTGCCCCCTTGTAGATGTGCACAATTTGATTGCGAACATGTACCAAAAGGATTTGATGATGTGTTGATGACTAGGATGCTTCAATCTTGTAGCTTTTAGGTCCAAAGTTTATTTCTGACTTCTCCAGGGAGCTTTTGTTGCATCGACGGCGGGCCCCCTAGGGTTGTCGGAGCTTGGTAAGTCCGACGACACCCACTGTCAACGCGCAGAACATCGACGACGGGCCCCCTGGGGTTGTCGAAGCTTGTTAGGTTTGACGACACCCACTGTCAACGTGTAGAACGTCGACGGCGGGCCCCCTGGATTTGTCAGAGCTTGTTAGGTTCGACGGCACCCACTGTCAATGCGTAAAAATGTTGACAGTGGGCCTCCTGGGGTTGTCGGAGTTTGGTAGGTTCGACGACACCCACTGTCAATGCGTAAAAACGTCGACAGCGGGCCCCCTGGGGTTGTCGGAGTTTCTTGGCTTTGACGATATCCACCATCGATCATAGAATACGTTGACGGCGAACCCCTCAGGTGGTTTTGCCATCTTCACTTGAATTGGCATTATTCTTCACATCGACGGCGGGCCCCCATGGGAGTTGTCAGAGCTTGTTACCTCTGGCGGTGCCCACTTTCAACGTCTGAAACGTCGACGATGGGCCCCCTTGAAGGTTGTCGGAGCTTAATAGCTCTGGCATCATCTACCATCGCCATGTGTTTTCATTTTTCCTGTGCATCAAAGACAAGAAAAACCATAAAATCCATCCTCTCATCTATAACTCTTTTGTGACTTATTGTTCTTATTTGAATTTTAGATCCGGAGAAAATCGATATGATAACAAGCACATTGGTATAATATATCCAGATTTGAATGCTTTTAGGACCCGCCCTACTAAGTCCGGCCGGAATGTAGGTAGAGTGGCGTACTTAGGGTGCAGGACCATGCTAAGTTGATAGCACACTCCGGACCTGTGTTGGCTTGGCGTTCAGGCAAGTAGACCATGCAGCAATGCTAAGATCCGAAAAGACCACCAATATAACTTGTACAACATATGAATAACTTGGACTAAAACTCGAAAAGAATTGCACAACTCGATATAGACAAGAAGGAGAAGGATAAATAAAAGAGAATGAGCCTGCACAAAATTAATGCATGTGGAGTCTGCTTTTATACAACAATGTCTTTCATTATAGGTCCGGATTACAGGGGAGACAAGGACACACTTAGGGTACGGAACCAAGCTAAGCGTGATATACATCTTGTACTAACCCAGGGCAGGTAGATACACTTTTAGTGTTGTGACTGTGTCAAGTGTTGCTTGAACTTCTCGGACCCTCCTGGAGGGGTTCGGATGTTCTCCCAAAGGACCTACCCGACTTTGTGTATAGACTCTATAATTTACATTGCATGTAACTACAGACTCACCTCCGTGATACTAAGCATAAAACTTACGGAGGTGCTCGATGTTCCAAGGATTAGGAAGCAGAGTCCCATCCTCAGTTCCCAAGCGAACGCATCCAGGACGGGATACTTTGATCACTCGGAAGGAACCTTCCTAGATGGGGGAAAGCTTGTTCATCCCTTCTCGAGTCAGTATTTTCCACAGCACCATATCACCTTTCTCAAGTTGTCGGTTACGCACATGCCTTTGATGATAGCGCTGGAGCACCTGGCGATAACGTGCATTCCGAACCGCTGCTTGGCACCTTCCCTCGTCGACGAGGTCAAGGTCTTCACGTCGGAGCTGGTCTTGCGTGGCTTCGTCAAAGGTCCAGACCCGAAGTGACCCAATGGTGATCTCCGGAGGAAGGACTGCTTCAGTTCCGTACACCAGGAAGAAGGGTGTCTCTCCAGTAGACCGATTAGGTGTAGTCCTGCTCGCCCACAGTGCGGACAGAAGCTCCACAATCTAGTTGGCTCCATGTTTTTTCAGGCGCTCATAAGTGTGTGTCCTAAGTCCTATTAAGATTCCTGCATTTGCTCTCTTAGCTTGGCCATTACTTGTCGGGTGAGCTACTGATGCATAGCTAACTTGAATGTCGAGGTCTTTGCAATACTCTTGAAATGCTACACTTGTAAATTAGGTTCCGTTGTCAGTGATGACTCTGTTCGGAACTCCAAATCTACAGACTATGGACCTCAAGAATTTGATTGTTGACTGCTTATTGATAGTCACAACTGGAGTAGATTCCGACCACTTGGTGTACTTGTCGATGGCGACATACAGGAACCTGTAACCTCCGACGGCTTTTGGGAAAGGTCTCAAGATGTCCATACCCCACACAGCGAATGGCCATGTAGGGGGAATCATTTGCAGTGACTGAGCCGGTGTGTGAATTTTTTTTGCATGGAACTGGCACGCTTCATACTTTTTCACCAACTCTACTGCATGTTGGAGTGTTGTCGGCCAGTAGAAGCCATGCTGAAAGGCTTTGCCGACCAGCGTGCGGTAAGACGCGTTGTTCCCACACTCGCCTCCATGGATCTCCGCGAGGAGCTCGCGGCCTTTTTCCCTTGCAATGCACCGCATTAGGATGCCTTTGGCAACGCGCCGGTAGAGATCCTCTTCTACCAGCGTGTATCTTTTAGCCAATCTGATGATCCGGTCAGCGGATACACCGTCTTCAGGAAGGTGGTTGTCTTTCAAATAGCTCCGGGTCTCCGAGATCCATGCATCGGAGCTAACTTGAGGTTATGAGTCTTGCATGCTAGGTTGCTCGGAGCTTCCTGTGGCACCTACGACCCTTGGTGGATGCCATGGTAACAGGGCCACCGGGACCGCCAGCTTCGAGGCTGGTCTTGTCCCCTAAACTCAGTTCAGCAGTGTAACACCCTCAATTTTCGCATCATGCATTGCATACATGTTCATGCATTAACTATTAATAGAATAAAAGAAAAATGATAAACCATACATATATGGTGTAGCAAAAGAAGAAAAGAAAATAATAATTATAGCCTAAAACATGTATAAGGGAATAAATATAAAATAATAATAATATATAAAAAGAAATATATATAAATAAATTATATAATAATAAATATATATATAATAATAATAAATAAATAAAATGAATAATATAAATAAAATAAATAAAATATAAATAATAAAATATATAATAATAATAATATAAAAAGAAAAAAAAAGGAAAAAAACGAACAGCCGCCGGCCAGGCCAAACGGCCCAACCGGCCACGCACCCCGCGGCCCCCCGCGAATCGTCACTCCCGCGCGAGATTCCCGCTCGCGCGGCGCGAACCGCGCCCGACTCCCGCTGCTGGACCCCGCCCCCACCCCGCGCCGAATCCCGCCCGAGCCGGCCGACTCCCGCACCTCCCGCGCTCCCTCCCCGATTCTCCTGCGCGCGAGCGCAGTACCGGCCGCCTGTGAATCCCGCGCTCCCGGTCCCACCCCGCCGAATCCCACCCGACGCACGCGCCCGCTCGCCCGACCGCAAGTCTCCCGGCCGAACCGACTCGGTTATCGACCGCCGGCTATAAATACGTAAGTTCCGTAGGTTTTTTCCCCGATCCCAGGAAACGCCGCCTCCACGATAAAAAAAGGCCCCGCCGCCGGAAGCAGAGACCAAGGGCTGCGCCCAGGGAAGAAAAAGAAGAAAAAGGAGGGGAAGAAGAGGAGGAAAAAGAGGAGGGCGCCGCCGTCCGCCGGAGATCTTCGTCGCCATCGCGTCGCCGTCGTCGTGCCGCCAGAGGACCCTGCGCATCTACTTCGTCTACGCATTGTCCCCATCCCGCGATCATCGAAGTCATCGCATCTACGGTAGGCCATGTTCCCGATGCGAATTTTAGCGACCATATTGAATCTAATAGACGTAAATTGATTTTAGTTGCACCATAATTTTATTTTCAGCAGCATTAATCCCCGCTAAAACCCCCGTAAACTCATATGAACACGTATGAACTAGTTGCATCTAATTAATAAACAACCGTAGTAAATTAATTATTGAATTGTGCATGCATACAAGTCATTGCATGTTGATTATTTTGTGTGCATTATATTGAATTGTATGTACTTTCCTGTATGTATGATCACGCGTAGAGGAACGTGCCCAAGAGGCCGCATACGAGGATTTCCACAATCAAGACTTTGAAGCGCTTGAGCAACCCCATCCGTCGGAGCAAGACAAGTGTCCTTGAAGCATATTGATCCTATTCTTAAAATAAATGTTTTGTTTGCAAAATTGCATGCTTGTGTCAATTTGATGAGAATCCTATGATAGGAAGTTTACTAGTTTTGTTTGACCACCCTTGTCACCTGGAATTTATGGTAGAGAGTCGGGAAGGGTTGGATGTGAACTGGTCAATACAATGGGTGATCTAAGCAAGCCTGGTATGTGGATGGGTTGGATGTTATGGTGGTTTGCTTGCTTTAGATCTAAGGACCGGTTCATGCGAGAATATGACAGGTCAACAGTGCCACCACAAGGCCAAGTATGGGTGCGGCGTAGCTGATTAATTAGGAGCGCTGCTAGTATTGTATGGACCATTGGGTGGCGCGGGGAATGGGAGTCAAGGAGGACTGTCCTGGGATCCGCATAGCACACGAGGGGGCCCGTGGGTGGGAGAATGGAGATTCAAGCCTGCCGGTGAAACCTTAGTGGGCCCGTACATACTAGTAGTCCCTTTGAAAGGCTATTTTGTGATCTCTTGGCCACACACCTACGGAAGTGTGAGATGGCATAACGGAGGTTTCTTAGTCACCGAAAGGTGATAAAATCACAAACATGTGGGTAAAGTGGTACAACCTCTGCAGAGTATTAAAACTATCATGATAGCCGTGCTCCCGGTTATGAGCGCCTGGATGACCTACATGATTAGAGGGAAATTGGGATATGGTTATGGTTATGGTTGGATTATGGTTACGGGTTGGTAATGGTTATGGATGGTTTTTGGCTTATGGTTACGGATATGAATTTGAGTTATGGTAACTGGACATAGATAATGATGATGTTGGCAATAATTGGATATGGTTTATATTATGTTAATATGATGGCTATGATGGGATTGTTTCACATAGACATAGTATAATGCTTTTCAAATGTTTTACTGTACTTGTCAGCACTTAGCCATTATTACATTCGTCATTTGAATTAGCCACATGTCATACTTTCCACACTTGCTGAGTACGACATGTACTCACCCTTGCAATCCCCCCCAACAGCTACTGGAGACAATTGGGAGTACCCTGAGGATCACGTGGAGTACTAGGTTGCGTACCGCCGTCAATTGCCTGTGGATTGGAGTCGTGCTGCTTAGTTTATTTTCCGCTGCATTATTTAGAGTTTTATCATTCGTGAACTATTGGATTATTATAATAAAGTACTTATTTAATAGTTAAGACGTGGTTAAATTATGTATATCGTTTGTGATGCAACCGTATATGTGTGATGAACATCCTGGGCACACATATGCGTTACGCTTGGTTCATATTCAGAACCGGGTGTCACAAATTGGTATCAGAGCCGCGTTGACCGTAGGACGCAAGCCTAGGTAGAATGGACACTCTAGAGCACTTAGGAACACTCTTCTAATCTGCTATTTTTGAAATTTTTTGCTGCTGTTTTGTTCCCTTATTTTCAGCCGCAAAAAGTATCGATCGCTGCTGCGTTTTTGATAAAAATTTTCAGAAGTGAGCAATATTAAGTGCTGCTGTTTTGCTGCTTAAATTTTCGCGAAAAAAGTGTGTTTTGCTGCTGTTATGTGTGGGTAAAATTATTGTGTTGGCTGCTGCATTTTTTCTCTCTATTCTTTCGTTCTTTTGGAACGGCTGCACCGCTCTTTTTCCGCCATTTTAGCTGCTGAAATTTTCAGATTTGTATTTCGTTATTTTTTCCTCTAATATATTCTTGTTTTCTGTAGATGGCCCGCACCAAGACAACCCCCCGTAAGTCGACCGGTGGACTTGTGCTCCCGCGTAGGTTGGCCAGTCGCTCTCCGGCCATCGACCCCCGTCACCCCGTGGTGATCCGTTCTGACGGCAGGGCCGCAGGACAACTGCGACATCGTCTCCGTGCCCTACTCTGTGAGGCTGGCTACCGTCACCACAGCCTCTTGCTCTCCTACCACACCACTGGAGTGCAGCGCCCCGGCGGGAAGGAGTGGAGCTGCAAGATCTACATCTACTATGGTGATGAGTTGGTGAAGACCCACAGCAGTCCTACTTGGAGGAGCTCCCGCCGATCTGCGGAGCAGGATGCTAGCTGGGAAGCAGCCACCTTTTGGAGTCACGCTCGCCGTTTCTGTCTGGAGGACACGGTGCACGCCTTCGTTCCGCAGCGTCCCAGTGGCACCGCGAGCTTCGTCTCCAGGCACGTGGAGGGACCACTGGACCTCCCGCAGTCTCGTCAGACTGTTGATGACGTGGCCTAGCTGAGTGCCCGACTTCAGAGGTCGCAGCAGGAGATTCAGGATGGACGTGACCTCGCCCAGCGCCACGAGGCGATAATCAGGAGGTATCGTCGGATCACCGACGAGGACCCGGACGACTACGCGTCCGACACCCCGACGTGGACCCCAGACTCTCCAGACCGTCGCAACGGTCAGCGTGAGTCATCTTCTGAGGAGTCCTCTGACGAGGAGCCTTCCAGTGTGGCGTCCGCCGCACCACCGCCGCCTGCTGCCTCACCACCACAGGACCCCGAGGACCCCGACAACGACGACGACGACGAGGACCCAGAGGAGTTCCCGCTTGACGACGAGTAGTCCTCGACCTATGCCACGACTCAAGGATAGGCACACACCCATTAGTTAAATAAGAGCGACGTAGACATACTTGTGTGACCTTGAGTTGTGTTACTTCTTTTAGGATCTTTGTCAATTTTATTTGGTGCTTGTTTGAGTGCTTGTGTGCTTAGTAGAGAGTTGTGGAATGCTTCGGCACTTGTCCACATCCTCATATAGGTCTATATTAATAAAGGATTATTTAGTGTCACATACCTTGATGCATATAGTTGGGACGTTTCTTTCCAAATTATAAATCCTTCTGTCCCCACCCTTCTTTCGCCAACAGATGGTGAGAACTCGTAACCAGAGGGATGTCAACGATGAGGAGGAGTGCAATGAAGTACCTCAGAATAACCATGGACATGCTCATGGAGCTATCAATATTGAACAATTGTTAGCTATGCAGAACCAGCTCATGCAGACCATAATACAGACAATGGGACAGCTGCAAGCTGGCAACAACAATCAGCCTCATATACCTCCACCGCCACCCCCGCCTCCTCACAACGGTTTGGGAGAGTTCATGAGGACCAGACCGCCCACCTTTGCACAAGCCACAGACCCAATAGAAGCTGATGATTGGCTGAAGTCCGTTGAAAAGAAACTTGCAATTGTCCAGTGCACTGATAGGGAGAAGGTTCTCTTTGCATCACATCAACTAGTTGGAGCAGCCGCTGACTGGTGGGAAGCTCTTTGCAACGCTCATGATAATCAGGAGGCAATCACTTGGGATGAGTTTAAACAGAGTTTCCGTTCCCACTATGTACCTGAAGGAGTTATGATACTGAGAAGACAAGATTTTGAAAATCTCAGGCAAGGAAGGATGAGTGTGAGTGAGTACCTCAACAAATTCACTCAATTATCAAGATATGCTCCAGAAGACATCAAAACTGATAGTAGGAAGCAGTATATGTTTATGAGGGGTCTCAATAATGAAATTCAAGTCCAGTTGCTCAATACTGATTACCCAAACTTCCAAAAGCTGGTTGACAAGGCTATTGTGGTTGAGAACAAGATTCGTGAGATGGAGCAGGACAACAAGAGGAAGATGCCACATCATGGACCGCAGCAAGGAAGCAATGTTCGCCCCCGCTATGCACCACCTACTGCACCACACTACAACCCATCTGCTCCTGCATACCATGCTGCTTATCCGCCCCGCCCAAATCAGCCACCGCAGCAACGCCCCGCCATGCAAGCGCCTCGCTATCCTATGCCACCTGCGCCGCGTCCTAACATGGCGGCAAATGCTCAAAACCAGCTGCGCCCAAACCTCCCTAATGCTACGGGCGGTAAGACATGCTATGTGTGTGGAGAACCCGGGCACTTTGCAAGTCAATGCCCCAGAAGAAACTATGGACCTATGAACAATGCACCAAGGACAAATCACCCGCGACCAAATGGAGGAGCACCACAAGGCAACCGTGGACAGCAGAATTTTGCTTGTGGCAATGTGAATCATGTCTCTACTGAGGAAGCCCAGCAAGCTGATGACGTCGTGATTGGTATGTTTCTCGCCAACTCCAACCCCGCGACTGTTTTATTTGATTCGGGAGCATCTCATTCATTCATCTCGTCAAAGTATGTTGCCAAGTACAATTTGCCTATATCTCATATGAAGCAAACTATGCTAGTAAGTTCTCCTGGCGGAGAGATGAGGACAAATATAGTATGTCCGAAAGTAAGCATTAAAATAAGGGGGGTAGACTTTCTCGCAAACCTCATAGTATTGGACTCCCAAGGAATAGACATAATACTTGGAATGGACTGGCTGAGCAAGTATAATGGAGTCATTCAATGTGCCGAGAGGATTGTGCAGTTGACAAGTGAACATGGTACACGCATCGAAGTTGAGACAGCCCAACCTGCAAGAGAGAAAGCGATGCTGAATCACGTGGAAGAAGTGACATTGGAAAGCATTCCGATTGTTCGCGAGTACCCGGATGTGTTTCCAGATGAGTTGCCAGGTATGCCACCTGACCGTGACATAGAATTCGCCATTGAGTTGATACCCGGAACTGCACCTATAGCTAAGAGGCCGTATAGGATGCCTCCTAAGGAATTAGCAGAGCTCAAGAAGCAAATTCAAGAGCAGCTAGAGAAGGGTTTCATACGCCCAAGCTCATCCCCGTGGGGAGCCCCAGTGCTCTTCGTAGATAAGAAGGATGGAACCCAGAGGATGTGTGTGGACTATAGGTCTCTCAACGAAGTGACAATTAAGAACAAGTACTCACTGCCCCGTATAGAGGATTTGTTCGACCAAATGAAGGGTGCCTATATCTTCTCCAAGATCGACTTGCGGTCAGGATACTTCCAAATGAAGATTAGACCATCGGATATACCCAAGACAGCATTTCGGACACGATATGGATCTTATGAGTACACCGTCATGTCATTTGGATTGACGAACGCGCCTGCGTACTTTATGTATCTCATGAATAAGGTCTTCATGGAATATCTGGATAAGTTCGTTGTAGTGTTCATCGATGATATTATGATCTACTCGAAGGATGAGAAGGAACACGAGGAACACTTGAGGCTTACGCTGCAGAAATTGAGGGAGCATCAATTGTATGCCAAGTTCAGTAAATGTCAATTCTGGTTACGGGAAGTTTCTTTCTTAGGCCATATTATTTCGGGAGGAGGAGTATCAGTTGACCCAGGGAAAGTGAGAGATGTGCTTAAGTGGGAACCGCCACAGAATGTTAAGGAAATTCGGAGTTTCCTTGGAATGGCTGGATATTACCACCGATTCATCAAGGATTTCTCCAAAATAGCCAAACCTATGACTGAATTACTCATTAAAGGGAAGGCATTCCGATGGACTCAAGCTTGCCAAGATAGCTTTGAGGAGTTAAAGAAAAGGCTGACAACCGCGCCGGTGTTAGTATTACTGGACGTGAGCAAGAGTTTTGATATATATTGTGATGCATCAAGACAAGGATTAGAATGTGTGCTCATGCAAGAAGGCCAAGTGGTAGCTTATGCATCGAGGCAACTAAAGAAACATGAGTTGAATTATCCTACACACGACCTTGAACTTGCAGCCGTGGTACATGCCTTGAAGATATGGAGACACTATGTTTTTGGTCACCGATGTGAGATTTATACGGATCACAAGAGTCTCAAGTACATATTTACGCAAACGGATTTGAATCTGAGGCAACGCCGATGGTTGGAGATCATCAAGGATTATGACGTGGGAATCAACTACCACCCAGGGAAGGCCAATGTAGTGGCCGATGCTTTGAGCCGAAAAGGAGTAAGTCATCAACTCACAGTTCGAGAGCTGCCATCCGAGTTATGCAAGGAGTTTGAACGGTTGAACCTTGGATTCATAAATGAGATGGGAACGATGGAAGTCAACCCAACATTAGAGCAGGAAATACGGGAAGGACAGACAAGGGACAAGGAAATACAGGAAATCAAGGAAAGGACCCAAGAAGGAAAAGAATTCAGATTTGATGAGGACGAACAGGGTACCTTATGGCTTGGAAAGAGGATTGTGGTACCTAATGTGAGGCATATTCGGGAAACAATATTGAAGGAGGCACATGACTCGCCTTACTCAATTCATCCTGGCTGTACAAAGATGTACAAGGACTTAAAGACATGCTATTGGTGGGCCAGCATGAAAAAAGACATAGCCGAATATGTTGCACTTTGTGATGTGTGCCGACGAGTGAAAGCTGAACATCAAAGGCCAGCCGGATTGTTACAACCATTAAAGATCCCGGAGTGGAAGTGGGAAGAGATTGGTATGGACTTTATAGTTAGATTACCGCGAACTCAGTCTGGCTATGATTCAATATGGGTCATTATGGATCGGTTGACAAAATCAGCTCACTTCATCCCTGTCAAGACCACATACACCACTGCGAAGCTAGCAGAATTGTATATGGGGCATATTGTGTGTCGACATGGAGTACCGAAGAAGATAGTCTCGGATAGAGGTTCTCAGTTTACCTCCAGATTTTGGCAGAAATTGCATGAAGCAATGGGAACAAGGTTGAACTTCAGTTCGGCGTATCACCCTCAAACAGATGGACAAACCGAGAGGACCAACCAAATTTTGGAAGACATGTTAAGAGCTTGTGCATTAAAGCATGGGAAAAGTTGGGATAAAAGTTTGTCGTACGCTGAATTCTCGTACAACAATAGCTACCAAGCAAGTCTGAAAATGTCACCCTACGAAGCATTGTACAGAAGGAAGTGTAGGACTCCCTTGTTTTGGAATGAAACCGGAGAGAATCAAGTGTTTGGTCCCGACGTGTTACAAGATGCTGAAAGGCAAGTCCAAATAATACGGGAAAACTTAAAGGTTGCCCAGTCTCGACAGAAAGGTTATGCTGATAATAGGCGAAGGAGTTTGACTTTTGAAGTTGGAGATTTTGTATACCTCAAAGTGTCACCTATCAGAGGTCAGCGACGGTTTAACGTCAAAGGAAAACTGGCACCACGTTACATCGGACCGTTCAAGATTTTGGACAAACGAGGAGAAGTGGCATATCGACTTGAGCTGCCAACGTATCTCTCTGATGTACACGACGTGTATCACGTCTCTCAACTCAAGAAGTGTCTCAGGGTACCGGAAGAACAAGTGCCGATGGACGAGTTAGAACTTCAGGAGGATTTGTCCTATGTCGAGCAACCTATCAAAATTTTGGACATGAAGGAAAGGGTCACAAGGAATAAGAGGATCCGTTGGTGCAAAGTGCAATGGAAACACCATACGGAAACCGAAGCTACGTGGGAACGTGAAGAAGACTTGAAGGCAGAATTCCCGCATCTTTTCCCCACGCTATCAAATCTCGAGGGCGAGATTCACTTTAAGGGGGTAGGTTTGTAACACCCTCAATTTTCGCATCATGCATTGCATACATGTTCATGCATTAACTATTAATAGAATAAAAGAAAAATGATAAACCATACATATATGGTGTAGCAAAAGAAGAAAAGAAAATAATAATTATAGCCTAAAACATGTATTAGGGAATAAATATAAAATAATAATAATAATATATAAAGAAATATATATAAATAAATTATATAATAATAAATATATATATAAAATAATAAATAAATAAAATTAATAAGATAAATAAAATATAAATAATAAAATATATAATAATAATATAAAAAGAAAAAAAAAAGAGAAAAGAAAAAAAGAAAAAACGAACAGCCGTCGGCCAGGCCAAACGGCCCAGCCGGCCATGCACCCCGCGGCCTCCCGCGAATCGCCGCTCCCGCGCGGGATTCCCGCGCGCGCGGCGCGAACCGCGCCCGACTCCCGCTGCTGGACCCCGCCCCCACCCCGCGCCGAATCCCGCCCGAGCCGACCGACTCCCGCGCCTCCCGCGCTCCCTCCCCGATTCTCCCGCGCGCGAGCGCCGTACCGGCCGCCCGCGAATCCCGCGCTCCCGGTCCCACCCCGCCGAATCCCGCCCGACGCACGCGCCCGCTCGCCCGACCGCGAGTCTCTCAGCCGAACCGACTCGGTTATCGACCGCCGGCTATAAATACGTAAGTTTCGTAGGTTTTTTCCCCGATCCCAGGAAATGCCGCCGGAACCAGAGACCAAGGGGTGCGCCCAGGGAAGAAAAAGGAGGGGAAGAAGAGGAGGAAAAAGAGGAGGGCGCCGCCGTCCGCCGGAGATCGTCGTCGCCATTGCGTCGCCGTCGTCGTGCCGCCGGAGGACCCTGCGCATCTACTTCGTCTACACATTGTCCCCATCCCGCGATCATCGAAGCCATCGCATCTACGGTAGGTCATGTTCCTGATGTGAATTTTAGCGACCATATTGAATCTAATAGACGTAAATTGATTTTAGTTGCACTATAATTTTATTTTCAGCAGCATTAATCCCCGCTAAAGCACCCGTAAACTCATATGAACACGTATGAACTAGTTGCATCTAATTAATAAACAACCGTAGTAAATTAATTATTGAATTGTGCATTCATACATGTCATTGCATGTTGATTATTTTGTGTGCATTATATTGAATTGTATGTACTTTCCTGTATGTATGATCACGCGTAGAGGAACGTGCTCAAAAGGCCGCATACGAGGATTTCCAAAATCAAGACTTTGAAGCGCTTGAGCAACCCCATCCATCGGAGCAAGGCAAGTGTCCTTGAAGCATATTGATCCTGTTTTAAAAATAAATGTTTTGTTTGCAAAATTGCATGCTTGTGTCAATTTGATGGGAATCCTATGGTAGGAAGTTTACTAGTTTTGTTTGACCACCCTTGTCACCTGGAATTTATGGTAGAGAGTCGGGAAGGATTTTACCTTTTTGCTTCGCTTAATTAATTGGGATGACAAACAACACTACACATTTAATTATGCATCAATGATATTATGGTTAATGTGAACTGGTCAATACAATGGGTGATCTAAGCAAGCCTGGTATGTGGATGGGTTGGTTGTTATGGTGGTTTGCTTGCTTTAGATCTAAGGACCGGTTCATGCGAGAATATGACAGGTCAACAGTGCCACCACAAGGCCAAGTATGGGTGCGGCGTAGCTGATTAATTAGGAGCGCTGCTAGTATTGTATGGACCATTGGGTGGCGCGGAGAATGGGAGTCGAGGAGGACTTTCCTGGGATCCGCATAGCACACGAGGGGGCCCATGGGTGGGAGAATGGAGATTCAAGCCTGCCGGTGAAACCTTAGTGGGCCCGTACATACTCGTAGTCCCTTTGAAAGGCTATTTTGTGATCTCTTGGCCACACACCTACGGAAGTGTGAGATGGCATAATGGAGGTTTCTTAGTCACCGAAAGGTGATAAAATCACAAACATGTGGGTAAAGTGGTACAACCTCTGCAGAGTATTAAAACTATCATGATAGCCGTGCTCCCGGTTATGAGCGCCTGGATGACCTACATGATTAGAGGGAAACTGAGATATGGTTATGGTTATGGTTGGATTATGGTTACGGGTTGGTAATGGTTATGGATGGTTTTTGGCTTATGGTTACGGATATGAATTTGAGTTATGGTAACTGGACATGGATAATGATGATGTTGGCAATAATTGGATATGGTTTATATTATGTTAATATGATGGCTATGATGGGATTGTTTCACATAGACATAGTATAATGCTTTCCAAATGTTTTACTATACTTTTCAGCACTTAGCCATTATTACATTCGCCATTTGAATTAGCCACATGTCATACTTTCCACACTTGCTGAGTACGACATGTACTCACCCTTGCAATCCCCCCCCCCCCCCAAACAGCTACTGGAGACAATTGGGAGTACCCTGAGGATCACGTGGAGTACTAGGTTGCGTACCGCCGTCAATTGCCTGTGGATTGGAGTCGTGCTGCTTAGTTTATTTTCCACTGTATTATTTAGAGTTTTATCATTTGTGAACTATTGGATTATTGTAATAAAGTACTTATTTAATAGTTAAGACGTGGTTAAATTATGTATATCGTTTGCGATGCAACCGTATATGTGTGATGAACATCCTGGGCACACATATGCGTTACGCTTGGTTCATATTCAGAACCGGGTGTCACAAGCAGGCTGAGCGGTTGGTCTTGAAAATCACCAGACAAACACTCCGTCGGGAGCCGGAGCTCCGGTTGAAGCCTTCGTCGAGAGTTCATAAGATTTTGCGTTGTTGAGACACTGGACATGGCAGAGGTCCAGGACGTGAAAGTCCTTTTGGAGCTTCTGGACTTCAAGGAGATAAGCGGCAAGTTGAGGGTTATTGTAGCTGCATTTGCCTTTGGCTTGCTTGATGATAAGCTGCGAGTCACCCTTCACTAGCATCTGCTTGACGCCAAAAGATAGCGCCACCTTGAGCCCATAGATGAGAGCTTCATATTCCGCCATGTTATTGGTCGCCTTGAAATCAAGGTGCACCACATATTTGACCTTCTCCCCAGTAGGAGCGAGGAGAAGTATTCCAGCTCCAGCTCCTTGCTTCTGCATGGAGCCATCGAAGTGGAGGGTCCAATAAGGCTCAGTGAAGATCGGGACCTTGGGTTTCGGCTTCTGCTCACTGGGGCCCCCAGGATTTGATGGAGAAGGAGTCCACTCCGCCACAAAATCAGCTAAGGCTTGACTCTTGATAGCTTGTCATGGCAGGAATTCAATATCAAATTATGCGAGCTCTACTGCCCACTTGGCGATGTTTCCAGTAGAATTAGGATTATGTAGAATTGCGTGCAGTGGATAAGAATTTACCACTGATATCTTGTGGGCTTGGAAGTAATGACGAAGCTTCCTTGAGGCAATAATAACTGCGTAAAGCAGCTTATGCACCTCAGTGTATCTAGTCTTAGCGTCGTGAAGTACTTCACTGATGAAATATACTAGTCGTTGGACACTTTGAACCCTCTCGGAGGGGCCCGGAGCTTCTTCTCCATCGATTCGGACCCTCTCAAAGGGGTCCAGGCCTTCTAGTTGATCTTCCCAGACCCTCCCGGAGGTGTCCAGAACTTCTTCTTGTTCAATCCTGACCCTCCCGGAGGGGTCCGGATCTTCTGGATCAGCCGTGTGAACTCCCTCAGATGAGAGAGGTTGATCTTCTAGCATTTCACCTTGAAGATCCGTGTCTGGGGGCTGGGACCCAGACTCGCCTTCAGGTAGCTCCGGACCCTCCCGGGGGGGTCTGGGCTCGTGAACTGGATGTGTTTCCGGTATTTTCGTGACCAGTATCATGTTGACAACCTCTGTAGTTGCAGAAATATAAAGCAATAGAGGCTCACTAGGGTTCGGAGCTACCAAGATTGGTAGTGTGGTGAGGAGTTGCTTGAGCTCTTGGAACGCCTTTTCTGCTTCTTCGGACCAATGGAAAGGCCCAGTCTTCCTCAATAGCTTGAAGAAGGGAAGTGCCCGCTCTACCAGTCTCGAGATGAACCGGTTGAGCGCAGCTAGACATCCAGTTAGCTTGTGGACGTCCTTGATACGGAATGGGGGCCATATATCTTCTATAGCCTTGATCTTCACCGGGTTTGCCTCAATTCCTCGTTGAGTCACCAAGAAACCAAGGAGCTTTCCAGAGCTAACCCCGAAGACACACTTGTTCAGGTTCATCTTGGTTCACATGATGTGCAGCTTGTCGAAGACGACTTGCAAGTTGTCAAGGAGTGGCTCCTTGTTCTTGACCTTCACGACGATGTCGTCTACATACACCTCCACCATGTCCTTGGTTAGCTCTCCAAAGGTTTTGTGCATAGCTCACACAAAAGTTGAAGCAGCATTTTTTAGACCAAATGGCATAGCAATATAACAATACAGTACATCTACTGTTATGAAGGCAGTATGCTCTTTATCTTCCCTAGACATTTGGATTTGAAGATATCCGGGTTAGGCATCTAGGAAACACAATAGCTCACACCCGGAGGTGGAGACCACTATCTAATCTATTCTAGGTAGTGGAAATGGATCTTTTGGACATGCCTTATTTAAGGTGGTGTAGTCGATACACATCCGAAGCTTCCCACCTACCTTGGGTACAACGACTGGGTTTGCCAGCCATTTTGGGTCATGAACCTCCCGGATGAAACCAGCTTCAAGCAGCTTCTTGATCTCCTGTTGGGTGAAGTTCTGCCTTTCAACTGATTGTTTTTGGGGCTTCTGGTGTACTAGTCGTGCGTCGGAATAAATCATCAGATTGTGCTCAATCACCTCCGTAGGAATCCCAGGCATTTGTGACGGTTGCCAGCAAACACGTCAACATTCGCCCGAAGGAAAGTGATGATTGTGAGTTCCTATTTGTTGTCCAGACCTCCCGATATACGGGTGGTCTGAGCAGCATCGGACCCGATTTGGACGACTTTGACGGGAACGTCGGTGTCGCTGCTTGGCTGCACACGTGCTGCAGAGGTCGAGCCTCGGTGACGAGTGCTCGGAGGTTGAGCAGCTAGCTATTTGTTGGATGTTCCTTCGTGCACCGTAGCAAGTGCATGGAGTTCCTCCAGCGCGGTAACTCCTGCAGTGCGATCTCCGCGGATCCGGAGAACGCCTAAAGGTGTTGGTATCTTCAACACCAGGTAGTTGTAGTGAGCTGCAGCCATGAACCTATACAGGGCGAGCCTACCCAGGATGGCGTTGAAGGGTAGACTGATGTGAGCGATGACGAAGACCAGCTTCTCGGTCCTGTACTTCTCCCGAGTCCCGAAGGTCACTGGGAGTGTAATGGATCCGAGAGGGTTGATGGCCCCCGGACCTACCCTGAAGAAAGGTATTGAGGGGCGAAGGTCCAAGAGTTGGAGCTGGATCTTCATGAACGCTTCAAAGCTCAATAGATTGAGCGTTGCGCCTCCATCTACCAAGACATGGTAGAGCTGAACGTTGTTGATAGTTGGAGACACCATCAGTGGTAGTTGGCCAGCTCCGACCATGTTCCTAGGCAGTTCGTTGCATCAAAAGTGATGGGAGTATCCATCCACTTCCGATGTGGTTCTACTCTGGCAGCAGGAGCTACAGCAGCCATTTCCCGCTTCGTTGTCTTGAGGACGCGGTGAGATGTGATGTCCCAGTACTCTCCATAGATGGTGTTGAGGGTCTTCCGACGCTCATTGTCAAAGACGTCAGAATCATCATCGACTGTGTTGTATACAGCCTTCAGGACTTTCTTGGGGTCCTGGAAGCCAAGATCCGTATCAGTCGGAGCTTCGTCGACTTTTTGTTTTCCTTCCCGCTGGCGGAAAGGGGCTTCTTGACGGCGCTTGTTGTAGCGCTCGACAAGGTTTTGGACCTCCCGACAGTCTTCTAAGCTGTGTTTGTCTGTCTTGTAAATCGGACACCACACCTTTGAACCACCACCATCTTCGGACGAAGGTTGAGGTCGCTTTTCGGGGCGTGACCCCCAGCCACCCGGAGCTGCTGCCGCCGCAGCAGTAGGTATGTCGACCGACGGCTTCTTCTTACTGTTGGACTTTTTTCTTCTTGCCACCCCTCCCCTCCGGCCCAGGCGATTAGGAGAACGAGCTTCCTGACCCCGGCGTAACGAGATTACGTGCCCATCTAGCCGAGCCCCGACCACTGGGGTCAGGATCATGTCCATCGAGTCTCCGCATGGGAGACCGCGTCAATGCCACTGCCACCCCCTGCATGCCCTGTCTAGTCTTGCCGTGGATAGCACGTCGGCCCGAATACCAAGACGCTGACAAGGGGCTTGAAGTGACCGAACAAGAAAGACGCGGCACCTGCAACCTCTGTTGTTCGACTCCACCTCGAAGAGCGGGGTGGATATAAACGAATACATAACACCCGCTTCTCATATGAGGAAAGCAGAAAGTAAATTGGAAAATAGAGGGTCCATCTCCACCTATAAAAGGGGGACGAAGCCATCCAGTGAAGGCAAACGAAGAAGACAACCAGAAATAGGAGTTTCATCCCTCCATAATAGTACTAGAACCTCTCTTCATACGTGTACTCCTCCGCTATTGATAAGGAGAAGAAGAGATCTCGAACTGGACGTAGAACACCTTGTTCGAATCAGTATACATCCGTTGTTCTAGTTGTTAGGCCGTCTCGAGATAGAATGTGCAGTACATACAGTACTCGTCGGCAATCGATACGGAGGAACGAGTAATTTGCTCCATGAGGAATCACAGTATTAACGTGACAGCGTGCTACATAGTTTAGCACGTGTGGACGATGCTTTGGTTTTTGTTTTGCGTAACGTGATGTTGGTTGGTGAGCTTAGCAGTAGCTGATTAAAGTCAGGATGGAAATGGAACCATAAGCAGCCGCTGATGATTAATCAATGGACGTCGTAATCACAAAGTTGACTTTCTTTCTTACTCTTTTCTAGATGGGAAAAATAAAAGAACTATGAAGGGAGGGTATTGGCGGTCTGTTGAACTCCGTACACATAAACACACTGTTTTATAACTATGTATAAACGACAACTCTCCATGACATAACTTAACATAGCAGGGATCTACGATAGGATCGCAAATTTATCAGTTTTTGAACACACAAAGTTCCTTTAGCTCTCAGAACTAATTATAGGGGGTCAATTTTTAATACTCTGTTGAAGCTGCTCTACCTCGTGAAATATGATGGATCTCTGTTCGACCACTTCACCGAACAGCAAGGACGCACACCCCACCAAACTGGAGGAAACACGGAAGCAGCATCGGTTGGTTCTTTCACCGATTGAGCCAGGTCATCCTCTATTTTCATGCCACTACCAAATGCTACGAACAGCTGCTGATAAAACCTGTCACGTGAACCGGTGAAATCACCAAACGGTAATGAACAGGTAGCCAGATCGCGATGCTGCTTGTTGCGACGCGAAAAGAGATAAGATGCAATTTTTAGGGGATTGTTCCCAAGATTGAACTTTGATACCCGGACTCGATTTGTTCCGAGGAATTAAAGAAGAAAGAATATACATACACCACATGGCCATGGCATGCACATCTCTTCTACTGCAGGGAAGAAAGGATCGGAGGAGAAGCAAACAAGAACCCGTCTTCTCCCAATGAGGAAACCGAGAGAGAACCAAACAACAATTTCTTCCTCTTCTTCTTCTAATGGAAGAAACAATAGTAAGTGATCCGAAGAGTGGAGTTCTCCAGCATCCGTCGCTTACTGATAGTAGTAGCTGCTGCTATTGTCCATGTCGTTGGGCGTGCGCGACGAGGATGGCGCGGTGTCCCATGGCGTCATGTCCATGGGGTAGCTACCCAGCACCCTGAGGAACGAGGTGAACTCCTGGACCTCGGCAAGCGCGTTCTGCGCGCGGACGTCGGCCATGGACGCCTGAAAGTCGATGTAGAACATGTACTCGAAGTGCTTGGCGGTTCCCACGTTGGCGTCGTCGACCAGGCGGATGGGGCGGTGGCGGTGCGGCCGGCTCTCGATCTTGGTCAGGCTGATGTCCCGGAACGAGAACGCCGACAGCACCTTGAAGAGCACGGAGGTGCCCTCCTTGTCGTGCGCGAACACGATGCTGGTCTTGAACGGGCGGTCCGTGCGCGGGATGATGGGCTCCCGCGCCAGCATGACGAAGCGCGTCACGTTGGCGGCGTCGTCCTGGATGCCGTCGGCGAGGACCTGCAGGCCGTACAGCTCGGCGGCGCGGGCCGAGGCGATGGCGGCGGTGTCCCGGAGCGCGCCCGCAGCGACGTGCTCGGCGGCGCCGGCCGTGTCGTCAAAGGCCTCGCGCGCCACGTTGAGGCCCATGGCGTTGAGCGTGAGCTCGCACTGCGCCAGCGCCTGCGGGTGGGAGATGACGCGGGTGAGCAGCTCCTTGCGCACGCCCGGGAGCGCCAGGAGGCAGTGGTGGACGGGGAGCTGGACCTCGCCAACGATGTGGAGCCGGTGGCGGAGGAGCAGGTCGTAGTTGCGGTGGATGCTGCCGCCGAGGGAGTTCTCGACGGGGAGGACGGCGCGGTCGGCGATCCAGAGCTCCACGGCCTGGAAGGCGACCTCGAACTGGTCGCAGGGGATGGCGTCGCAGCCCGGGTAGGCCTTGGCGGCGGCGGCCTCGCTGTAGGCGCCCGGGACGCCCTGGTACGCGACCCGCAGCTGGCTGCCGTGCATCGGCGCGGGGGAGAGGTCGCTGATGCTGAGCGGGCGCGGGAGGTTCGACACCGGAACCAGATCCAGCTCCGCCGGCGCCGGCGACCTGTCCGACTCCAACGGCGGCAAAGGCAGCGGCTTTTGGCCGTTCACCCGCGGCGCCGGCTGCTCGCCGCTGCCGGCAGCGTTATTGCTGGCGAGGATGGCGCAGGTGGTCTGCCAGTCGGCGCGGGCGAACGGGGTGGCCTGGACCTGGTGGTGCCGCGCGGATCTGCATCCGGTGGCGGCGGGGCGGATCTGGTGGTGGCGCGGGAAGGCGTCGAGCACTGCGGCGGCCTCCATTGGATGGATGGATGGAGTGGGTAGCGATGAGCGTGGTGGAGCTTTCCAGTGTTTTGGCGGTGGTGGTTGGCAAAACTGAGCTTGCTCCGCCGCTCTCCTTTCAAGCTGAGCTGAGGAAGAAGCGCGGGGGGTTATGTGGTTGTGAATGCGCTGCGTCGCTTGTCTGCGCGGCGGCTAGGAGGCGGCGGCCTTGCCGGGTGAATAAATCAACCGACGATTGGACGCGACGGGTGTCGGCCGTCGGAAACGCTGAATCGCAAGGCAGAGTTTGGTTGTGGTGGTGGTGGTTGGTGGGCGAGCCACCTGGCATGTCACACACAACGACACAGGGAGCCCAAAATATCTACCTGTACACCGTACCTAGCTAGGTGCATGGATGATCGTGAGTGAGTGGTGGTCTTGGTCTTACACGTGACGGAGAAGGAGAGAGCCCTGCGTGCACGTGTGCGTTTGCCCGGCTCACATCAGCGAGCTTTCCGTTATCCCACCTCGAGTTTTCAAGATACATCACCGGATACTGATACATCGTATCTTTCCGAAACGGCCAGGAGCAAGCCCCCGATGGATGGAACATGACGGCCAGTGTCATCCAGCGCTGGATTCATCCTTCGGTTCCGGTTCGTAAGGGTGTCAACCTGAATAATCCCACTCTTAACTAAATCTACTCTTGTTTTGGAAGAATGCATGGCAACGCGAAATAGACCACCGATCATGTCGTTCTCTACAGTGTTTAGGAGCTAGCTGCAAAATCGATGGATCGGACAAGTTGTCGCGCGTCAAAAACATAGTATCTGTGTCCGAAATAAAAACGTGAAAGTGTATTTCTGCTTTGTTCAATAAAGCTAAAAGTGACGCTGTCTCGTGCTGGTTGTTCTAACAAAATGTGAAAGATTCCACTTTGTTTCTCGACATTTCTGTTCCCTTCTATAAAAGACGATGACGACTCCATTCCCTCACCTAACTTGCTCTCCATGTTACTAGAAGCCGCTACCATCATGTGTTGATCATGCAGTCCTGCCTGCACCTCGCGTGGCTGATGAATATGCATTCACTGTACGCTATCGATTCATCCCTCCGTGCTCCTATATTCAACGCCTGCCCATATAATCTCTCTTTGGTAACCAAATAGGCAGGACCAAATGAGGAAGATGATGTACCTAAACTTTTCATGCATGTATCATAGCCAACGAATAACAGCTGGGATTCATGTCAGCAACAGTTACAGTTTCATCTTCTAACAACCCAGCAGCCTCGTTATGAAAAAAAAAAAAACAGCCCTACCTAAAATTGTTATGCAAACCCTTAAGTTCAACAAAAATCAGTAAACATATACTCCTCCATCCTCAAATAATTGAAATTTTTAACTAAAGTTCTAATTAAAAAAGTCAATTATTTAGAGATGTAAAGAGTATGTGTATGTAGCTTGGGCACCATCCCTCCCTCCAGCACCAACGCTCGGCCACCAAGGTCCTCCCATAAGCCCATCGACCTCAACAGACACTCGACACCCTATCTTTATCTTGGACACACTTAGAATATAGTAACAATTCACAAACATTGCAGTCATTTAGTCTCTTACAAAATAATATTTAACACACGGAATATATTCTTAAACATGCCAAACCCAAGGCCGATTGACGTGTCAAAGGTGTCCCGACGTTTGCAAATGTAAACCCGTTCGAAACAAATGCAGAACATTCACCGAGAAATGACACGAGGCCCACAAACAATGGCACGGCCATAGTTTACATACAAATGTATAACATCCAAAAGAAATGACTGCAACCACTAAGATTAGCTAGTTCTAGTTTGATGGCACTGTAAACACCATCTAATCAGTACACATAAGGTAGGATCCTCCATGGCACAAGCTTGCAGTATTCAGCCCAGATCTCCTTGTACTTCTGCCTGCACCTTGCTTCATCTCTTCTTTCCCTCCATATCAGTAGAATCAGTAGGTACGTGGGGTAGAAGTACGGGATCACAGAACTGCAGTCATGAATTATTAATAAATCCTATGTGTTATTCATAGAAGTCATTGATTAGAGAACAAATATGTTAAAAGATGATAAGTCACCTTGCTCCACACGGTAAGCTAAACGAAAGTGCTAGCAACAGATCTCCTAGGTAATTGCAGTGCCTCGCAATGCCCCTGTAATGGAGGGTGGCAAGCTTTGTCAATTTACATTCAGAACAGAACTAAAGACACTAAATCACTCTCAAGAAAAAAGCTCAAAATTTTCATTGGTCAATTAAGCAATTAATAGTATGCCACGAGAAATTACTAGAGCTACAAATCTGTCATAAATACTAGTTAGTGCACAACTCAATCTGCTTTTCTCACTTTTCAATTCATCAGTATCAACTATAACATTAGATATATCATCCAAAAATTTCATTTAACAAAACTCTAAATATTCTTTTACTTAATTAGCAGGAGCACAAGCTACCAACAGTGTTGAAATAGTCAATAAAAAGTATCACCAATACAATCTGCAATAATTATGTAATTTACAAAACCGAAATCAACATCCATTAGTTCCACAGGATGCATGTGTCTTTACCAGTAGCCAGAAGCAAGTAGCTTTCCACCAACAACTTTGGGAGGTTTACCCCATATAGAAGCTTTAGGGTTCTTTTTGAACACATGTTTTTGCTTGTTAGCTCCCCTGAACACTAAGTAGCTGTATGCCACATGATATAAATTCAAGATTAGGATGTCAGAACTGACACATAGAAAACATATAGTACAACAAGATATTATGGAAGAACAACACTAGTACCCAATAATGAAAATACAGCAGTTAGCTACAGAAGCCAAAAGGGGCAACTCCACTTTATTTTTCAAAAGCCACCAACCCTGATCCACAAATCATAAGAATCATGAATAGTTATTGTGAACGTTCAGACTTGAGATACACATAAATGCTATAAATCTGACTGAGAAGTGAGATACAGATAAATCAAATTGATGTTAGGGAAAGATACTCTGCCTAAGGCACTCAATAGCACCATGGGTCGAAATTTGCAACAGCGAATTAGAAAGAAAATATATACCTGAATAGTGAAGGTGAAAGGAATGAAAACCAGGTCACCAAATACCAGCATGAACCCCAGTCTTTCAGCAATAATGTCCCACCTGAAAGTCAATGAAGGAAATTCAGGCATACTATAGTCATCATCTATCATGTATCTACCAGTGATAGCATGTCATACTTACGTTGAGGTCATAAATTCTTCATGGACGAAGTAATCTATAATATACCACTGCATGAACAAATATAATTTGTCAAATAATGGGCTAGAAGATGCAAACAAGATGGTCATGTCACATACCGCACAAAACAAGTGGTACAGAATAACGGAAAGGTTGACATAGCCAGCTAGGTAGCTCTTTGCAATCAGAGACAGGTTGATAAATAGCCACGCCATCATTCCAGCCCTTACGAAAAAAAATCTGCAATAATCAATCATAATTATTACAAATATTCAGTTGACACTCAGTTATTTGAGTGACAAACAATACAACATAGTACCGCAAAAGAAACTCTGGTTAGACCTGAATTATAATTTACAGACAACACTAACTTAAAATCACAGTAACTGCCACCACTCATTACAAAATGAGCGACCTGAGGAGAGAATAAAGTGAATTGCCATGTCATATATCTAACTTATTTTGTATTTCTAATCATCTTATAATCTAGAAACATGGCCAACATGTAAGAAGTCATATTCAAAGTTGGAAAATCGAAAGAAATGCAAGTGTGCTGTCATAAGAGGATACTGTCAATGAAAAACCCATTCGTGGCTATTCGTGGCTATTGATTCCACCATCACCCATTCCCCATACCTACACGTTTTCATAATTCATCCTGACACCTGAACACTCTTTAGCGCTTGTGCCCCTGCCATTGTTTGAAAACTTGACTTGCAGCAGAACCCAACAATCATTGAAAACTTCTTCACATAGCAGCAGTTTTTTCTCACTATAGCCAACAAGTAGCAGAATAAACAATTGCTAAGCATACAATTGAAGCCAACTAGGTATTCTCCAATCTCCACATACTACAGGTATTAAGGAACTTATAAATTTTCAAAGGGTCAAACATATCATTAATAAACCATGAAGTAGTTACCAATCAACAATAAAACATAACTCACTGAGCAGACCCGTTTTGATTTGAAAATTCAATCCAGTAAAACACACATATATTAAGAAAAAATAAACCGCTGACATACTTGAGATCAACTCCCAGAAAATGAGGATTAAGCTGCACTCCCAACCACCTATTAAATAAAGTGATAGACACAATAAGCACTAATGCTAAATAAAACATAACTGTAATTAAATATGTCAACTAGCCCTACATGAAGATACATGACATGAAAGATGAAAGAGCTTTGCCTCTTGATCATTCAATATTGACAATAATATATAGACAAAGAAAACTAAAGTGTGAAAAATGAAGCCAATCATATTTCAAAAATATTAGTCATGAAATAGAGTCCTGTTTGTACCAATCTTGTATGAAGTTCCCACTAATGTGTGGTTTCAAAGAAGAACTTTTGTGGCGAGACTTTAAACCGGCAAAATATAGTGCGAAAGAGACCTGAAATCAAAGAGTCACGAATTGAGATTGACTAAAATAGTTTGTGTTATTTAGATTGTGACGGGACATTACTAAATACTGAATGCTAAGAAATGAATGTGGGGGCCAAAGTTTAGCTGACTAACATGAATAACCTAGTCAATGTTTGTGTGGCGTCCTGTGGCGACCCACCCTCCTCATAGCACCTAGTCAACGCCTAGGCGTTGTGGCGTAACTAAAACCATATGACGTCCCATGGTGACCCACCACCCCCACAACGCCTAGGTGACGCCACAAAAACTACGAAATCCATTTTGAGTCCGTCACCTCGAATCAGTTCCTTTGAACTTTTAGCCAAATATAGGAAAATCACTCATTTGATAAATTAGTTGCTGCCAAATTATACTGACAGTAGGTAGGCCAAAAGTGGCAACATACAAGACATACCATGACCAAGCAATGTCAAACTTGGTGGATTAAAATCTTCTGAGTACTTTAGGGTGTAAAATTAAAAATTCATCAAAACAATAGCAAAAAAAAATCAATCTTGTTAAATTCGGTAGGTTCAGGTCATTTGATCCTTAGTTAAAAGGACAGGAAGCTGAAACCGCAAAAAGTACAGCAGGAGCAACACATTGCCTATATTATATTATATATGTTTTTAATATTTCTTTTGAACAACAGTGCAGATTTCCCCTTCTATTTCACGGTTTCCATGGTGGCAGCATATGGTGCACCAAATATGCGTCATGGAGGCATGACATGGTCAGGTCCAAGGTGGCACATACAAGGATACTAAATATGAAAGTCGCAGATAGCAGCTCGAGACCCCTGTCAGCTACGACCTGCAAGCATTGACAAACAGTTGATCAAGTCATTGTACCATGGTGACTTGACGATTGACACAGCAACCATAAACAATACACAATGCTCGTCATCTGAATACGACTGCTGTTTGGTCCTCGTTACACCAGAGCATATAAATAGAGGGCAACCAGAGTGCTGGATGCAGGTAGGAGAACTTACCGTTGAGGACATCCAGCCCATGTGGACACCCAGCGTAGTGAGCCCCTGCAGCAGCAGGAGCGACAGCAAACCTGCATTTTACGATACAATCAGGTGACTGAGGAGATGAACATCAACAATGCAGCTGGTTGCCCCGAGGGTTAGTGGATCTACGGCGAATCGCAGTAGGGTAGGGAGGGTAGTCGCGGCGGCATAGACGTACCATTGCAACGATAGTGAAGGCGAGAGGAGTCGGGTAGAATTGCACCAGCAACCAGCTTCCCGGGGAGGACCGCGCCAGCGACGGCGAGGTAGCCCAGGTAGGCGAGGAGCACCACCACCTGCACAGCAGCGAGCGCACGCGCAAGCACAGATTTAACATCGGTGGGCAGCGGGGGAGAGCAGCGCAACATCGGTCGCGAGAAATGAGAGAAGAGGCACCCACCGCGCTCCGGGACGGCACCAGCGCGGGCAGGATGGCGGCGGCGGCCTCCATTCTCCGTCAAAGCGGCGGGGATCTGGAGGCGGGCGCCCGCAATATCTGTGGACTTTGGGGAGTGAACTTCGGCCGCTATACGTCGAGGATGGGACGGAATGGAACGGAGAAAATGGTGGGGATAAGTTTAGAAGGGCCATTAGGATTCGGTCTCATCGGCGACGCATCACACATGGGTGCCAGCTGGACATAGGGATCAAAACCGTACAGTAAATTATCAGATCATTTGAAGCTGTTTTTGAAATTTTCCGATCCGATTATGTTTTCGTCAAAATTATGCGCAAATAAGACGGAAATGAACATTAAATTTTGGTAAACGGAACGGAAAATATTTGGACTGATTTCTGACCGAATTGTCGGAATTCCGTATTTTAATTAAAAATTTCCGAACAATAACCAACTAACTTCCGAATAGTAGGTCGGGCCTAGTGAGTTGACATGTAATAAGATCAATTCCTTTTATTTATTCACACATCAATTTGGATAATGAGCAGTTAGTATTCTTAATTAATAAGCACAATTAAACAAAAAAAAATTAATGAAATCAATGATGCAAAAGTTGAGGGCAATTTGGTCAAATATTTATTTACTCTCAAATGGTTTCTAAAGTGATTTTATTTCAGGTTGAAAAACATTTATAAATTGGAACTAAAAGTTGTTGTCTCATTTTTTATACTTAAGTTGTTGATGTTATAGATGGATAAGATTTTGGAGCGTTATTTTCGAAAAATATTTGAAGCCATTCCGATATTGACATGCTTCCGATCCGTTATAACCGTTTTTGGTATTTCTGAAATTTCCGATACCGTAACTATTTCCGATGATTCCGTTTCTGGTTCCACTTCCGAAAATTTTATATGAAAATGGAATCAATAACATTTTTTCCATCCGTTTCGTTTTCATCTCTAGATGTATATACTTATGTTTTGCAAACAGGACAAACTAGTATGCTTTGAATACTGTAATACAGACGGGTGATCCACTGGAGCTGGCCTCCCGTTATCAATTGATGCCTGGGTCACGTGGTGGGATTCGATGTTGTTCGAATTTACCTTCTTATATCAGATTCCTCTGTACTAATAACCGAGGGTAATCCTGCTACTCCAGTTTTTTAATGACATTAGGACAATATTTTTAGTTCGATAATTACTTTAGGATATTTTCAGGTCTCTATAATGTTCATGGGACGTACTTCGCTCTCATTTTTCGTCTTCCCTCCTCCTCTATTGATTGCATTCCAAAACCCATGAGTTTGTAATATACACAAGTGGCTCTCTGTTATACACCATGGAAGTCCCATTCTCAACATAGCAATTCACTAATATTTTTAAAAAGAAAAAATCTACTTGACCCCCTCGACTATATTTTAGAGGACAATTTATCCTTCAAACTACAAAATCGGTTACTTAACACTCTAACCTTTCATAAACCATCTATTTGCTACCTAAGATGATTTTTATGAGCGGTATTGCCACATCACTAGATGATGTGGTGTCTTCTGCATGCATTACTCGGTGGGGCTCACGTGGCATTGAGTAAATGGCGCCCAGATCAGTTGCCAATGGCGCCAGCGGAGTCGAATCAAGCCTCTGTCTCTATGGTCAGCGCTGCGCCACCGGCACGTCCTCCTCGCGCGTCTAACCTCGTCCTGCTTCCCTTCGCCCCTGCTGCCTCGCCACCATGGGCCCCCTCTGTACCGACTCCTCGACGCAACACAAAGGCGGATCGCCTCCGCCAACGCGCCCCCTGCCGCAGTGGCCACCACCGGCCGGCTCCCTAACACGACACTCAGGCAAGCGGATTCGAGCTGCTGTTGGAGATAAGCAGAGCATCAATGGCGGACCTGGCGACTCAGGTGGGCTTCTATTTTTTCTGGAGTGGGCAGGCTTCATTAATGGACGAAGGAGGGCAGCAATGTCAAATTAAAGAGCGGACAGAGTCTCGAGCCTCAGTTGGCAGGCGAAAGACAGGAACAGGCCCGGATCAAGTTCTTTCTCTTTTGCTCGCTGTACTCTATACTCTGGAGGCAAACAAGGAAACAAAATTTTCACACAGCTATCTCACTTGATCAGGCAACAATTCCACAGAGCGGTGAGATTTCATGATCAGCAAGCGGAGACGCATGGCCCAATTGATTCAATTAGGAGAGCTGTGTGGCGAGACGACGATCAGCTTACTTAACACCGGGTGAGCCCCACCGAATAAGACATGCAGAAGACGCCAGACGTGACAATACCGCCCACCAAAACCATCTTAAGAAGTAAAGTAGATAGTTTAGGAAAAATTAGGATGTTAAGTAAACGGTTTTATAGTTTGGGAGGTAAATTGTTCTCTAAGGTATAGTTGAAGGGCTTAAGTAGACTTTTTTCTTTTTAAAATTCTCATGTACAGAAATTACAAATCCATTAGAATTCACAACCCATTATCTAAAAATTAGAATTCACAACTTGCTAACTAATAAGAGCTTACATCTAATGCACAGATGCTGCCAGAAAATCAAATTTTGGCAGCATAATATCACAGCATATGCATGCTTGTTCAAGAATTACAAGGCCAATGCACAGTTTGATTGGACGTTACAACAAAACCACCAATTGTCCACTGCCCACTTACGCAATACACATGCTCAGTATGTGTTCTGAGGATTGAATCGCCTCCTGCCATCACGTTTGTAGTATGGTGTATCGTCGACGGTCCTCCTCACATACTCCATGAAAGGCTGGGGTGTACGGGGCGAGAGCTGACCATTAGCAGGAGATGCAGGATCAGCCATTGCAGCAGGCCTGTTTGCTGGTGTCGGTGTTGTGGGCGCTGTATGCCTTGATGGTGCCTGTCTACCTGGTTTCTCCAGCAACTTCATGAAGAGCCAAACCGTGACTACTGGTACAACAATGCATGTGAGGATAACAGCTAGTATGGTTATGGCTGATGATGATGGCTCAGGTTTTTCTCCAGTATCGTAGCTGATTTCAACTTCCTCAGTCTGGCCTGCATAAGGGAAAAAGAAAAATAGTGTCAACCATTGCAATAAGCTTTGGCAAGTGAACTTGAATGATGTATTACTACATAAAGGAGAATCAGTTCGCTAAAATGACTTCTTGGAACACGGTTTTACCAATCAATAGGAAGGTGATTCAACATGGCAGTTAAACCACAGGAGATGCTAACTGTTGGTAGTCAGATAACTTGCAAGGATTATTGCAAAGAAAGATTGAACAACATACCTGTGGTTGGAAGGACTATAGTGACCTTGTCGAAGAAAGGTTGGTTTTTCAGTGCTATGACCTGCAAATGCAAGAACATAATTACCTCTAGCGCATTATAACTGCTTAAAAACTGATATCTGTGACTCACCTGATAAACAATTTGATTAGGAACACCCTTGTACTCATTTGTATTCATGCGACTTACTGACAGTAAATCTTTAGCACTCCAGAATAACTCAACATCTGTAGCAGGATGAGCTTCAGAAAAAGCAGCCGAAGGAAAAGATGTATTCAAATTTAACTACCATTGCTAGGAGTTAAAAGTTAACAAGCTTTTTCATACCAGTATTCCCACCAATAGTAATGACACTATGATTGCTACTTGGAGTCAATATTAACTGCATGGGAGAGCCACCTTATCAGAGGAAATGAAAAGAGCTCACTATTTCACATATAAAAAGGAGGGAGGGAGAGTACTACCTTTGGCGGTTCTTTAATGTAAAATCCTTTGACAAACAGGGCATGCACGAATCCTGTCACCTTTGGATCTTCTTTTAGATTTGCACGAACTAAAATGTGTAGAAACCCTTCGTTTGAGTTCAACTTTGCTGGCAACAGCCGTGCAGGTGAATATGGATGAAATAGGCAGTAGGATTTCTTTGCAGCATGATCACACCATGGCTCAACAAACCTAAGGGAGCAATAAAAGTGAGATTCTGAAAAAGATTCTGGAGATTGATGGAGCTGTGTGCCTGATTATGTGAGGAAAACATACCCAACAAAAGAAGGTTCAACCTGACAATCAAATGGGACATTCACAGAGGATCCAGTGCTGTGCCCTGAATCACTAATTACCAAAAAGGAAATTAGATCGGCTCATAACTGAATCATTCAAAAAACAGAACATATATCCTCAGACCAGAAATAGTTGAAGATGCATGCATAAATCCTCCAGTATAGGATTACTCGTTCAGCTTTTATTGCAACTACAATCCTATACCATCTATATGCATAAATCTCCAGAGAAAGAACCACATCAGCAAACTTATGAATATAAGAAGCAAGTTTTCAGATTTTTATGGTACAATCACCCCATGTGCCAACTGTGCAGTGCAAATCAGTAGTTCTTATCTGCTTGTCAATCATGATGTAAAGATATCGGCAGTGCTCATTAACAAAAGAGTAGCTTTAGCTTCGACAACACTATACAGTATATAACAACAACCAAACCTCTTATTCCCAAGCAAGTTGGGATGGCTAGAGATGAAACCCACAAGTACCAGCAAGAAAAGTCACAAGTAAAAGCAACTAAAAAGAAAAAGAGGAAAAGAAAGAAAAGACAAGTAATAGATGAAAAAGTTATGGTAAATAAGGTGAGGCCAATCCCCAATTGTGCTCCACCAGAGAACTTGACCATAGCCAAAGGCCAATAGCTTTGACAATACTACAATCAACAAAAATGCAGAAGAAATATTATGACATGAGTGTTACACACCTAAATCGTACAGAGAATCTGTATCCATCAGGTGGACCAGCAGCATTAGTCAGTGTCTCCGAAGGAGCGTCAACGACTATCTGGTTCACCTTGAGAACAGTGACAGTTGTTTGCAGCTTAAGATTTGAACCTTTGAAGATTACTGTTTATAGAAAGAGGGAACTTGTCAAAAGCAATAACCAAGAAAGAATGGCATCAAGTTGATAGTGCATTATAGTTGGGCTTGGTCACATGTGTGGATACCTTCTGCTACACCTTCAATGCGGGCCCGTGCTTCACCAGTTATTTGATTAACATGCACAACATTTTCATTGCTGCTCAACCAGTGACCAGATCCACGTATGTCCATTCCTACAACAGTAGCATGGTTATGAAATATGCAGTAATAAATATTGACACTCCATTAGTCACCAAAATATTTAATACCAACTACCAAGTAGCTAACAAGTATCAGCTGGAAATTACCTACCTGCTGCTGACATATCTAACACCTGCTAGTACTCTCGACCATTTTAATTCTTTTTCCATAAGCAAACCAAATATTAAACGGAATTTAATATTTCAAGAACAAATACTACAAAGATAAAAGATAAATTCCAACCATGAACCAGAGGAAACTTCCAATATAAAAACTACCAAGAAAAATTATTTCAGTGGACATACGGTCTCCAACAATGGTGAAGTTCAGCTGCTGGCCAGAATGAAGGACCACATCCCTAGGATACATTTGAGCACCAACAGAGACCTATCAGGGTGAAACAAGAACACTACAAAAATGAGTAACTCTTCATTGCATTTATGCAACTGAAAAGAGAAACAAAGAGCTTCACTATTTTTTCAATGCTTTTTTCTTAGTCTAGGGGCACTGCCCAATATTGAAGTGTACACTGTTGGTCGTAGTTTTGGTATACTATATAATACAGATTAACTTTCTGCTCCATAAGAATGTGCACTAATGTGTTCCACATATAGAAATGCAACAGTAAATAATTATTCATGCTTGGCTGCAATATGGGGCAGAATGTTGGCCAACTAAAAGACAACATGCTCAACAAATGAATGTCGCACAAGAAAAGACTTAATTAGGAACAAGGTGATACGTGATAGGACGACTAGGGGAGATCTCTAGAAGTACCCAATGTTTCCAAGTCGCCTAGTTGACCCTAGTCGCCTAAGGGGCGACTAGGGTGATTAGTTGTCGACTAGGTCGATTAGTTGACCCTAGTCGACCTCGTAGTCGTCCTCGGTCTTCTAGAAAAAAGTTCTAGTTGACACTAACAACAAGAAGGAAACGGTGCAGGGAGTGGGACCAAATCATACCATCATCTGACAAAATCATCCTGGCACTGAAGGAGGGGGAGGGGCGCCGAATAGGGGAGGGGCAGCACGGGGAGGTGGAAGGGGGAGGGGTGGCAGCGCACAGGGACGGCACGAAATACGGTGAAGGGGCCACCGCCGGCGGCGGCGCTCAGATGCAGCAGCGGCACACAGGAGAGGTATGGCAGCGGAGCACATGGGAGGGGACCAAAAACGGCAGTGGGTGAGGCGTCGGGCGTCTGGAGGCTGGGCGGAAGTGAATTGTCAGTTGGGCCAGGCTGAGCCTTCCATCTAATCGAATTGAACCTTTGGATGAGATCCAACGGTCCTCTTTTCATAGGAAGGTATATAAAAACATACCCCTTCCTTAACCTAACCCTACTTTCTCTCTTCCTCATCTCTCCTCTCTACCGCGGTGGCCCGACGGCGGCTCACCTCTCCTCTCCACCGCGACGGCCCGACAGCGGCGACTCACCAATGCGGCAGCCCGGCGGCGGCGGATCACCTCTCCTCTCCACCGCGGCAGCCCAACAACGGCGAATCAGCTCTCCTCTCCACCATGGCGGCTCGGCGGCAGTGGCTCACCTCTCCTCTCCACTTGTCACAGACTTGGAGGAGCAGATCCGGTGGCGCAACGGCGAGAAGAAGCAGATCCGCAGGATCGACGACCACGCCCCCAGTTCTGACGTCGGAGTGGCCGGTGGCGTCGTGGCAGCCGGCGAGGACGGCGGAGCTGGATGTCGGTACGTCAGCCATGGCGGGGGCAATGTGCATGGCGCTGGTGGAGGTGATCGTCCCGACGGCGGCAGATCTTGTAGCCGCGGTCGAGATGCTTGGTGTCGTCTTGGCGGCGGGGATGAGACCTGGGACGGCGACAGAGATCTGTGAACGACGGCGAGCTTGAACGGCTGCGCGACTCTGTGACCGCCTCTTCTCTAACGCGCCGACTTGGACTCTTGCACCCGTACGTAGTCCTCCCGCCGTCGAACTGAAGTAGCCACGTCGGCACCGGCGCTAGATCTGGAGACCGACACAGTGCTGAAGACGGAGGCGGATCCGATTGCTTGCGTGTCGTCCCTGGGAGCCGAATGAAGGAGTTGAGCGTTGCACGAGCAGCTGGAATCTGGATTGTTGTGCCTGTTGACTTCATAGTCGCAGTGTCTGCCTCCACGTTGTCGTGGAGAGTTAAGGCAACATTCTTGCTGATAGACGCGATGCTGTGCGAAGGATTAGATATGGCCACGGATAAGTCGACGGCTTCGGTGCCTGGTTCTGGGACGATCGATACTTCGACGTCTTGCACCCAAACGAAACTACTGGACTCGATCTCCTGATCAGAACTGCCATCTTCAGAACCGATGTCGTCCTGGTCTGAAGATTCAGATATCGCCGATTCAATCTGTGGATTAGATCCAACGCCTAACATTGTGTTAGTACATTTTACCAGATCTAGAAGCTCTTTTACAACGTCTTCCATCTTGGTTAGTTTATCGCTGATTGCGTCCAACGCAGCGTCCATCGCAGCGTCTTCGTCGCCCATGGATCGTAGATGGATCGTGATACCAAATTGTCAGACTTCCTTGGGAATGCCGCCGAACCTACCGCCTGATCGCTGGCGCCGTCGCTGGACGTCGCCGATAAGGGTAGAAGAGATGAGTTTTTTTGGACTATAATTTTTGCTTACTTAATTTGTTGTGCGCCGACCACAATATATAACCGGTCTGCAGATTACAATAAGGAAACTAGGACTCTATCTTTAAGAACAATCCGAACTCTATCTCTCATATGGAAATTAATCTATTTATTCTTTACCTCTGATTTAATCTTTGGAAACTAATAATCTATCTCTAACTAATAATATGCCATGCCTTTTTCCAATGGTTGGCCCACCAAATCCAAGATCCATAGTCGTCCGACATAAAAACAATAGAAGTACCGGTTAATAGTGGGATTTTAAAGGGTAGGGAGGGGCAGAGGGCAATCGAGGTTGACATGGGGAGAGGAGGTAAAACAAGACTTGAGGGATTGAAGTGTACTTAGAAATTTGGCTCAATAATAGGACTGAACGAAAATTAGCAACTCATGTGCCAAAAACTTAGTTTTCTTGTATTATGTTACTCTTATCTCTCTTTTTTTCTTTCACTTCCTTTTAAAAAAAATTTGTTGGGTTTCATATCTAGTCTACCCCAACGTGCGGACAAAGGCTTTGTTGTTACTGGGCTGCAATAACTCAATAATGCATCAGCATTCAGCAGGAGCTGACCAATATACAAATGTAACGAAATCTTTACTGATAGAATTGATTGCTTGATTAATCATAGGGTCTCGGTACATATTTATAGATACATAGATGGGCCATACAGGCTAGGCCCAAACACAGTCCAACACCCCCCCGCAGTCCCAACATCTAGCCACAACAGATGTTGAGACTGGACCGAAACTCAGAAAATAAAGTCGACGGGAGTCCCTTCGTGAAGATATCGGCAAACTGTGACGTCGTCGGCACGTGGAGAACTCGAACCTCGCCGCGTGCAACCCGCTCACGAACAAAGTGAAGATCAATCTCCACATGTTTCGTGCGCTGGTGCTGAACGGGATTGGTGGAGAGGTAAACGGCGCTGACATTATCACAGTAGACCAACGTGCTCCGGGCGACAGGGGAGTGGAGCTCCTGAAGTAACTGCTGGAGCCAAGACGCCTCTGCTACGCCGTTAGCCACGGCGCGGTACTCCGCCTCAGCGCTGGAGCGAGAAACCACGGGCTGCCGCTTCGAGGACCAGGAGACAAGATTCCCCCCAGGAAGACGGCGTAGCCAGAGGTGGAACGGCGGGTATCAGGGCACCCCGCCCAGTCAGCGTCGGTGTAGACCACCAACTCTGAAGGCGAGTCACGTCGAAGGAGAAGGCCGTAGTCGAGGGAGCCGCGCAGGTACCGAAGAATCCGCTTCATCGCCGTGAGGTGCGTCTCCCGCGGATCATGCATGTGGAGACACACCTGCTGAACCGCGTATGAGATATCCGGCCTGGTGAAGGTGAGGTACTTGCAAAAAAAGGCCAAGGCAGCTGTGGTGGGGCAGCCTCGGTGTCAGTAGAGAAAAGCGAGTCCAGCTCTGCAGCTGAACTAGAGGTGGAGGAAGAAAAGGGGAAGGATGACTCGTCGAAGACGACGTGCCGAGAGATCAAAATGCGGTGGGTAGAGAGGTCGAGGCACCGGTATCCCTTATGCTTAAGGGAGTACCCAAGGAAGACACACCTAGTAGAGCGGGGCGCAAGCTTATGTGGAGCAGTGGCGGAAAGATTAGGGTAGCAGGCGCACCCGAAGACACGGAGGTGGTCGTAGAGAGGGGTAGTGCCATACAGGGCAAAGAAAGGAGTCGGTGCCCGAATCGCCTTGGTGGGAAGGCGGTTAAGGAGGAAGGTGGCAGTGTGAAGTGCCTCTACCCAGTAGCGAGCGGGGATGGATGCCTGAAACATCAAGGAACGCATGACATCATTAGTGGTGCGAAGCATGCGCTCAGCCTTGCCATTCTGAGGAGATGTGTATGGGCAAGACATGCGTAGCTGTGTGCCATGTGTAAGGAGAAAGTCACGGAGTCGCGAGTTGTCAAACTCTCGTCCGTTGTCACACTGGAGAGCACGAACAGTACGCCCAAACTGTGTGGAAACCCAAGTGAAGAAGTGAGAGAGAGTATCAAAAGTCTCAGATTTCAGACGTAATGGAAAAGTCCAAGAGAAATGTGAGAAATCATCGAGTACCACCAAATAATATTTAAACCCCGAGACACTGGTAACAGGAGATGTCCACAAATCGCAATGGATAAGATCAAAAATATGTTGCACATGAGACACAGAAGTGGAAAAGGGAAGCCTAACATGACGACCAAGCTGACAAGCGTGACACAATGACTCATGTGTGCCCCTAGTACACGAGATAACTGAACTACTAGACAACTTCGACATAGCATCAGCGCCAGGGTGACCAAGCCGACGGTGCCAAGTAGCGGACGAAGCTGTCGTAGCCAGAGCAAAAGACGAAGACGCAGCGGAAGAAGGAAGTCGAAGAGTGTACAGGGGCCCCGGACTATCACATCGAAGAAGAAGACGCCGGGTGGAAAGATCCTTCACAGACAAACCAAAAGGATCAAACTCAACAGAAATATTATTATCAGTGGTGAAACGACGAATGGAAAGTAAATTTTGAATAATGTCTGGAGCAACAAGAACATTATTAAGATGGAATGAACCCGGAGAAACTGAGTCACCTACTGAGGTGACTGGAAGAACGGATCCATTTCCAACAACGATCGATGAAGGAAAAGACGGATGAGGTGTGTGTGTAGAGGAGAGAATACCAGCATCTGGGGTGGTGTGGTAGGAGGCGCCAGAATCAGCCACCCAATCAGTAGTCGGTGGTGTAAGGTGCATGGTGCTGAAGGAAGACGCCAAGTCCTGACGGTCCCACCACATGGGCGGCTCCTGGAGAGGTGCTGGTGGCTCCGAGTGCCCAGCGGGGTAGGAAGCACCGCCGTAGGCTGGAGTGGGCGATCCAGCCACAGGGCGACCAGGTCCACCATAGCCCGGATGGGCTACGTACGCAGCCGGAGGACGAGGCTGGCGCGGAGTGGAGGAAGTCGGTGGCGCCCCAAGAAGACCCGGAGACGGTCCAGGCCACATAGAGATCTGGCCAGTCCACGGGTTATACGGTGTGGGCCAGGGCGCACCTCCCTGGCCAGTGCCACCAGTACCACCACCAGTAGGAGCAGTGGACGTAGGAGTGCTGCCAGCACCTCGTCCTGTGCGCCTTCCGCCGCGACGTCGACGAGTACCACCCCCAGAGCCAGCAGAGGCACCCGGGGCGGTAGGTGGAGTAGGCGGTCGCGGTAGTGGTCCCCCAGAAGAAGGTGGGTGGGGGGGCTGCCCGGAGCCATAGAAGGCTGTGGCAGACCCAGAGGTAGCAGGCCCACCCGTCGTGATCTCCTCAAGCTCAAGATCAGACCAGACCTTCTCGAAGGTCGGTGGAGGCTCCATCCGGAGAAGCCAGAAGCGAAGATGGCTGAAGCGCTCGTTCAGGCCGTGAAGGACCCGAAGAACTAGAGTGCTGTCAGCGACCGGCTCGCCAAGGTCGCGCAGGGAGTCAGCCATGCCCTTCATCTCTCCACAGTAGGCCGAGATGGAGCGGTCACCCTGCACTGTAGTCTGGAACCGTGCGTTAATGTGAAGAGCCCGAGTCGCACGGTTCCCCAAGAAGTGGTGCTCCAGGATCTGCCAAGCCTGGCGTGCGGTCCCCCCACCGCGCTGTCCGACAAGCTTGTACAGATCATCGACGAGAGTGCCAAAGATCCAAGCAAGGACCAGACTGTCCATGCTGATCCAAGAGTCATCCCACGGGGCGTCGTCCTGCTGGACGTGGTCCGCAAGCTGGTACCGCCGTAACGTGAGGAGGAACTCGTTACGCCAGCGGGCGTAGGTGGTAGAGGTACAACTCAGAACAGTCGGCACTAGGGTCCGAATGTTCTGAACTCCAGCCGCCTGGGCGTGTAGGGCGGCGGTGAGCGACGCCGAATATGCGGAGTGCACACCGGTGTCCAAGGCGGGCTCGTACGTCGCGCCCAACGGTCGGTGAGCGCTCTCCTGGATCTGGTGCGAGAGAGCAGCCGCCGAGGCGCGCTCCTGCTCTAAGGCAAGAGCGAGTGCCCGCTCGCGGTCGCGAGAGGCAGCCAGAGCCGCGAAGACACTGGAGGTGTCCGCGGCCGGAGCAGTAGCAGGTCCGGAGCCTGTCACGAAGGCGACGGCAGTGGGGCCGGCAAGTGGTCCGCCGGCGGAGGGACCAGTCGCATCGCCGTACGAAGGCCGGGTCATGGCGATGAGGGGAGCGCCCGCTGCAGGACCGGTGGCAGGCACACCGGCGCAGGGGAGGGAGCCGGCCAGGGAGGGGACGGCGCCGGCGATGGGCGCGCCGGCCCAGGGAGGGGAGGCGGCCGGCAGCGGCTGGGTCAGGGCCGCGCCGGCGGTCAGGGGAGGTGCGGCCCCGGCAGCGGCGGCGGGGGGCGCGGGCGTCGGCGGCCAGGGGACTGGCGGCGTGGGGGGTGCCGGCCAGGAAGGGGCCGCCGGCGGCGGCGTTGGCGGCGGCCAGGGAGGGGGGGGGGGGCCCGCCTGCGGCGGCCCTGGCGGCGGCGGCGGTCGCGCAGGGGAGGGAGGCGGCGGCCAGGGAGGGGGGGGGGCCCGCCTGCGGCGGCCCTAGCGGCGGCGGCGGCTGCGCAGGGGAGGGAGGCGGCGGCCAGGGAGGGGGGGAGCCCGCCTGCGGCGGCCCTGGCGGCGGCGGCGGCGGCTGCGCAGGGGAGGGAGGTGGCCGGGAGGGGGGCGGCGAGAGAGCGGCCGCCGGCGGCCAGGGAGGGGGCGGCCTCGCCGGCGGCGGCGGCGCAGGGGAGGGCGCCGGCCATGGGGGGGGGGGGGGGGCGGCTAGGGTTAGGGTTAGGGTGGGATTAGGGTTTGGCTAATGATACCATGATAGAATTGATTGCTTGATTAATCATAGGGTCTCGGTACATATTTATAGATACATAGATGGGCCATACAGGCTAGGCCCAAACACAGTCCAACATTTACCAATATGAAATCCGCTTTATTGGGAATATGGTTTATGTGCAGCCTTACGAGAGCAGTCCCGTGACTTCTTGCCTATGAAAGAAAAGGTAACGAGAAAAAACTCATCAATTCATGAATATAGTGTGCATAAAATAATGAAAAGTTAAACATACTAAACACAAAACTATTGTTGTAATAATATTCCTGAATTGAGCAGCATACCTGGATCACAAAACGCTCGTGTGCACCATATGTACTGTTACCATCTTTTGGAGTGAGAATGGACACAATATTAGGATAATTAGTCTCAATTTTTACAGGGGCTACTCCATGTGCTTCACTGAAGATATAACCTGATGAATGATGATATAAAAATAAAATCTGTCAAGTGAAAATGTGAAAATATCAAAGGACCGCAAATTTTGACATTGATAAATGTTTTAGATCTACCCAATTCATCAGCATATTTTATATCCAATTCAACTCTATCATTCACAGAGAGATAGGCAGTCTGGATTGATGGTTCTGATGCAGCTACCCGTACTTGTGCAACCTGAACAATAATGATCACACCATCAATATACAAATAAAACGTTAGGCATGCAATATTTCTTCACTTATTAGATGTACAGATTCAGACTGATGTGCTGAAATCTTTGTTTACTCGTACTTTGTTTACTCTTCTCTCTCTTTCTTTTACTTCCATACGTTTCTGTTGGGGTTCATATCTAGCCTACCTCAACGTGTTTTTGTTGCTTGGGACAAATCCGTCGTTGTTGTTATTGTTGTTCTTATTGTTGTTGTATTAGATGTACAGAAATCAGCCAAATATATATCCATAACGCCTTGCAAAAACATTGCAGTATGAGACACAATGACACACCCAATTTTTGGCCTCCATGGAGATCAGCTTTTAAGCTTATTTGGCATTATGGATTGTGTCTTAAAGTAGTTATATTTTTGCCCTTCGGAACACACTAATCAACTGCCTCCAAGTTAGAGTAAAAAGACAATAAAGATTATGTGTAACTTTTTTATTCGATGACATAAAAAGAACAAGCATGACAGCGGCAAACAAGTTGGCACTCAATCAAATAATAGGACATGTAGGCTATTCTGTTCCTCAGTCATGAGTAACGATTTACACAATAGCCAAGCTTGTTGTAATTAACGTAATTGGTTTTATGTCCTATAAATGCTAATCTTATCATTATTATTTCAAGATACACTTCAGAAGAAAGACGAAAGCACTAATGTTTCTAAATCACAGTACAAGATAGAGAACTTCATAGTCATATCCAATACTCACTCTGTCCATTTTCATAAGGCATATTTTCATTTAATTAGGAAAAGGCTGACCAACAACTAAATAATCTATTCATGCATGAATTTTGTGGCACAAAATTATAGACATGAAAATATTTTGAATACATATCACCAATATTAAGTCACTAAAATTATAAATTAAGAGTATTTTTTATCAAAGGCTTGTTCTAACAAAACAAAATATGCCTTAAATGATGGATGGAGTACTCAGGGGTGTACAGTAAAAATAATGAGTCGCAGCATCCAACCTCAGCAACTCGTAGACATGACGCTATTTCAGTTCTTCCAGTTGAGTGATCTTTTGCTTGAATACAATCAACTGCATTGCTCTCTCCAGTCCTAACTTTACTTCCATCAATTATGCTAGCATCTTGGAACACAGAACCACTTCTACCACTGCCCCTAAGCAGAGAATACCCAATGGAATTCTCGAGGTCAAGTGAGTTTGATTCTCCTAATGAATTCGCTGATCCAGGCAGGAGACTTGAAGTAGTGTAAAAGGGTGGTAATAACCATGTTATAGGAATTCCAAGTGCTAGAGGAGGATCTGGTACCACCAGAATGGTCTTAGAGACATTGTAAGATACAACAGATCCAGAAGTTCCAGGTAGCAAGAAATCACAAGTAACTAAGATGGAAATTTTGGTTTTCCCAGCAGACCTGTCACAAGAGTTATGGGGGAAAACATATTAGCCCTCATTTGTTGCTACCTGATTTATTAATATATCCAGATACATCACGTGTTGGCCCAAACCAAGATTTTTCATGTTAAAAGGGCAAATTAAATTTTATCAAGTTTTCATATGCCCTAAACCAAATTACTCAGTATCAATTGTTGTGAATGCTATACTGTATCAACCCCTAGTCCTGTGTAATGCTTGAGATCGAGACAAGAGCACCATACTAAATGAGATCACTGAAGCTTCTGAATAGGATTCCCGGGCCTCCACTAGTTTACAGGTTCAGTAACACAAACACTACCCAAACAAATATATGGATCAGTGTAAACTAAACATAATTTTTTGGAACAAAGTTACTTCCATTTTAATATGACAGCTGGTGTTGTAATTCCGGTGCCTCTGGACACCAGAAACAGATCTGTCTTGTTTAGGACAGAACCGCACAGGTATTCAGCACCCTGGAGAAGGCCTTCTGGGTGAGGAAGAGAGGGGGATAGATGTTCTATGTTCTGTACAGAGAGTTCTGCGCAGGACCTAGAAGGAGCAGAAGTTGTTAGCTATCTGATCAGAGGATCTGCTCGGCTGATCCTTGAACTCGACGAGATCAAGTCAGGGAGCAGGTAATTCTAGGCGACTTGAGAACAGGGGCTCAGTTTCCTCCTGATCAAGTGAGGGAACTAATCTGTATTGATGGATGAACAAACCGGAGGCTCGGGGCTTCTGTTTATAAGCCCCTTACATGAGTTCACTTCCTACATGGACTCTGACTCGATTCCTACGAGGACTACGACACTTTTCCTACTAGGACTAGGACTCTTCTATCTCTATCTAATCTGATCCTGCCTATTTCCTGGTGCCGCAACACCCTTTTCTTGAGTCCAATTCGGACTCTAACTCTAGTGCCTCTGGTGCGCCGCCCCCCTGGAGTACTACTAGGACCCGGCCTGGGCTGGCCGCACCTCTCTGCCCTCCCTGGTGCACGCCTGGAGTCCTAACTGCCCTGTGGCAGGATGGCCAATAGCTGGGCACTAGTAACACTCCTTTATTAGGGTTAATATTGGGGAACTTAGTTTTATTTCAAAAAACATATATATTAGGGAACTCAGTTGTACAGTCCATTGGAAAATCAATATTTTGTTCCATGCAATACCTTCCGAGCACATGATTAATAAAAGAACTGCTACTGCCATTGGAAAACCATGGATAATCTTTTCCTTCCAAATATAGTCCTTGTTCAAGTTTGTATTTCCAAGATTTAGCTGATTGGAATGTCACCACCTAAGGTAGAACAAAATGTTAGTACAGATTATGTTTACACAAGGAAACAAGAAAAGTATTCAGACCTTTGCATCTGCTATCTCCCAACTGTAACTCTGGCAAGTTTCATAGAAGGAAAACAGATCTCCCTGGAAAGCATTGTCAGGTTAAATGAGTGAAAAATATTAGCAGGGAAACAGAGGAAATAAAGCCCACCTTAGGTAAAGATGGATAGATTGGCATGCTGCAACCGACACAAAGACGGTCACTTTGAGTATTTAACATCATAGCCACTGGGATATCCACTTCGACTCTTCCAAAAGCTTCACAAATAAAGGTACCCCCATTTTCCAAAACAGCAGCACGCACAGTCTAAATGGTGCAATAGCTCAGTACATTCAATGTGGGATTAATCCATACTCACTAATAAATGATTTCAGTAGGGTGTAACTTACAGAGTTCCCCACAGCCTTTGCAGATAGCTTCCCGGTAGCATTTTCAACGTCTACAATTTCCATATTCAGACTTGAGTACTCGATGGAAACTCCAACTTTAGGACCACCTTTAACAGAAAGCTAACAGGGGGAAGACAAAACTCATGACCCATTTTGATCTTTATATAAGTAAAACTAAAATGCTAAAGAACTTTATACAAGTAAAACTAAAACACTAAAGAACTGGGAGCATGTGCCAGCAGTATGCTGTTCCCAAAAGAACATACAAATCTTCCAGGAATGTATACATAGCTGGCATAAGTTTATGGAAAGAGCGGAAAGAGCCAATTTAATGATTACCACAAAAGAAGCGCCCGGTGTAAGGTAGATGTACTCAGGATGTATTTGCAGTGGTTTGTACACTTCCACCTTTACAACCTTACTCAAAACTCTCTGTCCAGAGTATTGCTTAGTACTGACCTGAAGATAGGAAATAATAATGGGTGTCAGCCACACAGCCAGCACGCAACTGAAGCTAACATAAATCTAGTGTCAACTTACATAAAGAGATGCCATTCCAGCTTTTGCAGCTTTAAGCGAAAATTTAGGTCCATCCGTCAACTCACGTGGACTAACAAGTTGCAGAATCTCATCACCGAGATGCAATTCAATGTCCATGTACTTGTACTGCAAATAATACAGCGAAAATACAATGGTTGACGAAGTATGAAAATTCGAGAAGGAAAAGGGATGGTGGAGACCATAAAAATTGTACTTGAAGGACTGGAACCAGCAAGATTTACATAATAGAATTTGTATCCTTTTAAATGAAAAAGAATTGGTGTAGTCAATTGAATATAGCTGGAAAGAGCCCACAGAGTGCCAGTTAAAGATATGAGCGTGCTAAAACTAGATTTACTGAGTATAAATTGGCTGAATACTGCCACCATAAGATTAACCAGAGAAATATATGATGTAATTGAATACTGCCACCACTAAGTACCTGAGAATCTCCAAATACTTGCCCATCTTGGGTACCAGCCAAAATTTGAAAATCTTTTGTGCTTCCTTCCTGGAAAAGCATAAAAATATAACATTTTGAATATAGAACAAAATCATAACAAAAGAACATATCATTACCATAAGGCTGATATGATCTTCAGCTATTATCTGAATCCAATCAACATTTGCAACTCTAACCTGCAATAGACAACATAACAGCACCAGACAAACTATTGTCAGATACAAGTACAATGGAGTAAAAGGAATATTTGGTGGGTGATGGGAGTTGATTTGTGAACAGAAGATGACGTGTATATTCCAGTTATCATTATCCCAAGAGAAATGCTAAATAAAACATGGAAAAGACAGGGTTAGGTCATGGCTCCAAGGAGGACGGTGGTCAATTTGACTGATACAAACACGGTACTACATACATCCATAAATGTAGGGATTTCTGAGTTTGGTAAAACTCAAAAAAATTAGCTTTGACAAACAACACAATTGCAGATTTTGTGTCCAGTGGTTCCTGCGTATTGCAATGTTTCAAAATTTGTCAAAATAAATCATGTGTGTGGTACACATGAACTTAAGTAGGCCCATAAAATCCAGCATCAAATTTGTCTTAAATGTCAAGAAATAAAATCACAAATCAATCTCGCACTGATCATCACCTGCAAACAACGTGACTTGTGATCTTCGAATCTTGATATAAAAGATGACTCTGAAAATTCTATCTTATGCAGGTTTACATAACTCTATGTCTTCTATGCACATGAGTTTTTTATGAATTCTTTTGGAAGTTGCCACACTGTTATGTTGTCGATCTTTATGAATCTTTTTCTATTGGAAGTCAAAGTTGAAAATGTTTGACTTTGACTAGACCAAGAAATCCTTACGTTTGTGCACATGAACTACAAATGGCACCTGGTTGACTTGATTATAAATAATAAAGGAGAGAATTGGGAACCAGATCAATGTACCAATGAATGAGTTGTTGCTCTAGGAGAAAGGCCAATATCCTGGATTCTCACAATAGCACTGCCTAAGCCTCTAGCACCAAGAATCAATTGAGAGCACAAGGCTTTTCCTGGATGTCGAATAGCTTGCACTATGTGTGTATCATTAGTAGAGGCATCTAGGGAGCATGTCCCGCCACTAACAGTCAAGTTTTCCTGCAACACAAATGCATAAGAAACCAAATAAAAAAAGCGTGTACCCAGTGCTGAAAGTTCCCACACAATGTGGGGTCTGGGGAAGGGAGTTTCTAGGAAGCCTTCCCCTTACTCATAAGAGATCAAATAGCTAATGACAATTTAATTCTGCTTTTTATCATGCAAAGGACCTAGAAGAACCAAAGAAGTGAGCATTACATACCGCTGCTTCAGGATGGTAAACTAACAATACAAACTCTGGTGTGACTCTTAAAGAGGAAACAATCTGCATGAAACATATATTAAGATTGCTGTAGAAAATTTCATGAAAGCATTAACTAAAAAACAACCAATCAAATTACCTGCAGCTGAACAGCATCTGTAAGACTATCATGTGCAGTTTGAAGAAAAGTGTGTTCTCCGTCATGAGTTCGGCCAGCAAATCTGGCAGAGAGGCCGGTGACTGTGGCACGCACAATGCACTGGAAGTTCAAATAATGAAAACATGCGAAGTGAGATGTTCTATATTTAAGGGAAAACAATGCATCTGCAAAAAATGCAGCATAATAACTAGACGTAACTAATGTAAAAAAATTACAGTTCAAATGAGTTCTACAACCTATCAAGCAATTTGCGATATGGCCATACGGGCTATACTAACCAATCCTGTTGAATTCTGTAGGACTAGAAACCTCTCCCAAGCTGACTCATCTAGCATTTCAGCAGCTTTGGCTTCAACAAAGTGAGCGAGCCCTTCACATCCAGTTACTTCCCATTTCAGGCAAAGAGAAGACGAATTGGCAAAATATCTCCCATTTTCATGAATGCCTGCAGCAGCTAGACGTACACTTCTTCCATTTGAAATTACAACAGGAGATGATTGCAGTCTATCAGGACCACGGTCAACTTTTCTTACGGCTTCCAAAATATCAAGTCTATTTTCTGTTCAGGTATCAAAATAGAAAGATACCCCCACTTAATAGGCTTCAGCAAATAAAGTAACGGTAAAAGATGTTCGTTACAGACATGTTGCAATTTAAGAATCAAACTAGATTATGAATGAAAAGAACAATAAATTACCGTTTTCATTAGCTATCACTGTTATTGCTGAAGGAAATTCACAAACAACATCAAGCTCTGATTTGGCTATAGCAGGAACAGGATGATCTTTTCCAATCATGTTTCCACGTGAGAACAAAAGTTTCTAGGAAAAAGATGCATTAAATTTAACATATTAAGCAGTGAACCAATGTATTGGAACAGATGGTATGGTGTGGATAAATGGAAATGCAAATGCCCATTTCAAGTACTTACATAGCTCACTTTACTTTGGCAAGATACTTGGTACAGTCCAGTAGATAACTTTTGCACAGAAGCAGAACTAATAATTTGATTTTTTGATTCACCAAAAACATCAACTGTTTCAATAAAATCGACCATTTGATCCCACCGTTCAGGCCCTCCAAAGAGAAATACATCCATTGTTGATCCGGGAACCAAGTACAGCTCCTTGGGGGAGTTGCTATCCATGTTCTCAATCCTACTATGTATTCCAGATACGTCAAACCAGTACCCACCAAATTGGTTTCCATTTCCCCCTTGAAGAACCACAAGAGGATAATATGCAGCAATTTTTGAAGTTGCCTTCAAAAGAATCGGTCCAGTAAATGTCTCAAAATCAGAATCTGAATCAAAGGAAAATGTTGCGACTACTGTGGCTCGACCAGCAGTAGATGCATTAAGAGATATACAGGCACAAGGGTTGCCATTTTGTAACCAAGAACCAGCATTACATTTTAAGTCCTCGATGCTTGAAGCCTCAGAATTGTTGAGAATCTGAAAGGACTTATTCTCAGAGAGTAGAGTCCACCTTATGAAAGCATTGAAATGGTCACATCGTGAGAAAGAGTGTCCTGCGGATAGAAACATCAACGATAGTAATTAGAAGATCAGAATAGCATAGAGATGATAATGAATTAATCAGTTATCTCCAAGCTACAAAATTGATGGAAGTTTACCATAACTTATCATTACAAATAAATGAAATTGTGGTCCTGTAGACCTAGTCTGTTAAGTGTGCCCATGTATCAATAAGACTATTAACTGTGCTTACAGATCGAGTATGAGAGAAAAGTTACCAGGAGATCTTAGAGTATGAGTATGAGTATGAGTAGTACATGGAATGGTCAATGAAAGGTAGAACTCTTGTGAGATTTTTATTTTGTAAGATGCATGGTACTTGCTAAACTTCTCTGTGTTGTAATAACTTGTAACAGAGGGAATATCTAGTTCAATCATGTGAATTACCATTAGATGTTTTTAGTGCCACAGCAGCATCAAGTCGTGTTCCAACAGGCACCTCCACAGGAAATACTGGCAAGATAGAGAGTACTGAAGGAGTGGATACTTCAACAATGATCTGCATTATCAAGTAGACAATGAGTTAAGGAGTTTACAACTCATGATGACGGAATATAATGATCTGATTCTTCCTTTTTATCATGATGATGAGCTTCTAATTTCTTTCAAATAGAAGAAAGAAATTAGACCCTCATGTGTCATGTGTCAACAAACAAAATGCACCACATAATACAAAATGAATAAACAGTAATCAATTCTGGGATATGCACATTCAGTTATTTGACCACACGATAGTGAATGCTATTCTTTTTAACATAAGATAGTGCAGATACATGCTTTAGTGGATGACACAAATGCAAAAAATTTGTTTCTTCTACATGCAACAACTCGATGAAGCTGCATTGACACCTAAATTAGATATAAATTTCCAGATGTTCTTGGACTCAACATAAGAGGGTTGCAAAGAAGGGATGGTTACCCAAAAGAATCGTGAAACAATAGAACAGTGCATGTATGTTAGATGCATTTCCGGTAACAGTCATGAACTAACAATATCCATCCATTGAATCATGCTCCTAGATCATATATCTATATACCTCTAGAGTTTTGAGCAACCACTTTCCATTTGGTACAAGTAGAACTGTATGTTTAGCCTATTTTTACTACTAGGGCAGTGGCAAGAACTGTTTCAGATACAGATGATTAAATTACTACATTAGATTTAGATGACCAGGTAGGTGTTAACAGGATGCAAGGTAAAGGGAAAAAATGAAGTAGGTAAAAGACGTTATTTAATTGTAACACTCATGGCTCATAAGCATTGTTATTAAGGCGTTGCTTAAGGACCGCTTAAGCGGTAAGGCGTGATTACCTGATGGGGCGTCCTGCTCACCTCAGGGTTAGGACTAAGGCGTCCTAAGGCATCTTATGGCACTCTAAGGCGTTGCTGAGGCGACTAAGGCGGGACGCCTTACTGGTTCAACAGATCGGGTTAAGTCCCGATCCAGTCGCCCAACCCGACTCCCTCTTCTCCTGTTCGACGGGGTTAGGTTTAGGGCGGCAGCGGCATAGAAGGCGGCGGCGGCTGCGATTCCTAGAACAGAGGGCGGCGATGCCTGGAAGCCCGGAACAGGGCGGCGGAAGGGAGGTGGTGACAGGAACATAGGAAGGTGCGGGCTTGCAGCGCGGCTCTACCAGCGGACGGCAACAAAGCAGGTTGTTCCTCTGCTATCTCTCTCTCTCTTTGCTTGTGAGCTCGGATGCTCTTTGCTTGGACCTTGGATGCTTGCGGCAAGCTTGGCTGGCTGGATCACCGTGAGCTTGCAGATGCTCCTTACTTGGAGCTCGGCTGCTCTTTGCTTGAATGCAGGCTACAGTGCTGCAGCATTGCATGATGTTGCTCACTTGCTTGTTGCTATTCCTGCTTGGCTGCATGCTGATTGTTGCGCATGCGCTTAATACTTGTGGCTCATGTATTTCAGGGTTGAAGATTGAACATGAATCCAATAGAGATTGCCGGTTCTACAAATGCTTATGTGAATGTCGATAGCTATGACCCCATGGCTGATCCAAAGCGAAAAGCAAAGCCCAATGATCCAGGATGGAAGTATGGTTATTGGACAGAAATTGGGGATCTGAGACAAAGTGACTTGCAACCTTTGCAAGAATGTAACAACAGGAGGAATCAAAAGGTTGAAAGCAGTGTTTTAAAATCCCGCCTGGACGTCTAGGCGCCCGCCAGCCGCCGGGACGCCTAGGCGAGCATCAGGTGATGAGGTGTGCAGCGGCAGCGGCGGCGCCGAGGGCAGGGAACCGGGCGTGGGCGGCAGCGGCGGTGGCACTGAGAGCGCTAAGAGTCGGGGCAGGCATGGGTGGCGGCGGCGCTAAGGGTCGGGGCGGGGTAGGCAGAAGAAGAGAGTGTGGGGGAGCGGCAGTATGTAAACTGGGCCTAAATGATGGACCTGGCCCAAATGACTTGAACCGTTGGATAGCATCCACCGCTCAATATTCCAGATCGGGGCAATAAAAAATATGTAACCCTAAGCAACTCTCATCTCTCTGCTCAGTGCCCACCCGTGGCGGCTCCTCCCCACTCCCCTCCCCACTCGCGGCGGCTCCTCCCCACTCCCCTCCCCACCCACGGTGGCTCCTCCCCACTCCTCGCCCCACCCGCGCGGCGGCAGCGACGACCGCGGCAGCCGGCAACAGCGGAGGGGACAGCCGGCGACAGTCGGACGCGGCGGCAGATGGTCGGCTGCGATGGCAGACGGTCGGCTGTGGCGGCGGAGGGCGGCTGCGGCGGCAGACGGCGGCGACCAGGCGAGGCGAGCCTCCCTAGCGTCCTACTGCCACCGACTGGACGTCTAGGCGGCGACTAGGCGACGCCTCAAAAACGCTGGTTGAAAGAGGATCTTGCAAGTGGATATGCTGATACGGTGATGTGCTCCAAGACTACTACTGAGATCAGGGAAGAAATGAGAGCCTATTCGCACCGAGAATAGATATCTATGTTAGCTAGCAGGACCTTTTTTTTTGGATGAAGATGGTATTGAGCATCAACAAGAGCAAGGGCAAGCTGGAGATGGGGACAACTCTCAAAAAACGGTTGTGCAACCAAGTTCACGGAAAGGAAAAGAAATCGATTGCTACACAAAAAAGCTTCCTATTGTTGAATTTGTAGATGCACACAAAGAAAAGGAATCGGCTGCTACACAAGAGGTTAAATGACTTGGTCTTTGTTTCATACAATCGCAAGATGCAAAGTAGAAGTAGGTTTCAAAAGAGGAAGGAGAAAGCTGGCCCAAGTTATGACCCACTAGTCATTGAAGATTTTGATTGGGACAATTAGAGATAGACTTAGAAAGATGATATTTTTTACCTCACATGGGATCATGTTGATGAAGCCGTTGGAGCATCAAGCTCGCTTCAAGGTCACAATTTTCCAAAGCAAGCTAGTAAGATGAACACCTACCAAAGGCGTGCAAGAATGAAAGCACAAAAAGTTGAGGAAGATGAAGATGCTAATGATTCGGAGGAAGATCTACGTGATGACTTGGATGTGAGTGATAGTGAAGAAGGTTCCGGTAGGATGATGGTGGAGAAGAATGTGAGCCTACAATTCCCGACGAGTTCGACAATGGATATTGAGAGATGGGAGTAGGGGTGAAAACGGACGAATATGGATGGATAAAATGCTTTTCCATATCCATATCCACATAATAATTTCGGAAACGGATTCGGATCGGATGTTGCCGGAAATGGATTTGGTATCAGATCTGTCGGATGTAACGGAAACAGATTCATCGGATCGGAAACTTATAGATATCGGACGGACTCGGATATTCATTTCGGAAAAGATATTTCACATATCACATCATTAAATGATAGACAATGAAAGAAATATAAAGTTCTCACACATAACAATGTAATTAATATTTCAGACATCACATTTAGTTAACATTTAAAAAATAACACATAACCCGTAGTTCATACACATAATTCATAACACATAAGTTATGAAGTTATGAACTATTTTCGCAAGTATTCAATGATCTCCATTTACAACCATATGATAATGACTTGACGTTTTAATCAGAAGCTTAATCTATAACTTCATATTCTTGATTGTAAAATATGCATTGTTTATGGATCACATAAGTTTCATCCATAATGTGAATCATGTGTTACAGTATTTAAAATAAAGAAGAAAAAAATTGGCTTCATGCAAGATTAGTTGTCTGGTCTAGTGGTTGGACTGCAACCTTGCATGCATGGGCGTGTGGGTTCGATTCCCACTTCTTGCAAACCTTTTTATGGATGAGAAGTAAAGATTTTCAGATTTCGAATTGGGCTAGACCACCAGCCAAATGGGCCAAAAAATGATTCGGATATTATTCGGATTTAGATTTGGATATATCCGACAAAATATGGATATTCGACTATTCGGACGGATATTAAGTTGTATTGTTTCCGATCTGATATCCGAATTCAAATATCCGATATCCGATCCATATCCGATTAAGATCCGACAAAAATGGATATGAACCAGATATTTTCGGGTCCGGTACCCGGACGGATCGGAAAATATCCGATCCGTTTTCATCCCTAGATGAGAGTGGCTATCTAGTACTATCTATTAGTTATGTTGGACTTTTAGTTTATGATGTTGGTTTATGTTGAAATACTTGTATTTACTAATTGGTACTTTCATCTTTATCTATTTGAAATTTGGGACAACATTCATATAATTTCCTATTTTTACATATTACTATGGTGTCGCCTCGCCTTACGCCTTATCGCTTAAAAGGTAAAAAGGGGCAGTCGCCTTACCACCTTAATAACTATGCTCACAAGTAACTCAATACTACATGATAGGACATGAACTATTTAAAAAAACAGGAACATCAAGAGCCACTCTTCAAACTCGCTAACCTGAAGCACTACAAAGTGTGTGAAAGGTGAGCCAAACTGTGGATACAGGCAGAGGTGCACAGTAATAGGGAAGTGTTCATGAGGGAAAACGATAATTCTGAAGAAAAATAGAGACAAACCTCATCAAAATTTAGGAAATCAAATACAGAAACTACTCTGATGACAGCCTGACCAGGCTTTTTAGCACGCACGATACGGGAGTCAGACACAGAAGCAACACGCTCATCAGAGGAAAATAATTTGTAGTCATACGGCATCTTACCACAACCTTCAAAATGCAAGACAATGTCAATCAAGTGAATTTGCAAACAAAAGTGGGTAAAGAATCTAAAGATATCACAGTAATCAACCTCCAGTTGCCTTCAATTCGATTTCCTGATAAACCCCAGGAACCCAGGGAAGGTGAATAATGCTGGAGTTCACTAAACCATCATCCCAGAATGCCTTCACCTTACTACAAACATTAATTTCTTGCAGCAGATTGAGAACCTAACATGGAATGTGTCAATCATGCATCAATAAACCATGAATGCATTGATTGTTGAACTCCTAGAATCATCCAAGCAAGCTCCACATCAAGAAAACAAGATAGTAACACACGTTGACTGTACCTTTGCTGGTCTAGATGACTCTTTCCGGTATGTCAAGGAAGCAAATAGATCTCCTTTCCCTTGGGAAAAAGGACTTAGCAATCTAGAAGTTAGCAATTCATAGGAATATATAGAACCGTCTGGCATCCTTGATAAGTTCCAGAATTGTGCCGTACTGCTCTCTATTTTAAGCTCATTTTCCTACCAACAAAAGAAAGAAGAAACTTACATGCATATGGAAATATCAGAACAAAAAAGAATTCCACCCATAACCAAAATACTACCATGAATGCAAGTATTTGGTGCTAGTATGTACTAGACAGTGTGATGCAGGAGTGCACCAGCTATCTGCATGAACCAATGGAGTACGATTATTATGAAAAATTCATTATGACGCAGGCACTTGTGATGGCCCATGTGATTAAATGCTGAGGTTACTTACATATGCATACTAATCAGTGAAACACCAACATTTGGAGTGAATTGAAACTTATTTATGTTAAGGATGGAGGAAAAATGATCTTTCCCTCGCATCATTTGCCACATACAGTTATACATGTCATCTGTAAATTAACCTTGAAGAAAAATCCAAAGAATATTTCCACAGATCATTTAAACATTTGAGTAGTATCCATGTATCTAGCAGTAAGTAACATATAAAGACAACAGGGAACCAAATCCATCAGACGAATGTTACCTCTGTAATGGATATCTCCCTAGCATCAAATCCCTCTGCAAATGCTTTTGCAATGACCTTGTACTTTTGTCCAGGGAAAACATACCAAACTTTTGAGGTTGGAGTATGTGTTGTCCCATAAAGATGAGAAGAATTATCCATAATGGGAATCAGATAAAGAAAGAGTGTACGTGGAATAACAACATGTACAGACGATACTTGTTCATGACCAGAAACTCTTGTATCTTCAACAACCACCTTAGTAAACCCCAGGCTTAAAGAACGTAAGGTACCCAAGGAACTATCCACTTGGGCCACCGAAGAATTTGTTGCATGCCAGCGATGATATTGTGATGGTAACTTAACCGCTAGTGAAAAATTCAGAAAATGGAAAGGATGTGTTAGCATTTAGCGGCAGATAAGCACTAGATAGAGTGCAAATAGAAAATTTTTGCACCGATTGATGTCATTAAACCACAGTATACATTAACTAAAATTAGACTACCAGAGACCTTAACACCAGTTTAAAATGGTGGTTCAATTTCATTTATTCCCTGAGTAGAACTCGATATATCATATGGAAATCGCAAACACTGTAATTCTGTCGTGATCTACTTGAGTAATATGACATGGCACCAACAAACTATTTCCTCACTAAACACAAAAAATTTGCATCCCCAAACCCCGCAATGCGTAGGAGCCTTCGGCACTGGATATATCCTAGTTCCAGAAAATAATAATTTACATTCTTTAGACAGCTGGATGTCAAAGCATGACAGCTCAAATTGGAGAAAGTACCTTGAGCAACTTTCTGTCGAAATACTTTGAGTGTAAACTTCACCAAAACACCAACAGTCACGAGGACTGGCGATGGTGGTTCTAGCGACATGGCTTCAGCAACAGTCAGTGTGATTGTGTCAATCACATGCTCAAACTGAGGCTCAAATAACTGAGCTGAAACAACCTCTTGGCCAATCTCAATACCCTTCACCACGAATAAATCTGAACCAAGATTCTGCACAAGTACAGCAACCAAATTCAAAACATGCTATGCAACTGAGAGCGGTGGGGAATAAGAACATATATGTAAAAACATACCTTGTCTTCTAGCTCAAATCGTACATTCATATCACCACAAAAGCCACTACAATCACTTAGATGTGTTTCTTTCAGTGGAATGTGAACAAGATGATGGCTACTGTTATCAACTATCCTGGGGACAAGCTGCCACAAAAATTGTAATCCCACCAACGAGGAGAAAACATTTTCTGAAAAAAAAAACAAATTAAATACGTTAAAAATGAATATATATACGTTAAAAATGAATATATATATATATAAGGTATATTCTGTAGCCAGCTAGGTCGTTTGGGTGTATCGAGACATAGGAGTCAATGTCCTGTTCACCAAAACGACATGTGTACTCATGACTCCTTATGTCTCGGTACATCAAAATGACTTGGCTACAAAATAGAGGAATCTATAGCTGGCTACAAAATATACCTTCCATATATATATATATATATATATATATATATATATATATATATATATATATATATTGTTGGACTGTGTTGAGTTATGTGTTTGGGTCTGGCCTGTGTACCAGCCCACCTATGTATCTATAAATATGTACCCTGTCCCCTGGTTAATCAAGCAATTATTCTTGCCCTCTAATATGGTATCATTAGCCAAACCCTAATCCCCACCACCCACCCTAGCCGCCACCCCCCCCCCCATGGCCGGCGCCTCCCCTCCCCTGGCCGGCGGCCCTCCTTCCCTGGCTGGCGCCGCTGGCGCCCCCTTCTCTGGTTGCCGCCGACCCCTCCCTGTCCGCCGCTGCCGCTGGCCCCTCCTTGTCCGCCGCCGCCGCTGGCCCCTCCCTAGCCGCCGCTGCCGGCCCCCCCTGGCCGCCGCCGTCGCCCACCCTTCTTTGGCCGCCGCCGCTGGCCCCTCCCTGGCCGCCGCCGCCGCCCACCCTCTGGCCACCGCCGGCCCCTCCCTGGCAGCCACTGCCCCTCTGGCCGGCTCTCTGGTCGGCGGCCCCCTGGGCGGTGCCCCCCTGGCCGCCACTCCCCTGGCCGGCGGCCTGGCTGGTGCCTCCCTGTCCTGCGACCTCTTCCTGGACAGCGCCTTCGGGACCCAGATCGGTGCCCCACCACTGGCCGGTGCGTTCCATCTTGCTGGTGTACCTGCTACTGGACCGGCAGTCGGCGCACCACTCGTCACTATGGCTCGGCACGCACCCGGCGCGGCGACTAATCCGACAGTCGGCGGATCACTAGGCGGCTCTACTGCCGTCGCCTTCATGACGAGCTCCGGACCAGCCGGATCTGCTGTTGGCGCCGCTACTGCTCCTCGTGCGGCCACTGATCCTCTCTACGGCGTCGCCAGCACCACCACGACGGCCGCGGACACCTCTGGTGTCTTCGCGGCTCTGGCTGCCTCTCGCGAGCGCAAGCGGGCACTCGCTCTTGCCCTGGAGCAGGAGCGCACTTCAACAGCTGCTCTCTCGGACCAGATCCAGGAGAGCGCTCACCGACCGCTAAGCGCGACACACGAGCCCACCTCGGACACCAGTGTGCACTCCGCATACTCGGCGTCTCTCGTCACCACTCTACACGCCCAGGCGGCTGGAGTTCAGAACATTCGGACACTAGTGCCGACTGTCCTGAGCTCTAACTCCATCGCCTACGCCCGCTGGCGTCACGTGTTCCTCCTCACGTTGAGGCGGTATCAGCTTGAGGACCACGTCCAGCGGGATGACACCCCGTGGGATGACAGTCCAGCTTGTTGGACTGTGTTGAGTTATGTGTTCGGGTCTGGCCTGTGTACTGACCCACCTATGTATCTATAAATATGTACCATGTCCCCTGGTTAATCAAGCAATTATTCTTGCCCTCTAATATGGTATCATTAGCCAAACCCTAATCCCCACCACCCACCCTAGCCGCCACCCCCCCCCCCCCCATGGCCGACGCCTCCCCTCCCCTGGTCGGCGCCACCCCTCCCCTGGCCGGCGGCCCTCCTTCCCTGGCTGGCGCCCCCTTCTCTGGTTGCCGCCGACCCCTCCCTGTCCGCCGCTGCCGCTGGCCCCTCCTTGTCCGCCGCCGCCGCCGGCCCCCCCTAGCTGCCGCCGTCGCCCACCCTTCTTTGGCCGCCGCCGCTGGCCCCTCCCTGGCCGCCGCTGCCGCTCACCCTCTGGCCACCGCCGGCCCCTCCCTGGCGGCCACTGCCCCCCTGGCCGGCTCTCTGGCCGGCGGCCCCCTGGGCGGTGCCCCCCTGGCCGCCACTCCCCTGGCCGGCGGCCTGGCTGGCGCCTCCCTGTCCTGCGACCTCTTCCTGGACAGCGCCTTCAGGACCCAGATCGGTGCCCCACCACTGGCCGGTGCGTTCCATCTTGCTGGTGTACCTGCTACTGGACCGGCAGTCGGCGCACCACTCGTCACTATGGCTCGGCACGCGCCCGGCGCGGCGACTAATCCGACAGTCGGCGGATCACTAGGCGGCTCTACTGCCGTCGCCTTCATGACGGGCTCCGGACCAGCCAGATCTGCTGTTGGCGCCGCTACTGCTCCTCATGCGGCCATTGATCCTCTCTACGGCGTCGCCAGCACCACCACAACGGCCGCGGACACCTCCGGTGTCTTCGCGGCTCTGGCTGCCTCTCGCGAGCGCAAGCGGGCACTCGCTCTTGCCCTGGAGCAGGAGCGCACTTCAGCAGCTGCTCTCTCGGACCAGATCCAGGAGAGCGCTCACCGACCGCTAAGCGCGACACACGAGCCCACCTCGGACACCAGTGTGCACTCCGCATACTCGGCGTCTCTCGTCGCCGCTCTACACGCCCAGGTGGCTGGAGTTCAGAACATTCGGACACTAGTGCCGACTGTCCTGAGCTCTAACTCCACCGCCTACGCTCGCTGGCGTCACGTGTTCCTCCTCACGTTGAGGCGGTATCAGCTTGAGGACCACGTCCAGCGGGATGACACCCCGTGGGATGACTCTTGGATTAGCATGGACAGCCTGGTCCTTTACTGGATCCTTGGCTCTCTCACTGATGATCTACACGACCTGGTCGGACAGCGCGGTGGGGGCACCGCGCGCCGGGCCTGGCCGATACTGGAGCACCACTTCTTGGGGAATCGTGCGACTCGGGCTCTTCACATCAACGCACGGTTCCAGACTACGGTGCAGGGTGACCGCTCCATCTCTGCCTACTATGGAGAAATGAAGAGCATGGCTGACTCCTTGCGAGACCTTGGCGAGCCGGTCGCCGACATCACACTAGTACTTCGGGTCCTTCACGGCCTAAACGAGCGCTTCAACCACCTTCGCTTCTAGCTTCTTCGTATGGAGCTGTCACCGACCTTCGAGAAGGTCTGGTCCGATCTCGAGCTTGAGGAGATCACGACTGGTGGATCTGCTACCTCTGGGACTGCCACAGCCTTATGTGGCTCTGGGCAGCCCTCACGTCCACCGACTTCTGGAGGACCACTACCGCGACCACCTACTTTGCCTACTGCCCCGAGTGCCATTGCTGGCTCTGGGAGTGGTACTCGTCGACGTCGCGGCGGGAGGCGCACAGGACGAGGTGTTGGCGGCACCTCTATGCCCACTGCTCCTACGGGTAGTGGTACTGGTGGCACTGACCTGGGAGGTGCGCCCTGGCCCACACCTTACAACCCATGGACTGGCCAGATCTCTATGTGGCCTGGACTGTCTCCGGATATTCTTGGGGCGCCACCGACTTCTTCTACTCCTCGCCAGCCACGTCCTCAGGTGGCGTACGTAGCCCAGCCGGGTTATGGCGGACTCGGTCGCCCTGCGGCTGGATCACCAACTCCGGTCTACGGCGGTGTTGCCTACCCCGCTGGGTAGTCGGAGCCACCAGCACCGCTCCAGGAGCCGCCCCTGGGGTGGGATCGTCAGGACCTGGCGTCTTCATTCAGCACCATGCACCTCACACCGCCGACTACTGATTGGGTGGCTGATTCTGGCGCCTCCTACCACACCACCCTAGATGCTGGTATTCTCTCTTCTACCCACCCACCTCATCCCTCGTTTCTTTCATCGATCGTTGTGGAAATGGATCTGTTCTTCTAGTCACCTCAGTAGGTGACTCGGGTTCTCCGGGTCCATTCCATCTTAACAATGTTTTCGTTGCTCCAGACATTATTCAAAATTTGCTTTCCATTCGTCGTTTTACTACTGATAACAATATTTCTATTGAGTTTGATCCTTTTGGTTTGTCTGTGAAGGATATTTCCACCCAGTGTCTTCTTCTTCGATGTGACAGTCCGGGGCCCCTGTACACTCTTCGACTTCCTACTTCTGCTGCATCTCCATCTTTTGCACTGGCTACGACAGCTTCGTCTGCTACTTGGCACCGCCGGCTTGGTCACCCTGACGCTGATGCTATGTCCAAGTTGTCTAGTAGTTCAGTTATCTCGTGTACTAAGGGCACACATGAGTCGTTATGTCACGCTTGTCAGCTTGGTCGTCATGTTCGGCTTCCATTTCCCAATTTTGTGTCTCATGTGCAAGATATTTTTGATCTTATTCACTGCGACTTGTGGACATCTCATGTTATCAGTGTCTCCGGTTTTAAATATCATTTGGTGATACTTGATGATTTCTCACATTTCTCTTGGACTTTTCCCTTACGTTTGAAATCTGAGACATTTGATATTCTCTCTCACTTCTTTACTTAGGTTTCTACACAGTTTGGACGCACTGTTCGTGCTCTCTAGTGTGACAACGGGCGCGAGTTTGGCAACTCGCGACTCCGTGACTTTCTTCTTACACATGGCACCCAGTTACGCATGTCTTGTCCATACACATCTCCCCAGAATGGCAAGGCTGAGGGCATGCTTCGCACCACTAATGATGTCATGCATTCCTTGATGTTTCAGGCCTCTATCCCCGCTCGATACTGGGTAGAGGCACTCCACACTTCCACCTTCCTCCTTAATCGCCTTCCCACCAAGGCGATTCAAGTACCGACCCCTTTCTTTGCCCTATATGGCACTACCCCTCTCTACGACTACCTTCGTGTCTTCGGGTGCGCCTGCTACCCTAATCTTTCCGCCACAGCTCCACATAAGCTTGCGCCCCGCGCTACTAGGTGTGTCTTTCTTGGGTACTCCCTTGAGCATAAGGGGTACTGGTGCCTCGACCTCTCTACCCGCCGTATTTTGATCTCTCGGCACGTCGTCTTCGACGAGTCCTCCTTCCCTTTTTCTTCCTCCACCTCTGGTTCAGCTGCAGAGCTGGACTCTCTTTTTTCTACTAACACCGAGGCTGTTCCACCACAGCTGCCTTGGCCTTTTTCTGCAGGTACATTACCGACCAGCTCACAGGTGGCTCCCACGACGTCGACTGCTGCACCTTACGCAGCGCCGACACTTGCGGCGACTCCGGCTGTGCCTACTACAGCCACGACACGGCGGTCCACTGACCCTACTATCGTCTACCAGCGACGAGCGCGGGTTGGTGCCCAGGCTCCGTCGACCCTGGGGACGACTGCTGCGCCACGCGTGGCACCGACGTCTCCCGTTGCGCCACGTGCAGCCCCGGCGTCTCCCTCGGCTGTGCCACGCGAGGTCCCGGCGCCTCCTACGGTTGCGCCACGCGCGGCCCCAGCGTCTCCGGCCTCGACTCCTGCGCCACACGAGGCCCCTGCGTCTCCTACGGCTGCGCCACGCGCGGCCCCGGCATCTCCAGCCTCGACTCCTGTGCCACACGAGGCCCCAGCGTCCCCTACAGCTGCACCACGCGCGGCTCCGGCGTCTCCGGCCTCGACTCCCGCGCTATGCACGAACCCGGTGTCTACTCTGACTCACGCGTCACGCGCAGCTCCAGCATCTCCGGCCTCGTCACGTGTTGCACCACGTGCGGCCCTGGTTCCACGATTCGCCAACCCTGCTCGTCTACCAGCAACGAGAGCGGGTTGGTGACTCTGCGCCTGCTCGTCCCGAGCCCTCGGTGTACCACCCACCATTGCTCCACCGGGACCCAAGACACGTTCACCCGATGGTGATTGGACGTGCCGCTGAGGTTCTTCGGAGTGGTACTCTCTTCGACGACGCCGACACCATCCACTTCCTCTTCGGTATCACCTATATCGACTTTCGTCTGTAGCGCCCTCGCCGACCCTCACTGGCGCAACGCTATGGAGGAAGAGTATGCGGCCCTACTTGCCAACCGGACTTGGGACCTAGTTCCTCGTCCTCCTTGTGGCAACGTTGTCACAGGCAAGTGGGTTTTCACGCATAAGAGGAAGGCAAATGGATCCTTGGAGAGATATAAGGCTCGTTGGGTACTTCGGGGCTTCACTCAGCGCCCTGGAGTGGACTACGACGAGACCTTCAGTCCGATGGTTAAGCTAGCGACAGTGCGGACTGTTCTGTCATTGGCTCTCTCGCGTTCTTGGCCAGTCCACCAGCTGGACGTCAAGAATGCCTTTCTTCACGGTACTCTGACGGAGACGGTGTATTGCTCTCAGCCGACAGGATTTGTGGATTCAGCTCGCCTAGCCATGGTCTGCAAGCTGAACAAGTCCTTGTACGGTCTGAAGCAGGCACCTCGAGCCTAGTACAGCAGATTCGCCTCCTTCCTAGTCTCCTTGGGCTTCGTTGAAGCCAAATTGGACACATCACTCTTTGTTTATCGACGGGAGGATGACACTGCCTACCTTCTTCTCTACGTCGACGACATTGTGCTGACAGCGTCCAGCCCTACGCTCCTTCAGCGGATTATTTCTGCTCTCCAACAGGAGTTCGCTATGAAGGACTTGGGCCTGCTTCACCACTTCCTGGGGATTGCAGTCAAGGACAGACCAGTTGGCCTGTTTCTTCACCAGCGGCAGTATTGTCTGGACATCCTCGAGCGTGCGGGTATGGCTGAGTGTAAGCCATGCTCCACACCGGTGGATACCCAGATAAAGATCTCTTCTGCTGATGGGACTCCTCTCAGCGACCCGACTGCCTACAGGAGTCTTGCAGGTGCACTACAATACCTCACCTTCACCAGGCCGGACATCTCCTACGCGGTCCAGCAGGTGTGCTTGCATATGCACGACCCGCGGGAGCCGCACCTCACTGCTGTGAAGCGAATTCTTCGGTACCTGCGCGGCTCCCTCGACTACGGCCTTCTACTTTGACGTGACTCGCCTTCTGAGTTGGTGGTCTACACCAATGCTGACTGGACGTGCCCTGATACCCGTCGCTCCACCTCTGGCTACGCCGTCTTCCTGGGGGGATCTTGTCTCCTCGTCCTCGAAGCGGCAGCCCGTGGTTTCTCGCTCCAGTGCTGAGGTGGAGTACCGCACTGTGGCTAACGGCGTGGCAGAGGCGTCTTGGCTCCAGCAGTTACTTCAGAAGCTCCACCCCCCCCCCCATCACCCGGAGCACGTTGGTCTATTGTGATAATGTCAGCGCTGTTTACCTCTCCACCAACCCCGTCCAGCACCAGCGCACGAAACATGTGGAGATTGATCTTCATTTTGTTCATGAGCGGGTTGCACGCGGTGAGGTTCGAGTTCTCCATGTGCCGACGACGTCACAATTTGCCGACATCTTCACAAAGGGACTCCCGACGTCATTATTTTCTGAGTTTCGGTTCAGTCTCAACATCCGTTGTGGCTAGATGTTGGGACTGCGGGGGGTGTTGGACTGTGTTATGTGTTTGGGCTTGGCCTGTGTACCGACCCACCTATGTATCTATAAATATGTACCATGTCCCCTGGTTAATCAAGCAATTATTCTTGTCCTCTAATATATATATATATATATATATATATATATATATATATATATATATATATATATATATATATATCCAATTAGTCCCCTGTCTAAAAGAAAGGCTGAAGAAACTGTATCAATGACTATTACAACAACAGCAGCAGAGCAAAGCCTTTGTCACAAGCACGTTGGGTAGGCTAGACATGGAACCCAAGCACGTTGTGTAGGCTAGACATGGAACCCAACAACTTTATTAAAAAAAAAAAGTAAAATAAAGAGAGAGATAGAGTAACAACGTACAAGAAAACTAAGATTCCGGCACATGAATTGCTAATTTCCGTACGGTCCTCTCATGAGGCAAATCTCTGGGTATATTCCAATACCTTAAGTGTTTCACTACCTCCTCATATGTCCACTTTGGTTGTCCTCTGCCACTCCTTCCTAATATTTTCTCTACCTTTTAGAATTCTACTGTTAACCAGTGTTTCTGGAGATCTCTGTTGAATATACCCAAACCACCTTAGTCCATGTTGACTAGCTTCTCTTCAATCGGTATCACGCTACCCTATCATGTATCACCGCATTCCTAATTTGGTCTTTTCTTGTATGACCGCACATCCACCATAGCATGCACATCTTTACGACACTCAATTGTTAGACATGATGCTCTTTAGTTGATCAACATTCTGCCTCATATAGCACTGCAAGTCTGATCACCGTCTTATAGAACCTTCATTTTAGCTTTTGTGGAACCATCTTGTCATATAAAAGATTCCAAATGCTTGCCACCACTTCATCAACCTTACCTTGATCTTGGGGCAAACATCCCCGTCAATATTGTCACTGATTTGTAACATTCATCCTTAATATCAAAAGAGTCCCTCCTTGATATTATTTGTCCTTGTAGACTAACATTTCCCTCCTTACATCCATAGTTATTAAGGCAGTAAAGCGACTTAAGGCGATAGACCCCCTTTTTACTTTTTAAGCGTTAAAGCGTAAGGCGAGGCGACGCCTTAATCATATTTAAAATTAGGAAAATATAGGATTTTTGTCATTGTTTTATAAAAAGAAAACAAAATGACTTGGAAAAACCAAAGTAGCCCAATCTAGTCTAAAACTGTCCCAACACCAGAGACCCAGAAGTGGCCCAGCACACAATCTCCTACTATATAACACAAGCAAAAAACCCTAAACCCCATCCTGCCCCTCCTGATCCCTCTCCCCATCCCTCTGCTAGCCGTCGTGGCCCTGCCCCCGCGGCCCCGACCCCCCCGATCCATCCCCGCGACCCCGCCCCTCCCGATCCCTCTGGCGGCGAGCCTCGCTGGTAGGATCCTCTAGTCGCCGCCCCACCCCCGTCCCCCCTCAACCTCACCCGGCGTGACAGATCTACGCACCGCCGCCAGATCTACGCGTCGCAGCCCGCCCCCTTCCCCTGCTGTCGCCGTCCCCTGCTCCTGCCGCCGTCGCCCCCTTCCCCTGCCGACGTCGCTTTACCGACGCCCAAGACGCCTCAAGGACACTCCAGGACGCCTTACTCCGAAATCTAAGGCGCCACGGGCGCCTCAAGCTCCGAGCTCGCCTTACCGCTTAAGCGACACCTTAATTACTATGCTTACATCAAATAACACTAAAGTCACACCTCATATACTATTACTTCTTATCCTTATGACTAACATTTCCCTCTTGGTCCTACTAAGCTTAAGGCTATCTGCACTTGTTTCCTCTAAAACATACTCTATAATCTACTCTTCCTCAATACATCCTCTAAACTTCCAGTATGTTCACTCTGCACATTTACTCTATTTCAGTACATCTACAGTTCAGTATCCTTTACAATACACCACTGCAAATGGTCTAAACCCCTTGAATTCTAAAGTCTACCCCCATAGCTCTAGTGTCTTATTAAGATCATCCATAGTTTCATCTATCAGCACTACATCATTAACAAATAGCATAGACCAAGGAATACCTCCTTGCGTATCCTTTGACACCTCATCCATCACTAAGAAAAAAGATTTATGGGATCAAGGTTGATTCTTGGTGTAGTCCTATCGTGATTGGAAATGTATCGGTCTCACTGTCCCTTACGCTCACACTTGTCACAACATTGTTGCATCTTTGATAAGGGTAATGTATTTTGCTAGGACTTTATGTTTCTCTAGTGCCTAGCGGCCACCACATGAACAGCCTTGGTATCTTGTCATATGTCTTCTCCAAGTCAATGAACATCATATGTAGATCTTTCTTCTGCTCTCTTTATCTCTCCATAAGCTAATGAAGCAAGAAAATAGTCTCCATAGTATACCTCTCATGCATAAAACAAAACTGGTTTTTAGTGACATTTGTCTCCTCAAGCGATATTCAACCACTCTCCCAAAGATTCATAGTATGGCTCATAAGCTTAATTTCTCAATCATTAGTACAACTTTGAATATCACCTTTATTCTTGAATATAAATGACTATTCAACAAGGAATTTCTTAGATTAATATGAATCCAACGATGTTAGCAAGCAATTCAAGGAGAAACCAAAAAGGTAATGCAAATTGATAATTGAGAATCAGACGCACTTGTGCAGTGGTAGTCTCTCCACTTGTGTCCTAGAGGTCTTGGGTTCAAATCAGTCTCCTTGCAAATTAAACAGGGGAAAGGCTACCTAGAAATTCCCTTTCCGAGAACTCACGTTGTGTGGGAGCTTTCAACACTGGCTAGGCCCTTTTAAGGAGCCCAACAAATGTACTCAGTATAGACTATAGAGACAAACCACCTTGTGAAATGGCAAAATACAAACATACTGTAGTACTATTAATCAACATAAAACTGACTAATTGGAAATCTAGACAGATCTAGCAGTCCATAAGTACACTGATAGTGCATCACCACTGTTCAAACCCAATATTGTAATACACAGAAAAAAGTATCACTGTCACTTACGGTTCAGTTCCATAATGACAGTTCTGTTATGAATGTGGCTTGTATTATTCAGGAGGTCGGATGCCTCTATAAATAGATGTACAAGGATGGTCAATAAACATAAAAGCTCTTATGCAAAAGGGAAAATATAAAACACACCCCTACACCTCTAACACCCCCCTCAAACTCAAGGTGTGTCACGAACACTGAGTTTGGAGAGATAAAAACAATGCTGAGCTCTGGTTTGTGCCTTCGTGAAAAAATCAGCTAGCTAAAGCTCTGAAGGCACATACTGAAGATCAACAACACCATCCTGTACATGCGCTCGTGTATAAGAAGCATCAACACCAATATGCTTGGTAAGCTCATGCTTGACCGGATCACGAGCAATGCTGATAGCACATGTACTGTCAGATAAAAGGGGAGTCGGCATACCAACAGAAACACCAAAGTCCTCAAGCAACCACCGTAATCAAGTCACCTCTGCACTCACAAGAGCCATAGCACGCAACTCAGCCTCTGCACTTGAACGAGAAACTGCTACCTGTTTCTTAGTCTTCCAAGTAATGAGGGAACCACCAAGAAAAACACAATAGGCAGAAAGAGATCAACGGTCAGAGGGATCACTGGCCCAAGTAGCATCAGAATATGCTTTGAGCTGTAGAGAGCTAGAGCGTGAGAAGAACAGGCGTCTAGAGATAGTTCCACGAAGATAACGCAAGACACGGAGCAAGTAACTGTAGTGAACCTGGGTGGGAGCAGAAACAAACTGACTCAGAATGTGAACAGAGTACGAGATATCAGGACGAGTGACACCAAGGTACACGAGACTCCCTACAATATGACGGTAACGAGTAGGATCATCAAGAGGCTCACCATCAGTTGCCCGAAGATGAACATTGAGTTCCATGGGAGTCTCAACAGTCCGGTGATCAGTAAGAGAAGCCCGATCAAGAAGATCCTGAATGTACTTTTCTTGAGACAGATAAATTTCCTCAGAAGAGGAAGAAACCTCAATCCCAAGAAAATAACGAAGAGGACCAAGATCGGACATAAGAAACTGCTCACTGAGACAGGCCTTCACAAAGGCTATGTACTCTGAATCATCTTCGGTGATGATCATGTCATCAACATAGAGAAGAAGAGTGCGACCACGTGACGAAGTATGCACAAAAAGCGCTGGATCATGAGCACTAGCAGAGAAACCAGCAACAGTGACCACAGACGCAAAGCGTTGAAACCAAGCACGAGGAGCCTGCTTAAGGCCATAAAGAGAACGCCGAAGGCGACAAACCATACCCTCAGGAACAGAATACCCAGGTGGTGGCTGCATATAAACCTCTTCACGCAGCTCTCCATTAAGAAAAGCATTATTTACATCAAGTTGAGAGATGGACCAATCACGAACAGAGGCCACAGCAAGCAGAGTACGAACTGTGGTCATGTGAGCGACAGGAGCAAAGGTCTCATCATAGTCACGACCATGTTCCTGCTGGAAGCCACGGGCAACTAATCGAGCCTTATATCGCTCAAGTGAACCATCTGAGCGGATCTTAACCTTATAAACCCACTTACAGGTGATGGGCCGAACACGTGGGGGACAGGGCACAAGTTCCCACGTGCCGGTGCGCTCGAGAGCAGCAATCTCCTCAGCCATTGCATGTTGCCATTCCTGATGAGGAACAACATCACGATACGTAGCCGGCTCAGGAAGAGTAGTGGCAGCAAAGCTAGAAGGAGAGTACCGATCAGGAGGTTGGCGAGAACGATGACCTCGTTCAAGAGGCTGCTCAGGAGAAGAAACATCAGAAGGAGATGATTCCTCAGGAGAAGAAGACGTATCCGGAGAGTCAGACTGAGCTGGAGAAGTTGAGACATCAGATGACTCAACTGGAGTAGACGACTCATCAGAAGAAGATGGCACATCTGTAGGAGGCACAACTCGTCGAGTATAGACTTGCGTCACCGGAGCCTTCAAAGCATAATCAGGAATCATCGAAGAAGGTTCCGAAGAAGAGGATATCATGGATGGAGGTACTGAGTGTGAGGGAGAAACACTCACAACTGGAGCATCGGGAAGGAAAAGGAACGAAATAGGATCAATCATCGATACAGAAGAAGTATCAGAAGATGGTCGGGGATAGAAAGGACGTGTCTCATCAAAAACAACATCCCGTGAAATTCTCATCCGCCGACCAACCGGATCCCAACAACGATATCCCTTATGCTCCGAGCTGTAGCCTAAGAAAACACACTCAACAGACTGAGCAGTCAACTTAGTGCGCTCACGTGGTGCAAGCAACACGTAGCACACACAACCAAAGAGACGAAGACTGGTATAATCAGGCATCTTGCCTGTAAGGCGCTCAAAGGGAATTCCACCTTTAAGGGTAGACAATGGCTGAATGTTAATTAAGAAAGTGGCCGTAGAAATAGCCTCAGCCCAAAAATGAGGTGGAACAGAAGAGACAATCAGAAGAGTGCGAGCTGTCTCAAGGAGATGTCGATGCTTGCGCTCTGCAACGCCATTCTGAGCATGAGCACCTGGACAAGAGAATTGTGCAAGTGTTCCTTGCTCAGAAAGAAAATGACGAAGAGCATCAGATAGATACTCACAAGCAGAGTCAGCTCGAAAAATACGAATAGAGGTGTCAAACTGAGTACGGACCATAGTCGAGAATAATTTATAGATAGATAACACCTCACTGCGATGCTTCATGAAGTAGACCCATGTGTGGCGAGAAAAATCATCTATAAAAATGATATAATATCGATGTCCTCCTTTCGAAGCAAAAGGAGCAGGACCCCATACATCAGAATGAACAAGATCAAAAGGACGCTTAGACACTGACTCGCTAGAAGGATAAGGAAGCTGAATCTGCTTCCCTAGTCGACAACCCTGACAATGAGCTAAAGACTCGGAACTAGAAACCGATCTTAAAACACCTCAACGAACTAGAATGGAGAGGCGAGAGCCACAAAGATGACCCAAACGGTGGTGCCACTGAGCAAACGTCGAAGTGGACGAAGCAGCAAGAGTGGAGCCGACTGAACTGGCAGGCGCAGCGAAAGGAAGACGAAGTCAGTCAAGCTCCCAAAGACGCTGTGAGTCACGACGACGAGGGCCAGTACCAAGCAGGCGACCCGTGCGACGATCCTGAACATAGCAACAATCATGATCAAGAATCACTCGACAATCATTATCAGTGAGTTGACCAGCACATATAAGTTGCATTGTAAGTCCAGGAACAAAAGAAACAGAAGGAACAACAAAAGAGTCAGATAGAAGAGTGCCCTGTCCAATAACCGAAAGAGGAGAACCATCGGCAGTATGAACAATAGAAGGACAGTACGAAGAACTCAAGGAAGATAAACTGGTATGATAAGGAGTCATATGGAACGAAGCACCAGAGTCAAGAATCCATGGACAATTACCTGGAGCAGAAGTAGAAGGTGGTCCCTTAGTGGAAGACGAAGAAGCAACAGTAGTACTCGAAGGCGCAGAAGATTGAGTCACTGAACCAGCAGCTCCCGATGGTACAGAAGTAGCAAGGCGACGAAGAAGCATGAGTATCTGAGCATCCGTAGTAGCAGAACTCACCTGAGATCCTCCATTACTAGCACCACCAGCACCCTGTGAAGACCGACGAGCCTGAGCCTTCCTCTTTCTGAAACAAGACATCTCCTCATGACCATCTTTACCACAGTAATCACAATGACGAGCACCACGCCCCCCTGGCGTAGAAGAAGCCGAAGTCGTCACTGTCGACGGAGAGACAGTATGCACCGGTGTCGAAGAGCGGGCTGCCAATACTGAAGTAGCACGCAGCAACCCCGCAGCCTGAAGACGAGTCTCCTCATTACGAACACTCGTCAGAGCATCCATAAGAGAAACACAGGGGTGACAAGCAAGCAGTTGAGCACGAAGAGGCTCAAACTCGGCACGAAGACGAGTCAGAAAGTCATAGGTGCGTCGAAGCTCAAGTGCAGCCTTCTGACTCTGACAAGACGAACATGTATCTGTCGACAACCGAGAACCAAAAGCATCAAGCTGACGCCAAATAGCAGACATCTGACCAAAGAACTCCTCTACTGAAGCATCTCCCTGCTGCAACAACTGCTCCTGACGAATAGCAGCAAGGTAGGTAGACTGTCCAGTAGGCTCATAGCGAGAGCGAAGAAAAGCCCACATCTGATGTGCAAACTCAAACTCAACTATGTCTGCAGCAAGACGATCCTCCATACTGGCAGCAAGAATAGCAGCAGCCCGAGCATCATCATCTAGCCAGCTCCTGTATAAACTGACGTGAGACTGATACGTAGAAAAGCGTACATCATAATCAACCAGCAACTTCTTCTTATCGTCATCGGTAGCCTTATCTGGAATAACAGGCTTAGAAGGAACTGCAGGACAGGACGGACATTGGAGATCGCCCGTAAGATACTCCCAGAGTCGCAGACCGCGCATATGCAGGCGCATACGAGGAACCCAGTCACGGTAATTAGTGCCGTCGAAGAGCACCGGACACCGCACAACTGGAAGCCCACCCGAAGAAGTCATCATGATGAAGATGACCGACGATGGCGGGAGAGCAAAAGAAAGAAAAGAGAAGAAAAAAAATGATAACAAGAAATTTTTCTTTTCTCTGTTTTTTTCTTTTTTTTTGCAGTTAAAGTTTAACCCTAACCCTAAACCACACAGGCAAGCGGTGGCTCAGAGACACGGGCTAAGACGTGAATCTGTATGCCCACGTGGGCAGCAGGGACGAGTCAGATCCAGAGAAAAGGATCGGGGTCACGACGCCGCAGTAGAGGCACCCAGCAGCGGGCGACCGGCTGCGAGACACGGGCGGCCAACGAGGAAGGCTGCCAAAGTGTCGGAGGAAGAGCCGCCGCTGCCGCAGCCGTGAGAAAAAATTAGGTTAGAAGATCTAAAGCTCTGATACCATGTTATGAATGTGGCTTGTATTATTCAGGAGGTCGGATGCCTCTATAAATAGATGTACAGGGATGGTCAATAAACATAAAAGCCCTTATGGAAAAGGGAAAATATAAAACACACCCCTACACCTCTAACAAGTTCCACTATATAAGACGCATGAGAAGAGAACCTACATGAATACAACTATGGCAATTTTCTTTAATAAGATGGAAAGATTTCTATAAATTACCTTCATCGTCAAAGGCATGAACACGCAATGTGGCAATCTCATCAAGGTCAATTTTAACAGCATGGTGGAAAATTCTGATCCGAGATATCTTGTCAACAAAAACCTTGCAGTGTATGGTGATTCCACTGATAATGTCAGTCGCGTAGACAGAAGTTTCCCTCCGTCCATTATAAGGGGCAATCGAAGACAGACGTGCGCTAGTTGAGCATCTACTAGTGTCATTGTACTCCGGTTGAACTGAAATGACATCATGATGATCCCATGACCTGAAAGCAAAACAAAATGATACACATTAAGTGGAAATTGTCGACAACTCATATGCCTTTGGACAACTAAAGCATGGCCCAGTAACAGATCCCAAATTATCAAAGATTCTTCTCCAACTATATGGGGACCCGTGCAGCGTGCATAGAGCCACAGATCAATAGTTCGCCAGACCAGCTGATACAAACTTTTGGAGTTCATTGCTTCTACATGAAAGATGTGTAGCATGACCAACTAAGCACAACCATACAATGACCATGAAATTTGTTTCAGACCTCACTCCTCAATGGTGTATTCAGTATTCACCATCTCAATCAAAGACCTACACCCATACCACGACAGACCAACGGAGTTGTGTTCACACTCACAATCAGTGACCAAGTAACAGAGCATAAATACAGTTTCAAACCATAATCGAACCAAGTAGTGCTACGAGGACATAGTCGAACCAAGCAGTGCTACCAGGAACAGGATCGCATCGGGTCACCCAGTAACAATCCCAGGTTGCAAGCAAGCACACGGGGCTCAAAACCGACCTCCAACCACAAGACGTGGCAGGGACAAGGCCTGGATTGAGCCCCCACAAGGCACAAGCAGCAGAGAAAGCACATCGCGGAACCGCACTCCGCACAACAGCAAAGCGATCAAAATAGGGGGGCGACAGCTTCAGGGAGCATACCAGGAGAAGCAGCCGTCCCCGCCGATGAGGCGGTACTCGACGGGCTTGGTCATGAGCGGCGGCAGCAGCACGCTGAGGTCCGCCATGTGGGGCCCGCCTGCAGGGCTGGCAGCGGCCAGCGCGCACAGCGCCGCCGCCATCACCACCACCACCGCGACCGCCACGGCAGACGGCGGCGACGGTCCCATCGCCGCCGCGCAAAGAAGCTTCTAGAACCCTCTGGACTTCTGGAACCCGGCCACTAAACCCTAGTTAGAGAGGAGGAAGGGTTTAAGGGGGGAGGTGGAGGCGGAGCAAGGGGGAGGAGAGCGAGCAGAAAAGGTGCTTTACCCTCACGGCGAATGGGACGGGAACGGACGGAGGTGCCTTTGTGTGAAGCATTTGTTCTTTCCCTTCTCCGTGCTTTTTACCATACCATGGTAAACTAAACCTGGGTAATTACGAAGGTTAAAAATTCGCAAGAGAGTTTAAGGTCTTGTTTGGCACAACTTTTTCTACAGCTTCTTCATAAAAACAAATGGAGAGTGTGTTAAACAGGAAGCTTCTCTAACAGCTTATTAGTTCAACAGCTTCTCAAAATGAACTAAGAGCAAGATAGAAATTGTTTTCCTTTCAAACAAGCTGTTTTTTAATAGATTCTAGTGTGCTAAGTACGTATGACCTAAGTATAAGTCTTGAACGGATTGATAAAGGAGCCTTTGAGAAACGGACGGCATGATGCCCTAGTGTTGTGGTTGATCGCGGAGCAGCGCCGTTGGCCAGCACAAACGAAAACCTGGAATGGCTACGTGCACCCTGTGTCTGTGTGGAGCGGAGGCCGCAAGACGGGTTGCAACTGCAACTCAGCATTGCGTCCATTGGTTGGTGGTCTCCTGACGCTGACCGACACGCGGCAACGACCCGCTGACTGGCGTTGCAAGCTAGCGCATGCATGATCATTTTGGGATCTTTAGTAAAATCGTATTTACTCTATACCATACTTAGCCACGGTGTGGCAAAACACAAAGATGTAAAAACAAAAGATGTGGACTGATCTAAAAATATATAGTTAATCGTTTGACACCAAAATCCAGAAGTGCCGTTCAGATTACAAGCGCCTGAAATTAGACTTTTGTTGACGTTTTGGCCTTATACGTACTAATGACATGTACAAAGTTTTATTGACGTTTTGACGTTATACGAAATATAAGTTTACAAGTTTGTTGCCTGGTTTCTGAAATTGCCCACATGATACCATTGATACTAGTACATAATACCTATCATACTGGTGGATTGAAGAGGTGTATGATAATGAGGATATGAGCTATTTGGGTGCACTATACAAGTCCTCTTCAAAAAAAAAAAAAATATTCACGGAGCAGATAAAAGGCCATACCAAGAATGTTTCAAATCAACTCCAGGTGCAATATTATCAGGTGTGTGTGAGCAGACAGACGGATTGATAATCTATTAAACTAGAATCTGCTTGCATAGCTAGTCAATATTTACATTGCAGCCAAAAAAGAAACGAAATGGCATATCTGTCCACGCCATTCCAGAAGAGAATCATTGCATTCTTGGAAAGCACATAAAAAATCAATCCATCAGGATCTGTTTTTTCGTAGAGCACTCTGAGATAGGTCGTAATCGCAACATCTCCATATAACTGTACACCATGGATCATTGTAAGGTCAAGATGCAAACGGTTTCTTCCAGAGTTGCAGGAGTTCTTCATATTTGTAGGTAAATAGCAGTTCCTATCAAAAGGATCCACAAAGTGACAATCACCCAGGCACTCTTCTTCCATTCACTTGGTCGTCGCAAGAAAGAGAAGTCTCCAAAGATGTTTGGAGAAGGTTGAACTTGATTGCTAGCAGCAGACATCATTCTTTTCTTTTCCGCTTGTTCCTTGGTTTTGTCACTCCATGTTCCAGCATACCTAATTCACATAATATTAGACATTGTGCTATAGGAAGTTGAAAGGAGAAATTGTTCAGATCACAGTTGGAAAGATACATGATCTCGAACAAGAAAAAATTCTCAAACCTGAAATAATTTTGTAACTTTTAAAGTACCTGAAGACCTGACATGACTTCTTGAACTTGTAAAGTAGCTACATTCCTTTTTCTTTAATGAGATTGACGAAGTTTCTTTCAGATCGCTACTTCAATATTTTGACAGCACAATAGAAGGCATAGAGAGTGTGCATATAGAAATCAAATTTCATCGCTAAACCGAATAGGGAATATACATACAGAAATTAAAATCAATAGCTAAATGGCATAGAAGCAGTGAAGGCAAATAGCACAATCTCAGATAGAACACTAACCAATCCCAGCTGCTCCCAATTTGTGGTATTGTGACCACCTCGTCATTCGATATCTTCAACTTGGGTGCCTCTGAAATGTATCTGAGTTCAGCTGCTTGCCGCCTGATGCTGATCATGGGGTGACTATTCTCCAACTCCTTGTACAATGCAATGCAATCCTTGTGCCGCCTATTAGCCTCATATGCCATCGCAAGCCAAATTTGGATCTGGAGAGGGCAACGGTCAGAACAAGTAGGTACCACTGTCGCATATGTATTCTTAAAACATTGGTTTACATGAGTTATTAAGTGTCACGATAACCGTTTGTGGACCTGAACAAGTGATGTGTGTTCCCCATACCTCATATATCATATCGTTTGTGGCTCACTTGATCAAAATGCATGTTCAAGTGACAATTATTTACAATGTCATATCTATGGGTTTGCAGGAGTAATGCCTCAATGATTCCGTCTTCACAAAGGCTGCACATTGTTTTAGTGGTGTGATATTCACAAACATAGATGGCTAACAAGCAGAGGCTGACATACATCTGGTGCTAATAGACCACTGTGAACATCATTATTTCTATCTGGAATGGAAGCCACTGAAAGTCATTTAATTTGGAGGAGGTACGATATCTTACCTCACCACCAAGGAGGGAGGAGGGACGTATGATTGTGAGCGCAGCCTCCAAGAACTCAACTGATCGTCCATACATCCCTCTCCCATATGCCTTCTGCCCCAAATCAAACATCTGCTTCGCCGTCGCCCTTCGCTCTGCCTGCTCCTTGGCCACCTGCATCCGAAATCCAAGCAAGAAAAGTATTTTTTTCCATAAGCAATTTCCAAGATGTATTTTCCCAGTTCCAATGCGCAGGGCAAAGCTAGGACTATGTAGAGAGAGAGACCTTCTCGAGCTCCCGGCGTACGCGCTCGCGCTTCTCCTCCTCGGACTCCTCGGTGGCCTCGGCGGCGGCCTGGCTCTGCAGCTGCTCGGCCGTGCGCTCCAGCTCCTCCATCTCCTCGGCCTCCTTGAGCCTCCGCGACATCTCCGCCTCCCACTCCCTCTGCGACTCGTCATCCGACAGCTCCCCCGGCTCCTCACTGCCCCCAGAAGCAGAGGCCGCGAACCTTGCCACGTGGCCACGGCGCGGACTCCGTGACAGACAAGCGGTCGCACCGAGCGGCAGTGGCCGCAGGGGGCTGCGGGCCCAGCTGCGGGTGGGGCGGCGGAGCGGTGGTCGGCGAGAAAAGGAGCGTTGGCCATGGCCCCCCAGGGCGGTGGCGTCGCCGAGGAGGAGGCCGGCGGCCATCGCCGCGGGAGGAGGTCGAGTGGTGGAGGAAGAGGAAAGTGATGGAAAAGAAATTTCCAGCTTAATTTTGTGCGTCGGTTAAAATGCTTCGCCGCGGGAATGGAATGGAACGTCCGGTCCGGCACGGCAGCGATCTCGATGACACGTGGGCCCAACCTGCGCGAGATATTCTCTCCGGGAGGCAGGAAGACGGGTGGTGCTGGCATGTGCAGGTGTGGCCAGTAGCCGGTCTCCGTCCAGCTGCTCTCTCCTTGCAAAAAAAGGATTACAGTAAAACTTAAGAATTGATCAACAGATAAGTGAAGCTGCTTCACTTCACTTGTCCGTGACGTCTGCACCTCGTACAAAACCGTCGTCAACCGCCGAGAACGCTTCGTTTTGCCGCTGGTTCATCTTAACAACCGCCGGTGGAACTGCTGTCTAGCCTAGGATATTCCCATCATTCGATGGTGATTGGTGATTCTTCTAGCCTGTGATTCCGATGAGGGCGTGGTTGCAGCCGTGTTCTTCTTAGTTTGTGGTTCTCTCTGCAATCATTGATGGAGGGAAACAAGTTACAAGAGATTGTGAGCTCCCGTAACCGCTCCACGAGTTCGCTGGCGTCCTGCGCTTCTTCCGATCGGCTGCTGCGGGAAGCCGTGATCTGGTGTTCGGACGTCTCGGTGATTGAGTTGCTTAAGGTCAGAACTTTTCTGAAATCTCGATCTTTTGATCGATTTTCTCTGAATCTTGTGTTTTCATCGCCATTCTGCCTCCTGTGTTGTTGGCTCCTCTAGCTTGATCTCTTCCTTGAGGTTCGGGACGAATCCGGGGTGCTCTGGTAGCGTTGCCCGTCCTTGGCCGCTCGGAAGGCGATTGGACTGGTTGTGGCTATTGCCGGGAAGGATGGTGGGAAGGCTCCCAAGGAGGTAGACGCGACAGAAGAGATGATGGCGCGTCTGAGGCTAACTATGGTAGAATCAGAACCAGTAATGATTGATGATAAGGATGATATTGATCTGGTGGATTCAGATTGTGCGCTTATGTGTAAAGTCCTTGCCCCTAATGTCTTGCACATTCAAACGATCTCTGCTGCCATGCGGCCTGCATGGGGAAACCCAAAAGGGCTAGTATTCAATCCAGTGGGAGATAACATGTTTATAGCAGAATTTGGCTCGACTCTTGATCGCGATCGGATCATAGATGGCTCCCCATGGATGGTTGGGAAGCATGTTGTTCTATTAAAAAGTATGATGCAGATGTGAATCCGTTGCATGTCGATTTCGACCGTTTGGCCATGTGGGCCCGTATTCTTGCTCTCCCAAATAGACTTATGAAAGCCGAGAGAGGTATGGAGATAGCGACGCCGATTGGGCTAGTCAAGAAAGTTGATTCTGATGCTTTGGGACGTTGCTGGGGTGGATTCATGCGTGTTCGGGTTGAAATGGCTGTCAAAAGACCTCTTATTCGATGCATCACAGATTACTCAAGTAAATTGCAGAAGACGGAATGCTTTGTTGTTCAATATGAATGGTTGCCAAATTTTTGTTGTTCATGTGGTTTGTTGGGTCATTCTGCTTTAGCTTATCCTAACCCAGCAGAACGGGATGAAAATGGTGACCTACCGTACCCTGTCAAGAGGCTATTTATGAGTAATGATTATTACAAAAAATCTGGAGGGTCAAAATTCAGTGATAATGCTACTTCATCAGATTAGTCGAAGAAAACAGCAAAACCATGTGGTACAGGTAGAGGTGGTCGTCAGAATATGCAGGGTAAAGATGATGTTAGGGACTCGCCTCTGGTTAACAATGGATATGATTCACGAGGATGTGGTCGTGGAGGTAGAGGTCGAGGCCTCTCTGCCGAGAAAAGCAATGAGGTAATTCCTTCCAATAAGGAGAGGAAAATAGGTGTTGGACAGAAAAGAAAATTTGTTAAGGATACACAACAATAGGTGGTGCAGCAAAATGAGTTTTTGATAGCGGCTACAACAGCATCGATTGTGCCTGTTGCAAATGTTGGTACATCCATGGATGAAGTTGATGCAGGGGAGAATACAAATTCCAACAAGAAGAAAAGAACAATCACAGTTAGATCGGCGGATCCGGCGGAGACTGCTTTGCAGTTCAGCCGTACGCAATGAGTCTATTAGTGTGGAACTGTCACAGGTTGGGGTCGGACGCGACAGTAGACGAGCTTCGCTGGCTGGTGAAGCAGACAAAAATGGGAGATCAAAGAGCGAGGAACTTTATGTGGTCATTGGGATATACAGGTTCCTACACAGTGAGTTGTGAGGGTCGTAGTGGCGGCCTTGCGCTATTTTGGAAGCAGCCAACATCTATTTCTCTCAGAGGTTTCAACTTGCATTTCATTGATGTGATTATTACCGCGGATGATATGGTACCTTGGCGAGCTACCTTCGTGTATGGGGAGCCAAGGTGTGATCTTCGACATGTCTTTTGGGAGACGCTACGCCAGCTTAGCTGTGATTGGAGGGGTCTGTGGATTTGTTGTGGTGATTTCAACAAAGTGGTTAGCCATGATGAACACTACGGTGCACGAGATCGCTCAGAGGCACAAATGAACAGTTCCGAGAAAGTTTGGATGTATGTAATTTGGTGGACCTCGGATATTTAGGCCCCAAATTTACATCGACGAATCGCCAAGATGTGCAAAGCAATGTTAGAGTGCGCCTCGACAGAGTTGTGGCCAATGCAGGATTTATGTAGCTCTTTCAATACTGCCAGGTGGAGAATGTCATCATGATGTCCTCGGATCATTATGCGCTACTAATCACTCTGTATGGACATGTATTTTGTCGGGCTTTGGTACCCGTACAACAGTGTTTCAAATATGAAGCTGCATGGCGGCGATCTGAGGAGTACACAGATGTGGTGAATTCAGCTTGGAAGGTAAAAGATGGGGAACCAAGTCCACTACATTCAATGTGGGCTGGTCTCAATCAAATGGCTTGTTCTTTAAAGAATTGGAGTCGAGTCTCCTTTGGTTCCGTTAAGCGGCAGATACAAAAGCTTGAACGACAATTACACGCACTGCACACATCTCCTCTAACCGACACTGGGATCACGGAGGAGAGGAGGTTAGAAAAGCAGTTGTGCGAGTTATTTGAGCGAGAAGAAATAATGGCTCGACAGAGGGCGCGAGTTGATTGGCTTCGGAATACAAAACTTTTCCATGCTAGGGCATCAGCTAGAAAGAGGAACAACAGAATAAGTGCTCTAGTACGTGAAAATGGTACCATCTGTAATGATCAAACATAGATTAAGGATATGGTGCATGACTTTTATGAGGAACTATTCACCACTGAGCTGTCATTGGTAATGGATCCTGTGATTGATTCAATTCCTGTTAAAGTGAATGATCAAATGAATTTTGAATTGTGCAAGCCATATTCTAATGACGAGATTACATTTGCACTATTTCAAATGGGTCCGACCAAAGCTCCTGGTCCTGAATGTTTCCCAGCATTATTTTATCAAGTGCATTGGGATATTCTAGAACTTCATGTGTTAATGTTGTTCGCAGTTTCTTGGAAGGCTTGGCGATACCAGATGGATTTTGTGATTCGGTGATAGTTCTAATTCCGAAGGTATCTGTCGAAGTGTTAGAGCGACATTTCCCCCGGATCTGCTAAGGAGCAGCCGCGAAGGTTCTTTGTTCGGTGGGGCTTAGGCCTCAATCAAGTGTTCTAGCGTATGGAAGTATGAGACAATGGTTTTTACGTGGTTTGGGTCGCAAGGAGCGTAACACCCTACTCCACGGTGAGTGGTATTGCTGGTATGTGTGTGTGATGTTCGATGTGGGGATCCTCCTAGTCCGAGCGGACCAGAGAAGATGTCTAAGTCGGTGGTTGTCCGGTCCTTTTATAGTCCAAGGCCGAACGATTTACAAGTGGGACCCGGGGCCCGACAGGTAGCCCCGGGGTGATCTTATTCTGTACAAGATCTAAGGCTTCTTGCGTACGCTGCCTCTGACCGCACTTTGAAGACTTGCTGTCTTGCCGCGCAGCTTCACAGAAAGTCAAAAGAAAACACCATAAAACATATGTGGCCAGATTGATCTACTAGAGAAACTGCAGATAGGAAAAAAGTGCTATAAAACTTTTCATGCCAATGTTCGAATTTTAAATGGTGTTGCCAATGCATTCATCAAGGGGGAGATTGTGAGACCTATGTGTGCTGAATACATTGGCTTGTAGTGAATACATTGGCTTTGACAATAAAAGTTTTGAATGCTGTCATAACATCTTTTTGGCAAGGTCCGACTCTAGCTCCGAGCTTCTCCAAAGTCCGACAATAGGTCCGACTTTCTTTGTCTAGGTCCGACATGTTTTTGGGTAGCTCCGGTGAGCTTTGTCTTTAGCTCCGACATGTCTTTGATAGCTCCGGCATGTCTTTGTTAAGCTTCGATATGTTTTGCTAGGTCCGACTTATGTTGGTTAGCTCCGACATGTTTTTCTAGCTCTGACTTTTGGGATGACTAGTTCTGACTAGTTTTGGTAAGCTCCGGCGCTAGGTTGTTCTAGCTTTGGTAAGCTTCAGCTCAAGCTCCGGTTAGCTTTGGCTAGGTTCGGAGCTTGATTGCAATGTTCCTGCTTTTATCTTGCAATGTTTCGAACTTGCTTTATACTTATGGAAAGGTTGCTTAGTATTCTTTTACTAAGTTTTTGGTGTATTTTGGTGGTTAAGGCTTATATCATTTTGCTATGCTTTGCAACATGGTTATGTGAGGTGCTCACATAAGGTGTTGTAGTTTTGGAACTAACTTGAGTCGAGTCGCGGACTTGGGCTCGTACGGATTGGTTATTTATTCATGTGCAAGTGTTGCTTGAGTTCAAGACATGGCTGGTGACGGGATCCATTGAACTAGTCTTAGAGAGAAGATGAGGTTCAACAACCAAGTTCGGGAGGAATTGTGGTTGAGTTGATCGAGAGGTTGCGAGCATGTTTGAATCAAGAACAATGCATATGAAGGTATCGTGGATGTCGTTGGAAGATGTTTGCACGTGTGCAAGGAGTGCATGGACATGGCTGCATGGTTTCGAGGTGTGATGAAGATATGTGGACGTAAAGAATTGGTCGGAAAGGTCCAACCGACTAGGTTATGGACTCAGGTTGCGGCTGGGTCGGGTTTGACTCAAATATGGAAAGATTTGAGTTGATTATGATAGGATTTCATGTGGGTCGCGAATTTGAGTTGTTTTAGGAATGTGAGATACGTTCCTAAGGTGTTTATAAGTCTTAAGATTGCTTCTATCTGCGTATAGAAGAGTCCTAAGCAGTTATGGAAAGTTTCGATTCGTGAACGGAGTAGGATTAGTGTCCTGATTTGAGTTGAGTTGGCTTTCGAGCTGATTATATAAGCAAGGGAGGCCAAAGCTCGTGGTGCACGACTTTGGGGTTGTTCCTCTTGTGTTCTATTGAATAAAATTCGTAGGTTGAAGGGGAACTTTTGTGCCTTGTTCGTCCGACTTGTTCCACCCAAGTTTTACTCGTCGAGTTTCTGGACAACACTACCTTTCATCGGTGATTTTATCATAACTCGAGTTTTATAGATCCAATTGACGTGATTCATTTTGGGTTGTCTTCAAAAATTGATTATCTATCATCTGTCAAAATTTCATGGTCATTGGATTTGTGGTTTATGATCTACACGAGTTTCTTTGCAGCGGTCCAGGACTGTTTTTCTCGAGTAGGACAAATTGACCTTTGTTCGATCTTTCGATCATAACTTGAGTTTCCCTCAACGGATTTGAGCGATTCTTTTTGTGATTTCTTCGTGACTTGATTATCTCTGATATATATCACTTTTGTCACAGTGAAAACCGTTTAGATTAGTTTCACACACAATTTATTTAACAAATCGTTTTTCTGCCGAAGGGGTTGAGATTTAATTGTTTCCGCTGCGTAAGATTTTTAAATCTACCATTCACCCCCCTCTGGTAGATTTTCACGTTATCTTCGATCCTACAATTGGTATCAAAGCCACAGTGCTCTAATAATTATGACTTGCATGTGTTTTTGACTAATCATCATGGAGAAATACTCCGCCAAATCTTGTGTGTTTGTTGGTAATGATTTTCAGGTTTGGAAGGCACGTATGGAGGCTTTCATCCAGGCGCAAGGCTTTGAAATATGGGATAAGGTGTACAAGCCTTATGAAGTGTCGTCAAATGATCAAATTACAGCTACAGATCTGAGAGATGTCGACAACAACAACAAGGCTCGAAACTTGATCATACAAGGATTAACTCAAAGCGACTTCAACCATGTTGCACACCTCCGATCAGCATACGATGTGTGGAAAGCACTTTGTGACTATCACGAAGGATCCAACACGATCAAGGAGGTAAGGTAAGACATGTTCAAGAAAGAATACATGCACTTTGAGATGCAACCTGGTGAGTAAATTGATGATCTATTTGCTCGCTTTAATAAAATTCTCAGCAACTTGCGTAGCGTCAATGTTAATTTTTTAGATGCTGAAAATGCTAGGCAATTGTTAAGTGCATTAGACATGTCAATTTAGGAGATGAAAGTTACATCCATTCGTGAATCTACTTTCATGAGTACACTTACTTTAGATGTGTTATATTCCAAGTTAAAAACTCATAAAATTGACATAATATCACGTAAAAACCCCAAAAAGTCTATTGCTTTTGTCTCACAACGTGATATGCCTAGCTCCAGCCAACCATCATCTTGCAATACTCTTGCTTTGTTGTCCTCACTAACCCTGGAGCAGATCGAGGAATTACCAGAAGAGGAGTTAACACTAATCTGTACTAGGTTCTCAAAAGCATTGCAAAATGTGAGGACTAGAAGGAGAGGAAGCTTCGGACCTCAACGCTGTTTTGAATGTGGTAAGACAGGACACTTTTGTACAGAATGCTATAACCTTTCAGGTCCTACTACCCGTGAAGAAAAACAGAACAAGGTCAAGACCACCTTTGGAAACCCCAACAAGAAAAAGAAGGGTACCATAGGATTCAAGATGATTAACAGCTTCATCACTGCACTTCAAGAGCTCGGTTCAAGCGATGTAGACTTTGAAAGTGATGAAGATGATGACGATCTTGCCAACTTATGCTTCATGGCAGGCAAAACAAGATCAAGATCAAGTCAGGAGGATGCAGAACACAACAGTGACGACGATGAGGTATGTTCTACCTGTAATGAAATGTGTGATTGTAAGTACCGAATGCCCAAGAGGGGGGGTGAATTGGGCTTCTTTTTAAAAATTCTAAGCAATAAAACTTAATTTCTAAAGCCCAATTCCCTACACAAACTATCTATACATTCTAGTAGATAGAAACTTCGCGGAATATAAAATGCATAAAAGTAAGGGAAAGGAGAAGGATGCAAACTCTCGAGGAGACACGAGGATTTATCCCGTGGTTCGGCAAGATCGTCAAGATCTTCCTACATCCACGTTGTGGCACCCACCAAAGGGTATTGCCATACCCAAGTCATCGAGACGAGGGGTCTTCACTATTCCTCTTCGTTTGCCTCCCTTGGCAAGGTGGAGCTCAAGCCTTGTACAACTTCGACCCTCCGAGCTTCCACAAACGCCTTGGCAAGCTCCGGAAGTCTCCTCACTATTACAAACACCAAGGGCACTCCCTTGAGGCTCTCTCACTATCCTAGATAGTCCACTCACCCAGAATGGAGGCACACAAGCTCTCTCTCTAGCTAGTTCTAGCCTAACTCTTGGTGTATAGGTGATCGAAATGATGTGGAGATGATAGCTCTTGGTCTTGAATGCTTGTGGATGTGTTGATAGTGTCTGGTGATCAAGACTTTTTGAAATGACAGGATTAGGGGGTATTTATAGCCAACCTCCCCGAAATAGCCGTTGGAAAAGTAGGCTGGCAGAACTTTACTGTGAACACCGGATGATCCGATGTCTCCCCTTTAGTTATCATTGGTCAAGTTACTTTAGCTGACGTCATTGTGTCAGATATGACCGTTGTTAGACCGATGTTCATCCTGTCTTCTCATCGGATGATCCGGTGGCTCTTCCTCTAGAATTTTCTCAAACTTGATGCTTACTGGAGTAATCGACCGATGCGTGCTTCTCTGTACATCGGATGATTCGGTGCTACACTTGGTCTAATGGTATTGCAAACTGTACTGATGGACCGATGTTGCTGAGCCATTCACATCGGATGATCCGATGAGTACTTTGTTCTGAGTTCTTCTTCTTCAGTTGAACCAACTCGACCGATGTGTTGTTCTGAGGTATCATCGGTTGATCCGGTGAGTTGATTTTGTTTGCTTTGAGTTGTTTCTAAGTGATTCTTTTGTGTCTTGCTCGATTGACCTCTTTGACATTTATTTCAAAGGCATTTCTGATGATCTTTAAGCATTGAATGTTGTCAATTTAAAGTTGGATGACTTTGACATAAGAGCCTTCACTTCTTGTCTTCATATCATTGATTTGATCTCATACATTGATTGTTAGGGGTCTCCAGTGGCATATTGATTTCATTTTATTGAGTGATTATGGGGACCTTGCATTCAAAAATTCATTAGTAAAATTCAATGGTTGTCATTAATCACCGAAACCGTACCTCATGGGGGCCTAGATGCTTTCAATCTCCCCCTTTTTGGTGATTGATGACAACACAAAAATTTAAGGCGCAATAGTAATGAATTTGATAGAATGAAACTTAAAGGAATGAAACTTAAAGGATATGCAATGAATACAAGATATCACACTTATTATTTGAAGGCTCAAGATCAAAGAATAACTCAAGTGAATAAGTGATCATAAGATCAATCGATTAATAACTTAAGAGTACTTAATAAACACCAAATGAGTAGCAAAAGCATTGAATTACAAAAATGATAATATCGAATTACAAAGATGGCAAAAGTACTCAATAAACTCCCCCTAATGCTAAGACACTCCCCCTGAGTCTAAGCTCTCCTCTCCCTGACTCCTCTAACTCTTCTCCCCCTTTGGCATCAAGACACCAAAAAGGGATCCGAGTGCCTAAGGATCCTGAGTACTAGGCGCGATGACGAATTGGTCACTGTCGCTGTCGTCAGAGCTGCTGACTGGAGTAGCAGTGGAAGGAGCTGCCGGAGCCGTAGGAGCCACCGTCGGTGCCTGCTGTGTAGGAGCTACTGGAACAGGAGCACTGACGATGGAGGTCGGCGTCTGCTAAAACAGTGTTGTGGCCGGCAGCGGGGAGTAAATCGGAGCACCAGGAGCCAGAAGTGGAGACATGCTGATGGAGGGAATCGGCGTAGACGGCACCGGAGCGGCAGCTGGAGCCAGGACTGGTGGTGGTGGAGCGACTCCTGGCAGCTGCGACGGGAGGGCAATCCCGGTCTGGGTGTAGAGGTTGGTGATCAACCCCAGGATGCCCATCATCGCCTGTTGCGTCTGCTGCCGCTGGTCGAGGGTGCACTGGTGCATCTGGTCTATGAGTCCAGTCAGCCGGTCAGTGTCCTCACGCCTCTCACGGGCGATCTGACACTGCATCTCCTGCTGCTGCTGCTGGAGCTCAAGGAGGCGGGCAGCCTGCTCTGCTCGGGCCTGCTCAGCTGTCAGCCTGTCCAGACGCTGCTGCTCAACCATCTGCTGGAGGAGCGAAGTCAGCTCTGACGGCTGAGTGACCTGTGCCTCAGTGACGGGAGGTGGAGTAGGTGGTGGCACTGTAGAGCCTCCAGCCTTCGCGTCGTGCTACCTGGGTGAGGGAGGAGGTGGAAAGTACTTCTCGACACTGTCATCGGTGTCACTCTCGGACCATATGTGCTGCAGGTCCTCACCCTGTGCCTCTGCCTCAGCTAGCCTCTCATCCTCCTTCTCCAAGTCTGACCAGTCCTCCTCAGAAAGACGAGCCCTGACCTGACGCTTGACTGGACGACCAAGGCGGCGGTCTCCAGGAGCTGGAGCACGGTAGTGGCTAAACCGTGTGACGCTCTCGTTAGTGAGGCGGTCATGCACGGCGGACTCCTCAGGGACCATCATGGTGAGCAGGTAGCTGATCCAGTGTCCATACACTAGCTGCCTCATCATCCCCACTCCATCCGTGATCACGTCCTCCATCTCGCATATGAGGACATCCACTATGTCGAACTCCATCCCGTTCATGATGTAGAACAGGAGAGTCTGCTGTAGACTGGTGAACCCCTCCAAGTAACTTGACCTCGGCAAGAGCTGCGGCGCAAGGCGAGGTGCACTATGCGCACAGCTGGGGTCAACAGAGCCGGTACCCTCGGCTGGTCAGGAGAGAAAGTAGGACCGAACAAAGAACGGATCTCCTCTAGAGCTGGAGCCACTCCTCCAGTGAGCGGCCTCCTTGGCGGTTCTGCCTGATCATATACTCTCTCATGCACGCAAGTGTCGTGCATGTCCACGCCTAGCAGCTGTGCCAGTGTCTGCCTCGTCAAGTGGTAGTGTTGTCCCATGAACATGAAATCAATCGATCTTCTGCCCTGAGAGACGTAGAGGGTAGCGTAGAACACACGTACCCAGTCCTCCACATAAGCACTCCTCTCATAGTACATCAAGTGCACCAACCCTCTGTACCTCTCAAAGTAGGGTCATATCTCCGTCTCTGCTGCGAGGGCAAGCTGATGCCAATCCAGAAAGTTGTGCTGGAACAACTTGTGGCCTCGGCGTCTGTAGGTCTCGTAGAGGGACGCCTGCGTCACAATCCAGAAATGACTGTCCACCAGGGCCTCTCTGGGCTGCGGGTACCACTCCTCAAGCAGCACACTCCACCTGAGTGTGCGGAGTTGCTTGGCCTTCATCTTTCGGTAGTCAGTCAACCGGACTCCTTCAGCGACGTGGACAGTGGTGTCCATCTTGTAGATGGCTCGCTGGGCCTCCCTATCCTCACGACGATCGGCAACCGTCGGTCTCGGACGTGGAGCTGCCGCGGGATGACCCCCACAGGTCCGAGCTGAGCGCCGGCGGACGAGAGGCTTTACCGGCTCTTCTTCGGCCTCGGAGTCATCGATCACAGGAGGCTGCCTCGGACGAGCCTCACGGATCCTCAGTGATCCCCCTCGGCCACGCTCACGCTCCTCGGCGGCGCGAGAGGCCATAAACGCCTTCTTCTCCTCCTTCGACAATTTTTGCTTCTTCGCGGCCGGCTCCGCGATGGCATTGCCCTTGTTTTTCTTATCGCGAGCCATTGCGATGCGCGAGTGTGAGGTTGACGAAGTTACGTGCACGGAACGACGATAGACACGGACGGAAACCCTAACATTGGTGAGACGCGACCGTTTGGGGGAATGCACCACGACGACGATGTGCACGGGAGGAGGCGTCGCTTGGGTGTTGTGGTGATGAGGGAGAGTGGCGATAGTGCTTGAGTGGAGCGGCGGCGTCGGCTGGGTGGAGCGACGACGCTAGATGGTGGAGGCGGCGGCGTCGTGGAGCGGTGACCGGAGGCGGTGGGCGGCGACGGGCGGCGGCGGCCGGAGGGCGGCAGTGGCCGCAGGCGGTGGCGCGTGAGGCGATGGTGGCGCGGGAGTCGACGGTGGCGGCGATGGACGAGAGAATCGGCGGCGGCGAAGATGAATGCGTCGAGTTTGGGAAGAGGGAGAAAAGTGGAGGCGTGACAACGTTTAAATAGTGGGTCCCAAACCCTAGCCGAAATTTTAACACCGGATGGACCGATGTTGAACAATAGATGCATCGGTCGAACGCCACAGTAAGGGTTTTCAGAAAAATGCCGTTGACACCGGATGGACCGACGTTGAAGGATGGGAGCATCGGTCGAATGGTACAGTAAGGGTGTTCAAAAATGGAATGTTGACACCGGATGGTCCGACGTGGGAGGAAGTAGCATCGGTGTAATTTGACACAGCTCCAGACTTGTGAACACCGGATGGACCGATGTTCCTCAGGATAAACTCGTCGGTCGATTAGTCACACTTGACTGAACTGATTTTTGGGAATTGAACACCTATCGATCCAATGAGAGATTGACCTAGGCATCGGATAATCCGATGAGAGCAGAACAAAAACATCCCATATATGTCCTTTGACCAAACAATCAAGCAAAGAGAAACACATGTCTTAGGACTTTTTGGGCAACCCCTTACCCCTCAAAAATGCTAATATGCCAATAACTTGGCTAATCCTTAAAGCAAATAGAACACCGAAGGAAGAAAATAGGAAGGAAATTATCCAAATAAAATGTAAGGCCCATGCTTTGTGAGCTAGAGTTTGAAGACTTCTATCTCTTTGAAGCATGTTCCTCTAGGCATTAACACACCTAGCATTTTGTTCTTTCCACCTTGTATGAGTTGAGATATTGCATTTCAAACAAGTCTCTTTCTCATGAGGTGGGTTCCCCTTTGTGACAATCTATCGTATGCAATGCCAAACATGTTATAATGCAAGAAATTTTAAGTCTATATGGCAGGCATCATGCAAGGCATAAAATAAATCTATCTTGCCAAGTTTGAACCTTTCAAAGGCTTCTTCAGGGAGAACCACTCTCCAAACCTTGGGAAAACCCAAATGAACCTCCATCCCAAGCTAACCCTTGCTCACCCCTATCCTTTGAGAGTTAGGCAAGACCTATATGAAGTGCATTCTTACATGACGTTCGTTGCATCTAGAACATTTAACTCACTTCTTAGCCTAGAAAATGTTTTCTCATCTAGTGGTTTAGTGAAGATATCCACCAATTGTTCTTCGGACCTAACACCTCACAATGAGGTGTCTCCCTTAGCTTCATGGTCCCTCAAGAAATTATGGCGAATATTAATGTGCTTAGTGTGGGAGTGTTGAATGGGGTTTTTAGCTATCTTAACCGCACTTTCATTGTCACAAAGGAGAGGCACACAACCAAGTTTAATACCAAAGTCCAAAAGGGTTTCTTTCATATAATGAATTTGGGCACAACATGCACCGACCGCAATATATCCTGCTTCCACCGTGGACAAGGCGATAGAGTTTTGCTTCTTGCTTGACCAAGATACTAGGGAACGCCCAAGCAAGTGGCACCCACCGGAGGTACTCTTGCGATCCACGCGGCATCCGGCAAAGTCCGAATCCGAGTATCCCAAGAGATAGAATTTTGCACCTTTAGGGTACCACAAGCCCACACTAGGGGTATGCTTAAGATACCTAAGTATCTTAAAGACCGCCTTCCTATGCGATTCTTTAGGTGCCGCTTGAAAGCGAGCACACAAGCATACACTAAACATGATATCGGGCCTAGATGCGGTAAGATAAAGCAATGAGCCAATCATAGAACGGTAGTTAGATTGGTCAATAGGTTTACCGTCCTTATCCGCGTCGAGATGACAATTAGTTGCCATTGGAGTGCTTCTTGAGCTACAATCTCCCATCTCAAATTTCTTCAAGAGGTCCTTGGTGTACTTCTCTTGATAGACGAAGGTCCCCTCTTGAAGTTGCTTGATTTGAAATCCAAGGAAGAAGTTGAGCTCTCCAATCATTGACATCTCGAATTCCCTAGACATCATTTTGCCAAACTCATGGCTAAGAGCTTCGTTAGTTGAACCAAAAATAATATCATCAACATAAATTTGACAAATGAACAAATCTCCGTTGATGTCCTTGGTGAAGAGTGTAGTGTCCACCCTCCCGATCTTGAATCTTTGCATGATGAGGAAATCCCGTAATCGTTCGTACCACGCCCTAGGTGCTTGCTTGAGCCCGTAGAGCGCCTTGTGCAACCTATACACATGATTAGGATTCCTCGGATCTTCAAACCCGGGAGGTTGTTCAACATAAACAAGCTCGTTAATGTAACCATTAAGAAAGGCACTTTTCACATCCATTTGATAAAGTCTAATGCTATGATGTGATGCAAAGGCAAGAAGTATACGGATTGCTTCTAGCCGGGCGACCGGGGCAAATGTCTCCCCAAAGTATAGTTCTTCAACTTGCGAGAACCCTTTGGCCACAAGTCTAGCCTTGTTGCGGACCACAACGCCATTCTCGTCACTACAGGAATAACGGTCACTTACGTCGGCCAAAGCCGACGTAAGTAAGGCTTAAACCGACGTAAGTAACTTAATTACGTCGGTTTTCCCTTAATTACGTCGTCTTTCAGTCGACGTAGGCATTTGGACGTAATTAAGGTGACTTACATCAGCCACCGACGTAAGTTAACTTAATTACGTCGGTCTGCGGAAGCCGACGTAAGTTAAGTGTCGAGATGGGCCTTAGGCTGGGCCTGAGAACTTACGTTGGCTTGGGCCGATCCAGAGCCTTCCATGCCTCACCATCGGACGGGTGCGTCATGACTCCATTGTTCTCATGCTCACCTTCTTTGTTCCATCTCATGTGTCTGGCCGTTTTTTTTGAAAGGAACAGCCGCTTCAACCTCGGTGTCACAGGTAAGTAACGAAGCTGCTTACGTGCGACTTCCGTCGTCACTGTATTACCGTCGTTATTAACAACTTCGACAAACCTCGGTTGACCACATTTCAAACATTTGTTCTCATTGGCATGCTCTCTCCAGAAAAGCATGCAGTTGTCCAGACACACATCAATCTTTTCGTGCTTCATCCCGAGACCAGAAAGGATTTTCTTCGAGTTGTACATATCCTTAGGCACTTTGTTGGGTTGTGGAAGGGCATCTTTGAACAAATCGATGAGCATGTTGTAACAATTGTTAGAAAAGAAGAACTTAGACTTAATTGCCATAAGTCTAGTCACAAAATTGAGGATTGACATTTTAGTGTGTTCATGCAGAGCCTCTTCTGAATCTTTCAGACGTTTGAAGAACTCTTTAACCTCTGCTGTTTGAGTATCTTCTGTAAGCTCTGGTCGTATAGCTTCCAGCATCTCATCCATCATATCAACCTCTTGAGCATCATCATTGTCCGCTTCCACTTCTTGTACAGCTTGAGAAGCTGTCTCGCCGTGGAAGTTCCACAACTCATAATGTGACACGTAACCGTTTCGACACAAGTGCAACGTAAGTTCCACTTTGTCCAAAAACGTTCTGTTTCGGCATTTCGTACATGGGCACTGCGCCTTATCGCTATTTGACAACGAAAAATCTCATTCCACAAAAGATTCTGTCTTGGCGTACCACTCATCTGAGTGACCACCAGTTCTGCTCTTCCAACCAGTGTACATCCAACTACGGTCTTCGCCCATGTTTGACTCTGCAGTTTAACGCGAATGAAATTTTCGTTAATATATTGTTATGTTATGTGTCACGGCCCTACAACCTAGGCAGATAGATCCTAAACCCACCCAAGAGTGACCGAGCGGAGCGTGCTCATGACGAGACACGTGATCCGGATTCGAACGAAATTTCGGCTGCATAACCCCGCTGTTCTCCACTGCACGCCCAAAAATGGTACAGCAGAGAACAACAGGGTTACGCCACCGAAATCTCGTCCAAATCCGGACCCGCGTCTCATCACAAGCCACGCCCCCTCGGTCACTCCGAGGCTGTCCAAAAAGGGACAATTCCGAACCTGCACGTCTCACATGCCAATGGCATGTGAGACGTGCCGATCCGAAACGGGTAATACATTGCTATAGATTACGTTGCTCATTTTCATTTTGAGGTCATTTAAGAGAGAGGAAAGAACTAGAGAAAGACTGAGAGGAAAGTTGGTCTTAGAGAAGGAGGCGGAGGACTAAGCCATCGGGGGAGGCGGAGGACTGAGGCGAGTGGGCCTGAGGAGTAAAATCGGCCCAGTTATTGTGAGCCGTCGGATCATATCCGACGGTCCACACTTCAGATCGGCCACATAAAAGTCCTCCCTGACCTAAACCTACTCATTTTCCTTTCTCTTCTCCACGATTCCATCGCTCCAGAGTCCAGATACGGCGGCCGCGACGATCCCCTTCTCCTCTCCTCGATACCCCTACTCCAGCGACGGCGGCCGCGGTGATCCAACGATGGCGGTGGAGATTCGGCTACGATGGTGGCAACCTAGCAGCGACGAGGCCTCGAGGGGCGAACAGAGGCAATGGAGAGTGTCGGCGGCAACCAGGCGGTGGCAGCCTGGTCCAGGCGAGTCGACCGGCCATGGCGTCCGGTCCGAGGCCGACGTGGGTGATTTTTATTACTGTCGGTCCCTTTACTTACGTCGGTCGACCGACGTAATTTATTTAACTTACGTCGGCTACTAGTAGCCGACGTAAGTTACTTACTTACGTCGACTGGCCGACGTAAGTGATCAATATTCCTGTAGTGCGTCTTGTTTGTTGCGGTACACCCACTTTGTTCCGATGACGTTCTTGTCCTTGGGTCGCTCCTCCAACACCCAAACTTCATTGCGGATGAAGTTGTTGAGTTCTTCTTGCATAGCCATCACCCAATTTGGGTCTTGGAGTGCTTCCTCAATGTGAGTGGGTTCTAGACACGAAACAAACGAGTAGTGCTCACAAAATGAAGCAAAGTGACGAGAACGTGTGCTTACACCCCTTGACGGACTTCCAATGATTTGGTCCATTGGATGCGCCTTGGATATGCGTCCATGCCTCATAAGTGGTTGTGAAGCACTTGGCGAAGGTGATGCGTGTTGCTCCTCTTGTGGTTGGACTTGATCATGGACTTCTTCTTCCTCTTGATGTTGTTGTGCTTGTGAATCTTGAGTTGGCAATGGATCATCCTTCTCTTCTTCGTCAACTTGAGGCGCCATGGAGGTGTTGTTGTTGGAACTTGAAGCTCCCCCTTGATCATGGCTCTCCTCAACTTCAGGCTTGATGTCTCCAATGGTCATGTTTTTCATGGCTTCTCGTAGAGGCTCATCATCTATTTCATCATGACCAATACTCTCCTCTTGGGAGCCATTAGATTCATCAAACTCAACATCACAACTTTCCTCAACTAAACCGGAGGTTTGGTTGAATACTCGATATGCTTTTGAGTTTGATGCATAACAAAGGAATATACCAACATCACATCTTCTTTCAAACATACCGAGCCTCTTCTTACGGTAGATGTAGCACTTGCATCCAAAGACTCGAAACTAGGAGATGTTGGGCTTTCTCCCAATGAGAAGCTCGTACGGGGTCTTTTGAAGTAGTCGATGGAGATAGACCCTATTTGCGGCATGGCACGCCGTGTTGATTGCTTCGGCCCAAAACTTCTCTGACGTGTTGTAGTCATCAAGCATTGCTTGTGCAAGAGTGATGAGAGTCTTGATCTTCCTCTCAACAACACATTTTTGTTGAGGGGTGTATGTGACCGAAAATTCATGCTTCACGCCTTCAAGTCACACCACTCCCCAATGTTGTAGTTCTTGAATTCGGTGTCGTTGTCACTCCGGACCTTGATGATGGGAAGTTGAAATTCCCTTTGAGCGTGGTTGGCGAAGGTCTTGAACACTTCCGGAGTTTCACTCTTGTCACCTAGAAATAGAGTCCAAGCATAGCAAGAGTAGTCATCAACTATAACAAGACAATAGAGGTTACCGCCAAGGCTTTGATATGTGGACGGTCCGAAGAGGTCCATGTGGAGTAGATCAAGTGGCTTGGAGGTTAACACCATTGTCTTCATTGGGTGGTGTGAAGCAACTTGCTTCCCGGCTTGACAAGCGCTACAAAGCTTGTTCTTCTCAAATGTGACATCCTTCACGCCGGTCACCATCCCAAGCTTGAATGACTTCTTGAGTTTGCTCATCCCAATGTGCGCTATGCGTCGGTGCCATAGCCAACCTAAGCTTGTCTTAGTGAAAAGACAAGTGGATAAGCTAGCATTCTTGTTGGAGAAATCTACTAGGTAGAGATGTCCATGCCGAAATCCTTTGAAGACTATGTCTTGGCTAGTTTCACTACTCACAACAACATCATTTTTGCTAAATGTGCACGTTAGTCCAAGATCACATAGTTGTGCAAGAGAAAGTAAATTAAAACTAAGTGACTTAACGTAAAAGGCATTAGAAATAGATAAGTCATTTGAAATAGCAATTTTACCTAAGCCTATTACCTTGCCCTTAGAGTTATCACCAAAGGTTACTTGTTCATGATTGTCGGGGTTTTCTATGGTGGTGAACATACCATCATTGCCGGTCATATATTGGTTGCACCCGCTATCGAGTACCCAATGCTTTCCTCCGGCTTTGTAGTTCACCTACACACATGAATTCAATTTTTAACTTTAGGCACCCAAGCCAACTTAGGTCCTTGTATGTGTGATACAAGTGTATTTGGGACCCAAAGTTGCTTGGGGAGCTTCCCCTTCATGTCCTTCATGTCCTTGCCAATGAACCTAGCCTTCACCTTGCCACCTACTTTACTTAAGAGATAATAACGATCATTGAAAGTAGATTTGTAATTAGTAGGAAGCTTGGGAGAGGGTCGTTTAGGAAGAGGACACTCCCTTGTGTGGTGACCGGTGACCTCACAATGTTGGCAATAAGAACCAACTTCTTTGATGAAGCTTGTTCTTAGCTCCGGTGAGGGCACCTTTCCTTTGTTGGGCACCGGGAAGGATCCAAGTCCTCTTTTGTTGAAGGCCTTTGCTTGTTGGAAGAGGATTTCCTTGTGTTTGACCTCCCCTTTTGAAAGTCTAGCCACACTAGTGCGGAGACTCTCAATTTCTTCCAACAAGTCCTTCTCCCTAGCATTAGATTTCAAAGGCAAAGACTTGTGCAAAGCATTAGTGGCATGAGAAGTAATGGATATGTTATCATTAAGAGTTTGCTTCTTCAAATTTTTCAACTCTTGATCAAGCATGTCATGAGCAAGGTTAAGTGTTTGATGTTCTTGTGTTAACTTGTTGTGCTCTTCCAATAGTGTTTGGTGTGCTAAGTTAAGTTCATGATTATCTATCTTGATTTTAGCCTTTTCTTCCTCAATTTGCTTGACATGGGATTTGAGCGTGTCATGCTCTTTGAGTATGCTTTCATACTTGTCAAGAAAATCAAGGTTAGCACTCTCAAGTCTAGCACGAGTTTCTTCAAGCACTTTAACCTTACTCTTTTCCCTCTTAATGATAGCATGATATTCATTTATCAAGGAAGTTAAATCATCGGGGGAAAGCTCATCATCGCTAGAGTCGTCACATACCTTGGTGTTACCTTTCGCCATGAGGCACATGGGCGGTGGATGAAGAGGTGCATCATCATTGTTGGCGATGGCGAGGCCGGCCAAGCTTTCTTCTTCCTCTTCACTCTCTTCATCACTTGTTTCTTCGTCGGTGACCCATTCATTTGCCTCACACATGAACACCTTTTGTGGGCCATTTCTCTTCTTTGGGAAGAGCCTTGCCTTCTTGCCCTTGTCATGTTTCTTCTTCCCAAAGGATCTTGGCTTGGGTTTGGCCTCTTCTTCATCATCACTTCCTTCAAGCTTGCGATGCTTGCTCTTGTGGTTCTCTCTTCTTTTGTCCGGCTTTGGACAATCATAGGATATGTGGCCTTGATCACCACAGTTGTAGCAAGTCTTGTGATCATCTCTCCTTGGTAGAAATGCTCTCTTCTTGGGATCAAATGTGTATCCCTTCTTAGTGATCTTGGAGTTCAAGCGTGAGAACTTTCTCATCATCAACGCAAGCTCATCATCATCATCTTCACTTGAGGCTTGTTCTTCTTCACTTGAGCTAGGCTCAACCACCTTCTTCTTCTTGAGGCTTGTTTTCTTGGTGGAGTCCTTTAGAGCAATTGTCTTTGAAGATGATTGCTCCATCATCCCAAGTACACTCATCTCATGAGCGTGTATTTCTCCAATGAGCTCCGAAACTTCAATATGGTCAAGTGACTCTTTTTGGAGCATGGAGTTGATGATGTTGTACTTTGGCTTGGGAAGGAGCATGAGGATCTTGCGGTTGATGAGTCCCTTGCCAAGAGAAGCAATGTCAAGAGCATTTATTTCTTCAATAAGCACATTTAAGCGAGAGAACATCTCATTGACATTTTCATGGGGTAGCATCTTAAATTCATCATATTTTGCTTTAAGCATGTGATATTTAAGTTCCTTGACTCTAGAAGAACCCTCATGAATCTCTATTAAGCAAGCCCAAATTTCACAAGCCTTTTCCTTACTAGCAATCCTAGAAAACACATCTTGACTAATGCATTCATAAATAGCATTCCTAGCTTTAGCATCCCATTTAATTTGATCACCAACATAATTGTGTTCTCCAAACCCTGCGTGGGTCGCTTCCCATACTTCGGGCGCAATAGCCTCTAGATAAGCGCGCATGCGTGCTTTCCAATAGGCAAAGTTCTTGCCCTCAAAGATAGGAACCGAACCCCCAACCTTGGCCATTTTAGCTCTCTAGCGGTGAAGCTAGGATGATCCTATGAGCAACCTTGCTCTGATACCAATTGTAAGGACCGAATGCCCAAGAGGGGGGGGTGAATTGGGCTTATTTTGAAAAATTCTAAGCAATAAAACTTAATTTCTAAAGCCCAATTCCCTACGCAAACTATCTATGCATTCTAGTAGATAGAAACTTCGCGGAATATAAAATGCATAAAAGTAAGGGAAAGGAGAAGGATGCAAACTCCCGAGGAGACACGAGGATTTATCTCGTGGTTCAGCAAGATCGTCAAGATCTTCCTACATCCACGTTGTGGCACCCACCAAAGGGTATTGCCACACCCAAGTCACCGAGACGAGGGGTCTTCACTATTCCTCTCCGTTTGCCTCCCTTGGCAAGGTGGAGCTCAAGCCTTGTACAACTTCGACCCTCCGGGCTTCCACAAACGCCTTGGCAAGCTCCGGAAGTCTCCTCACTGTTACAAACACCAAGGGCACTCCCTTGAGGCTCTCTCACTATCCTAGAGAGTCCACTCACCCAGAATGGAGGCACACAAGCTCTCTCTCTAGCTAGTTCTAGCCTAACTCTTGGTGTATAGGTGATCGAAATGATGTGGAGATGATTGCTCTTGGTCTTGAATGCTTGTGGATGTGTTGATAGTGTCTGGTGATCAAGACTTTTTGAAATGACGGGATTAGGGGGTATTTATAGCCAGCCTCCCCGAAATAGCCGTTGGAAAAGTAGGTTGACAGAACTTTACTGTGAACATCAGATGAATCGATGTCTCCCCTTTAGTTATCATCGGTCAAGTTACTTTAGCTGGCGTCATTGTGTCAGATATGACCATTGTTAGACCGATGTTGATCCTGTCTTCTCATCGGATGATCCGGTGGCTCTTCCTCCAGAATTTTCTCAAACTTGATGCTTACTGGAGTAATCGACCGATGCGTGCTTCTCCGTACATCGGATGATCCGGTGCTACACTTGGTCCAATGGTATTGCAAACTGTACTGATGGACTGATGTTACTGAGCCATTCACATCGGATGATCTGGTGAGTACTTTGTTCTGAGGTCTTTTTCTTCAGTTGAACCAACTCGACCGATGTGTTGTTTTGAGGTATCATCGGTTGATCTGGTGAGTTGATTTTGTTTGCTTTGAGTTATTTCTAAGTGATTCTTTTGTGTCTTGCTCGATTGACCTCTTTGACATTTATTTCAAAGGCATTTCTGATGATCTTTAAGTATTAAATGTTGTCAATTTAAAGTTGGATGACTTTGACATAAGAGCCTTCACTTCTTGTCTTCATATCATTGATTTGATCTCATACATTGATTGTTAGGGGTCTCCAGTGACATATTGATTTCATTTTATTGAGTGATTATGGGGACCTTGCATTCACAAATTCATTAGTAAAATTCAATGGTTGTCATTAATCACCGAAACCGTACCTCATGGGGGCCTAGATGCTTTCAGTGATGCAATTTCTCATGCAACTATTATTGTTAAGAAAAAGGACCAAAAAGATTAGGGATAATGCTGCTAAAATTGAATCACTAGAATTTGAAATCAACCGTTTGAAAACCTTGATTCCTAGTGATGATTCTTGTCCCTCATGTGATTTAATTTATGAACAATTGTCCACACTAAGAACTGCGCACTCCTCCACTCTAGATAGACTTGAACTTAAAATTGAAAAGAACAAAAAGCTTGTTGCACTTGACATTGGAAACTTAAAAGATGCTTCTTGTTCTACAATTGATTTGCATTGTTCTAGTTGTGATGATCTTGGAAAGAAACTAAAAGATGCTATGAATGAAATTTCAATATTGAATAATGCTTTACGTTCTCATGAAGTTAAATATTGTTCCAATTGCAAATTAAAAGGAAAAACTTCATGTGAAAATTGCCTTGATTTGTCCGATAAACTTGATAACATGCATAGGACATTAGATCGGTTTTGTAATGGGAATAAGAACCTAAACTTGCTGCTGAATTCTTTCAAGTCTTGCAAAGATAAAACTGGTTTAGGTTTTGATTCTCATGCTCATGCTAAGGCACATCCACCTAAAATTGTAAAGTCATTAGGAAGTGGTTTGATTCAAACAGTTCCTAAACAAAAAGAAGTGGTTTTCAAATCTGCAGGTGTGTTGTCCCATTCGGTTTCAAATAAAAATGTTGTTTGCTCATTTAGACATGAACACAAAGTTAAATTTCATTGTACCTACTGTGGTAGAGATGGTCATGTCATAGATTTTTGTTATAGACTAGCTAAACAACATAAAAGGGAAAGAATGATTGCTAGATCTCATAACTTTCATGCAAAATTTGCTGCACATATTAAGCCGAATGCCAGGAACATGCAACATGTTGTTATGAGTCAAAAACATTCAAAGTTTACATCCGGACCTTCTGTTTTTGCCTCCGAAGCTATTGATTTTTGTGCTAATCAAGTAACATCTTATAGGTCAGTAGTTAAGAGTAAAAACCTCAAACTTTGACTCATAAACCTGTTGTTTTATCTCAGCTTTCTCGTGTTTTTCCTGCTGCACGTCATGTGACTCAGTACTGGATTCCTAAATGCCTTTTGACTAACCCCAGTATTGAGTCATCGACGTATTGTGCTTCTATGTAGGTTACACGTTTGAGGAAGGAGAACATTTGGATTGTGGATTCAGGTTGCTCACGCCACATGACCGATAACAAAGATTGATTCTCCTCCCTCTCTTTTGTGTCATGTGTAGAGAATGTTACTTTTGCAGATAGTTCTTCAACTCCTATAATTGCTAAGGGTTCGGTTAGAGTAAATGATCACTACACTTTGAAGGATGTGGCACTTGTCAAAAATTTGAAATACAACTTGCTTTCTGTTTCACAATTGCTAGATAAAAATCTGGAAATTATTTTGAATAAAAACTGCTGCAAACTTGTAGGTTCAAATCGTAAGCTTATTTTTAACATGTCTCAGTTTGGAAGAGTTTTTAAAGCTGATTTTGATATGTCTTCCTCTAAGCATAGGTGTCTAGTTGCTAATGATTCAAAGGACTTATATTTTTGACATCGTAGACTTGGTCACGTAGGCTTTGATCACCTAACGCGTGTTAGTGCTCTTGATCGCATACGTGGGCTGCCTAAGCTTAAAGGGGACAAAGAAATTGTGTGCTCTTCTTGTAGACATGCTAAGATGGTTGCAGGTTCACATACTCCTCTCACAATGATCATGATAACTGAACCGGGTCAACTTTTGCACCTTGACACCGTAGGACCTTCACGTGTTCAATCCTTCGGAGGCAAATGGTATGTTCTTGTTATTGTTGATGATTATTCTAGATACTCTTGGGTTTATTGTCACACCCGGTTTTAATAGAAATAAAACCAGCTGCAAAATACATGTATGCCAGGATCAGTTTCACCATACATGTATGACAAAAGTGATAAATAGTTCTATATCTCATGCAAACAACATTTATACCTTTAAAAGAGTTTTGAATAGCAGCGGGAGAGGAAAAACTTCAGGGCAACCACAGGCAAATTGACTGGCAGCAACGCGACCTATACACCGTCTTCACTTGTCACTGTCCTCATTAGATCTTCTCTTCACTGAGCAAAATATCAAAAATACAAAAAAGCAAGTGTGAGTACCATCCTGTGGTACTCAGCAAGTGTGGGAAATAAATGACATGAAAGCCAAATCAATGGAGAAGGCTCATAGTGGTTTAAGCACTAAGCATTAAACCTAACCTTAGCTTTCATTAGCAACCTACATCTAGGTGAGTAATCCCAACCGTAATAACAGTAATAGTAATTATAATAATGTCAACATCAATTCCAAGCATTATTCCAACTACCATTCCAACCATTGACTAGTTATGAATTCGACACCAAGCCGCTCTTGTCCGTGAGCACGGCTGTCATGACAGTTTCCCAATCTCTGCAGAGAACGTATCCTTTACCCACAAGCCGTGATTTCATCCCCTGTTGCCAGGTGGACTAAGTAAACCTCCTTATGCCAGTGGTGCGCAACCCACATTACACACTTCCGTAGGTGTGTGGCCAGGAGATCACTAAGGTCTTTACAAAGGTCCTCCCGACTAGCAACCGGCCCTTTGAGGTTTCACCGCTCCGGCTCCTAACGTCCATTTTACCTCCGCCAGGAGAAGCCCCCTCTTGAGCCATGCAGATCACAAGGCAGATACGCTGAACCAATTCCCCGCACTAGACCGGGAGAGGCCTAATTAATCGACCAAGCTGCCCCATACTCAGTCTTGTGGCGATACTGTAAAGCTTAGTTGCTACTCCATAAATCGGTCCTTAGAATCCGGCAAGGTTCAATCCCCAAATCCCGGGTCTCGTGCGTACTGCACCATACCATTCAAACCAACCCGCCAGATTCCTACTTACTACAATCCATTTCCAACATCATGATCATAATTGTAATAATAAGCTATGAATAATAAGTATGGTCAATGTTTTTCCCACCCAACTAGTATGCATGGCTAAGCGTAAAGTAAATCTCATAACCACCCTTCCATAACCCAAGTGACAAGGTAAAAGGTAATACAACAGGGCATAACATAGGATTCATATTAATTAACATGCAACTAACTAAACCCTTAAAAAGGTGCAAGATGGTCAAGGACACTTTCCTTTGTATAAATAGCTGCTCAGTTCTTTTTCATTGAACTCTTGATCTCCATATTCTTTGTGTTGCTTCTTCATCGTGACACGAGTGCATGTAAACTACCGTCAAAAGAGAAATACAAACAATCAATAATAATACACCATACAAGCAATACAAATATTATAATTAAAATATGTTAGGATTATGATTTAAATCGGAGTTATGAGTGATTTATTATGTTTCATATCTAAAGAAATGCATTTACCATTTATTTTCCATTTTTAGTATTTATTTACAGGCTAAAAACATTTTTAATGAATTTCTCATAGACAAAATATTTTATATGCATTTTATAAATTTTATTTTAGCATAGAAGATTTTATAAGTATTTTTACTACCTATTTCTACATTTATTCTCCACTTTTAGTATTTACTTATTGCTAAAAACATTTTTAATGAATTTCCTATAGTCAATATATATTTTATATGTACCTTATAATTTTATTTTAGCTTAAATATTCTTATTAATAATTTTCCTGCTTCTTTTACATTTATTCTCCATTTTAAGTATTTATTTGTTAGTTAAAACATTTTTATTAAATTTTTCATGGTCAAAATATATTTTATATACATCTACAATTTTATTTCGGCCTAAAATGATTTATAACTAATTTTGTACTATTTTCTATATTTATTCTACCTTTTATAAACATTTTCCACCACTAAATGCATTTTAAAACATTATTCAACAATTAAATATAACTCTAGGGGCTATTTAGTAATTTTCCCTAATAGAACAGTGGCTTAAAATGTGATTAATTAAAATTACAGGGGCCTAGTCAAAGAATTATTAGTGAAACCATAATTCCAACCAACTTTAGGGGTCTAATTTTCATGTTTTTAGTTTATCTTACAATTAACCAGTTTTCCAGGGGCTAGACCATAAGATTCCAGGGGCTAGACTGCAAAAGACGAGGGGATGTGTGCTGATTTAACTTGGGCCATTGGATTTTATTTGAATGGTTGTGATTTAAAACGAGATGAAGGGGTATGATGTTTTAATCTGGGTCGTTGCCCTTGGATGGACGACAGGGGAGAGCCACGTCACCTTGGCCATGGCTGGCGGCGGCGCTAGGGGGCCGGCGGCGGCGCTAAGGCTAGGGCTCGCCGGAGTATCGCCGGATAACGCAACGGTGGCCAAAATTCAGCGGGGTTTGAAGCAAACGAGAGAGGAGAAGCTCGGGAATCTCACCAAGGGGTTGATTGGAGTCGGAGGTGGCCGGAGATGGGTGCACGACGATGGTGAACGGCGGTCGAGCATCGGCGACGCCGCGGTGGTCGCTTTGGCCACAAAACTCGTCGAGGGGAGGTCCTTCGGGGGCGGCGCGGCGGCTCATCGGGGACGACCGGAACGCAGGGAAACCGCGGGGCATCAAGCTCCGATCGGCGGCAATGGAGGCATGGAGCGGCTAGGGTTTGGGATGGGGAAAAAGGGAAATAGAGCACGACCACGAATTTATAGGGGGGAAGAGAGGCGGTTGCGTCGGGGCGACGGGGCAAGGGGCGCGACCATGCGGCCGTGGCGGTTGCCAGGCACGGGCAAGGGAGTGGGCGTCGGCAGTTAGAGGAAGAAGATGAGGGTGCTGACGGGTGGGGCCCGCATGGCAGCGAGAGGGAGAGGGAGGGAAGAGGTGGGCTGGGCCGACTGAGTGAGAGAGGAGGAGGGAGAGGGATTGGGCCGCAGGTTGGGTGGCCCAGGTAAGGTTTATTCCTTTTTCTTTTTCCTTTCTTTTCTTTTCTCTTTTCTTTTGTTTCTTTTTTGTTTCAATCCCCTTTTTAGATTCAGTTGAATTTCTCTATTGACTTGAAATTCATATTTTTAAACATGAACACATTATCATGTGGATGGATTTAATAATTTTTTTTGATAATATAATTATGATTTTGGGGAGAACATGATTACTTAAAAAAGGAAATAATAAGCAAACAAGTATTTTTTTTGAGTAATTTGCTTTAAATTTTTCACATCCCCAAAATGGAAATTTTGGGGTGTGACATTTACTTTATAACGTCTAAGAATGAGGCTTTTGGTCACTTTAGAACTTTATTTCTTAGATTATCAATTGATCACCCAGAATCTTTAAAAACAATTAAAAGTGATAAAGGAACTGAATTTAAAAATCAATCTTTTGATCACTTTTGTGCTGAAAATGGAATAGATCATCAATTTTCTTCACCATATGTACCTCAACAAAATGGTTTTGTAGAAAGAAAGAACAGAACCTTAGTTGAGATGGTTAGGACTATGCTTGATGAATATCAAACTCCTAGGAAATTTTGGGCTGATGCGATTGCAACCGCTTGTTATGTCTCAAATCATGTTTTCTTGTGCGCTAAGCTAGGTAAAACACCATATGAGCTCCGGTTTGGACATAGGCCTAGTGTTACGCACTTTCGGGTCTTTGGTTGCAAATGCTTTGTTAAGAAACATGGTAATCTAGATAAATTTGAACCTAGATCCATTGATGGCATGTTTCTTGGTTATCCATCTCATACTAGAGGCTACCGTGTGTTTTTACTTGATACTAACAAAATTGTGGAGACTTGTGAAATGCCTTTTGATGAAGCTAGCCCAGGTACTAGCTCAAACATTGCAGGTCTAGATCCATATCCGCAGGAGAAGAGCATTTTCGTTGAAGATGAGTAAGAATTGGAGCTGCCGCCTGAAAATTCAGCAGCTAAAGAGCTCCAGATGTTAATTCTCAACCAACACCGACAACCATCAATGCTGATTCAAATCGTCCTCAAGTCGCAAACTCATCGATTTGTGATGAACATGAAGAAGAAGAAGCTTGTAAGACATCTGTTCCCCCACGATTTTACAAAGATCATCCCCCGCAACAGATTATTGGAAGCTTGCACGAACGAGTTACACGGTCCAGGTTTTGCGATCCAAACTCTCATGCTCATTCTGCTTTTGTTGTTTATTTTGAACCCAAAGATATATCACAAGCACTCACTAATGAATATTGGATTATTGTCATGCAAGAAGAGTTAGAAAATTTTGAAAGAAATAATGTTTGGAACTTGTACCTCCACCTCAAGGTCACACTTTAATTGGAACTAAATGGGTGTTTAAAAATAAACAAAGCGAGGATGGGGTTGTGGTTAGGAATAAGGCTAGGTTGGTTGCTAAAGATTTCACGCAAGTTGAAGGTCTAGATTTTGATGAAACTTTTGCTATTGTTGCTAGATTAGAAGTCATAAGAATTTTGTTAGCTTTTGCTGCATCTAAAGATTTTAAGCTATATCAAATGGATGTTAAAAGTGCTTTTCTTAATGACTACATAGATGAGGAGGTTTATGTCAAACAACCACTGGGTTTTAAAAATCCATATTTTCCTAATCATGTTTACAGACTGTCCAAAGCCTTGTACGGTATCAAACAAGCCCCTAGAGCATGGTATGATAGGTTAAAAACATTCTTACTTGAAAAGGGGTTTATCATGGGCAAGGTTGATAAAACTCTATTTGTGCTTAAGCATGGCAATGACTCATTATTTGTTCAAGTGTATATGGATGATATTATCTTTGGTTGTGCTTCTCATGATCTTGTGTCCAAGTTTTCAGCTATGATGAGTTCAGAATTTGAGATGAGTATGATAGGAGAACTCACGTACTTTTTGGGGTTGCAAATCAAGCAAACCAAGGAGGATACCCTTGTGCATCAAATGAAGTATACAAAAGACCTCCTAAGGCGCTTCAACATGGACAAAAGCAAGCCTCTTCGGACACCAATGGGAACAACAACAACACTTGAACTTGATGAAGATGGTGAACCCGTGGATCAAAAAGAATATAGAAGCATGATCGGATCACTTTTGTACCTCACGACATCAAGAGCGGACATACAATTCAGCGTATGTCTTTGTGCACGGTTTCAAGCTCCCCCACGTGCTTCACATCGTCAAGCCGTGAAAAGGATTCTCAGGTACTTACATGGAACTCAAGAATTTGGCATTTTTCTTCCTTCTTCCTCAACCGTTACTTTGAAAGCTTTTTTCGATGCTGATTTTGGGGGTTGTAGGATTGATAGGAAAAGTACTTCGGGTACTTGTCATTTTCTTGTTAATTCACTTGTTGCTTGGTCCTCTAGAAAACAAAATTCAGTTGCACAATCCACAACCGAATCTAAATATGTAGCTGCTGCTAGTGCTTGCTCATAAATTCTTTGGATTGTTCAAACACTTAAGGACTATGGGGTTGATATAGATAGTGTTCCACTGTTTTGTGATAATACTAGTGCCATTTGCATTGCTAAAAACCCTGTGCAACATTCTATAACTAAGCACATTGACATTAGGTATCACTTTCTCTGTTATAATATTAAAAAAGGAAACATTGTGCTTCACCATGTAGATACCGACCAACAATTGGCTGACATTTTTACAAAACCTTTGGATTTCACTCGTTTTTGTTATATTCATAGTGAAATAGGGATTATGCATCCTCATAGATTAAATTGTGGGGGAGTTTTGAAACTTGGGAAGTCTATGTGTGAATCTAAACTTCAAATAATATGAGCATAGTATTTCATACATATATGACTTTGTGATTCCTTTTACATGCTGAAAGTTCTTACTACATTACTCGTGTTATACATTTTGTAGTTTTTGCCATGTCTAGTAATTGGAATAATTACTTACACTAAATCTGGTCTGGTCATGGTCGAACTTTCTTGCTCTTTTGAACTTGTTGCATACTACAAGTGCTTTTAATCATAAAGAATTAATCAAGCAATCAACTCACAAGTTGAGTTTTTGTGAACAAATTTAAATTGAGAAAAGATCAAGAGAATATGCATGCATCGCACTTCTTATTTTGACATGGATTATCATTGCACTTAGATATGAACTTAGAAGAAGTTGTGTATGACTAAAACCATGTCCTTAAGCTTCTGATTATCAAATGACATAGGCTTGGCTTGGTTGGTTAGAATAAGGCAGATGCGCGTATAATCTCTTACAAATATCATATGATCTAAATTTGTGGTTTGAAAAATAATAAAAGGCAGCAACAAGTGTCATGATTTCAGGTATTGAAATAGTTAAGTTTGTGACATCATGACTTGCTTAAATTGAAAATTACATTTGATCTCTAGCATGGCTTACACTACTTTATGTATCTATTGTGATAGTGTAAGTTACTTGATAGTATGACTTAGATGATCTTTATTTTATATGTATATGTTATAATATGCTCATAACAATTAAAATTTCTCTTTTGAACCTTGTTGAATACATTGCCGAAGGGGGAGAGATAATATGGTGAATTATGCAAGGGGGAGAAATATGTATAGGGGGATAATTTTATTTCTATCTCATTTGATTTTCAAAAAGGGAGAAAATTGTTCTCAAAACTTTTCATGCCAATGTTCGAAATTTTAATGGTGTTGCCAATGCATTCATCAAGGGAGAGATTGTGAGACCTATGTGTGCTGAATACATTAGCTTGTAGTGAATACATTGGCTTTGACAATAAAAGTTTTGAATGCTGTCATAACATCTTTTTGGCAAGGTCCGACTCTAGCTCTGAGCTTATGCAAAGTCCGACAATAGGTCTGACTTTCTTTGTCTAGGTCCGACATGTTTTTGGATAGTTCCGGTGAGCTTTGTCTTTAGCTCCGACATGTCTATGATAGCTCCGACATGTCTTTGTTAAGCTCCGATATATTTTGCTAGGTCCGACTTATGTTGGTTAGCTCCGACATGTTTTTCTAGCTCTGACTTTTGGGATGACTAGTTCCGACTAGTTTTGGTAAGCTCCAGTGCTAGGTTGTACTAGCTTTGGTAAGCTCCGGCGCTAGGTTGTTCTAGCTTTGGTAAGCTCCGGTTAGCTTTGGCTAGGTTCGTAGCTTGATCGCAATGTTCCTGCTTTTATCTAGCAATGTTTCGAACTTGCTTTATACTTATGGAAAGGTTGCTTAATATTCTTTTACTAAGTTTTTGGTGTATTTTGGTGGTTAAGGCTTATATCATTTTGCTATGCTTTGCAACATGGTTATGTGAGGTGCTCACATAAGGTGTTGTAGTTTTGGAACTAACTTGAGTCGAGTCGCGGATATGGGCTCGTACGGATTGGTTATTTATTCATGTGCAAGTGTTGCTTGAGTTCAAGACATGGCTGGTGACGGGATCCATTGAACTAGTCTTAGGGAGAAGATGAGGTTCAACAACCAAGTTCGGGAGGAATTGTGGTTGAGTTGATCGGGAGGTTGTGCAGCATGTTTGAATCAAGAACAATACATATGAAGGTATCGTGGATGTCGTTGGAAGATGTTTGCACGTGTGCAAGGAGTGCATGGACGTGGCTGCATGGTTCCAAGGCGCGATGAAGAGATGTGGACGTAAAGAATTGGTCGGAAAGGTCCAACCGACTAGGTTATGGACTCAGTTTGCAGCTGGGTCGGGTTTGACTCAAATATGGAAAGATTTGAGTTGGTTATGATAGGATTTCATGTGGGTCGCGAATTTGAGTTGTTTTAGGAATGTGGGATACGTTCCTAAGGTGTTTGTAACTCTTAAGATTGCTTCTATCTACGTATAGAAGAGTCCTAAGCAGTTATGGAAAGTTTCGATTCGTGAACGGAGTAGGATTAGTGTCCTAATTTGAGTTGAGTTGGATTTCAAGCTGGTTATATAAGCAAGGGAGGCCAAAGCTCGTGGTGCACGACTTTGGGGTTGTTCCTCTTGTGTTCTATTGAATAAAATTCGTAGGTTGAAGGGGAACTTTTGTGCCTTGTTCGTCTGACTTGTTCCACCCAAGTTTTACTCGTCGAGTTTCTGGACAGCACTATCTTTCGTCGGTGATTTTATCATAACTCGAGTTTTACAGATCCAATTGACGTGATTCGTTTTGGGTTGTCTTCAAAACTTGATTATCTATCATCTGTCAAAATTTCATGGTCATTGGATTTATGGTTTCTGATCTACACGAGTTTCTTTGCAGCGGTCCAGAACTGTTTTTCTCGGGTAGGACAAATTGACCTTTGTTCGATCTTTCGATCATAACTTGAGTTTCCCTCAACGGATTTGAGTGATTCTTTTTGTGATTTCTTCGTGACTTGATTATCTCTGATATATATCACTTTTGTCACAGCGAAAACCGTTCATATTAGTTTCACACACAATTTATTTAACAAATCATTTTTCTGCCGAAGGGGTTGAGATTTAATTGTTTCCGCTGCGTAAGATTTTTAAATCTACCATTCACCCCCTCTGGTAGCTTTTCACGTTATCTTCGATCCTACAATTGGTATCAGAGCCACAGCGCCACGTTGAACATGCACAAGCGATCTTGCAAATCCCAATCAGCAGATATGATGGTGAAGATTTCGTGTCTGGGCCCTTTGATAGACATGGTGTCTATTCTGTACGTTCGGCATACAATATGGTCAGAACAAATACTTTCTTTGCAAAACAATCCTCATCGGGTCAAGGTGCTGGTTCTGATAAGGTATCCAAAGGAAAAATGTGGAAATAACTATGGGCAATTCGTGCACCGGGAAAGATGAAGATAGTGCTTTGGAGGATGGCACATGATTGTCTTCCAACAGATTTTCGACTGGCAGAACGTCATATATCGGATGATTGTCATTGTATTTTCTGCGGTTCAATGGAGAGCATCGAGCATCTTTTCCTGCTATGCCCGTTTGCTAGAGAAGTGTGGAACCATGTGAAAGAGGCTTTCCAATTCAGTTTATGGCAAAAGTTTGTCACTTCAGCGAGACAATTGTTGTTCGAATTTCTCGAGAGGGAGAATAGCATCGCTGCAACTAGCATGACAGTGACTTGTTGGTATATTTAAGAATCACATAATGCAATTAAAAATGGTGACGCCATTATGCATCCAAAACGTGTGGCCACCAAAATGAATGGATACATTTATATGATTCTTTAGGTTTGCCTCAAGGAGCCATCTGTGAACACGCGTGCTCCTTCTGCTATATATCACTCCTTGTTGGTGTCCTCCGCCGACAGGGATGCTATGTTTGCAAGTCGACACCGCTCTTTTCCAGAAGAACATCGTATGGGGTGGGGTGCTGTCATTAGGAACCACACTGGTTCTTTTCTCATAACTTGCAATGAAGGTTTGTAGGAGTTTCCAGATGCGGAGCTGGCCGAGTGCCTGGCCATTCGACAAGATCTAATAGTTTACGAGACCGTATTGGTGGCAATGTTATTGTAGAGACTGACTGTTTGACAGTGATTCATGATGCTACAAGGGACCACTCACCTCTTGGATCTGTGGTTGCGGATGTCAAAGTTTTATCATTGAGCTTTGCATCTTGCACTTTTAGACATATCAGTCGTAGTTTGAATTTAGTAGCTCACGAGCTTGCTCGTTCCTCAAAGTTATCTTCTTGTAATATTACAACTTATGTTATCCCGAATGTATTTCCGGGTGATCTTTGTACTGATGTTCATTAATCAATATAATGTAGTATTCTAAAAAAAAACGCCGTCAACCACAGAATACAGGGCTTAATCTATATGCATATGCATCGCACGAGAGTGCAGATCGACGTTACTGGCGAATCCAGAGCCGCCTCAGCGGCCACATACGGCGGGTTCCGGTTTGAGCAAGCAGCGCACGTGAAAGATCCTCGGACCCGAACCCAACTACGCGCTGCCTGGTGGATATGTGTCGAAATTATGTAGGTTATAGTTAAGACTTTGAGTTGTATTAGCAGTGGGGTAGAGTTTGTGTTTGGTTCTGTACCGGCCTCCTTATAAATATGAAGGAAGAGTTGTTGTTGTAATCATGACAAATACAACATATTGAGCAGAAGCGTCCTTAGTCATTACTCTGGGGATATAAGTTTCAGCCGAACATCGTTAACAAATATGGTGCATCGCGTTTCGTTCGTGGTCGGAAGATCCATCATCACTTGCACAAGCGTATTTTCTAACACTGGCGACACGTCTCGCCGCAGGTGCCGGCAGTGAGCAGCGCCTCCATCGGCCTAGTGTGAAGGTCCATCCGCGTATGGTATGAATGCACTTCCTCCGTGGAAGAGCTCGTTTTGCTCTGAATCGGATACAAATATTCTTCTCTCTCTTCATACAACACTACAGAAGTTGCTCCTTTACGTCAGATTGGTTTGCTACGCGCTGCCCTGCTACGTACTAATGCCAGTATACATCCGAATGAAAAAAAATGGATCTTGTTATTAATCCGTCTACAATTCCAGGCTTCTAAGCAAGTGGTAGAGATCGATGCTGGTTGATTGCAATCATAACAGTATCCATGAACCCAATAGTAGCTCCTTGATGTGATGGGTGCGGCAAACGGAGTAGCAATCCATGCATCTGCCGACACACCACCCCTATCTCCTCGACGAGTTCGGCGAGCTCGCAGGCGACCGCCCGACCTACCACATGCTCGGCGACCACTGCCTCTACGACCTCCCACGCAGCGAGCTGCTGCCTCTGCTCAAGATGCCCACAAAACCAACGAGCTTACCAGGACATCTCGCCGTGCCACGAGTTCAGGATCGTCGTCATCGACGCGTACGACTTCAGCGCGCTCGGCTGGCCACTGCACGCGACCACCCGCTGACCTGCGGCGGCGATGCGCTTCCTGGACGAGAAGAACCCCAACTCCAGTAGGAACAGCTCGAACAGCGTCGACTGGTGGTTCGCGATGTCCAGCGGCGCCGTCGGCGGGGAGCAACCGTCCTGGTTCGACAGCGTGCTGCGGGACGCATCTGCGAGCCGACAGAAGGTCACCATCCTCTACAGCCACCTCCCGATGGACCTGGGCGCGGCGTTCCGGAATCTATCATGTGGATCCAGGACCGGTGCTGACTTTTCCCGGCAGGGGCGAACAAAAAATTGAGGACTGCGTTAATCATAAATATAAAAAATCAAGAATTATGATTATATTAAAAACATCTTGTTGTCACTAATAGTTTAAATACACTTCTTCAGATTAAAAACAAAACTATAAATGGTTGAAACTTCTCTAATTGTATAAGAATAAAATTACATTGAGTATTAAACTGAAATTATGTCTAAAATTTTATACTATCACTCAATTAAGTTTAGTTTAGTACACATTTAGATGAGAGAAGAAACAAGAGGAAATAAGTTAGTACAATAGTATATGTAGATTAATAAATGCATAATGATTAACAGCCGAAATCAAACGTCTAAAAGGTATGAACTGTAAAGTAATGACATGCAAACCTAGAGCATTAAGTTCAGCACGTTACAGTTGCGGCAACCGACGAGAATACAAGATTGGTCCAAGAGAATACACAAGGCAACAACATGGAGCAGTTCTGTCTGTGTGGCTCTGCATGGTTATGGGTATTGCCGGAACTCCTGATTCTAAATTAGACTTATCAGCATGCCTATGTAAAAGTCAAATTCAGTTCATTAAGGATAGATATCAATTTGATCGCATTGGCTTTCGTAATTCCATGACTTCGTGATATCTATTGGCCGGGGCGATCACCCCTAGGGCACTGCCCCAGGACCTGTGTGGAACTATGGCAAGTTGATGAGCGGTCGTACATCGTCCGGTACGGCTGCGTCAAGCCTTGCTTCGCCTGGCCGAGCCGAGCCGAACCGGCATGGCACGGCCTAGTCGTGTGCTTTGGGCCGAAACATCCCGTGGCCCGAAAGCATGATGGGCTGCCTCGTGCCGGGTCGGTCGGGCCGACAACCGAAAAACGCGGTCTAGGTATGGTCTGTGTCACAACGGGTCTTCTTCTGGTCGTGCCCGAGCACGATTCAGTACTTCTGATTTTGGCTCACAGACTATTAAAATTTGAACCTAATTTTTTTATGGAATATATGGACAAAAAATTACCAAAAAAATATGAAAAAATACTGAAGTGAAGGGGGTTGTATTACATGTTCCCACTAAATTTGAGTTTGGAAAACCTCATAAATTTATCAGAACAAAAAAACAAATTTCGATGATACCACAGCAGCACAGCAACGCAGCACGACCCAATAGTGCAAAATTGGTCCACTACTCCACTAGATTGGTTTGACCTCACATGTCAATGACCTATTTAATGTGTTTAAGCAATTTTTGTAGCGATACATTGACAAAAGAATTCCAAAAATATATGAAAAAAACCTCGTACCGGGTCGTGCCGCTCGACGGGCCCAAAAGTGAGGCAAGAACACGACCCGGCGTCTCGTGTCGGGTCAGCATGGCCCAAAAATGTTTCATGTCAGGCCGAGCCAAGTGTCGGGCCGCCATGTCGTGCTTTGGGCTGCCCGAATTTGGCTCGGTCCAATTCCTAGCACTAGACAGGTCCACTGCAGCGGTCACTCGCACAAGGTGACCACAATGCATAGACACACTATAGTGTGAATGGAGACTTAGTCTGGTGGTTAAGTACTCTCAGTAGTGGCATATCCACAGGGTATGCTGGATGAGCTTCGACATATCCTGCGACAGGCCCATCATACCATATGTCCTTACTCGCCTGATTGGTTTCTCCTCTAATTGTGTGGGCAAGTATCAGTTGGGTTGGGAACCAGACTCACAGAAGCAAACCAGAGGCCGCAGAACCTTCCCATACGTGGAGGATATAAGGCGCGTTTGGTTTGCTGCCCCACTTCGCCATGAACGGTCAACACCGAATCGTAGGCGTGCCACACGCTGTTAGGATCACTGCCGCTCCGTAGGCTGCCGAACTCCGCGCCATGTCCTGACAGTTCATTTTGTCTAGATGATGGGTAAAGTTCCAACCTTCTCCTCCAAGTAGGTTACGACCAATTTATTACATGCAAATACAAATAAAGACACTCACATCCTATTGTCTAGAACAAGATAATGGTAATTGGATGGTCAAGCACATGATTGTGGACCAAACTTTATAGATCAACATTACGGTATGTTCATGCTCTCATATTTTTCATAGGTACACCCCAGATCCAGCGTTCATGACTTCCACTGTAGCATATATGCATTTAGTATTGTGAAATTCAGCCCAAAATTCGCTCTCGTCGAGATCCAGCTAGGACCTGAGTAATGCTACTATGAGTACTTAACCGCTAGGCTAAGCCTCCTTTCACTTTAGTCGGCAACTCCCGCCGAAGCATAGACACCGAAAATGACCGTCTAACCGTAGGCGCCGACGCACCTGCCATGCGGCGAGCTTAGGCCGCGATGCAAACAGGCCCATAATAAATTGGATAAATACCGGATAAATGGCATGCGAAGACAAATGCGTACTGACAAGACTTCCCAGGAGGTCACTCCTCCTAGTACTACTCTCGCTCAAGCACGCTTAACTTCAAAGTTTTGATTCCAGTACTTTAGTGCTAATATGATCGCATTCGACATGTAACATCTTCTCATTCTTTATAAGCTCTCCTATCATCTTTGCTACACGTTTTCTTGAGAGCCACGCGCACTTCCGCCCTCATATGCTCGCGCTCGCGAAGACAAATATATCCCTGCACTGCGGAACCTGCGCGGCTGCGCCCAGAGCTTAGAGCCCGCGGTGCAAGAAACTCATCGGATTTGGATACGAGATACAAGGATCGGAACCTGCGCGGCTGCGTCCAGCGCTTAGAGCCCGCGGTGCAGGAAACTCATCGGATTTGTTGATTATCGTCGGCGGAGACCGTCAAACTAGCGATACTGCCGCGTACTCCAAGAACTCTGCATTGGAACAGGCAGGTACACCACAAACTCTAAACCAGGTCACGAACAGAGCAGTAACATGGATAAATTTCGGTATTGGTAGTCATGAATATTATCAGGACCAATAAAATTATACATATAGGCTCTACTTAATTTTTCTTTGTTGTGGTTGGATTTGTGTTCTTCTTGTTCTGCACATTTTAATAATATTTTTTTATCAGAAATAGAGACATTATCGAGATCACTATATTAGAGATCGTTTCGTCCAACAATCCAAAATTTTACATCCTTATTTTTGTTTTCATAAGTTCTCAGGATCAAAAAAGTTTTTTGTCAAAATATCCATAAATTAACATATTGATAGCTATGTTTATGTCCAGGGGCTGGTCAGAGAACTTCATAGGAGAAGAAAACCAGCACTGTTTTTCAAGCAGGATATTGAAAAAGTTTTCGATTCCGTTCGGTGGGGATACTTGTTGGAGCTATTGCGCAAGTTGGGTTTCGGGCCGAAATGGCAGGAATGGATTTCCATCCTCACTTCAGCGAGTTCGTCGAAAATCCTCTTGAATGTGATCCCGGGCCAACCAATAAAACACACGAGAGGACTCTGGCAAGGTGACCCGCTTTCGCTGCTACTTTTCATTTTAGCCATGGATCCGCTGCAAAAAAATTTAGAGCTAGCCACAGAAAGAGAATTACTCAAGCCAGTCCACCCAACAAGGCATAAAGTGGAAATGTCCCTCTATGCAGATGACGTCGCCATTTTTGTAAACCCGAACTTGCAGGAACTAAGAGCACTTAGACAAATATTAGAGCTTTTTGGAGAGGCCACCGGGATGAAAATAAATCTGTAGAAATCAGAGTTGTACCCCATCAGATGTGAGCAAGCAGAAAATCAACAGCTAACCCAAGTTTTCCCGACAACGGTGCGGCAACTCCCGTGCAAATATCTAGGCTTACCAGTATATACCGGCAAGCTACGGAGAATTGAGATTCAGCCCCTGATTGACAAGGTGAGAGGGAAGCTAGCTCCATGGAAAGGAAAAGCAGCTAACAAAGGCTGGACGAGTCACACTGGCAAAATCAGTCCTAACTTCGACGGTGATGCAGCACGCCACGATCATCAACCTGCCGAAATGGTGCATCAAGAAAATTGGTCAGATAAGGAGGAGCTTCATCTGGACGGGTGCCGAGGAGGAGCATAACATTGGGGGGTGCTGCCTGGTAAACTGGAAGACAATGTGCATGCCAAAACAGCTAGGAGGTTTAGGCCTGATGGATGTCCAAAAACATGGCGTTGTGTTGCGGGCACATTGGTTGTGGCTTGCAAAGATGGGTGGAGAAAGGCCATGGACAGGCTTGCTTCCTCAAAATTTGAAGCGGGAAATAAATTTGTTCACCGAAAACACACAAATAGTCATAGGTGATGGCCAGGTAACTTCTTTCTGGACGGATAGGTGGATGTGCCAACATACATTGCAAGAACAATTCCCACTCCTGTTTCGAGCACATTGCATAGGTCCAGGACGGTGGCCAGAGAACTGCAATGCAACAATTGGATATGTGCGTTGAGGAACATCACAACACCTCAGGAAATCTCAGAGTATGTCAGACTCTGGGAACTTCTTGTGTCGGCGGGACTTAACCCCAATCGACGGGACAAAACTATATGGAATCACGCCAGCACTGGATACACGGCGAAATCGGCTTACATGAGACAATTTCAATGGACCCACTACGGGAATCGCGATAATAGATGACGGCTAGAAACCGTCATCTGTAAGGACAATATCATCGTCTATAAGCTATTGACGACGGTATAACCTTATCGACGACGGTTTCCGGCCGTCTTCGACTATTAGTCATCTACAAGCTTATCGAAGATGGTAACCGTCGTCTATAAGTTTATCGACGACTGCCGGATTTAGCTGTCGTCGATAAGGTCCCCCGTCCACGTGGCAGCGGGAGGAAGCTTATCGACGACGGTGGCACGTACCGTCATCTATAATAGACTTATTGACAATGGTATATTGGCCACCGTCGTTGATACTGGACACTTATCGATGACGGTTTTTTGGCAACCGTCGTTGATAACTTGCCAGTATCGATGCCGGTTGCCCAAAAACCGTCGTCGATAAGCTATGCATTTAAGAAAATAGAAAATACTACGCTGGCTCGATGGCCAGATCACACAGACACTTCAAAACAGGTCACTACACACTTTGCGAGTTCTGACGAAGCAAAATACAACCGCAAAACATAAAGAGCTTGGTGAAGTCCCTGGCTTCCGGCGCCTTCAAAATTCCTTTAAAACAAATAACACTTTAGTTGCTAGCTAGTAGTTACACGGACTCGCATATGAGAACTTGTTGGTTCAAAACAAGATATGAGAACTTGGAGAGTTTCCTGTACGATTTGTAAATCCGAAAACGGCATTTTCAGCCAGCAGCAAGGTTTGTCCTTCCATCTAGCTAGAAAACTGCTTGTACATATGATATATCATTTAATCAAGTGATGTGTATTGCTTCATGGTATTAAGTTTGTATATCCAAACACATGTATTCAAAATGTTATCAGATGAAGTGTGAGCATTTATGCACAGAAGCAAATTATGGTTCCTTAATGACTTGATATGGTGATGGAAGATTATATTTCTGCACATGATCAGTCATGTTAGAGTCACAAAATACGACAGACTGATAATTTCTGATACTAGAGAGCAAAGAATATTGTCCCCTTGTAATGGATGATTTCTGAAGCAATTAGTGCAATGCTTCCTGTAGCGTTATCAGTATCTGTTGTGGACAAGCGTGAGTTTCATGGAGAAGGTTTGTCGTTCCATCTAGGTAGAAAACTGTTGGTTTACATAAAACTGAAACTAACAAGCGAGGAGCTGACCTGACTCTTAGACGCTACCCCGTCCGCTGGCACCGGAGTTCAGAAAGTCCTCCTCCTGCAGTCGACCAAGCGCCGGAATCTGAGGCGATGAAGTTTGAGCCTCCATCCCGATCCATGTGATGTGCAAGTGTGGTTATACAAGTTACAAGTAAAAATGCATATTTTACTAAATTTTGTACCTGGACTGTTGACGTCAGCACCAGCGGCTGTTGTATCGCTGGCGGCGCCTATTGCGGGTGGACATGCGGTTGTCCTAGAAACATAGCCTGCAAATACAAAGCAAAACATTATACATGTAAAATGTTAAAGTACAACATCTAGAATGTACCTACACGGCAGCTTGCATCTGTAGTATGAACGAGTTTTGATACTCGTCCCCAGCCCTCCGCGCCTCGTCCCTAGCCCTCCGGGTCTCGTCCCTCGCTCTGAGTGCTTCTTGAGTCCTCTGGAGCTCCTCTTGAGGACCCTGGAGCACCAGATCTCGGCTTGTACGGCTGCTGCTGGACCCGCCCTGATGCGATGAAGAAGCCCTCAAGGAAGCCCGCGCCCGCCTCAAGTCGACCACTCCATCAAAGATGGCTAACCTGCACAACAAAGTAAGATTATTAAATTTTTGTATCTCGAAGTTGGTAACAGTAAATTAAAAATAACAAAGCTCACCGTCCGTGAGGTTTCCCACCACCGCTTGCATACGCGGCTTCGGGGACAATTGGTGCGCTCTGCCAATTGAACTCTTCGCCTTGAATCCTTCGCGCCTCCTCACCGTACTTTGCCTGAAAATACAGAAAAATAATGTCATCAGAACTATTAAAAAGAATTGAATTAAGTTGAAAAAATAACTCACTAAAGTCTGTGTCGCCGTCTGAGAAGACAGTCAGGCTGCGACGGGTCACTTCCCAAGTGACCCCTCTTCCACACCTCGATAGGTGTTGGCTGTTGACCGCTCTCGTGCTCCTATCGATACATGTTAGCACAATGAAGATTATAAAATTACTTAATATAATGTGAGTAGCACTTACCATCCGTTTAGCGAGGGGTATGTAGCCGTCCCCACCCAAGCGATGTTTTCCCTCCGTGCCCCTACTCTCTCGACGGGTTTTAGAAAGTGCCTGGAAGCCCTCGCTCGCCCAAAGAGCACACATGCCACAGTATGTGTCCGGGCGGCACGCTGACCTGCACAAGTTTATTGTTGAATGAAAATATTTATCACAATAAGATAATGGAGCAAAGTAAACTAAAAACTTTACCTCTACGTACTGGGCCTCCGTCAAGTACGTGTCGCCCGGCTCACGCTTGTTTGGATGCAACTTGAAGTACGCGATCGTAACTTGAATGCGAGCTGACGATAGTGACTGTGTCACGATCTTCTTGGCATAGTTATGGAAGACGAGACGAGCATGATCCATAATTGGGCGGTAACCAACATCTATGACAATTGAAGTAGCAAATCTTTCCACCATTATTTAAGTAAAAACATTCTGTGTCCAAAGCACATATTGTACATGTCAAATGACCATGAGTGCTCCAGCGAGAAACCATGTCGTAAGCTGGAAAATCATGGACAAACCACAAGTATGCAACTCGAAGGGTGAGAAGCCATCCGTCGCCAACCCAATGCGAATATTTCTCGCGTCATTGGCAAAATCTGGATCGAAGCGGTCAAGCGCTTTCCATGCCTCACCGTCGGACGGGTGCACCATCATTCCGTCGTTCTCATGTCAACCTTCTTTGTGACACCTCATGTGTCTTGCGATTTTTTTTATAGAGAAACAAGCGTTCCAACCTAGGTGTGACAGGCAAGTAGTGAAGCTGCTTCTGTGCGACTTCAGTCATACCTTTTGTACCGTCGTCATTAACAACTTCAACAAATCTCGCTTTATCACATTTTAAACACTTGTTCTCATTGGCATGCTCTTTACAGATAAGCAAGCAGTTGTCAGAGCATATATCAATCTTCTCATAGTCCATACCAAGCCCAGAAATCAATTTAGAATGATACAAATCTTTAGGCAATTTATGAGGTTGTGGAAGGACATCGCTGATCAATTTGACGAGATTGTTGTAGCAGTTATTGGAGAAAGAATACTTAGAGTTAATTGTCATAAATATAGTCATGAAAATGAGGATTGTCACTATGGTGTGTTCATGCAACAGATGTTCAGAAGCTTCGACAAGCTTGAAGAACTATTTAACCTCCGTTGTAGGAGGATCCTCCGTCAATTCAGGATTTATAGCTTCAAGCATCTCGTCCATCCTATCGACCCCAGTGCTGTCATCCTCATCTCGATATTCTACGAGTTGAGAAGTTGTCTCGCCATGAAATGTCCACAACTCATAATGTTGCTTGGAACTGTTTCCACACAAGTGATACATCAATGTCACTTTATCAAAACACTTTGCATTCTGACATTTGATACATGGGCACCACAGCTTGTTGTTGTTTGACAACGAGAAAGCTCATTCTATGAAAGCATTCATCTTGGTGAACCACTCCTCTGAGTATCTCCCATTCTTTTTCCAACTAGTATACATCCAAGTGCGGTCTTCAGCCATGTTTGAGAGTATACCTTCAAAGCAGACAAATCATTCTAAGTTTCATTGTTATGTCATATCACGACCCTACAACTAGGCAGATAGGTCCTAAACCCACCCAAAAGTGACCGAGCAGAGCGTGCTCATGATGAGACACGCGGTCCTGATTCGAACGAAATTTTAGCAGCATAACGCTGCCTATTTAACACTACACTCCCCTATCCGTTGCAGTTCTTCAAGTAAAAATGGGCCCTAACTCTATACTGTTATAGCTGTCATACGTATGTTGTGAGTCATACGTTGTTCGCACCGTTGTCGTTCACCTTCGCTATGCTGGCGCTCGTCGGGGGAGTGGCAGACAATCCCGGAGGAAATAGCGTCGTTCAAGAACGGGAGGGCGAGGTACGTGCTGACGCTGGTCGGCACGGCGTCGTCGCTGTTCGCCAAGGTGACAAGCATGGTGGCGTTGCCGCTGGTGCCGGGATGACGAGCATCAAGGCCCTGTGGGGGTTCCTCTCGTACGTGTACCAACACTACCTCGATGACCAGTGCGAGGTCACCGAGAAAGGAGCCGAGAGAGGGAGAGAGAGAGAGAAAGGGAGATGAGGATGAGGTGAGAGGGAAAGGTAGAGGTAGAGAGAGAGAGAGTAAATGAAGAAGAGAGGAGCCATGGCCACCGCCTTTAACCCCGTCGACGCCGATTCAGAAGGGAAGGGCCAACTGGACCTTGGTAGCATCCTCGTCTTCACCAGCATCCACTATGAGGGGTAGATGCAGTCCCCCATCACCCTGTCATGGTGTCCGCAGGGCTCCACATGTCCGGTAGCCACATCAACTCAGCGGTCACGCTGGGCCTCGCCATCATCGGCCGGATCACCCTGTTCTGGTCGGTGCTCTACGTCGTCACCAGGCTTCATAAGGCGTCGCCTAGGCCGCAACACCCTCTTCGCCTAGGTGCACTCCATGAAAGAGTTCCCCAAGAAGCTCCTCCTCGAGAACCTCCCCCACAACTTGTACATCATCTGCACGCACCCCATGTTCGGCCCAGAGTTGGCGTGAGACGGCTGGGCTGGCCTCCCCTTCGTGTTCGACAGGGTACGCGTCGATGACAACTGCCCTGCGCACCGGGCCCGCGTGGAGGCGTTCATTGGCATGTTCGCGTGGGAGGGGTGTTGTATGGTGGAGATGCCCTGCGCCGAGCAAGACGAGCACTCCACCAAGATGCAGTTCCTGACCCACACAGTCAGGCGGATGCTGGCACTGCTGGAGCTCAAGCTGACGCCCATCAACACCAACGGCTATGACACGCTGCTGCGGCTCGTCGACAACACCTGCAGTGACAACTTTGATCTCTACAATGGCCTCTTCATGTACAATAAGAACGCCACCGAGCTGCTCCAATGTCTCGAGTAGGCCATGGACTTTGTCAAGAAGAGGCTCTTTGACAGCCTCCGCGATGTGCTCCGAAACCATCTCTTCCACTTGGACGGCTTGCCGGATCCCACCGCTGCGGCGCCTACTCCTGCGCTGGTGGTGGATGACTGCGAGCCAACAACTTCAACGGTTAATGACGATGATGATCTAGACACCGACGAACAAGACAGTAATTCACCGACAAACAGGTTCTACCATGTCCATCCCTCTCATCGCGACGGCGCCCTTCGCCCGATGCCTCCCTTTGCCTGACCACGCCACCATCGACCCGGCCGGTGGGCGCCGCCTCAGCCTTCTTCCCTCCCCCCTGTCGTGGGCGAGGGCGGTGCAGGGGAGGGGGCAGCGCAGGAGAGGGGGCGCAGGGAAGGGGGTGCAGGGGAGGGAGCAGCGCAGGGAAGGGGGCGGCGCAGCTGGGGAAGGGACGGTGGTGAGGGCGACGTAGGGGAGGGGCGGCAGCGAGGGCGGCACAGGGGAGGGGCGACGGTGCAGGGGAGGGGAGGGGTGACGAGGGCAGCACAGGGGAGGGGGCAGTGGTGGCGACGAGGGCGGCGTAGGGGAGGGGCAGCGATGAGGGTGATGCAGGGGAGGGGCGGCGACGAGGGTGGTGCATGGGAGGGGAGAGGGCGGCGAGGGTGGTGCAGGGGAGGGGAGGGGGCGGCAGCGCAAGGGAGAGGAAGGACGACGGGAGGGAGGGGGTGACGGGGAGAGGTGACAGCGTACCTAGGAGGTGGAGAACGGCGTCAGCGACGGCCTTCGATGGCGGCGCGGCGCGGCGGCGGTGGAGGTGGGGGCGCGGCGGCGGTGTCGTAGGCGTGGGCGGCCGTGTGGAGACGGGCGGGAATTGGCGGGCGCGCGGGGTATAGTGAAAATTTGTTATCAACGATGGTGTAGGTCAACCATCGTCGATAAGCTGCTATGGATGATGGTGTGTTTGGACCGTCGTCGATAACTGCTTGGGTGGGCCCAGTTTTGGCCCATATTGATAACGGGCCCTAATTGACGACGGCTTACCGTCGTCTATAAGCAATGGATGACGGTGCTGGGTCAACCGTCGTAGCTAATGGACTTATTGCGACGGTCGGATTTAGCCGTCGTCAATTAGTAGAGGAACGACGGGGCCGTCGTCTATTATTTCGGCCGTCGTCTACTGTCGCATTTCCTGCAGTGACCCCCAGCCAAACACAGGTCCGGACACTATGGAAATCCAAAGCGGAGCCTAAGGTCATTTGTTTTGCATGGCTGGCGTTGCTTGAAAAAATCCAAACGACGGACAATCTAGAGCGGAAAGGACTGGACAACAACATTGTTTGTCCTCTTTGTCTGGATGCAGCAGAAACAACTTTGCACTTGCTGACGGGATGCCCCTTTGTAATGTGAGCAATGATGCATATATTTAATTCAATACATTTGCAGATGCCGGACCTGCGCAACATCCAAGTGAATACTACACAGGAGTGGATACGGACGGTAGCACGAGATATAAATACTAAGGAAAAAGTCAAAAGGATGGGGGCATATCTTCTACTCTTGGTGGAGCATCTGGAAGCAATGTAATAGAAATATTTTCCAAAAAGAGGAGAAAGATGAGATGCAGGTGGCGTTTCTGGCCAAAGAGGAAATCAATTCCTACAACATGGCGTGGCAGTTCACGCCGCTAGCAACGGAGAGTTGAAGAACGCTAGGAGGATTGGTGTCTTTTGCAAACTGTTATGGTTGTTTTCCTGTTTGTTGTCTTTCCTCTTTTCCTTTTCGTTGTGTTGAGGCAACATAAGCTGCCCCTTGCATTTGAACTTTGTATTTTTACCTTCTCTAATGCATCGGCAGTACACCTGCCTATTTCGTCAAAAAAATAACATATTAACTTCTTACTCATCACTCGATCTCATTACAAATGTCATCTAGAACAAAGACCTTATTTGGCACAGCTTCTGCTGCAGCTTCTTTATAAAAATAAGCTGAGAGTGTGTCAAACATGAAGCCTTTATAACAACTTATTAGTTCAACTCTTTCTGAGAATGAACAAGTAGAAGTTGGTTTCCACCAGTTTTTCAAACAAATTGTTTTTGTAAGAAGTTCCAACTGTATCAAACAGGAGGCCGTCATTCACCGGCATGGTTGCGTAAAGGCTAGCTTCGGCGGGCACGATCACCGCGGTTCCAACTGTATCAAACAGGGCCTAAGGCGAGGTGATGCCCGTCATTCACCGGCATGGTTGCGTAAAGGCTAGCTTCGTCGGGCACAATCACCGCGGCAACCCCTGCGTCGACTCACACGGCCTGCATAACCGTGCTCTTGACACCTGGCTAGCGTCCTTCCGGGAGCGAATTCGGAGATGTTCAAGTGTGTGCTGACAGGTTGGTGCTCATTGGTTCAGACATAACAGCCGACGCAAAAATGCGTTTTTGTGTCCTGTGAGAGTGTGGTCTGTTTTGTAAAACACGGACTACATCCCGACATCATTTCATTTAAACTGGCAAGAGTAAGCGATAGTCGACTTATGTAAAAAATTTATCCTTCCGATTTTAATCGGTAGAGATTTTAATATAATGCGTAGTCGGAATGATAAAAATGAAGTTTTAATAGCCGATGGCCGTTTTCATTCAATGTGGGGTTTGTGCTTGAGAGAAATAGGGATGACGTGAAAACAATATACATAGGCTAACTCACTCCCAAATTCCACATGGAAAATTAGATAGAATTTTAGTTTCCACAGAATGGGAAGATAAGTACCCGACATCAAATATGGTAGCACTTCAAAGAGGAATTTCAATCATACTCCTCTCCTATTAAGTTTTGGCGAAAACCATAGGACCAACCAAATGCCTTGGTTTAAATTTTAATTAGGTTGGTTGATGCGAGATGAATTTAAGGACTTAGCAAAAAAAAGTATGGAATGGTGATTCTAGGGAAACAACACCGATAGATAGATGGCAAGCTAAAATAAGACGTTTACGACAATTTTTGAGTGATTGGGCTAAAATTACAAGCAGAACGTACCAAAAAAAAGAGTTGCTTGATAAAGTGGATTACTTAGGTCCTGTTTGGCACAACTAGAACTTGTAACAAAAGCAGCTTATTTGAAAAGCTGGTGGAAAGCAACTTCGGCTTATGTCCCGCTTTTAGTTCATTCTGAGAAGTAGATGAACTAATAAGTTGTTACAGAATTTTCCTGTTTGGCACAGCTTCAACTTATTTTTATAAAGAAGCTGCAGCAGAAGCTGTGCCTAACAGGGCCTTAGATAAGAAAGGTAAGAGGGATAGTTCAAAGTAGCTTAGAGGGGGTGAATAGGTGATAATTGAAAAACTCGACTTAATAAAAATTTGTCCTGTCAATACAATTCGGACTTGTCTGACTAGGGATCAGACTCGTCTGACTGAAGTTGGCTAAGTCTGATTCAGATTGGATAAGTCCAACTAAATTCACAGGGCAGTGACAAAAATGAAGTTTTTACGTAATCTAGTGAATGGAAATGCTTCCTAGCAGTTCTAGTAGTTGATGAGAACAAGATTGAGTGCTAGAAACAAAGTAAACCTAGATGATCACTAGAGAGTAACAACTTTCCGAAAATATAAATGGAGATAATGGACAAGTGAATTTTTTCCTGAGGTTCGATTCCAAGAAGAAACCTACTCCCCATTGAGGAGCCCACGAAGAGCCGGGCCTAACAACCCTATCCTCGTCAAGACGCCTCAAAGGTCAAGTCTTGGATCCTCCACTATCACAAAGATTACAAACTTCCCAGAATCAAGAAATCACGCAAGAAATCTTCGGGGCGACGCCTAACCATCTATGGGAGAACCCCAAGAGTAACAAACACGCGATCATGAAGAAACTCAGCGAATCAAACGTTGCTCAACCCCGTATGGACTTCTCTTGCCAATTCTCACAATCTCTCCTTCACTCTTTCCAAAAATATTCAAATTTGGGCTCAAGAGGGTGAAGAACAAGAGAGGAGGGTTTCTTGAGGGCTTGAGGCGGCCTTGAGAGTTTCTTTAGGGTTAGGCATTGATTGGGGATGAAATCCTCATCAATTTATACTCAAAAGTGTTTTTAGCCGTTAGTTGACAGCCCACATCGGACAAGTCCGACCCAAGTTCGGACAAGTTCGATACACTCGCAATGGTATTTGTACGACTAATCACTCAAATTTGAATCGGCGTGCAAAAGCCGGGTCGGACAAGTCTGACTAACATCGGACAAGTCCGACCTATAAGGAGAGGTTTTTCAACTCAGACTTATCCGAGCCACTGAGCCAAAGAAGTCCACCTCGGACATGTCCAACCCACTTCGGACATGTCTGAAATCGAACAGAGACTTCTCAGAGTTGTCTGAACCACATCTCGGACAACTCCGGGTTTCAGACAGTTAGAAGATTTGTCTAAGTCAAGTATGTTGAAGTGTTTCAATGACACTTCCCCCGGTACTACTAAATGTAGCCCGCGGGGGTTCTGGTATCGGTTTGGGCGCGCGGAGATCATAAACAAGATGATGACACGGGAGATTTACGTGGTTCGGGCCGCCTGAGCGTAATACCCTACTCCATGGGGTGTGTGCTGTTATATTGAGTAAGCCCGTAGCACTAGTATGCGTGTGAGCTTCGATTCACCTAGCTTGTCTGTGTATCGTGCGGTGCAATCCTTTTATAGTCCAAGGACTGCCCGTTACAACATTTGCCTGACCCGACATGTGACCCTAGCGTATTTAATCACCTAATACACAGTCTATGAGTATTAAGCATGATTAATAGCATGATAATGTGCCTTAATGGCCGTGTTACCCCTATTAACAGTCCACTGATCGTGTGTCATTAATATAGTATTAATGACACATAATCAGGTCTTGTAACTGCCGCTTTAACTGTTCCTTGAATGTCCGTGATGTTGGAGATCCGCCACTATCTCTATTGGTGTTGTAGGTCCGGAGGCTCCACACGTGGCAGCTCTGGAGCTTCCCTTCACAGTGAGATGGGCCCGGAGCTATTATACACGTGGCGGGACCAGAGCTTTCCTATATTGGGGGTTAGGTCCGGTGTTATTATCCACGTGTCAACTCTGGAGCTTCCCTCTGTTGGAAGTTCAACTCCGGTCTTGTATTACACATGGCAGTGCTGGAGCTACCCATATGAGGAAGGTGGGTCCAGTGCCATGTGACATGTGGGGCCTGAGGGAAGCTTCAACTCTGACACGTGGAACTCTCTTGCACTTCTTGCGGTATCATGGGGTATCCGGTACGCAGGGTACCGACAGTGGCCCCCCGGGCCCACCTCTGGGAGAAAATCCATTGTGTTAAATTATTCTACCGGAGGTGGGGCCATCCTTGGTTCCCGTGCTGTAACTTCAAAGGTCTTCGGCTGTGTCATTGGGGCGATGGTTTGAGGTTAAACCATCGCCGCATGGCTTGTCTTGAATGTGGCAGATGAGATCTTTGAGTGCGGATCTCACGCAATTGAAGGTTGCCGGTTCCCAATACGAAAATCGTATCAGTTCCAAGTGTCTTGTTAGGTTACCGCCTTTGGGTTTCCCGCCACCCATCATGACAACGGTTCACCTGGGGTAATAACCTCGACCTCTTCGTCAGGGTGGCCCCGGGCCCATTCGTCATTGACGGGGTAGGTTCTTCATAGTGTGGACTTGCTCTCGTTGTGGTTTCCATCCAAGCATCGTGGAGACTTACTTAAGAAGGAAAGCACGCGCGGTTTGAAGACTCTTTATGCTTTCGACCAAACTCACGCTCAAAGCCTTCCAAACTTTGCCTAGCTTTCTCCTCTTTCGCTCCACCTTGCAGCGATGGAGTTAGGTCTTCCCAAGAGCCGCATCTAGAGCAAGGACAATCTGATGAAGGTCTGGACCTTCATGGGACGGTCCAGCGACTCCTTCAACCACCTGGTCCGTGCTGGCAAGCTCCCCTTCAAGAAGGAGCACCGCGGGGAGATGGTGTACTTCTCGGCGTACACCATGGTGGGACTGATCCCACCATTCTCGAGCATCATCCTAATGTTGTTGGACTTCTATGGCCTCCAACAGCATCACCACAGCCCACACTCTCTTTTGCTCGTGGCCCCTTTCGTCCACTTCTGCGAGATGTGGGTGGGCGTGCCTCCCCACGCCGACTTGTTCCAAACCTTCTTCACAACCCATTCCACTGGTAAAGGGACTGAGTTGATTGGCTTCTATTACTTCGTGAAGCACAATAACTGCCTCTTCAAGTACTTGAAGTCGTTCCCCTCTAGCAAGTGGGATGATTGGAAGAAGGACTGGGTCATTATTGCAGTGGATGAGCATGACAGGTTGGAGCTGCCCCAAGGACTTCCCAACATCGACACCGATGCCTGGAATGTACTTCCGAAGCCGTCGATGCATTCAACCCTGTCCTGACTAGTCTCCAAGAGTGTTTGGAGGGTGGATTTACCCTCCAAATTGTCTTTGGAAATTTCTTGGTGAACAGGTGGGCTCCGCTGAGGAGGAGGGAGAAGCTTGCCTGGGCTTTTAACAGCGTAATGGATGACGACTGGATTGAATCTGGTTTGAAATCCAACTTAGATGATGAAGCTTTGAAGCTTCATCTAAAGAAATTTCAACATGGGCTTGTCGACGAAGACACCTTAGCTCCGTCGGCTACTTTCCTGCCTTTAAACATGATTCCAGAGATCAGCAGGGAGCTCCGGAGGAAGATGCCGACGCTAGATGAGCTTGGTGAAGTGGAAAAACGTCGGACCTCGAGGGTTGTAATCCCTGGAGCTTCCGAGGGGGTGGTCGCCCCTGCTCCGAGCCAGAGGGTTGAGGACATTGGCAAGGGTAAGGGCAAGGAGCCAGCCGAATCCTCCAGTCGGAAGAGGAAACTAAAGCATGTTGATGGAAGGTCCGTCAGGCTTGCTCCATCTACAACAACCCCTTCTCCCCGGCGAGGGAGATCTTCTGCGGCTACACCTCCTCCGGTGCAAGCGTCCTCGAGAGGCGCCAGCTCTAGACTATCAACTCCGGTCCTGGTGCCAACGAGGGGCTCCAGGTCTGGAGGTTCTTCTCGACCGAGGGAGACCTCGGCTGGGGCAACACCAACGACGACGGCAGGCTCCGGGCAGCATTCCGGAGCTCCCTCCGTGCCGACCACAGCAAGCTCCGGCTTCGAGCCTCTGACGAAGAGGTTCCGCGCCGATTGGAGTGGCAGCTTCCCAAGGTAAGCTTTGCTTTTTCACCTTGATTTGCTACTCTAATTTTTGTCGTGTTTTGAATCTTCCAATTTTTTGACTATAGGGTGTCAAAGTCGGGGTCTAAAGCTCCGGCCTCCGTCGCACCGGCTGAAACAGTGCGGATGGAAACTCCTGCTTCAAGACCCGTGCCTCCCCCAATGGTGGCTGAGGTCACGGTAGCTCCAGTACTAGCTGTCGTGGATTTGGATTCAGAGTCATCGCCGAGGACTCCCGTGGTAGCGCTGGACCACGGGGAAGAAGTTGAAGATGCACCACCGGCAACAGCGTTGGAGGCTGAGGCTCCAGTGCGGGAGTTGGAGATGTCGGAAGCTCCAGCGTCAGAGCTAGAGGTTACCGAGGCTTCGGTTCCTGCACCAAAGGTTGTTACGGGGCCGGTGGTACCAGAAGCTCCAACCCTTGAGCCGAAGGTTGTTGATGCCCCGTCAACCGAGTCGGTGATACTTGAAGTTCCGGCCCTTGAGCCGGAAGTTGCTGAAGCCCTGTCAACTGAGCCGGAGGTAGCTGAAAATCTAGCCCTCGGGCGGGAAGTTGTTGAAGCTCCGGTAGTTGAGCCAGAAGCAGCTGATGCACCGGCACCTGAGCCGGAGATGGGAATGGCTTCGGGTGAAGCCCCAACGACCACCCCGGAAGTAACTGCTCCGGAGGAACCCATGCCCGAGGTAGAATGCCATGAAGAGGCGGAGGCGGGCTCTTCACTCGCGGAGCCAGTGATTGAAGTTCCTGCGGTTGGACCTTCGGCGTCGGCCCCGAAGGTAGGAGTTCCCCCGTGGGTTCTTCATCTGCTGCTGCGGAAGAGCTACCGGAGGGTGGCCCCAGTGCCGCAGGAGCTGAGGGTTGCTCACTTGTAGAGTGAGACCCTATTTTTGTTATGGAGAATCCCCTGGAACCGACAGAGATGACCCCAGCAGGTCCAGATCCTGTCCCCTTGCCGTTGTCCATAGACAATGCCTGCTCAAGCCTCCGACAAGTTCAGCTCGCCTTCGACCATGAGAGCAAGGTCCTTGAAGAGGATCGCCACACCTTGAGGCGTTGGCACAATAGGCTCCATTTTGAGACCAGGCTTGCTCAGACGAGGCTTGCTCATCAGAAGGAGTGGGTCAAGAGGGAAATGGCCCGGATGGAGTACTGGGGCAAACTGCTAGAAAGAGAATGAAGCCGCCATTAGGGCGGTCGACGCTAACTTTCGGGAGATCCTCGAGCAAGCCAAGAAAAGGCGTCATGCTGCCGATAAGCATCACGAAAGCCTCAAGGAATTAAATAAGGTCCTCCTAAAGCATCAAGCGGACCTTGATACACGAGAAGAGAAGCTCTTGGAACAACATGAGGATGTTTTGAAGACAGAGGAGGAGCTCACCCAGAAATTGAATCTGGCTGAGCAAAATTTGGCAGATCGCACCAAGAAGTTGGATCTGTGGAGCGCAGAAGAAAAGGAGAAATACTGGAAGCTGGGGCAGGAGCTCTCAAAAAGAGAGAATGATATTGCCGCCGGAGAAGGGAAAGTGAGGGGCAGGGAAAAGGACCTGGCCGTACGGCAGCACCGTATCCACCTCCGGGAAATAGAGCTAACCAACCGCGAAAAGCAAGTTGCTGAGAATATGCAGCAACAAGCCAAAGCAGTTGAGCGCCTTGCTCAGAAGAGTTCGGAGCTAGCGACCGCCCGAAGGTCACTGGAGGAACTGCAGAGATCGAGGGCGACCGAATCCTTGATGATGTGGGATTTCCTGGGACGTGCGAACAGGGCCCTTGTGTGTCTTGGCTTCAGTACAGTACGCCTGGAGGACCCAGCGCAGGAGTTGGACTAGACGCTGGTGTCACTTGGCTCAGCTGGCAGCAAACTCGATGCGATGGGTAACGTCATCGCTGATCAACTGGAGACAAAGGGGAGATCTCTAGCCAAAAATGTTGCCAAGTATGTCTTAGCGTGTTACAAAAGCCGAGACCCCCAATTTTCTCTTGATCCAGTCTTTGAAGGACTCATTGTTGAAGAGGAGGATGCTGCCAAAGCTGGTGTCCAAGAGGCTGCTGAGAATGTTGCTTCGTTTTTCCACATGACTTAGATCCTCCAGTAGCTAGGTCTTTTCCTTTTGCCCTTTGCTGTAATCCCAATTTTGTAATCCAGTACTTTGAATTAATGAAATCCACTCTTTATGCCATGAATTTCACTTTGTCTTCAATCTACTGTGCTCTGTCTTGTTGGCCCTTTGGTAGGTGTGCACAATTTGGTTGTGAACATATACCAAAAGGTTTTAATAGTATGTTGATGACTTGAGCACTTCGAGGTTGTAGATTTTAAGTCCGAAGTCTTTAAATCCGATACTTTCGGAAACCCTTTGTTGCATCGACGGCGGGCCTCCTGGGGTTGTTGGAGCTTGGTAGCTCTAGCGGCACCCACTATAAGCGTGTAAAACATCGACGACGGGCCCCCTTGGAGGTTGTCGGAGCTTGATAGCTCCAACATCGTCCACCATCCCTGTGTTTTTCCTGTACATTAAAGACAAGAAAAAGAGTAAAATTCGTCCTCTTGTCTATAAATTGTTTGTGACTTATCATTCTTGTTTTAGTTTTAGATCCGAAGAAACTCAATATGATCACAAGCATATTGATGTAATCTTTCCAGACCTGTAAGCTTTTTTAGTACTCACCCTACTGAGGCCTATTGGGGTGTAGGTAGAGTGGCATACTTAGGGTGCAGGACCAGACTAAGTCGATAGCGCACCCGGACCTATGTTGGCTTGACGTTCAGGCAAGTAGACTAAGCAGCAATGTTCAGATCCAAAAAGACTAACAATATAACTTGTAACACATATAAATAACTTGGACTAAAACTTAAAAATAATTGCACAACTTCATTATGGACAAGAAGGATAAAAATAATAATTCGATATATCGTGCCTTGTACAAAAATAAATGCACGTGAAGTCTGTTTTTACACAACAATGTCTTTTATTATAGGTCCGGATTACAGAGGATACAATGACACACTTAGGATACAGGACCATGCTAAGTGCGTTATACATCTTGTACTGGCCCAGGGCAGGTAGTTACACTTTAAGTGTTGTGACTGTGTCAAGTGTTACTTGAACTTCTCAGACCCTCCTAGAGGGGTCCGGATGTTCCCTCGGAGGACCTACCTGGTTCTGCATATTGATTCTATAACATACATTGTGTGTAATTACAGACTCACCTCTGTGATTCTAAGTGTAAAACTTATGGAGGTGCTCGATGTTCCAAGGATTAGGAAGTGGGGTCCCATTCTCAGTTGCCAAGCGAACGCATCCGAGACGGGATACTTTGATCACTCGGAAGGGACCTACCCAACTGGGGGAAAGTTTGTTCATCCCTTCGCGAGTTAGTATCTTCTGCAGCACCAAATCGCCTTCCTCGAGCTGTCGGTTGCGCACATGTCTTTTATGATAGCGTCGGAGCGCTTGGCGATAGCGTGCATTCCGAACAGCTACTTGGCACCTTCCCTCGTCGACGAGGTCAAGGTCTTCACGCCGGAGCTGGTCCTGCGTGGTTTCGTCGAAGGTCCGAACCCAGAGCGACCCCGTTGTCGGTACCCTGCGTACCGTATACCCCTTGGGACTACAAAAAGACCAAAGGAACTTCACCTGTCTGAGTTGAAGACCTGCAAAGGCCCCACGTGTCATACGGGACCAGACCTGCCTCCCATCTATTGTTAGTCCTGGTGTTGCCACGTGTATACAGCAACTGGACCTACATCCTATGCATGAGATAGCTCCGGGCTAAACACTTGTGCAGCATCCCCGGATCTAACCCCCAACAGAGGGAAGCTCCGGTACCGACACGTGTACATCTACACCAGACCTACCCGTCCCAGACGGAAAGCTCCGATGCTGCCACGTGTCCAACCGCCAGACATTCAGCCTCAACAATCAGACTCGTGGACCCCCAACGGCTTGGACCTTCAAGGGGCAATCAAAAACTTCAAGACCCGATTAAGTGTCATTAATACCATATTAATGACACACTATCGGAAGGCTCTTAATACCAGTAACGGCACTGCCATGGCCCGTTACCATGCTATTAAGGGTAATTAACCTCATTAATTGTGTATTAAGCATCAGTAACCGCCAGGGACACATGTCAGGCCAGGCTAACGGTGTAACGACCAGTCCATGTACTATAAAAGGACTGGTCGACGATACACAGGGGACGGCTCTTTTAAACTCTGAGACCTCTCCCATACACATCTTTGATACCCAATACAACAACTACACACCCCGTGGAGTAGGGTATTACGCTCAGGCGGCCCGAACCACGTAAATCCTTGTGTCTATTTGCCATCGTCTTTTGAATCTCTGCGCGCCCAATATCGAACTACAAACTCCGCAGGCTACCAACGGTAGTACCGGGAGAATTGCTGGAAGCAAACTCCGACAATTGGCGCGCCAGGTAGGGGCGCCCGAGATTCGAAGATGGTGAACTTTGCTGCTGGATCGTCCAACGGTAACCCTGCAGTGCAACCTGCTGGAGGCAATCTTTCCAATGTGCAGCAGCCAGCAGGTGCCGCGACTCCAGCAGGAGTCATGCCTCCACCGCCACCGTCCACACCGACAAATCAAGCTGGACAGCGGGACAGGACATCTGCTTCGATCACAGCATCGGCCAACAACAACCTGAACACGCGCTCCATGCAGTGCGTGCTCTTCTCCAATGCCACCACCTCCAGGTGCATCCCAGGGTGCAATGGAGCAGTGGAGGGCTGATGTGGAACATTTGGTTGCAGCAGCAGCCGATTGCATCAACAACCAATGTCCTCCCCCTCGGGGCGGGCCCCATCGTAGCATCGAATTGTGTCGGGCAGACTTGGTCTGCACACTTCCCAACATAGGAGGTGTGCTGCGTCTCAACAAGTGACGTCACTGCCCTCCGGGGCGAGACGCACCCATACGGTAACAAGGCTTTCAACTCACGACCTCTGGGCGGAGCTTGATCGCCGTTATCGTCAACAGGACGACCACGTCCATATCGAGCGTGCTCGTGAAAGGCGAGAGGCTCGAGATAGTCCTGCTATCGAGGGAGTAGGTGGAGGCTGTTCTGCCCTGTCCATGCACCTACGCATGGTCAGATAGCCACAAAAGTTCCGGCCTCACCTGCCGGAGAAATTTGACGGGACTATCAATCCCACTGAGTTTCTCCAGATTTACTCCACCGCAATCCTTGCGGCTGGAGGCAACGAGGCTGTAATGGCCAACTATTTCCTTGTGGCTTTGACTGGGACCGCCAGGTCTTGGTTCATGAGACTTCCGCCCGACTCCATCATCAGTTGGGCAGAACTGTGCCAACAGTTCACCGCCAATTTCGGGAGTTCATACACCCGACCAAGCACCGAACTGGACCTTTTTGCTGTCAAGCAGAAGGGGGTAGAGTCCCTGCGATCTTTCATCCAGAGGTTCTCCCAGGTACGAAACACTATTCCTTCTATCTGTAGCGCCTCTGTTATTGTGGCATTTAGACAGGGCGTACGAGACAAGAAGATGCTGGAGAAGCTGGCGACCAAGGAGATCACCAGCGTCACGGAACTCTTCAGCTTGGCAGGCAAATGTGCCAAAGCTGTGGAGGGCCGTGAAATGCACCCCCAACCACCTCCGGAGGACAACAAAAAATCCTCCAAGGGTGAAGCCACTACCTCCGGAAGTGGTAAGAAGAAGAAAAAGTCCAACGGCAAGAAGAAGCCGTCGACCGGCACACCTACAGCCGCTGCTGCTGCAGCTCCGGGTGGCCAGGGGCCACGCCCCAAGAAACGACCTCGGCCGTCTTCTGAAGACGGTGGCAGCTCCAAGATGTGGTGTCCTATACATAAGTCGAACAACCACAACCTGGAAGACTGCCGAGAGGTCCAAAACCATGTCGAGCGCTACAAGCGCCGAGAAGAAGTTCCTTTCCGTCAAAGGGAAGGAAAACAGAAAGTCGACGAAGCTCCAGCTGAAGAGGAGTTAGGCTTTCAGGACCCTAAAAAGGTCTTTAAGTCTGTTTACACCTCCGTCGACGATGACTCCGACATCTCCGACAACGAACGTCGGAAAACCATGAACACAATCTTTGGTGGTTCATGGGACATCACCTCCCGTCGTGTCCTCAAGACCTTGCGGAGGGACATGGCCTCAGTAGCTCCGAAAGAACTACTCAATATGGCTACTTGGTGTTGAATATGCCAACACCAGCTGGTGTTCTCCAGATCTGTGGAGATCGCACCGCCGGAGTGACAGCTCTGGAAGAACTCCACGCGCTTGCTACATCGCAGGAAGAAGAATCCGGAAATGAGCAAGCTCCAAAACCCCCGAGCATTCGTCATCGAGGCTCAACTCCGCACCTCGCATGCAACCAAGCGGCGACACCGACATTCCCGTCAAAGTCGTCCAAATCGGTTTCGACGCCGCTCAGACCACCCGTATATCAGGAGGTCTGAATGACAAATAGGAACTCGCGCTCGTCACTTTCCTTCCGGCTAACATCAATGTGTTTTCCTGGCAACCGTCACAAATGCCTGGGATCCCTAGGGAAGTGATCGAGCATAATATGAAGATCTATCCTGACACTCGGTCTGTACAACAAAAGCCTCGGAAGCAATCAATAGAGTGACAGAACTTCATACAACAAGAAGTGAAGAAGTTGCTCGAAGCTGGATTCATCCGAGAAGTCTTCCACCCAAAATGGCTGGCAAACCCAGTCGTTGGACCCAAGGCCAGCGGGAAGCTTCGGATGTGTATCGACTACACTACACTGAATAAGGCATGTCCAAAAGATCCATTCCCACTACCTAGAATAGATCAGATAGTGGATTCAACCTCCGGGTGCGAATTACTGTGTTTCCTAGACGCATATTCTGGGTACCATCAAATCCGAATGTCTAGGGAAGATGAAGAGCATACCTCCTTCATCACAGTAGATGGATTATATTGTTAAACTGCCATGCCATTTGGTCTTAAGAATGCTGCTTCAACATTTGTACGAGCGATGTACAAAACTTTTGGAGAGCTCATCAGAGACGTAGTGGAAGTGTACGTCGATGACATCGTCGTCAAGATTAAGAACAAGGAGTCGTTCCTTGACACCTTGCAAGCTGTCTTCGACAAGTTGTGAGTCACTCGCACGAAGCTGAACCCGGACAAGTGTGTCTTCGGGGTTAGCTCCGGAAAACTTCTTGGTTTCTTGGTGAATCACTGAGGAATAGAAGCAGATTCGGCGAAGATAAAAGCTATTGAAGACATGCGGCCACCAGCTCGCATCATGGACGTACAGAAGCTGACTGGATGTCTAGCTGCCCTTAGCCGGTTCATCTCAAGACTGGCGGAATGGGCGCTACCCTTCTTCAAGCTATTGAGGAAGTTCGGACCATTCCAATGGTCCGAAGAGGCAGAAAAGGCGTTCCAAGAGCTGAAGCAACTCCTCACTACCCTACCAACCTTGGTAGCTCCGAACCCTGGTGAGCCACTACTGCTTTACATTTCGGCAACTGACGAAGTAGTCAGCATGGTCTTGGTTGCGGAAAGACCAGAACCATCTTTAGTTTAGGAATCCAGACCGCTTCGGGAGGGTCCGGAGTTACCTGAAGTCGAGTCTGGGTCCCAGCTCCCAGGCCCTGATCCTCAAGATGAGATGCCGAAGGATCCACCTCCTTCAAATGAAGGAGCCACTATTACTGAACAACAAGATCCGAACCCCTCCGGGAAGGTCCGGGTCACTTCAGAAGAAGCTCCGGGTTCCTCCAAGCGGAACCCGAAGGTCCCCGAACAAGGTCTGGACCCCTCGGGGGGGGGGGGGGGGTTCAGGTAGATGAGGAGGAAGCTCCGGACCCCTTCGGAAGGGTCTGGATAGTCCAACGCCCAGTGTACTTCATCAGCGAAGTACTCCATGACACCAAGACTGGATATCTGGAGATGCATAAGCTGCTCTACGCAATTCTTATTGCCTCTAGGAAATTACGACACTACTTCCAAGCTCACAAGATTTCAGTGGTAACTTCTTATCCACTGCGTGCGATCTTGCATAACCCCAATTCCACTGGGAACATTGCAAAGTGGGCAGCGGAATTAGCCGAGTTCGACCTTGAATTCGTTCCAAGACAAGCAATCAAGAGTCAAGCACTGGCGGACTTTGTGGTGGAATGGACCCCCTCTCCATCAAATCCTAGGGGCCCCAGTGAGCAGAAGTCGGAACCCAAGGTTCCGGTCTTCACTGAGCTTCACTGGACTCTCTACTTCGACGGCTCCGTGCAGAAGCAGGGGGCCGAAGCTGGAGTCCTTCTCCTCGCTCCGACCGGGGAGAAGGTTAAATACATGGTGCACTTTGACTTCAAGGCGACCAACAACATGGCAGAGTATGAAGCACTAATTTATGGGCTCAGGGTGGCACTATCGTATGGTGTCAAGCAGCTGTTGGTAAAGGGTGATTCACAACTTGTTGTAAAACAAGACAAAGGTGAATGTTGCTGCAACAACCCTCAACTAGCTGCATACCTACTTGAGGTCCAGAAGCTTCAGAAGGACTTCGACGTCCTGGATCTTTGTCATGTCCAGCGTCTCAACAATGCTAAAGCTGACGAACTCTCGATGAAAGCTTCAACTGGGGCTCCGGCTTCCAACGGAACTTTCGTTGGAAGGTTGTCTAAACCTACAGCTCAGCCTGCCAAACTAAGCAAAGGGGGCAAGACCAGCACCTCGAAGCTGGCGGTCCCGATGGCCCTATTACCATGGCGTCCATCAAGGGTCGTAGGTGCTACAGGAAGCTCCGAGCAATCCAGCACGCAAGACTGAAATGCTCAAGCTAGCTCCGATGCATGGATCTCGGAGATCCGGAGCTACTTGAAAGACAACTTCCTTCCTGAACATAATGTATCCGCTAACCGGATAGTCAGATTGGCTAAAAGATACACGGTGGTAGAAGGGTATCTCTACCGTCACGGTGCCAACGACGTACTAATGCGGTGCATTACAAGGGAAGAAGGCTGCAAGCTCCTCACGGAAATCCATGGAGGCGAGTGTGGGAACCACGCGTCTTCCCGCACGCTGGTCGATAAAGCCTTCCGGCATGGCTTTTACTAGCCTACAGCGCTCCAGGATTCAACTGAGCTGGTGAAAAAATGTGAAGCATGCCAGTTCCATGCGAAACAAATTCACACACTGGCTCAGCCTCTACAAATGATACCTCCTACATGGCCTTTCGCTGTGTGGGGGATGGATATCTTGGGACCTTTCCCAAGAGCCGTCGGAGGTTACAAGTTCCTGTATGTTGCCATTGACAAATTCACCAAATGGCCGGAAGCAACTCTAGTTGTGACAATAAACAAGCAATCAGCTATCAACTTCTTGCAGTCCATCGTATGCAGATTTGGAGTCCCAAACAAAATCATAACTGATAATGGGACCCAGTTCACAAGCTCTGCATTCCAAGGCTATTTCGAAGACCTCGGCATCCAAGTCAGCTACGCTTCCGTAGTTCACCCAACAAGCAATGGCCAGGCCGAGAGAGCAAATGCAGAAATCCTAAAAGGACTCAAGACGCGCACATATGAGCGCCTGAAAAAACATGGAGCCAACTGGACCGAAGAGCTTCCGCCCACACTGTGGGCCAACAGGACAACTACAAACCGGTCAACTGGAGAGACACCCTTCTTCTTGGTGTACGGAGCTGAAGCAGTCCTTCCTCCGGAAATCACCTTGGGGTCACTCCGGGTCCGGACCTTCGACGATGCCACGCAGGACCAGCTCCGGCATGAAGACCTTGACCTCCTTGAAGAGGGAAGGTGCCGAGCAGCTGTTCAGAATGCCCGATACCGCCGAGCTCTTTGGCGCTATCACCAACGGCATGTTCACAACCGACAGCTCGAGGAAGGTGATCTGGTGCTATAGAGAATACAATCCAGAGAAGGGTTAAACAAACTTTCCCCCAGCTAGGAAGGACCCTTCCGAGTGATCAAAGTATCCCGTCCCGGATGCGTTCACTTGGCAACCGAGGATGGGACACCTCTCCCAAATCCTTGGAACATTGAGCACCTCCATAAGTTCTACGCTTAATATCATGGAGGTGAGTCTGTAGTTACATGTGATGTATGTTATAGAGTCATTGTACAGAGTCGGGGTAGCTCCTCCGCGAGAACAGCCGGACCTTCCCCGGAAGGTCCGCAAAGTTCAGGCAACACTTGTCACAGTCTCAGAACTACAAGTGTAGCTAGCTACCTTGGATCAAACAAGAAATGAAACACACTTAGCCTGGTTCCATACCCTAAGAGTGTAATTGTTTCCCCTGTACCCCAGACCTATAATGAAAGACATCGTTGTGTAAAAACAGACTCCACATGCATTTATTTTGTACAGGCTCAATATTTTTTATTTTTCTCTTTCTTGTCTATAATAAAGTTGTGCAATTCTTAAGAAACTTTAGCTCGACCAGTTCATGTACAATTCGAGTTACAATGTCTATTCTTCCGGGTTCAAACATTGTTAATGGTCTACTCGTCTGAATGCCTCCAAGCCAATCTAGGGCCGGAGTGTGCTATCGACTTAGGCTGGCCATGCACCCTAAGTATGCCACTCTACCTACACCCCGACAGGCCGAAGTAAGGCGAGTCCCGAAACGATCGGATCTGAAGGAAACAAGGCAGTGCACTTGATTGTATTTAGAATTGTGTTCGACCTAAAACTTTCTCGGGAATAGTAAGTCACAGTTGAGTTATAGATAGGAAATGGATTTTACTGTTTTTCTTGACTTCAGTGTGCAGGAAAAGTAAAGACCACATAATGGTGGTGAATGACCGGAGCTATCAAAGCTCTGACATCCCCTAAGGTGGCTTGTTTCGATGTTCCAAACATTGATAACGAGCATCTCTGGAGCTACTCAGCTCCGGTAAAGTCAGGGGGCCAGCCGTCAATGTGAACAAAAGATGGTGGGAAGACTCTACAATGGAGTTTGTTGTCAACACACCGCGTGTTGACAGAGGTCACTGCCGGAGCTACCAAGCTTCGACACGCCAGAGGACTAACCTTCGATGCTCTACGTGTTGATGGAGACTGCCGCCGGAGCTACTGAGCTCCAACGATGGTCAATGCTGGAGCCACTAAGCTCCAACAACCTTAGGGGGGCTCACTATCGAAGCCTTCGGACCTACGTTCTACAAGTTCGAAGCACGCAAGTCTTCAACAACTGTTACATCCTCTTGGTACATGTTCACAATCAAATTGTGTACATCTACCAGGGGGCCAAGTGAGACAAAGGCGTTGAAGACAAAAAATGAAATTCACAAAAAAACTTGTATTTCATTCATCTGAGGACAATAGATTACAAAATTGGAGAAAAAGAAGAGAGGATACAAGTGGGAGCTACAAAGAGATGGTCCTAGACCCTATGGAAGAACGAGGCGACCTTCTGGGCAACCTCCGATACGCTGGCTTGGGAGCTTCTCCCTCTCCATCGATGGGGCCTTCAAGCACCGGCTCCAGGGGGAATTGAGGGTCCCGGCTTGTGTAGCACGTCAGCACGAATTCTGTGACGTTTTTCGCCAGGGATTGTCCCTCAGTTTCCAGCTGGCCTGTAATGACATCGCCCATCTTGGTGAGCTTGTTGCCTGCCGAACTCAATGCCTGCAACGCATAGTCCAACTCTGGCTCCGGATCATCCAGACGCACGGGACTAAAACACATTGGCGTCAGCGCGTCGTTGGCTTTGCCCAGGAAGTCCCAAACTTGTTGGGACTCTACAGCTCTTGTGCCTCTCATCTCCTCCAAGGATCTTCTGGTTGCCGCAAGCTCCGAATTCTCACGGGCAAGGCGCTCAACCTCTTTGGCGTTATGTTGAATCTTTTCAGCAACCTGCCTTTCAAGTTTGCTGAGCTCTTCCTCCCGGAGGTGGATCTCGTTCTGGCGGTTAACCAGGTCCTTCTCTCGGCCCCGCACCTTCTTCTCCCTGGAAGCAACGTCATTCTCCCTCCTGTGGAGGTCCTGACCTCACTGCCAGGCCTTCTTCTCCTCTTTCTTGCAGCGCTCCTCCAGTTTCTTGGTGCGCTCCTCAAGACTCTTGTCACCCAGAGTCAGCCTCTAAGTAAGCTCTTCCTCCCTCTTCATGAGGTCATCCCACAGCTCCAGGAGTTTTTGCTCTTCATCCTCGAGCTTTTTCTCCCACTCCTCAAGGGCCTCCCGGTGCTTGACGAGGCTGTCGTGGATGGCGCTGAGCTTCTCCCCACGATCATTTGCTGCATTATTAGCAGCTACGGCCTGTTCGTGGATGGCCTGGGACTGGTTGTCAAGGGATCGCACCATGCTTTCCCTCTCGTCCAGCAACTTACCCCAGTACTCCAACCAAACCTTCTCCTTCTTCACCCACTCCTTGTCAACAGCCAGCCTCGACTGCACCAGCTTGGTCTCGAATTGGAGCCGGTTGCGCCACCTCCTAAGAGTTTGGCGCTCCTCCTCGAGGGCCTTGCCGTCGTGGTAGAAAGCCAGGTGGACCTGATGAAGACTGGAGCAGGCGTTGTCAACAGACAACGACAGAGGGATTGGGTCCAGACCTGCTGAGGTCCTCTCCGCTGGTTCCAGCGGGTTCTCCGTGACAAAAATCAGGTCCCACGCTACAAGAGCGGTCCCCTGAGCTTCCACGGCAATAGGGCCGCCCTCCGGGATAGCCTCAGCCGCCGCCAAGGAAGGTCCTGCTACAGAAGTTTCGACCTCCAGAGTTGGCACTAAAGGTCCTACCACCAAGTCATCAACAACTGGTCCCTCAGGCAGGGGGCCAGCAACTTCATCTTGGCACCGTGGCTCAGGTGCGGGCACCTCCGGGACCACCACCTCTGGGAGAGGCGTTGAAGATTCGGACGGAGCTGAAGCCACTTCCGGCTTCGACACTGGTGCCTCCTCCACTGCCAGCTCAGGCGCTGGTGCTTCGACCATCATGGGTCCGGGCACCAGCACTTCTGCAGCAACCAGCTCAGGCACCAAAACTTCTTCGATGACCGGCTCGGGCGCCGGAGCTTCATCAGCCATCGGCTCTACCGCCGGGACTTCAACAACATTCGACTCTAGGGCCGGAATCGCAGCTACCTCTAGATTTGAGGCCGGAGCGTCCACCATTTCAGCATCCAAACCCGGAGCTTCAACCTTCGGGGCTGGTGCCGCTGGTACATCTTCATTCCCGTGGTCCGGCGCTACCATGGGAGCTTCTAGGGATGAATCAAAGTCCAAGACCACGACAGCCGGCGTTGGAGCTGCTGCAGCCTCAACCACCTCTGGGGCGGCACTGGGATTGGAGTCAGATCTTCCGCCTTCATAGCCCCAGCTGCTGCTGCAGGAACCGGAGCTTCAACCCCTTTCTTCGGCACTCTGTGGATGAAGGACGAAGAAACTCAAAACACAATTACAACAAAAAACAATCAACTGAGGTAAAAAAAACAAAATTTACCTTGGAACGCTTCTGCTCCACCTAGTGCGGAACCTCTTTCCCGAATGCTCGGCGCCAGACCCTGTCGCCCCTAGCGTGCCAGCTCCGGAAGGTTTCCCGGAGCTCGCTGCTGCTACCAGCGTCACTTTGGTTGAGGCCCCCCTCAATCGGGAAGGACCTCCGGACCCAGAGCCTTTAGCTGGGCCTGGTATTGGAGCCGCATGGCCGTAGCTAGCACCCCGGGGAGATGTTGATGCTGGAGTGGTTGCCACCGTTGAAGACCTTCCCCTCCGGGGATAAGGAGCCGCTGCGGAAGGAGCAGGTCTGACGGACCTCCCGTCTGAGTGCTTCAGCTTCCTTTTACGGCTCGAGGGCTCGGCCAATTCTTTGCCCTTGCCCACAACTTCAACTCTCTATCTTGGGGCAGAAGGGGGACCACTCTCGGAAGCTCCGGAGATCGCCAACCCGGTGGTCGGACGCCTCTCAACTTCACCAAGGTCGTCAAGCACCGGCATCTTCCGCCGGAGCTCCCTGCTGAACTCCACCTCCATGTTCAGAGGGAGAAAAGCCGTTGGCAGAGTCAAGTCGTCACCCTCGACGTTGATGCTGTGCTAGAACTTCTTGAGGTGAAACTCCAAAGTTGCGCCCTCCATGTTGGACTTCAAACCGGTCCCGATCCGGTCGTCGTCCATCACACTATTGAGGGTCCAGGCAAGCTTCTCCCTCTTCTTCAGCGGAGCCCACCTGTTGACCAGGAAGTTGCAGAATACTGCCTGAGGAGTCACCCCTCCTTTCACGCATTGGCGGATCCTGGTCAGAGCAGGGTTGAAGGCGTTCGGTAACACCGGAACTTCGCTCCAAGCTTCAGTGTCGATGTTGGGGAGGCCTTCGGGCAGCTCCAGCTTCTCATGCTCCCCCACCCTAATGACGATCCAATCCTTCTTCCAGTCATCCCACTTCCCAGAAGGGAACAACCGCAAATACTTGTACAGGCACTTCTTGTGCTTCACAAAATAATAGAAGCCAAGCTACTCGTCACTCTTGCTGGTGGTGTGGATGGTGAAGAAGGTGCGGAAGAGCTCAACGCAGGAGGGAATGCCCACTCACATCTCGCAGAAGTGTACAAAGATCGACACCAGAAGAATGGAGTGGGGGCCAAGGTGGTACAGCTGCAGATCATAGAAGTCTAGCAGCATCAAGAAAAAAGTGGAGAAGGGTGGGATCAGTCCCACCATGGCATACGCGGAGAAGTACACCATGTCACCGGCGTGTTCCTTCTCGAACGAAAGCTTGCCGGCGCGGACCTGGTGGTTGAAGAAGTCACTGGACCACCCCATGAGGGCCCAAACCTTCTTCAAATCACCGTCAGTCTTCAGTCGTCTCTTGCGGAGACCCAACTCCATCGCAGCACAGCGGGGCGAGAGATGAAAAGCAAACAAAAGTTTGGAGGATTTGAGCGCAAGTTCGGATGAAGGTGTAAAGAATCCCCAAATGGTGCATGCTTTAGTTCTTAAGTAAGCCCCCGCAATGCTTGGATGGAAACTGTAGAAGAGCTAATGATACAATTCAAAAACTTCACCCTGCCAATGACAAGGGGGCCCAGGGCCACCCCGACGATCAAGTCGAGGTCCTTAACCTAGGCGAACGGTTGTCATCATGAAAGGCGGGAAGCCTGAAGGCGGCGACCTGACAAGGCGCGCAGAACCAATACAATTTTCATATTGGGAACCGGCAACCATCGATTGCGTGACATCCGCACGCTCAGATCTCACCTGCCGCAACCTGGATATGCACGCAGCGTTGGTTTAACTGCGAACTACCGCCAACGGCATATCCAAAGACCCTTGAAGACACGACTCAAAAACCGAAGGATGGACCCACCTCCAGCAGAACGGCTTCATCTAAAAGGTCTCTCCCAGAGGTGGGCCCAGGGGGCCACTATCGGTACCCTGCGTATCGTATACCCCTTGGGACTACAAAAAGACCAAAGGAACTTCACCTGTCTGAGTTGAAGACCTCGAAGGCCCCACATGTCATACGGGACCGGACATGCCTCCCATCTATGGTTAGTCCTGGTGTTGCCACATGTTTACAACAACCAGACCTACATCCCACGCATGGGATAGCTCCAGGCTAAACACTTGTGCGGCACCCCCGGACCTAACCCCCAACAGAGGGAAGCTCCGGTACCAACATGTGTACATCTGCACCGGACCTACCCATCCCAGACGGAAAGCTCCGATGCTGCCACGTGTCCAACCGCCAGACCTTCAGCCTCAACAATTAGACTGGTGGACCCCCAATGGCTCGGACCTTCAAGGGGCAATCAAAAACTTCAAGACCCGATTAAGTGTCATTAATACCATATTAATTACACACTATCGGAAGACTCTTAATAACCGTAACGGCACTGCCAAGGCCCGTTACCATGCTATTAAGGGTAATTAACCTCATTAATTGTGTATTAAGCATCAGTAACCACCAGGGCCACATGTTGGGCCAGTCTAACGGTGTATCAACCAGTCCTTGTACTATAAAAGGACTGGTCGACGATACACAGGGGACGACTCTTTTAAACTCTGAGACCTCTCCCATACACATCTTTGATACCCAATACAACAACTACACACCCCGTGGAGTAGGGTATTATGCTCAGGCAGCCCGAACCACGTAAATCCTTGTGTCTATTTGCCATCGCCTTTTGAATCTCTCCGCGCCAAATACCGAACTACAAACTCCACGGGCTACCAACGGTAGTACCGGAAGAATTGTCGGAACCAAACTCTGACACCCGTGGTGATCTCCGGAGGAAGGACTGCTTCAGCTCCGTACACCAAGAAGAAAGGTGTCTCTCCAGTTGACCGGTTAGGTGTAGTCCTACTTGCCCACAGTGCGGACAGAAGTTCTTCAATCCAGTTGGCTCCATGCTTTTTCAGGCGCTCATATGTGCGCATCTTGAGTCCTTTTAAAATTTCTGCTTTTGCTCTCTCGGCTTGACCATTGCTCGCTGGGTGAGCTACTGATGCATAGCTTACTTGAATGTCGAGGTCTTCGCAATATTCTTGAAATGCAACACTTGTAAATTGGGTTCCATTGTTAGTTATGACTTTGTTCGGAACTCCAAATCGGCATATTATGGACTTCAAGAACTTGATTACTGATTGTTTGTTGATTGTCACAACTGGAGTAGCTTCCGACCACTTGGTGAACTTATCGATGGCCACTTGGTGAACCTGTAACCTACAACGACTTTTGAGAATGGTCCCAAAATGTCAATACCCCACACAGCGAATGTCCATGTAGGAGGTATCATTTGCAGTGATTGAGCCGGTGTGTGGATCTCTTTTGTATGGAACTAACATGCTTCACATTTTTTCACTAGCTCAACTGCATCCTGGAGTGTTGTAGGCCAGTAAAATCCATGCGGGAAGGTTTTACCAACCAACGTGCGGAAAGATGCGTGGTTCCCACACTCGCCTCCATGGATTTCGCGAGAAGCTCGCAAACTTTTTCCCTTGCAATGCACCGCATTAGGACGCCGTTGGCACCACACCGGTAGAGATCCCCTTCTACCAGTGTGTATCTTTTAGCCAATCTGACGATCTGGTCAGCGGATACACCGTCTTCAGGAAGGACGTTGTCTTTCAAGTAGCTCCACATCTCCAAGATCCATGCATCGGAGCTAACTTGAGCTTCTGAGTCTTGCATGCTGGGTTGCTCGGAGCTCCTGAGAGCACCTACGACCATTGGTGGACGCCATGGTAACAGGACCATTGGGACCGCCAGCTTCGAGGTGCTGGTCTCGCCCCCTTTGCTCAGTTCGCCAGGCTGAGCTCTTGGTCTTCATAACCTTTGGACAAAGATTCCGTTGGGAGTCAGTGCTCCGATTGAAGCCTTCGCCGAGAGTTCATCAGCTTCAGCGTTGTGAAGACGCTGAAAATGGTGGAGATCCAAGACTTTGAAGTCTTTCTGGAGCTTCTGGACTTCAAGGAGATAAGCAGCTAGTTGGGAATTGTTGCAGCAACATTTACCTTTGACTTGTTTCATGATGAGCTGTGAATCGCCCTTCACCAACAGTTGTTTGACACCGTAGGATAGTGCCACCTTGAGCCCATAGATGAGAGCTTCATACTCCGCCATGTTATTGGTTGCCTTGAAGTCAAGGTGAACCATATATTTAACCTTCTCCCCGGTCGGAGTGAGGAGAAGGATTCCAGCTCCGGCCCCCTGCTTCTGCACGGAGCCATCGAAGTTGAGGGTCCAGAGAGATTCAGTGAATACCGAAACCTTTAGTTCCGGTTTCTGCTCACTAGGCCCCCCAGGGTTTGATGGAGAGGGAGTCCATTCCGCCACAAAATCAGCCAAAGCCTGACTCTTGATTGTTAGTCGCGACACGAATTCGAGATTGAACTCGGCCTGCTCCGCTGCCCACTTTGCAGTGTTCCCAGTAGAATTAAGGTTATGCAAAATAGCACATAGTGGATAGGAAGTTACCCCTGATATCTTGTGGGCTTGGAAATAGTGACAAAGTTTCCTTGAGGCAACAAGGTCTGCCTAAAGCAGCTTATACACCTCAATGTAGTGTGTCTTGGCATTGTGGAGTACTTCGCTGATGAAGTACACTGGTCACTGGACAGTCCGGATTCTTGCAGAAGAGCCTAGAGCTTCTTATCTGTCGACTTGGACCCTCCCAGAGGGGTCTAAGCCTTCTTTTTGAGCTTCCCGGACCCTCTCGGAGGTGTCCGGATCTTCTTCCTGTTCAACCCAGACCTTCCCTGATGGGTCCGAATCTTCTTGAACAACCGTTAAAACTCCCTCAGATGTAGAGGTTGATCTTCTAGCACTTTGTCTTAAAGATCCATGTCTGGGGGCTGGGACCCAGACTCGCCTTCAGGTAGCTCCGGACCCTCCAAGAGGGGTCTATGCTCCTAAACTTGATGTGGCTCCAGCCTTTCCATGACCAGGACCATGTTGACAACTTCTGTAGTTGCAAAAATATAAAGCAGTAAAGGATCACCAGGATTTGGAGCTACCAAGATCGGTAGAGTGGTGAGGAGCTGCTTCAGCTCTTGAAATTTCTTTTCTTCTTCTTCAGACCAATGAAATGGTCCGGACTTCCTCAAGAGTTTGAAGAAGGGTAGCATCCGCTCTACTAGTTTTGAGATGAACCGGCTGAGCGCAGCTAGACACCCAGTTGACTTCTGGACGTCTTTTATGCGGGCTGTGTGACACCCGGTTCTGAAAAACGAACCAAGTGCAGTGTATGTGTGCCCAGGAAGTTCATCACACATACAAAAATGCATCACAAACAGAAATTAGAATTTAACCATGTCACGAGTAATAAATATACCTTGATTTTATAGCAGCCGAAATAAACTAGCGTAAGCGACTCCAACTCCACAGGCAGTCGACAGCGGTACGCAACCTAGTGCTCCATGATGATCTTCAAAATATCTCTAGCATCTGTTGGGGGGGATTGCAAGGGTGAGTACATGTCGTACTCAACAGGTGTGGGAAAATATGATATGTAGCTGATACAAATGATGGATATAATAATGGCTAAGTGCTGAAAAGTACATTAAAACATTTGAAAAGCATTATACTATGTCTATGTGAAACAATCCCATCATAACCATCATATTAACATAATATAAACCATATCCAATTATTGCCAACATCATCATTATCCATGTCCAGTTACCATAACTCAAATTCATATCCATAACCATAAGACATAAACCATCCTTAACCATTACCAACCCATAACCATAATCCAACCATCCCAATACCAAAATCCTCTAATCATGTAGGTCGTCCATGTGCTCTTAACCGGGAGCACGACTATCATGATAGTTTTACACTCTGCAGAGGTTGTACCACTTTACCCACATGTTTGTGATTTCATCACCTTTCGGTGACTAAGAACCTCTATTATGCTGTCTCACACTTTCGTAGGTGTGTGGCCAAGAGATCACAAAATAGCCTTTCAAAAGGGACTACTAGTATGTATGGGCCCACTAAGGTTTCACCGGCAGGCTTGAATCTCCATTCTCCCACTCACAGGCCCCCTCGTGTGCCATGCGGATCCCAGGGTAGCCCTCCTCGACTCCCATTCCCCGCGCCATCCAATGGTCCATAAAATACTAGCAGCACTCCTAATTATTCAGCTACGCCGCACCCATACTTCACCTTGTGGTGACACTGTAGTCCTGACATATTCTCACATGAACCAGTCCTTAGATCTAAAGCAAGCAAACCACCATGATATCCAACCCATCCACATACCAGGCTTGCTTAGATAACCTCTTTACCACATAAAATTTAACCAGTTCATGTTAACCATAATCTCATTAATGCATAATTAAATTGAGTGGTATAGTTGTTTTCCCATCCCAGTAAATTAAGCGAAGCAAAAAGGTAAAAAGCCCATCCCGACTCTCTACTATAATTCCAAGCGACAAGGGTGGTTAAACAATTCTAGTAAACTTCCTACCATAGGATTTCACATCAAATTGACATAGCATGCAGTTTTGCAAACAAAACATTTATTTTAAAACAGAATCAATATGCTTCAAGGACACTTGCCTTAATATTCCGCAATCCGATAGTCAATCAACAAAAAGTCTTGCACTCGAAGATCCACGCATACTCGCTTCTCGATCATAACCACTTGAGCAAACCGTCTACTCGCAATCAACCACATACACAAGCAGACATACATAATAAATGCATTGCAAACACTAATCAATATGCAAAATATGGATGCATGCAGAAAATATGTTTGTATTAATGTTATATGAATTTCTATGGATTTTTAATAATTAACTATAATGATTTCCTATTTATTTGAGCAAGTTTGAAATTAATTACAATTAATTCAGAGGCAAAATAATTATTTCAGAACATTAAATATGCTGAAAATATTATTAATAACTTACTAGAATTTATTCTAAATTTTTAGGAATTTTTCTGGATTTAATTTGACACTTTATGAATTAACTAGGCTTTAATCTTATTTATTAATTCTAAAAAAACAGATTAAATAATACTGAAAATATAAATTTTGTCAAATCTAAAATATCATATCGATCTTGTATGATTTAATCTAACTTGTGCGTTCTAAGTGATTTTTAAGATGATCAAACAATGATTAACGATCGCTCAAATAAAACACATTCTACACGTGATCTAATTCATATACTAGAACCAATTTAATTGTCTAGATCTAGATTGTAATACCTACCGTGTGCGCATCAAGTCCGGACGGTCGTGGAGGGGCGGCGCGACGTGTGTCTCCGGGATCTAGAGTTCGTCGATGAAGATGACGGTGGTCTGGCGTAGATGAAGGGGACGAAGGCATGACGTAGAAGAAAGAGACGGCGATACGATCCTCTGGCGGCACAACAACGGTGGCGCAATGATCTTCCACGAACGTCGACTCCTTCCTTCTCTTCCTCTTTTCTTCCCTCTTATCTCCCTTTTTTTCTCTTGGTGGCTGCCCTCTGTTGGCTTTTTTTTTCTTGGCCGACGGTTGCTGGCGGCTAGGGTTTCCTGTTGGTGTTGGCTTACGGTAGAAAAGAGTAGGGCGGCAGGGTTTTTCTTCTCTCTTCTCACAATGCAGGGCTCTGGAAAAAAAATAGATCGGCATGCTCACGGTGGCCTTCTTTTTATAGGGGCGAGGTGCTGGAGTCCCGTAGGGATTGGATAGCGCATGGCCTAGGTGCAGCCAGGGACGTGCGTGCCCCGATTGGACTCGGCTCCTGTGGCCGGGAGCCTGCCAGGATTGACTTTTAGTTTTTGTTTCTTTTTTGTTTCAGCGGTGGTTTTATTTGTTTGTGTAGGCAGGATTGTATGAGTTTAGGCATGGTTGACTCCCTTTTTCTTTTCTTTTTTCTTTTCTTTTCTTTTTATATTATTTGTTTATTATTTATTTATTCTTCTTAATTAATTGTTATTTATTATTTCTTTTTTGTTATTTATTCTTTCTTTGTTTGTTTCTTTTTTATTTTCTAATTTATTTTATTATTCTTATTAACTATTGTATCTTTTCTAGATTAACTTTTTCTTTTCTTTTATATATTTTCTTTCATATTTGTTATGCCAATTTAATTACTTTTAATGTAATCATCTTAGTAAATAAGTTTTAATACCAGAGGATGGATGCAAATGCAAGATAGATGCATATATTTTATATTTTCTTTATAAAAACAATTTCCTCCCATTATTAACTCTAATTTCCTATTTAATTTTTTTTAGTTTGTCGAAACTCGAAAATCAGGGTGTTACAATTCTACCCCCCTTAACAAGAATCTCGCCCTCGAGATTCAGAGAGATTAGAGAATAGATAAGAAAAAACTTTATTTGTATATTGCCTTCATACTCCCATGTAGCTGCTTACGGAGTAGTGATCCTTCTAGTTGTGTCCGTCTTCCATGGAAGTAGAGGTTGAATGAGAAAAGAGAGGTAGAAGGAATCCCAGCCTATATGCATGCATCAAGGTTTATGATACTAAATAATGCATTATTGGATGAGGATGTGGATATATATAAGTGTTCCACAATGCACATCCAAACACACAAACATACAAGCAAGCAATCATACAGTCATCACACCAAACATAAGCAAGCGCACTAACGGACTAAACACTTATTACAACTTATACATGGGTAGACTTAGATTCTAATTACGAGACACGTATCGTAACTACGAAACGGTGCAAGCTTCCTATTATGCTAGGTCGGTTGCTCTTCCATACGAGGTTCCTCCACATGAAATGTGTGTTCAAAGTCTTCTCCCTGAGGTGTGTTTCTTTCGGTACTTCTTCGAATACTCCTACTTTTTCTGGATGCTTAGAAGTGCTAGCGTGGTCATCTAATTTTTTTTTGAAAAGAAGTGTTGGATATGAAAGGAGGAAAGAAAGAAATAAGTCAAAATAAGAAAGAGAATGTGAAACTTTGAAAGAATGGTTTTCACAAATAAATCTTATACCCTTGACAGAGAATCATAGAGATGAGAGGTAAAATAGTTCAGAAATTCGCAGCAGCGAAAGGAGGGAGAAAAGAGATTGTGCGACAGCAAAAAGAAGCAGAAAAATATTTTGGAACAGCAGCAACGCATGTGTAAATAAGAAAAAATATTTAGAGTCGAGTGTGTTAAAATACGGCGGCAAGGATGAGGAGAAACCAAGGGTGTGCAGCAGTAAGCTGAGGGTGAATAAGGAAGAAAACACAGCAGCAAGCATTTTAAAACATGGCTGAAATTTCACTAAGAACACAGCAGTAAATAGCACCTCAAGGTGGTTGAATTGGCAAAGAGAAAATGCAGCAGCGATGCAATTTGGAAAATAGCTTTTAGAAAATAGTTCCTATGGTTATTTACGGCGTCCGGTTCTGATACCAATTTGTGGCACCCGGTTCCAAATATGAACCAAGCGTAACGCATATGTGTTCCCAGGAAGTTCATCACACATATTCGGTTGCATCACAAACGATATACAAAATTTAACCACGTCTCAACTATAAAATAAGTACCTTATTACAATAATCCAATAGTTCACAAATGACAAAACTCTAATTAATGCAGCGGAAAATAAACTAAGCAGCACGACTCCAATCCACAGGCAATTGATGGCGGTACGCAACCTAGTAGTCCGCGTGATCCTCAAGGTACTCCCAATTATCTCCATTTTCACCTCCGTTGTCCTCCTCATCTGAAGCTGGCACGTAGTACTCCTCATTAGGATCCTCATCCATGTTCTCCTCAAATGGCTCATACTCCTCCGGATCCTCCTCCATAGTGTTCGACTGGTTAGCTTCCTCCTCCTTGGGCTGGATGTTCCCCTCCTCTTGCGTCTGCTCGTCAAGCTCAATGGGGTTAAGTTCACTTCCAAGGGGCGGCGGACAGGTGCTCTTGTGGGCTGCACTCCTAGTGATCGGCATCTATAGAAAACGAGAATGCATTAGAGGAAAGAATAAAGGAATACAAATCTGAAAATTTGCAGCAGCTAAAATAGCGGAAAAAGAGCGGTCAGCGGTTCCAAAAGAACGAAAAAGATAGGAAGAAAAATGCAGCAGCCAACACAATAATTTTACCCACACATAACAGCAGCAAAACACACTTTTTTCGCGAAAATTTAAGCGGCAAAAACAGCAGCACCTAATATTGCTCACTGCTGAAATTTTTTATCAAAAACGCAGCAGCAATCGATGCGTTTTACAGCTGAAAGTAAAGATACAAAACAGCAGCAAAATTTTTTGAAAATAGCAGATTAGAAGAGTGTTCCTAAGTTCTCTAGAGTGTTCATCCTACCTAGGCTTGCGTCCTACGGTCAACGCAGCTCTGATACCAATTTGTAACACCCGGTTCTGAAAAACGAACCAAGTGCAGTGTATGTGTGCCCAGGATGTTCATCACACATACACAAATGCATCACAAATGGAAATCAGAATTTAACCATGTCACGAGTAATAAATATACCTTGATTTTATTGCAGCAGAAATAAACTAGCGTAAGCGACTCCAACTCCACAGGCAGTCAACGGCGGTACACAACCTAGTGCTCCATGATGATCTTCAAAATATCTCTAGCAGTTGTTGGGGGGATTGCAAGGGTGAGTACATGTCGTACTCAGCAAGTGTGGGAAAATATGACATGTAGTTGATACAAATGACGAATATAATAATGGCTAAGTGCTGAAAAGTACATTAAAACATTTGAAAAGCATTATACTATGTCTATGTGAAACAATCCCATCATAACCATCATATTAACATAATATAAACCATATCCAATTATTGCCAACATCATCATTATCCATGTCCAGTTACCATAACTCAAATTCATATCCAAAACCATAAGCCATAAACCATCTTTAACCATTACCAACCCATAACCATAATCCAACCATCCCAATACCAAAATCCTCTAATCATGTAGGTCATCCAGGTGCTCTTAACCGGGAGAACGGCTATCATGATAGTTTTACACTCTGCAGAGGTTGTATCACTTTACCCACATATTCGTGATTTCATCACCTTTCGGTGACTAAGAACCTCTATTATGCCGTCTCACACTTCTGTAGGTGTGTGACCAAGAGATCACAAAATAGCCTTTCAAAAGGGACTACTAGTATGTATGGGCCCACTAAGGTTTCACCGGCAGGCTTGAATCTCCATTCTCCCACCCACGGGCCCCCTCGTGTGCCATGCAGATCCCAGGGTAGCCCTCCTCGACTCCCATTCCCCGCGCCATCCAATGATCCATACAATACTAGCAGCGCTCCTAATTATTCAGCTACGCCGCACCCATACTTGGCCTTGTGGTGGCACTGTAGTCCTGGCATATTCTCGCATGAACCGGTCCTTAGATCTAAAGCAAGCAAACCACCATGACATCCAACCCATCCACATACCAGGCTTGCTTAGATCACCCCTTTACCACATAAAATTTAACCATTCATGTTAACCATAATCTCATTAATGCATAATTAAATTAAGTGGTATAGTTGTTTTCCCATCCCTGTTAATTAAGTGAAGCAAAAAGGTAAGAAGCCCATTCCGACTCTCTACCATAATTCTAGGCGACAAGGGTGGTTAAACAATTCTAGTAAACTTTCTACCATAGGACTTCACATCAAATTGACACAGCATGCAGTTTTGCAAACAAAACATTTATTTTAAAATAGGATCAATATGCTTCAAGGACACTTGCCTTAATATTCCGCAATCCGATGGTCAATCAACTCAAAGTCTTGCACTCGAAGATCCACACATACTCCCTTCTCGATCATAACCACTTGAGCAAACCGTCTACTCGCAATCAACCACATACACAAGCAGACATACATAATAAATGCATTGCAAACACTAATCAATATGCGAAATATGGATGCATGCATAAAATATGTTTGTATTAATGTTATATGAATTACTATGGATTTTTAATAATTTTCTATAATGATTTCCTATTTATTTGAGCAAGTTTGAAATTAATTACAATTAATCCAGAGGAAAAATAATTATTTCAGAACATTAAATATGCCGAAAATATTATTAATAACTTACTAGAATTTATTCTAAATTTTTAGGAATTTTTCTGGATTTAATTTGACACTTTATGAATTAACTAGGCTTTAATCTTATTTATTAATTCTAAAAAACAGATTAAATAATACTGAAAATATAAATTTTGTCAAATCTAAAATATCATATCGATCTTGTATGATTTAATCTAACTTGTGCGTTCCAAGTGATTTTAAGATGATTAGACAATGATTAACGATCGCTCAAATAAAACACGTTCCACACGTGATCTAATTCATATACTAGAACCAATTTAATTGTCTAGATCTAGATTGTAATACCTACCGTATGCGCATCAAGTCCGGACGGTCGTGGAGGGGCGACGCGACGTGTGTCTCCGGGATCTAGAGTTTGTCAATGAAGATGATGGTGGCCTGGCGTAGATGAAGGGGACGAAGGCATGACGTAGAAGAAAGAGACGGCGATACGATCCTCTGGCGGCACAACGACAGTGGCGCAATGATCTTCCACGAACGGCGACTCCTTCCTTCTCTTCCTCTTTTCTTTCCTCTTCTCTCCCTTTTTATCTCTTGGTGGCTGCCCTCTGTTGGCTTTTTTTTCTTGGCCGACGGTTGCTGGCGGCTAGGGTTTCCTGTCGGTGTTGGCTTACGGTAGAAAAGAGCAGGGCGACAGGGTTTTTCTTCTCTCTTCTCAAAATGCAGGGCTCTGGAAAAAAAATAGATCGGCATGCTCACGGTGGCCTTCTTTTTATAGGGGCGAGGTGCTGGAGTCCCGTAGGGATTGGATAGCGCGTGGCCTAGGTGCGGCCAGGGACGTGCGTGCCCCGATTGGACTCGGCTCCTCTGGCCGGGAGCCTGCCAGGATTGACTTTTAGTTTTTGTTTCTTTTTGTTTCAGTGGTGGTTTTATTTGTTTGTGTAGGCAGGATTTTACGAGTTTAGGCATGGTTGATTCCCTTTTTCTTTTCTTTTCTTTTTATATTATTTGTTTATTATTTATTTATTCTTCTTAATTAATTGTTATTTATTATTTCTTTTTTTGTTATTTATTATTTCTTTGTTTGTTTCTTTTTTATTTTCTAATTTATTTTATTATTCTTATTAACTATTGTATCTTTTCCAGATTAACCTTTTCTTTTCTTTTATTTCTTTTCTTCCATATTTGTTATGCCAATTTAATTACTTTTAATGTAATCATCTTAGTACATAAGTTTTAGTACCATAGGATGGATGCAAATGCAAGATAGATGCATATATTTTATATTTTCTTTATAAAAACAATTTCCTCTCATTATTAACTCTAATTTCCTATTTAATTTTTTTAGTTTATCGAAACTCAAAAATTAGGGTGTTACAGGCTGGGGGTTGCATATATTCAATGGCTTTGATCTTCGCCGGGTTTGCTTCAATCTCTCGGTGAGTCACCAAGAAACCAAGGAGTTTCCCAGAGCTAACCCCGAAGACACACTTGCCCGGGTTCAGCTTGGTGCACGTGATGCGCAGCTTGTCGAAGACGCCTTGTAAATTGTCAAGGAGTGACTCCTTGTTTTTGATCTTCACAACGATGTCATCGACGTACACCTCCACTAAGTCTCTAATTAGATCTCCAAATGTTTTGTACATAGCTCGCACAAAGGTTGAAGCGGCATTTTTTAGACCAAAGGGCATGACAGTATAACAATATAATCCATCTACTGTTATGAAGGCAGTATGCTCTTCATCTTCCTTAGACATTTGGATTTGATGATATCTAGAATATGCCTCTAAGAAACACAAAAGCTCACACTCGGAGGTGGACTCCACTATCTGATCTATTCTAGGTAGTGGAAATGGATCTTTTGAGCATGCCTTATTTAAAGTGGTGTAGTCGATACACACCCAAAGCATCCCGCCAGCCTTGGGTACAACGACTGGGTTTGCCAGCCATTTTGGATGAAAAACCTCCCGAATGAAACCAATTTCGAGCAACTTCTTGATCTCCTGTCGGATGAAGTTTTGCCGCTCAACTGATTGCTTCTGGGGCTTCTAGTGTACAGGCTGTGCGTTAGGATAAATCTTCATATTGTGCTCAATCACCTCCCTAGGGATCCCAGGCATTTGTGACGGTTGCCAGGCAAACACATCAACATTCGTTTGGAGGAAAGTGATGAGCACAAGTTCCTATTTGTTGTTAAGACCTCCTGATATACAGGTGGTCTGAGCAGAATCAGAACCAATTTGGATGACTTTGACGGGAACGTCGGTGTCGTCGCTTGGCTGCACACGTGGTGCATAGGTTGAGCCTCAATGACGAATGCTCTGAGGTTTTGGAGCTATCTCCTTATCGGATGCTTCCTCCTGCGATATAGCAAGCGCGTGGAGTTCTTCGAACGCAGTGATTCCTGCAGTGCGATCCCCGCGGATCCGGAGAACGCCCGAAGGTGTTGGCATCTTAAACACCAAGTAGCCATAGTGGGCGTCGGCCATGAACCTGTATAAAGCAGGCCTGCCCAGTATGGTGTTGAATGGTAAACTGATCCGCGCCATGTCGAAGACCAGCTTCTCAGTTCTGTAGTTCTTCCGAGTCCCAAAGGTCACCAGGATTGTGATGGAGCCGAGAGGGGTAATAGCCCCCGGACCTACCCCAGAAAAAGGTCGAGAGGGGCGAAGGTACGAAGGTCAGAGATGGAGCTTGATGAAGGCTTCAAAGCTTATGAGGTTCAGCCCTGCACCTCCGTCCACCAATACATGGTGGAGTTGAACATTGTTAATTGTCGGAGACACCATCAACGGGAGTTGGCCAGCTCCGATCATGTTATGAGGGCAGTCCAAAGCATCGAAAGTGATGGGAGTGTCCATCCACTTCCGATGAGGTTCCGCCCTGGCGGTGGGATCTGCAGCAGCCATGTTCCGCCACATTGTCTTGAGGATGCGACGAGAGGTGATGTCCCAAGAACCACCATAAATGGTGTTTAGGGTCTTCCGACGCTCGTTTCAGAGACGTCGGAGTCGTCATTGACAGTGTTGTAGACAGCCTTCAGAACCTTCTTGGGGTCCTGAAAGCCTAGCTCCTCTTCAGACGGAGCTTCATCGACTTTTTGTTTTCCTCCCCGTTGGCGGAAAGGAGCTTCTTCTCAGCGCCTGTTGTAGCGCTCGACAAGGTTCTAGACCTCTCGACATTCTTCCAGACTGTGTTTGTCCATCTTGTGGATCGGACACCACACTTTGGAGCCACCGCCATCTTCTGACGATGGTCGAGGTCGTTTCTCGGGGCGTGGCCCCCGGCCACCCGGAGCTGCAGCAGCCGCAACAGTAGGTGCGCACGCCGACGACTTCTTTTTGCTGTTGGACTTCTTTTTCTTTTTGCCAACTCCAGAAGTAGTGGCTTTAGTCTTGGAGGATTTCTTGTTAACCTCCGGAGGTGGTTTGGAGTGCATCTCACGACCTTCCGCAGCTTTAGCACATTTGTCTGCTAAGCTGAAGAGTTCCGTGACGCTGGTGACTTCTCTCGTCGCCAGCTTCTCCAGCATCTTTTTGTCTCAAACGCCCTGTTTGAATGCAACAATAACAAAAGCGCTCGAGATTGAGGGGATGGTATTGTGTACCTGAGAAAACCGTTGGATAAAGGATCGTAGCGATTCCCCCGTTGTTTGCTTCACAGCAAACAAGTCCAGTTCAGTGTCGGGCTAGGTGTAAGAATTCCCGAAGTTGGCAGTGAATTGTTGGCATAGTTCCACCCAATTGTTGATGGAGTCAGGTGCGAGGCTCATAAACCAGGACCTAGCAGTCCCTGTTAAAGCCACTGGGAAGTAGTTGGCCATCACGACCTCATTGCCCCCCCCCCCCCGCCGCAAGTATAGCAGTGGATTAGATTTGAAGAAACTCGGCGGGGTTGACAGTTCCGTCGAATTTCTCCAGCAAATGAGGTCAGAACTTTTGTGGCCATCTGACCATGCGTAAATGCATGGCCAGGGCACAACATCGTCCTCCTACTCCCTGAGGAGCAGGGTTGTCCTGAACTTCTCGTCTCTCACGAGCACGCTCGATATGGACGCGACCGTCTTGCTGCTGGTAGCGGCGATCAAGTTCCGACCGCAGGTCATGAGTCAGAATTTTGGTGATGGTGTGGGTGCATCGTGCCCCGGAAGGCAGCGAAGTCACATGCTGGGATGCAGCACACCGTCGGTGCTGTGACACGTGAGGACCAAGTCTTCCAAACAAGGTCCTACGTTGAGCTGTTGCCTGCCCCGAAGGGGGAGGACCTTGGTTGTTGATGGCATCGGCTGCGGCTGCAACCAGATGCTGCACATCAGTGCGCCACTGTTCCATCGCACCCTGAGGTGCTCCGGGCGCTGGTGGGCGCTCCAACAGAGTTCGCGCAGCAATTAGCGCGTTCTCAGGGTTGTTGTTTGCCGATGCTGTGACCGACACAAGTATCCCATCCTACTGTCCAGCATTGTTTGCTGGGACAGATGGTGGTGGTGGTGGCATGAAACCCGCTAGGACAATGGCGCCTGCTGCTTGTTGCATGTTGGAGGGATTGCCTCCAGCAAACTGTTCAGCGTGGTTGCTGTTGGAAGATACTGCGGCGGAGTTCACAATCTTGCGATCTCAGGGCCCTCCCCCTACTTGGCGTGCCAAATGTCGAAGTGTTTCAACGACACTTCCCCCGGTACTACTAAATGTAGTCCGCGGAGGTTCTTGTATCGGTTTGGATGCGCGAAGGTCTTAAACAAGATGATGGCATAGGAGATTTACGTGGTTCGAGCCGCCTGAGCGTAATATCCTACTCCACGGGGTGTGTGTTGTTGTATTGAGTAAGTCCGTAGCACTAGTATGCGTGTGAGCTTCGCTTCACCTAGCTTGTGTGCCTATCGTGCGGTGCAGTCCTTTTATAGTCCAAGGACTGGCCATTACAACATTTGCGTGGCCCGACATGTGGCCCTGGCGTATTTAATCACCTAATACATAGTCTTTGAGTATTAAGCGTGATTAATAGGGTGATAACGTGCCTTAATGGCTATGTTACCCCTATTAACAGTCCATTGATCGTGTGTCATTAATATAATATTAATGAAACATAATCAGGTCTTGTAACTGGTGCTTTAACTGTTCCTTGAATGTCCATGTTGTTGGAGATCCGCCACTGTCTCTATTGGTGTTGTAGGTCTGGAGGCTCCACACGTGGCAGCTCCGGAGCTTCCATTCATGGTGAGATGGGCCCGGAGCTGTTATACATGTGGCGACACCGGAGCTTTTATACATGTGGCGACACCGGAGCTTCCCTCTACAGGGGGTTAGGTCTGGGGTTATTATCCATGTGTCAACTCTGGAGCTTCCCTCTGTTGGAAGTTCAACTCCGGTCTTGTATTTGACGTGGTAGTCCTGAAGCTACCCCAGTGAGGAAGGTGGGTCCAGTGTCATGTGACATGTGGGGCCTGAGGGAACCTTCAACTCTGATAGGTGGAACTCTCTTGCACTTCTTGCGGTATCATGGAGTATCCAGTACGCAGGGTACTGACAAAGTACCTCGGACATGTCCGACCCACTTCGGACATGTCTGGAAACAACCAGAGAAGTTCCAGATATTTCCGAAATATAGTTCGGACATGTCTGAATTCCACTAGAGGAATTTCAGACTTATCCGACCAAGGTGTCGGACAAGTCTGACTCTAGACAGAAGGTTTTCGGACATATCTGATCCAAGGTATCGGACAAGTCCGACTCTGATAAAAGGGGTTTTCCTGAAACCTACCCAAGAGGTTGAGCTCCCATTTGACTTACTAAGTTTCAACGCGTCGTGTCCCTCTTAATAGTACAAATTTTCCTATGACTCAAGGAGAAATGGAAACCTATTTCTACTCCACTTTTCGTGCTTTTTCTCCTTTTTTGTGAATTTCACTCCGTACTACATTTTCTGCAAGAACTCAACCAAACTCATTAGCTCTTTAATTTTTTATCATTAATCAACCAAAACCCACAAGGGGCCTAGATGCACTTTCGATCTCCTCTTTTCGGTGATTGATGACAACCAATTAAAGCTTCCAACAATTTGATAAAAATTTGATTTTGAGTATTAAGAGTCTATGAGCTTTCGATTAAAACAGGAATAAATGAGCTCATATAATCTTAATACTCGTGGGGTGCCTACGTGCATTTTGTGTGAAGAGCATTGTGATGCATTGCAAGTGAATAAACATTGATGACTTGAAATAAACTAAGCATTCAAAACATGAGTGAAACATAAGCATCACAAGCATCAATCATTACTAGGTAAAGAGTTTACACACATAAACCATAAAATGAGTACAAGTATATGTCCATAACTAAAATACTTCTCCCCCTTTGGCATCAATGCACCTAAAAAGGAGAAAAGCTAAAAAGGGCCCTAGTATCTAATCATCATCACTCTCATCGGAACTTCCACTCTCTCGCTCCTCTTCATACTCACTTTCTTCATCATCATCATCAGCACCAGCTGCTGCGGGGGCACTAGAAGAACCACCAATTCCCGAGAAGAAAGCAAGATCAGATTCTGATAGCTAGAGAAACTCCAAAGGTACTTCATCTTCGCTCTCATCTGACACAGGGGCATGAGGAAGCTGGTGGTGCTCTCTAATGGCTGTCATGTCTCTCTTTTGCCTCTTCTTTCTCTTTTGAATTGAAATCTGAGTGGAGCGACACATAAAGAACATCGCCTTGAGAACCTTCAAGAGTCCCAAAGAGTAAGAAGGCTGTTGTGGCACAAGAGGAGGAGGAGGCTGAGCTAAGCGCCTCCTGGGTGAGCTAGACTGAGACGGTGCCAAAGGGGCTCGCACAGGAAGATGAAGCTTTGAGGGCTTCTGAGGTACTAGAGGCCTATGCACCACTTTCTTCATAAATTTCTTATTCAGAGACAGTCTCAATAAGCTTCATGATGTAGGGAGCATAACAACAAGACCTGGCAGGAGTCTCTGAAGCAATGTAGATCTTCTCATTAATGTAGTCAGATGCATTAAAATTCTGTTGGCTAGCAAGAAGCTTGATGACATTGCGGGTGTTGTGGTTGATCCGGTTGGCATCGCCGTCTTAAGGGGCTATCATCTTCCGGATGAGACGATTGAGCATAGCATGGAAAGGACGTAGCCCGTGGATGTGAGGAGGTTGAGCGGGGTATCCCTCTTAGTAGAAATCAAACATCTCCTTAGTGGTCACAAGAGGCTCCTCATGGATCTTCAATGGATTCCTCAAACAGTGTCCCATGCCCAATATGTTGGCAAAATCTTCGTAGCTCACGGAGTACTTCTCACCATTGGTCATCCAAGTGAAACCATGTTTATCTGTCCAATAGAATACGGTGGCGTAGAACTGAACAATCACTTCAACATTCCATGGTATTGCAGTCCCATGATGTCCTTTACACCATGAAATTCACAGACATCCTTGACTTCAGTAAATAGCACATCTTTCTTCTTTTGGACTGTCTCCCAATCAACCCACTGCATGTCAGTTACTAGATTTTGCTTAGTCGTAAGCACTAATCGATAGTAGTCCATGTGGTAATAGCTCCAAAACCGAGGGTCTCTCTCAACTTTAGGCATCTCGTAGCACATGACATCCATCTGAGTCGATGTCTCTGGAAGGTTGCTTCTATAATTGACCAAGTTTGCCAGACAACGAGGGTCGCCTTTTGGTGCGTGGACTACTAAGGGTTCAATCCGAGCATCCTCTGGAGCAGCTTAAGGACCGCCACTGGATCCTCCTGAGACAACAATGGCTCCCTGAGCAGAGCTGGTGCGATGGGCTGTTTGCTTGATCCTTTTTAGGTCTTGAGTGGGTGCTTCACTGCTTGTCGGTTGCTTTCCTCTCTTTGCACCTTGATTGTCATGAGCCATGGCTAGAGATAGACATAAGGACAGGTAAGAAACAAAGCAAGATAGATAGTGTCGGAGTTTGGTTCCGGCAATTCTCCCGGTACTACCGTTGGTAGCCCGCGAAGTTTGTAGTTCGGTATTAGGCGCGCAGAGATTCAAAAGACGATGGCAAATAGACACAAGGATTTACGTGGTTCGGGCCGCCTGAGCGTAATACCCTACTCCACGGGGTGTGTAGTTGTTGTATTGGGTATCAAAGATGTGTATGGGAGAGGTCTCAGAGTTTAAAAGAGTCGTCCCCTGTGTATCGTCGACCAGTCCTTTTATAGTACAAGGACTGGTCGTTACACCGTTAGCCTGGCCCGACATGTGGCCCTGGCAGTTACTGATGCTTAATAGACAATTAATGAGGTTAATTACCCTTAATAGCGTGGTAACGGGCCTTGGCAGTTCCGTTACTGGTATTAGGAGCCTTCCGATAGTGTGTCATTAATATGGTATTAATGACACTTAATCTGGTCTTGAAGTCTTTGATTGCCCCTTGAAGGTCCGAGCCGTTGGGGGTCCACCAGTCTGATTGTTGAGGTTGAAGGTCTGACGGTTGGACATGTGGCAGCATCGGAGCTTTCCGTATGGGACGGGTAGGTCTGGTGTAGATGTACACGTGTCAGTACCGGAGCTTCCCTCTGTCGGGGGTTAGGTCCGGGGGTGCCGCACAAGTGTTTAGCCCGGAGCTATCCCATGCGTGGGATGTAGGTCCGGTTGCTATATACACGTGGCAACACCAGGACTAACCATAAATGGGAGGCAGGTTTGGTCCCGTATGACACGTGGGGCCTTTGCAGGTCTTCAACTCAGACAGGTGAAGTTCCTTTGGTCTTTTTGTAGTCCCAAGGGGTATACGATACGCTGGGTACCGACAGATAGAATCATTAATTGATAGTTTGTATAGAAATTAGAAGGTTAATGTTGTACAGGATCGGACTTATCTGACCAGAAAGTGAAACATATCCGACATATTGAGTTGTACTTGTCCGAAACATATGTCGGACATGTCTGACCTGTACAGTTGTAACCCTAGCTTCTATGTAAACTATACAAATCAATTTTTCTACCAACAAGATTCTACTACAAGTTGTTAATCATGCTAGTGAACAAATTCATTAACAAGAAAACAACAACTTGCCGCAAGATTCGAAAGAAGTGAGATAAGAATGGAGTAGATACCTTGAGATGGAGAAAGAAGGGAGAAAGTCGAAAAAGTTGAATACCTTCAAGCCGTCGATGAATTGACCTCACACACTCATCGTAAGAGACTCAAAATCGAAGGGAATCTTGAGAGAAATGGGGGGGAACTCGATTTGGAATGGATGAAGTGAAGAGAGAGAGAGGGAGAAGAGTTGTCAACCTCTTTTGGAGGGCCTCGGACATCCCACCTCGGACATGTCCGACGCAGAGGTCAGACTTGTCTGACAGTGTCCTAAAACCCTAACTGACCGATGTCAGACTTGTCCGACTATTAGACATGTCTGCCTTAGTTATACATGTCTCACTTGAGAGTCAGACTTGTCCAACTCCCCCTGAATAGTTGCGGTGTGCAACTAGATTTTTGAGGAGGCGTCAGATAATTTGGACATTATGGAAAAGTTTCACAAAATATTTTTGCAAACATGGTCCGTAAGCAATCAACACCCAAACTATGACCATGATTCACAAAAATCCAATAATTTCAAATAGTTTTGTAGAAAATCGAGGGGGAAGTGTTTTTCGCAAGCATGCATGAATTTTGAAGCAAATACAAGTAACAATCAGATGTGCAGGAGTCAAGCCACATTTTGAGAGTCTAATATATTAAGCTCACTCCTATGTTCACAAAATCTTTTCTCATCTAAGGGCTTGGTGACGATATCGGTCAATTGTTTTTCAGTTCTCACATGGGATATCACTATGTCTCTTTTGATGGAGTGATCTATCAAGAAGTGGTGGCGTATATCAATGTGCTTGGTCCTTGAATGCTCAACTGGATTATGGGCTATTTTGTTGGCACTCTCATTATCACATAGGAGAGGGATATGACGCAAGTTTATGCCATAATCCGTAAGAGTTTGCCGCATCAAAAGAAGTTGCACACACCAACTCTCGACCGCGACATACTCCACTTCGGTTGTGGATAGAGCAATGGAATTTTGTTTCTTTGAGGACCAAGACACTAGGGACCTCCCTAAAAATTGGCAAGTTCCAGAGGTACTCTTCCTATCGACTTTGCACCCCGCATAATCCGCATTGGAGTATCCAATGAGATTAAACTTAGAGCCCTTGGGGTACCAAAGTCCTAGGCTTGGTGTGTGAACTAAGTATCTAAGAATTCTCTTTACGGCAGTCAAATGACACACCTTGGGAGCAGCTTGGAATCGAACACACATACAAACACTTAACATTATATCGGGACAAGATGCACATAAGTAAAGCAATGAACCTATCATGGAGCGATTTACCTTTCGGTCCACACTTGGACCATCTTCATTAAGGTCAAGATGCCCATTGGTTCCCATTGGAGTCTTTATGGGCTTGGCTTTGTCCATGTCAAATTTCTTGAGAATATCTTGTGTGTATTTTGTTTGACTAATGAACGTGTCTTCCTTGAGTTGTTTCACTTGAAATCCTAGGAAGAACTTCAACTCCCCCATCATCAACATCTCAAACCTTTCGGTCATAATCTTAGAGAACTCGATCACAAAAAGTTTTGTTAGTAGAACCAAATATAATGTCATTGACATATATTTGGCAAACAAACAAATCATCATTGAAATGCTTAGTGAATAGAGTGTAGTCGGCCTTCTCAATTTTGAAGCCATTTTGAGTTAGGAAATTTCTAAGGCACTCATACCAAGCCCTAGGGGCTTGTTTGAGGCCATAGAGAGCCTTAAGCAATTTGTAAACATGGTTTGGGAAGTCTTGATCTTCAAAGCGTGGAGGTTGCTCCACATACACCTCTTCTTTGATTGCACCATTGAGAAATGCACTCTTGACATCCATTTGGTATAACTTAAAATCATGGTGAGTAGCAAAGGCAAGTAATATGCGAATTGATTCAAACCTAGCTACAGGAGCGAAGGTTTCATCGAAATCAAAACCTTGAACTTGTGAGTACCCCTTGGCCACAAGTCGTGCTTAGTTCCTTGTCACCACTCTGTGATCATCTTGTTTGTTGTGGAACACCCACTTGGTGCCAACAATGTTTGCATTTGGTCCCTTCACGAGCTCCCAAACTTGATTTCTTTCAAAGTTATTGAGCTCCTCTTGCATGGCACCACCCAATCCTGATCTCGTAGTGCTTATTCAACCTTGTGAGGTTCCGAGGAAGAAACAAAAGAGTAATGTTCACCAAAATTTGCACCACGAGATCGAGTAGTTACCCCCTTGGAGATATCTCCAAGGATGTTGTTGATGGGATGGTCCTGTTGAACGCTTTGATGTACCCTTGGGTGTGGTGCTTGAGGTCTTGTATATTCATTTTCATATTCCTCATTTTCTTCGTCTCCCCGTTGATTGATGCCTCCATTTTCATCTTGTTGAGGTGCATGTTGAGGGTCTTGAACTTGATCGTTTCCAAGTGTCATCCTTCCTATCACCACTTGTGGAGCTTCTTCTTGATCTAGCACATGACAATCAACTTGCTCCACTTGGAAGCCATTAGTCTCATCAAAACTACATCACGTGCAACTTCAACAATCCTGAAAGATTTGTTCAAAACACAATAGGCGTAAGTGTTTGAGTCATAACCAAGCAAGAAACACGAAAATATAGCATCTTCGGACTTTGAAGCGAACTTTGAAGTCATCGGCTTCTTGTTGAGAATATAGCATTTGCTCCCAAAAACACAAAAATAGGAAATGTTGGGTTTGTTACCGGTTAGGAGCTCATAGGACATATTCTTTAATATGCGATGAAGGTACAACCGGTTTATCGCATGACAAGCAGTGTTGACCGCTTCCACCAAAAAATGGTCCGACATCTTGTATTCATCAAGTATGGTTCTTGACATCTCATTGAGAGTCCTATTCTTCCTCTCAGCCACCCCATTTTGTTGAGGGGAGTAGGGGGCCGCGAACTCATGCTTGATGCCTTTGTCATCCAAAAACTCTTCAACTTGAGTGTTCTTGAATTCGATGCCATTTTCACTCCTTATGGTTTTGATCCTCTAGGAGAACTCATGTTGAGCTCTCCTCAAGTATTTCTTGAGGACACCTTGAGTCTTGCTCTTGTCATGCAAAAGAACACTCAAGTGAAACGTGAAAAATCGTCGACAATGACAAGACCATATTTGTTACCGCCAATGCTTATGTAGGAAATTGGGCCGAATAGGTCCATGTGTAAAAGCTCTAATTGTCTTATTGTCTTCATGATGTTTTTGGATGGATGTTGAGCTCCAACTTGCTTTCCGGCATGGCAAGCGCTGCATGGCCTATCCTTTTCAAACAAAACATTCTTCAAACCACGGATGTGCTCGACCTTATGAAGTTTTTGCAAGTTTCTCATCCCAACATCGGCTAGTATTATATGCCAAAGCCATCCCATGTTGGTCTCTTCCATTAAGCATGTGTCAAGTTTGGCTTTATCCGCGGAAAATCCACAAGATAAAGCTTTCTCTTGAGCACACTCTTAAGGGCAATTGAGTCATTGCTTCTTCTTGTAACGATCACACCCTCGTTAGTGAATAGACAATTATAACCTTTGTAACATAATTGTGATATGGACAAGAGATTATAATCGAGTGAATCAACATGCAAAATATTTGAAAGTGTATGATTAGGGGATATAGCAATTTTACTGGTGCCAAGGATTTTCCCTTGGCTATTGTCCCCAAGGTAGATTCCTTCACTTGGATCTTCGTTTTCCTCATACTCCACAAACATCTTCCTCTCTCTGATCATATGGTTTGTGCATCCACGATCAAGAACTGACTTGGTTCCACCAGAGGAGTATGCCTACAAAATAGAGTTAAGCCTTGGCTTTAGGTACCCAAGCGGTGATGGGTCCTTTGATGCTAGTCAAGAGGCACTTGGGCACCCACACGCAAGGTTTTGGACTCTTGCGGTGTGGCCCAACATACCTATCATAATGCTTCCCAAAATTGTTCCTTAACAAGACATACGAAGCATCAAAATCATAGAACAATGGATGAGGTTCAGTTTTAGGCATATCATGTGAAGTAGCAATGTTCTTTCCCTTGTTGTTGTGGTTAGAACCTTCCTTGACAAAAACAATCAAGCCTTTGCCATTCTTCAGAGTCTTATCATTTTGCTTCCTCTCCCTAGAATAGCCAAGACCATCTTTGACAAGAGGATGCCATGTGTTGGTGTATGCACTACGTGCATTTGCCATCTTATCCTTGTCAAAGATGCCACCTTTCGGTGCTTGCTTGTTTTGTGCCATATTAAGATCATCTTTTAGTTTTAAAATCATGTTGGAGCACTTGCAAGCTTGAGGTGTTTCTGATTTGATATTTGTGGAAGGTGAGCTTTTAGAGGAAGAATGTGCATTGACCTTTAGAGACTCCACTTGTGTTTCAAGGATCTTGTTAACTTTTGTCAAGCTAACAAGTTCATACTTTAACACAATTGTAGTGTTCTCAAGGTTTGAGCAAGTTTCCTTTCTCAAAGTGAGTTCACGCTCAAGTACATTGCTTCTTTCTCTTAAAAGAACCAATATCTCCTCAAACTCTTGACATCTCTCCTTTTGTTGGATGAGCATGTCCTCTTGACGGTTGATGAGCTCTTCCTTCTCAAATATCTCATCCGTTAAAAACTTCAACCTTTTCAAAGTACTCTTACTCATATCTTTAAGCATATGTTCACTTTCACTACTTTTATCAAAATCATCACGTGAAACAATTGAAGAAGATGATTTAGATTTAACATTCTTTCTTCCCTCCTTGGCCATGAGTCAAGTTGGCCTTGAGTTCTCCAAGTTGGGGAATAGCTTGTTCTCCATGGTTGACTTCTTCATAGCAATAGTTGCTATCTTCTCTTCTTCATCAGGGGAGGAGTCTTCATTTGAGTCCCACTCCTTCCCAAGGTGGAAATTTCCCGATGTCTTGTTCTTCTTGAAGTATTTCTTTTCTTGAGACTTGCCATCCTTCTTCTTCTTGTTCTCTTCATGTGGGCAATCCACAATGAAGTGGTTTTATTCCCCACAATTGTAGCAAGTCCTCTTTGATCTTGTCTTGGGCTTGTCTTTGCTCTTGCTTCACAATGGTAGCTCCCCCTCCTCCTTCTCAACATCATCTTGAAATTGTTGATGAAGAGTGCCTCTTCCTCATCGGTGTTGGGGATCTATTCATCACTCTCTTCTTCTCTTGGCATCTTGAGGACGTTGCTTTGATTGCAACATCTCTCTTCTTGGAGGAGGAGAGTTTTTGAAGGTCATTGTAGAACATAGCCTCTTGCTCCAACATCTCATGGTTGATGATTCTCCCTAGCACTTCTTCGGAAGTCATCTTGTGGAATTCCGGACTTTCATGAATTAGTGAGCAAAGAGTAACATTTCGAGGTATGAATGTCCGAATCATCCTCTTCACCACTTCGCGGTCCGTCCATCGGGTGCTTCCATAAGATTGACTCTTGTTGATGAGGGTCTTGAGGTGGTTGTACATGTCTTGGGGAGACTCACCATCCATGATAGTGAACCTCCCAAGTTCTCCTTCAATCATTTCGATCTTTGCCTCACGAATGACACGGTTGCCCTCATGTGTCGTCTTGAGCGTGTCCCATATTTCTTTGGACACCTCCAACCTTCAATCCGGTTGAACTCCTCTCGAGTCAAGGAGGAGGTGATCACTCCGACCTCTTGAGCATTGCGGTGGAGTAGGACGGCTTGCTCCGGTGTCACGTCCTCCCCATTCTTGGGAAGATGAACACCTGTCAAAACAATTTGCCACAAGCTAGGGTTTAAGGAGATGAGATGCATCTTCATTTTATGCTTCCACATAGAGTAATCATTTCCATCAAATTGGGGAGGTTTCCCAATAGGGATAGACAAATAGTGATTGCTAGAAGTTAATCACTCATAGTTGTAAGGATATCGGAAGCAGTCGTGTGAACTACTCCCATTGTCGTTGTTGATTGGACCGATCTCCTTGGTCTCCTTATTGGAAATACCTAGTTTCTCGTGAATTCATGCCTTGAGTAGACGCACTTCCTCGTCATCATTGGGATCGTCTTGAAGCACATCGACGTTCTTCATCTTGTCGTCGTCGACGATCACTGGGACCTCGTTGTCACCCCTTCCAACCATCTCCTCTCTGAGTTGTTAGACTCTTGGTGGAGAAACCTACTTCGATACCAATTGAAAGTAGCCTAGAGGGGGTTGAATAGGTGATAATTGAAAAACTAGACTTAATTAAAATATGTCCTGTTAATACAATTCAGACTTGTCTGACTAGGAATCAGACTTGTCTGACTGAAGTCGGAAAAGTCTGATTCAGATCGGATAAGTCCGACTAAATTCACAGGGTAGTGACAAAAATGAAGTTTTTACGTAATCTAGTGAGTGGAAATGCGTCCCATCAGTTCTAGTGGTTGATGGAAACAAGATTAAGTGCTAGAAACAAAGTAAACCTAGATGATCACTAGAGAGTAACAACTTTGCGAAAATGTAAATGGAGACAATGGACAAGCAAATTTTTTCCCGAGGTTCGGTTCCATGAAGGAACCTACTTCCCGTTGAGAAGCCCACGAAGAGTCGGGCCTAACAGCCCTATCCTCGCCAAGACGCCTCAAAGGTCAAGTCTTGGATCCTCCACTATCACAAAGATTGCAAGCTTCCCTGGATCAAGAAATCACACCAGAAATCTTTGGGGCGACGCCTAACCATCTAGAGGAGAACCCCAAGAGTAACAAACACGCGATCTCGAAGAAACTCAGCGAATCATACGTTGCTCAACCCCGTATAGACTTCTCTTGCCAATTCTCACAATCTCTCCTTCACTCTTCCCAAAAATCATTGGATGTGGGCTCAAGAGGGTGAAGGACAAGAGGGGAGGGTTTCTTGAGGGCTTGAGGTGGCTCTGGGAGATTCTTTAGGGTTAGGCATTGATTGGGACGAAATCCCCATCATTTTATACTCAAAAAGTGTTTTTAGCCATTAGTTGACAGCCCACTTCGGACAAGTCTGACCCAAGTTCGGACAAGTCCGATAGACTCGCAATGGAATCTGCACGGTAATCACTTGAATTTGAATTTGCGTGCAAAAGCCGGGTCAGACAAGTCCGACCCACAAGGAGAGGTTTTTCAACTCAGACTTATCCGAGGCACTGAGCCAAAGAAGTCCACCTCAGACATGTCCGACCCACTTTGGACATGTGTGAAATCGAACAGAGACTTCTCGGACTTGTCTGAACCACATCTCAGACAACTCTAAGTTTCAAACATTTAGAAGATTTTTCTAAGTCAAGTACCTCGGACATGTCCGACCCACTTCTGACATGGCTGAAAACAACCAAAGAAGTTCGGACATTTCCGAAATACAGTTCGAACATGTCTGAATTCCGCCAGAGGAATTTTGGACTTATCCGACCAAGGTGTCGGACAAGTCTGACTCTAAACGGAAGGTTTTCGGACATGTTTGATCCAAGGTATCAGACAAGTCCGACTCTGATAAAAGGGGTTTTCCTGAAATCTACCCAAGAGGTTGAGCTGCCATTTGACCCACTAAGTTTCAATGCGTCGTGTCCCTCTTAATAGTAAAGATTTTCCTATGACTCAAGGAGACATAGAAAACCTATTTCTACTCCACTTTTCGCGCCTTTTCTCATTTTTCGTGAATTTTGCTCAGCACTACATTTTCTGCAAGAACTAAATTAAACTCATTAACTCTTTAATTTTTTGTCATTAATTAACCAGAACCCACAAGGGATCTAGATGCACTTTCATAGTCTATTTGAACAGGAAGTGGAAATAAAAAATCGGGCTCAGGAGCGGGTAGCACAGCTGTTAAAAGAGGAGATTAAGTGGTACAAAAGAGAAAAAAGTAAATATCTGTTAGGAGACTCAAACACGAAGTATTTTCATCTATTAGCTAATGGCATATATAGGAAAAGCCGCATTTTTCAGTTGCAGGATGGAAAAAATGAGATAAGTGGAGATGTAGAGTTAATGAAATATATAACTAAATATTATAAAGAATTGTTTGGCCCGCCAAAAAATAATTATTTCAGCTAGATGCGTCGAGATCAAATGATATAAAGCAAGTGTCGGAGGAAGAGAATGAAATTTTAACAGACACATTTACGGGGGAGGAGATTAAAAATGCTATTTTTCAGATGGAGCCGAATAAAACACCGGGTCCCAATGGTTTCCGGCAGAATTTTGCTAGGAGCTTTGGGAAGTAATTAAACATGATTTGTTAAATATGTTTAATGACTTCCATGGGGGACCACTGCCTTTGTACAGACTTAACTTTAGATATTGGTATCTAAGTGTGTTGAAGCAAATGTCATTCAAAGTTTAGGCATGTTTGCTTATTAAATGTCAGTTTTAAAATATTTATGAAAGTTGCCACAAATAGGGTGTTGAATATAGCTCATACGGTTATTAGTCCTACCCAAACCGTATTCTTGTCAGGCCGAAATATAATAGAGGGTGTAGTAATCTTGCATGAGACTATATACAAGCTAAATGGGTGATACTTAAACTGGACTTTGAAAAGGCTTACGATAATGTGAAATGGTCATTTGTTAAACAAGTTCTCAGGATGAAGGGATTTTGGAGAAGTGGATTAAATGGATAGAGGCTTTTATGACTGGAGGACATGTTGTAATCAAAGTTAATGATCAGATTGTTAGTTGCTAATGTCCCTAGAGGTTGGATCTACCTGGATTAACTAAAACAAATCTTGTGAAGAACAGCAAAGCTTATTTCTAATAACAATGAGTGGAGCATAGATAGTAAAATATGGAGATCCACGTACCTAAGTTGTGTGTACATTTTAGAGAGGTCCGACGTCGAGGATGGTCGGGACCAGAGACGGGGGCGGCGCTGCTCGTCGATGTAGGCGGCGCCGGCAGCGGTGGTTCTGCAGATCGACGGGCCTGGCCCTTCCCCTCACTTTTGTGTCCTTAATGATGGATCGGAAAGTCATTAGTGGGTTAACCCTTGTCAACCAACACTTAGTCCCTTTTATAGGTGACACAACGTGAGAGGAGGCCAAACCGTGGTGACGGTTATGCACCCCCGATCAGGGTGCCTACGGGGAGTGGTGGACCTGGTCAGAGTCCACCTTGGAGATCATATTTTCTAACATTCTCCCCCTTGATCTCCATAGTTTAAGACTTAACTTAATACTTAATCTCAGAACTTATACTTACTTAATTCTAACTTAGTGTTAGTTTCTTTATGTTTGACATATAGGGCACGTCGCATCAAGAATAGCCAGTTACGTGCTATCTAACTCGAACGACCACGATACATCTCTCATTTAGAAGTAATCTTACCCTTAGTGGCCCCTTAGTATCCAGTTGATCATAGGCTCCTCCTTAAACCCATGTCGACTTTGTGTTCACTCAACACTTGGGTGGAAGACCTTTTGTAAACGGTACCGCAAGCAATCGCTTGTAACTGATTTGCTTAAAACAATAGTATGATCCTGGATTTTATCATTTGCAATCTAATATCAATGTGTTTGGATACACACTTGACTTGTTGCAACTGAAATTAACATCTTAAGTGGTTTGATGCTTTTGACCACTCTTAATCCGGGTAAAATAATTATGTTGTCTGCTCAACGACCTCATGCTTAAAAAAAATTCGGTATACATCACTCATGATGTAGTGACCGCTCGATTGAAGTTTTCCCACAATAAAACTCCAAAATACGAGTGTTAGCAATTGATTGTGGATTTTGCTACACATCTCGTAAAACTGAATCTTACTAAAGCTTTATCTAAATGACATTAATTCTTACTCATCTTATCATGAGGCCTGATTCACTTATAGAACTTCAAAACTTTCATTATTTCTAAACCAGTGATCTATAGCTGGATTGAATTTACTTATGCCAAAAATATCCCGATTGCTTAAACTTTGTCAGGGTGTAACATTAATTGAGCAAACTTAAAAACTTCCGACAGCAGAAGTACATGGAACCAATTCTATTCGATCGATCTCTGATTTGTTCCTCTATACTTATCACCCTTGACCTTAAGAGCAGACATAAACTTAATTTATGCATACTACTCATTCTTATTACTATAGTAGATATGCATTATCTGATAGTCTAAATACCCCCTTATTATATCTTGGTGAAACTTACACACTAACAAATAAGAAAACTTACACACCAAAATCTTAACTTAACAACGATGAGGATAATATACTTACTCCTAAGTTGATCAACATTATTTGTTACTGCAGTACATCATCCTCTAATAGATACTTTATTGTCTTAAACTTAAGATAAACACTAATTGTCCTTCTCAATATCTCATAATACCCAAAATCTATGTGAATTTATTGAACGTGAGATATTCTTAACTTAGATACTCTTATTTCAATTCATGATAGATTTACTTTAAGATATCTCACTTCACTACTTACATGACAGAACTTATGGTTCAAATTATCTAAAGCATTCTCAAACAAACTCATTGAAATGTCTCGCTTATGAACATCTTACGATGACACTTACATCAAAAGTATTCATTATTCCTTTTAGAGTCACGTTAGCTTTTATAGACTCGTTACAGTCTACTAATTTGACTCCATTAGAAGACTAAAATTTTTAAGTCATTCAAATGAGTGACAATCACTCACAACTTATTCATATGAAGTGTGGTTATCATCATTTGAATTTCTTAACACATTTGTTGGCCTACTTGTGATCTTGAAATGAGGCTGCTTTCACTCTTCATCATTATTGGCCACTAATGATGAAAAAACAATAGCAGGTATTGTGAGAACAATGTCTAGCATTGTTAACACAATATTGGTAGGACATCATAAAGAATGAATATTGAAAATAAAAGTGCTTACACAAACCACTTATTTTCAAGATCAGTATCTTTAGATGTCAAACTCCCCCTGATTTAGTCATCGTTTAAGAAGACTATAATACCTCATTTCAAAATGAGGATCTTAAATCTTATCAAAAGGCCAACAAAATGACAAATTATTTTCTTAATAATAATCTTATATTATTAGTATCATACTTATAATTATTTGGGTAATCTTAATTATATTGTCGGTACCCTGGGAACCATACACCCCTTGAGATCACAAGGATCTCAAGGGAAAGTCATCTACTTGATTTGAAGACCTTCGGAGGCCCACATGTCATACATAACCGGACCCGCTTCTCCAACATGGTTAATCCCAGGGTCGCCACGTGTACTGTCAAACCGGAGCTACCACCCACAAGGGGGAAGCTCCGGGCTATGTACCGAAATGGCACCCCCGGACCTAACCCCAGACTGAGGGAAGCTCCGGAACTGACACGTGTCAGGTAGCTCCGGAGCTACCTGTTTCCCACAGTGTGCTCCGGAGCTGCCACGTGTCCAACCGTCGAATCTTCAGCCTCTAACCTCCGGAAGACTCCACAACGGCTCTGGATCTTCAAAGAGGAATCAAGGGCTTCAAGACCCGATCAAGTGTCATTAATAATATATTAATGACACACGATCGGACGACCTTAATTACCAATAACAGTGTTGTCAAAGCCCATTACCCGGTCATTAAGGGCAATTAAACGTGTTGAATGAGTATCAATATTAGTAACCGCCGGGGCCACATGTCGGGCCAGGATAACTTGTAATGGCCTGCCCTTGTACTATAAAAGGACAGGCCGACGACATACTCTACACGTTCGATAGACACTTGATACAAGCTCATACAGCTAATACAACACCAACACACTCGTGGAGTAGGGTATTACGCTCAGGCGGCCCGAACCACGTAAATCTCCGTGTCTCCTATGTCATTTACAATTCACCTTCTTGAATCTCCGCGCGCCCACACCGAACATCAAACTCCTCTAACACTTTAGTAGTGTCGGGAGATCTGCCGGATCCAAACCACCGACAGTTGGCGCGCCAGGTAGGGGCGTCTGAGATTTCGAGAATGGTGAACTCAGCTGCTGGATCATCCAACAGTCATCCTGCTGTTCAAGCTGTTGGGGGCAATCCCTCCAATATGCAGCCACCAGCAGTGGCCTCAGCGCCAGCAGGAGTCACACTGCCACCACCGCCACCTCCACCAGCAAATCAAGATGGACAACGTGATGGTGCACCGATGTCAATCACTGCGTCGGCAAATCATGACAACCCAGAACACGCGCTCCATACAGCACGTGCTCTTCTCCAACGCCCACCACCTCCGGATGCATCCCGGGATGCACTGGAGCAGTGGAGGGCCGATGTGGAACATTTGGTTGCAGCAGCAGTCGACCGCATCAGCAACCAGGGTCCTCCTCCTTCAGGACGGGCCCCGTCGCAGCGATGGACCTTATCTGGCAGACTTGGTCCGCACGTTTCCAACAATATGAGACGTGTTGCATCACAGCAGGTGACGTCGTTGCCCTCCGGGGCACGACGCACCCACACGGTATCAAGGCTTTCAACTCATGACCTCCGGGCGGAGCTTGATCGCCGATATCGCCAACAAGACGGCCGAGTCCATATTGAGCATGCTCGTCAAGGATGAGAAGCTCAAGACGTTCCTGCTCCTGAAGGAGTAGGAGGAGGCTGTTCAGCCCTGGTCATGCATTTGCGTATGGTCAGGTGGCCACAGAAGTTCCGGCCTCACCTGCCGGAGAAGTTCGACGGGACCGTCAATCCTGTTGAATTTCTTCAGATTTACTCCACTGCTATCTTGGCAGCTAGAGGAAATGAGGCCTTAATGGCCAATTATTTCCCAGTGGCTTTAACTGGGACCGCCAGGTCCTGGTTTATGAGCCTTCCACCCAACTCCATCAACAGTTGGGAGGAGCTGTGCCGGCAGTTCACTGCCAATTTCGGGAGTTCATACACCCGACCAGGCACTGAACTGGACCTTTTTGCAGTCGTGCAAAAAGGGGGAGAATCCCTGTGATCATTCATCCAGAGGTTCTCTCAGGTACGAAACACTATCCCTTCTATCTCTAGCGCCTCTGTCATTGTGGCATTCAGACAGGGTGTACGGGATAAGAAGATGTTGGAGAAACTGGCGATCAAGGAGATCACCAGTGTCGCGGAACTCTTCAGTTTGGCTGACAAATGTGCCAGCTGCGGAGGGCCGTGAAATGCACTCCAAACCAACTCCAGAGGATCACAAGAAATCCTCCAAAGGAGAAGCCGCTACCTCCGAGAGTGGCAAAAAGAAGAATAAGACCAACGGCAAGAAGAAGCCATCGGTCGGTACATCCAATGTTGCAGCTGCTGCAGCTCCTGTGGCCGGGGGCCACGCCCCGAGAAGCGACCTCAACCGTCTTCTGAAGACGGTGGCAAACCCAAGGTGTGGTGTCCAATTCACAAAGCGGGCAGCCACAGTTTGGAAGACTGTCGGGAGGTCCAAAACCTTCCCGAGCGCTACAACAAGCGCCGGGAAGAAGCTCCTTTCGGACAAAGGGAAGGAAAACAAAAAGTCGACGAAGCTCCGGGTGAAGAGGAGTTGAACCTCCGTCGACGACGATTCCGACGTCTCTAAAAACGAGCGTCGGAAGACCATGAACACCATCTTTGGTGGATCATGGGACATCACCTCCCGCCGCATCATCAAGACTATGCGTCGAGACATGGCTGTTGTAGCTCCTACAGCCAGACTGGAGCCTCATCGGAAGTGGATGGACACATCCATCACTTTTGATGCTTCGGACTGCCCTCGAAGCATGGTTGGAGCAGTTCAGCTACCTTTGATGGTATCTCTTACCATCAATAACATCCAGCTCCACCATGTCATGGTAGACGGAGGTTCGGGGCTTAACCTCATAAGCTTCGAAGCTTTTACCAAGCTTCAGCTCCGACCTTTGGATCTCCACCCCTCCCGACCTTTCTCCGGAGTAGGTCCGGGAGCCATTACCCCACTCGGAGCTATTACTCTCCCCATTACCTTTGGGACACGGGAGAAGTATCGCACTGAGAAGTTGGTCTTTGACATTGCTCAGATCAACTTACCCTTCAATGCCATCTTGGGTAGGCCTGCCTTGTACAAATTCATGGCAGCTGCTCATTATGGCTACCTGGTGTTAAAGATGCCAACACCAGTAGGCGTTCTCCGGATCTGCGGAGATCGTACTGCCGGAGTAACTGCTTTGGAAGAACTCCATGCACTTACCACGGCGCAAGAGGAGGACTCCAGGCAGGAGCAAGCTCCAAAACCCCTGAGCATTCATCAACGAGGCTCAACATCTGCACCTCGTGTGCAGCCAAGCGGCGACACTGACATCCCCGTCAAAGTCGTCCAAATTGGTTCTGATGCCGCTCAGACCACCCGTATATCGGGAGGATTGAACGACAAATAGGAACTCGCGCTCATCGCTTTCCTCCGGGCTAATGTCGACGTGTTTGCCTGACAACCGTCATAAATGCCTGGGATCCCCAGGGAAGTGATTGAGCACAATCTGAAGATCTACCCTGACACCCGACCTGTGCATCAGAAGCCTCGGAAGCAATCCGTAGAGCGACAGAACTTTATTCGACAAGAAGTGAAGAAGTTGCTCGAAGCTGGATTCATCCGAGAAGTCTTCCATCCAAAATGGCTGGCAAACCCAGTCATTGTGCCCAAGGCCGGCGGGAAGCTTCAGATGTGTATCGACTACACAACACTAAATAAGGCGTGTCCAAAAGATCCATTCCCACTACCTAGAATAGATCAGATAGTGGATTCCACCTCCGGGTGTGAATTACTGTGCTTCCTAGACGCATATTCTGGGTATCATCAAATCAGAATGTCTAGAGAAGATGAAGAGCATACCTCTTTCATCACAGTAGATGGATTGTACTGTTATACAGCCATGCCGTTTGGTCTCAAGAATGCAGCTTCAACCTTTGTACGAGCTATGTACAAAACCTTTGAAGAACTCATTAGAGACATAGTGGAAGTGTACGTCGATGACATCTTGGTCAAGTTCAAGAACAAGGAGTCACTCCTCGACACCTTGCAGGCTGTCTTCGATAAGTTGCGGGTCACCCGCACAAAGCTAAACCCAGACAAGTGTGTCTTCGGGGTTAGCTCCGGAAAACTTCTTGGTTTCCTGGTAAGTCACCGGGGCATAGAAGCTAATCCGGCGAAGATCAAGGCCATTGAATACATGCGGCCACCAGCCCGCATTAAAGATGTCCAAAAACTAACTGGATGTCTAGCAGCCTCAGCCGGTTTATTTCAAGACTGGCGGAACGAGCACTCCCCTTCTTCAAGCTATTGAGGAAGTCCGGACCATTCCAATGGTCTGAAGAAGCAGAAAAGGCGTTCCAGGAGCTAAAACAGTTCCTCACCACCCTACCAACTCTGGTAGCTCCGAACCCTGGTGAGCCTTTGTTGCTTTACATTTCAGCCCCTGACGAAGTCGTCAGTATGGTCCTGGTTGCGGAGAGACCAGAACTACCCCATACTCAGGAATGCAGACCCCTTCGGGAGGGTCTGAAGGTTTCTGAAAGCGAGTCTGGGTCCCAGCTCCCAGACTTGAATCCACAAGAAGTTACTTCAGAAGACCCAGACCCCTCCGGGAGGGTCCAGGTTGCTTCTGAAGAAGCTCCGGGTTCCTCCAGCCAGGACCTGGAGGTCCCTGAAGAAAATCCGGATCCCTTCGGGAGGATCCGGGTCAGTGGAGAGGAAGCTCCGGGCCCCTCCGGGAGGGTCCGGACCATTCAGCGCCCGGTGTACTTCATCAGTGAAGTACTACATGATGCCAAGACTCGATACCTAGAGGTGCATAAGCTGCTCTATGCAGTTCTTATTGCCTCCAGGAAGCTTCGCCATTATTTCTAGGCTCACAAGATCTCAGTGGTGACTTCTTACCCACTTCGAGCAATCTTGCATAATCCCAATTCAACTGGGAATATTGCAAAATGGGCAGCGGAATTGGCCGAATTCGATCTCGAATTCATTTCAAGGCAAGCAATCAAGAGTCAAGCATCGGCAGACTTCGTGGCAGAATGGACTCCCTCTCCATCAAACCCTGGGGGCCCTAGTGAGCAGAAGCCGGAACACGAAGCTCCGTTCTTCACCGAGCCTCATTGGACCCTCTACTTCGACGGCTCCATGCAAAAGCAGGGGGCCAGAGTTGGAATCCTTCTGCTTGCACCAACCGGGGAGAAGGTAAAATACATGGTACACCTTGACTTCAAGGCGACCAACAACATGGTGGAGTACGAAGCACTCATCTACGGACTAAAAGTGGCACTGTCATACGGTGTCAAGCAATTGCTGGTCAAGGGAGATTCACAACTCATCATTAAGCAAGTGAAGGGTGAATGCTCCTGCAATAATCTCCAACTAGCTTCTTACCTCCTTGAAGTCCAAAGGCTTCAGAAGGACTTCGAAGTCCTAGATCTCCACCATGTCCAGCGTGCCCACAACGCTGAAGCCGACAAACTCTCGACGAAAGCGTCAACTGGAGCTCCGGTTCCTGATGGAACTTTTGTCCGGAGGTTGTCAAAACCCACAGCTTAGCCTGCCGAACTGAGCGAAGGGGGCGAGATCAGCATCCCGAAGCTGACGGTCCCGATGGCCCTATTACCATGGCAGCCATCAAGGGTCGTAGGTGCTGTCGGAAGCTCCGAGCAACCCAGCACGCAAGACTAAAATGCTCAGGTTAGTTCCGATGCATGGATCTCGGAGATCCGAAATTACTTGAAAGACAACATCCTTCCTGATGATGATGTATCCGCTGACCGAGTAGTCAGATTGGCTAAAAGATACACGTTGGTAGAAGGGGATCTCTACCAGAGCGGTGACAACGGCATCCTAATGCGGTGCATCACAAGGTAAGAAGGCCGCGAGCTCCTCGCAGAAATCCATGGAGGCGAGTGTGGGAACCACGCGTCTTCCCGCACGCTAGTTGGTAAAGCCTTTCGGCATGGCTTCTACTGGCCTACAGGACTCCAGGATGCAACTGAGCTGGTGAAGAAATGCGAAGCATGTCAATTTCATGCAAAGCAAATTCACACACCGGCTCAGCCCCTACAAATGATACCTCCTATATGGCCTTTCGCTGTGTGAGGGATGGACATCTTGGTACCTTTCCCAAGAGCCGTCGGAGGTTACACGTTCCTGTACGTCGCCATTGACAAGTTCACCAAGTGGCCGGAAGCAACTCCAGTTGTGACAATCAACAAGCAATCTGCTATCAACTTTTTGCAGTCCATTGTATGCAGATTTGGAGTCCCAAACAAAATCATCACTGATAATGGGACCCAATTCACAAGCTCTGCATTTCAAGGATATTGCGAAGACCTCGACATTCATGTTTGCTACGCCTCAGTAGCTCACCCAGCAAGCAATGGCCAAGCCGAGAGAGCAAATGTTGAAATCCTTAAAGGACTCAAAACGCGCACCTATGAGCGCTTGAAAAAACATGGTGCCAACTGGATTGAAGAGCTTCCGCCCACTCTCTGGGCCAACAGGACATCTCCAAACCGGTCAACTGGAGAGACACCCTTCTTCCTGGTGTATGGAGCTGAAGCAATCCTTCCTCCAGAAATCACCTTGGGGTCACTCCGGGTCCAGACCTTCGACGAAGCCATGCAGGACCAGCTCCGGCGTGAAGACCTAGACCTCCTTGAGGAGGGAAGGTGCCAATCAGCTGTTCAGAATGCCCGATCTCGCCAAGCCCTTCGGCGCTATCATCAGAGGAATGTACACAACCGACAGCTCGAGGAACGCGACCTGGTGCTACGGAGAATACAATCTAGAGAAGGGTTAAACAAACTCTCCCCCAGCTGGGAGGGACCCTTCCGAGTGATTAAAGTATCCTGTCCCGGGAGCGTTCGCTTGGCTACCGAGGATGGGACACGTCTCCCAAATCCTTGGAACATTGAGCACCTCCGTAAGTTCTACACTTAATATCACGGAGGTGAGTCTGTAGTAACTTGAGGTGTATGTTATAGAGTCATTGTACAGAGTCGGGTAGTTCCTCCGAGAGAACAGCCGGACCTTTCCCGGAAGGTCCGCAAATTTCACTCAACACTTGTCACAGTCTTAGGACTAAAAGTGTGGCTAGCTACCCTGGGTCAAATGAGAAATAAAACACGCTTAGCCTGGTTCCGTACCCTAAGAGTGTACTTGTTTCCCCTGTACCCCGGACCTATAATGAAAGACATCTTCATGTGAAACAGACTCCACGTGAATTTATTTTGTACAGGCTCAACATTTTTATTTTTCTCTTTCTTGTCTATAACAAAGACGTGCAATTCTTAAGAAATTTTAGTTCGACTGGTTCATATACAATTCGAGTTGTATTGTCGATTCTTTTGAATTCAAATATTGTTCATGGCCCACTCGCCTGAATGCCGCCAAGCCAATCTAGGGCCGGAGTGTGCTATCGACTTAGCCTGGTCAAGCACCCTAAGTACGCCACTCTACCTACACCCTGGCAGGCCGAAGTAAGGTGGGTCCAAGTACAATTGGATCTAGAAGTAAAGACAACACATTCGATTGTATTTAGAATCGCGTTGGACCTAAAATTTTCTTGAGAATCGTAAGCCGCGACGAAGTTATAGGCAAGAAACGAATTTTACTATTTTTATTGGCTTCAGTGTGCAGGAAAAATAAAATCTACGTTGATAGAGAAAAGCCGGAGCTAACAAAGCTCCGACTCCCCTATGTGGCTTGTAATCGATGTTAAGCATTGAAAACGAGCATCACCAGAGCGATCAAGCTCCAGTAAAGCTAGGGGGCTAGTTGTCGACGTAAAATATAAGATGGTGAGAAGACCCCACAAGCGGAGTCTGCTGCTGACAAGCTACGCGTTGGCAAAGGTCACTGCCGGAGTTACTAGCTCCGACACCCCGGAGGACTAACCATCGATGCTCTACGCGTCGATAAGGACTATTGCCGGAGCTACTAAGCTCCGATGATAGACAATGTCGGAGCTTCTAAGCTCCGACAACCTCAGGGGGCCTTCACTATCGAAGACTTCAGACCTACAATCTACGAGTTCGGAGCAAATGAGTCTTCAACAAAACACAATATCCTCTTGGTACATGTTCACAATCAAATTGTGTACATCTACCAAGGGGCCAAGTGAAGACAAAAGTGTTGAAGACAAAAAGTGAAATTCACAAAAATTTGGGGATTTCATTCATCTAGAGACAAGGGATTACAAAATTGAGGAAGAAGAAGAGAAAATACAAGTGAGAACTACAGAGATGGTCCTAGACCCTATGGAAGAATTGGGCGACCTTCTGGGCAACCTCCGACACGTTGGCTCGGGCAGCTTCGCCTTCTCCTTCAACGGGACCTTCAAGCACCGGGTCCAGAGAAAATTGCGAGTTCCGGCTGGTGTAGCACGTCAGCACATACTCTGCGAAGTTCTTCGCCAGGGATTGCCCCTCAACCTCCAATTGGTCTGTGATGACGTCGCCCACCTTGGAGAGTTTGTTACCTGCCGAGCTCAACACCTGCAACGCCAGGTCCGGCTCGGCTCCGGATCATCTGGACGCACGGGACTGAAGCCCATTGGTGTCAGGGCGTCGTTGGCCTTGCCCAGGAACTCCCAAATCTGTAGGGAGTCCGTAGTCCTTAAGCCCTTCAATTCCTCCAGGGATCTTCTGGCCGCCACCAGTTCAGAATTCTCGCGAGCGAGGCGCTCAACCTCTTTGGCGTTTTGCTGGATCTTTTCAGCAAATCGCTTCTCGAGTTTTCCGAGCTCCTCCTCCCGGAGGTGGATCTTGTTCCGGCGGTCAACCATGTCCTTATCCCTGCCCCTCACTTTCTTCTCCCTGGCAGCAAGGGCACACTCTTGCTCGTAGAGTTCCTGCCCTCGCACCTAGGCCTTCTCCTCCTCCTCAGTGCAACGCTCTTCCAATTTCTTGGCGCGCTCCTCGAGGCCCTTGTCAGCCAGAGCCACCTTCTCGGTGAGCTCCTCCTCCCTCCTTAGGACGTCATCCCGCAGCTCTAGGAGTTTCTGCTCTTCATCTTCGAGCCGTTTCTCCCTCTCCTCAAGTTCCTCCCGGCGCCTGATGAGTGTAGTGTTAATGGCCTCAAGCCTTTCTTGGCATTCATCGGCCGCACTGTTAGCTGCTTTGGTCTGCTCATAAATCTCCCGGGATTGAGCGTCGAGGGCGCGAGTCATACTCTCACTGTCATCCAATAATTTACCCCAGTATTCCAGGCGGACCTTCTCCCGCTTGATCCACTCTTTGTCATCCGCTAGCCTCGACTGCGCCAGCTTGGTCTCGAAGTAGAGCCGGTTACGCCACCGCCTAAGGGTTTGGCGCTCCTCTTCAAGAGCCTTGTTGTCGTGGAAGAAGGCCAGTTGAACTTGACGCAGACTGGAACAGGCGTTGTCAATAGACAATGACAACGGGATAGGTTCCGGACCTGCTGAGGTCTCCTCTGCTGGTTCCAGCGGGTTTTCAGATACAAAAATTGGGTCCCACTCCACAAGAGTGGTCCCCTGGGTCTCCATGGCACTAGGGCCGTCCTCTGGGATGGCCTCAGTCGCCATCGAGGAAGGCCCCGCCGCCAGGTCTTCATTCACCCCCTCAGGCAGGGGGCCAGCGACTTCACCAGGGCACTACGGCTCAGCCGCGGGTACCTCCGACGTCGTCACTTCTGGAGCAGGGGCCGCTTCTGGCTCCGGCCTGGGCACCTCCTCCGATGGGGGCTCGAGCTCCGACGCCTCTGCAACAACCGGCTCGGGAGCCGGAAGATCTTCATCATCAACCGGCTCTGCGGCCGGAGCTCCAACAACGACCGGCTCTGCGGCCGGTTCTTCTGAGGTAGTCGGCCCAACCGCCGGGACTTCCTCAACATCCGGTGCGCACGCCGGGACTTCAATCACCTCCGGCTCAACCGTCGGACCATCGACAATTTCCGGCTCTGGGGCCGGAATTACTGCTTCCTCCGGTTCAACGGTCGGAGCTTCCATCTCTCAGCACCAGGACCCGGAGCTTCATCCTCCGGAACAGGTGCCGCTGGCGCATCTTCTCTCCCGCGGTACGGCGCTACCACGGGAGCCTCTGGGGATGAGTCGAGGTCCATGACCACGACAGCTGGCGCTGGAGCTGTCGCAGCCTCAGCCACCACTTGGGGCGGCACCGGGACAGGAGCAGAAGCTTCCGCCCTCACAGCTTCAGTTGCTGTGGCTGAGGGTGGAGCCTCACTCCTCTTCTTGGGAACGCTGTAGATGATGGACGAAGAAACTTAAAAAAAAACAGTTACTACAACAAAACATCTGTCCAAGGTAAAGATTAAAAATTACCTTGGGAGGCTTCCGCACCAGCTTGCGCGGAACCTCTTTCTCGGGCATTCTGGGCTGGTTATAGCCGGCGTGGAAGCTCCGGAAGGCCCCCCGGAACTTGTTGCAGTCACGGGCGTTTCCCTAGTCGAGGCCCCCCTCGATCGGGAAGAACCTCCGGACCTAGAGGCCTCAACCGGCCCTGGTGCTGGAGTCGCATGCTCGGAGCTAGCACCCCGGGAGGACCCCGCTGCGGGTACAGTCGCCACGGTTGCAAAAGACCTCCCCCTCCGGGGAGAAGGAGCTGATGCAGAGGTGGCAGGCCTGACGGACCTCCCATCGGCGTGCTGCAGCTTCCTCTTCCGGCTCAAGGGTTCATCTGCCGGCTCCTTGCCCTTGCCGACGACCTCAACCCTTGGCTTTGGGGCAGGTTTGGAACCACCTTCGGAAACCCCAGGGATCGCCACCCTAGAGATTGATCTTCTCTCGACGACACCAAGGTCGTCAAGCACGGGCATCTTCCGCCGGAGCTCCCTACTGAACTCTACTTCCACGTTCAAAGGAAGAAAAGCTGATGGCGGAGTCAAGTCGTCACCCTCGACGTCGATGTCGTGCTGGAACTTCTTGAGGTGGAAATCCAAGGTTGTCCCCACCATGTTGGACTTCAGCCTGGTCTCAACCCGGTCGTCGTCCATCACGCTGTTTAGGGCCCAAGCTAGTTTTTCTCTCCTCTTCAGCGGTGCCCACCTGTTGACCAGGAAGTTACAAAACACTGCCTGAGGGGTTAATCCTCCCTCCACGCACTGTCGGATCCTGGTCAGAGCAGGGTTGAAGGCGTCCGCCAGCACCGGAGCTTCACTTCAGATCATCGTGTCAATGTTGGGGAGGCCTTCGGGCAGCTCCAGCCACTCGTGCTCCTCCACCCGGATGAATATCCAGTCCTTCTTCCAGTCATCCCACTTCCCAGAGGGAAACGACCGGAGGTACTTGAATGGGCACTTCTTGCGCTTCACGAAGTAGTAGAAGCCAAGGTACTCATTGCTCCTACCGGTGGTATGGACGGTGAAGAAGGTCCGGAAGAGTTCAATGCAAGGGGGATGCCCACCCACATCTCACAGAAGTGGACGAAGATAGACACAAGGAGAATGGAGTGAGGGCCAAGGTGGTATAGCTGCAGACCATAAAAGTCCATCAGCATCAAGAAAAAGGGGGAAAAAGGTGGGATCAACCCCACCATGGCGTACGAGGAGAAGTACACCATTTCGTCGGCGTGCTCCTTCTCAAACAGGAGCTCTCCGCCAGCGCGGACCATGCGGTTGAAGAAGTCCAAGGACCATCCCATAAGGGTCCGGACCTTCTTCAGGTCGCCGTCGGTCTTCAAACGACTCTCGCGGAGACCCGACTCCATCGCAACACATCAAGGCAAGAAAGGAAAATCAAAGCACAAGTTGGGAGTTTGAGCGCAAGATCAGATGAGAGGCGTAAAGAAGTCCAGACGGTGCGCGCTTTCCTTCTTAAGTAAGCCCTCGCAACAATTGGATGGAAACCGCAAGGAAGTCGAAGATACCACTCAAAAATTCCACCCATCCGATGACAAGAGGGCTCAGGACCACCCCGACGATCAAGTCGAGGTTCTTACCCAGGCGAACAGTTGTCATCATGAGGCGGGAAGCCCGAAGGTGGCGGCCTGACAAGGCGCGCAGAACCGATACGGTTTTCGTATCGGGAACCGGCGACCTTCAATTGCGTGAGATCCGCACACCAAAGATCTCATCTGCCGCAAGCGGGATACGCCACATGGCGAAGATTTAACTCCAAACCATCGCCAACGGCACATCCGAAGACCTTTGAAGGCTCAGTTCAAAAGTCGCGAGGATGGACCCACCTCCGGCGGAATGACTTCTCCCAAGGGGTCTTCCCCAGAGGTGGGCCCAGGGGGCCATTGTCGGTACCCTGGGAACCATACACCCCTTGAGATCACAAGGATCTCGAGGGAAAGTCATCTACTTGATTTGAAGACCTTCGGAGGCCCACATGTCAGACATAACCGGACCCGCTTCTCCAACATGGTTAATCCTAGGGTCGCCACGTGTACTGTCAAACTGGAGCTACCACCCACAAGGGGGAAGCTCCGGGCTATGTACCGAAATGGCACCCCCGGACCTAACCCCAGACCGAGGGAAGCTCCGGAACTGACACGTGTTAGGTAGCTCTGGAGCTACCTGTTTCCCACAGTGTTCTCCAGAGCTGCCACGTGTCCAACCGTCGGATCTTCAACCTCTAACCTCCGGAAGACTCCACAACGGCTCCGGATCTTCAAAGAGGAATCAAGGGCTTCAAGACCCGATCAAGTGTCATTAATACTATATTAATGACACACGATCGGACGACCTTAATTACCAGTAACGGTGCTATCAAAGCCCATTATCCGGTCATTAAGGGCAATTAAACGTGTTGAATGAGTATCAATATTAGTAACCGCCGGGGCCACATGTCGGGCCAGGCTAACTTGTAACGGCCTGCCCTTGTACTATAAAAGGACAGGCCGACGACATACTCTACACGTTCGATAGACGCTCGATACAAGCTCAAACAGCTAATACAACACCAACACACTCGTGGAGTAGGGTATTACGCTCAGGCAGCCCAAACCACGTAAATCTCCGTGTCTCCTGTGTCATTTACAATTCACCTTCTTGAATCTCCGCGCGCCCACACCGAACATCAAACTCCTCTAACACTTTAGTAGTGTCGGGAGATCTGCCGGATCCAAACCACCGACATATATATACAACTTATACGATGTTTATAAGCACTAACTTAAAAGAAAAAGAAGCTGATGAAGGAAATGCGGAGTGAAAACAATAGAGTCTCATCTTACCAGTTCACTCCCATAATTATGTTATATTTCCTTACAAAATTAATAAAATGTAAGGAAATAGACGTACATTTCTAATTTGGGGTATTAGACGATAATATATATTGTACTTCCCCTTATTGTATAGATCATTCTTATTATAATGCAGACAAAACATTATCTAAAAACTGAAAAGTATGATATGAAAATCTATTACTTAATGATCTCACTCATCATCTTAGTGATAAACCTACAATCTGTAATTATCACCCCCCTCGAAATATGGTTTATACAATAGTGCCATAATTTCGAAGATAATTTACAATACTTATCATGAGGAGATAATTATATTACTTACTTATATCCTAATAATATCACTTAATACTAATGGAAGTACATCACCCCTGGGATAAAAAAGTTTCTCTATGCCATCATCTAAATATTCTAAACGATATGCTTAAACATATTTGACGATATCAAAATGTGAAAATTTAATTTCTCACTCTTGAATTCCATGTCTAATAACTTAATTAAATAACAAAATTGCACATTTCAAGAATATGCTATCATGATATACGACTACTAAATAAACCGTAAAACAATAATTCTAACAAAGTGCTAAAATACGTATTTGAAGATACATTTAACTGAAAATCTTCAATTCTTAATAGTTATTTTAGTATTAATGATACAATGAGAATGCTCTCACAAAGTTTCTAATTTACTTAAGATCTTATCGATATGAAAAATCTTATTTAAATGTAAAATGATATACAAAAGACATACCTCATTTGCTAATCACACAAGATAATTCCTGATGAAGCGACTTAATTACTAAAATAAAACTTAAGGCATGAGAAATACTTTTAATATCCGTGAGAATACATATTCAGAAATAAACCTGAATTAATCTTGAACTTAATTACTTAAATAAAGTTGGTCCCATTTACTAAGTGTATGCAACATTTCAATAATAGTCTTAATGAAACATACACGACTAAATAGAATATTGTATTCTATCTTTCACGTTGGTTACTTAACAAAATACAATATTCAATGCATCTTAATTAACGTAGAATATTTTGTCTTTCACGTTGGTTACTCAAACAAATATACAATAACTTAATTCACCTTAATCAACATAGAATATTTTTGTCTTTCACGTTGGTTACTCAACAAAATATACAATAACTTAATTATCTTAATGAACTACAAAATTGTGTTTTGTCTTTCACTTAGTTACTTGACAAAACACTCTAAATTCACAACATAACAAATTTCGATTTTCACGTTGGTTACTCAACGAAATTCATTATGAGCTAAAAATTACTTAAACAACTTAAAATATGTGTTTTGTCTTTCACGATAGTTACTTGACAAAACAAGATATTATAGTATGAAAATTCTGTTTTTCACGTTGGTTACTCAACACAATTTTCATACATTAATACAAATGATCTTAATAAACTTAAATATACAGTAAATTTATTTTTCACGTTGGTTACTCAATAAATTTACCGTACCAAAAATGACAGCGAAAGCTTAAGTCTTAACAAGCTTAATTATTAGAATTGAATTAATTAATAGGACAACTTAATAATTTGATTCTTTTAAATAAATCTTCATGTGAGATACAATTTAAATAGAAGAATACTTAAACTAATTTATCTTACAAGAACAGCAGAAGCTTAATGATGAACTTACTAAACTTATATGTATATGTACACTATATACATCTGAATCTTAATGAGGACTTACTAATCTTAATCATAATGATTGAATCATCATGTTACTTAATACAAACTAATATGAGGAAAATCTAATTACTTAATAAGATTAAAATTAATTTATGTCACTTTTAGGGAGTAGCATAAAATTCGCAGATTAACTTATTACAATATCATAGTAAAATTCTATTAGCGATGTTGATCGTAATATGAAATTACCATGCTGACTAGATATTTAATCACTATCTAAATCAGATTTTTCATAACATGAAATCTTACTTAAACTTAAGAAAACTGCCTCATACTCAAACACTAATTCCCGAAATGCTAAAGACTTAAACAATGACTAACTACTTAAATGATGACTAAATACTTAAACTTATAGCTAAATACTTAAAATAACAATGTCAAAACTTACTAATCTTATGCTTACATTAATTAGCTAAATACTAAACTTATATAAATTACTAATTACTTAAAAACATGACTGAACACTTAACCTTATACCTAAAAAACTGAAAATAACAGCGGAAGCTTACTTAAAATATTCTAATTAAATTTCTAATAATATCAACTTAATACTCAATAGCGGAAGCTAGTGTATTTAATTAACACTTATTTATTTATGGTAGCAAAATAATATTATTTTAATGATATTGAGAATTATTAATTTTGCTACATAAATGCTAAATATTACACTAATTTCCAAATAAAGGTAAATTAGTGAATTAACTGGTTTGGCCACTAATGGTGAACTTAGTATATTTTTCATTTATTTCCAAACGCAGTAAATTTCCAAATTACAAAATTTGGAAAACTTATCTAATGATACTTAAATCTCCATAGCAACTTAATCATCTTAATTAATGGGGCTGAGATAAAACCAAATCTTGCTACACATTTCTAATTGCCACAAAATTAGAACTGAAAAAGTAGCAAAGATCATTAAACCTTCTTATATTCAGAAAAACTTAATCAACTCTTAATTAGATCTGCGAGGCCCATTGAGACTTTGGGCCAAAACTGAAAAACAGCCTAGAAATACTTTAAAGAAATGCCTGGAGCTTAAGAGAAAAAAAGACATGAAGGCCTCACTTGACTGAACGTGCTAAGACTGCCCACACCGGTTGTACTGGGAAAAATACTGGATAGTGTAAATTTAGAATAAATGCTGTAAAAGTAGAAGGAGAATAGTGTATAGAGTAGAGTATAGAGTAACGAATGCGGATAGCCTAACCCACTGATTATTTCTCAAATCATCTCACGTACTGCATGTGAGAAAAAGGGAAGAGAAAAAAACGGCCCAAGGCCCGTGCGTGTCAGGCGGCCAGTGAAGTGAGCTGCAACATGGCCAGCGATAGCCCGTTCGGGCTGCTTACCCCACGTGTGTGTACGTACGTGGCCGAGCCGCTGAGGCCAGCGCCCACGCAGCCACGCTCGCACAAGGCACAATCGCCCGGTGCATTTGCGGCCATTTTGACCCCGCACCAGCGCCAAGGTCCGTGCGTGCTCGCTGACTAAGCGGCCGGTGGGCGCGTCCCGCATGTGCTGTCGACGCTGGCCTATAGTCGGTGCGCCCACTTATCTGAGTTTGCCGGTCGGAACGCTGGCCTTCGGATCGAATCCGACGGTCAAGCGTAGATCGGCCGATACTTAACCTGATTGGCGCCGGTGAATTTTAACCCTAATCCATTCTCAGCCGCACCTTTTCTCTCTTCGCTCTCATTTCTCTGCGCCAAACAGTGACACATGAAGAGCTCTAAGGAGGTGACGGCGCCGCTGAGGGACCTCTCGCCGACGTGTGCTCCCACCCGAAGGTGGATGCGCCGCCGTTGAGCGGCTCCGATGCGGCACCCTAAGATTGTCCCGAGCTCATGCGCACGTTCTGCAACGTCTGACGGCTCAACGACGTCTTCCCGACGACTACCACCGACGACGGCGATCCGGTAGCGGCAGCGGAGAAGGGCTCCTTAAGGTGAGTCCCCTATCACCGCTCTTATTTCTTACCGATTTGTCTTGGTCAGGGTTTGGTCCTCTCAGGATTTTGGGGATTTTCAGGTTAGGGATTCGATCTCCTCCTTCTTAATGCTATGGAGTCCGAATCCACGGTAGTAACCGCATAGGGTGGCTCTTGATACCAATGTTAGTTGCTAATGTCCCTAGAGGTTGGATCTACCGGTATTAACTAAAACAAATCTTGTGAAGAACAGCAAAGCTTATTTCTAATAACAATGAGTGGAGCATAGATAGAGAGATATGGAGATCTACATACCTAAGTTGTGTGTACCTTTTAGAGAGGTCCGACGTCGAGGATGGTCGGGACCAGAGACGGCGGCGGCGCTGCTCGTCGATGTAGGCGACGACGGCAGCGGTGGTTCTGCACATCGACGGGCCTGACCCTTCCCCTCACTTTTGTGTCCTTAATGATCGGATCAGAAAGTCATTAGTGGGTTAACCCTTATCAACCAACACTTAGTCCCTTTTATAGGTGACACAACTTGAGAGGAGGCCAAATCGTGGTGACGGTTATGCACCCCCGATCAGGGTGCCTACGGGGAGTGGTGGACCTGGTCAGAGTCCACCTTGGAGATCATATTTTCTAACACAGATGAGTGAAAGTTTCCAAACTAAAAAGGGCCTTAGACAACGAGATACTCCATTCCTGTTTAATATAGTGGTCGATGTATCGGCCGTACTAATAAGTGGGGCTAAGGACACTGGACTCATTTCGGGCATTCTACCACATTTGGTACAGAACGAACCATCCATACTTCACTATGCGAATGATACGATACTATTTGTGGATCATAATTTTGAGCAAGCAACTAAACTCAAGTTATTGTTGAGTGCATTTGAACAGTTGCCATAAGAGTGGGGTGCTATGTTTTGTGAAGCTAAATTGTTTGAGATACAGTACTCAAACCTATTTGGTTGCCAACTAGGAACTCATCCGCATAAATATCTTGGTATGCCAATGCACTATAGGAGGCTGAATAATAGTGACTGGAAAGTCATTGAGCAAAAATTTGAAATGAAATTTAGCAGCTGGAAAGTCAAACACTTATTGGTAGGAGACAGATCGGTTCTTATTAATTCTGTACTGACCAGGCTTGTGATATTCATGATCTTTTTTTCTGAAATACCTAGAGGTATCCTAGAAAAGCTAGACTACTACAGATCTAGTTTTTTCTCGCAGTCAAAGTCACAAAAAGAAATACAAGTTGACTAAGTGGAATATTATATGCCAACCAAAAGAACAAGGGGAACTGGGGTCCTGAATCTTGATGTTCAAATTAAGGGCCTGTTTGGATTGAGGCTACAATTTGCCACGCCTAAACTTAGTCAGCCACAATTTTCTTAGTTAGTGTTTGGTTCTAGCCACAACTAAGGCTGACTAACTTTGCCACACTTTGCCCCACAAGTCATAGACACAATTTTTTGCCACACTTTGCTTAATATTAGTTGGCCAATTTTATTGCCACTAAAGTATGGCAAGACTACCCTTAGTCACCTTAGGCAAGATTGTGTGGCAAACTTAGTATACAATCCAAACAGCCCCTAAGTGTCTGCTTAGCAAATGGCTATTTAAATTGATAAATGAGCATATCATGTGACAACGATTATTAAGAAATAAGTACATCAAAATTGCAAGATCGGTCCAGTGAGAAGGCGATCGGATGACTCCCACTTCTAGTCTAGTTTTATGAAGATAAAGGATAAATTCCTAGAGCTAGGTAACTTTCAGTTGAATAATGGTAAAGGAATAAGATTTTGAGAGGATAGGTGGATTGGAAGTCATGCAATTGAAGATAAATACCCATCGTTACATCAGATAGCGACACGAAAAAATGCAACAGTTGCAGATGTTTTTAGTTCCGTACCTTTAAACATATCTTTCCGTCGTGGTTTAGCGGATGCAAATTTGCAAAGATAGAACAGACTGGTTGCAACTATTGCCAATGTAATGTTGTCAGAGTTCTCAGATTCATTAATATGGGGTTGTTTACTTGTTTGCATCAAAGTGGAAGGTTATCCGTACATTTGATGTACAAACTCATGATTTCTAACGATAATGTAAGGCAAAATAAGGTATTGTGGAATTCTAAGTTGCCACTAAAAATCAAAATATTTATGTGGTACTTAAGTAGAGGAGTAGTTCTTACCAAACATAATTTAGCAAAACGTAACTGGCAGTGAAACAAAAAATGTGTGTTCTGCACTGGTCTAGAAACCATCCAACACCTATTTTTTTATCACCATTATGCTAGATTTCTATAGAGAGTTGCTCAAGTTTGTTTTAATTTAGGTATTCCACATAGTGTCACTGATATGTTTAACAATTGGTTGTTGTACTATGATAAGAGGACTAGACAATTGGTAATCACAGGGGTAGCATCAGTGTGATGGGCCATTTGGCTGTCTATGAATACTACTTAAGAAATCCAAATAGGAGACAAAGATGGACGACACGCTCAAAGGAGGGCGTTCCTGATATGGTTAAGCGAGACGTGTCCGCTTCAGCGAGGATCTGACATGGCTCGGTTGAGCGTACAAGGAAACAAGTTACAATACAACCCGTCTCAGTTAATTAGGTATCCGTGACGCGCCCTCCTCTTTGACAAACGGGAGAAACGCTTTTGACAAAGCGCGTCTCCTTTTTGCGAAAGAAATGAGACATACTTTACTGAAAGCACGTCTCCTTTGTCTTTAGTTACAGACAGACATGAGCACGTCGCTAAACGATAAAACTCATTCATTCACAGTTGAACACACAAGATACTCATCAAACAGATGAACACAGATAACACATGCATTTATTAACAATATATTACATAACACAAGAAAAAAGAACAAGACACAAGAAAAAAACAACATCAACTAAAAACAACAAAAGAAAATATAAATCCTACTCCTCCTCCCCCTCCTCCCCCTCCACCGGCGGTTGTCCGGTGCCAGTGCAACAGGAGTCCTGATCGACTGCTCCGCCGGTTGCTCCGGCTGGTCCAGATCTGGCGGTGCAACCTTGCGACCGAGGTTCCTCGCCATCACTGCCACCAGGATACTGTGGCCCTTGGCACCGAGCACATCGGCCATCGTCTCAAGCAACCTCTGGAATTAGTCGAACAGCGTGTCAAACAGCATCTCGAGCAACTCGTTGTTGAGCCTCTCGACAGAGCGGCAACATTGTTTCTTGCAGGGTGGCTCCCTTGGCGGGCTTGGCGGCGAAACGTTGGCCATGGTAGGTTGTCTGCGCAGAGAAGACGAATGAAGAGAAGAGAAGAGACTGATGGTGCCTTATATAAGGTCTGTGCGGAGACGCAAAATAGAGACGCGCTTATCACCGAAGTGCGTCGCCTATGCTCGATGTCTCCCTCTCCTCTGCTAAAAGGGAGACGCGCTCTCACAAAAAGTGCGTCTCCTATTACCCATATCTCCTTTAGCTTCATGATTTTCTCTATTTTGCTTCGGTTCACTGTTGATATCACAAATCACTGAACATAAAGAACATTCACTTGATAATTAAATCATTCACTTGTCTAGAAAATAATCAAAATCCTTCATGTTTGCAATTGCTTTCACACAATCCACTGTCCACACAATGAACACACCACACATTCATTCAATCACACAGTTGAACACACAAGAAAATATTCATTCACAACAGTAGAACACACACTTGAACATAGATAAATTTCATTCATTAACATAATATATTACAAAACACAAGAAAAAATTACAAGACACAAGAAAAAAATTAACTAAAAATAACAAAGAAAAACTAAATCCTACTCCTCCTCCTCCTCGTCCTCCTCCGATGGCGACTCCAGCACCGGTGAATAGGAGTCTGGGCTGGCTATGCTGGTTACTCCGGCTGCCACCAGGTTTCTACGGCCTCGGCGCTGAGCACCTGGGCCATTGTCTCGAACAAAATATCGAGATGATCGGCCACCCCCGTTAGGGCGTAGAGGTAGTGGTCGAGGGTAACCATTTCAGTAAACTATGGAAGGGTACCCGGACCCAAGGAACTCATGGCGCGAGACGTATTGTTGTATGTCTCTTGCACCATCAGGAGGCGTTGCTCGGTGCTGAACCTCCCGGGGGAGGTTCAACACAATTTCTTGCATGGTGGCACCCTCGACGGGCTTGTAGATGGAACGTTGGCTATGGTGGTGGTGGGTCGTCGGTGTGGAGAAGGCGAAGAAGAAGAAACGGATGAGTGACACGCTTGTGAAAAACTGACGGGTGATGGCGCATCTTATATAAGGTCTGTGCGGAGTCGCCGATGTAGCGGTTGGTTTCCTGCACATTGATGGAATGATGGGACGCATCGATATCGCCTCAAGGAAATGAAAGGTCACGCACGCCGGTCGCACGCGTCTCTGCACCACCGCCGTCGAAATTAAGTTCTCTACAGTCCTTGTGTCGCACGTCTCTCTTTCAACAATGGAAGACGTGCTTTCATATAGCGCGTGTCTCGCTGTATTCTCCTGCGCGTCTAGCTCATCTCGCGTTTATCTCACTCGTCTCTTCACCTCCGGTGCTCCTTTACTAAGACTAAGACTCCTTTACTAATCGACCAGCTCCAGTGCGACTGCCACCTCTGTTCGCATCGCCGCTGTCGTCGTCGCCGCCGCCGTCCTCGTCATCGTCGTCACTGTTCATGGTTGGGTTAGATATCGGCTTGGCGCGTAGCCGACTGAAAGAGGAGCGCTTGGCGTGGCGCAAGAACCATCCCCATCTATGTACATATGGCACACCGGTCGTATGGTTGTATATATGTAGCTCTGCAATGGACTGATGAACTTAACTGTAGTTTTGTTTTTCTGTCTTATTTGTTTTTGGTATTTTCAATTTCTCTGCGTAGGTTTCTTTGTGAACCCTAAATCGAGAGATTTATTGAAGTGGCAGTGCGTCGCCCCCGATAAAGAAGGGGTAAGTCATGAAGAATAAGCACAATCATATGAGTATAACCATCGTCCTCTTATTAATGAATTTCCTTTGTAGACCGACTTGGAAGGTGGTTACTACCCCCTGACATTCTCCTACTCGGAGGACTATCTATTGGTGCCTCCAAGATGCGCCTTTCCACGTGGTTTCTTCCACCCAAATGTCCATCGTTCAGGAGCACTCTGCATTAGGATTCTTGATCAAGAGACTGTAAGATAGTCTTATTTTGCTCATGTAATTAATAATTGTTGTCGAACTTATTTGAGCTGGTTTCTTATGTTGCTTAAATTGATATTTCGTAGGGGTGGTAGACTGGTTTTACAATCAAAACTCTACTACTTGAAGTTCAGCGTTTGCTTCATCCTCCAAATGCGCCAGATGTTGAAAATGATTGCTATAATCTACTTATCAGGGTTAGACTATTTGTGTTATTCATCAACACAGGTTATTCATTCCTCATTTGACATTTGTTAATTTAAAGAATGTTAATATTTTCAAGATCCAGGAGAATATAAGAGACGTGTTCGGGAGCAAGTTGGACGGTACATTTAGATTGATCGATGGGAGATTTAGGAATAAGTTTAAATTCAAAATTAGTTTGGAGGGCACACAATGTGCATGAACTATGAAATTCGTTGAGTTGCAAATTATCTCTGAATTGCAGTGTCATTACGTTTGTTTATCCCTGAATTTCAATTATATTCCTTAATTGCAATATCATTGTGTTTGTTTATCCCTGCAACGGATGCTCATGATAACGTGCGAGTGGCAACAGATGCTCACGATGTCGTGCGAGTGGCAATAGGAGACGAGTGCATGAGAGATGCACTTTAAAAAGACACGTCTCCAATTTATGAGATTCGGCAAAAGGGAGACGCGCCTTACTCGGGCATGTTTCCAATTCGTGTCGAAGATCTTTTTTCCCAAGCTATGTGCGTTGCAACAATCATATAAAGAATTGCGCACAGATGCCAGTGGGACATGCCCGAATGTCAAAAGATGTTGTTTCTGGCTTCAACACGCCGTGGTGCATCTTTTGGCATATCGAGTACCCGTTCGGCGAAAAAACAATGTGAGACGCGCCTTACCTGAGCACATATCCAATTCATGTCGAATATCTTTTGTCCCACCTCAGAAATATGAGCGCGTTGCAACGATCATATAAGTCATTGCACACAGTTTCTAGTTGGACAAGTCCGCATGCGAAAGTTGTTTTTTCGTGGGAACAACAACTTTTGCATGCGGCTTGTCCGTTTGGCGACAAAATAATGCGAGACGTGCGTTTTATATAAACGTCTACGAATTTTGACCTATTTTTAGCTCTCGCGCGCTTTCTGGCAAAAAATTTTGCGCAAAACTTACCCGCGCTCTCTCGACCAAAGGGAGACGCTGAAATGAGAGACGCGTGTTAGAGAGGCCCGTATCGGAGTTTTGCTATTTTTATCTCTCACCCGCTCACTCCTAACACTTGGTGAAAATTTTTAGCTCTCGCGCAGTATCTCGACCTAGAAGCTGCAACTCCTGAGCACACCGCCGCCGTCCCTTGTCCTCAACTCGCTCTTCATCATTGTTGCACTGCCGTCGTCGCCCCCGACCTTCGTCATCAAAGATTTGAGCACGCTGGAGCACGCTGCCTCATCTCCTGTCCCTGGAGCACGCTGCCGCCTTGACTCCGATCTCGTTAATCGGTATGAGCATGTCGCCGCCTTCGTATAAGTGGAAATGTTCTCTCTGTCCCCGAAGCACATCGGTCTGCTGTCATTAGAGAGTTGAGAAACCGCCGCTCCGGCGCCTCCGTCAGCTTGTCCCGGAGCACGTCGCCACCTCGTTCCTTGTCTCTGGAGCACGCCGCCGCCTCGACCCTGTCCTCAGAGCGTGCATTTCATTAATTTTATTGAATTTGAGGATGTCCAATGAAGGCTCATCGTTAATGAAGTCATTGATCTAAAAGGAGAATTTTCATTACGGTATACATTCATCTTCCTTGTTTATATCCAATATAGAAGTAATGTTTTATATAATGAATTCTGATTTGCAAACCCTTGAAACTGCAGGGACTGTGGTTGACACTAATATTTGCCATCCCATTGAGTTTGATATCTATCTCTGCAGCCATACTAGAATCAAAGTACCTATGCAATAATTGGTATTTCTCTCATGAGTTTTTGATATCAAGCTATTAATGCATCAGTGGAATGTAAATTGTTTGTTTTTTCAGGGGACAAACACACTAGCTCACTATCATGTTCTTTATGATGAGAACAATTTTTCTGCTAATGTTTTGCAGATGCTCACCAACTGTCTGTGATACAAGTAAGCTGAGATCCCAAGTCTCCAAGTGGGCTCTCCATTCACTAACATTTCATGTATCTATTACAATTGTATACTATTTGTTTCTAAGCCTTCAGATATTTGCTCTTTTATATGACTGTTTAAGCGAATGTGACTGCAATTTAATAATGTTTTATATGATTTTAGTGATTTTATTGAATTTGAGGATGTCTCAGTCGGAGCATTAGTGGCTATGAAGGCTCATCGTTAACGAAGTCATTGATCGGGAGAATTTTCATTACGGTATACAGGATTAGATGATGATAATTATGATGTGTGTAATTAGTTACTTTGTAATCAGGACGAACAGTGTATTTGATTGGTCAATATAATTTAAGGTGTGATCTTTTTAGCTATACATATGTTCATGTATGTGTATGTTGCTGACACTGGCAATGCGGCTGCCAAATCCTGACTAGCTCCAGGATGCAGCCGACAACCAGGATAATCAGGAGTGGGGGCACCTAATAGGAGACTCTGCCTGTAAATAATCTGCGACGAGCTATAACAGAGAACGTCTCAGATTACCTAAATAAAAGAGACAAGCTTCATTAATGCCCGTCTCAGATCAGTAAACAAATCTGCGACGTGCTTCAATAAAGAGCGTCTCAGATCAGTCAATAAACCTGCGACGCGCTATGTTAGTGCTTGTCTCGCATGTATGCTGATGGGCGACGCGCAAAAATCAGGTCTCCATGATATCGTAAAGATTGTCTGTTATGACTCAAAGACAGAAGACACACTATCTTTGAGCATGTCTCGCACTTTGACTGATCGGCGACACACTTTCTCCTCGTCTCTGATGACAACTTAATGCGAGGCGTGACGACGAAGTCACACAATTTGTTCGTCCCTCTTCTTCATTCGGGCATGTCTCAGATAACCTTTTCTTACGTAGTGGAATGATATTATTTTTGACAAGTCGTGGATTAGAACTTACTTGCGGCAGGTACAGTTCAAAGCATCTTATTGGTTGAGAACATGATCGCAAAGATTTGAGGAGTCCACCATATTATTAGGGAAGCATGTCAACTTATGGAGTCATTGGTTATGAATGTCTTTGCGTATTATGAATGGAGGTTTAGCAATAGATTATTATGAATGGAGGTTTAGCAATAGATTAATATATTAGGTTGTCGTAAGGTCAATAAAAGTGTGCTTCATGTGATTGGTTTGTGTCAGTGAGTTTTATTATTTTTTGCAGCAGTTCAACTGCCTGTAATAAACTTAGCTTGAGGTGAAAGCTGAGAATGGACAATTCTCTTTATCCATTTGTTAACCAGGAACGATTACGAAACCATCCATGCTTACAATAAAATGATTTCTAATTTTCGGATTTTGCATCAACAGCTCTTTGATCATGTTCTCTTTCCAGGCACCTGCAGCTCACCCTCACAAAAGTAGGTACTTGCATTCTTAGGAATTGAACGTGTTGACGCCTTTTAAAAAGCAATCTTCCCCAAAAAATCAGTGCATCACTGCAACGTGATATTTGTTCAGACACTATGGTCAAATCTAACTTTGGGCTGGCCCGGTTCTTTCCAAACCCAAAATGGCTATTTATCAGGGCTGATTGGGCCGAACTTGGGTTTCTTCAGACCGGGCAGATTAGCTCGGTGTCCAATCCAGATCAGGCGACGGTGGTTGTCAATCAAGCCGGTGTCGGAGGGAGGGAGATCGCCGGAGGACCTGCCACCGCCACAGTCGACCTGACCCTTGCGGCGGCCGCATCTCGCTGCCTTGTGCCCGTAGCGATCCACCCTTCCCTCGGTCCAGCGGGGTGGAGCGGAGATCCATCGGGACTTGTGCTCTTCTGCGGGTAAGCTAATAGATTCCTTGCTCTTACCGTTCCTATCGTTTCCCCTCGAATCCAAATATTCTCTTGTCCACACTAAAGTTAGCTGTGGATTTGTTTGTACGTGGTTCCCTACTAATCCAATCGTTCCATCTGTCCGTGCTTAGATTAGGTTCTTCATCTTGAGCGACGAGCAAGGTGGTTGATTGATCTCAATTTACCTCGCCGGACTTCGTGGTGTCCAATTAAGGTGTACGAGCGCACTTCATTTCCCCGTAAATTTTTGTCCAAGAAATTACCATAGAATTTAGGGTTTCAACTGAACCTTCGTGCCCCAATACTTCATTTGTCCCGACTGAATCCTTTTTTTTCTTCATTTACAGCACAGACTCCACCGATCTCCTATTGCTTACTAGTTCTAGAAGTTCCTTCACACAGGTTCTGGTGATGGCTGCAGCAAACGGAATAGCAGCCCATGGATCAGCTAAGGCACCATTGTTTTCATTTGGTGTCATTGCTGATGTTCAGTATGCTGATATTCCGGATGGCCGCTCATTCCTCGGTGTTCCACGCTACTACCGCCACAGCATCAGTGTCCTCCAACGGGCTGTCAGTAGATGGAATGCACATAACAACCTCAAATTCGCGATCAACTTCGGGGACATCATCGATGGCTTCTGCCAGAAGGACAAATCTTTGTGGGCATTGCAGCAGGTCCTGGACGAGTTTGACAAGTTCGACGGGCCGACCTACCACATGTTTGGCAACCATTGCCTGTACAATCTCCCACGCAGCAAGTTGGTGTCTTTGCTGAAGATGCCAACTGATTCAGATCGTGCTTACTATGACTTCTCGCCGTGCCCGGAGTTCAGAATTGTTGTTTTGGATGCTTATGATTTCAGTTGCCTTGGCTGGCCCCAGGATCATCCAGTAACAGCAGCAGCACTGAAGCTCCTGGATGAAAAGAACCCAAACTCTGAAAAGAACAGTCCTGCAGGTCTGGTTGGTGTTGCTAGGCGATTTGTGAAGTTCAACGGTGCAGTTGGCAAGGAACAGCTGTCCTGGCTCAATGATGTCCTCCAGGATGCATCGACACACGGGCAGAATGTTATCCTATGCAGCCATCTCCCAATGGATCCTGGTGCATCTTCCCCGGCAGCTCTCATGTGGAACTATGATGAGGTGATGTCTGTTGTTCGCCAGTACAACTGTGTCAAGGCCTGCTTCGCCGGGCACGATCACAAGGGTGGCTACTCCATAGACTCGCATGGTGTGCACCACCGCACTCTCGAGGCTGCGTTGGAGTGCCCTCCTGGCACCAGCGCGTTTGGGCATGTCGAAGTGTATCCTGATAAGCTTTTACTTGTAGGTTCTGATAGAATGGCTGATACTGAAATCTGTTTTTGAGTCCTTTGATCGATCTGCCTTGCAGGCACAAAAATACATGGGGCTTAATTGTTTCACGACATAATTCCATTAAAATTGTTGAAAGATGTTGAGATTGATACATGTCGAAGTGTACCTTGTCATAGATAATTTCTTTAATAAAGTGGTAGAAAATTACGTGATAACATTTCTGCCCCCAGCTTCAGTACTATATTATTGTCTTGTAATTATCTAATAAGTGGTGATAATGGAGCAGGGTGGTCGGGTCGATTTGAAACTGAATGGTGCTTTGAGGCCTTTGGTTCACGAGATCTTTCTGGAGTTTCCTAGTCTAACTATATGAATTTGATCATTGATAATTCAATGTCTATCTAGTCTCCTGTGATATCTTCTTTTTTCTGTCATGTTAGTTAGTTGTACAATGTTTTGTTTTGTTTGTTACCCGCTAGTTCATTTTTGAACTAACCGGTGATAAATAAAACAAAATCGAGGGAGTATTTCAGAAAGCAAAATGATACAACTATAAAATAGAATGTCTTAAGCTGGTTTTTCATTTCTGTCAGGTTTATTGAAAATGGCGACTGAACCCTCCAACCCCCTGGAAAGATCCAGCAAAAGATGACTTTATAAGTAGAATATAAATCGGCCCTTGCGGTAGGGCATGTATTATCCATACCTCATGCTATGTATTGAGACCAGTGCAATTTGTATTCTATGAAAAGGCAATATGGACCTTAAAAAATTTAAAGCAACCTAGGCCAGAGACAGAGAGAAACAAAAATAGGGACATCCATGTAACAAAATAAAATCAAACAAAAACGATGAAGTAGTTGTTACCTGAGGGGCTTCCCCTCTGTTTCTTTTCAAAAAAAAAAAGTACTTGTCATGAAGGTAAAATACTAAATAAATCTACCTTTAGAGTGGTGAAAATGTCATTGTGCATGCGAATACATGTTTGATTTGTAAAGGAAAAACAAGGTTAAACCATATATGGTGTCAGAAGAAACAGAAGTTGCCACACGCACGCAACCCAACAGTCCATAGTTTGGTCGGTGCATATCATAATTTATTATGATATGAAGCATGACTCTTCAATTTGGTTCGACACATATCTCGGGACACAACGGGGCGATCCCGGTTTTGGTGTTGTATGTTTGAGAGACACTCTAAGATGAAATGAACTCACTAGGAAATATTTCTTCAATATCCCAGACCAACTCATCCACCGAAATGCGATCGGACGAGCCCGTCCTACCTGCGCCCCGGCGTCACGTGACCCACGCGTGGGCTTCTGGTCACCGCCCTACTGTCCAAACCCTACCCCTTCCAAAAAAAAAACGCTCGACTCTATCTTGAAGGCTCCTTTCCATAGAGGCAGCGGTAGCAACCACGCCTTGGCCCGGCGTCCAGCAACGACCGAGTCCTGGTCCGATGATGACGGCACACTGGTTTGTATTTCCTCCTTCTGGTTGTTTCTTCCGATCCAAGCTCCTATTTTTCCTCCGCATCTTCCTCACAAGCCTGCGTCTTTTCCTCACGATCTGGCCCTGTGCGCAGGTGATCTTTGACTCCACCTCTGGTAGCTCGGCTCCTCAGATCTGCTTGCAAAGGACCGCCCGAGGTACATATTCCCCACCTCCAGCCATGCTTTTTTTGGTTTGATTTATCTTTAATTTGCTACTCCTACTTGATGACTTGATGACTTTTAAGTTCAAATTTTTGTACATAGGTAAAGTAAAAAAAGAGAAATTCATGTAACATTTACCTTAGAGGTTTTATGTTGATTTAGTGCTTTAACGAATTAGGTTGCCTAATAAAATTCTGTCTTGCATCTGAAATGTTGCCTTGTGTGCTGTTGGTCTCTGTGTTTGATAGAAAAGACAAGCTCAAACCAAAAGAACTTGAATTATGAGAATCCAACTTTTGTGTTTGTCTTTTCCTTCTAACCCCAGTTTGTAAAATGCAGCTTATAGTTATACTTTGCAATCACGTCTACATTATCCATTTACTTGACTATGTCCATGCCTTAGCTTTTTAGGTGGTATTGGCAACCAATTTATTGATTTATTGGAGGGTATGATTAAAGCCGAGTTCCTTAAAAATGAATGGTGGTACTGGTCCTCCTTTACCAGCGCTGTCAAGACCAAAGCTATATCTTTGCTCGCACTCAGAATCTACACTCTTGATGAATGCATCATCTACATGAAGAATTCTGCTCCAAGCACTGATCCAGCTGACAGTGCCAAACCTGTAAACAACGCGAGGATGAGGAAAGGGGTTGAATCATCGGTATTGTAACAATGGAGCGGGCTCACTACTCTATTGTAGATTCTATGTTAAGAAGCCTTAGTTCTCAGACAACATAACAATACAATGCTCACATAAATCTGAACATTAGATTTATTCAATGTTAGCATTGCATGGTTATGCTGCATGTCTGAGAACTAAAGCTTCTAAACATAGAATCTACAACGGAGTGGTGAGCCCGCTCTGTTGTTACGATGCTGATGATTCAACCTCTTTCCTCCTCTTTGCGTAGTTTACAGGTTTGGCACTGTTAGCTGAAGTAGTACTTGGAGCAGGATTCTTTGTATAGATGATACAATCATCAAGGGTGTAGATTCTAAGTGTGAGCAAAGAAATAGTTTTGCTCTTGATAGCAGCGGTGAAGGAGGACCAGTACCACCATTCATTCTTAAGGAGCTCAACTTTAATCATACCCTCCAACAAATTGGTTGCGAAAACCATCTAAAAAGCTAAGGCACACACATGGTCAAGTAAGTGGATAATGTTGACGTGTTTGCAAAGCATAACTATAAGGTGCATTTTAAAAAGCTGGAGTTAGAAGGAAAAGACAAAAATAAAAATTGGATCCCATAGTTCAAGTTATTTTGGTTTGAGCTTGTTATTTTTTATCACACACAGAGGCCAACAGCAGATAAGGCAACATTTTTAGATGCAAGACATCATTAGGATTTTATTGCGCAATTTAATTCGTTAAAGCACTAAATCAACATGAAACCTCCAAGATAAATGTTACATGATCTTCTTTTTTTTTTTACTTTACCTATGTACAAAAATTTGAAGTTAGAAGTCATCAAGTCATCGAGTAGGAGTAATAAATTGAAGATTAATAAAAAAAACAATGGCTGGAGGTGAGGTATATGTACCTCGGGTGGTCCTTTGCAAGTAGATCTGAGGAGCCGGAGGTGGGGAACAACCAAAGGTGGAGGCGGCTGAGCTACTGGAGGTGGCGGCAGTTGAAGATCACCTACGCACAGGGGCGGATCATGAGGAAAAGATGCAGGCTTGTGAGGAAGAGGTGGATGAAAAATACAAACTTGGATCGAAAGGAACAAACAGAGGGATGGGATATCGATATGAACCAGGTGTCGTCATTATCAGACCCGAGCTTGGTCGTCGCCCGACGTCGGGCCAGGGCGCGGTCGCCGCCGCCGCCTTTGAAGCGAGGAGCCTTCACGATAGAGTCTAGTGTTTTTTTTTTCGGGGAAGAGGTAGGGTTTGGGCAGTCGGGCGGTGACCAGAATCCCACACATGGGTCACATGACGCCGGGGCACAGGTGGAACAGGCTCGTCCGACCACATTTCAGTGGATGAGTTTGTCTTAGATATTTAAGGAATATTTCCTAGTGGGTTCAATATTTCATCCACGGTGTCTCTCAAACAAACATCACTAAAACCGAGATAGCCCCATTCCGTTCCGGGATATCCCTCAAACCAAACACACCCTAGACAAGTTAAAATCCTAGAATTCAGTGACGTCATTGTTCATGTGAATATTGATTCGAGGCTTTCTCCTGCGTTTCTTTCTTTCATGATGGAAGGTCTCATGTACTAGATGATGGGCATATATGAGAGGAGATGATGACAATCTTCTATAAATGATGTGAATTATTGTCCTGTTACTTCCGAATAGCAGGACTAAACTTCTTTGCCTATTAGGTACTGATTTCCACAGAGCATACACATGAATACGATTCATTATTGGAAGAATATTTTCTTTCTAAGATAGATGGATACACCCATAACACACGTGGATTAAATTTTATTCCTTCCATCTAAACTAAATACTTGACCATTCAGAAAATTTTATAAATTAACGAAGATGTGAAATAACGATTTTACCCATCCACTAGCCACTTACGCTTAAATAAACAGAGGTGGAGATGCTATAAATCGGATGTAAAGGTAAAGATGGAATTTTTTATTTGACTTAGAAGATTATAGTAAAATACTTTTCAATTTGGCTTAAATAGTCAAATATTTTAGAACGCACGGAGTATCTCAAGATCGGCGCACCACACACACACACACAGCTATATATATATATATATATATATATATATATATATATATATATATATATATATATATATATATATATATATATATATATATATAGATCACTCTCCAAGCCAAGAATCCATATACACAAGAACTGTATCTACAACATCACCACGATCATTTGCTTGCAATTGACCCCAAGTCTTGAACTTGCAGCACCCAATGATGTGCGCAATACCCCAGCGATCGCCCATGGTGTCCACATATCTTTGGAGCTTGCTGGCACTATCGTTGGGCCCCATGGCGAAGAATTCTGGCGGCACTAGCCCACCGAGGAGGCTGATGAAGATGCCACCCAACAAGAGCAGGTACAGGTATGCTCGCAGCATATGGTGGGCGTCCACGATGGCGCGTCATGCTCATTCTAGGCAATCGCAGCGGTGCGAAGCGGCCGAGGACGTCGGCCAACAATTCATCTGGCAGATCCTCCACCCCGTGGGTCCTGGCACCAGCGCATTTGGGCATGACGAAGTGTATCCTGATAAGCTTTTACTTCTAGGCTTTGATAGAATGGCTGATACTGAAATTTGTTTTTGAGTCCTTTGATCGATCTGCCTTGCAGGCAGAAAGATACATGGGGCTTAATTGTTTCACGACATAATTTCATTAAAATTGTTAAAAGATGTTGAGATTGATACATGTCGAAGTGTACCTTGTGTGACACCCGGTTTCGAAAATGAACCAAGTGAACGAATATGTGTGCCCAGGACGTTCAACACACATACACGAGTGCATTCACAAAAGAGTATATTGAAAATTACAAAAGAACAAGATTAATTAACCACTTTTATTACAAAATTCATATTATCCTCGAATACAAGCTCTAATGAAATTTTAATGACAAGTTCAACTAATGCAGCGGAAATAAACTAATAAGCAACTAAGCAAAAGGGATAGCACACCTCCAACACTCCACAGGCAAAGCTGACGGCAGACATGGCCTATAACTCCACATTATCATCATTAAACTCCTAATCCTGACCTGCAAGTGTTGGTCGGGGAATTGCAAGGGTGAGTACATGTCGTACTCAACAAGTGTGAAAAGTATGACATGTAGCTGATACAAATGACGAATATAGTAATGTCTAAGTGCTAAAAAGTACATTAAAACATTTGAAAAGCAATATATTATATGTATATGAAATAAACCCAGCATAAACTATGTAATTATCATAATACCAGTCCATATTCATCACCATCATCCATATACCAGATTTCTCATTATCTATAACCATAATCAATATCAGAATTAATACATAACCAACCATAACCATATTATTAACCATAACCATTACCAAACCATAACCATTCCGAATTCCAATTTCTCTCTAATCATGTGGGTCATCCATGTGCTTTTAACCAGGAGCACGACTATCGTGATAGTTTTATTATACTCTGCAGAGTTTGTACCATTTTACCCACATGTTTGTGATTTCATCACCCATCGGCGCCTAAAGAACCTCCCTTATGCCAATTACACTTCCTTTGGTGTATGGCCAAGAGATCACAAAATAGCCTTTACAAAGGGTTTACTAGCCTATTTAGACCCCACTCAGGTTTCACCGGTGGTGATGCCTCCAACTGAGCACATCTTCAACCAAGGGCCCCCTCTTGAGCCATTCGGATCCTAGGGTAGTCCCGCCAATCATCAACAAACCCAATCCGACTACCCCTTCCGCGAGCATCCTTAATGGTCCAAATAGCACTAGAAAAGTCCTAATTAATCAGCTACGCCGTACCCATACTTGGCCTCGTTGTGGCACTGTTGTCCTGGCTTATTCTCACATGAACCGATCCTTAGATCTAAAGCAAGAAAACCACCATATCATCCAACCCATCCGCATAGCAGGCTTGCTTAGATCACCCATTACCATATCATATTAACCATTTCATATTAACCATAATCTCATTAATGCATAATTAAATATTATAGTTGTTCTCCCATCCCAAGTAATTAAGCGAAGCAAAAAGGTAAAAAGCCCATCCCGACTCTCTACCATAAATTCTAGGTGACAAGGGTGGTTATACAACGCTAGTAAACTTCCTATCATATGATTCCCATCAAATTGACACGAGCATGCAGTTTTGCAAACAACAAATTTATTTTAAAAAATAGGATCAATATGCTTCAAGGACACTTGCCTTGCTCTTAAGATTGGTTCGGGTCAAAGCCTTCAAACTCTTGGTGCTGTAGATCCTCCACGACACTCTCTAGCGCAAATCTGTCTAATCTGCATAATGAAAATACAAGACAAGAAACACAATCAAAGAGTGCACAAACATTACTCAATATGACATGACATGCATGGTTAATGCAAATGCAAGGTGGAACTTATTAATAAGTTGCTTTTAATGATCATTAACTAGTTCTCATAGCTTTTAACAAGTTTATACAGGTTTGGAGTTGATTCGAAGCAATTTTAGAACTAATTCAACACAATTTAACGAGGAAAATCGGACTAGTCCGCTAGGGACCGGACAAGTCCACACTACACAAGAACAGCAGAACTAGGGTTTTCTAGATCGAAGTGAATTTGGAGATTTGGGGTTGAATTCACGTAAGGAATAGGAAGTAGAAGGTATACCAGGCGTTTAGAACTCCAATGAATCAAGGATCTTGGAGGCAACACTTGGTTCTTGACGATCTAGGGTCGATGAAGAACTGAGATGAATTATTGACGAAGAACGCAAAGTTGATGTAGATCTTGATCCTCTTTCGTTTCCTCCTCCTCTTCTTCTTGTTCTAGATCTCCTTCTCCCTCCTTGGTGGTGGATAATCACGAGCTAGGGTTTGGGTGAGGTGGAAAAGTGGCAAATAGATGTCTAGCCAAGGGGTGGGGTTGTTTATATAGAGGTGGATGCTAGGGTTAGATGGATTTCGAGTTTGAGATGAGTAGGGGTCGATTTAGAATCCCACATGAGCTCTAAAAGAGTTAGGCACGACGTCCCTAGGCCCACTTAACGTAAAACCCAAGAACAAGTCGTGAAACAAAAGATCAACTCGGAGTCGTGATTTATCGTACATGTCCGAAAAGGGTCGGACTAGTCTGAAGTTGGACAGAGAGATATCGAACAAGTCCGGACTAGACATCGAACAAGTCCGAACTTATCCTGAGGGGAAAAACATACAAGTCTGGCCATAATCGGACAAGTCTGGCTTTAGTCAGAGGAAAAATGGAAAAGTCCGCTGGATCACCGGACAAGTCCGGACAAGTCCAGGGACTTAGCAAATTTTCAAGCAATTTGGGACACTGGACTAGTCTGCTACGGGTCGGACAAGTCCGAAAGTGTCCAGAAGGAAAAAACAGACTAGTGTGCAGCAAAACGGACAAGTCCGTTTGAAGTTAGAGAGAAATCGGTCTAGTCTGCACAAAAAATGGACTGGTACACACTTCCCAAAATTCTTAAGTGCGGTTTTACTCTAAATTCATTTTAAACCTATTTATTTTATGTGGATTAATGTTAGACATGTGTATGAACTTATGCAATGCATGATGGATGAAAATGAGGGTGTTACAAACCTACCCCCCTTAAAATGAATCTCGCCCTCGAGATTTGACGCGGAAGAGAAGAGATAGGGAAATTCCTTCTTGAGATCATCCTCCAACTCCCATGTTGCCTCTGATTCCGCATGATGCTTCTATTGAACTTTACACCATCTGATGACCTTGTTTCTTGTGACTCTTTCCTGTACTTCTGTAGGTACCCTACGTACCCGGTACCCCACGATACCGCAACAAGTGCAAGAAAGTTCCACCCGTCATAATCAAAGGCTCTCGTAGGTCCCACATTGCACGTAGCACTGGACCTGCTCCCTTCACATGGCTCGCTCCCGGGTTAATACGTGTAAAATAACCCCGAAACAAAACTCCCAACCAAGGGAAGCTCCGACGACTACACGTGTACAACAGCCCCGGACCTAGCCCCCGTCAAAGAGGAGCTCCGGTACCGACATGTGTACAGCAACCCCGGACCTACCATCCCTCAAGGAAAAGCTCCGGATCTGCCACGTGCGGAGCCTCCAGACCTTCATCACCAACAGGAATACAAGCCGATCATGACCATTACAGACATTCAAGGATGGTTAAAGCGGCAGTTACAAGGTCTGATAATGTGTCATTAATGTTACATTAATGACACACGATCAGTGCACCATCAATAGGGGTGACGCTGCCATGAAGGCACGTTATTACACTATTAATTGTACTTAATACTCTTTATACAGTGTATTAGGTCATAAAGCACGTCAGAGTCACATGTCGGGCCAGACCAGCTTTGTAACGGTCAGTCCTTAGAACTATAAAAGGGTTGCACCGCACGAACATCAGGGAGGGCTGAGAGGGCGGAGGGGGATCCAGGCTATTGGGACCTGACCTTAGCGAACTCACTCGATCAATACAATCATACAAATCCTGTGGAGTAGGGTGTTACACTCAGGTGGCCCGAACCACGTAAATATCTGAGGTCACCATCTTGATATTGATCTCTGTGTGCCCCAACCACAAAAGAACCTCCGCAGGCTGCTTCTCAGCTGGTCCGGGGGAAGTGTCGTATCAAACACTTTGACATTTGGCGCGCCAGGTAGGGGCTGCTTCCCGAGATCACAAGATGGTGAATTCAGCTGCTGGATCATCCAACGACAATCATGACGAACAACCTGCTGGAGGAAACCCCTCCAACGTTCAGCAACCAACTAGTGCCAATGCTCCGGCAGGCGTTGTAGCACCATCTTTTTCGGAAAACAATGCTGGTCAACGAGATGGGACATCCACGTCAATCACTGCATCAGCAAACAACAACCCCGAGCATGTGCTCATTGCTGCGAAAGCTCTTCTGCAACATCCACCACCCCCAGGCACACCCTAGGACGCTATGGAGCAGTGGAGGGCTGATGTCGACCATCTGGTCGCAGCTGCGGCTACCAACATCAACAACCAAGGTCCTCCTCCTTCGGGGCGAGCACCTTCACAACGACGGACCATTTCCGGCCGGCTTGGTCCACAAGCCTCTCAACAAAGGAGACGTGCTGTCTCCTAGCAGGTGACTTTGCTGCCCCCTGGGGCGCGACGCACCCATACCATCACCAGGATTCCGACTCATGACCTGCGGTCGGAACTGGATCGCTGTTACCGTCAACAGGACGGCCGAGTCCACATCGAGTGTGCTCGCGAAAGGTGAGAGGCTCGAGACAACCCTGCTCAAGGAGTAGGAGGAGGTTGTTCTGCCCTGGCCATGCACTTACGTATGGTCTGGTGGTCACAGAAGTTTTGGCCTCACTTACCGGAAAAATTCGACGGGACAATCAATCCTGCCGAATTTCTTCAAATTTACTCTACTGTCATACTGACAGCGGGGGATGATGAGGCTGTAATGGCCAATTATTTCCCAGTGTCCTTAAACGAGAATGCAAGGTTCTGGTTCACGAGTCTTCCACCCGACTCCATCAATAGTTGGGCGGAACTATGCCAATAATTCACTGCCAACTTCGGGAGCTCCTACACCCGACCTGACACTGAACTGGACCTGTTTGTTGTGAAGCAAACGTCGGGGGAATCGCTACGGTCCTTCATCCAGCGATTCTCTCAGGTACGAAATACCATTCCTTCTATCTCGAGCTCTTTTGTTATCGTGGCATTCAGATAGGGTGTTCGAGATAAGAAGATGCTAGAGAAGCTGGCTATTAAGGAAGTTACCAGCGTCAAGGAACTCTTCAGCCTAGCCAACAAATGCGCTAGAGCTGCGGAGGGCCGTGAAATGCACTCCAAGCCAGCTCCGGAGGCCAACCAAAAGTCCTCCAAAACAAAAGCTGCTACCTCCGGTAGTGGCAAGAAGAAGAAGCCCAACGGCAAAAAGAAGCCGTCGCCCGGCGCTCCAGCTGCTGCTGCTGCTGCAGCTCCTGGAAGCCGGGGGGCCACGCCCCGAGAAATGATCTTGTACTTCGTTAGAAGACGGCAACAACTCCAAAGCATGGTGTCCAATTCACAAGACGAATCGACACAACTTGGAAGAGTGCCGAGAGGTCCAGAACCTTGCCGAGCGCTACACCAAGCGCCAGGAAGAAGTTCCTTTCCGTCAAAGGGAAGGAAAACAAAAAGTCAAACAAGCTCCGACTGAAGAGGAGCTAGGTTTCTAGGACCCTAAAAAGGTCTTGAAAGCCGTCTACAACACTATCGACGACGACTTCGACGCCTCCGACAACGAACGTCGGAAAACCCAGAACACCATCTATGGTGGTTCTTGGGACATCACCTCTCATCACATCCTCAAGACAGTGCGGCGGGACATGGCCATGGTAGCTCCCGTTGCTAAGGCAAAACCACATCGGAAGTGGATGGATACACCCATCATTTTCAATGCTTCGGACTGTCCCCAAAACATGATCTGGGCTGGTCAACTCCCGTTGATGGTGTCACCCACCATTAACAATATCCAAATTCACCATGTAATGGTGGACGGAGGTTCCAGGCTTAACCTCATAAGCTTCAAAGCTTTCGTTAAGCTTTAGCTCCGACCTTCGGACCTTCATACATCCCGACCTTTCTCCGGAGTAGGTGCAAGAACCATTACTCCTCTTGGTTCTATTACACTCCCAGTGACCTTCGGGACCCAGAAGAACTACAAAACCGAGAAACTGGTTTTCAACATTGCGCAGATCAGTCTGCCTTTCAATGCCATATTGGGTAGGTCAACTTTATACAAGTTTATGGCTGCTGCTCATTATGGTTATTTGGTGTTGAAGATGCCAACACCTACGAACGTTCTCTAGATCCGTGGATATCGCACTACAGGAGTCACTGCACTGGAAGAACTCTATGCACTTACCACAGCGCAAGAGGAAGCATCCGGTAAAGAGCCATCTGCGAATCCTCCAAGCATTCACCACAAAGGCTCTACCTCTGCACCTCGTGTGCAACCAAGCGGTGATGCCGACGTTCCCGTCAAAGTCGCCCAAATCGGTTCCGATGCTGCTCAGACTACCCTATATCTGGTGGTCCAAATAACAAATAGGAACTCACGCTTATCACTTTCCTCCGGGCTAATGTCGACGTGTTTGCCTGGCAACTATCACAAATGCCTGGGATCCCTAGGGAGGTGATTGAGCACAATCTGAAGATTTACCCAGACGCCCGACCTGTACACCAGAAGCCCCGAAAGCAATCAATCGAGCGACAAAACTTCATCCGACAGGAAATAAAGAAGTTGCTCGAAGCTGGATTCATCCGGGAAGTCTTCCATCCAAAATGGCTGGCAAACCCAGTTGTTGTACCCAAGGCTGGTGGGAAACTCCGGATGTGTATCGGCTACACCACCTTAAATAAGGCATGTCCAAAAGATCCATTTCCACTACCTAGAATACATCAGATAGTGGATTCCACCTCCGGGTGTGAACTACTGTGTTTCTTAGATGCATATTCTGGATATCATCAAATCCAAATGTCTATGGAAGATGAAGATCATACTGCCTTCATAACAGTAGATGGATTATATTATTACACTGCCATGTCATTTGGTCCTAAAAATGCTGCTTCAACATTTGTGCGAGCCATGTACAAAACATTTGGATAGCTAATTAGAGACTTGGTGGAGGTTTATGTTGATGACATCGTCGTGAAGATCAAAAACAAGGAGTCACTCCTTGAGAACTTACAAGCCGTCTTCGACAAGCTGCGCACTATGCGCACTAAGCTGAACCCAGACAAGTGTGTCTTTGGAGTTAGCTCTGGAAAGCTTCTGGGGTTCTTGGTGACTCATCGAGGAATCGAGGCAAATCCGACAAAGATCAAGGCTATAGAAGAAATGCGACCCCCAACCCGCATTAAATATGTCCAAAAGTTGACTGGATGCCTAGCTGCGCTCAACCAGTTTATATCAAGACTAGCAGAACGGGTGCTACCATTCTTCATACTTTTGAGGAAGTCCGGACCATTTCATTGGCCTGAAGAAGCAGAAAAGGCGTTCCAAGAGTTGAAACAACTCCTCACCACACTACCAATCCTGGTAGCTCCGAACCCTCGTGAGCCTTTACTGCTTTACATTTTGGCAACTGTAGAGGTTGTCAGTATGGTTCTGGTCACAGAAAGACCGGAGCCATCCCCAATTCAGGAGTCTAGACCCCCCCCCCCCGGGAGGGTCCATAGCTACCTGAAGGCGAGTCTGGGGACCAACCCTCAGGCAGAGATCCTCAAGGCAAGATGCTGGAGGATCAACCTCCTTCAAACGAAGGAGTAACTGCTGCTCAACAAAAAGATCTAGACCCCTCTAGGAGGGTCCGGGTCACTCCAGAAGAAGCTCCAGGTTCCTTTGGTAGGGACCAGGGAATTCCAGAAGAAGGTTCGGACCCCTCCGGGAGGGTCCAGTTGATGAGGATGAAGCTTCGGGCCCCCCTGGGAGGATCCGAACAGTCCAACGCCCAGTATACTTCATCAGTGAAGTACTCCACGACGCCAAGACAAGATACATTGAAGTGCATAAACTGCTTTATGCAATTCTCATCGCCTCAAGAAAGCTTCATCACTACTTCCAAGCCCACACAATATTAGTGGTAACCTCTTTTCCACCGCTTGCAATTTTGCAAAACCCTAACTCTACTGGGAATATTGCAAAGTGGGCAGCGGAGCTGGCAGAATTCATGTCAAGACAAGCGATTAAAAGTTAAGCTTTGGCTGACTTTGTGGCGGAATGGACTCCCTCTCCATCAAATCCTGGGGGCCACAGTGAGCAGAAACCAGAGCTCAAAGTTTCGGTATTCACTGAGCCTCACTGGACCCTCTACTTCGATGGCTCCGTGCAAAAGCAGGGGGCTGGAGCTGGAATCCTTCTCATAGCTTCGACCGGAGAGAAGGTCAAGTATATGGTACACCTTGATTTCAAGGCAACCAACAATATGGCGGAGTATGAATCCCTCATCTATGGACTCAAGGTGGCACTATCTTATGGTGTAAACCAGCTATTGGTGAAGGGAGATTCACAACTCATTATCAAACAAGTGAAAGGTGAATGCTCCTGTAACAATTCTCAATTAGCTGCTTATCTCCTTGAAGTCCAGAGGCTTCAAAATGACTTCGAAGTCCTGGATCTCCATCATGTTCAGCGCCTTCATAACTCCGAAGTCGATGAACTCTCGATGAAAGCCTTGACCGGAGATCCGGCTCCTGACGGAATCTTCGTCCGGAGGTTATCAAAACCAACAGCTCAGCCTGTCGAACTAAGTGAAGGGGGCAAGACCAGCACCTCGAAGCTGGCGGTCCCGGTGAACCTGTTACCATGGCGTTCACCAAGGGTCGTAGGTGCTGTCGGGAGCTCCGAGCAACCCAGCACGCAAGACTTAGAAGCTCAAGTTAGCTCCGATGCATGGATCTTGGAGATCCGGAGCTACTTGAAAGACAATATCCTTCCTCAAGACAATGTATCCGCTGACCGGATTGTCAGATTGGCTAAAAGATACACGTTGGTAGAAGGGGATCTCTACCGACGTGGTGGCAATGGCATCCTAATGCGGTGCATTGCAAGGGAAGAACGCCGCAATCTTCTCGCGGAAATCCATGGAGGCGAGTGCGGGAACCACACATCTTCTCGTATGCTGGTCGGTAAAGCCTTGCGGCATGGATTTTACTGGCCTACAGCACTCCAGGATGCGGTTGAGCTAGTGAAGAAATGTGATGCATGTCAGTTCCATGCAAAACAGATTCACACACCGACTCAATCACTACAAATGATACCTCCTACATGGCCATTCACTGTGTGGCGCATGGATATTTTGGGACCTTTCCCAAAAGCAGTCGGAGGTTACAGGTTCCTATATGTCACAATCGACAAGTTCACCAAGTGGCCAGAAGCAACTCCAGTAGTAAAATCAACTAAAAATCATCAATCAAGTTCTTGAAGTCCATTATATGCAGATTTGAAGTTCCAAACAAAGTCATAAATGACAATGGAACTCAATTTAAAAGTGCTGCCTTCCAGGAATATTGTGAAGACCTCGACATTCAACTTAGCTACGCCTCAGTAGCTCATCCAACAAGCAATGGCCAAGCTGAGAGAGCAAATGCAGAAATCTTAAAAGGACTCAAGATGCGCACATATGAGTGCTTGAAAAAGCACATAGCTAACTGGATTGAAGAGCTTCCGTCCACATTATGGGCAAATAGGACAACACCTAACCGGTCAACTGGGGAGACTCCATTCTTCCTAGTGTACGGAGCTGAAGCAGTCCTTCCTCCAGAGATTGCCTTGGGGTCCCTCCGGGTCCGGACCTTCAACGAAGCCATGCAGGACCAGCTCCGACGTGAAGACCTTGACCTCGTCCACGAGGGAAGGTGCCGAGCAGCTGGTCGAAATGCACGTTATCGCCAAGCACTCCGGCGCTATCATCAAAGGCATGTGCGTGACCAATAGCTCGAAGAAGGCGACCTGGTGCTCCGGAAGATACTAACTCGTGAAGGGATGAACAAACTTTCCCACATATGGGAGGGTCCTTTCTGAGTCATTAAAGTATCCCGACCAGGCTGCGTTCGCTTGGCAACTGAGGATGGGATCCCGCTTCCCAATCCTTGGAACATCGAGCACCTCCGTAAGTTTTATGCTTAGAATCACAGAGGTGAGTCTGTAATTACACACAATGCATGTAGTAGAGTCGTTATACAGAGTCGAGCAAGTCCTCCGGGAGAACATCCGGACCCCTCCGGGAGGGTCCGAGAAGTTCAAGTAACACTTGACACAGTCGCAGTACTAAAAGTGTAACTACTTGCTCTGGGCTAGCACAAGATGTATAGCATATTTAGCCTGGTCTAGTACCCTAAGTGTGTCCTTGTCTCCCCTGTAATCCGGACCTATAATGAAAAGCATTGTTGTGTGAAAACAGACTCCACGTGCATTTACTTTTTGTACAAGGCTCAATATGTCAAATTATTTTTACCCCGCTTGTCTATAGTGAAGTTGTGCAAATCTTTTTGAGTTTTGTTCCAAGTAATTCACATGCATTACAAGCCTTATTGATAGTCTTTTTGGATCTTAACACCGCCACATAGTCTACTTGCCTGAACGCCAAACCAACATAGGTCCGGAGTGTGCTATCAACTTAGCCTGGTCCTGCACCCTAAGTACGCCACTATACCTACACCCCGGCAGGCCTAAGTAGGGTGAGTACTAAAAAGGCATGCGGATCTAGGAAGATTCTATCAAAACACTTGTTATCATGTTGAGTTTCTTCAGACCTAAAGTTCAAATAGGAACAATAAGTCACAACCAATTTATAGACAAGAGGACGAATTTTACTTTATTTCTTGCCTTTAATGTGCAGGAAAAGAAAAAATTCATAGTGGTGGTGAACGATGCTGGAGCTACTAAGCTCTGACATCTCCCAAGATAGGTCCGTCGTCAATATCTAATATGTTGACATCGGAGCTACCAAGTTCCGACCATTCCGGGGGGCCTGTCTTAGATGCTCCAAAATTGAAGACTTCAACATACTGTCATAACCTTTGGTACATGTACACACCTCAACTGTACACATGTACCAGGTGGCCAACAAGACACGACATGGTATATTGAAGACAAAGTGAAATTCAAGGCGAAAAGGAGGATTTCATTAATCAGAAGAACTGGATTACAAAATTGAGATTACAAGGGACAAAAGGAGAAAAAGTACAAGCTACTAGAAGATCTAAGACCTGCGGAAGAATGAAGCTACTTTTTGGGCAACTTCTTGGACGCTGGCTTTGGCGGCGTCTTCCTCTTCAGCAACGGGACCTTCGAGCACCGGGTCCAGTGGGAATTGGGGATCTCGGCTTACATAACACGTCAGCACATATTCTGCGACGTTTGTAGCCAGAGTTTTCCCCTTCGTCTCTAGCTGATCCGCGATGACATCACCCATTGCATCAAGTTTGCCGCCAGCACCGTTGAGGGCCACCAGTGCTCGGTCCAGATCCAGCTCCGGATTGTTCGGATGTACTGGACTGAAACCCAGTGGTGTTAGCGCGTCATTTGCCCACTCGAGGAAGTCCCACACTTGAATAGCTTTGGTCTCCTTCAGGCTCCGTAGCTCCTCTAGTGACCTCCAGGCGGTCGCAAGCTCCGAACCTTCATGGGCAAGTATCTCAGCCAACTTAGCATGCTGTTGCTTGATTTTAGCAACCTGCCTCTCCTGGTCGGCCAACTCCGTCTCCCGGAGGTGGATGCGGTTCCGCCTCTCAGCTAGGTCCTTCTCCTTGCCCTTGACTCTCTCCTCCCTAGCTGCAATGTCAGACTCTCTTTTCGAGAGCTCTTGCCCCACCTTCCAATTCTTCTTCCTCTCTTCCTCCTTCCATAGATCCAACTTTTTTGCTGTGATCCACCAAATTTTTCTCACCCTGAATCAAATTCTGGGTGACCTCCGCCTCTCTTCTCACCACATCCTCCTGCTTCCCTAGGAGTTTTTCCTCCCTCGCCTCCAGGTCCGCTCGACGCTTCGTGAGAGTTTCATTCAACTCTGCGAGCTTTTCGTAATGCTCATCAGCAGCGTCACGTCTCTCCTTGGCTTTCTCCAGGATTTCCCTAGAGGTAGCATCGAGCGCCCGGATGGCGGCCTCCTTCTCCTCCATCAACTTGTCCCAGTACTCTAACCGAGCCTTATCCCCCTTGATCCATTCCTTCTGGTCAGCTAGCCTCGTCTGAGCAAGCTTGGTTTCAAAATGGAGTCTGCTGCGCCAACGTCTCAAGGTGTTGCGCTCCTCCTCTAAAGCTTTGCTCTCATGGTCGAAGGTGAGCTGGACCTGTCGAAGGCTTGAGCAGGTATTGTCTATGGACAACGCCAGGGGGATAGGTTCTGGGTCTGCTGGAACCATTTCCGCAGGTTCAAGCGGGTTCTCCGTAACAAAAATTGGGTCCCACTCTACAATAGTGGTCCCCTGTACTCTTGCGGCGCTGGGGACGCTCTCCTGGAGCCCTTCAGTGGCAGCAGAAGAACCCACGGGGAGAACTTCCACCTCCGAAGTAGGTGAAGGCACCGCTTCCAGGTCTTCAGTCGACGGCTCCGACATTTAAGGACCTGTCGCCGGTCTTGCAAGCTGCTCTGACTCCAGCCCAGGTACCTCCGGGACCACCACTTCTGGAGTAGCAGCTGGAGCTTCAACTGGGGCCTCAACCTCCACTGGCTCGGGCCCCAGTGCGGCGACCACCTCTAGCACAGCCGCCAGACTTTCAACCACCTCCGGCACAGCTGCAGGACCTCCAACCTCCTCCGACTCAGCAGTCGGACCCTCTACCACTTCCGGCTCTGCCGCGGGATCTTCAACTGTTTCCAACACAAGGACCGGAGCCTCGACAATCTCCATCTCAACAGTGAGGGCTTCAACAACTTCCGGCTCCGAAGCCGAAACTTCTGGCGTCGTCGGTGCTGGAGCACCAGCCTCTGCCGCCAGGGGCACCTCTTCAACTTCCCTCCCGCGGTCCGGCGCTACCTCAGGAGCTTCAGGTGAGGACTCCGAGTCCAGGCTCACGACAGCTGGCACCGGAGCTGCCGCGACTTCCACCTCCGCTTGACGAGGAGGCTCAACAATCGAAGCCGAAGCTTCGGCAGGTGCAACCCCAGCCGTTGCAATAGGCGTTGAAGCTCTAGGTCCCTTCTTCGACACCCTAAAAATAAAGGGAAGAGAAGATTAAAGACACATACAAAAGCAAGATTAACATTTCAGAGTGAGCAATCAATGCTTACCTCGGGATGCTATCACCCCAGTCGCCTTGGAACCTCCTCTTCTAAGGCCCGGAGCTAGAGCCCACCAAATCTGGTGAGGCAACTGCTTTGGACCTTGGTTGAAGAACACTCGAAGCCGCCGGAGTTCTTTCGGTCGGAGCTTCCCTTCGCCGGGAAGAACCCCCAAACTTGGAGCTTCTAGCTGGCACTGCAGCCAGAGTTGACTGCCCGGAGCTGACGCCTCTTGAAGACGCTTGCACCGGAGCAGGGGTAGTAGCAGAAGACCTCCCCCTTCGGGGAGAAGCAGCTGTCATGGAAGGAGTAGGCCTGATGGACCTCCCACCAGCGTGCTTCAACTTCCTCTTCCGGCTGGAAGGCCCAGCTGGCTCTTTGCCCTTGCCTTTGCTGACGTCTTCAGTCCTTCGGCTCAGGGCAGGGAAAGGACCACCCTCGGAAGCTTCGGGGATCAGCAATCTGGTGGTCGGAAGCATCTCCACCTCACCAAGATCGTCAAGCGCCGGCATACTCCTCCGAAGCTCTCTACTGAATTGTGCCTCCATGTTCAGAGGGAGTAAAGCCGCCGGCGGAGTTAAGTCGTCTCCTTCGACGTCAATTCCATGTTGGAACTTCTTGAGATGAAGCTCCAAAGCTGCGCCATCCAAGTTGGATTTCAGACCCATTTCAATCCGGTCTTTATCCATCATGCTGTTGAGGGCCCACGCAAGCTTCTCCCTCTTCTTCAGTGGATCCCACCTGTTGACCAGAAAGTTGCAAAAGACCATCTCGGGGGTCGCTCCACCTTCCACACATTCACGGATCCTGGTCAAGGAAGGGTTGAAGGCCTCTGACAGCACCGGGACCACACTCCATGCGTTAGTGTCAACATTTGGGAGACCTTCGGGCAGCTCCAACTTCTCGTGCTCCTCTGCCGTGACGACGATCCAATCTTTCTTCCAGTCGTCCCACTTGCCGGAAGGAAATGACCTCAAGTATTTTAGGGGCATTTCTTGCGCTTCACAAAATAGTAGAAGCCAAGAAATTCGGACCCCTTCCCGGTGGTGTGGATGGTAAAGAAGGTGCAAAAAATCTCGACGCAGGGGGGAATACCCACCCACATCTCGCAGAAGTGGACGAATGTCGACACAAGAAGAAGAGAATGGGGGCCAAGGTGGTACAACTGCAGACCATAGAAGTCCAACAGCATCAAAAGAAAAGTCGAGAAAGGTTGGATCAGCCCCACCATGGTGTACGCAGATAAGTACACCATGTCGCCGCCGCGCTCCTTCTTGAACGGGAGATTGCTGGCGTGGACCAGATGGTTGAAGGAGTCGCTGGACCATCCCATGTAGGTCCGGACTTTCTTCAGATCATCATCGCTCTTGAGGCGGCTCTTGGGGAGACCCAACTCCATCGTGGCAAAGTGGAGCAAAAGATGGAAAGTTAGGCGGAGTTTGGGAGGCTCTGAGCGCAAAGATGATCGAAGGCATAAAGAGTCCTCAACCCGTGCCCACTTTCCTTCTTAATAAGCCTCTGCGACGCTTGGATGGAAACCGCAATGAGATCAAGAGTACTTTTCAAAAATCTACCCCGTCAATGACGAGTGGGCCTGGGGCCACCCCGACGAAGAGATCGAGGTCCTTACCCAAGGCCAACCATTGCCACGATGAGTGGCGGGAAACCCAAAGTCGACGCTCTGACAGGGCGAGCGGAACCGTTACGGTTTTTGTATTGGGAACCGGGGACCTTCAATTACGTGAGATCCGCACTCAAAGATCTCATCTGCCAAATTCATAACAAGCCACACATCGAATGTTCACCCCCAAACTGCCACTCTATCGGCGCATGAGAGGACTTTTTGAAAATCTAAGCGCGGGAATCGAGAATGGCCCCACCTCCGACAGAACAACTTAACACAAGGGGTTTCTCCCAGAGGTGGGCCCGGGGGCCACTGTCGGTACCCTACATACCAGGTACCCCACGATACTGCAACAAGTGCAAGAAAGTTCCACCCGTCAGAATCAAAGGCTATCACAGGTCCCACATGGCACGTAGCACCGGACCTGCTCCCTTCACATGGCTGGCTCCCGGGTTAACACGTGTAAAATAAGCCCGGAACAAAACTCCCAACTAAGGTAAGCTCCAGCGACTACACGAGTACAACAGCCCCAGACCTAGCCCCCGTTAGAGAGGAGCTCCGGTACCGACACGTGTACAACAACCCCGGACCTACCATCCCTCAAGGAAAAGCTCCGGATCTGCCACATGTGGAGCCTCCGGACCTTCATCACCAACAGGAATACAAGCCGATCATGACCATTACAGACATTCAAGGATGGTTAAAGCGGCAGTTACAAGGTCTGATAATGTGTCATTAATGCTATATTAATGACACACGATCAATGCACCGTTAATAGGGGTGATGCTGCCATGAAGGCACGTTATTACACTATTAATTGTACTTAATACTTTTTAGATAGTGTATTAGGTCATAAAGCATGCCAGAGCCACATGTCGGGCCAGGCCAGCTTTGTAATGGTCAGTCCTTAGAACTATAAAAGGGCTGCACCACACTAACATCAGGGAGGGCTGGGAGGGCGGAGGGGGATCCAGGATATTGTGACCTGACCTTAGCGAACTCACTCGATCAATACAATCACACAAACCCCGTGGAGTAGGGTGTTACACTCAGGCGGCCCGAACCACGTAAATCTCTGAGGTCACCATCTTGATATTGATCTCTGTGTGCCCCAACCACAACAGAACCTCCGCGGACTGCTTCTCAGCGGGTCCGGGGGAAGTGTCGTATCCAACACTTCGACAACTTCCAAGATTTTGACCGGTTGTTCAGCATAAGTCAAATCTTCCTCTAGTTCCAATTCTTCCATTTGTACTTGTTCTTCCGGTACTCTCAAGCATTTCTTGAGCTGGGAAACATGAAACACATCATGGACATCTGAAAGATGAGCTGGCATCTCCAACTTATATGCTACTTCTCCTCTTTTGTCCAAAATCTTGAATGACCCAATATGACGAGGTGCTAGCTTGCCTCTGATATTAAACCTATTATAACCTCTCATTGGTGACACTTTGAGGTAAACAAAGTCTCCTATTTCAAAGGCTAGTTTCCTTCTCCTATTGTCCGCGTAGCCTTTTTGCCTTGATTGAGCAGCCCTCAAGTTCTCGCGAATAACCTGAACTTGTTTTTCGTCTTCTTGCAACACATCAGGTCCAAATACTTGATTATCCTCTGTCTCACTCCAGAACAAGGGCGTCCTACATCTCCTTCCATATAGTGCTTCATAGGGTGACATTTTCAAGCTTGCTTGGTAACTATTGTTATATGAAAAGTCTGCATATGGCAAGCTCTTGTCCCAACTTTTCCATTGCTTTAAGGCACAAGCTCTCAACATATCCTCTAAAATCAGGTTGGTCCTCTCAGTTTGTCCATCTGTTTGAGGGTGATATGCTGAACTGAAATTTAACCTTGTTCCCAATGCTTCATGCAATTTTTGCCAGAACCTAGAGGTAAATTGAGAACCTCTATCTGACACTATCTTCTTTGGTACTCCATGTCGGCACACAATATGCTCCATGTATATTTTGGCCAATTGTGCAGCTGTATACTTGGTCTTCACAGGGATGAAATGAGCTGATTTGGTCAACCCATCCACAATTACCCAAATTGAGTCATAACCGGACTGAGTACGCGGTAAACCAACTATGAAGTGAATTCCGATTTCTTCCCACTTCCATTCTGGAATCTTCAATGGTTGCAATAATCTAGCTGGCCTTTGATGTTCCGCCTTGACTCATTGGCACACATCACACAACGCTACGTATTCAGCTATGTCCTTTTTCATGCTAGCCCACCAATAGAATGTTCTTAAGTCCTTGAACATCTTCGTACAATCGGGATGAATTGAGTATGGCGAGTCATGTGCCTCTTTTTGTATTATTTCCTGAATATGCTTCACATTAGGCACGACAATCCTCTTACCAAGCCATAGAGTACCATGTTCATCCTCATCGAACCTGAATTCCCCTCCTTCTTGGGTCCTTTCCTTGATCTCTTGGATATCCTCATCCTTTGTTTGACCCTCTCAAATTTCTTGCTCCAAAGTCAGATTTAACTCCATCATCCCCATCTCATTTACAATCCGAGGTTCAACCATTCAAATTCCTTGCATAACTTGAATGGTAATTCTCGAACCGTGAGCTGGTGACTTACCCCTTTTCTACTCAAGGCATCGGCCACTACATTGGCTTTTCCCGGGTGATAGTTGATTTCCATATCATAATCTTTGATGAGCTCCAACTATCTTCATTGCCTCAAATTCAGGTCCGTTTGTGTGAATATGTACTTGAGACTCTTATGATCCGTGTAAATTTCACACCTATGTCCAAGGATATAATGTCTCCAAATCCTCAATGCATGTACTGCGGCTGCAAGTTCTAAATCGTGTGTCGGGTAATTCTACTCATGTTTCTTTAATTGCCTCGATGCGTAGGCGACAACCTGACCTTCTTGCATGAGAACACATCCAAGTCCTTGTCTTGATGCATCATAATAAATGTCGAAACTCTTGCTCACGTCCGGCAATATCAAAATTGGGCTGTTGTTAACCTTTTCTTCAACTCCTCAAAACTCTCTTGACAAGCTTGAGTCCATTGAAAAGCCTTTACCTTCATTAGCAATTCCGTAATTGTCTTGGCTATTTTGGAAAAGTCCTTGATGAATCGACGGTAATATCCAACCATCCCAAGAAAACTCCTTATTTCCTTTACATTTTGCGGGGGTTCCCATTTCAACACATCCCTCACTTTCCCGAGGTCGACCGATACTTTTCCTCCTGAGATGATATGACCTAAAAATGACACCTCTTTCAACCAAAACTGGCACTTGCTGAACTTGGCACACAATTGGTGTTCCCTTAATTTCCGCAACGTAAGCGTCAAGTGTTCCTCATGTTCCTTCTCATCCTTTGAGTAGATCATTATATCATCAATGAACACCACAACAAACTTATCCAAGTACTCCATGAAGACCTTATTCATGAGGTATATAAAATAGGTAGGTGCATTTGTCAATCCAAAGGACATCACGGTGTATTCATAAGATCCATACCGTGTCCTGAAAGCTGTCTTGGGTATGTCCGACGGTCTAATCTTCATTTGAAAGTATCCCGACCTCAAATCAATCTTGGAGAAAACACAAGCACCCTTCATCTGATCAAACAAATCTTCTATGCGGGGCAAGGTGTACTTGTTCTTGATGGTTACCTCATTGAGAGCTCGATAATCCACACACATCCTTTGTGATCCATCCTTCTTGTCCACAAACAGCACGGGCGCTCCCCAAGGTGAAGATCTAGGGCAAATAAAACCTTTCTCTAGTTGCTCTTGAATCTGCTTCTTGAGCTCCGCTAGTTCCTTAGGAGGCATCCTATATGACCTCTTAGCTATAGGTGTAGTTCCAAGTATCAAATCAATAACAAACTCAATGTCTCGGTCAGGTGGCATCCCTGGCAACTCGTCCGGAAACACATCCAAAAATTTGCACACCACTGAAATCTCCTTAATTGCGGCACCGTCCATATGATACAGTTCCAATTGCTTTGGTGCGTGTTGAGATGCTTCAAATTCTACGGTGATCCCTTCCTCATTGGTCAACTTCACCGTCTTTGTGGCACATTCGGTGACTCCATTGTGCTTCCTTAACCAGTCCATACCAAGTATAATGTCCAATCCTTGAGAATCCAAAACAATGAGGTTGGCGAGGAAATCTACCCCCTTATTCTAAGGCTTACTTTTGGACATATTATATTTGTCCTCATCTCTCCTCCAGGAGACTTAACCAATAGAGTAAACTTCATATGAGAGATAGGAAAACTATACTTGGAAACATATTTCGATGCAATGAATGAATGCGATGCTCCAGAATCAAATAATATAGTCGCCAGGTTGGAGTTCGCGAGAAACATACCAATCACCACGTCATCCACTTGTTGACCATCCTCCGTAGAGACATGATTCACGTTGCCACGAGCAAAATTCTGCTGTCCACAATTCCATTCTGGCTATCCTCCATTGGGTCTTGGATTTTGCCTCGGAGCATTTCTTCCTTGACCAAGGCTTGACTTAGGACATTGATGCGCAAAGTGTCCAACTTATCTACAAGTATAGCACTTCTTAACTCCACCAGAATTTGGATGGACTTGATTTTGAAAATTTGCACCAGGAAAGTTGGCACGAGGTGCGAAAGGCATTGGAGGCCTAGGTGCTTGCATGACAGGGCGTTGCTGCACAAACTGAGTTGGGCATGGTGCATAACCAGGGCGCTGTACAGGAGCAAAGGTTCTGTAGTATGGCACATTTGGTGGTGCAAGGCGAGGGCACACATTACTTCCTTGTTGCTGTCCTTGGTATGGCGCCTTCCTCTTGTTTTCTTGCTCCATCTCACGGACCTTGTTCTCCACAACAATTGCTTTGTCCACAAGCTTCTAGAAGTTGGCATAATCATAGTTGAGAAATTGCACTTGGATCACGTTGTTCAAGCCTCTCATGAACAAGTATTGCTTCCTGCTGTCCCGACTGACATCTTCAGGGGCATACCTTGAAAGTTGAGTGAATTTGTTGATATATTCACCCACGCTCAATCTTCCTTGCCTCAAGTTTTCAAACCCTTGCCTCTTCAAGATCATGACACCTTCTGGCACATAATGAGAACGGAAGCTCTCCTTGAGTTCCGCCTAGGTGATCCTCTCCTGATTCTCATGAGCATTGCAATAAGCATCCCACCAATCGGCAGCTGCTCCAACATGTTGATGAGATGCGAATAGCACCTTTTCTCGGTCACTGCATTGAATAATAGCTAGCTTCTTCTCCACGGACTTGAGCCAATCATCGGCGTCCATAGGTCAGCTGCTTGAGCACTCTCCCAACCAGTTATGAGGAGGAAGGGGTGGCGGTGGAGGCATGTGGGGCTGATTGTTGATGTTACCAACCTGCAGCTGTCCCATAGTTTGTATCATGGTCTGCATGAGCTGGTTCTGCATAGCCAATAGCTGCTCAATGTTGATAGCTCCATGTGCAGGTCCTTGTCCATTGTCGTTCTGAGGTGCTCCATTGATCTCCTCGTCATCATTGCCATCCCTCTGGTTGCGAGTCCTCACCATCTGAAGAAAAGCAAGAGATTAGAATTTAGAAGACATTCCCAACTATATGCATCAAGGGATATGAAACTAAGCAACTACCTATACTAGCCTACACGGATATGGTAATGCTAAAGCATCCCAAAATCCTCTACTAAGCACACAAGCAACAATACATATAGCAAACAGCACACCAAGCAAAAACACATTGATTCCTGAGTGCTCCTATGTAGTGTCCATTCTATCTAGAGTGCGTCCTACGGTCAACCTGGCTCTGATACCAATTTGTGACAACCGGTTCCAAAAATGAACCAAGTGAACACATATGTGTGCCCAGGATGTTCAACACACATACACGAGTGCATTCAGAAAAGAGTATACATAAATTACCACAGAACAAGATTAATTAACCACTTTTATTACAGAATTCATATTATCCTCGAATACAAGCTCTAATGAAAATTTAATGACAAGTTCAACTAATGCAGTGAAAATAAACTAATAAGCAACTAAGCAAAAGGGATATCGCAGCTCCAAAACTCCACATGCAAAGCTGACGGCAAACACGGCCTAGAACTCGCATTATCATCACTAAACTCCCATCCCTGACCTGCAACTGTTGGTGGGGGAATTGCAAGGGTGAGTACATGTCGTACTCAGCAAGTGTGGAAAGTATGACATGTAGCTGATACAAATGACGAATATAGTAATGGCTAAGTGCTGAAAAGTACATTAAAACATTTGAAAAGCAATATATTATATGTATGTGGAATAAACCCATGATAAACCATGTAATCATCATAATACCAGTCCATATTCATTACCATCATCCATATACCAGATTTCTCATTACCAATAACCATAATCAATATCAGAATTAATCCATAACCAACCATAACCATATTATTAACCATAACCTTTACCAAACCATAACCATCCCAAATTCCAATTCCCCTCTAATCATGTAGGTCATCCAGGTGCTCTTAACCGACGAATATCATGATAGTTTTATTAGACTCTGCGGAGTTAATCACCCATTGGCAACTAAAGAACCACCCTTATACCAATTACACTTCCTTTGGTGTATGGCCAAGAGATCACAAATAGCCTTTACAAAGGGATTACTAGTCTATTTAGACCCCACTGAGGTTTCACCGGTGGCGATGTCTCCAACTGAGCACATCTTCAACCAAGGGCCCCCTCTTGAGCCATTCGGATCCCAGGGTAGTACCACCAATCATCAACAAACCCAATCCGACTACCGCTTCAGCGAGCATCCTTAATGGTCCAAATAGCACAAGCAAAACCCTAATTAATCAGCTACGCCGCACCCATACTTGGCCTCGTGGTGGCACTGCTGTCCTGGCTTATTCTCGCATGAACCGGTCCTTAGATCTAAAGCAAGCAAACCGCCATATCATCCAACCCATCCGCATACCAGGCTTCTTAGATCACCCATTACCATATCATATTAAATAGTTCATATTAACCATAATCTCATTAATGCGTAATTAAATATTATAGTTGTTCTCCCATCCCAAGTAATTAAGCGAAGCAAAAAGGTAAAAAGCCCATCCCGACTCTCTACCATAAATTCCAGGTGGCAAGGGTGGTTATACAATGCTAGTAAACTTCCTATCATAGGATTCACATCAAATTGACACGGGCATGCAGTTTTGCAAACAAAACATTTATTAAAAAACACGATCAATATGCTTCACGGACATTTGCCTTGCTCTTGATATTGGTTCGGGTCAAATCCTTCAAACTCTTGGTGCTGTAGATCCTCCACGGCACTCTCTAGTGCAAGTTCATATAATCCACACAATGAAAATACAAGACAAGAAACACAATGAAAGAGTGCACAAACATTACTCAATATGACATGACATGCATGGTTAATGCAAATGCAAGGTGGAACTTGTGAATAAGTTGCTTTTAATGATCACTAACTAGTTCTAATAGCTTTTAACAAGTTTATACAGGTTTGGAGTTAATTTGAAGCAATTTTAGAACTAATTCAACACAATTTAACCAGGAAAATTGGACTAGTCCGCTAGGGACCGGACAAGTCCGCACTGCGCAAGAATAGCAAAACTAGGGTTTTCTAGATCAACGTGAATTTGGAGATTTGGGGTTGAATTCACGTAAGGAAGAGGAAGTAGAAGGTATACCAGGCGTTTAGAACTCCAATGAATTAAGGATCTTGGAGACAACACTTGGATCTTGACGATCTAGGGTTGCTGAAGAACTGAGATGAATTATTGACGAAGAACGCAAAGTTGATGGAGATCTTGATCCTCTTTCATTTCCTCCTCCTCTTGTTCTTCTTCTAGATCTCCTTCTCCCTACTTGGTGGTGGCTAATCACGCGCTAGGGTTTGGGTGAGGTGGAAAAGTGGCAAACAGATGTCTAGCCAAGGGGTGGGGTTGTTTATAAGAGGTGGAGGCTAGGGTTAGATGGATTTCGAGTTTGATATGAGTAGGGGTCGGTTTAGAGTCCCACATGGGCTCTAAAAGAGTTAGGCACGACGTACCTAGGCCCACTTAACGTAAAACTAAAGAAACAAGTCGTGAAACAAAAGATCAACTCGGAGTCGTGATTTATCGGACAAGTCCGAAAAGGGTCGGACTAGTCCGAAGTTGGACAGAGCGATATCGGACAAGTTCGGACTGTACATCGGACAAGTTCAAACTTATCTAGAGGGGAAAAACAGACAAGTCTGGCAAAAATCGGACAAGGCTGACTTTAGTCAGAAGAAAAACAGACAAGTCCGCTGGATCACTGGACAAGTCCAGGGACTTAGCAAATTTTCAAGCAATTTGGGACACCGGACTAGTCTGCTACGGGCCAGACAAGTCCGAAAGTGTCCAGAGGGAAAAAACAGAGTAGTCCGCAGCAAAACGGACAAGTCCGCTTGAAGTCAGAGAGATATCAGACTAGTCCGTACCAAAAACAGACTAGTCTGCACTTCCCAGAATTCTTAAGTGCGGTTTTACTCTAAATTCATTTTAAACCTATATCTTTTGGTGTGTATTAATGTTAGACATGTGCATGAACTTATGCAATGCATGATGGATGAAAATGAGGGTGTTACACCATGTCATAGAGAATTTGTTAGATATTTATGTAATTGGACCCATTTATTTAATTTAATCAAATGAATTTCAAGGCATATGTGAAATACTAGGAGGTTTGGTCCGGAGCCGCGGGACGCGTGGCATCACCGGACGTCTCCTCAGCGGAGTGGTTAGGTCCGAAGCCGTGGGACGCGTGGCAGCACTGGACCTCTCCACACCGGGTTGTAACACCCTAATTTTCATCCATCATGCATTGCATACATTCTTATACATGTTGAACATTGAGCAACACAAAAAGGAACAAGTTTAAATTGAACTAGAACAAAAACAATGTTTAAAAACATGTATAGTTGCGGACTTGTCTAGTTTGGACCCCGGACTAGTCCGGTTTTGCCCTCTGTTGACTCTCCACACTTGTCCACTCTTGCTGCGGATTAGTCCGTTTGAGTTTCTATTTATGGTCCGGACTTATCCGTTCTCAAGTACGGAATAGTCCATTCCTAGCAACTGGAACTTTTTAGAGTTGTTCAGTAGATCCCTCTTTTGGTCCGGTTTTCGGAAAATCGAACACATCTCTGGACTTGTCCGGCCCTGTACCAGACTTGTCCGTTTTTGCTCTCTGGAACCGGTCGGACTAGTCCGACCCCTAGTGGACCTGTCTGGTCTGCCCGACTCGGATTCAATTTTTCCCCCACGATATGTTATTTGATATTTACATTAATTGGGCCCAAGAACGTTGTGTCCAACCCTTGCGGAGGCCATGTGGGACCCCTACCCGGCCTCCACCGCCTTAAACATGAAAACCATCAAACCCTACCACCTCCACCTCTATATAAACACCCCACCATTCAAACTTTTCATCTCTTGCCACTTTTGAAGAAAACCCTAGCCCTAATTCATGTGAGTCGCCATCAAGGGGAGTCCATCGCAACTAGAAGAAGGGAAGGAGGAGGATCCAACAAGGTTGATCTTCGTCAACTCATCGACATCATTGTCAATTCTCCATGAACTTTTCACCATCACCTCTAGGTGTCAAGATCCAATTGTTGCACCCAATTCTCAGCCTTTGAGCGATTCATGGTAAATATCCTAGATGCATATTTTCTACATAAAATACGATTCCATAATTAATCAAAATATACTCTAATTTGGAATTCACCAAAAGCCCTAGCCGACCAGACTTGTCCGATTCTAGTGCAGACTTGTCTGGTCGACTTTATGGTCCAGGGCAGTGTTGGTGGTTTTGATCCGGCAGATCTTCCGACACTACTAAAAGTGTTTGTGGAGTTTGAGGTTCGATGTGGGCGCGCAGAGATTCAAGAAGGTGATATGTAGAATGACACATGAGACACAAAGATTTACGTGGTTCGGGCCGCCTGAGCGTAATACCCTACTCCACGGGGTGTGTTGGTGTTGTATTGGATGTATGAGCTCAACGTGAGTTGAGAGCACGTGCGAGTTGATCAGACTAACTCTAAGCAAGTCAGATCAGATCTCCCTCTATGTATCGTCGACCTGTCCTTTTATAGTATAAGGACAGGCCGTTACAAGTTGGCCTAGCCCGACATGTGGCCCTGACATTTACTAATATTGATACACATTTGATGCGCTTAATTACCCTTAATGACCGAGTTATGGGCTTTGATAGCGCCATTACTGGTAATAAGGGTCGTCCGATCGTGTGTCATTAACATAGTATTAATGACACTTAATCAGGTCTTGAAGTCCTTGATTCTCCTTTGAAGATCCGGAGCCGTTGTGGAGTCTTCCGGAGGTTTGAGGCTGAAGATCCGATGGTAGGACACGTGGCAGCTCTGGAGCTTACTGTGAGGAACAGATAGATCCGGTGCCACCAGACACGTGTCAGTGTCGGAGCTTCCCTCGGTCTGGGGTTAGGTCCGGGGGTGCCGTTATGATACATAGCCTGGAGCTTCCCCCTTGTGGGCGGTAGCTCCGGTTTTGATGGTACAAGTGGTGACCCTGGGACTAACCATGTTGGGGAAGCGGGTCCGGTTATGTCTGACATGTGGGCCTCCGAAGGTCTTCAAATCAAGTAGATGACATTTCCTTGAGATCTTTGCAATCTCAAGGGGTATACGGTACTCAGGGTACCGATAGTGGCCCCCTGGGCCCACCTCTGGGGAAGACCCCTTGGGTGAAGTCATTCCGCCGGAGGTGGGTCCATCCTTCAACTTCTGAGCCGAGTCTTCAAAGGTCTTCAGAGGTGCCGTTGGCGATAGTTTTGGAGTTAAATCCTCGCCGCATGGCATATCCCGGGTGCAGCAGATGAGATCTTTGGCGTGCGGATCTCACGCAATTGAAGGTCGCCGGTTCCCGATATGAAAATCGTATCGGTTCCGCGCGCCTTGTCAGGCCGCGGCCTTCGGGCTTCCCGCCTTTCATGATGACAACTGTTCGCCTGGGTAAGAACCTCGACTTGATCGTCAGGGTGGTCCCGGGCCCTCTTGTCATCGGCAGGGTGAAATTTTTGAATAGTATCTTCGGCTTCCCTGCGGTTTCCATCCAAGCGTTGCGGGGGCTTACTTAAGAAGGAAAGCGCGCACCGTCTGGGGCTCTTTACGCCTCTCATCTGAACTTGCGCTCGAACTCCCAAACTTGCGCTTGCTTTTCCTCCCTTGCCTCGTTGTGCTGTGATGGAGTTGGGTCTCCGCAAGAGCCGCTTGAAGACCGAAGGTGACCTGAAGAAGGTCTGGACCCTCATGGGATGGTCCTCGGACTTCTTCAACCACCTGGTCCCCGCTGGTGGGGAGCTCCCGTTCGAGAAGGAGCATGCCGACGAGATGGTGTACTTCTCTGCGTATGCCATGGTGGGGTTGATCCCACCTTTTTCCTCCCTTTTATTGATGCTGCTAGACTTCTATGGTCTGCAGCTGTACCACCTTGGCCCCCACTCCATTCTTCTAGTGTCTGTTTTCGTCCACTTCTGTGAAATGTGGGTGGGCATCCCCCCTGCATTGAGCTTTTCCGGACCTTCTTCACCGTCCATATCACCGGAAGGGGTGATGAGTACCTTGGCTTCTACTACTTTGTGAAGCGCAAGAAGTGCCCATTCAAGTACCTCCGGTCGTTTCCCTTTGGAAAGTGGGACAATTGGAGGAAAGACTGGAAAGTCATACGGGTGGAGGAGCACGAGAAGCTGGAGCTGTCCGAAGGCCTCCCTAACATCGACACTGCAGTCTGGAGTGAAGTTTCGGTGCTGTCGGATGCCTTCAACCCTGCTCTAACCAGGATACGCCACTGTGTGGAGGGAGGATTGACTCCACAGGCAATATTTTTCAATTTCCTGGTCAACAGGTGGGCACCGCTTAAGAGGAGAGAAAAACTCGCTTCGGGCCTCAACAGTGTGATGGACGACGACCGGGTCGAGACCGGGCTGAAGTCCAACATGGAGGGGGCGACCTTGGAGTTTCATCTCAAGAAGTTCCAGCATGGCATCGACGTCGCGGGTGATGACTTGACCCTGCCACCAGCTTTTCTCCCTTTGAACGTGGAAGTAGAGTTCAGCAGGGAGTTCCGGCGGACGATGCTGGTGCTGGACGACCTTGGTGTCGTCGAGAGACGATCGACTTCCGGGGTGGTGATCCCTGGGTCTTTTGAAGGTGGCTCCGACCCTACCCTGAAGCCAAGGTCTGAAGTCATCGGCAAGGGTAAGGAGCCGATGGCCGAACCCTCGATCCGGAAGAGGAAGCTAAGGCATGCCGACAGAAGGTCCGTCAGGCCTGCATCCTCTACAGCAACTCCTTCTCCCCGGAGGGGGAGGTCTTCTACCACTGCAGCGACTGTACCTGTAGCAGTGTCTTCTCGAGGTGCTAGCTCCGGGCATGTGACTCCATGACCAAGGCCAGCTGAGGCCTCTGAGTTCGGAGAACCTTCCCAATCGAGGGGGGCCTCGACTAAGGAAATACCCGCGGCTGCAACAAGTTCCGGGGGGCCTTCCGGAGCTACCACGACAGCGTCGTCCATGGTCAGTCCAGAACGCCCGGGGAAGAGATTCCGTGCAAGCTGGTGTGGAAGCCTTCCGAGGTAATTTTTAATCTTTACCTCAGAAAGTTGTTTTTTTGTAGTAACTGTTTTTTAAGTTTCTTCATCCATCATCTGCAGCGTCCCCAAGAAGAGGAGTGAGGCTCCACCCTCAGCCACAACAATTGAAGCTGTGAGGGCGAAGGCTTCTGCTCCTGTCCCGATGCCGCCCCAAGTGGTGGCTGAAGCTGCGGCAGCTCCGGCGCCAGCTGTCATGGTCATGGACCTCGATTCATCCCCCGAGACTTCCGTGGTAGCGCCAGACCACGGAGAGGAGATGCGCCAGCGGCACCTGCCCCAGAGGTTGAAGCCCCAGGTCTTGATGCTGAGATGTTGGAAGCTCCGGCCGCTGAGCCGGAGGAAGCAGTGATTCTGGCCCTAGAGCTAGAAATTGTCGAAGCCCCGACGGTTGACCCGGAAGTTGGGGAGTCCCGGCGGTTGAGCCGGCTACCTCCGAAGCTCCGGCCTCAGAGCCGGTTGCCACTGAAGCTCCGGCTGCAGAGCCGGTTGTAGTTGAAGACCTTCCGGCACCCGAGCCGGTGTTGGTTGAAGCTCCGGCCTCAGGGCCGGTTGCTGCGGAGGCATCAGCACTCGAACCTATGATGGTCGAGGTGCCAACGCCCGAGCCATCAGCGGAGGAGGAGCCCAGGCCAGAGCCAGAAGTAGCCCCTGCTCCGGATGTGATGACGGCGGAGGTGCCTGCCGCTGAGTCAGGGTGTCCTAATGAAGTCGCTGGCCCCCTGCCCGAGGGGGCAAGTGAAGACCTGGCGGCAGGGCCTTCGGAACCACTTCCGGAGGTCGGAACTTCTTCTACGGGACCCTCCTCGGTGGCGACTGAGGCTATCCCAGGGGACGGCCCTAGTGCCATGGAGGCTCAGGGGACCACTCTTGTGGAGTGGGACCCAATTTTTGTAAGCAAGAACCCGCTGGAACCAGCGGAGGAGACCCCAGCAGGTCCAGACCCTATTCCCCTGTCGTTGTCCATTGACAACGCTTGCTCCAGTCTGCGTCAAGTCCAGCTGGCGTTCTACCACGACAGCAAGGCTTTTGAAGAGGAGCGCCAAACCCTTAGGCGGTGGTGTAATCGGCTCTACTTCGAGACCAAGCTGACGCAGTCGAGGCTGGCAGACGACAAGGAGTGGATCAAACAGGAGAAGGTCCGCCTAGAATACTGGGGCAAATTATTGGATGATAGGGAGAGCTTGACTCGTGCCCTCGACGCTCAATCCCGGGCCATTTATGAGCAGACCAAGGCAGCTAATAGTGCGGCTGATGATCGCCAAGAAAGGCTTGAAGCCATTAACACTACCATCATCAAGCGCCGGGAGGCACTTGAGGAGAGGGAGAAGAAGCTCGAAGACGAAGAGCAAAAACTCCTAGAGCTGTGGGATGACGTCTTGAGGAGGGAGGAGGAGCTCGCCGAAAAGGTGGTTCTGGTTGACAAGGGCCTCGAGGAACGCACCAAGAAGTTGGAGGAGCGTTGCGTTGAGGAGGAGGAGAAGGCCTGGGTGTGAGGGAAGGAACTCTACCAGCAAGAGTGTGCCATCGCTGCCAGGGAGAAGAAAGTTAGGGGCCAGGAGAAGGACCTGGTCGACCACCAGAACAAGATCCACCTCTAGGAGGAGGAGCTCGGAAAACTCGAGAAGCAGGTTGCTGAAAATATTCAGCAAAATGCCAAAGAGGTTGAGCGCCTTGCTTGTGAGAATTCTGAACTGGCGGCGACCAAAACATCTTTGGAGGAACTGAAGGGCTTGAGGACTGCGGACTCCCTACAGGTTTGGGAGTTCCTGAGCAAAGCCAACGACACGCTGACACCAATGGGCTTCAGTCTTGTGCGTCCGGATGATCCGGAGCCGGAGCCGGACCCGGTGTTGCAATCGTTGAGCTCGGTGGGTGGCAAACTCTCCAAGGTGGGTGATGTCATCGCGGACCAGTTGGAGGTTGAGGGGCAGTCCCTCGCGAAGAACGTCGCAGAGTATGTGCTGACGTGCTACACCTGCCGGGATCCCCAGTTTCCTCTGGACCCGGTGCTTGAAGGTCCCATCGAAGGAGAAGGTGAAGCCACCCGAGCCAACGTGTCAGACGTTGCTCAGAAGGTCGCCCAGTTCTTCCATAGGGTCTAGGACCATCTCTGTAGCTCCCACTTGTATTCTCTCTTTTTCTTCCCCAATTTTGTAATCCCTTGTCTCCAGATGAATGAAATCCAAATTTTTGTGAATTTCATTTTTTGTCTTCAACACTTTTGTCTTCACTTGGCCCCCTGGTAGATGTACACAATTTGATTGTGAACATGTACCAAGAGGATATTGTGTTTTTTTGAATACTCGTTTGCTTCGAAATTGTAAAGTGTAGGTCCGAAGTCTTCGATAGTGAAGGCCCCCTGAGGTTGTCGGAGCTCAGAAGCTCCGGCATTGACTACCGTCGGAGCTTAGTAGCTCTGGCAATAGTCTCTATCAACGCGTAGAGCATCGATAGTAATTCCTCCGGGGTGTCGGAGCTTAGTAGCTCCGGCAGTGACCTTTGCCAACACGTAGCTTGTCGGCAGCAGACTCCGCTTGTGGGGTCTTCTCACCATCTTTTATTCTGCATCGACGGCTGGCCCCCCTAGCTTTACCGGAGCTTGGTTGCTCCGGTGATGCTCGTTTTCAATGTTTAACATCGATTACAAGCCACCTAGGGGGATTCGGAACTTTGTTAGCTCCGGCTTTTCTCCATCAACGTGGATTATTTATTTTTCCTACACACTGAAGCCAAAAAAAATAGTAAAATTCGCTCCTTGCCTATAACTTTGTCACGACTTACGATTCCCAAGAAAGTTTTAGGTCAAACACAATTCTGAATACAACCGAATGCGTTGCCTTCTTTCTTCCAGATCCAATTGTACTTGGATCCGCCTTACTTCGGCCTGTGGGTGTAGGTAGAGTGGCGTACTTAGGATGCTTGACCAGGCTAAGTCGATAGCACACTCCGGCCCTAGATTGGCTTGGCAGCATTCAGGCAAGTGGGCCATGAACAATATCTGAATCCAAAAGAATTGACAATACAACTCGAATTGTACATGAACTGGTTGAACTAAAATTTCTTAAGAATTGCATAACTTTGTTATAGACAAGAAAGAGAAAAATAAAAAATGTTGAGCCTGTACAAAATAAATGCACGTGGAGTCTGTTTCACATGAAGATGTCTTTCATTATAGGTCCGGGGTACAGGGGAAACAAGTACACTCTTAGGGTACGAAACCAGGCTAAGCGTGTTTCATTTATCGTTTGACCCAGGGTAGCTAGCCACACTTTTAGTCCTGAGACTGTGACAAGTGTTGCATGAACTTTGCAGACCTTCCGGGAAAGGTCCGGCTGTTCTCCCGGAGGAACTACCCGACTCTGTACAATGACTCTATAACATACACCTCAAGTTACTACAGACTCACCTCCGTGATATTAAGTGTAGAACTTACGGAGGTGCTCAATATTCCAAGGATTTGGGAGAGGTGTCCCATCCTCGGTAGCCAAGCGAACGCTTCCAGGACGGGATACTTTAATCACTCGGAAGGGTCCCTCCCAGCTGGGGGAGAGTTTGTTTAACCCTTCTCTGGATTTTATTCTCCGTAGCACCAGATCGCCTTCCTCGAGCTGTCGGTTGTGTACATGCCGCTGATGATATCGCCGAAGGGCTTGGCAGTATCGGGCATTCCAAACAGCTGCTTGACACCTTCCCTCCTCTAGGAGGTCTAGGTCTTCACGCCAGAGCTGGTCCTGCATGGCTTCGTCGAAGGTCCGGACCCGGAGTGACCCCAAGGTGATTTCCGGAGGAAGGATTGCTTCAGCTCCGTACACCAGGAAGAAGGGTGTCTCTCCAGTTGACCGGTTTGGAGTTGTCCTGTTGGCCCATAGAGTGGGCGGAAGCTCTTCAATCCAGTTGGCTCCATGTTTTTTCAAGCGCTCATAGGTGCGCGTTTTGAGTCCTTTCAGGATTTCAGCATTTGCTCTCTCGGCCTGGCCATTGCTTGCTGGGTGAGCTACGGAGTCATATCAAACTTGAATGCCGAGGTCTTCGCAATATCCTTGAAATGCAGAGCTTGTGAATTGGGTTCCATTATCAGTGATGATTTTGTTTGGGACTCCAAATCTGCATACATTGGACTGCAAAAAGTTGATAGCAAATTGCTTGTTTATTGTCACAACTATAGTTGCTTCCGGCCACTTGGTGAACTTGTCAATGGCGACATACAGGAACTTGTAACCTCCAACGGCTCTTGGGAAAGGTCCCAAGATGTCCATCCCCCACACAGCGAAGGGACATGTAGGAGGTATCATTTGTAGGGGTTGAGCCGGTATGTGAATTTGCTTTGCATGAAATTGGCATGCTTCGCATTTCTTCACCAGCTCAGTTGCATCCTGGAGTGCTGTAGGCCAGTAGAAGCCATGCCGGAAGGCTTTACCGACCAGCGTGCGGGAAGACGCGTGGTTCCCACACTCTCCTCCATGGATTTCTACGAGGAGCTCGCAGCCTTCTTCCCTTGTGATGCACCGCATTAGGACGCCGTTGGCACTGCGCCGGTAGAGATCCCCTTCTACCAATGTGTATCTTTTAGCCAATCTGACTATCCGGTCAGCGGATACATCATCGTCAGGAAGGATGTTGTCTTTCAAGTAGTTCCGGATCTCCGAGATCCATGCATCGGAGCTAACTTGAGCATTTGAGTCTTGCGTGCTGGGTTGCTCGGAGCTTCCGGCAGCACCTACGACCCTTGATGGCTGCCATGGTAACAGGGCCATCGGGACCGTCAGCTTCGGGATGCTGATCTCGCCCCCTTCGCTCAGTACGGCAGGCTGAGCTTTGGGTTTTGACAACCTCCGGAAAAAATTCCGTCAGGAGCTAGAGCTCCGGTTGACGCTTTCGTCGAGAGTTCGTCGGCTTCAGCGTTGTGGACACGCTGGACGTGGTGGAGGTCCAGGACTTTGAAGTCCTTCTGAAGCCTCTGGACTTCAAGGAGGTAAGCAACTAGCTGGAGATTGTTGCAGGAGCATTCACCCTTCACCTGTTTAATGATGAGCTGTGAATCTCCCTTGACCAGCAGCTGCTTGACACCGTATGACAGTGCCATATTTTGTCCGTAGATGAGTGCTTTGTACTCCGCCATGTTGTTGGTCGCCTTGAAGTCAAGGTGTACCATGTATTTTACCTTCTCCCCGGTTGGTGCGAGGAGAAGGATTCCAGCTCCGGCCCCCTGCTTTTGCATGGAGCCGTCGAAGTAGAGGGTCCAGTGAGGTTCGGTGAAGACCGGAGCCTTGTGTTCCGGCTTCTGCTCACTGGGGCCCCCAGGGTTTGATGGAGAGGGAGTCCATTCCGCCACGAAATCCGCCAATGCTTGACTCTTGATTGCTTGTCTTGGAATGAATTCGAGATCGAATTTGGCCAATACCGCTGTCCACTTTGCAATATTCCCAGTTGAATTGGGATTATGCAAGATTGCTCGAAGTGGGTAAGAAGTCACCACTGAAATCTTATGAGCTTGGAAGTAATGGCGAAGCTTCCTGGAGGTGATAAGAACTTCATAGAGCAGCTTATGCACCTCTAGGTATCGATTCTTGGTGTCATGAAGTACTTCACTGATGAAGTATACCGGGCGCTGGATGGTCCGGACCCTGCCGGAGGGGCCCGGAGCTTCCTCTTCATTGACCCGCATCTTCCCGGAGGGATCTGGACCTTCTTCGGGGACCTCCGGGTCCTTGCTGGAGAGACCCGGAGCTTCTTCAGAAGCGATCTGGACCCTCCCGAAGGGGTCTGGGTCTTCTGAGGTAACTTCTTGTGGACTCAAGTCTGGGAACTGGGACCCAAACTCGCTTTCAAGAACCTCCGGACCCTCCCGGAGGGGTCTGGATTCCTGAGCATGTGATGGTTCTGGTCTCTCCGCAACCAGGACCATACTGACGACTTCGTCAGTTGCTGAAATGTAAAGCAGCAAAGCCTCACTAGGGTTCGGAGCTACCAGAGTTGGTAGGGTGGTGAGGAGCTGTTTTAGCTCCTGGAACGCCTTTTCTGTTTCTTCAGACCATTGGAATGGTCCGGACTTCCTCAATAACTTGAAGAAAGGAAGTGCCTATTCCGCCAGTCTTGAAATGAATCGGCCGAGGGCTGCTAGACATCCAGTCAGCTTTTGGACATCCTTGATGCGGGCTAGTGGCCGCATGTCTTCAATGGCTTTGATCTTCGCCGGATTAGCCTCTATGCCCTGGTGATTTACCAGGAAACCAAGAAGTTTTCCAGAGCTAACCCCGAAGACACACTTGTCTGGGTTTAGCTTTGTGCGGGTGACCCGCAGCTTGTCAAAGACAGCCTGTAAGGTGTCAAGGAGTGACTCCTTGTTCTTGACCTTGACCACGATGTCATCGACGTACACTTCCACTATGTCTCTAATGAGTTCTTCAAAAGTTTTGTACATAGCTCGTACAAAGGTTGAAGTTGCATTCTTGAGACCAAATGGCATGGCTGTATAACAGTACAATCCATCTACTGTGATGAAAGAGGTATGCTCTTCATCTTCCCTAGACATTCTAATTTGATGATACCCAGAATATGCGTCTAGGAAACACAGTAATTCACACCCGGAGGTGGAATCCACTATCTGATCTATTCTAGGTAGTGGGAATGGATCTTTTGGACATGCCTTATTTAGTGTTGTGTAGTCAATACACATCCGAAGCTTCCCGCCGGCCTTGGGCACAACGACTGGGTTTGCCAGCCATTTTGGATGGAAGATTCTCGGATGAATCCAGCTTCGAGCAAATTCTTCACTTCTTGTCGAATGAAGTTCTGTCGCTCTACAGATTGCTTTCGAGGCTTCTGATGCACGGGCCGGGCATCAGGGTTGATCTTCATATTGTGCTCAATCACTTCCCTGGGGATCCCAGACATTTGTGACGGTTGCCAGGCAAACATGCCGACATTAGCCCGGAGGAAAGCGATGAGCACGAGTTCCTATTTGTCATTCAGTCCCCTCAATATACGGGTGGTTTGAGCAGCATTGGAACCAATTTGGACGACTTTGACGAGAATGTCAGTGTCGCCGCTTGGCTGCACACGAGGTGCAGAAGTCGAGCCTCGTTGACGAATGCTCGGGGGTTTTGGAGCTTGCTCCTGCCTGGAATCCTCCTCTTGCGCCGTAGTAAGCGCATGAAGTTCTTCCAGAGCGGTTACTCTGACAGTGCGATTTCCGCAGATCCGGAGAACACCTACTGGTGTTGGCATCTTTAACACCAGGTAGCCATAATGAGCAGCTGCCATGAATTTGTACAAGGCAGGCCTTCCCAGGATGGCATTGAAAGGTAAGTTGATCTGAGCAACATCAAAGACCAACTTCTCAGTGCGATACTTCTCCCGGGTCCCGAAGGTAACGGGGAGAGTAATAGCACCGAGTGGGGTAATGGCTCCTGGACCTACTCCGGAGAAAGGTCGGGAGGGGTGAAGATCTAAAGGTTGGAGCTGAAGCTTGGTAAAAGCTTCAAAGCTTATGAGGTTTAGCCCTGAACCTCCGTCTACCATAACATGGTGGAGCTGAATGTTATTGATTGTAGGAGATACCATCAAAGGTAACTGGCCTGCTCCAACCATGCTTCGAGGGCAGTCCGAAGCATCAAAAGTGATGGCTGTGTCCATCCACTTCCGATGAGGCTCCGCCCTGGCTGTAGGAGCTACAGTGGCCATGTCCCGACGCATTGTCTTGAGGATGCGACGGGAGGTGATGTCCCATGATCCACCAAAAATGGTGTTCATGGTATTCCGACGCTCGTTGTCAGAGACGTCAGAATCGTCGTCGACGGAGGTGTAGACGGCCTTCAGGACCTTTTTAGGATCCTAAAAACCTAACTCCTCTTCAGCCGGAGCTTTGTCAACTTTTTGTTTTCCTTCCCTCTGTCGGAAAGGAACTTCTTCCCGGCGCTTGTTGTAGCGCTCGGCAAGGTTTTGGACCTCCCGACAGTCTTCCAAACTATGGCTGTCCGTTTTATGAATTGGACACCACAGCTTGGGTTTGCCACCATCTTCAGAAGATGGTCGAGGTCGCTTTTTGGGGCGTGGCCCCCGGCCACCCGGAGCTGCAGCAGCTGCAGCATTAGATGCGCCGGCCGACGGCTTCTTCTTGCCGTTGGTCTTTTTCTTCTTCTTGCCACTCCCGGAGGTAGTGGCTTTGCCTTTGGAAGATTTCTTGTGATCCTCTGAAGGTGGTTTGGAGTGCATTTCACGGCCCTCCGCAGCTATGGCACATTTGTCAGCCAGGCTGAAGAGTTCCGTGACACTGGTGATCTCCTTGATCGCCAGTTTCTCCAACATCTTCTTATCCCGTACGCCCTGTCTAAATGCCACAATGATAGAAGCGCTAGAGATAGAAGGGATAGTGTTTCGTACCTGAGAGAATCTCTGGATGAATGATCGCAGGAATTCTCCCCCTTTCTGCACGACTGCAGAAAGGTCCAGTTCGGTGCCTGGTCGGGTGTATGAACTCCGAAGTTGGCGGTGAACTGCCGACACAACTCCTCCCAACTGTTGATGGAGTTGGGTGGAAGGCTCATAAACTAGGACCGGGCGGTCCCAGTTAAAGCCACTGGAAAATAGTTGGCCATTACGGCCTCATTTCCTCCAGCTGCCAGGATAGCAGTGGAGTAAATCTGAAGAAATTCGACAGGATTAACGGTCCCGTCAAACTTCTCTGGCAGGTGAGGCCGGAATTTCTGTGGCCACCTGACCATACGTAGATGCATGGCCAGGGCTGAACAGCCTCCTCCTACTCCTTTAGGAGCAGGAATGTCCTGAGCTTCTCGTTTTTCACGAGCACGCTCAATATGGACTCGACCGTCTTGTTGATGGTATCGGCGATCAAGCTCCGCCCGGAGGTCATGAGTTGAAAGCCTTGATACCGTGTGAGTGTGTCGCGCCCCGGAGGGCAACGACGTCACTTGGTGTGACGCAACACGTCTCCTGTTGTTGGAAACGTGCGGACCAAGTCTGCCAGACAAGGTCCGTCGTTGCGACGGGGCCCATTCCAAAGGAGGAGGACCCTGGTTGCTGATGCGGTCGGCTGCTGCTGCAACCAAGTGTTCTACATCGGCCCTCCACTGCTCCATTGCATCCCGGGATGCATCCGGAGGTGGTGGGCGCTGAAGGAGAGCACGTGCTGCATGGAGCACGTGTTCCGGGTTGTCATGATTCGCCGACGCAGTGATTGACGCTGGTGCACCATCGCACTGCCCAGCTTGATTTGCTGGTGGAGGCGGTGGTGGTGGAAGTCTGACTCCTGCTGGAATCGAGGTTCCTGCTGGTGGCTGCATATTGGAGAGATTGCCCCCAGCAGCTTGAACAGCAGGATGACCATTGGATGATTTAGCCGCTGAGTTCACCATTCTTGAAATCTCAGGCGCCCCTACCTGGCGCGCCAACTGTCAGTGGTTTTGATCCGACATATCTCCTGACACTACTAAAAGTGTTTGTGGAGTTTGAGGTTCGATGTGGGCGTGCGGAGATTCAAGAAGGTGATATGTAGAATGACACAGGAGACACAAAGATTTACGTGGTTCGGGCCGCCTGAGCGTAATACCCTACTCCACGGGGTGTGTTGGTGTTGTATTGGATGTATGAGCTCAACGTGAGTTGAGAGCGCGTGCGAGTCGATCAGACTAACTCTGAGCAGGTCAGATCAGATCTCCCTCTATGTATCGTCGGCCTGTCCTTTTATAGTATAAGGACAGGCCGTTACAAGTTGGCCTGGCCCGACATGTGGCCCCGGCGATTACTAATATTGATACACATTTGATGTGCTTAATTACCCTTAATGACCGAGTTACGGGCTTTGACAGCGCTATTACTGGTAATAAGGGTCGTCCGATCGTGTGTTATTAACATAGTATTAATGACACTTAATCGGGTCTTGAAGTCCTTGATTCTCCTTTGAAGATCCAGAGCCGTTGTGGAGTCTTCCGGAGGTTTGAGGCTGAAGATCCGATGGTAGGACACATGGCAACTCCGGAGCATACTGTGAGGAACAGATAGGTCCGGTGCCACCAGACACGTGTCAGTGTCGGAGCTTCCCTCAGTCTGGGGTTAGGTCCGGGGGTGCCGTTATGATACATAGCCCGGAGCTTCCCCCTTGTGGGCGGTAGCTCCGGTTTTGATGGTACACGTGGCGACCCTGGGACTAACAATGTTGAGGAAGCGGGTCCGGTTATGTCTGACATGTTGGCCTCCGAAGGTCTTCAAATCAAGTAGATGACATTTCCTTGAGATCTTTGCAATCTCAAGGGGTATAAGGTACTCAGGGTACCGACAGGCAGACTAGTCCGATCCCCTGTACGGACTTGTCCGGCCCTTTGAATCTTAAGTTGCTGAATTGAATCCAAATTGACTCAAATCAACTCGAAACCAGTTCAAACTTGTGAAAAACTATTGTAACTAGTGAGTAAACATTAATAGCAACTCATTAACAAGTTTTACCTCATAATTTCATTATTCATGCATGTCATGGCATATTGATTAATATATGGGCATTTATTGATTGTAATGTTTGTTTTGTATGTCTATTGTGCGGAACAGAAGGTCTTGCTCTAGAAGGTGCTATCGAAGACCTCCAGCACCAGAACTTTGAAGCTTTTAACCCTAGCCAGTCTCAAGAGCAAGACAAATGTCCTTGTACATTTTGATCCTTCTTTTAAATGTTTTGTTTGAAAAACTGCATGCTTGTGTCAAATTGATGGGAAACCCATGATAGGAGTTTACTAGTCTTGTTTGACCATCCTTGTCACTTGGAATGTAGTGTAGAGAGTCGGAAAGGGTATCTTACCTTTTTGCTTCGCTCTAATTAATTGGGATGGGAAAACAATCAAATGGCTTAACTATGAATTAATGAGCATGTATATGATGAGAACTGATGAATATGGTTAATTGGTAATATGGGATCGGGAGATCTAAGCAAGCATGAATAGTGGACTGGGTCAACTGTTATGGTGGTTTGCTTGCCTTAGATCTAAGGATCGGTTCATGCGAGAATAAGCCAGGACAACAGTGCCACCACAAGGCCAAGTATGGGTGCGGCGTAGCTGAATAATTAGGTGTGCTGCTGGTATTGTATGGGCCATTAGATGGTGCGGGGAATGGGAGTCGAGAAGGGCTATCCTGGGAACCGCATGGCATATGAGAGGGCCCGTGGGTGGGAGAATGGAGATTCAAGTCTGCTGGTGAAACCTTAGTGGTTCCGTACATGCTAGTAGTACTTTGTAAAGGCTATTTTGTGATCTCTCGGCCATACACCAAAGGAAGTGTGAGACGGCATAAGGGAGGTTCTTAGTCACCGAAAGGTTATGAAATCACGAACATGTGGGTAAAGTGGTACAACCTCTGCAGAGTGTTAAAAACTATCATGATAGCCGTGCTCTCGGTTACGAGCACCTGGATGACGTACATGATTAGAGGGAACTTGGGAATTGGGATGGTTTGGTTTTGGTATTAGTTATGGTTTGAGTTGTGATAATTGAACATGGTAATTGATGATGGTAAGAACTCGGCTTTTGGAAGAAAAATTACTGATGAATGTGATATAATGGTAATTGATGGTATTGGACTCATAATTGGTAATTGTTGGGATTATTTCACATAGATGTAGTATGATGATTTTTACATGTTTTAAATGCACTTTTTAGCAAATAGCCATTATTTATTATCATTCCTTATTTAATCTACATGTCATCATTTTTCCCACACTTGCTGAGTAGGACATGTGCTCACTCTTGCATTTCCCCCATCCACAGTTTCAGGCGATGTTTGAGAGTTTCCTGAGGATAATGCAGAGTACTAGGCTGTGTGCTGCCGTCGACTTGCCTGTGGTGTTGCTTGGAGCCACACATTCTCCTATGCTCAATTTGCTTAGTTTGTTTAGTTTGCTCAGTTTAGATTATTTCTGTTGCAGAACTATTAATAATGATCATTAGAGTTGTAATTTGAGGATTATTTGAATATTGTAATAAAAGTACTTAATTAACTTATGATGTGGTAATTTTCTGTATATCGTTTGCGATACACTCTTGTACGTGCGATCAATGTTCTGGGCACACGTATGCATCCCACTTGGTTCATTTTCAGAACCAGGTGTCACAGGGGTGGTTGAGTCTGGAGCCGCGAGACGCGTGGCAGCACCGGACCTCTCCTCAGCGGGGAGGTTGGATCCGAAGCTATGGCACATGTGGTAGCCTCTGGGTACCTCTCCTCGTGGGAGGTGTGAAATACCTCTTAGTAATGTTAATAAACTCAGCAAACTTATGACTATTAACGAAAACATTTATGGCTGAATCATAACAGACGCGTTAATGGTTGAGTCATAATTGAAACGTTAATGTTGAGTCATAACCAACGTACTTATGGCTAGTAACGGACGCGTTAATAGCTGATTTGTAACGGCTGAATTGATGAACATTTGAAAGATTTAATGACATTCATTCACCCTCTCACTCCTGGAGGCTATATAAGAAGACCCCCCATCACACTATGTGATATAAGAGAGGAAACTATTCTCTCATCCTGAGAAGATTTCACTTTTGCACTTCTCCCAAGTGTTCCCGGCTCTGTTTCTTGCGCACACAAGAAACAGGGTGAGCAGGCCTCCGAAATCGACGCTCTCTTGAGGTCCTGCCGCGGGATAGAGGGCGAATAAAATTTTTGGGGAATGCGTTCGTGATACTGCTCGACATGCTGTTCATGCTCGTATACGACTACATCAACTCCAAGCTCATCTACAACAACTTCACGTGTTCGTGGAGGATATATGCAATGCATCAATGATCTTCAATGCACCAAGGAAGATCGAGTACATCGAACAACCCAACATGTCAACGGCACCACCGGTGCCTCCGACACTGGTCCCGCCTCTGGGTATAAAACTAAGACACTTATTTTATCTTTATTAATTTTAATCATTACTATTTCTAATGTGAAGAGCATAGGATCAATTACGTTTGCCATGATTTATACCCTATTATGGATTAACATAAGTCGAATAATTCCTAATTTTCCAACAATCCAAAAATCGTATTTTAGGAATTTTTCGACTTCTGGTTTTGCTACTGCACTGAGACCCAATGTGTTTGATGAATGAAACTATAAATGTTGGCACTCAAAGATGATATTGTGGTTGACTGCCATGAACGTTTTTCATGTCACACAAGGCAAATTTACGTCTACGTCTCAGGCAGGTCTCTCACCTGATGAGGAGAGAGCTTTTGAGGCTGCAGATAATTTGTGTATAGGTGCTGTTATTAGCGTTTTAGGCGATCGTCTTGTGGATATATACATAGATATGTCTAGTGTAAAGGAAATATGAGACACACTTGAGGCCAAATTTGGAGTGTCTGATGCTGGCAGTGAACTGTACGTCATGGAGCAGTTTCATGACTATAGAATGGTCAATGACCGCTCTGTAGTAAACAGGCTCATGAGATCTAGTTGCTTGTTAAAGAACTCGAACACTTTCCATGTCTATTGCCTGACAAGTTTGTGGCGGGCTGCATTATTGCTAGGCTACCATTTACTTGGAGGGACTTTGCTACTACCTTAAAACATAAGAGACAAGAATTCAGCGTTGCTGATTTAATTGGATCACTGGATGTTGAAGAGAAGGCAAGAGCAAATGATATTCGAGGGAAAGAGCTTGAGAATAGCTCTAATGCAAATTTGGTGCAGAACAGGAATTTCCGATCCAGCAAGAAAAATAAGAATAAGTCTGAGAACAAGAACAAATCCAATCAAACTGCTAGCTTTAAGAAGAAGAAGAAGAATAAAGGAAAGGGTAATTGCTTTGTGTGCGGCAAACCTGATCACTGGGCTAAGGATAGCTCTGAGCTTAAAGACAAGCATAAGAACTATGCAAATATTGTTATTGGCAATACTGAAGAGGGAACATCTGGGTATTTTCTAATACCACTTGTTCTTTCAGTATGTCGCTCGCTGGATTGGTGGGTTGACACTGGGGCCAATATACACATATGTGCTGACATTTCCCTATTTTCTTCTTATCAGACCACACGGACTTCTTCCATCTTGATGGGGAATGGCTCTCATGCATTTGTACGTGGAGTCGGTACGGTTGATCTGAAGCTTACTTTAGAGAAGACCATATGTCTGAAGAACGTGCAACACGCCCCAGCATTCAAGAAGAACCTTGTCAGTGGATCTCTATTATGTAGAGATGGTTATAAGCTATTGTTTGAGTCCAATAAATGCATTGTATACAGATTTGGATCTTTTATTGGAAAATGCTATGAATGTGAGTGCTTGTTTCACTTATCAGTATCAAATACTTCTTGTAATGTGATAAACCATGTATGTAATAATGAATCTAATATTTGGCATTCACGACTTTGTCATATTAATTATGGGTGCATGATGCTTCTAGCCAGTATGAGTTTAATCCCTATGTTCCCCACTATCAAAAGTTCAAGGTGCCAGGTGTGTGTGCAATCAAAACAAACTCGCAAGCCTCACAAGGCAGCAGAGGCGAGAAACTTGGCACCATTAGACCTAGTTCACTCAGATTTATGTGAGATGAACGGTGTATTGACAAAAGGTGGAAAGAAGTATTTCATGACCTTGATAGAAGATTCTACTAAATTTTGCTATGTGTATTTATTGAAGTCAAAAGATGAGGCGTTTCACTATTTTAAACTATATAAAGATGAAGCGAAAAACCAACTTGAGAGAAAGATTAAACGGCTTAGGTCTGATCGAGGTGGAGAGTATTTTTCAAATGAGTTTAAATTATTCTACGAGGAACATGGAATAATTCATGAGATGACACCTCCCTATTCCCCACAGTGAAATGGGATTGCTGGAAGAAAGAATCACACTCTAACTGAAATGGTTAACGCCATGTTAGAAACAGCGGGATTTTCGAAGCAATGGTGGGGTGAGGCTATATTGACTGTGTGTCATGTCCTAAATAAAGTTGCTACAAAGAATAAAGAAATAACACCATTTGAAAAATGGGAAAAGAAAAGGTTAAATCTCTCCTACCTGCGAACTTGGGGTTGTCTGGCTAAGGTCAGTGTGCCAATCCCGAAGAAGTGAAAGCTTGGACCGAACACCGTAGATTGTGTCTTTCTTGGTTATGCTTTTCACAATATTGGATATAGGTTTTTAATAGTGAAATCAGATATTCCTGATATGCATGAGGGCATTATCATGGAGTCTAGATACACCACATTTTTTGAAAATAATTTTCCAATAAAAGAGATGCATAACTCATCTAGCTAGAATCCTATCTCCTCTTCTGAGCCCAACATTCCATCAATATACACTAGATCTTCACTGGAGGATGGTCCAATAGATGAAGACAATGAAGTAACTCGTAAGAGTAAAAGGCAAAGGAATGCAAAGCCTTTTGGTGATGACTTCATTGTATATCTACTAGATGATACTCCAAGAATCATCGAAGAGGCATATTCATATCAGGACACTGACTACTGGAAGAAAGCGGTCCGAAGTGAGATGGATTCCATCATGTCTAATGGAACTTGGGAGATTGTGGACCGTCCTTATGGATGCAAACTTGTAGGATGTAAGTGGGTGTTCAAGAAAAAGCTTAGGCCTGATGGGATAATTGAAAAGTACAAAGCAAGGATTGTGGCAAAGGGTTATAACGAGAAAGAAGGTGAAGATTTCTTTGATACTTACTATTGATGGCTGTTATATACAATTTTCACCCATCAATATAACTCAATTATGTGAAGGGAATATCATTTCTTGCACACATCACCTTTCTATTTAACCTATTTCCACTTGTACTTGGAGAAATTGGTGCATGCAGGTATTTTATACACAGCTAAAGTGAAACAAGGGGATGGATCCTATAAAATATCATCCCAGCTAATCAAGCGCCAACATGTGGCACCACATGGATGAAATAGCCCACAAACAGAAGTATCCGAGGCCATCCAATGGTGTAGCACCCATATCAAGGGATGGGACCCACCTGGAAGTCACCCAGTGAAAGCAAAGATCGTTTGGAGGACTTACCAGGTCGGCCGACCCCCCTAGTCGGCCAACCTGGTCTTTCCTCCAAACTCGATCAGCTTCGACATGCTGGCTCCTCCCGGCTTGAAGAAGTTAGTGATGACTGATTCACACGCTTTTGGTGGCAGGAACCAACCCTTCTCCAAGATATAAATAGGACCCTGTGACACCCGATTCTGAAAAATGAACCAAGCTAACGCATATGTGTGCCCAGGATGTTCAACACACATACACGAGTGCATTCACAAAAGAGTATACAGAAAATTACCACAGAACAAGATTAATTAACCAAATTTTATTTAACAAACCATATTATCCTCGAATACAAGCTCTAATGAATATTAATGATAAGTTCAACTAATGCAACGGAAATAAACTAATTAAGTGACTAAGCAAACTAAGCATAAGGGATAGCGTAGCTCCAATAACACCACATGCAAAGCTGACGGTAGACACGACCTAGAACTCCGCATTCTCACCATTAAACTCCCAATCCCGACCTGCAACTGTTGGGGGGATTGCAAGAGTGAGTACATGTCGTACTCAGCAAGTGAGGAAAGTATGACATGTGGTTTATTCAAATGATGAATATAATAATGGCTAAGTGATGAAAAGTACATTAAAACATTTGAAAAGCAATATATTACATGTATGTGAAGTAAACCCATCATAATCATAAGTAATATCATAATATCAGTCTGAATTCACTACCTTCATCAATAATTCCAGATTTCACCATTGCCAATAACCATATTCAATACCAGAAATAAATCCATAACCAACCATAACCATCCCAAATACCATCCCAATACTAAGTTCCCTCTAATCATGGAAGTTGTCCAGGTGCTCATAACCGGGAGCACGACTATCATGATAGTTTTAACACACTCTGCAGAGTTTGTACCTCTTTACCCACGTGTTCGTGATTTCATCACCTTTCGATGACTAGAACCTCTATTATGCCGTCTCACACTTCCGTCGGTGTGTGGCCAAGAGATCACAAAATAGCCTTTACAAAGGGATTACTAGCCTATTTAGACCCCACTGAGGTTTCACAGGTGGCGATGTCTCCTACAGAGCACATCTTCAACCAAGGGCCCCCTCTTGAGCCATTCGGATCCCAGGGTAGTCCCACCAACCATCAACAAACCCAATCCGACTACCCCTTCCCCGAGCATCTATAATGGTCCAAATAGCACTGGCAAAGCCCTAATTAATTAGCTACACCGCACCCATACTTGGCCTCGTGGTGGCACTATAGTCCTGGCTTATTCTCGCATGACCGGTCCTTAGATCTAAAGCAAGCAAAACCACCATAACATACAACCCATCTACATACCAGGCTTGCTTAGATCACCCATTACCATATCATATTGACCAGTTCATGTTAACCATAATCTCATCTATGCATAATTAAATTGAGTAGTATAGTTGTTTCCCATCCAAGTTGATTAAGCGAAGCAAAAAGGTAAAAAGCCCTTCCCGACTCTCTATCATAATTCCAGGTGACAAGGGTGGTCAAACAAAGCTAGTAAACTTCCTATCATAGAGTTCTCATCAAATTGACACAAGCATGAAATTTTGCAAACAAAACATTTATTTCAAAACAGGATCAATATGCTTCAAGGACACTTGCCTTGCTCTTGCGGTTGATTAGGGTCAAAGCCTTCAAACTCTTGGTGCTGTAGATCCTCCGCGGCACTCTCTAGTGCAAATCCGTCTAATCCACACAATAAACATAGAAGACAAGAAACACAATCAAAGAGTGCACAAATATTACTCAATATGTCATGACATGCATGATTGATGCAAATGCAAGGTAGAACTTGTTAATTGATTGCTTTTAATGATCAATAACTAGTTCTAATAGCTTTTAACAAGTTTATACAGGTTTGGAGTTGATTAGGTCAGATTTTAGAATTAATTCAACACAATTTAACCAGGAAGATCGGACTAGTCCGCCAGGGACCGGACAAGTCCGCACCTTGCGAGATTAGCAGATTAGGGTTTTCTAGATCGACGTAAATTTGGAGATTAGGTGTTGAATTCACGTAAGGAAAAGATAATAGAAGGTATACCAGGTGTTTAGGACTCCAATGAATCAAGAAACTTGGAGGTAGCACTTGGATCTTGGTGATCTAGGGTTGGGGTTGAACTTGGAGATGAATTGGTGATGAAGAACGAAAACTTGGTGGAGATCTCGATCCTCCTTCATTTCCTCCTCTTCTTCTTGATTGGGATCTTCTCCTCCCTCCTTGGTGGTGGCTCTCCACGAACTAGGGTTTGGGTGGGGTGGAAAAGTGGCAAATAGATGTCAAGCAAAGGGGTGGGGTTGTTTATATAGAGGTGGATGCTAGGGTTAGATGGATTTCGACTTTGAGATGAGTAGAGGCCGGTTTAGAGTCCCTCATGGGCTCTAAAAGAGTTAGGCACGACGTCCATAGGCCCACTTAACGTGAAACCCAAGAAACAAGTCATAAAACAAAAGATCAACTCGGAGTCACGAAATATCGGACAAGTCCGGAAAGTACTGGACTAGCCCGAAGTTGTCCAGAGAGAAAATCGGACAAGTCTGGCCTAAAATCGGACAAGTCCGACTTTAGTCAGAGAGGAAAATGGACAAGTCCGCTGGAACACTAGACTAGTTCAGAAAAGTCCAGAGACTTTTCTAATTTTCAAGGATTCTTGGAATATCGGACTAGTCCGCACAAAATCGGACAAGTCTGAAGGTTTCCAGAGGCAAAATCGGACTAGTCCGCAGCAAAAACGGACAAGTCCATTTTTAGTCAGAGAGAAATCAGACTATTCCTCAGTAAAATCAGACTAGTCCGCACTTTCCTGCATTTTAAGTGCGGTTTTGCTCCAAATCAATTTTAAATGCTCCAAATCAATTTTAAACTCGTTCCTCTTTATGTGGGTTAATGTTAAACATGTATATGAGTGCATGAAAGGAATGATGCATGAAAATGAGGGTGTTACAAACCTACCCCCCTTAAAATAAATCTTGCCCTCGAGATTCAATGCGAAAGAGAAGAGATAGGGAAATTCCTTCTTGAGATCATCCTCCAATTCCCACGTCGCTTCTTTTTCGGTGTGGTGCTTCCATTGAACTTTATACCATCTAATAACCTTGTTCCTTGTTACCCTCTCCTTAGTTTCCAAGATTTTGATCGGTTGCTCGGCGTAAGTCAAATCTTCGTCTAGTTCCAATTCTTCCATTGGCACTTGTTCTTACGGTGCTCTCAAGCACTTCTTGAGTTGGGAAACATGAAAGACATCATGAACATCTAAAAGATGAGTTGGCATCTGCAACTTATACGCTACTTCTCCTCTCTTGTCCAAAATTTTGAATGGTCCAATATAACGAGGTGCGAGCTTGCCCCTATGTTAAACCTCTTATGACCTCTCATTGGTGACACCTTGAGGTAAACAAAATCTCCTATTTCAAAGGCTAATTTCCTTCTCCTATTGTCCGCATAACCTTTTTGCCTTGATTGGGCAACCCTCATGTTTTCACGAATTATTTGGACTTGCTTTTCGGCTTCTTGCAACACATCCGAACCAAATACTTGAGTTCCTCCTGCCTCATTCCAGAATAAAGGTGTCCTACACTTCCTCCCATAAAGCGCTTCATACGGCGACATTTTCAAGCTTGCTTGGTAACTATTGTTGTATGAAAATTCTGCGTATGGCAAGCTTTTGTCCCAACTTTTCCCATGCTTCAAAGCACAAGCTCTTAACATGTCCTCCAAAATCTGATTAGTCCTCTGGGTTTGTCCATCCGTTTGAGGATGATATGCTGAACTAAAATTCAACCTCGTTCCCAAAGCTTCATGCAATTTTTGCCAAAATCTGGAGGTAAATTGAGAACCTCTATCCGGGACTATCTTCTTAGGGACTCCATGTCGACACACAATATGCTCCATGTATATTTCAGCCAATCGTGTGGCTGTATATTTGGTCTTCACAGGGACAAAATGAGCTGACTTGGTTAGGCGATCCACAATTACCCAAATTGAGTCATACCCGGACTGAGTACGTGGTAACCCAACTATGAAGTCCATACCGATTTCTTCCCACTTCCATTCCGGAATCTTCAATGGTTGCAATAATCCAGCTGGCCTTTGATGTTCCGCCTTGACTCGTTGACACACATCACACAATGCCACATATTCAGCTATGTCCTTCTTCATGCTATCCCACCAATAGCTAGTCTTCAAGTCTTTGTACATCTTTGTACAACCAGGGTGAATTGAGTAAGGTGAGTCATGTGCCTCTTTTAGTATTGTCTCCCGAATATGCTTCACATTAGGCACAACGATTCTCTTTCCAAGCCATAAGGTACCATGTTCATCTTCATCAAATCTGAATTCTCTCCCTTCTTCGGTCCTTTCCTTGATTTCCTTGATCTCTTCATCCGCGGTTTGTGCCTCTCGAATTTCTTGCTCCAAGGATGGGTTTAACTCCATAATCTCCATCTCATTTACAAATCCGAGGTTCAACCTTTGAAACTCCTTACATAACTCAGATGGCAACTCTCGAACTGTGAGTTGATGACTTACTCATTTTCTACTCAAAGCATCGGCCACTACATTGGCTTTTCCCGGATGATAGTTGATCCCCAAATCATAATCTTTGATGAGCTCCAACCATCTTCGTTGCCTCATGTTCAGATCCGTTTGTGTGAAAATATACTTCAAACTCTTATGATCCGTATAAATTTCACACCTATGTCCAAGGATGTAGTGTCTCCAAATCTTCAATGCATGTACCACGGCTGCTAGTTGAAGATCATGTGTAGGATAATTCTGCTCATGTTTCTTCAATTGTCTTGATGCATAGGCGACCACTTGACCTTCTTGCATCAATACACATCCAAGTCCTTGTCTCAATGCGTCGCAATAAATATCAAAACTCTTGCTCACATCCGACAATACCAAAACTGGGGCTGTTGTTAACCTCTTTTTCAACTCCTCGAAACTATTTTGACAAGCTTGAGTCCATTGGAAAGCCTTTCCCTTCATTAGCAACTCCGTCATAGGCTTGGCTATCTTGGAAAAGTCCTTGATGAATCTACGGTAATATCCAGCCATCCCAAGAAAACTCCTTATTTCCTTTACGTTTTTGCGGTGGTTCCCACTTCAACACATCTCTCACTTTTCCGGGGTCAACCGATACTCCTCCTCCTGAGATGATATGACCCAAAAATGGCACCTCTTTCAACCAAAACTGACACTTGTTGAACTTGGCATACAATCGATGCTCCCTCAATTTCTGCAACGTAAGCCTCAAGTGTTTCTCATGTTCCTTCTCATCCTTCGAGTAGATCATAATATCATCAATAAACACCACAACGAACTTATCCAAGTACTCCATGAATACCTTATTCGTGAGGTACATAAAGTAGGCAGGCGCATTCGTCAATCCAAAAGACATCACGGTGTACTCATAAGATCCATACCGTGTCCTAAAAGCTGCCTTGGGTATGTCCGATGGTCTAATATTCATTTGAAAATATCCCGACCTCAAATAATTCTTAGAGAAGACACAAGCACCATTCATCTATCAAACAAGTCTTCTATGCGTGGAATGGTGTACTTGTTCTTGATTGTTACCTCGTTGAGAGCTCGGTAATCCACACACATCCTTTGGGATCCATCCTTCTTGTCCACAAATAGAACGGGCGCTCCCCAAGGTGAAGAACTAGGACGAATAAAACATTTCTCTCGTTGCTCTTGAATTTGTTTCTTGAGCTCCGCTAATTCCATAGGACGCATCCTATACGGCCTCTTAGCTATAGGTGCAGTTCCAGGTATTAAATCAATAACAAACTCAATGTATCGATCAGGTGGCATACCTAGCAACTCGTCCGAAAAAACATCCAAAAATTCACACACCACCAGAATCTCCTCAATTGCGGCACCGTCAATATGATTCAACTCCAATTGCTTTGGTACAGTTGAGATGCTTCAAATTCTACGGTGATCCCTTCCTCATTGGTCAACTTTACCGTTTTCGTGGCACACTCAATAACTCCATTGTGCTTCCTCAACCAGTCCATACCAAGTATAATGTCTAATCCTTGAGAATCCAAAACAATGAGGTTGGCGGAGAAGTCTACCCCCTTATTCTAAGGCTTACTTTTGGACATACTATATTTGTCCTCATCTCTCCTCCAGGAGACTTAACCAATAGAGTAAACTTCATATGAGAGATAGGCAAACTATACTTGGCAACATACTTCGATGCAATGAATGAATGCGATGCTCCAGAATCAAATAACATAGTCGCAGGGTTGGAGTTGGCGAGAAACATACCAATGACCACGTCATCCGCTTGTTGAGCATCCTCTGTAGAGACATGGTTCACGTTGCCACGAGCAAAATTCTGCTGTCCACGGTTCCCTTGTGGATGTCCTCCATTGGGTCTTGGTTTTTGCTTCGGCGCATTGCTTCCTTGACCAAGGCCTGACTTAGGACATTGATGCGCAAAGTGTCCAGCTTCTCCACAAGTATAACACTTCCTAACTCCACCAGAATTATTGGGGCGTGCTTGGTTTTGAACACTTGCAGCAGGAAAGTTAGCACGAGGTGCAAAAGGCATTGGAGGCCTAGGTGCTTGCATGACAGGGCGCTGCTGCACAAACTGAGTTGGGCGTGGTGCATAACCAGGGCGTTGAGCAGGAATAGAAGAGCTGTAATAAGGCGCATTGGGCGGCGCAAAGCGAGGGCGCACATTACTTCTTTGTTGCTGTCCTTGATATGGTGCCTTCCTCTTGTTGTCTTGTTCCTTCTCACGAATCTTGTTCTCAACCACAATTGCTTTGTCCGCAAGCTTCTGAAAATTTGCATAATCACAATTGAGCAATTGCACTTGAATTTCATTGTTGAGGCCTCTCATGAACAAATATTGCTTCCAGCTGTCCCGGCTCACATCCTCAGGCGCATACCTTGAGAGTTGAGTGAACTTATTGAGATATTCACTCACGCTTGATCTTCCTTGTCTCAAGTTCTCAAATTCTTGTCTCTTCAAAATCATAACTCCCTCGAGCACATAATGAGAATGAAAGCTCTCGTTGAATTCAGCCCAAGTAATTCTCTCTTGGTTCTCATGAGCATTGCAATAAGAATCCCACCAATCCGCAGCTGCTACAACTAGTTGATGAGAAGCAAATAAGACCTTCTCCTACTCACTGCATTGGACAATAGCTAGCTTCTTCTCCACGGACTTGAGCCAATCGTCCGCATCCATAGGGTTAGCGGCTTGATCAAAGGTCGGTGGCCTAGTCCTCATAAACACTCCCAATCGGTTATGAGGAGGCGGGGCTGGCGGTGGAGGCATGTGGGGCTGATTGTTGATGTTGCCAGCCTGCAGCTGTCCCATAGTTTGTATCATGATCTGCATGAGCTGGTTTTGAATAGCCAAAAGCTGCTCAGTGTTGATAGCTCCTTGAGTAGATCCTTGTCCAATGTTGTTCTGAGGCACTCCATTGTTATCCTCCTCATCATTGCCATCCCTTTGGTTGTGAGTCCTCACCATCTGAAGAAGAGCAATAGGTAAGAATTAGAAAATGTCCCCAACTATATACATCAAGGGATATGAAACTAAACAACTAACTAGCCTAGGTGGACATGGCAATGCTAAGGCATCCCAAAATCCTCTATTAAGCACACAAGCAAACAACATATAGCAAACAACACACCAACCAAAATACATCGATTCCTGAGTGCTCATATGTGCTCTAAAGTGTCCATTCTATCTAGGCTGCATCCTACGGTCAACCTGTGGCTCTGATACCAATCTGTGACACCTGGTTCCAAAAAATGAACCAAGCTAACGCATATGTGTGCCTAGGATGTTCAACACACATACACGAGTGCATTCACGAAAGAGTATACAGAAAATTACCACAGAACAAGATTAATTAACCAAATTTTATTTAACAAACCATATTATCCTCGAATACAAGCTCTAATGAATATTAATGACAAGTTCAACTAATGCAGCGGAAATAAACTAATTAAGCGACTAAACAAACTAAGCATAAGGGATAGCGCAGCTCCAATAACACCACAGGCAAAGCTGACGGTAGACACGGCCTAGAACTCCGCATTCTCACCATTAAACTCCCAATCCTGACCTGCAACTGTTGGGGGGATTGCAAGAGTGGGTACATGTCGTACTCAGCAAGTGTGGAAAGTATGACATGTGGTTTATTCAAATGACGAATATAATAATGGCTAAGTGCTGAAAAGTACATTAAAACATTTGAAAAGCAATATATTACATGTATGTGAAGTAAACCCATCATAATCATAAGTAATATCATAATATCAATTTGAATTCACTACCTTCATCAATAATTCCAGATTTCACCATTGCCAATAACCATATTCAATACCAGAAATAAATCCATAACCAACCATAACCATAATACCAACCATAACCATCCCAAATACCATCCCAATACTATGTTCCCTCTAATCATGGAAGTTGTCCAGGTGCTCATAACCGGGAGCACGGCTATCATGATAGTTTTAACAAATTCTGCAGAGTTTGTACCTCTTTACCCACGTGTTCGTGATTTCATCACCTTTCGATGACTAGAACCTCTGTTATGCTGTCTCACACTTCCGTCAGTGTGTGGCCAAGAGATCACAAAATAGCCTTTACAAAGGGATTACTAGCCTATTTAGACCCCACTGAGGTTTCACCAGTGGCAATGTCTCCTACAGAGCACATCTTCAACCAAGGGCCCCCTCTTGAGCCATTCGGATCCCAGGGTAGTCCCACCAATCATAAACAAACCCAATCCGACTACCCCTTCCCCGAGCATCCATAATGGTCCAAATAGCACTGGCAAAACCCTAATTAATTAGCTACGCCGCACCCATACTTGGCCTTGTGGTGGCACTGTAGTCCTGGCTTATTCTCGCATGAACCGATCCTTAGATCTAAAGCAAGCAAAACCACCATAACATCCAACCCATCCACATACCAGGCTTCCTTAGATCACCCATTACCATATCATATTGACCAGTTCATGTTAACCATAATCTCATCTATGCATAATTAAATTGAGTAGCATAGTTGTTTCCCATCCCAGTTGATTAAGCAAAGCAAAAAGGTAAAAAGCCTATCCCGACTCTCTCATAATTCCTGGTGACAAGGGTGGTCAAACAAAGCTAGTAAACTTCCTATCATAGGGTTCCCATCAAATTGACACAAGCATGAAATTTTGCAAACAAAACATTTATTTCAAAACAGGATCAATATGCTTCAAGGACACTTGCCTTGCTCTTGCGGTTGATTAGGGTCAAAGCCTTCAAACTCTTGGTGCTGTAGATCCTCCGCGTCACTCTCTAGCGCAAATCCATCTAATCCACACAATAAACATACAAGACAAGAAACACAATCAAAGAGTGCCCAAATATTACTCAATATGTCATGACATGCATGATTGATGCAAATGCAAGGTAGAACTTGTTAATTGATTGCTTTTAATGATCAATAACTAGTTCTAATAGCTTTTAACAAGTTTATACAGGTTTGGAGTAGATTAGGTCAGATTTTAGAATTAATTCAACACAATTTAACCAGGAAGATCGGACTAGTCCGCCAGGGACCAGACAAGTCCGCACCTTGCGAGATCAGCAAATTAGAGTTTTCTAGATCGACGTAAATTTGGAGATTAGGTGTTGAATTCACGTAAGGAAAAGATAATATAAGGTATACCAGCTGTTTAGGACTCCAATGAATCAAGAAACTTGGAGGCAGCACTTGGATCTTGGTGATCTAGGGTTGGGGATGAACTTGGAGATGAATTGGTGATGAAGAACGAAAACTTGGTGGAGATCTCGATCCTCCTTCGTTTCCTCCTCTTCTTCTTGATTGGGATCTTCTCCTCCCTCCTTGGTGGTGTCTCTCCAGGAACTAGGGTTTGGGTGGGGTGGAAAAGTGGCAAATAGATGTCAAGCAAAGGGGTGGGGTTGTTTATATAGAGGTGGATGCTAGGGTTAGATGGATTTCGAGTTTGAGATGAGTAGAGGCCGGTTTAGAGTCCCTCATGGGCTCTAAAAGAGTTAGGCACGACATCCCTAGGCCCACTTAACGTGAAACCCAAGAAACAAGTCGTAAAACAAAAGATCAACTCAGAGTCACGAAATATCAGACAAGTCCGGAAAGGACCGGACTAGTCCGAAGTTGTCCAGAGAGAAAATCAGATAAGTCTGGCCTAAAATCGGACAAGTCCAACTTTAGTCAGAGAGGGAAACGGACAAGTCCGCTGGAACACCGGACTAGTCCAGAAAAGTCCAGGGACTTAGCAAATTTTCAAGGATTCTTGGAATGTCGGACTAGTCCGCACAAAATCGAACAAGTCCGAAGGTTTCCAGAGGTAAAATCGGACTAGTCCGCAGCAAAACGGACAAGTCCATTTTTAGTCAGAGAGAAATCGGACTAGTCCTCAGTAAAATCAGACTAGTCTGCACTTTCCTGCATTTTAAGTGCGGTTTTGCTCCAAATCAATTTTAAATGCTCCAAATCAATTTTAAACTCGTTCCTCTTTATGTGGGTTAATGTTAAACATGTATATGAGTGCATGCAAGGCATGATGCATGAAAATGAGGGTGTTACAGACCCCTCACCCCTCACTTCAGCACACACCACTTGTGCATCACTCTATTGTATACACTAGTTCTCCTAGTTCCTTAGTGGAGGTTAGGCTGTAGAGAGGAGCCTCTAGCCCCAAGTCCAAACTGGGTAAGGTATGGCTCATGTATCTTCTCTTGTATTTGTGACTTTGTGCTTTATAATAATACATACTTGGGCAAAGCGTTCCTTGTTTGGTTGTGGAGTCCATGTATGTGCTAGGTGTGGATGTTGTTATGATCTACACATAATTCCATTATCATGTTATCATAAACATCATACACCACCACTATAGTCTAATTAGGTAAAAATATGATAATGTTAATATGATTATGTTAGTGCTTGGTCCCAACATTGGTTCAACAATGATTTAGTTCATTGCCTTAGGATGGATTGTGCCGCGGCTCTTCAGGTATTTACTTAATATGCTAGCATGGTGCTAGGATAGTTAAGTAGCGTTGGATGTCTCGTAGACCCACAGATTGAAGAGGTAGGTAGTAGGTGGTGATAGCCCTATCTGTCCTTTGTAATCCTCCACGTTCGGCTATGCCACACGCTCTTGGCGGGAGTCGCCTAGTATTGCTAGGGGTAAACCCGTGCCCGATATGTTGGACCACAAAGCCCTAGTATTCACCATTAGCATATTCATTTGTGCTTTATTAGGCTATGTGTATGAGTAATTAGAGCATAGTAGGAGTAGCTCCATCTCGTAGTCTAACCCTTTCTAGGACAACCTTACCCTTAGAATAGATTGCTTAGGTGTGTGTCACACTACCCATATTATCAACTTACCCCTATCTTGATAATTGATTAGTATCCCATAGCTTGATCATAAGAATAGTGTTTACTTTACTCCATTGCCTTCCTTTGGGATAAATACGATACCCTTGGGAATACTCTTGGGTGAAATGCTACGCGATAGTTTCCGTGCGCTTGCGGACCTCATCTCTTACTAGAGATGATTTGTGATGTTAGTAACCGTCAACAAGCATTTTTGGCGCTGTTGCCGGGGAAGACAAAGGAAGTGAAGAATAGTTATCACTTGTGATTAATCTATAGGTACTAATAGTTATTAGACAGGATTACCCTTATTTGTTTTCTCCTTTTGTGGTGAAAACAGGGTAGTGTTGGCTACCCCATTCCATGGGATGGCCAACGAGGACGCTAGTGCTCAACTGCAAGTTGATTGAAGGCGTACCTCAACAAATGTCCGCTAGGAAACACCATTGCCTTTCGCGGAAGAATTCCAGCTTCCAGTAGGAACCAAAGTCATCCATCCCTAAGCTTGGGAGAGTCTCCAAGAATTCCTCTTGGTTTTCCTCCACCATAGGGTCGATAGTTGGCTTCTCATCGAATATTCATGCCATGGGTTGGTCCACCAATCCATGACGACCTTTGTGCTGGAGCTAAAGGAGTTCTATTCTCATTCATCATAAATGAGAACATGGTCTCTACTCAAGGGGTGGGTTAAAGAATGCTCTAGTTCCCTTAGCTTGGCATGCATACCACTTAGCAAGGTGGACATGCTAGCTATGGAACTACACCTCCCATTGAAGTATCATGATAGATCAAGCCAATGGAGAAGTGTTTGGATGATCCAAGCCATGGATATTCACATGATTTGTGAAAATCCATGTCAACATGGGCCACTTGGGGATTCATTTTCCCAAAGACCCACGAGGATCATTTCTCAAAAACAACTCCAATAGCTATCACCAACAAGGAGGTCAAGGGTGGAATCAACATTACCCTTGCAATCAAAGAGGCTATGCGGATTTCAAGAGATTCAAGTTAAACTAGCCTACCTTGAAGTATCTTGTCCATGGCCAATCAAGAAATCAAGACAACATTCGCATGGAGCTCTTGACCAAGGGCAAGAAACTTAAAGAGCATTCAAGATCCATGATATCCCACAATCACTTTTTGGGATTCCTTCCCTTCAACCAAGCCCATGCAACCTAGGGCAAGTGACATTGTGGATGAAGCATTTCTTGTTTGATTGTGGAGTCCACATGTCATCATGCCCAAGGAAGCTTTTGATCCATGATCAAAGTATGAGTTAACCTCAAGGGGTATAAAGAAGGTTGAAGTGACACCCCTAAAAGAAGGACAAGCCTCACCATGCTCACAAGAGAATATCTTCAAGAAGGAGAAACCGTCACTACATCAATAAGTCTTCATCAAGATGACAGAGAGGCTAGGGCCACCATATGGCCCACATGTCCAACTAACATGCCAAAGAAGATTTGTCATGTCAATCAAGAGAAGTTGTCCACATCTTCAACTCAGGGATTGGACAACAAATCATCAAACCAAATAGGACAGAGGTAAGTCCCACTCATCGGACTTTAAAAATTCGGTGAGTCCTTGCCAATAGGTTAATTTGTAGTTATCTCATATTGATTTCCCAATTGCATATTTGAATTTTCCATCAGTCTTTGCATTTGCATTTAGCATGTTTGAATTTTCACACTTGCATGTTGGAAAGTAAAATTTCCAACCATCATAAAACTAAAATTTTGAATTAGGAAATAAATTTATTTGGATATGAACCTTGGGCGTAACCACTTGAATTCATCTTCCTAATTCAAACCAAAAATATTTCCCTTAATATTCATGGCACTTGCAAGTTGCTTCAAGTTGGGCAAAACAATTTGACAAAGGGTACAAAATGCTTTTGAGCTAACGTAACCCGTTTTCAAGTTATTTTGTTTGTTCTTGATTTTAGTACAGCTAGAAATGAATTTGTGAACAGGTTGGAAGGCCTCATCAAACGCATATCCCTCCATCGATCTCATTTTGAGTTTATGGTGGAGGAATGCTCAAGATGGTGGTCCAATGGAAGTACAAGATGAAACTCATTCCACTCCAATCTCAACATGGCAATGAACATGAAGGCTACACCAAAATCCATGGTCATGAGTTTCTCACACAACGACCATCAACCCGAATTACTCTTCAATTGAGGTACAAGTTCAATTTTTCCGTCATTTGAATTGCATTAGGATTGAATGATTTTTGCTTACATTGGTAAGGAAGGTTTACACCTTCTCGTCATTCAACCCTTATGCATCCTCACGAGAGTAAGTGCTGACATTACTCTTTTTGATTCTTCAAAAAGGAATGTCACCTTACTTGGGAATAAATTTAAATAAGTACCTAAAATTTCATAAGCATTGCTAAAATTGACTTAGACATCTTCCGTCTAGGTAATGCTTATGGAATGACTTAATGGTTGAATTGGTATGTAGCAACCTAGGAATAGTGATGTCCATAATTTTGGTTTAAAACTCATTCATGCATGGATCACTAAATTTCAAATTCCTAGGCAAGAAATTAAAAATGTTCAGGAGGATAAAATTGAGAATCTTGCTTGCCATGAACCACATGATAAATATTTGCTCTTGTAAAAAACTATGATGTTTAGGAATTTTTCAAGATGAAGGGATCCATATAGTGTATTTATATCTCTTGCATTGCTATGGGTAGGAGCTTTAGAAAATGTTCAACTTGATTTATCCATAAAGCCCCACTCCCAGCAATGATTTATACATTGTTCATGAATACACTGGAAATTGGACCCAATGCATCTTTGGTCTTGTTCTTCCCCATGCGTACAAATGAAGATTCGGTTACCTAACCCAAAAATTCATTTGTACAAGTATCGGGAGCTAACCATCCCTCTCTATCATAGAGAGGAAGTTTGCAGAAATAAAATAACTTTGTAGGCATTCAAAGATTCGATTGTTGGAAACCCTAAGAGGATTCCATTTCAATATCTCTTGACCAAGGAGTAAATTAGGATGGTTGCTACCTATCAGAAATTAAGCCTGAAGGTCAACCATAACTATACGAGGCCGGAGATTTGACATGGAAACCCTCCGTGAGCAACCAATGGGCTGCAACGAATATGTGCGAGCATGATGCTCTCAGCTATTCTAGGCACTCATTCAAGCTCAAGGGAATTGCCACCAACATTGGATGTAAGTTATTCCTTAGTGGCTATAAGATATGATGTACCTTAATCAAGGAATGACAAGGATCACATCCAATGTATATTGGGTGAAAGTTGTTGCTATGTGGCTAGAAGGTATACCTTAGCCAAGGACCAACGGATCACACTCAACTCATGTTGAGTGCATGTCATCCCTTTGTGGTTATAGGTATGTTGTACCTTAGCAAGGAATAACAGGATTGTACTCAACACATGTTGGGTACATGTCACTCCTTTGTGTCTAAAGGGTATCATTATCCTAGCCAAGGAATGACGAATCACACTCAATGGATGAAGGGTACAATTATTCCTTTATGGCAAGAAGGTATGATACACCTTAGTCAAATAATGACAGAACACACTCAACACATGTTGAGTGCACATCATCTCTTTGTGTGAAGGGTTATCACTACCTTAGCCAAGGAATAACAAGGTAAATCCAACCTATGGAAACCTTGATGTGTGGATGAGCAACATCGACAACACTCTCCTCGACCACACTCATGGAATCCATGGAAGGCAACCCAACATCGACACTCGACCCTCCAATGTCAAAGCCATGCTGCAACAAGGTTAGGACAACCTCATGGCCTACATCCGTCGCTTGGGTTTGAGCCCCTAGCACAAACCTTGACCAAGAACAAGCTTGGGGGAGGACCCCACACTTGAGGTAACTTGTATCACACCCCGTGCATACTTATTTTCCATTCACTCATCATCCATCTTGCATATTAAAAAAACATAAAAACAAGTAGAGTAGATTTGCTTTCAAAATAAAAGATGTGCGGTAAGAATGATTTGGAATTCACATAGTTTAAATGATGAATAGTTGCTCTGTTTTATTTTTCGCATGTCCCTAGTCTACAACTTACTACTCTCCAACATATTGCTCTCATTGGCTGAAATTGCTTTTGACTTGATTTGGAAATTGTGGGTAGCAAAAGCTTAATCCAATATAAGTTCTTGTGAGATATGATATAGTGATAGGGCTGCTATTCCTAGTTTGATATTGAAACTTAGATTTCCGGAAAAATTCTAAAAGATTTAAGTTATCCTCATTTCATTGGAAATACCTACCAAAGCCATATGATACATTACATTGATAGACCTTATGCGTATGCTATTTGTCTTCACATTGAGCTTTGTCAAACTAGTATAGACCCATGTGAGGTTTCATTCATTATTTTTTCAATTCAAGACTTCACTTGCACATGCTATACTATTACACTAGAAGTAAGCAAAATCCCATCATACCATCATTCCACAATAGAAAGAGAAACTCCATACTCTTCATGCTTAGTACACTCTCCAAGTTTATTGCATAAAAAGGGAGTAGAAGACATGGCTACAAGAAAAAGAAGAAGAAAAAGAAAAGGAAAATGCATGCTTACATCATAAGCATGAGAAAAAAAAGAGAAAAGAAAAGTAGCCATGTTTCATCCCTGCAAAAATAAGAGAGTCCACTCAAAAAGGAGTCACCTCAAAAATATCCACATCCACTCCATTCCATCACACATGCACAAGTCTTGAATCAAATTGTTTTGAATTGATTTCTCCTAAGGCTTACTCTTTTGACTTAGAAATATTATGTGTTGCAAATATGCCTACTATATTCCCTACCAAGCTCCACATACAAGCCTTATGTATAGGTAGGATGAATTTAGGCAAAATGCCTTAGTGAGGATATATTTCCACTACACACAAAGGAGAGACTTGAGAGAATCAAATTGAGATACTTAAAATCTTAATTGAACTCTCCGGAATTTGAGTGGAACTTGATTTCTGGGGAATGTGTGCTCCATTTGCTGTTCTATCTTTCAACCACCCATGAATAGGAGATGGCATAAGCCCCATAATGACTTAAGATGGGCGAAGTACCATACCAATTTTCGCAATACTAGGTAGAGTATTTTGTTGTGCATATGGTACTTTGAAAAATAGAACATAGTAGCAACTCCTGATCATCAACCTAAAGTCTTGACTTTGCTCGAGACGAGCAAAGGATAAGCTTGGGGGAGTTTGTTGATGGCTGTTATATACCAATTTCACTCGTCAATACAACTCAATTATGTGAAGTAAATATCATTTATTGCACACATCACCTTTCTATTTAACCTATTTCTACTTGTACTTGGAGAAATTGGTGCATGCAGGTATTTTATACAGAATTGAAGTGAAACAAGGGGATGAATCCTATAAAATATTATCCCAACTAATCAAGCACCGACATGTGGCACCACATGGATCAAATGGGATGAGGACATCTCTCCTTTGTATATAATGCAAGGACCGATCACTAGAGCCCGTGCGCGATAATTGGATCTCCATGTACGTTCTAGCCTTTTCAATTGTTTTTCAGAACTTACGCTTGTTTCCATGCATGTTTTATTGATTAGGAACAATGGAGAGGACCAGCAAGGGCTTGGAGGAGTCCAAAGAGTCAAGCAGGAGAAGATAGGACGTGCACACCAAGGAGGAGCCCAAGTCCAACTCGACTTCGACTCCACCTCGGGTTCTAGGAGCTGCCTTCACCAAAATTGACGTCCTGGACACATACGGAGTCGGATTTGGACGCTCTATATATAGTCAGAACCATGATTTCATAAAGCTTAAAATGGAACAATACCCACCTCAAAATTCATTCTATGTTGATAGAAATCGGCGAAACAAGTGGGCGTTCAGAATCTGTCCGGTGCTGCGCCACCGTCCTTTGGGCTGCTGACCCGTGTATCATGTGGAAGCCCATTAGGGTTGTGTCCAGGGTCTTGCACGCCCCTAAACTCCTATTTATACAGCAGCCATTATCATATTAGGGTTGAGTTTTGCTTAGATACAATCTGTCATTGAACAGTATCGCCGATCATCGGTTGTGAGACCCCAATTCGGGATCAATTCAGTTTTGATTGCAACTTCTCTGTTCTTGCTTGTGTTCTTGATTGCGCTTGCAGGGATAAGCCTTCATGGCGAGGTCATTTATGTGACACGGGTGATAACCAACAGAGCAGTGGTATAGTGATTGAGGTGTTTCGTTCGTTCGGAGCCTTGGATCATCAACGTCGAGATCTCCACCCAATCAAGTTTACCATACCTCTCGAAAGATCAGGACTCATCCTCCTATCAATTGGTATCAGATTTCCAAGTTCACCGTGAGGTATACTTGTGTGACCTTTAGATTTATTTTTTTCGGTCCTATCGTCCACAAAAAGCCACAATTTTTTTTACTTTCCCTAACCTACAACCCCCGCTCAACCTTTTGCACAATTTGGTTTCGGAGTCCGTAGTTCTGAGTTCGTGTCTTAGGTTAAGTCTGGTTGCTGGTTTAGATTTGTTTTGGTTTAGTTTTGTTTGTTCCATCCGCTGCCATCTACAAAAAAACCAATCTACAAAAAAAATTCCACCCGCCGATTCATTTCTATTGCAGTTTCCACCACCACCAAAACCTGATTCGAGGTATCCTCCTTCAAACAAGCATAACTTTTTGCTCGGAACTCCGATTGAGGCACATTTTTTTTTTCCTGGAAAGGTCTCGAAAAAAATCCACATACAATACACCAGCTATGCCGGTCATGGCATTTTCAAAAAAATTAAAAGAAAATTAAGAAGGCCCTCGTTACGAACTCCAAAGTTCCAGCACCAGTTTTTCCAATTGCTCCTGAATTTGTACCGATCTTATCTTTCATCGGTTTGAGCTAATACTTGGTGTTGTTTCTATTCTTGTGCCCCTGGTTGAGAAAAATATCAAAAAATAAAGAGAAAAAAAAGATTTTGATTTCTACCAGTGCTTAAAGACAAAAATAGGAGGCTAAGGGGTTTTCTAGCTGTGCTGTTTCTGTGTGAGTACTGGATACTTGCTGATATTGCCCTTGGTCATCATCATTCATCCTTGACCTTGCATGTTTCCACAACTATTCTAATACATTCTTAGGCCAGCAACTAGGTGAAATTCTTTGGACACTTATTCAACATTGCTATCTATTACTAACTTGTGTGCCACATACATATACTGCATTTGAGCCTTCCAAGCTCCACCTTCTCTCGAGCAGAATAGGTAACCTATGCAATCACACCAACTCTCTCCTTGCTTTCACACCGGTCACTGTTGGCCACCTGCAGTGCTGGTAAGAAACTTGTAAGAGCGGGGTAAGACACATCTTACTGATCGAGTTTCCACTTCCACTTCAGAGAGTGTAGTAATAGGGTTCTTCATGATCTTTTTGTCTTTGTTTCTGTTTTGTACTAACAACGACAAGAAAGAAGCCTATGGATAAGACCACTGGTTCTACACCTCCGGATGATGATGAGTGCGTGTCCCATATGGAACTAAGGGACATGATGCGGGCGATGACTGATGTGTGTGTTGCTAGTCTGACCACACGGTTGGACGAGATGGAGACTCTTCTTCCCCAACAAGCTACGCCCTCTATCATCCTTGATGTTGATGCACGTGGTCACTACAACACAAAGGATGACTTCAATAACTACGAGGTTGATGCACAGCAGCGCCGTCGCCCTCGATGAAATCATCAAGGTATGGGAGGTAGCCCTCGTCCTCATGCTACTGAACAAGATAATGATCCTTATGCTAAGATTAAGTTTTCTATTCCACCATTTTATGGATCTTATGATGCCGATACTTACTTGGATTGGGAGATGATGGTAGAACAAAAATTTAGCTCTCATCTTGTTCTTGTGCAGAATAGAGTTAGACAAGCCGCCAATGAGTTTAAAGATTTCTCTATAATTTGGTGGAATGAACTTGTCAATACACATAATGCACCACAGACATGGGCTGCGTTAAAAGAATAGATGCACGTTAGGTTCGTTCCTCCTTCATATAGACGTGATCTTCATAAGAAATTGTAACGCTTTGATCAGGTTGTCATGACTGTCCAAGAGTACTACCAAGAGTTGCAGAAAGGTATGCTTCATTGTGGGGTAGTTGAGGATCAGGAAGACCAATTTGTTAGGTTTTATGGGGGCTTGCAGCGTGAGATCCAAGACATAGTTGACTACAAGGAATATCATTCTATTCAACATTTATTTCAACTTGCTATGTTAGAAGAAAAAAATGCAGGGTCGGCAAAAGCAGTGGCGGAACAACACCATCATGACCTGACAGCTTCCTGTGTCATCCAAAGAAGCACCCTCCTTGAGCGGACGTGCTTCTAGACCACCCTCCACCGGTGTTGTACGCAGCAGCACCACACCTTCTACATCACGGGGACAAGATAACAGCAAGTCCCAGATGCCTCCAGGTGTTGCAGCAAAGGCGGCTGCACCCAACACTTTGACAAGTCGCACCTCCGACATCAAGTGCGACCGCTGCCAGGGACTTGGCCATATGAAACGAGATTGCCCCAACACACGGGCAATCATTGCCACTGCTGATGGTGGGTATGTTAGTGCTTCTGATATTGAAGATGAAAATATTAGTGCAACTAACATTTGAGGTTCTGATGAGGGTGCTGAGGATGTTCTTGGTACATCTGCGACCAACAACTATAGGACTTTGATTGTGCAGCGAGATTTGAGTGCCACGGTTTGAGAGGAAGACAACCGCCAATGTCACAACCTTTTCAACATGTTTCTCGTCGTCATGCCGTGTACATACCATCATTGATGGTGGTAGCTGCATCAATTTGGTGAATGTTGAGGTGGTCAAGAAGCTTGGCTTGACCACACGGGAGCATCCCCACCCCTATCACATTGAATGGTTTAACAACAATGGTAAGATAAAGGTAACATAAACAACAAGGATACATTTTTCCATTGGCTCTTATCATGATTTTGCTGATTTTGATGTGGTACCTATGGATGCTTGCTCTCTTTTGTTTGGACGTCCTTGGGAGTTTGATACTGATGCTATTCACCATGGTCGATCTAATAAGTATACTCTCATGCATAAGGGCAAGAAAATTGTGTTGCTTCCTATGAGTCCCACTGAAATTGTGCAATTTGAGCAAGAGAAAAAGAATAATGCTAAGCAAAAGGGTGTTTTCAATTCTGAAATTCAGCAACCTATTAAGTTGAAAAATCCTATTTTGCTTGCAACTAAATCTGATCTTGATGATTTATATGCCACTAATGGAACTTGCTATGCTTTAGTGTGCAAACATGCTTTATATTCCATTGAGGATACATCCACTGTTTTGCCACCTGCTGTTGCTAACCTTTTGCAGAAATATATGGGTGTTTTTCCATCAGTTATACCCCCTGGATTACCAACTGTGCGAGGCATTGAGCACAAGATTGATTTGATTCCAGGGGCGAGCTTGCCAAATCGTGCCGCCTATAGGACCAACCCCGACGAGACTAAGGAAATTCAGCGACAAATCCAAGATCTTTTGGACTGCGGGTACATTCGTGGAGCCTTAGTCCTTGTTCTGTTCCTGTTCTTTTGGTTCCAAAAAAAGATGGCACTTGGCGCATGTGTGTTGATTGTAGAGCCATCAATAACATTACCATTCGTTATCGCAATCCTATTTCTAGATTGGATGACATGCTTGATGAGTTGAGTGGTTCTGTTATTTTCTCCAAAATTGATTTGCGTAGTGGGTATCATCAGATTCGTATGGCTTTAGGTGATGAATGGAAAACTTCCTTTAAAACTAAATTTGGACTTTATGAATGGTTAGTCATGCCATTTGGTTTAACTAATGCGCCCAACACTTTCATGAGGTTCATGAACGAGGTTTTACATGCTTTCATTGGTAAATTTATGGTGGTTTACTTTGATGATATCCTTATTTACAGCAAGTCATATGATGAGCATCTTGAACATTTGCGTGCTGTTTTTAATATCTTGCACGATGCACATTTATTTGGTAACCTTGAGAAGTGCACCTTTTGCACCGATCGTGTGTCTTTTCTTGGTTATGTTGTTACTTCGCAAGGTATTGAGGTGGACGAGACAAAGATTGTTGCCATCACGAGCTAGCCACTTCTGACTACGGTCACACATGTTTGGAGTTTTCTTGGTCTCGCAGGTTTCTACCGGCGTTTCGTGCGGGATTTTAGCACCATTGCAACACCTCTCCACGAGTTGACAAAGCAGGGAGTGCCACTTCGATGGGTGAAAGTGCATCTAGGCATCCCTTGTGGGTTTTGGTTGATTTATGAGAAACAAATGAGATCCTAACCACATTATTGAGATGAGCGCAGGTTTTAATGAATGACTGAAGAAAGCGCCGGTTTTAATGAAAGAATGAAGAAAGCTCCAAAAAGAAAGGAGAATGAGGATACATTCGGAAAAGAGCTCAAGAACTAAATAGAACACATCATTGTGTAGGGAGTGTGTTGGTGTATCACATCCTAAGAGCTCAAGCATAAACATCCTCACACACTTCACATTTCACAGGAAAAACGGACTTGTCCGATATACACCGGACTAGTCCGATATCCTCCCTGGACAGATCCGGACAAGTCCAGACAATGCGGACTTGTCCACACCGGACTAGTCCGATATTGTCCGGACTAGTCCGATAATGCCTCTGACTAAAATCGGACAAGTCCTCCAAGTGCGGACTTGTCCTATATTCACTAAGGGCATCATCACACCGGGCAAGTACAATATAAGCACGGACAAGTCCGAAAACCCTTCAGACTAAAATCAAACAAGTCCGCTCCTAGTCGGATAAGTCCAATATTTCAGGGCACTTAGGGTTTCCTGCACGCCGCACACCGGACTAGTCCGGACTCCACCATGGACTAGTACGGACCCTCGAAACCCTAACGGTAACATTTGAAAGCCCTAATATAAATAGATGTGCACGGCCCAACTATCAACTCTCTCGATCCCCTACGCCATCACACCCTCCAAGAGCCTAGAAAACACATCTCTCCACGCAATTCCATGCAAGAAAGTTCAATCCCTTGAGGATTCACTTTGGATCAAAGGAGAGACACAATTCCACAAGTTTGAGCTCTTGGGTTTGATCTCTAACACACTCCTATTGTTTTATTGTCGATCTTACGAGTGTGTTCTTGGTGGTGTTCGAACTGTAATCTTGGGGAGCCCTCAACTTGTGAGAAGGCCCCTTGAACTTGGTGATTTGCCTCTTTCTGATAGTGGAAGAAGAATTGGCCTTCGTGGCGATTCGACGAGGTTAGGGTCAGCGAAGACCCGGTCCTTTCGTGGGCTCCTCAACGTGGATGTAGGTTGCCTCTGTGGGAACCAAACCACGGGATAAAATCGTGTGTCAAACTTGTTCTTAAAGTTTCTCATATCTTATTCTAGGGTTTGATTGATTTTGTCCATATTACGTTAGAACATTCATATCAAAGATATTTTGCACTACACTTAACTTCATTGACTCAATACTTGCATGTTACATACTATTTTCCGCTACATACTGTGCTTGAATTGAAATCATTGATCAAACTTGATCAATCTAGTCCACATGCACCGGACTAGTCTGCACTCTACAGGACTAGTCCGATATCTCGGGATTTGATCAGTTTGATTAAGTGTTGCAGATTCTGACAAAAATTCAAAAAGGCCCATTCACCCCCCTCTAGGCCACATTTAATTAGTATCAGAGCAGGACTCTTCGCAAGAGTCTAATCGCTCGAAGAGAACATGTCGGACATGAAGGATGTGCACAAGAGTCTTAACAAAGAGAAGGTTGAAGACGAAAAAGCTCAAAAGTTGGAGAAGCTCCTCGATGCCATCCAGGACTTCAAAGATGATGATGAGGAGACACTTGAACTTAAGGCGCTCCTCAGGAAGAAAGCTCTCTCAAAAGGAAAAGTGAAGGTCGAGGACAAGAAAAAGAAGAAGGGGGTAGTCACACGGATTACTCCCGATATCCTTTTAATTATGATCGCTTAAATTCTAACAATAATCATTACCTATCTATTCTTATTGGAAAAGGACCACACTTTGATGGCAATGACTACTCAATGTGGAGGCAAAACATGAAAATGCACTTGATCTCACTCAATCCAAGCTTGTGGCACATTGTGGTTACAGGAATAGATATCCCCGATGATGATGAGGAGCTCACGCCTAGCCAAGAGCAAGCAATCCATCGAAATGCCCAAGCTGCAACACTCATCACCTCATCATTAAGTCGGGACGAGTTCACCAACGTGGATGGACTCGAGATCGCAAAGGAAATATGGGACACATTGTAAACTGCACATGAAGGCGATTGTCATGTGTGAGAGGCAGAGATCGAAATGATTGAAGGCGAATTGGGAAGATTTGCCATAGAAGAAGGCGAGTCGCCACAAGACATGTACAATAGGTTAAAGACGATCATCAACAAGGTTCGAGCATACGGAAGCAAGAAGTGGAACAATCACGAGGTGGTGAAGCTCATCCTTAGAGCTTTTATGCCTCACAACGTCACATTGTGCTCGATGATTAGAGAAAGCCCCAGGTACAAGAAAATGACCCCGGATGAGCTGTTTGGGAAAATCATCAACTTTGAGATGATGGAAAAGCATGCAAAGCATGTCAAGGAGATTGCGGACCTCACCTCGGCAAAGAAGAAAGGGGTCGCTTTGAAGTCCACTTGCAAGCCCTTGTCTAAAGAAGCTCGAGAAGCTCAACAAGAAGAGGACAACGATGACGAGAGCAGCGACATTATCGAAGAGGACATTATCCTCTTTATGAAGAGATTTAAGAAAATGATAAAGAAAAGACAAGGGGGAAAATCAAGTGAAGGAAAATACAAAGAGAATCCAAGACCAAAGATGAGGCGGGCGTGCTATAACTGTGGTGAATATGACCACTTTATAGTTGATTGCCCGTATGAAGAAAATAAGAAAAAGACCAAGGAAACAAAGCCTCATCCCAATAAATTCCTCAAGAAAAAGAAGCAAGCTAGACAAGCGCATCTAGGAAAGGAGTGAGACTCAAATGACGAGTCCTCATCCGAAGAGGAAGAAGAGATGGCTAGCATAGCCATCAAGAAGATATCCAAGAAGTCCACCCTCTTCCCAACTCTAGGCGCATGGAAGGGCAATAACACTTGCCTCATGGCAAAGGAAGGTAAACAAAAGGTAAAAACCAAATCCTCTTCCTTGCATTCCTATTCTAGTGATAGTGAAGTTGCTAGTGATAATGAAGACATGCTCGTTGTCTTAGACAAGAAAACATCAGCAAAAATGAAATTTCTACTTGATCAGCTTGTTGAGAAGGAGAAGTTAATCAACTGTCAAGAAGATATGATTATCTCCCAAAAGGAGGAATATCTTGAACTTGACAAACTTCTCGAACTTGAAAAGGGGCAAGGCAAGTCACTGGAACTTGAGTTAGCCTCAAGCATGGAAGCTTGCTTCAAGTTAAGCGACTCAAACACCACCATCAAGGACGAACTTACTAACCTATCAAAGGTTAACAAATTCTTGAGGTACAAGTTGAGTCACTCAAACAAAGTGACTCCTCATCCTCTTCAAGCTCACCTTCTCAAGCACTTAAAGCTGAAGCTATTATTACTTGTTCATGTGCTAAAACTGACACTAGCTTGAAAGACAAGTCAATCTCTACCAAGGACAAGCATCCTTCCCGAAGTGGCATGTTTGACAAGGAGAAGATCAAATATGCATGTAGTGCATACTTGGTCACAATACCTCCTAATGTCAAATATGGCATTGGTTATTCTTATGGTGAAAAGCAATATGCTAGAAGCCATAAAAATAACAAGGAAAACATTGCCTTTGTAAAGGGAAAACCCTCTCAAGCTGTAAAGTCCAAAGTCAACACATATGATCACTGGACTAGTCTGGTCTAGACACGGACAAGTCCGGTCCTCCGGACAAGTTCAATTTCCCAGACTAGTTCTGTTTATAAACAACAACAACTATTATTCATGACTTTTGTTGCATCCTATGTTCTAATGAGAAGTACTTTGGGTAAAGTTTATGCTCGTTATGTTGGTCCACGCCATGGGAGCACCAAGTCTCATGTGTGGGTGCCCAAATCTCTTGTATTGGGTACCTAAAACCAAGGCATGATTTGTTTTTGTAGGCCTATTCCTCCGGCAGATCGAAATGGGTACTGGATAGTGGTTGTACCGACCATATGACCGGAGAAAGAAGGATGTTTGTTGAGTATGAAGAAAAAGAGGATCCAAGCGAGGGCATCTATTTTGGAGACAATAGTCAAGGAAAGGTGCTCGGTACCGGTAAAATTGCTATATCGTCTCAACATACTCTTTCTCATGTGTTACATGTCGATTCTCTAGATTATAACCTGCTGTCCATATCTCAATTATGTGACAAAGGTTATAATTGCTTGTTTACTAATAAGGGTGTGACCGTCTCTAGAAGGGGTGGTGGTTCCATTGCATTCAAGGGTATGTTAAAGGGAAAGCTTTAACTTGTTGACTTCAACAAAGATAAAGCTGAACTTGACACATGCTTGATTGCAAAGACCAACATGGGTTGGTTGTGGCATAGACGGCTAGCGCATGTTGGTATGAGGAATCTTCAAAAACTCCTCAAAGGCGATCACATCCGAGGTTTGAAGGATGATGTTTTTGAGAAAGACAGGCCTTGTAGCGCGTGCCATGTCGGGAAACAAGTTGGAGCACCTCATCCCGCGAAGAAAGTCTTGACTACAACAAGACCGCTCGAGCTGCTTCACATGCACTTATTCGGTCCAATTGCTTACATAAGCATCAGCGGTAACAATATGGCTTAGTAATTGTTGATGACTTTTCATGCTTCACTTGGGTTTTCTTTTTGCATGATAAGACAGAAACTCAAGAAACCCTCAAGAAGTTTCTCAAGCGTGCCCAAAATGATTTGTCATTGAATGTCAAGAACATACAAAGCGACAACGGTTTGGAATTCAAGAACACTCAAGTTGAGGAGTACCTAGACGAAGAAGGCATAAAACATGAGTTTTCAGCACCTTACTCTCCTCAACAAAACGAAGTTGCCGAAAGGAAAAACCAAACCCTCATAGAGATGGCGAGAACAATGCTCGATGAATACAAGACCTCGGATCGATTTTGGGTGGAAGCGGTTAACACCGCTTGCCACGCCATAAATCGACTTTGTCTTCATCGACTACTCAAGAAGACATCCTATGAGCTACTCACCGGTAACAGGACAAATATTTCTTATTTTCGAGTTTTCGGTTCTAAATGGTATATTTTGAACAAGAAGCCTAGGACTTCAAAGTTCGCTTCGAAGTCCGATGAAGGTTTCTTGCTTGGCTATGACTCGAACACTTACGCCTATCGTGTCTTCAACAAGACCTCCGGACTTGTTGAAGTAGCACGTGACATAGTGTTCGATGAAACTAACGGCTCTCAAAAGGAGCAAGTTGATCCATGTGTGCTAGATAGAGAAGAAGCCCCTTGTCAAGCATTGAGAAGAATGGCGTTGGGCGAGGTTTGACCACAAGAGCCACCGCTACATGTGCATGAGGAAGATGAACCGCAAGTGGAGGCCAATGATCAAGGGGGAGCTTCCTCACAATATCAACCTCAATAAGATGAAGATGATCAACAAGCCAATGAGGGCAACCATCTAGGGGGAGAAGAAGAAGATCATGAAGACATAAGACTGCAAATGCTACACCCAAGAGTACACCAATGCGTCCAAAGAGACCACCCAATCGACAACATCATCGGTGACATCCAAAAGGGAGTAACAACTAGATCCCGCATACCTAACTTTTGTGAGCATTACTCATTTGTGTCCTTTTTGGAACCACACAAGATTGAAGATGCATTGAGAGATCCGGACTGGGTGGTGGCGATGCACAAAGAATTGAACAACTTCAAATGGAACGAGGTGTGGGAACTCGTCGAAAGACCTAACGCGAACATCGTCGGCACCAAATGGGTCTTCCGCAACAAACAAGACAAACACGGGGTGGTGACAAGGAACAAAGCATGACTTGTGGCCAAAGAGTATTCACAAGTCGAAGGTTTGGATTTTGATGAAACCTTTGCTCCCATAGCTAGACTTGAATCAATTAGAATACTGCTTGCATATGCTACTCACCATGATTTCAAGCTCTACCAAATGGATGTGAAAAGCACCTTCTTCAACGGTCCAATCAAGGAGGACGTGTACGTGGAGCAACCTTCCGGATTTGAAGACAAAGAGTTCCCCGACTACGTCTTTAAACTGTGTAAGGCTCTCTACGGCCTCAAACAAGCTCCTAGAGCTTGGTATGTGTGTCTTAGAGATTTCTTAATTGAAAATGGTTTCAAGATTGGAAAAGCAGATTATACACTATTTATGAAACACTTCGAAAATGATCTTTTCATCTGTCAAATCTACATTGATGACATTATCTTTGGTTCAACTAACAAATCCTTTTCTAAAGAATTTAGTAAGATTATGACAGATCATTTTGAGATGTCTATGATGGGAGAGCTGAAGTACTTCTTAGATTCCAAGTGAGACAACAAAAGGAAGGGACATTCATAAGCCAAACCAAGTACACTCAAGATATACTCAAGAAGTTTGGGATGGACAAGGTGAAGCCTGTCAAGACTCCCATGGCAACTAACAGACACTTGGATCTCAATGAAGATGGACCAAGCGTGGATCAAAAGGTATATCGCTCCATGATTGGATCCTTACTCTATCTATGTGCATCTAGGCCTGATATTATGTTGAGTGTATGTTTGTGTGCGAGATTTCAAGCCAATCCTAAAGAGTGCCATTTGACAGCCGTTAAAAGGATCTTGAGATATTTGGTTGATACACCCAACCTAGGCCTTTGGTACTGTCGGTACCCTGAGTACCGTATACCCATTGAGATTGCAAAGATCTCAAGGAAATGTCATCTACTTGATTTGAAGACCTTCGGAGGCCCACATGTCAGACATAACCGGACCCGCTTCCCCAACATGGTTAGTCCCAAGGTTGCCACGTGTACCATCAAAACCGGAGCTACCGCCCACAAGGGGGAAGCTCCAGGCTATGTATCATAACAGCACCCCCGGACCTAACCCCAGACCGAGGGAAGCTCCGACACTGACATGTGTCTGGTGGCACCGGACCTATCTGTTCCTCACAGTATGCTCCAGAGCTACCACGTGTCCTACCATCGGATCTTCAGCCTCAAACCTCCGGAAGACTCCACAACGGCTCCGGATCTTCAAAGGAGAATCAAGGACTTCAAGACCTGATTAAGTGTCATTAATACTATGTTAATGACACACAATCATACGACCCTTATTACCAGTAACGGCGCTGTCAAAGCCCGTAACTCGGTCATTAAGGGTAATTAAGCGCATCAAATGTGTATCAATATTAGTAACCGTCGAGGCCACATGTCGGGCCAGGCCAACTTGTAACGGCCTGTCCTTATACTATAAAAGGACAGGACGACGATACATAGAGGGAGATCTGTTCTGACCTGCTCAGAGTTAGTCTTATCGACTCGCACGCGCTCTCAACTCACGTTGAGCTCATACATCCAATACAACACCAACACACCCCGTGGAGTAGGATATTACGCTCAGGCGGCCCGAACCACGTAAATCTTTGTGTCTCCTGTGTCATTCTACATATCACCTTCTTGAATCTCCGCGCGCCCACATTGAACCTCAAACTCCACAAACACTTTTAGTAGTGTCGGGAGATCTGCCAGATCAAAACCACCGACAGTTGGCGTGCCAGGTAGGGGCGCCTGAGATTTCAAGAATGGTGAACTCAGCGGCTGAATCATCCAATGGTCATCCCGCTGTTCAAGCTGCTGGGGGCAATCCCTCCAATATGCAGCCACCAGCAGGAACCTCGGTTCCAGCAGGAGTCACACTTCCACCACCACCGCCTCCACCAGCAAATCAAGCTGGACAGCGCGATGGTGCACCGGCGTCAATCACTGCGTCGGTGAATCATGACAACCCGGAACACGTGCTCCATGCAGCACGCGCTCTCCTTCAGCGCCCACCACCTCCGGATGCATCCCGGGATGCAATGGAGCAGTGGAGGGCCGATGTGGAACACTTGGTTGCAGCAGCAGCCGACCGCATCAGCAACCAGGGTCCTCCTCCTTTGGAACGGGCCCCGTCGCAGCGACGGACCTTGTCTGGCAGACTTGGTCCGCACGTTTCCAACAACAGTAGATGTGCTGCGTCACAGCAAGTGACGTCGTCGCCCTCCGGGGCGCGACGCACTCACACGATATCAAGGCTTTCAACTCATGACCTCCGGGCGGAGCTTGATCGCCGATACCGTCAACAAGACAGCCGAGTCCATATTGAGCGTGCTCGTGAAAGACGAGAAGCTCAGGACATTCCTGCTCCTGAAGGAGTAGGCGGAGGCTGTTCAGCCCTGGCCATGCATCTACGTATGGTCAGGTGGCCACAGAAATTTTGGCCTCACCTGCCGGAGAAGTTTGACGGGACCGTTAATCCTGTCGAATTTCTTCAGATTTACTCCACTGCTATCCTGGCAGCTGGAGGAAATGAGGCTGTAATGGACAACTATTTTCCAGTGGCTTTAACTGGAATAGCCCGGTCCTGGTTTATGAGCCTTCCACCCAACTCCATCAACAGTTGGGAGGAGTTGTGCCGTCAGTTCACCGCCAACTTCGGGAGTTCATACACCCGACCAGGCACCAAACTGGACCTTTTTGCAGTCGTGCAGAAAGGGGGAGAATCCTTGCGATCATTCATCCAGAGATTCTCTCAGGTACGGAACACTATCCCTTCTATCTCTAGCGCTTCTATCATTGTGGCATTTAGACAGGGCGTACAGGATAAGAAGATGTTTGAGAAACTGGCGATCAAGGAGATCACCAGTGTCACGGCACTCTTCAGCCTGGCTGACAAATGTGCCAGAGCTGCGGAGGGCCGTGAAATGCACTCCAAACCACCTCCGGAGGATCACAAGAAATCCTCCAAAGGCGAAGCCACTACCTCCGCGAGTGGCAAGAAGAAGAAAAAGACCAACGGAAAGAAGAAGCCGTCGGCCGACGCATCTAATGCTGCAGCTGCTGCAGCTCCAGGTGGCCGGGGGCCACGCCCCGAGAAGCGACCTCGACCGTCTTCGGAAGACGGTGGCAAACCCAAGGTGTGGTGTCCAATTCATAAGATGGACAACCACAGTTTGGAAGACTGTCGGGAGGTCCAAAACCTTGCCGAGCGCTACAACAAGCGCTGGGAAGAAGTTCCTTTCCGACAGAGGGAAGGAAAACAAAAAGTTGACGAAGCTCCGACTGAAGAGGAGTTAGGTTTTCATGATCCTAAAAAGGTCCTGAAGGCCGTCTACACCTCCGTCGACGACGATTCTGACGTCTCTGACAACGAGCGTCGGAAGACCATGAACACCATTTTTGGTGGATCATGGGACATCACCTCCCGTCGCATCCTCAAGACAATGCATTGGGACATGGCCGCTGTAGCTCCTACAGCCAGGGCGGAGCCTCATCGGAAGTGGATGGACACAACCATCACTTTTGATGCTTCAGACTGCCCTCGAAGTATGGTTGGAGCAGGCCAGTTACCTTTGATGGTATCTCCTACCATCAATAACATTCAGCTCCACCATGTTATGGTAGACGGAGGTTCGGGGCTGAACCTCATAAGCTTCAAAGCTTTTACCAAGCTTCAGCTCCGACCTTCGGATCTTCACCCCTCCCGACCTTTCTCCGGAGTAGGTCCGGGAGCCATTACCCCACTCGGTGCTATTACTCTCCCCGTTACCTTCGGGAACCGGGAGAAGTATCGCACTGAGAAGTTGGTCTTTGACGTTGCTCAGATCAACTTACCTTTCAACGCCATCTTGGAAAGGCCTGCCTTGTACAAATTCATGGCAGCTGCTCATTATGTCTACCTGGTGTTAAAGATGCCAACACCAATAGGCGTTCTCCGGATCTGCGGAGATCGCACCGCCGGAGTAACCGCTCTGGAGGAACTTCATGCGCTTACTATGGCGCAAGAGGAGGATTCCAGGCAGGAGCAAGCTCCAAAACCCCCGAGCATTCATCAACGAGGCTCAACTTCTGCACCTCGTGTGCAGCCAAGCGGCGACACCGACATTCCCGTCAAAGTCGTCCAAATTGGTTCCGATGCTGCTCAGACCACCCGTATATCGGGGGGACTGAATGACAAATAGGAACTCGCGCTCATCGCTTTCCTCCGGGCTAATGTCGACGTGTTTGCCTGGCAACCATCACAAATGCCTGGGATCCCCAGGGAAGTGATTGAGCACAATCTGAAGATCAACTCCGACGCCCGACCCATGCATCAGAAGCCTCGGAAACAATCCGTGAAGAGACAGAACTTCATTCGACAAGAAGTGAAGAAGTTGCTCAAAGATGGATTCATCCGAGAAGTCTTCCATCCAAAATGGGTGGCAAACCCAGTCGTTGTGCCCAAGGCCGGCGGGAAGCTTCGGATGTGTATTGACTACACAACACTAAATAAGGCATGTCCAAAAGATCCATTCCCACTACCTAGAATAGATCACATAGTGGATTCCACCTTTGGATGTGAATTACTGTGTTTCCTAGATGCATATTCCGGGTATCATCAAATCAGAATGTCTAAGGAAGATGAAGAGCATACCTCTTTCATCACAGTAGATGGATTGTACTATTATACAGCCATGCCATTTGGTCTCAAGAATGCAGCTTCAACCTTTGTACGAGCAATGTACAAAACTTTTGAAGAACTCATTAGAGACATAGTGGAAGTTTACGTCGGTGACATCATGGTCAAGGTCAAGAACAAGGAGTCACTCCTTAACACCTTACAGGCTTTCTTCGACAAGCTGCGGGTCACTCGCACAAAGCTAAACCCAGATAAGTGTGTCTTCGGGGTTAGCTCCGGAAAACTTCTTGGTTTCCTGGTAAATCACCGGGGCATAGAGGCTAATCCGGCGAAGATCAAAGCCATTGAAGACATGCGGCCACCAGCCCGCATCAAGGATGTCCAAAAGCTGACTGGATGTCTAGCAGCCCTCAGCCAGTTCATTTCAAGACTGGCAGAATGGACACTTCCTTTCTTCAAGTTATTGAGGAAGTCCGGACCATTCCAATGGTCTGAAGAAGCAGAAAAGGCATTCCAGGAGCTAAAACAGCACCTCACCACCCTACCAACTCTGGTAGCTCTGAACCCTGGTGAGCCTTTGCTGCTTTACATTTTAGCAACTGACGAAGTCGTCAGTATGGTCCTAGTTGCGGAGAGACCAGAACCATCACATGCTCAGGAATCCAGACCCCTCCGGGAGGGTCCGGAGGTTCTTGAAAGCGAGTCTGGGTCCCAGTTCCCAGACTTGAGTCCACAAGAAGTTACCTTATAAGACCCAGACCCCTCCGGGAGGGTCCATGTCACTTCTGAAGAAGCTCCAGGTCCCTCCAGCAAGGACCCGGAGGTCCCCGAAGAAGGTCCAGATCCCTCCAGGAAGATCCGGGTCAATGAATAGGAAGCTCCGAGCCCCTCCGGGAGGGTCCGGACCATCCAGCGCCCGGTATACTTCATCAGTGAAGTACTTCATGATGCCAAGACTCGATACCTAGAGGTGCATAAGCTGCTCTATGCAGTTCTTATCGCCTCCAGGAAGCTTCGCCATTACTTCCAAGCTCACAAGATTTTAGTGGTGACTTCTTACCCACTTCGAGCAATCTTGCATAATCCCAATTCAACTGGGAATATTGCAAAGTGGGCAGCGGAATTGGCCGAATTCGATCTTGAATTCATTCCAAGACAAGCAATCAAGAGTCAATCATTGGCGGATTTCGTGGCGGAATAGACTCCCTCTCCATCAAACCCTGGGGGCCCCAGTGAGCAGAAGCTGGAACACAAGGCTCCGGTCTTCACCGAACCTCACTGGACCCTCTACTTCGACGGCTCCATGCAAAAGCAGGGGGCCGGAGCTGGAATCCTTCTCCTCGCACCAACCGGGGAGAAGGTAAAATACATGGTACACCTTGACTTCAAGGCGACCAACAACATGGCGGAGTACAAAGCACTCATCTACGGACAAAAGGTGGCACTGTCATACGGTGTCAAGCAGCTACTGGTCAAGGGAGATTCACAACTCATCATTAAATAGGTGAAGGGTGAATGCTCCTGCAACAATCTCCAGCTAGCTGCTTACCTCCTTGAAGTCTAGAGGCTTCAGAAGGACTTCGAAGTCCTAGACCTCCACCACGTCCAGCGTGTCCACAACGCTGAAGCCGATGAACTCTCGATGAAAGCGTCAACCGGAGCTCCAGCTCCTGACAGAACTTTTGTCTGGAGGTTGTCAAAACCCACAGCTCAGCCTGCCGAACTGAGTGAAGGGGGCGAGATCAGCATCCCGAAGCTGACGGTCCCGATGGCCCTGTTACCATGGCAGCCATCAAGGGTCGTAGGTGCTACCGGAAGCTCCGAGCAACCCAGCACGCAAGACTCAAATGCTCAAGTTAGCTCCGATGCATGGATCTCGGAGATCCGAAGCTACTTGAAAGACAACATCCTTCCTGACGATGATGTATCCGCTGACCGGATAGTCAGATTGGCTAAAAGATACACGTTGGTAGAAGGGGATCTCTACCGGCGCGGTGCCAACGGCGTCCTAATGTGGTGCATCACAAGGGAAGAAGGATGCGAGCTCCTCGCAGAAATCCATGGAGGCGAGTGTGGGAACCATGCGTCTTCCTGCACGCTGGTCGGTAAAGCCTTCCGGCATGGCTTCTACTGGCCTACAACACTCCAGGATGCAACTGAGCTGGTGAAGAAATGCGAAGCATGCCAATTTCATGCAAAGCAAATTCAAACACCGGCTCAACCCCTACAAATGATACCTCCTACATGGTCCTTCGCTGTGTGGGGGATGGACATCTTGGGACCTTTCCCAAGAGCCGTCGGAGGTTACAAGTTCCTGTATGTCGCCATTGACAAGTTCACCAAGTGGCAGGAAGCAACTCCAGTTGTGACAATAAACAAGCAATCTGCTATCAACTTTTTGCAGTCCAATGCATGCAGATTTGTAGTCCCAAACAAAATCATCACTGATAACGGGACCCAATTCACAAGCTCTGCATTTCAAGGATATTGAGAAGACCTCGACATTCAAGTTTGCTACGCCTCTGTAGCTCACCCGGCAAGCAATGGCCAGGCCGAGAGAGAAAATGCTAAAATTCTGAAAGAACTCAAAACGCGCACCTATGAGCGCTTGAAAAAACATGGAGCCAACTGGATTGAAGAGCTTCCGCCCACTCTATGGGCCAACAGGACAACTCCAAACCGGTCAACTGGAGAGACACCCTTCTTCCTGGTGTACGGGGCTGAAGCAATCCTTCCTTCGGAAATCACCTTGGGGTCACTCCGGGTCTGGACCTTCGACGAAGCCACGCAGGACCAGCTCCGGCATGAAGACCTAGACCTCCTAGAGGAGGGAAGGTGCCAAGCAGCTGTTCGGAATGCCCGATACCGCCAAGCCCTTCGGCGCTATCATCAGCGGCCTGTACACAACCAACAGCTCGAGGAAGGCGATCTGGTGCTACGGAGAATACAATCCAGAGAAGGGTTAAACAAACTCTCCCCCAGCTGGGAGGGACCCTTCCGAGTGATTAAAGTATCCCGTCCCGGAAGCGATCGCTTGGCTACCGAGGATGGGACACCTCTCCCAAATCCTTGGAATATTGAGCACCTCCGTAAGTTCTACACTTAATATCACGGACGTGAGTCTGTAGTAACTTGAGGTGTATGTTATAGAGTCATTGTACAAAGTCGGGTAGTTCCTCTGGGAGAATAGCCGGACCTTTCCCGGAAGGTCCGCAAAGTTCATGCAACACTTGTCACAGTCTCAGGACTAAAAGTGTGGCTATCTACCCTGGGTCAAACGAGAAATGAAACATGCTTAGCCCTGTTCCGTACCCTAAGAGTGTACTTGTTTCCCCTGTACCCCGGACCTATAATGAAAGACATCTTCATGTGAAACAGACTCCACGTGCATTTATTTTGTACAGGCTCGACATTTTTTATTTTTCTCTTTCTTGTCTATAACAAAGTTGTGCAATTCTTAAGAAATTTTAGTTCGACCAGTTCATGTACAATTCGAGCTGTATTGTCAATTCTTTTGGATTCAAATACTGTTCATGGCCCACTCGCCTGGATGCCGCCAAGCCAATCTAGGGCCGGAGTGTGCTATCGACTTAGCCTGGTCAAGCACCATAAGTACGCCACTCTACCTACACCCCAGCAGACCGAAGTAAGGCGGGTCCAAGTACAATTGGATCTGGAAGAAAGAAGGCAATGCATTCGGTTGTATTCATAATTATGTTTGACCTAAAACTTTCTTCGGAATCGTAAGTCGCGACGAAGTTATAGGCAAGGAGCGAATTTTACTATTTTTCTTGGCTTCAGTGTGCAGGAAAAATAAATAATCCACGTTGATGGAGAAAAGCCGGAGCTAACAAAGTTCCGACTCCCCCTAGGTGGCTTGTAATCGATGTTAAACATTGAAAACGAGCATCACCGGAGCAATCAAGCTCCGGTAAAGCTAGGGGGGCCAGCCGTCGACGCAGAATAAAAGATGGTGAGAAGACCCCACAAGCGGAGTCTGTTGCTGACAAGCTACGCGTTGGCAAAGGTCACTGCCGGAGCTACTAAGCTCCGACACCCCGGAGGACTAACTATCGATGCTCTACACGTTGATAGAGACTATTGCCAGAGCTACTAAGCTCCGACGGTAGTCAATGCTGCAACTTCTGAGCTCCGACAACCTCAGGGGGCCTTCACTATCGAAGACTTCGGACCTACACTTTACAAGTTCAAAGCAAACGAGTCTTCAACAAAACACAATATCCTCTTGGTACATGTTCACAATCAAATTGTGTACATCTACCAGGGGGCCAAGTGAAGACAAAAGTGTTGAAGACAAAAAATGAAATTCACAAAAATTTGAATTTCATTCATCTGGAGACAAGGGATTACAAAATTGGGGAAGAAAAAAAGAGAATACAAGTGGGAGCTACAGAGATGGTCCTAGACCCTATGGAAGAACTGGGCGACCTTCTGAGCAACCTCCGACACGTTGGCTCGGGTGGCTTCACCTTCTCCTTTGACGGGACCTTCAAGCACCGGGTCCAGAGAAAATTGGGGATCCCGGCTGGTGTAGCACGTCAGCACATACTCTGCGACGTTCTTCGCCAGGGACTGCCCCTCAACCTCCAACTGGTCCGCGATGGCATCACCCACCTTGGATAGTTTGCCACCCGCCGAGCTCAACGCTTGCAACGCCAGGTCCGGCTCCGGCTCTGGATCATCCGGACGCACGGGACTGAAGCCCATTGGTGTCAGCGCGTCGTTGGCTTTGCTCAGGAACTCCCAAAACAGTAGGGAGTCCGTAGTCCTCAAGCCCTTCAGTTCCTCCATGGATCTTTTGGTCGCCGCCAGTTCAGAATTCTCACGAGCAAGGCGCTCAACCTCTTTGGCATTTTGCTGAATCTTTTCAGCAACCTGCTTCTCGAGTTTTCCGAGCTCCTCCTCCCGGAGGTGGATCTTGTTCCGGCGGTCGACCAGTTCCTTCTCCCGGTCCCTAACTTTCTTCTCCGTGGCAGCGATGGCACACTCTTGCTGGTAGAGTTCCTGCCCTCGCACCCAGGCCTTCTCCTCCTCCTCAACGCAACGCTCCTCCAACTTCTTGGTGCGTTCCTCGAGGCCCTTGTCAACCAGAGCCACCTTTTAGGCGAGCTTCTCCTCCCTCCTCAAGACATCATCCCGCAGCTCTAGGAGTTTTTGCTCTTCTTCTTCGAGCTTCTTCTCCCACTCCACAAGAGTGGTCCCCTGAGCCTCCACGGCACTAGGGCCGTCCCCTGGGATAGCCTCAGTCACCACCGAGGAGGGTCCCACAGAAGAAGTTCCGACCTCCGGAAGTGGTTCCGAAGGCCCTGCCGCCAGGTCTTCATTTGCCCCCTCGCGCAGGGGGCCAGCGACTTCATTAGGGCACCCTGGCTCATCAGCAGGAACCTCCGCCATCATCACTTCCAGATCAGGGACTACTTCCCGCTCCGGCCTGGGCTCCTCCTCCGCTGGTGGCTCGAGTGTTGGCGCCTCGACCATCATGGGTTCGAGTGTCGATGCCTCCACAACAACCGGCCCTGAGGCCAGAGCTTCAACCTCAACCGGCTCAGGTGCCGGAAGGTCTTCAACTGCAACCGGCTCTGCAGCCGGAGCTTCAGTGGCAACCAGCTCTGAGGCTGGAGCTTCGGAGGTAGCCGGCTCAACCGCCGGGACTTCCCCAACTTCTGGCTCAACCGCCGGGGCTTCGACAATTTCCAGCTCTAGGGCCAAAATCACTGCTTCCTCCGGCCAGCGGCCGGAGCTTCAAACATCTCAGCATCAAGACCCGGGGCTTCAACCTCCGGGGCAGGTGCCGCTGGTGCATCTCCTCTCCCATGGTCCGGCGCTACCACGGAAGTCTTGGGGGATGAATCGAGGTCCATGACCACGACAGTTGGCGCCGGAGTTGCCGCAGCTTCAGCCACCACTTGGGGCGGCACCGGGACAGGAGCAGAAGCCTCCGCCCTCACAGCTTCAACTGCTGTGACTGAGGGTGGAGCCTCACTCCTCTTCTTGGGGACGCTGCAGATGATGGATGAAGAAACTTAAAAAATAGTTACTACAACAAAACAATTGTCTGAGGTAAAGATTAAAAATTATCTCGGATGGCTTCTGCACCAGCTTGCACGAAATCTCTTCCTCGGGTGTTCTAGACTGACCATGGCCACCGCCGGCGTGGTAGCTCCAGAAGGCCCCCCGGAACTTGTTGCAGCCGCGGGCATTTCCTTAGTCGAGGCCCCCCTCGATCGGGAAGGACCTCCGGACCCAGAGGCCTCAGCTGGCCCTAGTCCTGGAGTCACATGCCCGGAGCTAGCACCCCGGGAAGACACTGCTGCAGGTACAGTGGCCGCAGTGGTAGAAGACCTCCCCCTCCGGGGAGAAGGAGCTGCTGTAGAGGATGCAGGCCTGACGAACCTTCTGTCGGCATGCCTTAGCTTCCTCTTCCGGCTCGAGGGTTCGGCCATCGGCTCCTTACCCTTGCCGGCGACTTCGGACCTTGGCTTCGGGGTAGGGTCAGAGCCACCTTCAGAAGCCCTAGGGATCACCACCCCGGAAGTCGATCGTCTCTCGATGACATCAAGGTCGTCCAGCACCGGCATCGTCCGCCAGCGCTCCCTGCTGAATTCTACTTCCACGTTCAGAGGGAGAAAAGCTGGTGGTGGGGTCAAGTCATCACCCGCGACGTCGATGCCGTGCTGGAACTTCTTGAGATGAAACTCCAAGGTCGCCCCCTCCATGTTGGACTTCAGCCCGGTCTCGACCCGATCGTCGTCCATCACACTGTTGAGGCCCCAAGCGAGTTTTTCTCTCCTCTTCAGCGATGCCCACCTGTTGACCAGGAAATTGCAAAATATCGACTGTGGAGTCAATCCTCCCTCCACACAGTGGCGGATCCTGGTCAGAGCAGGGTTGAAGGCATCCGACAGCACCGGAACTTCACTCCAGACTGCAGTGTCGATGTTGGGGAGGCCTTCGGGCAGCTCGAGCTTCTCGTGCTCCTCCACCCGGATGACTATCCAGTCTTTCTTCCAATCGTCCCACTTTCCATAGGGAAACGACCGGAGGTACTTGAATGGGCACTTCTTGCGCTTCACAAAGTAGTAGAAGCCAAGGTACTCATCACCCCTTCTGGTGATATGGACGGTGAAGAAGGTCCAGAAAAGCTCAATGCAGGGGGGATGCCCACCCACATTTTGCAGAAGTGGACGAAAACAGACACTAGAATAATGGAGTGGGGGCCAAGGTGGTACAGCTGCAGACCATAGAAGTCTGGTAGCATCAAGAAAAAGGAGGAAAAAGGTGGGATCAACCCCACCATGGCGTACGCAGAGAAGTACACCATCTCGCTGGCATGCTCCTTCTCGAATGGGAGCTCGCCACCGGCGCGGACCAGGTGGTTTAAGAAGTCTGAGGACCATCCCATGAAGGCCCGAACCTTCTTCACGTCACCTTCGGTCTTCAAGCGGCTCTTGCGGAGACCCAACTCCATCGCAGCACTGTGAGGCAAGGGAGGAAAAGCAAGCGCAAGTTTGGGAGTTCGAGCGCAAGTTCAGATGAGAGGCATAAAGAGCCCCAGACGGTGCGCGCTTTCCTTCTTAAGTAAGCCCCCACAACGCTTGGATGGAAACCACGGGGAAGCCGAAGATACTATTCAAAAATTATACCCTGCCGATGACAAGAGGGCCCGGGACCACCCCGATGATCATGTCGAGGTTCTTACCCAGGCGAACGGTTGTCATCATGAAAGGCAGGAAGCCACGAGGCCGCGGCCTGACAAGGCGCGCGGAACCGATACGATTTTCGTATCGGGAATCGGCGACCTTCAATTGCGTGAGATCCGCACGCCAAAGATCTCATCTGCCGCACCTGGGATATGCCACGCGGCGAGGATTTAACTCCAAAACTATCGCCAACGGCACCTATGAAGACCTTTGAAGACTCGGCTCAGAAGTTGAAGGATGGACCCACCTCTGGCGGAATGACTTCACCCAAGGGGTCTTCCCAGAGGTGGGCCCAGGGGGCCACTGTCGGTACCCTGAGTACCGTATACCCCTTGAGATTGCAAAGATCTCAAGGAAATGTCATCTACTTGATTTGAAGACCTTCGGAGGCCCACATGTCAGACATAACCGGACCCGCTTCCCCAACATGGTTAGTCCCAGGGTCGCCACGTGTACCATCAAAACCGGAGCTACCGCCCACAAGGGGGAAGCTCCGGGCTATGTACCACAATGGCACCCCCGGACCTAACCCCAGACCGAGGGAAGCTCCGACACTGACACGTGTCTGGTGGCACCGGACCTATCTGTTCCTCACAGTATGCTCCGCTGCCACGTGTCCTACCATCGGATCTTCAGCCTCAAACCTTCGGAAGACTCCACAATGGCTCCGGATCTTCAAAGGAGAATCAAGGACTTCAAGACCCGATTAAGTGTCATTAATACTATGTTAATGACACACAATCGGACGACCCTTATTACCAGTAACAGCGCTGTCAAAGCCCGTAACTCGGTCATTAAGGGTAATTAAGCGCATCAAATGTGTATCAATATTAGTAACTGCCGGGGCCACATGTTGGGCCAGGCCAACTTGTAATGACCTGTCCTTATACTATAAAAGGACAGGCTGACGATACATAGAGGGAGACACGATCTGACCTGCTCAGAGTTAGTTTGATCGACTCGCATGCGCTCTCAACTCACGTTGAGCTCATACATCCAATACAACACCAACACACCCCGTGGAGTAGGGTATTACGCTCAGGCGGCCCGAACCACGTAAATCTTTGTGTCTCCTGTGTCATTCTACATATCACCTTCTTGAATCTCCGTGCGCCCACATCGAACCTCAAACTCCACAAACACTTTTAGTAGTGTCGGGAGATCTGCCGGATCAAAACCACCGACAGGTACCCCAAAGGTTCCAAGTTCAATCTCATTGGATACTCCGATGCAGATTATGCCAGATGCAAAGTAGATAGAAAAAGTACCTCTAGCACCTGCCAATTCCTAGGTAGATCCCTAGTTTCTTGATCCTCCAAGAAACAAAATTCCATTGCCTTATCCACGGCCGAAGCGGAGTATGTTGCAGCCGGGAGTTTTTGTGCGCAACTCCTTTGGATGCGACAAACTCTAAGGGATTATGATTACAATATGAGCTGTATTCCACTCCTTTGTGATAATAAGAGTGCCATCAAAACTGCTCATAATCCCTTCGACATAGACATTCGACATCAACTTTTGAGCGACCATTCAATGAAAGGAGACATAGCCATTTCCCATGTCAACACCAAAAAACAACTAGCCGATATATTTACCAATCCACAAGATGAAAAACGTTTTTGTGAGCTCTGAAATGAACTCAATATACTTGATGCTCGGAATGTGGCTTGAAAACTTGCATACCTGTATGAACTCTTCAAAACATACTGTTTGAGTTGCAAAAATCATCTTTCTAAATTTTCTCCAAAAACTATGTCAACTACTTGATCTTGATGAATTATGGTCATTGCTTGATTGTTGTATGCTTACTGATCATATTCATCAAGATTATTTGATTTGCTTTGCCCCCCTATTTTCTTAATAAGGACCTTCGAATATATACGAATGGGCTAAGCATTTCTTTTCTGGTGACCACGAACTAGTCCGTGGTTGCCCGGACTAGTCCGCCCCTGCAGACTAGTCCGCAGAGTGTCTAGTAGTCCGGACTTGTTTGACTTAGGGCGGACTAGTCCGATTTAGGCTATGGAAAAGTTCGGACTAGTCCAATTATTTTCGGACAAGTCTGATTTTTCGACTCCATAACCCTAGCCGCCGCTAAACCCTAATCTTCTTCATCCTCACAACTTGCCTCATGCTCTCTCTCTCCTCGCTCGAGCTCCCCACGGTGATTTGGCGATCCCTCCATCAAAACTCTCCAAGTTTGGGTGGAAAACGACCTCCATTGCATAGGGATTGAAGACCATGGACTTGTTCGCACCTTCAACCCCTTCATCCCCAAGAATCGAGCAAGCTCGGTAAATTTTCCTCCAAAACCCTAGAAATCATGATTTCATTCGATGTTGATCAAGTAGCTTAGTTCCTTTCACCAAATACATGCTTCCTTGATGTATTACATTGATGTTGAGCTATTCTTGCATTGAGCAACACCATTGTCCATCTAGTTAGGGTTTAGGGTGATGAATACCGGACTAGTCCGGTCACCCGCACTAGTCCGTACCTGTACGCCAAACTAGTCTGATTTTTTTTTCTGAACTCAACCCTAATTACTCATTCCTAAATGTACTTCCTTGCCATCAATTCTCATCCATACCTTGTGTAATCCATTCTTAGGACAATGTAGAGCACCAACGACGAGATCTCTGACTTCGAGGCCGAGATGGACCAAGAAGCCTTGCTTCGGTCCTCGACGGGCCAAGGCAAGAAGCGCCAAGAGTGTCCATCCAAGTCGGAGCCTTCACCTCCTCAGGCTCGATGCAAGGTCCTTGCTAAGAATCCTGTGTCCAAGGCTAAGGACGCAACCAGCTCCAGCTCGGTAGCACTTCGCCAAGTGAAGGGCAAGGGCAAAGGGATTGACACGGGCCCGATTGGACCACTCAAGTTGCATGCTTCGAGGCAGGGAAACAGAGATCCCTCTGATGAGATGTTCAACGGGAAGGGAAGCGACACTGCTTCCAAACTCAGATTCATTGATTGCTACAACCATTCCAAGAAAGTTGCCGATCCTAGGTTTTGGAGCAACTTTCATGCAGATTTCTACAGTTTAGTCTACCTCTCTATGAAGACTTCAGTTGCGCGCAGCAAATAGATTGATTGGGCGCACTTTGAAAAGAAGAGCTGCTCAGCTTTTGATGAGGTGGTCAAGGCAGTTGAGAGGCATGGATTGAAGGATCTCTTTGCCTTCTGGAACAATTGGAACGATGAAGTCATTGCCCAATTTTATGCTACTTGTTTTTTTGCCAGTGATGAGGAGGAAAGGGTGACTTGGATGACTCATGGATGCAAGTACACCATCACCTATGACGAATTTGCAAGGTTGCTACATCGTGATAGCTCAAGCAATGACAACTTGGTCATTCACAACATTGGGGTCCTTGAGAAGGACAAAATGAAGTTCCTCTATGACACCCACTCAACTTTCAACCCTCCTTCCACCAAGAACATGAAACCATTCTTTGTGGTCCTCAACAGGGTACTGAGGAAGACTATCGCCCCAAAGGATGGGGATGCAGGATGTGTCCAATGCTATTTAAGGACACTGATGAAAGTGATTAGCAAATACAAGAAGTTTGATGTCTTTGATTACATATGGAATGATATGGTGAACATCTCCTACACTCCTAACAGGTCCTGTGGCTATGCACCTTACTTGATGTTCATGATTGAGAAGGTCACAAGGCTAGAATTTGTGAAGATATGGAGCACACTCCATTAAGGCCACAAAAGCTTCCTCAAGCAACAATCCAAGATTCTCCTTCTCCGGTGTCTAGTGAAGAGGCACCAAGGAGAGCTAGAGGTGATGTAAGGGATGATCCCACCACTAGGGCCCCTCCCCAAAAAGGGTCCCCTAATGACATCGTGAAGTACTTGGCAGCTATTTTTGCCTCTTGCAAGGAGGCCGAAGTGAACACGCACAAGCTAAACAAGGCGAAAAAGGCCGATATGCGGTACGTCAAAGAGAATGTGAAGCACATTTGCCAGAAGTTGGAGATCAAGCCCATTGGATCTCCAGTCATTTCTGATGATTCCGCCTTAGATTTCACCGAGCTTGGGCCCTTGACTCCCTACGAGCTTGCTTATTTTGGCATTGGGGGCTAGAGTGGATCCGCTCCTCCTCCTCAGCCCAAGAATGAAGACGAAGATGATGAGAGGACCGACAGTGAAGACTGAAGTTCTAAGATCCCTCATCTCCTTCTCTTTGGTGTCTTGATGCCAAAGGGGGAGATATTGAGGGGGAGTCATCAATAGATCTGAGCTGTAGGTTGAGAGATGAGAGCCTCTCTTATGCATCTTTTTATGTCTTTTGGGTTGTAAGACTTGTGCTCTTTTGGTACTTTTAATCCTGCGATGAAATGCTATGAATGATTTATGCTCATATTCATGAAATTTGTGATTTTGCTATGTAATTGATATACATGCCTGGTGTTGATATATTGATGTCAATTACTTCACTGTAATCATGATTATTGCTCTCACTCATTTAGTTTTGCATCCCATCGTAAAGAGTGCACATATGTATTATGTTGACATTGCTAAATAAGTTTCAAGCTTATATGTGCACACTTTATGAAAATTATGCATTTTTATCATATTTTGTGAAATCTCATTTGGTTGTCATCAATTACCAAAAAGGGGGAGATTGAAAGTGCATCTAGGCACCCCTTGTGGGTTTTGGTTGATTTATGACAAACAAATAAGATCCTAACCACATTATTGAGATGAGCACAGGTTTTAATGAATGAATTAAGAAAGCGCCGGTTTTAATTAAAGAACGAAGAAAGCTCCAAAAAGAAAGGAGAATGAGGATACATTCGAAAAAGAGCTCAAGAACTAAATAGAACACATCATTGTGTAGGGAGTGCGTTGGTGTATCATGTCCCAAGAGGTCAAGCATAAAAATCCTCACGCACTTCACATTTCACGGGAAAAATGGACTAGTCCTATATACACCGGACTAGTCCGCTATCGTCTCTGGACAAGTTCGGAGAAGTCCAGCCAATGCAGACTTGTTCGCACCGGACTAGTCCGATATTGTCCGGACTAGTCCGATAATGCCTCTGACGACAAGTCCTCCAAGTGCAGACTTGTCCTATATTCACTAAGGGCATCATCACACCGGACAAGTCCGATATAAGCACGGACAAGTCCGAAAACCCTTCCGACTAAAATCGGACAAGTTCGCTCCTAGCCGGATAAGTCCGATATTTCTGGACACTTAGGGTTTCCTGCACACCGCACACCGGACTAGTCCGGACTCCACCACAGACTAGATCGGACCCTCGAAACCCTAACGGTAACGTTTGAAAACCCTAATATAAATAGATGTGCACGGCCCAACTATCAACTCTCTTGACCCCCTGCACCGTCACACCCTCCAAGAGCCTAGAAAACACATCTCTCCACGCAATCCAACGCAAGTAAGTTCAATCCCTTGTGGATTCACTTTGGATCGAAGGAGAGACACAATTTCACATGTTTGAGCTCTTGGGTTTGATCTCTTAAACACTCCTATTGTTTTATTGTCAATCTTACGAGTGTGTTCTTGGTGATGTTTGAATTGTAATCTTGGGGAGCCCTCAACTTGTGAGAAGGCCCCTTGAACTTGGTGATTTGCCCCTTTGTGATAGTGGAAGAAGAATTGGCCTTCGTGGAGATTCGACGTGGTTAGGGTCAACGAAGACCCAGTCCTTTCGTGGGCTCCTCAACGTGGATGTAGGTTGCCTTTGTGGGAACCGAACCACGGGATAAAATCGTGTGTCAAACTTGTGCTTAAAGTTTCTCATATCATATTCTAGGGTTTGATTGATTTTGTCCATCTTACGTTATAACATTCATATCAAAGCTAATTTGCACTACACTTAACTACATTGACTCAATACTTGCAAGTTACATACTATTTTCCACTGCATACTGTGCTTGAATTGAAATCATTGATCGAACTTGATCAATCTAGTCCGCACACATCGGACTAGTCCGCACTCTACCGGACTAGTCCGATATCTCGGGATTTAATCAATTTGATTAAGTGTTGCAGATTCCGACTAAAACTCAAAAAGTCATATTCACCCCCCCCCCCTCTAGGCCACATTCAATGGGGACTAACACAACAGCAAGCTTTTGATGTTCTCAAGTCGAAGCTCACACAAGCACCATTGCTGCAACATCCCGATTCTGAGAAGACCTTCGAGCTTGAATGTGATGCGAGCGGCATTGGCATTGGAGGACTGCTAATTCAAGGAGGTAAACCTTTTGCTTTCTTTAGTGAAAAATTACATGGGCCTTCGCTGAATTATTCTACATATGACAAAGAACTTTATGCTTCAGTGCATGTCTTGCAAACTTGGCAACATTACCTATGGTCTAAAGAATTTGTCATACATTCAGATCATTAGTCTTTGAAGTATCTTAAAGGACAAGCTAATCTGAACAAACGTCATGCTAAATAGATTGAGCTCATAAAGTCATTTCCTTACATCATTAAACATAAGAAAGGGAAAGACGATGTGATTGCCGATGCGTTATCTAGACGTTATACCATGCTGTCCCAACTTTCTCATAAAATCTTTGGTTTGGAAACCATAATGAGGTTATATGCTACTGATTTGGACTTCAAAGATGGCTTTGAAAATTCTAGAGAGGGAAGAACGTGGCAAAAATTCCTGTTGCGTGAAGGCCTTCTCTACCGTGCTAACAAGTTGTGTGTTCCAGCTAGCTCCATTCGTCTTTTGTTGTTGCAGGAAGCGCATGGAGGTGGTTTGATGGGACATTTTGGTGTTAAAATGATAGAGGATGTGCTGTACGCTCACTTCTTTTGTCCACGAACGAGGCGTGATGTGGAGCACTACATTTCACGTTGCACGACATGAAACAAAGCTAAGTCTCAACTTAATCCACATGGTCTTTATATGCCTCTTCCTGTTCCTAGTGCACCTTGGGAGGATATTTCTATGGAATTTGTTTTAGGATTGCCTAGAACAAAAAGGGGGAGGGATAGTGTCTTTGTGGTTGTTGATCGTTTCTCTAAAATGGCTCATTTTATACCCTGCCACAAGACCGATAATGCTTCACATGTTGCTGATTTGTTCTTTAATGAGGTTGTGCGTTTGCATGGTGTTCCCAATACTATTGTTTCTGATAGGGATGCTAAGTTTTGAGTCACTTTTGGAGAACTTTATGGTATAAATTGGGAACAAAGTTGCTGTTTTCTACTACTTGTCATCCACAAACTGATGGGCAAACGGAGGTAGTTAACCGTACCTTATCTACTATGTTGCGGGCTGTTTTGAAAGACAATTTGAGGTTGTGGGAGGAGTGTTTGCCACATATTGAGTTTGCTTATAACAGGTCTATTCACTCCACAACCAAGTTAAGTCCGTTTATGGTAGTCTATGGTTTCGATCCTCGTGCTCCAATTGATTTGCTACCTTTACCACATACTGAAATTGTGAACTTAGATGCTACACAATGTTCTGAATTTATTCTTAAGTTCCATGAAACTACTAAGTTACAAATTGAAAAAATGAATGAAAAGTATCGCATTGCTGCTAGTAAAGGTAGGAAGGAGGTAAAATTGGAACCCCAATGATTTGGTGTGGGTTCATTTGAGAAAAGATAGGTTCCCGGATTTGAGAAAGTCCAAACTCATGCCACGTACTACTGGAACTTTTAAGGTTCTTGAGAAGATAAATGACAATGCATATAAACTTGAGTTGCCTCCCGAGTTTGGGGTTAGTCCCATATTTAACGTTTTAGATTTGAAGCCATACTTGGGTGAGGAAGATGAGCATGAGTGAGGACGACTCCAATCCAAGAAGGGGGAGGATGATTAGGACATCTCTCCTTTGCATACAATGCAAGGACCAATCACTAGAGCCCGTGCGCGACAATTGGATCTCCAGGTACGTTCTAGCCTTATCAATTGTTTTTCAGAACTTACGCTTGTTTCCATACATTTTTTATTGATTAGGAACAATGGAGAGTACCAGAAAGGTCTTGGAGTAGTCCAAGGAGTCAAGGAGGAGAAGATAGGACGTGCACACCAAGGAGGAGCCCAAGTCCAACATGACTTCGACTCCACCTCGGGTTCCAGGAGCTGCCTTCACGAAAATTGACGTCTCGGACACATACGGAGTCGGATTTGGACGCTCTATATATGGTTGGAACCGTGATTTCATAAAGCTTCCAATGGAAGCAGCCCCACCCCAAAATTCCTTATAAGTTGACGGGATTCAGCAAAACAAGTGGACGTTCAGAATCTGTCCAGTGTCGTGCCACCGTCCTTTGGGCTGCTGGCCCATGTATCATGTGTAAGCCCATTAGGGTTGCGTCCAGGGGTATTTCACGCCCCTAAACTCCTATTTATACAGCAGGCGTCACCACATTAAGGTTGGGTTTTGCTTAGATACAACCTGTCATTGAATAGTATCGCCGATCCTCAGTTGTGAGACCCCAATTCAGTTTTGATCAATTCAGTTTTGATTGCAACTTCTCTGTTCTTGCTTGTGTTCTTGATTGTGCTTGCAGGGATAAGACTTTGTGGCGAGGTAATTCGTGTGACACGTATGATAACCAACGGAGCAGTAGTGTAGTGATTGCGGGGTTTCGTTCGTTCAGAGCCTTGGATCATCAACGTCGAGATCTCCTTCCAATCAAGTTTACCATACCTCTCGGAAGATCGGGACTCATCCTCCTATCAAAATGGCCACAAACAGAAGTATCTGAGGCCATACAATGGTGTAGCACCCATATTAAGGGATGGGACCCACCTAGAAGTCACCCAAAGAAAGCACAGATTGTTTGCAGGACTTACCAGGTCGGCCGAGTCCCCTAGTCGACCGACCTGGTCTTTCCTCCAAACTCGGTCAGCTTCCACATGTTGGCTCCTCCCAGCATGAAGAAGTTAGTGGTGACTGATTCACACGCTTTTGATGGTGAGAACTGACCCTTCTCCAAGCTATAAATATGACCCCTCACTTCAACACACACCACTTTAGCATCACTCTATTGTATACACTAGTTCTCCTAGTTCCTTAGTGGAGGTTAGACTGTAGAGAGGAGCCTCTAGTCCCAAGTCCAAATTAGGAAAGTTATGGCTCATGTATCTTCTCTTGTATTTGTGACTTTGTGCTTTATAATAATATCGTTATTAGTCTTTATTTACTTATATACTTGGGAAAAGTGTTCCTTGTTTGGTTGTGGAGTCCATGTATGTGCTAGGTGTAGATGTTGTTATGATCTATACATAATTCCATTATCATGTTATCATAAACATCATACACCACCACTATAGTCTAATTAGGTAATAATTTGATAATGTTAATATGAATATGTTAGTGCTTGGTCCCAACATTGGTTCAATGATGATTTAGTTTATTGCCTTAGGATGGTGTCGAAGTGTGCGATCGACACTTCCCCCGGTACTACTAGATCATGGCCCACGGAGGTTCTTGATTGGTTGGGCCACGCGAGATTTGGACAAGACAGTGACACAAGAGATTTTACGTGGTTCGGGTCACCTGAGCGTAACACCCTACTCTACGGGATGTGTTGATGTAAATATCAGTGTATGGCTCTTGTGAGCGTGTGAGCTTCGTTCTCATGTATCGTGTAGCGCAACCCTTTTATAGTCTAAGAATTGACTGTTACATCAGCCTGGCCTGACATGTTGCCCTGGCGGTAGTTAATTGCGTAATACACGATCTATGAATATTAAGCACAATTAATCAGCATTATAATGTGCCTTAGTGGTGGCGTTACTGTTGTTAATAGTGCCCCGATCGTGTGTCATTACTATGGCATTAATGATGCAATCAGGTCTTGTAACTATAGGTTTAACTGTCCCTTGAATTTCCGCTCCGTTGGAGATCCGCCAGTCTCTTCATTGCAGTCTTAGGTCTGGAGGCTTGACACGTGGCGGCTCTAGAGCTTCCCGTTGTGGGGAGGCAGGTTCGGAGCCACTATACACATGGCAGCACCGGAGCTTCCCTCTCTGTGGGTTAGGTCTGGGGTCATTGGACACATGGCAAGATCGGAGCTTCCCTACAGGGGGAGTTAGCTCCGGCCTCGCGTTACACATGGCAGTGCGAGAGATACCCAAACGAGGGAGGCGGGTCCAGTGTTGTATAGCACGTGTAGCCTTCGGAGGTCTTCAACTCGAACGGGTGGAACTCCTTGGTGTTTCTTGCGGTATCATGGGGTACCCAATACGTAGGGTACCGATAGTGGCCCCTGGGCCCACCTCTGGGAGAAACCCTTTGGGTTAAGTTATTCTACCAGAGGTGGGGCCATCTTCGATTCCTGCGCTACGGCTTCAAAGGTCTTCTGATGTGCCATTGGGGCGATGGTTCGCTGTTAAACCATCGCCACGTGGCTTCTTTTGAATGCGGCGGGTGAGATCCTCGCGTGTGGATCTCACGCGATTGAAGGTCGCCGGTTCCCAATGCGAAAACCGTATCGGTTCCGCGCGCCTTGTCAGGCCGCCGCCCTCAGGCTTCCAACTCCCCATTATGACAATGGTTCACCTGGGGTAATAACTTTGGCCTTTCCACCGGAGTGGACCTAGGCCCATTCGTCATTGATAGGGTACATTTTTGAAAATGTGATCTTGATCCAATTGTGGTTTCCATCCAAGCGTTCTGGAGGCTTACTTAAGAAGGAAAGCCCGCACGGTTTGAGGACTCTTTACGCTTTCGATCAAACTTGCGCTCAGAGCCTCCCAATCTTCGCATAGCCTCCCAACTTTCGCTCCACTTTGCCGCTATGGAGTTGGGTCTTCCCTGCAGCAAGGTCAAGACCAACGAAGAGATGGCGAGTGTCCAGACCTAAATGGGGTGGTCCAGCGACTCCTGCAACAAGGACATCCGCTTCAACAAGCTCCCCTTCAAGAAGGAGCACACCGGAGAGATGGTGTACTTCTCAGCGTACGCCATGGTGGGTCTTGATGCTGCTGGATTTTTACTGCCTCCAACTTTATCATCTCGACCCCCACTCCCTCTTGGTAGTGGCGACTTTCGTCCACTTCTGCGAGATGTGGGTGGGCGTGCCTCCTTGCATTGAGCTATTCCGGACCTTCTTCACAGTCCACACCACTGGGAAGGGGACAAAGTTGATAGACTTCTACTACTTCGTGAAGCGGAAGAGCTGCCCCTTCAAGTACTTGAAGACCTTCCCCTCCGACAAGTAGGACGATTGGAATAAGTATTGGGTTATCATCACTATGGAAGAGCACGAGAGGCTGGAGCTGCCCAAGGGTTTTCCCAATGTCGACACCAACGCTTGGAATGTAGTTCCTAAGATGTTGGATGCGTACAAGCCCATCCTGGAAAGGATCAAAGAATGCATAGAGGGAGGAGTGACCCCGCAAATGGTCTTCAGCAATTTATTGGTGAACAGGTGGGCTCCGCTGAAGACTAGGGAGTGGCCCACATGGCTTTCAATAGTGAGATGGATCATAACCGAATTGAAGTCGGTTTGAACACCAACTTGGATGATGAAGCTTTGAATATCCATCTCAAGAAGTTTCATAATGGAGGTATCTCTTGCGACGCCCTGGCTCCACCGGTTGCCTTCCTGCCTCTGAATATGGTTCCAGAGGTTAGCAGGGCGATCCGGAGGAGAATGCCAGCATTAGATGACCTAGGTGTGGTGGAGAGATGCCTTATCTCTGGGGTCGCAATCCAAGGAGCTTCAGAAAGGGTGGTCACCCTGCCGCGAGCCAGAAAGTCAATGATGTCAGCAAGGACAAGGGAAAAGGCAAGGAGCTGGCCGAATCATCCAGCCGGAAGAGAAAGTTGAGGCACGCTAACGGAAGCCACGTCACGTCAGCTCCGACTACAACTGCCCCTTCACCCCGACGAGGCAGATCTTTAGCGGCCACGCCTCCTCAGGTGCAGGCGTCCTCAAGGGGCACTAGCTCCAGCAAATCAACTTCGGTCCCAGCGTCGAGCATGGGCTCCAGGTCTGGAGGTCCTTCCCAGTCGAGGGAGGTCCCGACTGAGGCGACGCCAAAGATGATGAAAAGTTCAGGGCAACAATCCGGAGCTTAGGCCACATCGACCACGGTGGGCTCTGGCTCCGATCGCCAGTGAAGAAGTTCCACGCCAGCTGGAGCGGTAGCCTTCCAAGGTAAACATTATGTCCACACCTTGAGTTGCTGTTTTTATTTTTGTCATGTATTGAATCTTTCAATTCTTTTTTTACACAGCAATGAAGAAAGGTACGGAAGCTCCGACACCCGCCACAGTGATTGAAGCTGTCCAGGCGGAAGTTCCAGCTCCAACCCTTGCGCCTCCCAAGTGGTGGCTGAGGTCACGACAGCTCCGGCGCCAGCCGTCATGGATCTAGATCCCGAAGCGACACCAGAAGCTCCCGTGGTAGCGCCAGACCATAGGGGAGACATTTGTGAAGATGCGCCAGGAGCAGCAGCGCTGGCGACTGAAGCTCCGGCGCAAGACACGGAGATGGCAGAAGCCCCGGCATTTGAGCCGAAGGCAACCGAAGCTCCGGCGCCTGTGCCGGAAGTTGTTGAAGAGCCGGCGGGTGAGCCAGTGGTGCCCACAGTTTCGACCTTTGTGCCAGAGATAGTTGAATCCCCAGTGCTTGAACCTGAGGTAGTAGAAGTACTGGCGCCTGAGCCGGCAGTGGTGGGGGCTCCGGTCGAAGCTTCGATGTTTGCCCCGGAGTTGATTACTCCGGAGACGACCATGTCTGAGCCGGAGCACCCAGAGGAGTCAGCAGCGGGCCCTCCACCTGCAGAGCCGTCAGTTGAAGATCCGTCTGGAGGACCTTCAGCATCAGCTCCGGAGGTTAGAGTTCCCACAGTGGGACCCTCATCATCAGTGGTAGAAGAAGAAGAGCTTCCGGAGGGCGACCCTAGTGCCGCGGGACCGCAGGGGACCATGCTTGTGGCGTGGGACCTAATTTTTATACTGGAAGACCCCTTGGAGCTAGCGTAGATGACCTCGGCAGGTCCAGAGCCTATTCCCTTATTGTTTTCTATCGACAACGCCTGCTCAAGTCTCCGTCAAGTCCAGCTCGCCTTCGACCACGACAACAAGGCTCTCGAAGAAGAGTGCCACACCTTACGTCGTTGGCGCAATAGACTTCATTTGAAACCAAGCTGGTGCAAACAAGGCTTGTCGACCAATGGGAGTGGGTCGAGAAGGAAAAGGCCCGGATGGAGTATTGGGGCCAGCTGCTGGAAGAGAGGGAGGCCTCCATTAGGGCTCTCAACGCCAAGAGTCGGGAGATTCTCGAGCACACCAGGAAAAGCTGTGAGGCTGCTGACAATCGTCATGACAACCTCAACACGCCGAACGAGATTCTCCTGAAGCGCCGAGCGGACCTTGATGAGAGGGAAGAGAAGCTCCTGGAGATACAGTATGATATTTTGAAAAGAGAGGGAGAGCTCTCCCAGAAACTGACTCTGGGAGACAAGAACTTGGCGGATCGCACCAAAAAATTTGATTAGCGGTGCAAGCAGGAGGAAGAGAAGCACTGGAAGCTAGGGCAGGGGCTCTCTTAAAGAGAAGCTGATGTTGCCACCAGAGAGTGGAAAGTGAGAGGCAGGGAGAAGGACCTGGCTGAACAAAGGAACCGCATCCACCTCCGTGAGACGGAGCTTGGTGACCGCGAAAATCAAGTGGCTGAAAGCATTCAGCAACATGACAAAGAGGTCGAGCGCATCTCCCAGGAGAGTTTGGAGCTTGCAGTGGCCAGAAGGTCACTAGAGGAGCTGCAGAGCTCGAGGGCAATTGAGTCCCATCAGGTGTGGGATTTCTTGGGGCATGCCGTCATAGACTTGGTGCCACTAGGCTTCAGTATGGTACGTCCGGAGAACCCAGCACCGGAGCTAGACTAGGTGCTGGTGGTGCTTAGCTCTACTAGCAGCAAACTCGATGCGATGGCTGACGTCATTATCGACCAACTGGAGACGGAGGGAAGTCTTTGGCCAAGAACGTCGCCAAATATGTTCTGGCGTGTTACAAGAGCCGAGACCCCCAACTTTTTCTAGATCCAGTCCTCGAAGGACCCATTGTCGAAGAGGAGGATGGAACTGGGGCTAGCGTCCAAGAAGTTACCGAGAAGGTTGCCCCATTTTTCCACAAGACATAGAGCCTCCAGTAGCTAGGACCTTTCTCTTTTGCATTCTACTATAATCCTCATTTTGTAATCCAATACTTCCAATAAATCAAATCCACTCTTTGAATGAATGAATTCCATTTTATGCTTGTCTTCAATACATTGTTGTTTATCTTATTAGCCCCCTGATAGATGTACACAATTTGATTGCGAACATGTTCCAAAAGGTTTGACAATGTCTTGATGACTTGAACGCTTCGAACTTGTAGCTGGAATGCTTAGCCTTTAGGTCCAATGCTTACTACCAACATCTCCAGGAACCCTTTGTGATGTCGACGGCGGGCCCCCTGGGAGGTGTTGGAGCTTTATAGGTCCGACGACAACCACTATCAATGCGTAAAATGTCGACGGCGGGCCCCCTGGGTTGTCGAAACTTGGTAGGTCCGATGACACCCACTGTAAACGCGTGAAACGTCGATGGCGGGACCACTGGGGTTGTCGGAGCTTGATAGGTCCGACAACACCCACAGTCAACGCGTGAAATATCAACGGCGGGCCCCCTGGGGTTGTCGGAGCTTGGTAGGTCCAACGACACCCACTGTCAATGCGTGAAACATCGACAGCGGCCCCCCTAGGGTTGTCAGATCTTGATAGGTCCGACAGCACCCACTGTCAACGCGTGAAACGTTAACGGCGAGCCCCCTTGGGGGATGTCGGAGCTTAGTAGCCCCGGCATCTTCCACCATCGCCATGAGTTTCCCATTTTTCTTGCGCATTTTAAAGACAAGAAAAATTGTAACATTCGTCTTCTCGTCTATAACTCTTTTGCAACTTACTATTCTTATTTGAATTTTAGATCCAAAGGAACTTGATATGATAATAAGTACATTGATATAATCTTTTCAGATCCGAATGCCTTTAGGACCCGCACTACTGAGGCCTGCCAGAATGTAGGTAGAGTGGCGTACTTAGGGTGCTGGACTAGGCTAAGTCGATAGCGCACTCCCGGACCTGTGTTGGGTTTGGCATTCGGGCAAGTAGATCGTCTAGCATGCTAAGATCTGAAAAAAATCACAATATAACTTGTACAACATATGATTAACTTGGACTAAAGCTCAAAAAGAATTGCACAACTTCGTTATAGACAGGAAGGAAAAGTATAATAAAAGAAAACAAGCCTGTACAAAATTAGTGCACGTGGAGTATGCTTTTGCACAACAATGTCTTTCATTATAGGTCCGGATTACAGGGGAGACAAGGACACACTTAGGATTCAGAACCAGGCTATGTGTGCTATAAATCTTGTTCTAACCTAGGATAGGTAAGCCACATTTTCAGTATAGGGACCGAGATAAATGTTGCTTGAACCGCCTCGACCCTCACGGAGGGGTCCGGATGTTCTCCCGGAGGACCTACCCGACTCTGTGTATAGACTCTATAACTTACATTATGTGTAATTATAGAGTCACCTCCGTGTAACTAAGCATAAAACTTATGAAGGTGCTCGATGTTCCAAGGATTGGGAAGCGGGGTCCATCCCCTGTAGCCAAGCGAACGCATTCGGGACGGGAAACTTTGTTCAGTCGGAAGGGACCTTCCCAGCTGGGGGAAAGTTTGTTCATCCCTTCACAAGTTAGTATTCTCCGCAGCACCAGATCGCCTTCCTCGAGCTATCGGTTGCGCACATGCCTTTGATGATAGCGCCAGAGCGCCTGGCGATAACGTGCATTCCGAACAGCTGCTTGGCACCTTCCCTGATCGACGAGGTCAAGGTCTTCACGCTAGAGGTGGTCCTGCGTGGCTTCGTCAAGGGTCCGTACCTAGAGCGACCCCATGATGATCTCCGGAGGAAGGACTGCTTCAGCTCCGTACACCAGGAAGAAGGGGGTCTCTCCAGCTGATCGGCTAGGTGTTGTCCTGCTTGCCCAAAATGCTGACGTAAGCTCCTCAATCCAGTTGGCTCCATGTTTCTTCAGGCGCTCATATGTGCGCGTCTTGAGTCATTTTAATATTTTTGCATTTGCTCTCTCAGCTTGGCCATTACTTGCCGGATGAGCTACTGATGCGTAGCTGACTTGAATGCTGAGGTCTTCGCAATACTCTTGGAATGCTGCACTTGTGAATTGGGTTTCGTTGTCAGTGATGACTCTGTTCGGAACTCCAAATCTGCAGACTATGGACTTCAATATCTTGATAGCAGATTGCTTGTTGATTGTCACAACTGGAGTAGCTTCCGGCCACTTGGTGAACTTGTCGATGGTGACATACAGGAACCTGTAACCTCCGACGGCTTTTGGGAAAGGTCCCAAAATGTCCATCCCCCACACAGCAAATGGCCATGTAGGAGGTATCATTTGTAGTGACGGAGCTAGAGTGTGAATTTGTTTTGCATGGAACTAACCCGCTTCAAACCATTTCACCAACTTGACTGCATCCAGGAGTGTTGTTGGCCAGTAGAAACCATGCCGGAAGGCTTTACCGACCAACGTGTGGGAAGACACATGGTTCCCACACTCGCCTCCATGGATCTCCGGAAGTAGCTCGCTGCCTTCTTCCCTTGCAATGCATAGCATTAGGGCACTGTTGGCACCGTGCCAGTAGAGATCCACTTCTACCAACGTGTATCTTTTAGCCAACCTGACAATACGGTCAGTAGATGCACCGTCTTTAGGAAGTACATTGTCTTTCATGTAGCTCTAGATCTCCGAGATCCATGCATCGGAGCTAACTTGAGCTTCTGAGTCTTACGTGTTGGGTTTCTCGGAGCTTCCTGCAGCACCTACGACCCTTGGTGGACGCCATGGTAACAGGGCCACTGGGACTGCTAGCTTTGAGGTGCCGGTCTCGCTCCCATCACTCAGTTCGGCAGGCTGAGCGGTTGGTCTTGACAATCTCCGGACAAAAACTCCGTCAGGAGCCGGAGCTCCGGTTGAAGCCTTCGTCGAGACTTTGTTAGCTTCAGCGTTATTGAGACGCTGGACATGGCAGAGGTCTAGGATGTGGAAGTCTTTCTGGAGCTTCTGGACTTGAAGGAGATAAGCAGATAGTTGAGGGATGTTACATCTGCACTCACCTTTGAATTGCTTGATGATGAGCTGCGAGTCACCCTTCACTAGCATTTGCTTGACGCCATATGAAAGCGCCACCTTGAGCCCATAGATGAGAGCTTCATACTCTGCCATGTTGTTGGTAGCCTTGAAATCAAGATGCACCATATATTTGACCTTATCCCCGGTCAGAGCGAGGAGAAGTATTCCAGCTCCGGCCCCCTACTTCTGCATGGAGGTTTTGAAGTAGAGGGTCCAGTGAGGCTCGGTGAAGACCGGGACCTTGGGTTCTTGTTTCTGCTCACTGGGGCCCCCAGGATTTGATAGAGAAGGTGTCCACTTCGCCATGAAATCAGCCAAATCATGACTCTTGATAGCTTATCGCGGCGAGAATTCGAGATCAAATTCTGCCAGCTCCGCTGCCAACTTGGCGATGTTCCCAACAGAGTTGGGATTGTGCAAGATGGAACGCAATGGATAGGAGGTTACCACTGATATCTTGTGAGCTTGGAAATAATGATGAAGCTTCCTTGAGGCAATAAGAACTGCGTAAAGCAGCTTATGCACCTCAATGTATCGAGTCTTGGCATCATGAAGCACTTCACTGATCAAGTACACTGGGTGCTGGACAGTCTGGACCCTCCCGGAGGGGCCTGAAGCTTCTTCTTCATCAACCCGGACCCTCCTGGAGGGGTTCGAACCTTCTTGTTGAGCTCCCCGGACCCTTATGGAGGGGTCCAAAACTTCTTCTTGTTCAACCCAAACCCTCCCGGAGGGGTCCGGATCTTCTTGATCAGCCGTGACAACTCCCTCAGAAGAGAGAGGTTGATCCTCTAGCATTTCGCCTTGAAGATCGGTGCCTGGGGGTTGGGACCCAGATTCGCCTTCAGGTAGCTCCGGACCCTCCCGGAAGGGTCTGCGCTCCTGAACTGGAGATGGCTCTGGTCTTTCCGCAACCAAGACCATGCTAACAACCTCTGTAGTTGTAGAAATGTAAAGCAGCAGAGGCTCACCAGGGTTCGGAGCTACCAAGATTGGTAGTGTGGTGAGGAGCTGCTTGAGCTCTTAGAACGTCTTTTCTGCTTCTTCGGACCAATGGAATGTCCCGAACTTCCTCAAGAGCTTGAAGAAGGGCAGTGCTCGCTCCGCCAGTCTTGAGATGAACCGGCTAAGCGCAACTAGACATCCAATCAACTTCTGGACATTCTTGATGCGGGCTGGGTGCCGCATGTCTTCAATAACCTTGATCTTCGTTGGGTTTGCCTCAATTCCTCAGTGAGTCATCAAGAATCCGAGGAGCTTCCTGGAGCTAACCCTGAAAACACATATGTCCGGGATCAGCTTGGTGCGCGTCACGCGTAGCTTGTCAAAGACGGCTTGCAGGTTGTAAAGGAGTGATACCTTGTTCTTGACTTTAACGATGATGTCATCGACGTACATCTCCACCAAGTCCCTAATGAGCTCTCCAAATGTTTTGTGCATGGCTCGCAGAAAAGTTGAAGCAATGTTTTTGAGAGCATATGGCATGGTAATGTAACAATACAATCCATCTACTGTTATGAAGGCAATATTCTCTTCATCTTCCCTAGACATTTGGATTTGATGGTATCCAGAATATGCATCTAGGAAACACAGTAGCTCACACTCGGAGGTGGAGTCCACTATCTGATCTATTGTAGGTAGTTTAAATGGATCCTTTGGACATGCCTTATTCAAGGTGGTGTAGTCGATACACATCCGAAGCTTCCTGCCGGCCTTGGGTACAACGACTTGGTTTGCTAGCGATTTTGGATGATGAACCTCCCGGATGAAACCAACTTCGAGAAGCTTCTTGGTTTCCTATCGGATGAAGTTCTGTCGCTCGACTGATTGTTTTTGGGACTTCTGGTGTACTGGTCGTGCGTCAGGATAAATCTTTAGGCTGTGCTCAATAACCTCCCTAGGTATCCCAGGCATTTGTGATGGTTGCCAGACGAACACATCAACATTCGCCTGAAGGAAAGTGATGAGCACGAGTTCCTATTTGTTGTCTAGACCTCCCGCTATACGGGTAGTCTAGGCAGCATCGGAACCAATTTGGATGACTTTGACGGGTACGTCGGTGTCGCCGCTTGGCTGCACGCATGGTTCAGAGGTTGAGCCTCGGTGATGAGTGCTTGGAGGTTGAGCAGCTAGCTCTTTGTCGGATGTTCCCTACTGTGCGGTAGCAAGGGCATGGAGTCCTTCCAGCACAGTGACTCCCGCTGTGCGATCTTCGCGGATCCAGAGAATGCCCTCAGGTGTCAGCATCTTCAACACCAAATAGACGCAGTGAGCTGCGGCCATGAACCTTTACAGAGCAGGCATGCCTAGGATGGCGTTGAAGGGCAAGCTGATGTGTGCGACATCAAAGATCAACTTCTCGATCTTGTACTTCTCCTGTGTCCCGAAGATCACCAGAAGTGTAATGGATTCGAGAGGGCTGATTGTCCCCGGACCTACCCCAGAGAACAGACGTAAGGGGCAAAGGTCCGAGACTCGGAGCTGGATCTTCATGAACGTCTCGTAGCTTAGGAGGTTGAGCGCTGCTCCCCCATCTACCAAGACATGGTAGAGCTGGACGTTGTTGATGGTTGGAGACACCATCAATGGCAGTTGGCCAGCTCCGATCATGTTACTGGGGCAGTCCATAGCATCGAAAGTGATGGGAGTGTCCATCCACTTCCGATGCAGTTCTGCCTTGGCAGTAGGAGCCGCGGGAGCCATCTCTCACTGCATAGTCTTGAGGACGCGGCGAGAAGTGATATCCCAGGACTCTTGATATATGGTGTTGAGGGTCTTACGACGCTCATTGTCGGAGACGCCTGAATCATTGTCGGCTGTGTTGTAAATAGCCTTCAGGACTTTCTTGGGGTCCTGGAAGCCTAGCTTCGTATCATCCAGAGCTTCGTCGATTTTTTGTTTTCCTTCTCCCTGGTGGAAAGGGGCTTCTTCTCGGCGCTTGTTGTAGCGCTCGACAAGGTTCTGGACCTCTCGGCAGTCTTCCAGAATGTGGTTGTCTATTTTGTGGATCGTACACCACATCTTTGGACCATTGCTGTCTTCTGACGAAGGTCGAGGTCGCTTTTCGGGGCGTGGCCCCTGGCCACCAGGAGCTGCAGCTGCCGCAACAGTAGGTGTGCCAGCCAACAGCTTCTTCTTGCCGTTGGTCTTTTTCTCCTTCTTTCCACTACCGAAGGTAGTGGCTTCAGCTTTAGAGGACTTTTTTTAGCCTCCGAAGCGTGTTTGGAGTGCATTTCCCGACCCTCTGCAGCTCAGGCGCACTTGTCAGCTAGGCTGAATAACTCCATGACATTGGTGACCTCTTTCGTTGCCAGCTTCTCCAACATCTTCTTGTCTCTAACACCCTGTCTGAATGCCACGACTAAAGAAGCATCGGAGATGGAAGGGATGATATTTCGTACCTGAGAAAATCACTGGATGAGGGAGCGTAGAGATTCTCCCGACTTTTGCTGTACAGCAAAAAGATCCAGTTCTGTGCCGGGTCGGGTGTAGGAGCTCCCGAAGTTGGCATTGAACTATTGGCATAGCTCCACCCAACTGTTGATGGAGTTAGGCGGTAAACTCATGAACCAGGACCTGGCGGTCCCAGTGAAAGCCCCCGAAAAGTAGTTATCCATCACAACCTCATTGCCACCTGCCGGAGAATGGCGATGGAGTATATTTGGAGAAACTTGGCATGGTTGACAGTCCCATCGAATTTTTTCGGCAGATGGGGCCGAAACTTATGTGGCCAGCGGACCATGCACAGGTGCATGGCTAGGGCTGAACAGCGGCCCCCTACTCCCATAGGAGGAGGGTTTTCCCGATCCTCGTGCCTTTTGCAAGCACGCTCGATGTGGACGCGACCGTCCTGCTGTCTGTAACGGCGGTCAAGTTCTGACTATAGATCGTGCATCGAGAGTCTCGATGCAGTGTTAGTGTGCCGCACCCCAGAGGGCAGCGATGTCGCCTGCGGAGACACAACTCGTCTCTGGTGTTGTGATGTGTGCGGACCAAGTCTTCTAGACAAGGTCCTGCACTGAGAAGGTGCCTGCCCCGAGGGAGGAGGACCTTGATTGCTGAGGCCATCGGCTGCTGCTACAACCAGATGTTCCACATCAGCACGCAACTGCTCCATGGCTTTCTGAGGTGCTCCTGGCGGCGGTGGGTGTTCGAGAATATTTCGCGCAACAATTAGCGCGTTCTCAGGGTTGTTGTGCGTCGATGCAGTGACCGACGCCGAAACCCTATCCTGTTGTCTATCATTGTTAGCCAGAGCAGATGGTGGTGGTGGTGGTACGACGCCCGGCCGGACAACAGCACCCACCGGCAGTTGCATGTTGGAGAGATGCTCTCCAGATGGTTGCACATCTGTAGGATTGAAGAGCACGTGAAAAGCTACCAGAGGGGGGTGAATGGTAGATTAAAAAATCTTACGCAACGGAAAGAATTAAATCCCAACCCCTTCAGCCGAACAATGATCTTTTAAAGAAATCGTGTGCGAGACTAATATAAATGTGTTTCACCATGACAAAAGTGATAGATATCAGATAGAATCAAGTCATGAAGACGACACAACAAGAATCACTCAAATCCGGCGAGAGAAACTCAAGTTACGATCAAAAGATCGAACAAAGGTCAATCTTTCCTACCCGAGAAAAACAGTTCTAGAACGCTGCAAAGAAACTCGTGTAGATCAGAAACCACAAATCCAATGACTGTGAAATTTTCACAGATGATATAAAATCAAGTTTTTAACACAACCCAAAAAGAATCACGTCAATTGGATCTGTAAAACTCGAGTTATGATAAAACCACCGAAGAAAGGTAGGGCTGTGCAGAAAACTCGACGAGAAAAACTTGTCTGGAACAAGTCGGACGAACAAGGCACAAAAGTTCCTTTCAACACAAGAGGAACAGCCTAAATTCATGCACCAGAGTTCTGGCTTCCCTTGCTTATATAACCAGCCCTTAGGCCCACCCAAACTCAACTAGGACTCTAATCCAACTCAAATCACGAATCGAAACTTTCCATAACTGCTTAGGATTCTTCTATACGCAGATAGAAGCAATCTTAAGACTTCAAAATACCTTAGGAACGTATCTCACATTCGTAAAATAACTCAAATTCGTGACCCACACGAAATCCTATCATAACCAACTCATAACTTTCCATATTTGAGTCAAACCCGACTCAGCCGCAGCCTGAGTCCATAACCTAGTCGGTTGGACCTTTCCGACCAATTCTTTATGTCCACATCTCTTCATCACGCCTCGGAATCATGTAGCCACGTTCATGCACTCCTTGCACACATGCACACATCTTCCAACAACGTCCACGATACCTTCATATGCATTGTTCTTGATTCAAACATGTTGCACGACCTCCCGATCAACTCAACCACAATTCTTCCCGAACTTGGTTGTTGAACCTCATCTTCTCCCTAAAACTAGTTCAATGGATCCTGTCACCAGTCATGTCTTGAACTCAAGCAACACCTGCAGATGAATAAACAACCAATCCGTACGAGCACAAGTCATCGACTTGACTCACGTTAGTTCTGAAACTACAACATATTACGTGAGCATGTTGCAAACCACAGCAAAATGATATCAACCATAACCACCAAAACACACCAAAAACTTAGCAAATGAATACTAAGCAATCTTTCCCACAATGTAAAGCAAGTTCGAGACAATTCACAGTAAAAGCAGGAACATTACGATCAAGCTCCGAACCTTGCCAAAGCTAACCGGAGCTTGAGCCGGAGCTTACCAAAGCTAGTACAACCTAGCACTGGAGCTTACCAAATCTAGTACAACCTAGCGCTGGAGCTTACCAAAGCTAGTTGGAACTAGTCAATCCAAAAGCCGGAGCTAGAAAAACATGTCGGAGCTAACCAACATAAGCCGAACCTATCAAAACATATCGGAGCTTAGCAAAGACGTGCCGAAGCTATTAAAGGCATGCCAAAGCTAAAGACAAAGCTCACCGGAGCTACCTAGAAAACATGTCGGACCTAGACAAAGAAAGTTGGACCTATTGTCGGACCTTGCAGAAGCTCGGAGCTAGAGTCGGACCTTGCTAAGAAGATGTTATGGCAGTATTCAAAACTTTTATTGTCAAAGCCAATGTATTCAGCACACATAGTTCTCACAATCTCCCCCTTGATGAATGCATTGGCAACACCACTTAAGATACAAACATTGGCTCATTCACATTAAAAGTTTTGAAAACAATTTCTCCCCCTTTGTAAAACAGAAATAAAATGTGAAAAAGAAATCCCCCCCCCCCCTGAGAAGAATCGTGTTCAATGTGTAATCAATTTCCCCCTTGCATACTTATCTTTTTTAAAAAATTCACATATTGTCTCTCCCCCTTTGACAATGTATTCAGCAAGGTTCAAAAGGAGAAATTTTAATTGTTATGAGCATATTATAACATATACATATAAAACAAAGCTCATCCAAGTCATACTATCATGTAACTTACTCTATCACAACAATGAGATACATAAAGTAGTGTAAGCCATGCTAGAGATCAAATGTAATTTTCAATTTAATAAAGTTATGATCTCACAAACTTAACTATTTCAAAACCTAAAAGCATGACACTTGTTGCTGCATTTTATTATTTTTCAAAGCACAATTTTAGATCATATGATATTTGCAAGAGATTATATGCCGCATATGCCTTATTCTAACGAACCAAGCCAAGCCTATGTCATTTCACAATCAGAAGCTTAAGGACATGGTTTTAGTCATACACAACTTCTTTCAAGTTCATATCTAAGTGCAATGATAAGCCATCTCAAAAGAAGAAGTGCGATGCATGCATATTCTCTTGATCTTTTCTCATTTTTATTTGATCATAAGAACTCAACATCTGAATAGTTGATTGATTAATTTTTCATTATTAAAGGCACTTGTGAGCATGCAACAAGTTCAAAACAGCAAGAAAGTTTGACCATGACCAGATTTAGTGTAAGTAATTATTCCAATTACTAGACATGGCAAACACTACAAAATGTATAACATGAGTAATGTAGTAAGAACTTTCAACATGTAAAAGGAATCACAAAGTCATATATGTATGAAATACTATGCTCATATTATTTTAATTTTAGATTCACACATAGACTTCTCAAGTTTCAAAACTCCCCCTCAATGTAAGCCATGAGGATGCATAACCCCTATTTCACTACGAATGAAACAAAAATGAGTGAAATCCAAAGGTTTTGTAAAAATATCAGCTAATTGTTGTTCGGTATCTACATGATGAAGTACAATTTTTCCTTTTTCAACATTATCACGGAGAAAGTGATACCTAATGTCAATGTGCTTAGTTCTAGAATGTTGCACGGGGTTTTTAGCAATGCAAATGGTACTAGTGTTATCACAAAACAATGGAACACTATCTAGATCAACCCCATAGTCCTTAAGTGTTTGAACAATCCAAAGAATTTGTGAGCAAGCACTAGCAGCAGCTACATATTTAGATTCAGCTGTGGATTGTGCAACTGAGTTTTGTTTTCTAGAGGACCAAGCAATAAGTGAATTACCAAGAAAATGACAAGCACCAGAAGTACTTTTCCTATGAATCCTACAACCCCCAAAATCAGCATCCGAAAAAGCTTTCAAGGTAACGGTTGAGGAAGAAGGAAGAAAAATGCCAAATTCTTGAGTTCCATGTAAGTACCTAAGAATTATTTTGACGGCTTGACGATGTGAAGCACGTGGGGAAGCTTGAAACCATGCACAAAGACATACGCTGAATTGTATGTCCGGTCTTGATGCCATGAGGTACAAAAGTGATCCGATCATGCTTCTATATTCTTTTTGATCCACGGGTTCACCATCTTCATCAAGTTCAAGTGTTGTTGTTGTTCCCATTAGTGTCCGAAGAGGCTTGCTTTTGTCCATGTTGAAGTGCCTTAGGAGGTCTTTTGTATACTTCGTTTGATGCACAAAGGTACCATCCTTGGTTTGCTTGATTTGCAGCCCCAAAAAGTACGTGAGTTCTCCCATCATACTCATCTCAAATTCTGAACTCATCATAGCTGGACCGTGTGACTCGTTCCTGCAAGCTTCCAATATTTTGTTGTGGAGGATGACTTTTGAGAACCCGAAGGGGAGTGGACACTTCACAAGCTTCTTCTTCTTCATGTTCATCACAAATCATTAAGCTTGTGACTTGATGAGGATCTGGACCAGCAATGGTGGTCGTCGGTGCTGGCTGTGAATCAAAATCAGGAGCTGGAACAATGTCATTAGCTGCTGAATTTTCGGGCAGTAGCTCCACCTCTTCCTCATCTTCAATGAAAATGCTCTCCCCCTGCGGATATGGATTTGTACCTGCAATGATTGAGCTAGTATATGGGCTAGCTTCATCAAAAGACACCTCACAAGTCTCCACAATTTTGTTAGTGTCAAGTAAAAGCACACGGTAGCCTCTAGTATGAGATGGATAACCAAGAAACATGCCATCAACAGATCTAGGTTCAAATTTATCAATATTACCATGTTTCTTAACAAAGCATTTACAACCAAAGACCCGAAAGTGTGTAACACTAGGCCTATGTCCAAACCAGAGCTCATATGGTGTTTTACCTAGCTTAGTGCGCAAGAAAACACAATCTGAGACATAACAAGCGGTTGCAATCGCATCAGCCCAAAATTTCCTAGGAGTTTGATATTCATCAAGCATAGTCCTAACCATCTCAACTAAGGTTCTGTTCTTTCTTTCTACAACACCATTTTGTTGAGGTACATATGGTGAAGAAAATTGATGATCTATTCCATTTTCAGCACAAAAGTGTTTAAAAGATTGATTTTTAAATTCGATTCTGTTATCTCTTCTAATTGCTTTTAAAGATCCTGGGTGATCAATTGATAATCTAAGAAATAAAGTTCTAAAGTGACTAAAAGCTTCATTCTTAGATGCCATAAAGTAAACCCAAGTGTATCTATAATAATCACCAACAATCACAAGAACATACCATTTACCTCTGAAGGATTGAACGCGTGAAGGTCCTACGATGTCAAGGTGCAGAAGTTGACCCAGTTCAGTTGTCATGATCATTTTGAGAGGAGTATGTGAACCTGAAACCATCTTAGCATGTCTACAAGAAGAGCATATGATTTCTTTGTCCCCTTTAAGCTTAGGCAACCCACGTATGCGATCAAGAGCACTAACACGCGTTAGATGATAAAAGCCTACGTGACCAAGTCTACGATGCCAAAAATATAAGTCCTTTGAATCATTAGCAACTAGACACCTATGATTAGAGGAAGACATATCAAAATCAGCTTTAAAAACTCTTCCAAACTGAGACATGTTAAAAATAAGCTCACTATTTGAATTTACAACTTTGCAGCAATTTTTAGTGAAAATAATTTCCAGATTTTCATCTAGCAGTTGTGAAATAGAAAGCAAGTTGTATTTCAAATTTTTAACGAGTGCCACATCCTTCAAAGTGTAGTGATTATTTGGCACCCTTCAAAGTGTAGTGATTATTTACTCTAACCGAACCCTTAGCAATTATAGGAGTTGAAGAATTATCGGCAAAAAAAACATTCTCTACACGTGACACAAAAGAGAGGGAGGAGAACCATTCTTTGTTACCAGTCATATGGTGTGAGCAACCTGAATCAACAATCAAAATGTTCTCCTTCCTCAAGTGTGTAACCTACATAGAAGCACAGTACGTTGATGACTCAATACCGGGGTTAGTCAAAAGGCATTTAGGAATCCAGTACTGAGTCACACGATGTCCAGCAGGAATAACACGCGAAAGCTGAGATAAAACAACAGGTTTATGGGCCAAAGCTTGAGGATTTTTGTACCCAACTACTGTCCTACGAGATGTTACACGTGTAACACGAAAAACAGTAGGTTTGGGAGCAAACTTTGCATGTTTTCAACTCCTTACAGCAGATTGCATGTTCCTATCATTCGGTTTTGCAAGTGCAACAAATTTTGCATCAAAGTTATGAGATCTAGCAATCATTCTTTCCTTTTTTTTGTTGTTTAGCTAGTCTATAACAAAAATCTATGACATGACCATCTCTACCACAGTAGGTACAATAAATTTAACTTTGTGTTCATGTCTAGATGAGCAAGCAACATTTTTATTTGAAACCGAATGAGACTCCTGCAGATTTGAAAACCAGTTCTTTTTGTTTAGGAACTGTTTGAATCAAACCACTTCCTAATAACTTTACAATTTTAGGTGGATGTGCCTTAGCATGAGCATGAGATTCAAAACCTAAACCAGTTTTATCATTGCAAGACTTGGAAGAATTCAGCAGCAAGTTTAGGTTCTTATTCCCTTTACAAAACCGATCTAATGTCCTATGCATGTCATCAAGTTTATTGGACAGATCAATGCAATTTTCACATGAAGTTTTTCCTTTTAATTTTCTATTGGAACAATATTTAACTTCATGAGAACGTAAAACATTGTTCAATATAGAAATTTCATTCATAGCATCTTGTAGTTTCTTATCAAGATCATCACAAGTAGAACAATGCAAATCAATTGTAGAACAGCTAGCATCTTTCAAGTTTTTATCATTAAGTGCAGCAAGCTCTCCATTATTTTCAATTTCTAACTCAAGTTTATCAAGTGTGGAGGTGTGCGCACTTCTTAATGAGGATAATTGTTCATATATTAAATCACATGAGGGACATGCATCATCACTAGGAATCAAAGTTTTTAAACGGTTGATTTCAGATTCTAGTGATTCAATTTTAGCAGCACTATCCCTAAGCTTTTTGTCTTTTTTCTTAACTATAATAGTGGCACAAAAATAGCATCACACATTTCTTCATAAGTAGGACATACCTATTCATTGTCGCTGTTGTGTTCTGCATCCTCCATACTTGATCTTGATTTGCTCACCATGAAGCACAAGTTTGCCAAATCATCTTCATCTTCGTCACTTCCAATGTCCACGTCGCTTGAGCCAAGTTCCTGGAGTGCGGAGATAAAACTGTTCACCAGGTTGCGACCTGTAAAGCCCTTCTTTTTCTTATCATTTGCTGAGGAGTGCTTCGTCCTTGATTGTTTTTTTTCTCGGGAAGTAGAACCTAAAAGGTTAGGACAATCTTTACGAAAGTGTCCTGTCTTACCACATTCGAAGCATCGTTGAGGTCTGGAGCTTCCTCTCCTTCTAGTTCTCACATTTTGTAATGCTTTTCAGAACCTGGTAGAGAGAAGTGCTAGCTCCTCCTCTGGAAACTCCTCAATCTGTTCAAGGGTTAGAGAGGATAACAAAGCAAGTGTACCACAAGATGAAGAATTACTGGAGCTAGGCATGTCACGTTGAGAAACAAAAGCAATAGACTTGTTGCGGTTTTTACGTGATGTTATGTCAATTTCATGAGTTTTTAACTTGGAATATAGGACATCTAAAGTAAGTGTACTCATGACACAAGATTCACGAATGGATGTAACTTTCATCTCCCAAATTGACATGTCTAATGCACTTAACAATTGCCTAGCATTTTCAGCATCTGAAAAATTAACATTGATGCTACGCAAGTTGCTGAGAATTTTATTAAAGCGAGCAAAGAGATCATCAATGGACTCACCGGGTTGCATCTCGAAGCGCATGTATTCTTTCTTGAACATGTCTTGCCTTACCTCCTTGATCGTGTTGGATCATTCGTGGTAGTCACAAGTGCTTTCCACACATCGTATGCAGATCAGAGGTGTGCAACACGGTCGAAGTCGCTTTGAGTTAATCCTTGTATGATCAAGTTTCGAGCCTTGTTGTTATTGTCGACATCTCTCAGATTTGTAGCTGTAACTCGATCGTTTGATGGCACTTCGTAAGCCTTGTACACCTTCTCCCATATTGCAAAGCCTTGCACCTGAATGAATGCCTCCATGCGTGCATTCCAAACCTGAAAATCAATACCAGCAAACACGCAAGGTTTGGCGGAGTATTTCTCCATGATGATTAGTTAAGAACACGTGCAAATCACAAATATTAGAGCATCGTGGCTCTGATACAAATTGTAGGATCGAATAGCACTTGAAAAGCTACTAGAGGGGGGTGAATGGTAGATTAAAAAATCTTACGCAGCGGAAACAATTAAATCCCAACCCCTTCAGCAGAAAAATGATCTGTTAAAGAAATCGTGTGTGAGACTAATATAAATGTGTTTCACCGTGACAAAAGTGATAGATATCAGACAGAATCAAGTCACGAAGACGACACAACAAGAATCACTCAAATCCAGCGAGAGAAACTCAAGTTACGATCGAAAGATCAAACAAAGGTCAATCTGTCCTACCCGAGAAAAACAGTTCTGAAACGCTGCAAAGAAACTCGTGTAGATCAGAAACCAGAAATCCAATGACTGTGAAATTTTCACAGATGATAGAAAATCAAGTTTTGAACAATAATAAAAAATAATCATGTCAATTGGATCTGTAAAACTTGAGTTATGATAAAACCACCTAAGAAAGTTAGTGTTGTGCAGAAAACTCGACGAGAAAAACTTGTCTGGAACAAGTCAGATGAACAAGGCACAAAAGTTCCTTTCAACTACGAATTTTATTCAATATATAACAAGAGGAACAGCCTAATGTCGTGCACCACAAGCTCTGGCTTCCCTTGCTTATATAACCAGCCCTTAGGCCAACCCAAACTCAACTAGGACTCTAATCCTTCTCAAATCACGAATCGAAACTTTCCATAACTGCTTAGGATTCTTCTATACGCAGATAGAAGCAATCTTAAGACTTCCAAACACCTTAGGAATGTATCCCACATTCCTAAAACAACTCAAATACGTGACCCACACGAAATCCTATCATAACCAACTCAAAACTTTCCATATTTGTGTCAAACCCGACTCAGCCGCAGCCTGAGTCCATAACCTAGCCAGTTGGACCTTTCCGACCAATTCTTTACGTCCACATCTCTTCATCACACCTCGGAATCATGTATCCATGTCCATGCACTCCTTTCACACGTGCAAACATCTTCCACCGACGTCCATGATACCTTCATATGCATTGTTCTTGATTCAAACATGTTGCGCGACCTCCCGATCAACTCAACCACAATTCCTCCCAAACTTGGTTGTTGAACCTCATCTTCTCCCTAAGACTAGTTCAATGGATCCCGCCACCAGCCATGTCTTGAACTCAAGCAACACTTTCACATGAATAAACAACCAATCCGTACGAGCATAAGTCCTCGACTTGACTCACGTTAGTTCTGAAACTACAACATCTTACGTGAGCATGTTGCAAACCATAGCAAAATGATATCAACCATAACCATCAAAACACACCAAAAACTTAGCAAATGAATACTAAGCAATCTTTCAAACAATGTAAAGCAAGTTCGAGACAATTCACAGTAAAAGCAGGAACATTACGATCAAGCTCCGAACCTTGCCAAAGCTAACCGGAGCTTGAGCCGGAGCTTACCAAAGCTAGTACAACCTAGCACTAGAGCTTACCAAATCTAGTACAACCTAGCGCTGGAGCTTACCAAAGCTAGTTGGAACTAGTCAATCCAAAAGCCGGAGCTAGAAAAACATGTCGGAGCTAACCAACATAAGCCGAACCTATCAAAACATATCGGAGCTTAGCAAAGACGTGTCGGAGCTATTAAAGACATGCCGGAGCTAAAAACAAAGCTCACCGAAGCTACCCAAAAAACATGTCGGGCCTAGACAAAGAAAGTCAGACCTATTGTCAGACCTTGCAGAAGCTCGGAGCTAGAGTCGGACCTTGCTAAAAAGATGTTATGGCAGTATTCAATACTTTTATTGTCAAAGCCAATGTATTCAGCACACATAGGTCTCACAACAGCGTTGCCGTTGGATGATGCTGCGACAGAGTTCACCATCTTGAAATCTCAAGCCCCCCTACCTGGTGCGCCAAATGTCGAATTGTGCGATCGACACTTCCCCCGGTACTACTAGACCGTGGCCCGCGGGGGTTCTTGATAGGTTGGGGCGCGCGAGATTTGGACAAGATAGTGACACGAGAGATTTTACGTGGTTAGGGCCGCATGAGAGTTAACACCCTACTCCAACACCCTACTCCACGGGATGTGTTGATGTAAGTATCAGTGTATGGCTCGTGTGAGCGTGTGAGCTTCGTTCTCATGTATCGTGCAGCGCAACCCTTTTATAGTCTAAGGACTGGCTATTACATCAGCCTAGCCCAACATGTGGCCCATGCGTTAGTTAATTTCCTAATACATGATCTGTGAATATTAAGCACAATTAATCAATGTGATAATGCGCCTTAGTGGCGGCATTACCGTTGTTAATAGTCCTCCGATCGTGTGTCATTAATATGACATGAGACACAATCAGGTCTTGTAACTGTAGGTTTAACTGTCCCTTGAATGTTCGCGTCATTGGAGATCCGCCAGTCTCTTCGTTGCAGTCTTAAGTCCGGAGGCTTAACACGTGGCGGCTCCGGAGCTTCTCGTCGTGGAGAGGCAGGTCCGGAGCCACTATACATGTGGCAGCACTGGAGCTTCCCTCTGCTATGGGTTAGGACACATGGCAAGACCAGAGCTTCCCTACAGGGGGAGTTAGCTCCGACCTCGCATTACACGTGGCAGTGCTGGAGCTACCCAAACGAGGGAGGCAGGTCCAGTGCTGTATAGAACGTGTAGCCTTCGGAGGTCTTCAACTCGGATGAGTGGAACTCCTCGATGTTTCTTGCAGTATCATGGGGTACCCGGTATGCAGGGTACCGACAGATGGCTTGTGCCGTGGCTCTTAAGGTATTTACTTAATATGCTAGCATGGTGCTAGGATAGTTAAGTAGTGTTGGATGTCTTGTAGACCCACAGATTGAAGAGGTAGGCAGTAGGTGGTGACAACCCTATCTGTCCTTTGTAATCCTCCACGTTCGGCTATGCCACAGGCTCTTGGCGGGAGTTGTCTAGTATTGCTAGGGGTAAACCCGTGTCCGATATGTTGGACCACTAAGCCCTAGTATTCACCATTAGCATATTCATGTGTACCTTATTAGGCTATGTATATGAGTAATTAGAGCATAGTAGGAATAGCTCCATCTCGCAGTCTAACCCTCGCTAGGACAATCTTACCCTTAGAATAGATTGCTTAGGTGTGTGTCACACTACCCATATTATCAACTTACCACTGTCTTGATAATTGATTAGTATCCCATAACTTGATCATAAGAATAGTGGTTACTTTACTCCATTGCTTTCCTTTGGGATAAATATGAGACCCTTGAGAATACTCTTGGGTGAAATGTTACGCAGTAGTTTCCATGCGCTTGCGAACCTCATCTCTTACTAGAGATGATTTGTGACGTTAGTAACCGTCAACACTTACTCACCCATGGCCAGATTGACTACCATAGGAGTACTATTATCTTTGGCTGCCTCTCACGGTCTGCTTGTCCACTAGATGGACGTTAAGACAACTTTCCTTACTGGAGAGTTGGAAGTGGAAATTTATATGGATCAGCCAGATGGATTTGTGGTAAGAGGTCATGAAGGAAAAGTGTGTAAGTTGTTGAAATGTTTGTATGACCTAAAACAAGAGCCTATGCAGTGGCACGTGAAATTTGATAGAACACTAACATCCAAATAATTTGTTGTGAATGAAGCAGAAAAGTGTGTATATTACCTGCTATGGTGGAGGAGAGGGAGTGATATTATGCTTGTATGTCGATGACATACTGATATATGGGACCAACCTTAATGTGATTAAGGAGGTCAAGGAATTTTGTCCAAAAGTTTTGAAATGAAAGATTTTGGAGAAGGAAATGTCATCTTAAACATTAAATTGTTACGAGAAGATGACGGTGGGATTACACTTGTGCAATCTCACTATACGGAAAAGGTCTTGAGTCGCTTAAGATTTAGTGACTATAAACCTGTCTCAACTTTGTATGATTATAGTGTACTGTTACAAAAGAATAATGGTACGGCTAAGGATCAATTGCGATATTCCCAAATCATAGGTTCGTTGATGTATTTAGCTAGTGCTACAAGGCCAGATATCTCATTTGTTGTGAGAAAACTTAGCCGGTTTGTTTTGAATTTGAGATATGATAACTGGCGAGCTCTTGAAAGAGTTATGCGCTATCTAAAAGGGACATCAAGCTATGGACTGCACTATACCGGGTACCGCAGGGTGCTAGAAGGTTATAGTTATTCAAACTGGATTTCTGATGCTGATGAGATAAAAGCTACAAGTGGATATGTGTTCACTTTGGGAGGTGGCGCTATTTCCTTGAAGTCTTGCAAGCAAACCATCTTAACAAGGTCAACAATGGAAGCAGAACTCAAAACATTAGACATCACCACTATTGAAGCTGATTGGCTGCGTGAACTTGTGATGGACTTCCCGATAGTTGAGAAACTGGTTCCTGCTATTCTTATGAACTGTGATTGTCAAAGTCAACAATTCTAAGGATAACATGAAGTCATCAAGACACGTTAAGAGACGGTTGAAATCTGTCAGGAAAATGAAAAACTCCGGAGTGATAGTGTTGGACTATGTCCAGACGGCTAAAAACATCGCAGACCCCTTCACCAAGGGGCTATCACGAAATGTGATAGATGAAGAATCGAGGGAAATGCGATTGAGACCCACATAAAGTCATATCATAGTGGTAACTCACCCTTTGTGATCTGAGATCCCGTGAATTAGGGTGTTGAAACAAACAATTGATTGGCTGAGAGGAGAGTACATACGTACAAATCCCACTCCGTTGAAGATGCATTACTCTCCTATTCTGTATGGCAGGCTGGTTATATCTAAATGTATTCCGAGTGGCTTGTATAAGTAGAGATGTTGACCTATACATCTCCGGAGGAATACACCTATATGAGCTCGACTGCTAGTCACAGTCTATGAGATTGGGTGATCTCTAGATGCTCATGAAAAGGCCAGGGAGTATGACTCATACGCTACAAACCGAGAGAATGCTTCTGGAAGTCTAGTATCAGCTAATACTTTGATGAAACTCATTCGCACAAGACTGTCAATTCAAGGCATAGTCCATTGTTCAGTTGTGGATAAGTGTAAATCATTGTTCTAGATGGATGTTCAACTTAACAGTCTCCATTGAAACATTGATACATCAAACAGTAGTGAAACTGAGAGTCTTTCTATATACCTTGGAATTTTTGTGGGGATTGTTAGATATTTAAGTAATTGGACCCATTCATTTAATTTAATCAAATTAATTTCAAGGCATATGTGAAATACTAGGAGGTTGGGTCCGGAGCCGCAGGACACATTGCAGCACCGGACCTCTCCTCAGTGGAGTGGTTACGTCCGGAGCGGCGGGACCCGTGGCAGCACCGGACCTCTCCTAAGTGGAGTGGTTAGGTCTGTAGCTGCGGGACGCGTGGTAGCACCAGACTTCTCTTCAGCGGGGTGGTTGAGTCCGGAGCCGCGAGACACGTGGCAGCATCGGACCTCTCCTCAGCGGGGAGGTTGGATCCGATGCTGCGGGACATGTGGTAGCCTCTGGATACCTCTCCTCATGGGAGGTGTGAAATGCCTCTTAGTAACGTTAATCAATTCAGCATACGTATGACTATTAACGGACACGTTTATGCCCGAATCATAACCAATGCGTTAATGGTTGAGTCATAACTGAAATGTTAATGTTGATTCATAACTAACATACTTATGGCTTGTAATGGATGCATTAATATCTGATATATAATGACTGAATTGATGAACGTTTAAAAGATTTAATGGCATTCATTCACCCTCTCGGTCCTGGAGGCTATATAAGAAGACTCCCCATCACACTATGTGATATAAGAGAGGAAGCTATTCTCTCATCCCCAATAGATTTCACTGTTGCGCTGCTTCCAAGTGTTGCCGGCTCAGTTTCTTGCGCGCATGGGAAACGGAGTGAGCAAGCCACCGAAATCGACGCTCTCCTGAGGTCCTGCCGCGAGATAGAGGGTGATATGATTTTCGGGAACGCGTTCGCGTGACTGCTCGTCATGATGTTCGTGCTCATATACGACTATATCAAATCCAAGCTCGGCTACGACAACTTCACGTGTTTGTGGACGATATCTGCACTGCATCAACGATCTTCACTGCATCAAGGAAGATCGACTACATCGAACATCCTAACATGTCAACTGTTGGGAACGGTGCCACCGGTGTCTCTGACACTGGTCCCGCCTCTTGGTATAAAATTGAGACTCTTATTTTAGCTTTAGTAATTTTAGTCATTACTATTGCTAATGTGAAGAGCATAGGATCAATTACATTTGTCATGATTTATACCCTATTATGGATTAACATAAGTCGAATAATTCATAATTTTTCAACATAATTTCTTTAATAAAGTGGTATAAAATTACGTGATAACATTTCTGCCCCCAGCTTCAGTACTATATTATTGTATTGTAATTATCTAATAAGTGGTGATAATGGAGCAGAGTGGTCGGCTCGATTTGAAACTGAATGGTGCTTTGAGGACTTTGGTTCACGAGATCTTTCTGAAGTTTCCTAGTCTAACTGTATGAAAATTTGATTATTGATAATTCGATGTCTATCTAGTCTCCTGTGATATCTTCTTTTTCTGTCATGTTAGTTTGTTGTACAATAGACAGCATCAATCGTGAAGCTTTGGAAGTGATATATTTCAGAAAGCAAAATGATTCGAGGTTTATGTACTGTAATAGTGATGATACAACTATAAAATAGAATGCCTTAAGCTGGATTTTCATTTCTGTTAGTTTTATTGGAAAATGGTGACTGAACCCCCCACCTCCCTGGAAAGATCCAGCAAAATATGACTTTATAAGTAGAATATAAATCGGTCCTCGCGGTAGAGCATGTATTATCCATACCTCATGCTATGTATTGAGACCAGTGCAATTTGTATTCTATGAAAGGTTGACATGAAGGACCTTAAAAAATTGAAGCAACCTAGGCCAGAGACAGAGAGAAACAAAAATAGGGAGATCCATGTAATAAAATAAAATCAAACAAAAATGATGGAGTAGTTGTTATGAAGTTAAAATACTAAAGAAATCAACTTTTGGGTGGTGAAAATGTCATTGTGCATGTGAAGGCATGTTTGATTTGTAAAGGAAAAACAAGGTTAAAACGTATATGGTGTCAGAAGAAATAGAAGTTGCCACACGCATGCAACTCAACAGTCCACAGTTTGGTTCGTACATATCATAATTTATTATGATATGAAGCATGTCTCTTCAATTTGGTTCGAGGGATATCCTGGGACAGAACGGAGCAATTCCGGTTTTGATATTGTTTGTTCGAGAAACACTCTGGGAGAAATGAACACACTAGGGAATATTCCTTCAATATCCAAGACCAACTCCTCCACCAAAATGTGGTCGGACGAGCCCGTCCCACCTGCGCCCGGTGTCACGTGACCTGCGTGTGGGCTTCTGGTCACAGTCTGACTGCCAAAACCCTACCCCTTCCCGAAAAATCTGGACTCTATCTTGAAGGCTCCTCTCCTCTGAGGCGCTGGTGGCGACCGCGCCTTGGCCCGACATCTGGCGACGACAGAGCCCTAGTCCGGCGATGACGGCACCCTTGTTCGTATTTCATCCCCCTAGTTGTTTTTGTTGGATAAGATACATAGCATGCAATTAACTTGATGAACCAAAATAGCAAAATGACTAGAACAGTTCTACTAGCAGTCAAAATAAACAGTGCTAGTACTACATTGTCAAAGTGTTAGAGCGACACTTCCCCCGGATCTGCTAAGGAGCTGCCCGCAGAGGTTCATTGTTCGGCAGAGCTTAGGCCTCAATCAAGTGTACTAGCAGATGGAGTTAGAGACAGTGGTTTTTATATGGTTCGGGCCGCAAGGAGCATAACACCCTACTCCACAGTGGATTGTATTGCTGGTGAGTGTGTATGTGTGTGTGTGTATCAGGGATTCTAAGTCTGTTTTTTTGTAATGGTGGCAGTTCAGACCTTTTATATACAAGGGCGGACGCCTTACAAGTGGGGTCCCGGGACCCGACAAGTGGTCCCGGGGCAATCTTATCCTAAAGATCTAAGGCTTCTTCTGCAAGCTTGCTCTGACGTGGACTTGAAGAAGCGTTGTCTTGCCACCTGAGTCGTCAGTAGCCCATGCACCGTTGCTGACATTAGCAGGGGATGTCCTGTCCAACTACCTTTGTCGCTCTAAGCTACCCACTTGGCGGAGTGGGATAGGCCTGCGGTGCCTTCACTGTGATGCGATTGGTCACAGCGGTACCTGACATTAGGTGTGTGCCGCGCCATGCGTCTGGGGAAGCCACGTATCTTCAATCCGTCACAGGGACAAGGTGCACCGTCCTCTTAACTCCCGCGTCCCTCCACCCAGGGCAAGTGGCTGGACTATGGGAGAACTTGGGAGCTCACCCCTACAGGGGAGGTCAGGTCCTGCCTTGCGAACCACGTGGCAGCTCGGGAGCTCACCTCTGCGATGGAGGTCAGGTCCCGCCTTGCGGGCCATGTGGTGGCTTGGGAGCTCACCTCTGCGGGGATGGCTAGGCCTCGTCCTCTTGGATATGCATCGGTGCTGGGAGCTCACCTCCGTGGTGGAGATTAGGTCCTGCCTTGCGATATAAGTGGCAGCGCTGGAGGCCACCCATTCGTGAGGTGGTCCGCCAGATGTCTCTGTCCACATGGCAGCTCTGGAAGTGTGACGCACGGTTCCAAAAAAAGAACCAAGCTAACGCATATGTGTGCCCAGGATGTTCATCACACATACACGAGTGCAATCACAAAAGAGTATACAAAAAATTACCACATAACAAGATTAATTAACCAAATTTTATTACACAAACCAGATTATCCTCGATTACAAGCTCTAATGAATATTAACGACAAGCTCAACTAATGCAGCGGAAATAAACTAATTAAGCAACTAAACAGCTAGGCAGCACAAGCAATAGGGTATAGCGCAGCTCCAATAACACCACAGGCAAAGCTGACGGTAGACACGGCCTAGAAATCCGCATTATCGCCATTAAACTCCCAATCCTGACCTGCAACTGTTGGGGGGGATTGCAAGAGTGAGTACATGTCGTACTCAGCAAGTGTGGAAAGTATGACATGTGGCTGATTCAAATAACGACAATAATAATGGCAAAGTGCTGAAAAGTACATTAAAACATTTGAAAAGCAATATATTATATGTATGTGAAATAAACCCATCATAATCATAAGTAATATCATAATACCAGTCCATAATTCACCATCCTCATCCATAATTCCAGATTTCACCATTTACCAATAACCATATTCAATACCATAAATTATTCCATAACCATTACCAAACCATAACCAACCATAACTAAACCAATACCAAGTACCTTCTAATCATGGAAGTTGTCCAGGTGCTCATATCTGGGAGCACGGCTATCATGATAGTTTTATTTAACTCTGCAGAGTTTGTACCTCTTTACCCACGTGTTCGTGATTTCATCACCTTTCAGTGACTAAGAATCTCCCTTATGCCCATGACCCGTCGGTCATATTACACACTTCCGTTGGTGTGTGGCCAAGAGATCACAAAATAGCCTTTACAAAGGGATTACTAGCCTATTTAGACCCCACTGAGGTTTCACCGGTGGTGATGTCTCCCGCAGAGCACATCTTCAACCAAGGGCCCCCTCTTGAGCCATTCAGATCCCAGGGTAGTCCCACCAATCATCAACAAACCCAATCCGACTACCCCTTCCCCGAGCATCCATAATGGTCCAAACAGCACTAGCAAAGCCCTAATTAATCAGCTACGCCACACCCATACTTGGCCTCGTGGTGGCACTGTAATCCTGGCTTATTCTCGCATGAACTGGTCCTTAGATATAAAGCAAGCAAACCACCATAACATCCAACCCATCCACATACCAGGCTTGCTTAGATCACCCATTATCATATCATATTTAACCAGTTCATGTTAACCATAGTCTCATTCATGCATATTTAAGTTGAGTGGTATAGTTGTTTTCCATCCCAGTTGATTAAGCGAAGCAAAAAGTAAAAAGCCCTTCCCGACTTTCTACCATAAATTCCAGGTGACAAGGGTGGTTTAGCAAATCTAGTCAACTTCGTACCATAGGATTCCCATCAAATTGACACAAGCATGCAGTTTGCAAACAAACATTTATTTTAAAAACAGGATCAATATGCTTCAAGGACACTTGCCTTGCTCTTGCTGTTGATTAAGGTCAAAGCCTTCAAACTCTTGGTGTTGTAGATCCTCCGCGGAACTTTCTAGCGCAAACCCGTCTAATCCACATAATAAACATACAAGACAAGAAACACAATCAAAGAGTGCACAAATATTACTCAATATGACATGACATACATGATTAATGCAAATGCAAGGTAGAACTTGTTAATAGATTGCTTTTAATGATCACTAACTAGTTCTAATAGATTTTAACAAGGTTATACAGGTTTGGATTCGATTAGATGAAATTTTAGAATTAATTCAACCCAATTTAACCAGGAAGATCGGACTAGTCCGCTAGGGACCAGACAAGTCCGCACTTCACGAGATCAGCAGATTAGGGTTTTCTAGATCGACATGAATTTGGAGATTAGGGGTCGAATTCACGTAAGGAAAATAGAATAGAAGGTATACCAGGTGTTTAGGACTCCAATGAATCAAGAAACTTGGAGGTAGCACTTGGATCTTGATGATCTAGGGTTGGTGATGAACTTGGAGATGAATTGGTGGTGAAGGACGAAACTCGGTGGAGATCTCGATCCTCTTTCGTTTCCTCCTCTTCTTCTTCTTGCTTGGGCTCTTCTCATCCCTCCTTGATGGTGGCTCCCCACGAACTAGGGTTTGGGTGGGTGGAAAAGTAGCAAATAGATGTCAAGCCAAGGGGTGGGGTTGTTTATATAGAGGTGGAGGCTAGGGTTAGATGGATTTCGAGTTTTGGGATGAGTAGAGGCCGGTTTAGAGTCCCACATGGGCTCTAAAAGAGTTCGGCACGACGTCCCTAGGCCCACTTAACGTGAAACCCAAGAAATTAGTCGTAAAACAAAAGTTCAACTCGGAGTCACGAAATATCGGACAAGTCCGGACAGGAACGGACTAGTCCGAAGTCGTCCAGAGAGAAAATCGGACAAGTCTGGCCAAACATCGGACAAGTCCGAACTTGAACAGAAAGGAAAACGGACAAGTCCGCTGGAACATCGGACTAGTCTGGAAAAGTCCAGAGACTTAGCAATTTTTTCAAGGATTCACGGAGCATCGGACTAGTCCGCACAAAATCGGACAAGTCCGAAAGTTTCCAGAGCCAAAAATCAGACTAATCCGCAGCAAAAACAGACAAGTCCGTTTTTAGTCAGAGAGAAATCAGACTAGTCCGCAGCGAAACTGGACTAGTCCGCACTTTCCTGCGTTTTAAGTGCGGTTTTGTTCCAAATCAATTTTAAACTCGTTCCTCTTATTGTGGATTAATGTTAAACATGTATATGAATGTATGTAGGGCATGATGCATGAAAATGAGGGTGTTACAAGAAGCCTGCTTCACGGGGAGCAGGAGTCCTTACCTGCTGGATACATGGTTTACCCGGAGGCTTGTCTCCAAAAGAGGGTGTCGAGCTCCTCCATCGGGTTTCTTGTGGATCTTCCGGACCTCGCACCTGTGGCTGATGGGTTCGGGTCTCTTGAACACATGGCGCCTTAGGACCCCGCCTCTGCTGGGAGACGAGGGTGCTTAGGCGACATTAACCTGTGCGCGAGGGTACCCGGTATGCCGGGTACCGACATACACAAACAAAGATTGAAACATATGCAAATAAATCGCTCATCGAATAAATCGAATTAGCCATAGATCGAGTGATCCACTTACAGATCGTCCCGCTATGAAGTAGAGGACGAAACTAATGAACTTGGTGAAGATGTAGAGGATGGGGGAAGTGCTGCGAATGGTTGTGCGAGAGCACTTCCCAGAAACCTGATCGTCGGCACCCGTGCAGGTCTTCAGATCATCGGCGTAGGCTCGGAGACACTGCTCTCCCTTGATCCGCTGCACGGCGGACGAAGGGGCGCCAAGGTAAAAACACGATAGCGCAGAGCAGTTAGCAAGGGAGGCGAGTTTCTGTGTCTATCTACTGTGGTATACAAAACGTCTCCTTATATACTAGAGTCTGTAAACTGCCTCAAATTTGATCTGCCATAATTCCATGAAATTGCCCCCTAAAATCCCTCAACGTGCAACTAATAGGAGCAGTTATGGGCATTCGTGCACATTAAATGTACATCTGCAGTTATGCATCAAATTACTCCACACTTTGACTAGTCTAGGTGTGATGAAATATTCTCTTTTATATGAGTGGCTGAAAAAATAACTGCTTAGTAGAACACAACTAGTCACGACGCGAACGCGCAACATTGCAAGTCACAAGTCACGCGATAAACACGTGTAAAATCGCAAAACGCGCGCGCGCGTGCGTGTGTGTTTGTGTCCATAGCAGCAACCTTCATCCCTCATTATTCTCATGTTGAGAACCAGTACAAGGGCCACTATATATATTGGGGAACATCCATCTAGGTGAGCAACGTGGGACTAAACATCCCAGCCACCTCTGCACACCACCTTGGCTTTTCACCAGGGGAGTTGGCCCAAATAAATTAGCCCATAACTGGGGTGCACCGTATAGGCCAAATCCCAACAGTTTCTTTCGATCCAAGCTCATATTTTTCCACTGCCTTTCCTCACAAGCCACATCTTTTCCTCATGATCTGCCCTAGTGTGCAGGTGATCTTCGACCCCACCTTCGGTTGTTCCCCACCTTTGGCTCCTCAGATCTGCTTGCAAAGGACCACCCGAGGTACATATACCTCACCTTCGGCCATGCTTATTTTTTGTTTGATTTATCTTCAATTTTTACTCATACTCCATGACTTGATGACTTTTAACTTCAAATTTTTGTACATAGGTAAAGTAAAAAAGAGATATTCATGTAACATTTACCTTAGATGTTTAATGTTGATTTATTGCTTTAGCGAATTAGGTTGCACAATAAAATCCTGTCTTGCATCTGAAATGTTGCCTTGTGTGTTGTTGGTCTCTGTGTTTGATAGAAAAGACAAGCTCGAACCAAAAGAACTTGATCCAACTTTTATGTTTGTCTTTTCCTCCTAACTCCAGTTTGTAAAAGTGCAGCTTATAGTTATGCTTTGGAATGAAGTCTACATATCCATTTACTTACCATGTCCGTGTCTTAGCTTTTTAGGTGGTATTGGCAATCAATTTGTTGGAGGGTATGATTAAAGCTGACTTCCTTAAGAATAAATGGTGGTACTGGTCTTCTTTCACCGGTGCTGTCAAGACCCAAACTATATCTTCGCTCGCACTCACAATCTACACTCTTGATGATTGCATCATCTACATGAAGAATCCTTCTCCAAGCATTGATCCAGCCGACAGTGCCAAACCTATAAACTGTAAAAGCCCGTGTTCAAGTAGAACAAGAATGCGAAAATGCGAACTTAAAAAAAAAATTAGATACATTGGAAACTTAAGCTCAAAGAAATTCAGTGCTACAAGAAAGTATCTAGAGTTTAGAATTTGTTCACATTGGGAAAACATGAGAGGCTGTTTCATGTTTCAAATAGCAACTTGAATTTAGATTAAATTACTTTGTACTATTCAAATCAAATCCCCAAAATTGAGGACATGTTGAGTGAAATTTAGATTTACGAAACCTATAATAGGGGAAGTCTAGAGTTCACCTCACCATTTTGCTCCTCATACTTGAATTTACCACACTGTAAAGTATTGTGAGTTAGGATGGTTAGAAGAGGTGTGTACATAGAGGAGTGTATTTCAAAGATTGAATTTGGATTCAAACAAAACTGATTTAAATCCAAATCCAACCTCACAATAGGGTTCATAATAGTTAAGAAGTCATCTCAGCAAGGTTTCATGAATTTGGGGGTTCATTTACTATTTCACGAGGTGTTGAAACCATCAGGAGGGAATGAGTGAGGATGGAACCCTACCCTGTGGGCCCCACTGGTCAGCCATGCAAGAACTCACTCTGTTCCTTCTTAGACACGCACAATTCAGCTCATCCATATCCACCCTGCCTAGATTTCCATTTGCATGGAGCCAATTGCTAATAAGGATTTAATTTGATACCAGTTGCTGGGACCTGCTGGTCATAGACCATCTTCTCTGCTTGACCGCTCATGCAATCGCCCTCATCTTCTTTCTGAAGCCACGAGCGCCGCGCCTCTAGTTTTCTTCCCTGCACTGCTCTTCTCCATGGTCGCGCCCGCGCGGCCTCACAGCCAGCAACATCAGTGCTTGGCCGCCGACCTCCGCTCCTGGCCGCCGCTAGCCCCGGGGATGAAGCTGACGGTTTCTCACGACCGCCTCTGTGCGTCCTCCTTCGGCTCCAGCGCACCGCACGGTTCTAGTGCGCTCGTGCGCGCTCCACAATGCGCTCTTGCACTCGTGTTAGCAGCGACTGCCGTGCTCCATCTCCAGGACGTCGGTCGAGCATGCATTCATCGCTGTCCAGGTACTCCTCCTCTGCTCCCTTCCCCCAGTAGGTTTCCTCACTCACGCTCCATCCCGTCGCCACACCTTCTCGCCTCCTTGGCGTCGCGTGCTCCTTGTCCTCACCGAGGAGCCCCCTCGACAACGCCGCCCCTACGTGCCCGCCTCTGCTGCGCAGGCCAGCTGCGCCCAAGCCTTGACCTTGCAGCTCTATTCCGCTGTTCGCCACCGCCATCTGCGCTATGCGCCCCTTGCATCCTCCACAAGCACCAGGGTTGGGCGTCTTCCACTACCACGTACCTACCTACAGTGCCACCATTGAGAGGGCATGAACACCCCGGCCCCGACGCCCGCCGGGTGTTCGACGTGTGGTCTCCAAAGCATAGAACAACCTTGCCTCCACTGTTCGCTGTGCAACATCTGCATCGGCAAGCTCACGCCTTATCTCGGTGACTCCACCCATCAAGAAAATGGCTCCAACCTCACTGCCACCATTGCCAGTTAAACACGGCGGTAGCTGCCCATACGATACAACGCCTTTTGAGCCAAGCTGTGTACTGCTATGGCTTTTGGCTAGTGCACGCCCTCAAGTTCATCAAACGATGTTCCACCTGGTCAATTATCCATTGAACTCCAATCGAACCTATGCGGCCATCGAAGTTCACGATCTACTCTCGGAGCCAAGCCATCGCCATCAAGATCTGCAGCTACACCGCTTCATTAGTGTTGCATCCATCTTTTCGCTTCCTCACCACCGGCCAGGCGCAGATGTGTTGTTTGTTCCCTGCCGCTACCTCTGCCCCACGGTCGGTCGGCGTCCTTCACTTCGCCACGTCGGTAATGCGCAATGCGCACCGCGCCGTGTTCTGGCCACGGCAAGCCACATCGTCCGCCTTTGCCATTCATCGCTGCTTCACTCAACCTGCACGCCACTGTGTACTGCTCGCGTGCACCGTGCACTGGCCTCTGCTCATGTTGCCCTCGCCTCCCCATTCAACCTTGCCGTGCGCCGCGGTCACCTTCTGCTCGCATCATTTTCAAGTAACAGGAACTCACCGAGCTCAACTGGACAAGCTGGCAAAGGACACTACAATAGTGTCGTGTAAGAGCCGACTGGTCTATCTAAAGGTGGTTTAAACATTGTTCGTGATGCTTGTGAAGCTTGTCGTAGAGACTGGTCTACCTAAAGGTGGTTTACATTGTTCATGATTCTCATGACAGTGTTATCAGTGCTTGTGATGACTTCTAAGTCCAAGCAATGCCAATCTCACTTCACTCCCAAGTGGCTTTCGGGGTCCACTTTGATTCATCATATTCGTGTACCCTATAGTGGTACCTCTCATGTCTAACTACAACTTTATCCTTTCTTAAGTTTATGCAACTTCACTGGTCGACTTCTAAGTCGCAACCTCCTTTGTTACCATTCCACTCATACATTAATCTTTCGATGCTCCGCCTGAATATCTTGGTCATTCTTACACCACGTAGTCCAACACTTGTTCCCCATTCAATCTCATCACTCTTGAGTGGCATAGCTCCAAGTGTTAGTTGATAAGTTGCAATGTGTGCTTACATTGCACTTTTCAATTCATACCTCAGCACTACTATGACCACCTTGACTTGTCCTCTGTTTATCCAAACAACAGAGGCTACCTGTTCCTCCTAGTCAAGCTTCTGCTTCTTAAAGTTTATACAACCTTGTTGTGTCTAATTTTATATTACATTGTTCTCTTATATGCATAATCATGTCGATAGGAATCGTGACGTAGGTGATCGACGAGGAGCTTCACTTGGAGGAGGAGATGAGGAAGTCAATATTGAAGTTTCCATGATAGATTCCCCGGAGGAAGATCAAGCTCTAACTCTTGACATTTATGTAGTCGCAACCCAAGGCAAGCCTCAATTTGCATTTAAGTGCTTTTGCAAAGTTTTGATTTGTATCACTTATGTCTAGGGTGAATTTTGTGCATTAGGGCAAAGGTGCTTGTTACTCCACTTGCATGACCCACAAATCTCATGGAGTATTGGTTAGGTCTATAGCTTGACGAGTAGAAAATGCCATGCTAATGTTTTGAGGATTCCGATAGAAGTCGAGTAGTTGGAATCTACTCGCGAGATAGGATTTACATCATACAGGATTGGTTTGAGTAGGAGAATGGTTTATGAATATGAATTTGAGACGAGCAGTGGGATAGGATGCAGCGAGACGTGGTCTCACGTGCATAGCCTTGCTTGTGTTGATTGAGGACCGATCCGTGTGCGGCCCTGCTGGACAAGTTTGAACTGTACTGGATGCATACTGGGCATATGGAACCCAGTAAACTGATTTAACTTGATAACTTGGGTGTTGAGGCATAGCCCACTGTCGATAGGGGTGGGTTGAGGGCAGCAAGGTGTAAATCTGCCAGCGGGCACAAACACGCTCCGTGCAGGGACCTTATGCCTGCAATGGTGGGACCGGTTCAGTGTTTCAGTTTCTTGTGAAGGTTGCTGCATATGACGTCGTGAGAATCACGCATGCTTCTTACGCACGGGTGTGCGTGATGTGTTATCCAGTTGTCTACTGATTGCAATCACCATCCCTCGTGGTTATTTGAGTACCGGTTGTTCACTGCGTCATGACATAGTAATCCACAGTAATTAAAACATTATAAATTGCCGCAATGACTACTGTCGAAGGGTCAATGCGACACTTCCCCCGGATCTGCTAAGGAGCAGCCCACGGAGGTTCTTGTTCGGCTGGGCTTAGGCCTGAAACTAGTGTTCTAGTGGAAGAGTATGAGACAATGGAGTTTTTATGTGGTTTGGGCCGCAAGGAGCATAACACCCTACTCCACGGTGGATTGTATTGCTTGGTGTGTGTGTGTATGCGAGTGTGTATGTATCGGGGATTTTGAGTCTTGTCTTTGTATCGGTTGCGGTCTGATCCTTTTATAGTCAAGGTCGGATGCCTTACAAGTGGGGTCCCGGGGCCTGACAGGTGGTCTCGGGACGATCTAATCCTAAAGATCTAAGGCTTCTTCTATAAGCTTGCTCTGACCGCAGACATGAGGACTTGCCGTCTTGACGCCCGGGTCATCAGTAGCCCACGCGCCGTTGCTGACATTGGCAGGGAATGTCCCATCCAACTGCTTCTTGCGCTGTAAGATACCCACTTGGCGGAGTTGGATAGGCCTGCATCGCCTTCAATGTGATGCGATTAGTCGTAGCAGTACCTGACATTAGGCGTGCACCGCGCCATGCGTCTGGGGAAGCCACGTATCTTCAAGTCTTGATGGAGACAAGGCGCACCACCCTCTTAACTTCCCCACTATCATCTCAGGGCAAGTGGACTGATGATGCAGCTGCTGGGGAACTCTCCGCCATGGTGGAGGCCACGTGGAAGCTCGGGAGCTCACCTACGTGGGGGAGGCCAGGTCTCGCCCCCGCGGGCCACGTGGCATCTTGGGTGCTCGTCTCCATTGGAGAGATCGAGACTCGACTTCATGGGCCACTTGACAGCTTGGGAGCTCACCTCTGCGGAGGTCGGGTCCCGTCCTGCTGGACACGTGGCTGCCTGGGAGCTTGTCGTCGAGGCGGAGCTGAGCTCCCCCTTTTGGATGTCTTGTGGGCACCCTGGACTTCCTATCTGAGGTCAGTGGGTTCGGGTTTCTTTGAACACGTGTCGCCCTCGGACCTTGTCTCTGCTGGGAGGTGGGGTACCTAGGCGGCTCTATCTTGTGCGCGAGGGTACCCTGTATGTCATGTACCGACAGTGACCCTTGGGTCCACCTTGGGGTGAGGCGATGGGCCTGAGGGTGGGGCTTCATCCTACTTTCCCGCGCGGTTTTTTTAGCTTTGTCTTAATCAGTCGAAGCAGTGTGCTCTTCTGCCACTGTGACCACGCGTCCCTCTCAGGTTGAGGGGTCGTGGCGACGGGATCTTTGCTTGCTGTGACATTATCGCGATAGTTCCCAAGGTGCCTGTTGCACTTCTGCTGCTTTCACTTCCATCTTTATGGGAACCGCCGGGTTGCCTTCTCTGGCGGGGAACTACACGAGACGGCTTTTTTGACGGGGGACCTGGGCCTCCTCATAATGGACGCCGTGGTATGAGCCGTTGATTTGCACGGTGCGCCCAAACGCCATTAGGGTACTTTAAAAAGATACTTTTGTGGGCAATGGAGGTTCCTTTCTTTCGCACGTCCCAAGCATTCGAGCCTTCAACTCCCTCCTTGTGTGTCTGCCCATCCTTGAGGTTCTCGACCCCCAGCTCCAATGGACTCAGCTCTTCCTCCTTCCCTGACGGAGGATGTCTCACCCGTGAGGCAGCTTTTCGGCTGGGAGGACAAGGAACAACGGGATCTGATTCGTCCCGACTCCTTGCCACTGGAGTTGGGGGAGAAGGAGATTGTCTTCTTCCATGCGTACGCATACTCCGGGTTCGTCCCTCCTGTTTCTTCCTTCCTGGTGACACTCCTGGAAGTCCTTGGGCTCAAGCATCATCACCTATTGTCAAACTATCTGGTGGCGGCGTCGGTGTTCTCGCATTTCTGCGAGATATTCGTTGGGGTGTGCCCATGCAGACCAGGAGCAAGTGGGTGGTCGTACATGTCGATGCCCACGACCACATGGTCTTGCCCACCGGCTAGCCGGCGATTAGGAAGGCGGCCTGGGAGGAATGCCCAGAGCTTGAGGCGGCGTACACACCGGTGATGGAGAGGATCCGATTCCTGACGGACCACGGCTTGTCAGAGCTGTCGGTGATGGTCGACTTTGTTCGTCGTCGTCTGGACCCTCTCCAGCACCGTTGCCGCCCTACATGGCTCTACTTCGGGCTCAAAGATGGTACCAGGTTGCTAAGGGGTTGCGACATGGAGGCGACCCCGCAGGAGGTGTTTGAAGCAATGTACAAGGCGTGCGATGACCTGCTGTTGGACGACGTCTTCAACCTTCCGCAGGCTTGCCCTACGCTTTGCACGGATCGGACCCTTCAGACGAAGGTTCTGAAACAGATGCCCAACATGGACGCAATTGTTCTTGCGCTGCGGCAGGTTGGCAATGAGAGCCGGGGCTTGGCCATCGTTGATTCTTCAAAGGAGTCCGCACCTTCTTCAGGCTCTGAAGCCACCAGGGCGGAGGAGGCTGTAAGACCTATGTGTGCTAAATACATTGGCTTGTAGTGAATACACTTGCTTTGACGATAAAAGTTTTGAATATCACCAAAACACCCTTTTATTAAGGTCCGACTAGCTTTTGTTAGCTCCGGTTCAAGGTCCGGGTTGCTCTGGCAAGGTCCGAAACTTGACCGCAATGCTTTTGTTTTTCATTTGCAATGTTTCATACTTGCTTTACATCTCTGGAAAGATTGCTTAGTATTCATTTGCTAAAGTCTTTGGTGTGTTTTTGGTTTACAAGGATGATATCGTGTTACTGTGGTTTTGCAACATGCTTATGTGAGGTTCTGACGTAAAGTGTTGTGTTCGGAACTAACTTGAGTCAAGTCGAGGACTTGGGCTCGTATGGATTGATTGTTTATTGATGTGCAGGTGTTGCTTGAGTTCAAGACATGGCTGGTGATGGGATCCATTGGACTAGTCTCAGGGAGGAGATGAGGTTCCAACAACCAAATTCAGGAGGAATTGTGATTGAGCTCATCAGGAGGTTGTGCAGCATGATTGAATCAAGAACAATGCATGTGAAGGTATCGTGGACGTCATTGGAAGATGTTTGCACGTTTGCAAGGAGTGCATGTACGTGGCTACATGGTTCCGAGACGTGATGAAGAGATGTGGACGTAAAGAGTTGGTCGGAAAGGTCCAACCAACTAGGTTATGGACTCAGGCTGCAGCTGAGTCGGGTTTGACTCAAGTATGGAAAGATTTGAGTTGGTTATGATAGGATTTTGTGTGGGTCACGAATTTGAGTAGTTTAGGAATGTGGGATACGTTCCTCAGGTGTTTGGAAGTCTTAAAATTTCTTCTATCTGCGTATAGAAGAATCCTAAGCAGTTATGGAAAGTTACGATTCGTAAACAGAGTAGGATTAGGTTCCTGATCTGAGTTGAGTTGGCTTTCGAGCTGGTTATATAAGCAAGGGAGCCCAGAGCTCATGGTGTACGACTTTGGGGCTGTTCCTCTTGTGTTATATTGAATAAAATTCATAGTTTGAAGGAACTTTGTGTCTTGTTTGTCCGACTTGTTCCAGACAAGTTTTACTCGTCGAGTTTCTGGACAGCACTACCTTTCGTTGGTGGTTTTATCATAACTCGAATTTTACAGATCCAATTGAAGTGATTCTTTTTGGGTTGTCTTAACAACTTGATTATCTATCATATTTCAAAATTTCACGGTCATTGGATTTGTGGTCTATGATCTACACGAGTTTCTTTGCAGCGTTCCAGAACTGCTTTTTCTCGAGTAGGACAGATTGACCTTTGTTTGATCTTTCGATCATAACTTGAGTTTTTCTCGACGGATTTGAGTGATTTTGTTGTGTTATCTTCGTGACTTGATTCTCTCTGATATCTATCACTTTTGTCACGGTGAAACACGTTTAGATTAGTCTCACACATGATTTCTTTAACAGATCGTTTTTCTGCCGAAGGGGTTGGGGTTTAATTGTTTCTGCTGCGTAAGATTTTTAAATCTACCATTTACCCCCCCCTCTGGTAGCTTTTCACTGCTCTTCGATCCTACAATTTGTATCAGAGCCACGGTGCTCTAATCTTTGTGATTTGCGCGTGTTTTTGACTAATCATCATGGAGAAGTACTCTGTCAAACCTTGTGTGTTCGCTAGTATTAATTTTCAGGTTTGGAAGGCACGCATGGAGGCTTTCATCCAGGCACAAGGCTTTGCAATATGGGAGAAGGTATACAAGCCTTACGAAGTGCCATCAAACGATCAAGTTACAGCTACAAATCTGAGAGATGTCGACAACAACAACAAGGCTCGGAATTGATCATACAAGGATTAACACAAAGCTACTTCGACCGTGTTGGACACCTCCGATCTGCATACGACGTGTGGAAAGCACTTTGTGACTACCACGAAGGATCAAACACGATCAAAGAGGTAAGGCAAGACATGTTCAAGAAATAATACATGCGCTTCGTGATACAACCCGGTGAGTCTATTGATGACATTTTCGCTCGCTTTAATAAGATTCTCAGCAACTTGCGTAGTGTCAACGTTAATTTTTCAGATGCTGAAAATGCTAGGCAATTGCTAAGTGCATTAGATATGTCAATTTGGGAGATGAAAGTCACATCTATTCGTGAATCTACTGTCATGAGTACACTTACTTTAGATGTGCTATATTCCAAGTTAAAAACTCATGAAATTGATATAATATCACCTAAGAACCCCAACAAGTCTATTGCTTTTGTTTCTCAACGTGATATGCCTAGCTCCGGCCAATCTTCATCTTGTGGTACACTTCTTTGTTGTCCTCTCTAAACCTTGAACAGATTGAGGAGTTTCTAGAGGAGGAGCTAGTACTTCTCTCTACTAGGTTCTCGAAAGCATTGCAAAATGTGAGAACTAGAAGGAGAGGAAGCTCGAGACCTCAACGATGCTTTGAATGTGGTAAGACAGGACATTTTCGTTCAGATTGGCCTAACTTTTCAGGTCCTACTTCTGGGGACGAAAAGAAAACAAGAACGAAGCACTCCTCTGCAAAAGATACGAAGAAAAAGAAGGGTTTTATAGGACGTCAATTAGTGAGCAGTTTTATCTCAGCACTCCAGAAACTTGGCTCAAGCGACGTGGACATTGGAAGTGATGAAGATGAAGATGATTTGGCAAACTTGTGCTTTATGGCAGGCAAGTCAAGATCAAGTATGGAGGAGGCAGAACACAAAAGCGACAATGAAGAGGTATGTCCTACTTGCGAAGAAATGTGTGATGCTATTTCTCGTGCCACTATTATTGTTAAGAAAAAGGACAAAAAGCTTAGGGATAGTGCTGCTAAAATTGAATCACTAGAATCTGAAATCAACCGTTTAAAAACTTTGATTCCTAGTGATGATGCATGTCCCTCATGTGATTTAATATATGAACAATTGTCCTCATTAAGAAGTGCGCACACCTCCACACTTGATAAACTTGAGTTAGAAATTGAAAGAACAATGAGCTTGCTGCACTTAATGATAAAAACTTGAAAGATGCTAGCTGTTCTACAATTGATTTGCATTGTTCTACTTGTGATGATCTTGACAAGAAACTACATGATGCTATGAATGAAATTTCTATATTGAACAATGCTTTACATTCTCATGAAGTTAAATTTTGTTCCAATTGCAAACTAAAAGGAAAAACTTCATGTGAAAATTGTCTTGATCTGTCCAATAAACTTGATGACATGCATAGGACATTAGATCGGTTTTGTAATGGGAATAAGAACCTAAACTTGCTACTGAATTCATCCAAGTCTTGCAATGATAAAACTAGTTTAGGTTTTGATTCTCATGCTCATGCTAAGGCACATCCACCTAAAAGTGTAAAGTCATTAGGAAGTGGTTTGATTCAAACAGTTCCTAAATAAAAAGAAGTGGTTTTCAAATCTGTAGGAGTATCGTCTCAAAGTTAAATTTCATTGTACCTACTATGGTAGAGATGGTCATGTCATAGATTTTTGTTATAGACTAGCCAAACAACAGAAAAGGTAAAGAATGGTTGCTAGATCACATAACTTTCATGCAAAATTTGCTGCACATATTGAACTGAATGTACAACCTGCTGTTTTGAGTCAAAAACATTCAAAGTTTACCTCCGGACCTTCTGTTATTGCCTCCGGTGCTACTGATTTTTGTGCTACACAAGTAACACCTTATAGGTCAGTAGTTAAGAATAAAAAATCTCAAACTTTGACTCATAAACCTGCTGTTTTGTCTCATCTTTCGCGTGTTTTTCGTGCTGCACGTCACATGACTCAGTACTGGATTCCTAAATGCCTTTTGACTAACCCCAGTATTGAGTCATCGACGTATTGTGCTTCTATGTAGGTTAACATTTGAGGAAGGAGAACATTTGGATTGTGGATTCAGGTTGCTCACGCCACATGACCGGTAACAAAGATTGGTTCTCCTCCCTCTCTTTTGTGTCACGTGTAGAGAATGTTACTTTTGCTGATAATTCCTCAACTCCTATAATTGCTAAGGGTTTGGTTAGAGTAAATGATCACTACACTTTGAAGGATGTGGCACTTGTCAAAAATTTGAAATACAACTTGCTTTCTGTTGCACAATTGCTAGATGAAAATCTAGAAATTATTTTCAATAAAAACTACTGCAAAGTTGTAGGTTCAAATAGTGAGCTTATTTTTAACATGTCTTGATTTGTAAGAGTTTTTAAAGATGATTTTGATATGTCTTCCTCTAAGCATAGGTGTCTAGTTGCTAATGATTCAAAGGACTTATATTTTTAGCATCGTAGACTTGGTCACGTAGGCTTTGATCACCTAACGCGTGTTAGTGCTCTTGATCGCATACGTGGGCTGCCTAAGCTTAAAGGGGACAAAGAAATTGTGTGCTCTTCTTGTAGACTTGCTAAGATGGTTGCAGGTTCACATACTCCTCTCACATGATCATGACAACTGAACCATGTCAACTTTTGTATCTTGACACCGTAGGACCTTCACGTGTTCAATCCTTCGGAGGTAAATGGTATTTTCCTGTGATTGTTGATGATTATTCTAGATACTCTTGGGTTTACTTTATGGCGTCTAAGAATGAAGTTTTTAGTCACTTTAGAACTTTATTTCTTAGATTATCAATTGATTACCCAGGATCTTTAAAAGCAATTAGAAGTGATAATGGAACTGAATTTAAAAATCAATCTTTTGATCACTTTTGTGCTGAAAATAGAATAGATCATCAATTTTCTTCACCATATGTACCTCAATAAAACGGTGTTGTAGAAAGAAAGAACAGAACCTTAGTTGATATGGCTAGGACTATGCTTGATGAATATCAAACTCCTAGGAAATTTTGGGCTGATGCGTTAGCAACTGCTTGTTATGTCTGAAATCGTGTTTTCTTGCGTGCTAAGCTAGGTAAAACACCATATGAGCTCAGGTTTGGACATAGGCCTAGTGTTACACACTTTCCGACCTTTGGTTGCAAATGCTTTGTTAAGAAACATGGTAATCTTGATAAATTTGAACCTAGATCCATTGATGGAATGTTTCTTGGTTATCCATCTCATACTAGAGGCTACCGTGTGCTTTTACTTGACACTAACAAAATTGTGGAGACTTGTGAAGTGTCTTTTGATGAAGCTAACCCAGGTACTAGCTCAAACATTGCAGGTACAAATCCATATCCGCAGGGGGAGAGCATTTTCGTTGAAGATGAGGAAGAATTGGAGCTGCTGCCCGAAATTTCAGCAGCTAAAGACTTTGGTTCAGCTCCGGATGTTAATTCTCAACCAGCACCGACAACCATCAATGCTGATTCAAATCATCCTCAAGTCACAAGCTCATCAATTTGTGATGAACATGAAGAAGAAGAAGCTTGTGAGACATCTGTTCCCCTACGGTCTTACAAAGATCATCCCCCACAACAGATGATTGGAAGCTTGCACAAACGAGTCACATGGTCCAGGTTTTGCGATCCAAACTCTTATGCTCATTCTGCTTTTGTTGCTTCTTTTGATCCCAAAGATATATCACACACACTCACTAATGAATCTTGGATTATTGCCATGCAAGAAGAGTTAGAAAATTTTGAAAGAAATAATGTTTGGAAACTTGTACCTCCACCTCAAGGTCACACTTTAATTGGAACTAAATGGGTATTTAAGAATAAACAAAGTGAGTATGGGGTTGTGGTTAGGAATAAGGCTAGGTTGGTTGCTCAAGGTTTCACTCAAGTTGAAGGTCTAGATTTTGATGAAACTTTTGCTCTTGTTGCTAGATTAGAAGCCATAAGAATTTTGTTAGCTTTTGCTGCATCTAAAGATTTTGAGCTATATCAAATGGATGTTAAAAGTGCTTTTCTTAATGGCTACATAGATGAGGAGGTTTATGTGAAACAACCACCGGGTTTTGAAAATCCAGATTTTCCTAATCATGTTTACAAACTGTCCAAAGCCTTGTACAGTCTCAAACAAGCCCCTAGAGCATGGTATGATAGGTTAAAAACATTCTTACTTGAAAAAGGGTTTACCATGGGCAAGGTTGATAAAACTCTTTTTGTGCTTAACCATGACAATGACTCATTATTCGTTCAAGTGTATGTGGATGATATTATCTTTGGTTGTGCTTCTCATGATCTTGTGTCCAAGTTTTCAGCAGTGATGAGCTCCGAATTTGAAATGAGTATGATGGGTGAACTCACTTACTTTTTGGGGCTGCAAATCAAGCAAACAAAGGAGGGTACCTTTGTGCATTAAACGAAGTATACAAAAGATCTCCTAAGGCGCTTCAACATGGACAAAATCAAGGCTCTTCGGACACCAATGGGAACAGCAACAACACTTGGACTTGATGAAGATGGTGAACCTGTGGATCAAAAAGAATATAGAAGCATGATCAGATCACTTTTATACCTCACGACATCAAGACCAGACATATAATTCAGCGTATGTCTTTGTGCATGGTTTCAAGCCTCCCCACGTGCTTCACATCGTCAAGACATCAAAAGGATTCTTAGGTACTTACATGGAACTCAAGAATTTGGAATTTTTCTTCCCTCTTCCTCAACCGTTACTTTGAAAGCTTTTTCGGATGCTGATTTTGGGGGTTGTAGGATTGATAGGAAAAGTACTTCCGGTGCTCGTCATTTTCTTGGTAATTCTCTTGTTGCTTGGTCCTCTAGAAAACAAAATTTAGTTGCACAATCCACAGCCGAATCTGAATATGTAGCTGCTGCTAGTGCTTGCTCACAAATTCTTTGGATTTTTCAAACACTTAAGGACTATGGGGTTGATCTATATAGTGTTCCACTGTTCTGTGATAACACTAGTGCCATTTACATTGCTAAAAACCCCGTGCAACATTCTAGAACTAAGCACATTGACATTAGGTATCACTTTCTCCGAGATAATGTTGAAAAAGGAAACATTGTGCTTCACCATGTAGATACCGAACAACAATTGGCTGACATTTTTATAAAACCTTTGGATTTCACTCGTTTTTGTTACATTCGTAGTGAAATAGGGGTTATGCATCCTCATGGCTTAAATTGAGGGGGAGTTTTGAAACTTGGGAAGTCTATGTGTGAATCTGAAATTAAAATAATATGAGCATAGTATTTCATACATATATGACATTGTGATTCCTTTTACATGCTGAAAGTTCTTACTATATTACTCGTGTTATACATTTTGTAGTTTTTGCCATGTCTAGTAATTGGAATAATTACTTACACTAAAACTGGTCATGGTCGAACTTCCTTGTTATTTTGAACTTGTTACATGTTCACAAGTGCTTTTAATCATTAAGAATTAATCAAGTAATCAACTCACATGTTGAGTTTTTATGAACAAATATAAATTAAGAAAAGATCAAGAGAATATGCATGCATCACACTTCTTCTTTTGAGATGGCTTATCATTGCACTTAGATATGAACTTGGAAGAAGTTGTGTATGACTGAAACCATGTCCTTAAGCTTCTGATTGTCAAATGACATAGGCTTGGCTTGGTTGGTTAGAATAAGGCAGATGCGTATATAATCTCTTGCAAATATCATATGATCTAAATTTATGCTTTGAAAAATAATAAAATGCAGCAACTAGTGTCATGATTTCAGGTTTTGAAATAGTTAAGTTTGTGAGATCATGACTTACTTAAATTGAAAATTACATTTGATCTCTAGCATGGCTTACACTACTTTATGTATTTCATTGATGTGATAATGTAAGGTACTTGATAGTATGACTTGGATGAGCTTTGTTTATATGTATATGTTATAATATGCTCATAACAACTAAAGGGGGAGAGATAATTTGTTTATATGCTCATGACTTGTTGAATACATTGTCAAAGGGGGAGAGATAAGCATGAAGAGAAAGAGAATATGTGCATAAGGAGAGATAATAAAGGGGGAGAGATAATATGGGATAATTTTTGGATTCTCTTCTCATTTTATTTTTGATTTATAAAGGGGGAGAAATTGCCTTCAAAACTTTTATGTGAATAAGCCAATGTTCGGATTTTAGATGGTGTTGCCAATGCATTCATCAAGGGGGAGATTGTAAGGCCTATGTGTGCTGAATACATTGTCTTGTAGTGAATACACTTGCTTTGACGATAAAAGTTTTGAATATCACCAAAACACCTTTTTATTAAGGTCTGACTAGCTTTTGTTAGCTCCGGCTCAAGGTCTGGGTTGCTCTGGCAAGGTCCGGAACTTGACCGCAATGCTTTTGTTTTTCATTTGCAATGTTTCGTACTTGCTTTACATCTCTGGAAAGATTGCTTAGTATTGATTTGATAAAGTCTTTGGTGCGTTTTTGGTTGACAAGGATGATATCGTGTTACTGTGGTTTTGCAACATGCTTATGTGAGGTTCTGATGTAAAGTGTTGTGTTCGGAACTAACTTCAGTCAAGTCGAGGACTTGGGCTCGTATGAATTGATTGTTTATTGATGTGCAGGTGTTGCTTGAGTTCAAGACATGGCTGGTGATGGGATCCATTGGACTAGTCTCAGGGAGGAGATGAGGTTCCAACAACCAAATTCAGGAGGAATTGTGATTGAGCTCATCAGGAGGTTGTGCAACATGATTGAATCAAGAACAATGCATGTGAAGGTATCGTGGACGTCATTGGAAGATGTTTGCACGTGTGCAAGGAGTGCATGTACGTGGCTACATGGTTCCGAGACGTTATGAAGAGATGTGGACGTAAAGAGTTGGTCGGAAAGGTCCAACCGACTAGGTTATGGACTCAGGCTACGGCTGAGTCGGGTTTGACTCAAGTATGGAAAGATTTGAGTTGGTTATGATAGGATTTCGTGTGGGTCACGAATTTGAGTAGTTTAGGAATGTGGGATACGTTCCTAAGGTGTTTGTAAGTCTTAAGATTTCTTCTATCTGCGTATAGAAGAAACCTAAGCAGTTATGGAAAGTTACGATTCGTAAACAGAGTAGGATTAGGTTCCTGATCTGAGTTGAGTTGGCTTTCGAGCTGGTTATATAAGCAAGGGAGCCCAGAGCTCATGGTGTACGACTTTGGGGCTGTTGCTCTTGTGTTATATTGAATAAAATTCATAGTTTGAAGGAACTTTGTGTCTTGTTCGTCCGACTTGTTCCAGACAAGTTTTACTCGTCGAGTTTCTGGACAGCACTACCTTTCATCGGTGGTTTTATCATAACTAGAGTTTTACAGATCCAATTGACGTGATTCTTTTTGGGTTGTCTTAACAACTTGATTATCTATCATATTTAAAAATTTCATGGTCATTGGAGTTGTGGTCTATGATATACACGAGTTTCTTTGCAGCGTTCCAGAACTGTTTTTTCTCGAGTAGGGCAGATTGACCTTTGTTTGATCTTTCGATCATAACTTGAGTTTTTCTCAATGGATTTGAGTGATTCTTGTTGTGTTGTCTTCGTGACTTGATTCTCTCTGATATCTATCACTTTTGTCATGGTGAAACACGTTTAGATTAGTCTCACTCACGATTTCTTTAACAGATCGTTTTTCTGCCGAAGGGGTTGGGGTTTAATTGTTTCCGCTGCGTAAGATTTTTAAATCTACCATTCAACCCCCTCTGGTAGCTTTTCACGTGCTCTTCGATCCTACAGAGGCGCCTGCTGCTGGGGGAAAGGGCAAGGCACAGGACTCTAACGTAGGTATGGGGAAGGCACTGTCCCCGAAGTAGGCAAGGGGAAGGCCCTGGTGGTCGAGGTCGTGAAGCAAAAGCGCCCTCAGTCGCCAACGAGGGCGCCGCCGCAGGTGGTCTTCGCTCCAAGTGTAAGAGCTATGTGTGCTGAATACATTGGCTTGTAGTGAATACACTTGGCTTTGATGATAAATTTTTTTTAAATATCACCAAAACACCTTTTTATCAAGCTCCGACTCTAGCTCTGAGCTACAGCAAGGTCCGACGGTAGGTCCGGCTTGTTTTGGGTAGCTCCGGTTACGTTAGATGCTAGGTCCGACTAGCTTTGCTCAGCTCCGGTGAAGTTTTGTCTTTAGCTCCAGCGCTAAGTCCTGCTAATTTTGTAAGCTCCGGTGGGAGCTTGGTTGTACTAGTTTTGGTAAGCTCCAGCGCTAGGTTCTACTAGTTTTGGTAAGCTCCGGCGCTAGGTTCTACTAGCTTTTGGTAAGCTCTGGATCAAGCTCCGGGTTGCTCTGGCAAGGTCCGGAACTTGACTGCAGTGTTTCTGCTTTTCATTTGCAATGTTTCGTACTTGCTTTACATTGTTGGAAAGATTGCTTAGTATTCTTTTACTAAGTTTTTGGTGCGTTTTTGGATGATATCGTGTTACTGTGGTTTTGCAACATGCTTATGTGAGGTTCTCACGTAAGGTGTTGTGTTCGGAACTAACTTGAGTCAAGTCGAGGACTTGGGCTCGTATGGATTGGTTGTTCATTCATGTGCAGGTGTTTCTTGAGTTCAAGTCATGGCTGGTGACGGGATCCATTGGACTAGTCTCAGGGAGGAGATGAGGTTCCAACAACCAAGTTCGGGAGGAACTGTGGTTGAGCTGATCAGGAGGTCGCGCAGGATGATTGAATCAAGGGCGGTGCATATGAAGGTTACTGGACATCGAAGGAAGGTGTATGCACGTATGCATGCGGTGCATGACATGGCAACATGGTTCCAAAGATGGGATAAGGAAGGAAAGATCTGGTTGGAAGGATCGGATCGTACCGGTTGATGACTTTGGCTGTGGCGGAGTCGGTTATGGCTCGGTATGGAAAGTATCGAGTTGGTTATGTTAGGATTTCGTGTGTGTCACGAATTTGAGTTGTTTAGGAATGTGGGATACGTTCCAAAGGTGTTTGGAAGTCTTAAGATTGCTTCTATCTGCGTATAGAAGAATCTTGAGAAGTTATGGAAAGTTACGATTCGTGATCTGAGTAGGATTGGAGTCCTAGTTGATATTGGGTTGGCCTAAGGGCTGGTTATATAAGCAAGGGAGCCCAGGGCTCGTGGTAGACGACTTTGGGGGGCTGTTCCTCTTGTGTTCTACCGAATAAAATTCGTAGTTTGAAGGAACTTTTGTGCCTTGTTCGTCCGACTTGTTCCAGACAAGTTTTACTCGTCGAGTTTCTGGACAGCACTACCTTTCGTCGGTGGTTTTATCATAACTCGAGTTTTACAGATCCAATTGACGTGATTCTTTCTCGGTTGTCTTCACAACTTGATTATCCATCATCTGTCAAAATTTTACGGTCATTGGATTTGTGTTCTATGATCTACACGAGTTTCTTTGCAGCGTTCCAGAACTGTTTTTTTTCTCGGATAGGACAGATTGACCATTGTTTGATCTTTCGATCATATCTTGAGTTTTTCTCGACAGATTTGAGTAATTCTTTTTGTGTTGTCTTCGTGACTTAATTCTCTCTGATATCTATCACTTTTGTCACGGTGAAACACGTTAAGATTAGTCTCACACACGATTTCTTTAATAGATCGTTTTTCTGCTAAAAGGGTTTGGGGTTTAATTGTTTCCGCTGCGTAAGATTTTTAAATCTACCATTCACCCCCCCCCCCTCTGGTAGTTTTTTACGTGCTCTTTGATCCTACACCAAGCCAGCGTCCACCTGCGCACCCCTCTTCAGTACTGGGTATCGGCGGTTCTTCAGGGGGAGGTTGGTTCCATCAAGCGTTGGCTCTACCGGCGTCGGCGGTCGGTACATCATCCAGCTTCCCCGTCACATGTGCGGTCCAGGGTGCTACAGGGGGCTCCGGCAGCATCACACCTACAGAGCCTCAAGAAAAATGGCCTCAGGCCGACCCCGTCGGCAGCTTGGGAGGTGGCTCTATCAGGGTTGATGGAAGCACACCGGCGCTGGGTGGCAGTACTGCTAGTGGTTTCGGTGGAGGCCCTGCCAGGATGGCCTCGCCTGTTACGCCATCGCCAGGGCCCGTGGCTTCAGGGTCACCGAAAGTGGAGGCTCACTGGAGCTTTCGGGGACATCGGTAAGGCATTCTTGCCAACGCCTTCTCTATTATCTTGCCTGCCTATGTTGATTGGTCAGGGCTTGATTTTGATTTGCAGGGTTACATCACCTGTTGTGAGGCCCCTACCACAGGGGGTAGTGCCCGGAAGTGCTTTGAAGGTGGTCGAGGATGCTACGACTGTGCTGGCGGGGCAACCTGCCAATCTTGTTCAGGGGAGCGCTGCTCCGGCGTTTGTGCCTGCCGTGGCTAGTGAAGCATCTGCAGTTGCATCTCCAGCTATTGCGCTAGAGGCACCTCCGTCCGCCGTGGCAGAGGCACCTTCTGCCGTTGTGGTAGAGGCCATGTCAGAGCCGACTCCGTGGGTTGGGGGTCTGACCTCCACTGCTGATGATTCGGCAGGCGGCTCTCTGAGCGATGATGGCCCTGTTGTGTCAGGTGGAACCGCAACTCCTGCTCAGACTTCAGGGGCAAGATCCCCAGTGCTGGTGGCCTCGCCTTCACTGCTACGGGAGGAAGGGGTCCCCGAGATGATCATCGGACAACCTTCCTTGACTTCGGCGCAACCAGAGCGGCTTTCCGACATCATAGACTTGATGCAATCCAGCATCCTTTAGGTGCAATCCAACCTCCGCCGGGCGTAGGAGGCTCTTGCCGCGGAGTGGGAGATGCTGCTGCCGAGGGCGAGCGCCTCCGAGGCTGGGAGGATCTAATGAGCTTTAGGATCGCCAAGGCGAAGGCGAAGTACTAGAAGGAGAGAAAGGAACTGGAGGTGAGGCACCGCTTGGTGAGGGCCTCAAACACCTTGACTCAAAAGATTCTAGCCGACCCCAAGGCGTCGAACAACGCTACTGACGTCTGCCTGCACGCTCCTACTGCCAGTCGAGAGGCCCTGAGTCGTCAAGAAGCCACCGTTGCCAAGAGGGAGGCTGCTGTCGCCGAACAAGAGGCGGTGGTGCAGGCGATGATGGCCCGGGCTGAAGCCGATCAGGACAGGCTGCAGTCTCACCTTGAAGACCTTGAGCTCTGTGAAAGCAATATGGCACGGGATCAGGCGAAACACCTTACTGGGCATCAGGAACTCCTCTTGCACGATCTTGACGTCCAAGCCCAGGAGCATACAGCAGAGCGCCGCGGTCGGGAGCTCGACCTACGGGAGCGTCAGCTGGCTCAGCATCTCGAAGCCGAGGGTAGGGTGACGGCGGAGACGGTGGCATCCCATGTCTTGTTGTGCTACCAGAGCTGATACCCTGATCTGCCACTGGAGCCAGTTTTTGAAGGCCCTGTTGAGGAACGCGAGGCGTCAGCAGTGGCAGAGGTTAAGGAAGCTGCCAAATACGTCGTAGCGCAGTTCACTCGGGGCTGAGGCCGGTGGCTTGTTTTTGTATCCGGGGTTCACCATCCCTTGTAAAGAATTCCTTAATGAATTCGAATTTGTGTTTGGCTTCTTGCATTGTCTCTTTGCTTCTCAACTATTGCTCTGAGTCCATAGCTACGTAAGGATTTGTAGAACCTTTGTTGAGCTCATTGGCTTCTTAAGACAAACAATTTGCACAATTGACATGGCCGAAGTGTCGTCTGTTGATTTTCTACATGTGGATCCCCTTAGAGGCCCCTTGGTAGAAGTGGTTAGTTGGCTATGCACATTTACCACTTGATCACAGAATGTCTTGAACTGGCCCCCAGTGGAGTGGGGGAGTTCGGAGTGTCGTAGCGCCACCATTTACCGGAGCTGGAAGCTCCGGCGTCGTCCACCATCGTCGCGGAGTCATCGACGGCAAGCCCCCTGGGAGGTGCTAAAGATGAATGCTCCAGCGTCGTCCACCATTGTCGTAGAGTCGTCGATGGCAGGCCCCTTGGGAGGTGCCAGGATGCTCCAAAGTCATCCACCATTGTCGTGGAGACATCGACGGCAGGCCCCTTGGGAGGTGTCGGAGCTGGATGCTCAGGCGCCATCCACCATCATTGTAGAGTCGTCGACGACAGGCCGCTTGGGGGGTACCGGAGCTGGGTGCTCTGGCGTCGTCCAACATCTTTGTGTAGATGTCGACGGCAGGCCCCTGGTTTACAGGCTATCGGAAGGGAACCTTGTTAGCAACAAGAGCAGAAAAGGAAAGTTTACCCACTTATCCGTGCTTGGTGCTGTCTTTGACATTCTGGGACATCGACGGCAGGCCCCTTGGGAGGTGCCGGAGCTGGATTCTCGGGCGTCGTCCACCATCGTCGTGGCGATGTCGACGGTAGGCCCCTTAGGAGGTGTCAGAGCTGGATGCTCCAGTGTCGTCCACCATCATCGTAGAGTCGTCGATGGCAGGCCCCTTGGGAGGTGCCGGAGCTGGATGCTTGGGCGTCGACCACCATCGTCATGGAGACGTCGACGGCAGGCCCCTGGTTTACAGGCTATTGCAAGGGAATGCTGTTAGCAACAAGAGCAAGGCAGGAGAGTTTACTCACTTATCCACGCTTGGTGATGTTGTTAACATTCTGGGACATCGACGACAGGCCCCTTGGGAGGTGCCGGAGCTGGATGCTCTAGCGCCGTCCACCATCGTCGTAGAGTCGTTGACGGCAGACCCCTTGGGAGGTGCCGAAGTTGGATGCTCCGGCATCATCCACCATCGTCGTGGAGACGTCGATGGCAGGCCCCTTGGGAGGTGCTGGAGCTGGATGCTCAGGCGCTGTCCACCATCGTTGTAGAGTCGTCGATAGCAGGCCCCTTGGGGGTTACCGGAGCTGGGTGCTCTAGCGTCGTCCACCATCTTTGTGTAGACATCGATGGCAGACCCCTGGTTTACAGGCTATCGCAAGGGAACCTTGTTAGCAACAAGAGCGGGGAAGGAGAGTTTACTCACTTATCCGCGCTTGGTGCTGTCGTTGATGTTCTGGGACGTCGACGGCAGGCCCCTTCGGAGGTGCCGAAGCTGGATGCTCCGGCATCATCCACCATCATCGTGGAGACGTCAACGGCAGGCCCCTTGGGAGGTGCTGGAGTAGGATGCTCCGACGTTGTCCACCATCATCGTAGAGTCGTCGACGGCGGGCTCCTTGGGGGGTACCATAGCTGGGTGCTCCGGCGTCATCCACCATCTTCGTGTAGACGTTGACGACAGGCCCTTGGTTTACACACTATCGCAAGGGAACCTTGTTAGCAACAAGAGCGGGGCAAGAGAGTTTACTCACTTATCTGCGCTTGGTGCTGTCGTTGACAATCTGGGACGTCGATGGCAGGCCCCTTGGGAGGTGCCAGAGCTGGATGCTCTGGCGTCGTCCACCATTGTTGTGGACACATCGACGGCAGGCCCCTTTTGAGGTGTCGGAGCTGGATGCTCTGGCGTCGTCCACCATCGTCGTAGAGTCATCAACGGCAGACCCCTTGGGAGGTGCTGGAGTTGGATGCTCTGGCGTTGACCACCATCGTCGTGGAGACATTGACGGCAGGCCCCTTGGGTGTACCAGAGCTGGGTGCTCCAGCGTCGTCCACCATCTTCGTGTAGACGTCGACGGCAGGCCCCTGGTTTACAGGCTATCGCAAGGGAACCTTGTTAGCAATAAGAGCAGGGCAGGAGAGTTTACTCACTTATCCGTGTTGTTGTTATCGTTAACATTCTGAGACGTCGATGGAAGGCCCCTTGGGAGGTGCCGGAGCTGGATGCTCCGACATCGTCCACCATCATCATAGAGTCGTCGACGGCAGGCCCCTTGGGAGGTGCCAGAGCTGGATGCTCCAGCATCATCCACCATCGTTGTGGAGATGTCGACGGCAGGCCCCATGGGAGGTGTCGGAGCTGGATGCTCCGGCGTCGTCCACCATTGTTGTGGAGACATCGACGGCAGGCCCCTGGTTTACAGGCTATCACAAGGGAACCCTGTTAGCAACAAGAGAGGGGTAGGAGAGTTTACTCACTTATCCGCGCTTGGTGATGTCGTTGACGTTCTGGGATGTCGACAGCAGGCCCCTTGTGAGGTGCCGGAGCTGGATGCTCTGGCGTCGCCCACCATCGTCATAGAGTCATCGACAGCAGGCTCCTCGGGAGGTGCCAGGGCAGGCTGTTCTGCACATATGATAGAAGAAAGGTGGACTAGTTTACTTGTTGATTTACCTGTAGCTCTCCCTTACCTCTGTCATGCATTACTGTCCTAGGCTGATTCGCGGGGCCTAGTGTTGGTGCTCCGGGGCCCGACTCCTGTCGTGCTCAGGGTGTGAGGTTTATGGCTCTCAGTACTTGGCTATAACACTGGGGGGCAGGGTGTGTACGCTTAGGGTACAGTACCAGGCTAAGCAGTTTACACACCTTGGACCTCCTGCTCGGCATAGGCCTTTCCTGGGGAACCTTCTGGCGTCACAGGGCCCTAACGACGAGAGGGGCCATTAGAACCTCTCATACACTGCAGGTACCTCAAGCAGACCCGCCTACATTAGGACTCCGTGACTCTTGCATGGGTGAGTTATAGAGGGTAAAATCGCGCATATAAAATAATATGCAATAAACGAGTCTTAGTGTGGCATGTTCATAAACTTAATGCGTAAGTAAATGGACAAAGTTTTTAAGAAGCTTTTAAGTAAAACAATGATTTTTTGATAGGAGTTCATAGGGGGATACATGCTTATACAAAAGAGGGCAACGACTTGCCTTTAGATGATGAGGGAGGCACGGTGCAGAGGCTTAGAGTTCGGAACCAAGCTAAGCTGGCTGCACACTCTGGGCCTGACCCTCCCAGTGCTTGGTTGTCCTTAGTGCTGCTCCTAAGCCCTACAAAATCCTTTACACTGTTCTACTAAGACTAGTATTTACAATAGGGGTGCCCAAAGCTCCATGGGTAGCTGCGATGGTTGGCGGGCAACGTTGTTGTCAACAGGTAGTTACAAGGGCGATGAGCGAGCATCCCTATTTCTTGCCTTGACTGCCCATCTTGCGAGTGGTCTGAGCAGAGACAGGACTGGGCTTGGCAGCATTGACGGCGGTGTCAATGCTGCTGGAGGGCTGCAGCTGAGGCGTGGTGGGTGCTTGCGTTGCTGTGAGCTTGGTGGAGGCCAACTTGATCCAGCGCCGACTGGGTTAGGTGCTGGGTCTGCTGTGAGTGCCTGGATCTGCTCCAAGGCTAACACTGCAGCGGTGCGATCTCCGCGGATCCTAAGGATGTCGGAGGGAGTTGGTATCTTCATGACGAGATAGCCGTAGTGGGCTACAGCCATGAACCGGTATAGGGCAGGCCTACCGATGATGGCGTTGAAGGGGAGGTTGACATTAGCAACGTCGAAGAGGATGCTCTCCGTCCTGTAGTTGTTGGGTGTCCCAAAGGTCACCCGCAGGTGGATGTTGCTGTGTGGGATGATGCTCCCAGGTCCTACCCCCGAGAATGGGCTCGAGGGGGCAAGCTTGGACACTGAGATCTGCAGCTGTTCGAAGGATCAATACTGAGGAGATTGAGGCTGGCCCCGCCATCTATCAAGACGTAGTGGAGCTTGACGTTGGCTATGGTGGGGGCGACCAGGAGAGGTAGGACCCCTGCCCCGGCCATGTTCTTGGGGCAGTCAGAGATGTCGAAGCTGATCGGCGTCTCTTTCCAGCGGTGGTGTTGCACCGGACTGGGTACAGGGGCTATAGAAGCCACCGCACGACGAAGGGTCTTGATCGTGTTCCGGGACGCAGGATCCCAAGACCCTCCGAAGATGATGTGGAGAGTCTTGCGATGCTTGTTGTCGCTGCTACCGTCGGAGTCATCATCTTGGTGGACCACTTTGATGGTCTGCTCTTGCTTCTGGTACTCAAACTCTTCGTCATTGTCCACCTTGGGTTCGACCTTCTGCTTCCCCCCCCCCCCCCCCCCCCGTTGGCAGAAGGGGGCGCCATCCGGGCGCTGCTGTGCCAGCTCTTGGTAGTGTTCGGCACACCTTTTTATCTCCTGGCACTTGTTCGCGGTTTGTTTGCGAGTTTTGTGCACCGGGCAGGGATCGATGTCTTCATAAGTAACAGGTGGCTGACGAGGGCGTTTCTCCGGGCGTGGGGGTTTGCTTCCTCCAGTTGTGGCTGCGGCCGCGATAGGGGATCCATGCAGCAGCTTGTTGTGGTTGCCACCCCGGTTCTTGTTTTTCTTTTTTCCACTACTAGGGGTAGCGGCTCCTTCTCCAGTGTGGTCGGCCTCGCCCGCTCCCGGGGCGGGCTGAGCGTGCCAGTCACGGCCTTCTGCCGCTCTGATGCATCGATCGATGATGGAGAAGAGCTCGGGGACATCTTGCACATTGTGCGTGGCTAACTTCTCGAGCATCTTGCGGTCACGCACTCCCTGGCGAAGTGCCACTATGATAGAGGCATTTGTGATGTTAGGAATGGAGTTGTGTACTTGGGAGAAATGTTGGATGAATGATCGCAACATCTCCTTGGGTTGCTGTCGCAAGGCGTGGAGGTCGAGCTCGGTGTCGGGGCACATCTAGGAGCTACTGAAGTTCGTCGTGAACTGCCGGCACAGCTCATCCCAAGAGGTTATAGACCCCTCGGGAAGGTTCATCAGCCACAAGCGGGCAGATCCAGTCAGGGCGACTAGGAAGTAGTTCGCCAGGGTGGTCTCATCCGTTCCTGCAACAAGGAGCGTTGTGGTGCAGATCTGTAGGAACTCCGTCTGCAGAAACCACGGGATAAATTCTTGTGTCAAACTTGTTCTTAATTTTCATATTACATTCTAAAGTTTTTTCAATCTTGCATAACCTACGTTAAAACTTTGAAACAAGAATTGGTTTGCATTATACTTGGCTTCATTGACTTAATACTTGCAAGTTACATACTATATTTCACTACGTATTGTGCTTGTATTGAAATCATTGATTGAACTTGATCAATCTAGTCCGCACTCTACCGGACTAGTCCGATATCTCGGGATTTGATCGGTTTGTTAAGTGTTGCAGGTTCCGACTAAAATTCAAAAAGGCCTATTCACCCCCCTCTAGGCCACATTCAATTGGTATCAGAGCCGAACTCTTCGCAAGAGACTAATCGCTCGAAGAGAACATGTCGGACATGAAGGATGTGCACAAGAGTCTTAACCAAGAGAAAGTTGAGGACGAAAAAGCTCAAAAATTGGGGAAGCTCCTCAACGCCAACCAGGACTTCGAGGATGACGATGAGGAGACGCTTGAACTCAAGGCGCTCCTAAGGAAGAAAGCCCTCTCGAAAGGGAAAGTGAAGGTCGACGACGAAAAGAAGACGAAGGGGAGTAGTCACACCGACTACTCCCGATATCCTTTTAACTACGATCGTCTTAATTCTACCAATAACCATTACTTATCTATTCCCCTGGGAAAAGCCCCACAATTCGACGGCAATGACTACTCAATGTGGAGGTAGAACGTGAAAATGCACTTAATCTCACTCAATCCCAGTTTATGGCACATTGTGTGTACAGGAAAAGATATCCTAGTCAACGGTGAAGAGCTTACATCAAGTCAAGAACAAGCAATTCATCGGAATGCTCAAGCTGCAGCAGTCATTACATCCTCTCTAAGTCGGGACGAGTTCACCAAGGTGGATGGTCTCGAGATTACGAAAGAAAACTGGGATACATTGCAAACTGCACATGAAGGCGATCGCCATGTGCGAGAACCGAAGATCGAAATGATCAAAGGAGAATTGGGAAGATTCGCCATTGAAGAAAATGAGTCACCACAAGACATGTACAACCGGTTATAGACGCTTATCAACAAGGTTCGAGCATATGGAAGCAAGAAGTGGAACGACCACAAGGTGGTGAAGCTCATCCTTAGAGCTTTCATGCCTCGCAACGTCACCTTGTGCTCGATGATCAGGGAAAGCCCCGGGTACAAGAAAATGACCCTGGATGAGCTGCTTGGGAAAATCATCAATTTCGAGATGATAGAAAAACAAGCAAAGCATGTCAAGGAGATTGCCGACCTCACCTCAGCAAAGAAGAAAGGGGTCGCTTTGAAGTCCACTTGCAAACCTGTTGACGGCTCCTAAGATATGCTAACAAATCACCCCCGGCAACGGCGCCAGAAATGCTTGTTGGTATTTCTTAACACCACATATCACCTCTGGTAAAGAGATGAGATCCGCAAGCACACGGAAGATACCGTTGTAGCATTTCACCCATGAATATTCCTAAGGGTATCATATTTATCACAAAGGAAGGCAATGGAGTAAAGTATATACTACTCTTATGGTCAAGCTATGGGATACTAATCAATTATCCGGACAGGGGGTAAGTTGATAATAGGGGTAGTTTGACACACACCTAGGCAATCTATTCTAAAGGGTAAATGGGTCCTAGAGGGAGATTGGATTAAAAGTTAGAGAGTTGCTCCTACAATGCTCCTAATACATAGCCTAAGGTAGATACTAATGGTCATGTCAATGATGAATTCCTATGCAATACTATTCAACACATCGGGCACGGGCTTACCCCTAGCAATACTAGGGCGACTCTTGCCAAGAGCCTATGGCATGCCAAATGTGGAGGATTACAAAGGACAGATAGGGTTGTCACCACCTACTGCCTACCTCTTCAATCCGTGGGTCAACGAGACATCCAACGCTACTTAAATACCCTAGCACCATGCTAGCATACTAAGCAAATACCTTAAGAGCTGCAGCACAAGCCATCCTAAGGCAATGAACTAAATCATCGTTGAACCGATGTTGATTGCATAGCATAGTTATTCATATTAACATAATCATATCATAACTACATAGACTATAGTGGGGGTCTATAGTGTTTATAACCATAAGATGTGATCATGAGAGTACAATCATAAAGACTATACCTTCCACTTACATGGACTCCACAATCAAACAAGAAATGCTTTGTCCAAGTATACGTATAAAAGAATACTAAAGATAATATCTTTATTGAGCACAAAGTCACAAATACAAGAAGGAATACATGAGACATACCTTTCCCAATGTGGAATTGGGAAGAGAGACTCCTTCTACTCCTTTCCCAATTTGGACTTGGGACTAGAGGCTCTCCTCTCTACATCCTAACTCCTCTATGGACTATGGAAGATAGTGTATACAATAGAATGATGCCCAAGTGGTGTGTGTTGAAGTGAGGGGTATGGGGTCCTATTTATACTAATGTTGAGGTCGGTTCCCACCACCAAAAGTGTGCGAATCAGTCGTCATTGACTCCAGGGAGCCGGGAGGAGCCAACACGTGGAAGTTGACCGCGTTTGGCGCCAGGACCAGGTCGGCCGACCCCCCTAGTTCGGCCGACCTGGTCAGGGCTCTAAACGGCCCGTACTTCCTCCAGGTGGCTGCCAGGTGGGTCCCATTGACTGATATTGGTGCTACACCGTTGGATGGCCTCGGATACTTCTGTTTGTGGGCCATTTGATCCATGTGGTGCCACGTGTCGTCGCCTTATTTGCTGGGATGATATTTTATAGGATTGCTCCCCATAATTTTCCTCAATTCCTTTATAAATATCTGCATACACATATTTCTCCAAGTACAAGTGGAAATAGGTCAAGTAGAAAGGTGATGTGTGCAAGAAATGATCAATCCTTCACATAATTGAGTTATATTGACGGCTGAAATTGGTATATAACAGCCGTCAACAAACTCCCCCAAGCTTATCCTTTGCATACCCCGAGCAAAGTCAAGACTTTAGGTTGATGATCACGAGTTGCTACAATGTTCTACCTTTCGAAAGTACCAAGTGCACAACAAAATACTCTACCTAGTATTGCAAAAAGTGGCTATGGTACTTCACCCTTCTTAAGTCATTATGGGAGTTATGCCTTCTCCTATTCATGGGTAGTAGAAAGATAGAACAGCAAATGGAGCAAGCATAGGCTAGATATCAAGTTCCACTTAAATTCCGGAGAGATTCAAATTACATTATAAGTACTCAATTGATTCTCTGAATAACTCCTTTGTGTATAGTGGAAATATGTCCTCACCAAGGCATTATGCCTATACTATTCCTACTCTTTGAATATGGCTTGTATGTGGAGCTTGGTAGGGAAAGTAAGTAGGCATATTTGCAACACATAATATTGCTAAGTCAAAAGAGCAAGCCTTAGGAGAAATCAATTCAAACTTTTGAATCAAGACTTGTGCATGTGTGATGGAATGGAGGTGGATGTGGAAACATTGAGATGACTCCTTTTGATGTGGACTCTCTTTATTGCAAGGATGAAACATGGCTACCCTTTTTTTATGCTTATGGAGTAAGCATATTTTTTTCTTTTTTTTCTCATGCTTATGATATAAGCATGCATTTTCATTTTCTTTTTCTTGTAGCCATGTCTTCTACTCCTTTTTATGCAATAACTTGAAGAGAGTGCTAACTATGAATAGCATGGAGTTTCTCTTTTTATTGTGGAATGGTGGATATGATGGAATTTTGCTTCCTTCTAGTGTACAAGTATAGCATGTGCAAGTGAAGTCTTGAATTCAAAAAGAATTGAATGATTTCTGACATAGGTCTATACTAGTTTGACTAGGCTCAATGTGAAAGCAAATAGCATATGCATAAGGTGTTGTCTATGTATGAATATCATATGGCTTTGGTAGGTATTTCCAATCAAATGAGGGAAACTTAAATCTTGATAGAATTTCTTCGGAAATCTAAGTTCCATTTTCAAAATAGGAATAGCAGCCCTATTACTAATTCAAATCTCCCAACAACCTAGAAGTAGATTAAGTTTTTGCTACCCACAATTTCTAAATCAAGGCAAAGTTAATTTTAGCCAATTTAAGCAATATTCAGAGAGTAGCAAGTTATAAACTTGGGACTTAGGAAAAATAAAACAGAGCAACTATTCATCATTTCATCTATGTGAATTCTAAATCATTTTTACCGCACATCTTTATTTGATAAGCAAAGCAAATATAAGTTCCTATTTTTATGTTTTTTTTTGATGCATGGTGGATGGTGGAGGAATGGAAAGTAAATATGCAATGGATGATTTGAAATAAAAATGCAGTGGGTGTGATACAAGTTACCACAAGTGGGGGTCCTCCCCCAAGCTCATTCTTGATCAAGGTCCATGATAGGGGTTGAAACCCTAACGATGGAGGTAGGCCATGAGTTGGCCTATCCTTGTTGCAACGTGGCTTTGACAATGGAGGGTTGAGTGTTGATTGTTTGTGTTGCCTCCCATGGACACCATGAGTGTGGTTGAATAGAGTGTTTTCGATGTTGATCGTCCGCACATCAGGGTCTCCATGTGTTGGGTGTGATTTGTCATTCCTTGGCTAGGATAATGATAACCTTTAGATCCAAAGGAATGACGTGCACTCAACATACATCGAGTATGTTTCGTCATTCTTTGGCTATGGTGTATCATATCTTCTTGCCATAAGGGAGTGACATGTGCCCAACATGCATTGGGTATGATCAGTTGTTCCTTGGGTAAGGTACAACATACCTTCTAGCCACATAGGAACAACTTAAGCTTGAATGAGTGCTTAGAATAGTTGAGAGCATAATGCTCCCACCCATTCGTGGCAGCCCATTGGTTGCTCATGGAGGGTTCCCATTTCAAATCTCTAGCCTCGTATAGTTATGATTGACCTTCGGGCATAATTTCCGATAGGTAGCAAGCATCCTCATTTACTCCTTGGCCAAGAGATGTTGAAATGGGATCCTCTAGGGATCCAAACAATCAGCTTCTTGAATGCCTGCATAGTAATATTACTCCTGCCAACTTCCTCTCTTGAATAGAGAGGGATGGTTAGCTCTAGATACTTGTACAAATGAACGTTCGGGTTAGGTAACCGAACTTTCATTTGTACATACGGGGAAGAACAAAATCAAAGATGCATTGGTTCCAATGTCAAGTGTATCCATGATCAATGTGTTATTCATTGATAAGAGTGGAGCTTTATGGATAATTCAGGTTGCATATTTTCCAAAGCTCCTACTCATAGCACTGCATGTGATAGCAATATACTATATGGATCCCTACATCTTTTAAAGTCTCTAATCATCTTAGATTTCAAGAGCAAATTTTATCATTTAGACCATGACAAACAAGATTCTCAATTTTATCCTCCTGAACTTCACTAGGAATTTAAAATTAAGTGACTCCTCCACAAAATGCAATTCAATTTTAGAGCAAGGATATCACTTATTCCTAGGAGTTTGAAATCTAGTGTCACCATCTATGCATGAAGCTCAATTAAAAATTATGGTTGTCACTATGCCCAAGTTTCTATATGCCAATTCACCAATTAAGTCATGCCCAAAAGTTTTATTTTCTAAACCTAGACAAAAATGACTAAGTCTACAAAACAATGCTTAAAGGATTCTAGGTACTTGTTTTAGATTTTTCCAAGTAAGGTGGGATTTCCTTTTGGAGATCCAAAAGTCAATACCCACACTTACTCTTGTGAGGCTGCATGAGAATTAAATGATGAGTAAGTGTCAACCTTCCTCACAAATGCAAGCAAATACATTCAATTCTATGGCAAACCAAACAATGAAAAATTCTAAACTCATACCTCATCTGAAGAGCAGTTGGTGACGAAGGTCTTCGTGTGAGAAACTCACAACCTTGATTTTCGGCGTAGGCTTGATGGTTGATGTCAAATTCCAAGTTGAGATTGGATTTGGCAATGGATTTGGTTCTGGCTCCTCCATTGGGTCATCATCTTGAACATTTCTCTTCCTCAAACTCAAAATGAGTTTGAAGGAGAGAAGTGTTCTCAAATCCTCCCAATGGTGACTTGAGGTTGATGAAATCTTCCACTTTCTTGCCATACCACCTCTTCAGAATTTTGACGTAGCTACACTTTAATCAAGAACACACAAAACAACTCGAAAACGGGTTACGTTAGCCAAAAGCAAATTGAACCCAATTTTCAAATTGTCTAGCCCAGCTTGAAATAACTTGTAAATGCAATGAGGGTCAAAGCAAATATTTTTGGTTTGAACTAGGAAGATAAATTCAAGTGGTCATGCACGTAGTTCATATCCAATTAAATTTCTCCCCTAATTCAAATTTTTAGTTTTATGATGGTTGGAAATTTTACTTTCCAACATGCAAGTGTGGAATTTCAAACATGCAAATGCAAGGGTTGATGCAATTTGGAAAACAAATATGAGATAATTACCAATTAACCTATTTGCGAGGACTTACTGAATTTTTGAAGTCCGATGAGTAGGACTTACCTCCGTTCTGTTCAGTGCGATGATTTGTTGTCCAATCCCGGAGTTGAAGATGTGGATGTTTTCTTCTGTTTTGACATGTCAAACATCATTTGGCTGTCATTCGAACATGTGGGCCACATGGTGGCCCTAGCCTCTCCCCGTTGTATTGATATAGACATGTTGTTGTAGCGACGGGTTCTCCCTCTTGAATGTATTCCTTCATGAGCATGGTGAGGCTTTGTCCTTCTTAGGGTGCCACTCTGACCATATTGATATTCCATTGAATCAACCCATACCTTGATCATGGATCAAAGGCTTCCTTGGGCATGTTGACATGTGGACTCCACAATCAAACAAGAAACTCTTCATCCACAATGTCACTTGCCCTAGGTTGAATGGGTTTGGTCGAATTGTGGGAATCCCAACAAGTGATGTGGGATATCTTGGACTTTGAATGCTCCTTAAGTTATTGTCCTTGGCCAAGATCTTCATGTGAATGTTGTCTTGATTTCTGCTTGGCCAAGATACTTCAAGGTAGGCTAGTTGAACTTAAATCCTTTGGAAAGCCATAGCCTCCTTGAATACAAGGGTGATGTTAATTCCACCCTTGACCTCCTTGTGAATGGTAGCTATTGGAGTTGTTGTTTGAAAAAGGCCCTCATGGGTCTTAAGGAAATAATTCCCACGCGTCCCATGTTGACATGGATTTTCACAAATCATGGGAATATCCATGACTTGGATTATGCAAACATGTCTCCAACGACTTGGATATTCATGACACTTCAATGGGAGGTGTAGTTCCATAACTAGCATATCCACCTTGTGAAGTGGTGTGCATGACAAGCTATGGGAACTCGAGTATTCTTCAATCCACCCCTTGAGTGGAGACCTTCTTCTCATCCATGATGAATGAGAATAGGACTCCTTCAGCTCCAGCATGAATGTGGTCATGGATTGGTGGAGCCAACCCATGACACGAGTGTTGGATGAAGAGCCAACTATCCACCCCATGGTGGAGGCAAACCAAGAAGAACTTCTTGGAGCCTTCCCTAAGCTTGGGTATGTATGACTTTGGCTCCTACTGAAAGATGAAATTCTCCCGCAAAAGGCAATGGTGTTGCCCAGTGGACATTTGTTTAGCAAAAGGCCTTGAATCATCTTGCAGTTTAGCACTTGCGTCCTCATTGGCCATCCCATACAGTGGGTTGGCCAACACTACCCTGTTTTCACACAAAGGAGAAAACAAACAAGGGTAATCCTGTCTAATAACTATTAGCACCTATAGCTTAAACACAAGTGATAGCTATCCTTCACTTCCTTTGCCTTCCCCAGCAATGGCGCTAGAAATTCTTGTTGATGGCTCCTAAGATATACTAACAAATCATCCCCGGCAACGGCGCCAGAAATGCTTGTTGGTATTTTTTAACACCACAGATCACCTCCGGTAAAGAGATGAGATCCGCAAGTGCACGGAAGATACCGCTGTAGCATTTCACCCATGAGTATTCTCAAGGGTATCGTATTTATCCCAAAGGAAGGCAATGGAGTAAAGTATATATTACTCTTATGGTCAAGCTATGGGATACTAATCAATTATCCGAACAGGGGGTAAGTTGATAATAGGGGTAGTGTGACACACACCTAGGCAATCTATTCGAAAAGGTAAATGGGTCCTAGAGGGAGATTGGATTAAGAGTTAGAGAGTTTCTCCTACAATGCTCCTAATACATATACATAGCCTAAGGTAGATACTAATGGTCATGTCAATGATGAATTTCTATGCAATACTATTCGACACATCGGGCATAGTCTTACCCCTAGCAATACTAGGGCGACTCCCGCCAAGAGCCTATGGCATAGTCGAACGTGGAGGATTACAAAGGACAGATAGGGATGTCACCACCTACTTCCTACCTCTTCAATCCGTGGGTCTACGAGACATCCAATGCTACTTAAATACCCTAGCACCATGCTAGCATACTAAGCAAATACCTTAAGAGCTGCAACACAAGTCATCCTAAGGCAATGAACTAAATCATCGTTGAACCAATGTTCATTGCATAGCATAGTTATTCATATTAACATAATCATATCATAACTACATAGACTATAGTGGGGGTCTATAGTGTTTATGACCATAAGATGTGATCATGAGAGTACAATCATAAAGAATATACCTTCCACTTACATGGACTCCACAATCAAATAAGAAACGCTTTGTCCAAGTATACATATAAAAGAAGACTACAAATTATATCTTTATTGAGCACAAAGTCACAAATACAAGAAGGAATACATGAGACATACCTTTCTCAATGTGGAATTGGGAAGAGAGACTCCTTATAATCCTTTTCCCAATTTGGACTTGGGACTAGAGGCTCTCCTCTCTACATCCTAACTCCTCTAAGGACTATGGAAGATAGTGTATACAATAGAATGATGCCCAAGTGGTTTGTGTTGAAGTTAGGGGTATGGGGTCCTATTTATACTATTGTTGAGGTCGGTTCCCGCCACCAAAAGCGCGCGAATCAGTCGTCATTGACTCCAGGGAGCCGGGAAGAGCCAACACGTGGAAGTTGACCGCGTTTGGCGCCAGGACCAGGTCGGCCGACCCCCTGGTTCGGCCGACATGGTCAGGGCTCCAAATGACCCGTACTTCCTCCAAGTGGCTGCCAGGTGGGTCCCATTGACTGATATTGGTACTACACCGTTGGATGGCCTCGAATACTTATGCTTGTGGGCCATTTGATCCATGTGGTGCCGCGTGTCGTCGCTTGATTGGCTGGGATGATATTTATAGGATTGCTCCCCATACTTTTCCTCAATTCCTGTATAAATATCTACATACACATATTTCTCCATGTACAAGTGGAAATAGGTCAAGTAGAAAGGTGATGTGTGCAAGAAATGATCAATCCTTCACATAATTGAGTTATATTGACGCCTGAAATTGGTATATAATAGCCGTCAACAAAACCCTTGTCAAAAGAGGCTCGAGAAGCTCAACAAGAAGAGGACAGCGATGATGAGAGCAGCGACATAGATGAGGAAGACATGATCCTATTTATGAAGAAGTTCGAAAAAATGATGAAGAAAAGACAAGGGGAAAAGTCAAGTGAAGGAAAATACAAAGAGAAGTCAAGACCAAAGTTGAGGCGAGCATGTTATAACTGTGGTGAATATGAACACTTTATAGTTGATTGCCCATACGAAGAAAACATGAAGAACACCAAGGAAACGAAGCCTCAACCCAATAAATTCTTCAAGAAGAAGAAGCAAGATAGACAAGCGCATCTAGGAAAGGAGTGGGACTCAAACGATGAGTCCTCATCCGAAGAGGAATGGGAGATGGCTAGCATAGCCATCGAGAAGGCAACTAAGAAGTCCACCCTCTTCCCAAATCTCGACGCATGGAAGGGCAACGACACTTGCCTCATGTCAAAGGAAGGTAAACGAAAGATAACAACAAAATCCTCTTCCTTGCATTCCTATTCTAGTGATAGTGAAGCCGCTAGTGATAATGAAGACATGCTCGCTGGCTTAGATAAGAAAACATCTGCGAAAATGAAATTTCTACTTTATCAGCTTGTTGAGAAGGAGAAGTTGATCAACCATCAAGAAGATATGATTATCTCCCAAAAGGAGGAGTATCTTGAACTTGACAAGCTTCTCGAACTTGAAAAGGAGCGAGGCAAGTCACTGGAACTTGAGTTAGCCTCAAGGAAGGAAGCTTACTTGAGGTTAAGTGACTCGAATACTACCATCAAGGAAGAACTTGCTAACCTATCAAAGGTCAACAAGATCCTTGATGTAAAAGTTGAGTCACTCAAACAATGTGACCCCTCATCCTCTTCAAGCTCACCTTCTCAACCCCTTAAAACTGAAGCTACTATTACCTGTTCATGTGCTAGAATTGACACTAGCTTGAAAGACAAGTCAACCTCTACCAAGGACAAGCATCCTTCCCAAAGTTGCATATTTGACAAGGAGAAGATCAAATATGCATGTATTGCATACTTGGCCACAAGATCTCCTAATGTCAAATATGGCATTGGGTATTCTTATGGTGAAAAGCAATATGCTAGAAGCCATAAAAATAACAAGGAGAACATTGCCTTTGTGAAGGGAAACTCCTTTCAATCTATAAAGCCTAAAGTCAACACATATGAGCACCGGACTAGTCCGGTATCCACATGGATAAGTACGGTCCTCCGGACAAGTTCTGTTCATAAACAACAACAACAACTATTCAGGACTTTCAATGCATCCTATGTTCTAGTGAGAAGTAATTTTGGTATAGTTTATGCTCATTATGTTGGGCCACTCCATGGGAACACCAAGTCTCATGTGTGGATGCCCAAATCTCTTGTAACTAACCTTAAAGGACCCAAGCAAGCTTGGGTACCTAAAACCAAGGAATGATTTGTTTTGCAGGCCTATTCCTCCGGTGGATCGAAATGGGTGCTAGACAGTAGTTGCACCAACCATATGACTGGAGAAAGAAGGATGTTCGTTGAGTATGAAGAAAATGAGAATCCAAGCGAGGGCATCTATTTTGGAGACAATAGTCAAGGAAAGGTGCTCGGTACCGGTAAATCTGCTATATTGTCTCAACATACTCTTTCTCATGTTACATGTCAATTCCTTAGATTATAACCTGTTGTCCATATCTCAATTACGTGACAAAGGTTATAATTGTTTGTTCACTAATGAGGGTGTGACCGTCTCTAGAAGGGGTGATGGTTCCATTGCATTAAAGGGTGTGTTAAAGGGAAAACTTTACCTTGTTGACTTCAACAAAGATAAAGCCGAACTTGACACATGCTTGATTACAAAGACCAACATGGGTTGGCTGTGGCATAGACGGCTAGCGCATGTTGGTATGTGGAATCTTCAAAAAATCCTCAAGGGCGATCACATCCGAGGTTTGAAGGATGTTGTTTTTGAGAAAGACAAGCCTTGTAGCGCGTGCCAAGCCGGGAAGCAAGTTGGAGCACCTCATCCCGCAAAGAAAGTCATGGCTACAACAAGACCGCTCGAGCTACTTCACATGGACCTTTTCGGTCCAATTTCTTACATAAGCATCGACGGTAACAAATATGGCTTAGTAATTGTTGATGACTTTTCACGCTTCACTTGGCGAAGTGAACACTCACAAGCTGAACAAGGCGAGGAAGGCTGATATGCAGTATGTCAAAGAAAATGTCAAACACATTTGCCAGAAGCTGGAGATCGAGCCTATTGGATCCCCAGTCATCTCGGACGACTCAGCCTCGGATTTCACCAAGCTCGGGCCTTTGACTCCCTCCGAGCTTACCTACTTTGGCGTTGGGGGCACCTCGAGTGGATCCATTCCTCCTCCTCCTCCTCAGCTCGAGAATGAAGATGAAGATGATGAGAGGACCGACAACGGGGATTGAAGATCTTAGATCCCTCTTCTCCTTCTTTTTGGTGTTTTGATGCCAAAGGGGGAGAGATTGAGGGGGAGTCACTAGGTCATAGTTGTAGGTTGAGAGACGAGAGCTTCATTTATGTATCTTTTTCTCTCTTTTGGGTTGTAAGATTTCATATTTTGCTCTTTTGATACTTTTGGTCTTGTGATGCAATGCTATGAACTATTTATGCTCACATTTATGAAATCTGTGATTTTGCTCTAAAATTGACATATATGCCTGTTGTTGATTTATTGATGTCAATTATTTCACTGTCATCATGATTACTGCTCACACTCACTTAGTTTTGCATCCCACCATAAAGAGTGCACATATGAGCTATGTTTTCATTGCTTAAATTGTACCTAACTCACATGTGCACACTTTATGAAAATTTTGTATTTTTATCATATTTTATGAAATCTCAATTGGTTGTCATCAATCAACAAAAAGGGGGATATTGAAAGTGCATCTAGGCATCCCTTGTGGGTTTTGGTTGATTTATGACAAACAAATGAGATCCTAACCACACTATTGAGATGAGCGCAGGTTTTAATGAAAGAATGAAGAAAGCGCTAAAAAGAAAAAAGAATGAGGATCCATTCGGAAAAGAGCTCAAGAACTGAATAGAATACATCATTGTGTAGGGAGTGTGTTTGTGTAAACATCCCGAGAGCTCAAGCACAAAAATCCTCACACACTTCACATTTCAAAGGAAAAACGGACTAGTCTGATAGACACTGGACTAGTCCGATATCCTCTCTGTATAGGTTTGAACAAGTCTTGCCAGTCCGAACTTGTCCGCACCGGAATAGTCCGAAAATGTCTGGACTAGTCCAATTATGCCCCTGACTAAAAACGGACTAGTCCTCCCTTGTGTGGACTATTCACATTTGCATGAAAACGGACAAGTCTGATCTCTCCACGGACTAGTCCGAAACACCCTCTGACTAAAATCGAATAAGTCCTCCATGTGCGGACTTGTCCCCTATTCACTAAGGGTATCACCACATCGGACTAGTCCGATATCACCACGGACAAGTCTGAAAACCTTTCTTACTAAAATTGGAAAAGTCCGCTCATACTCGGAAAAGTCTGATCTTCCTGAGAACTTAGGGTTTCCTACATACCGGACTAGTCCGGACTCCACCACGGACTAGTCCAGACCCTCGAAACCTGTAACACCCTAATTTTTTTTTTGCATCATGCATTTCATACATGTTCATGCATTAAACATTAGTAGAATGAAGGAAAGATAATAAAATATAAAATATACATATACAAAATATGTGTAGCAAAGAAGAAAAGAAAATAATAATATAAAACATGTATTAGGGAACAAATACAAAAATAATAATATATATATAAAAATATATATGTGAAACCTAAAGAAAGAAAAAAAAGAAAAAGAAAATAAAATTTATTCTGGAAACTTCCGGAAGTTTCTGGGGGAAGCTTTGATTCACCCCGGAATGTTCCGGGCAAACAGTGCTCGGGTAAACCGAGCCGGTGCCAGGCCGCCGCCCGCGCCTGTAGTCGGGACGGCCGCGCACGCGTGCCCGAGCTGGGCCGGTTTGCCGCTGCAGGAGCCAGGCGCGCCACACACGCCCACCGTCCCACTCGCCCCTGCACCTGGGCCAAGGACCGAGCCGGTCTCTGGATTGATGCCTCGCCACCTATAAATAGAACCGTAGACTCGTAAACTTTTTCTTAGAAGCGATTCCGCCGCCACAAAATCCCTAGCACCACAGAGCAAAAAGAAAAACAGAGGCTGCACCGCCAGGAGAAGAAAAAAAGGAGAAGAAAAGAGGAAGAAGGAGAGGAGGGTGCCATCATCCACCGGGGATCATCATCGTCGTCGTGCCGTCGGAGGACCGCTGCACTATCCACTTCGTCTACGCGTCGCTTTCGTCCCGCGATCTTCTAAGCTGTCGCATCTACGGTAGGACATGTTTTTCCAATGCGAGTTTTAGCGAACGTATTAGACCTAATGACCGGAATTCAATTTTAGTTGCATCATCTATTTATTTTCAGCAACATTAATCCCTGCTAAAACCCCCGTAAACTCGTATAAACACGTATGAAATAGTTGCATCTAAACAATAAACAACCGTAGTTAATTAATAATTGAACTTTGCATGTATGCATGTCATCACATGTTGATTAATATGTGTGCATCATGTTGATTTGTATGTATTTTCTTGTATGTGTGATCACGAGTAGAGGGAAGTGCTCAAGAGGTCGTGTACGAGGATTTCCATAACCAAGACTTCAAAGCGCGTGAGCAACCCTATCCGTCGGAGCAAGGCAAGTGTCCTTGAAACATATTGATCCTGTTTTAAAATAAATGTTTTGTTTGCAAAATTGCATGCTTGTGTCATTTGATGGGAATCCTATGATAGGAAGTTGACTAGCTTTGTTTAACCACCCTTGTCACCTAGAATACCTGGTAGAGTCGGGAAGGGTTTTTACCTTTTGCATCGCTTAATTAATTGGGATGAGAAACCACTATATTATTTAATTATGCATTAATAATATATTGATTAACATGAACTGGTTAAAATGATGGGTGATCTAAGCAAGCGTGGTTGGTGAATTGGGTTGGATGTTATGGTGGTTGCTTGCTTTAGATCTAAGGACCGGTTCATGCGAGAATAGGCCAGAACTACAGTGCCACCACGAGGCCAAGTATGGGTGGGGCGTAGCTAATTAATCAGGGTTTGGCACACCGGGGAAGGGGAGTTGGATTGGGTTTGGATTTGTGGCAGGGACTCCCTGGGATCCGAATGGCACAAGAGGGGGCCCTTGGTTGAAGACATGCTCTATAGGAGACGTCGCCACCAGTGAAACCTCAGTGGGTCCATACATGCTAGTAGTCCCTTTGTAAAGGCTATTTTGTGATCTCTTGGCCATACACCAAAGGAAGTGTAATAGGCATAAGAGAGGCTCTTTAGTCGCCGACGGGTGATGAAATCACAAACACGTGGGTAAAGCGGTACAAACTCTACAGAGTATTAAAACTATCATGATAGTCGTGCTCCCGGTTAAGAACGCCTGGATGACCTATATGATTAGAAGGGTTTGGTATTGGCTTTGGGATGGTATTATGGTTCATGGTGATAAATATGGTTATTGGTAACGAGATATTGACTGGTATTATGATAACTACATGGACTATGATGGGTTTACTTCACATACATATGATATATTGCTTTTCAAATGTTTTACTGTACTTTTCAGCACTTAGCCTTTATTACATTTCATCATCTACATGTCATACTTTTCCACACTTGTTGAGTACGACATGTACTCACTCTTCAATCCCCCACACCAAACGTTGCAGGTCAGGATTGGGAGTATTACGTTAGTAATGCAGAGTTCTAGGCTGTGTGCCGCTGTCAACTTGCTTGTGGTGTTGCATGGAGCTGCGTTATTTGAACTTGTCATTAATATTCACTAGAGCTTGTATTCCAGGATAATATGGTTTGTGTAATGAAAGTACTTAATTAATCTTGTTCTATGGTAATTGTCTGTATATCGTTGTGATGCACTCGTGTATGTGTGTTGAACATCCTGGGCACACATATGCATTCACTTGGTTCATTTTCGGAACCGGGTGTCACAAAACCCTAACGATAACTTTTGGAAACACCATATAAATAGATGTGCACAGCCCAACTATCATTACTCTTGACCCCCTGCGCCGTCACACCTTCCAAGAGCTTAGAAAACACATCTCTCCATGCAATCCAATGCAAGAAAGATCAATCCCTTGAGGGTTCACTTTGGATCAAAGGAGAGACATGATTCCACACGTTTGAGCTCTTGGGTTTGATCTCTAACACACTTTTGTTGTTTCATTGTTGATCTTACGAGTGTGTTGTAAAATCCCACATTTTCCTTCATATGAGGTTCAGTTGTAAAGTGGTTGATAACCCTAATGGAGACCAATTATAGCCATGTTTATGAACTTGATTTCATCAAACTTTTTCTTCTACTCATGTTTAAATTTATTAACATGAGGAGTAAACTTCACCAATGAACTTAGATTAATTCTTTTGACCTCTCTTCAAAGTTTGGATTTATTTGAAGAAAGATTGCTAGGCCAATTTAATATGCAGTACCAAATAGATATTCAAATTAATATAAATTGAATATATAGTACTGTATATTTGGCCCTCTCAAAAATTATTCAATTCAGAGGCCATAAATTTTTCTATGGTTTTCTAATATTCCAAATAGACTTCCTGCAAAGTTTCATAAATTTTGAACTTCATTTGCTATTTTACTTGAGACGCTTAGCAAATTCAAACCATGTTTTGAATTAAAATTATGAATTCTGTTCAACTAAATTGAACATCAAGATTTGAACACACACTTATGTCCAGCATATGTTGCTTGACTTATTTCCATAGTTTCACAATTTTTGGAATTCAATTGCTATTTAAAACAGTGGCACCATTGAATTCCATCCAAATTTGAATTTGAAATCCAATTGAAACTTGATCCAATTCAAAATCCAATTGCAGAATAAAATTCTAGATATTTATTTGAGCCTCCCCACAAAAATCTAGAATTTTTGGACACCATTTGGTAGGAGAATTGAAGTCTGCAGAGGAGGGACAGGGATAAGGGTCGTGGGACCCACCAGTCAGTGGGACTCACTCGAAGCGGCTCTGCACGCTGTTTTTTCGGCGTTCCTCCGCTCGACACCGCGCGGCATGCAAACACCCACGGAGCTGCTCGCCTTCCTGCTTCATGGCGTCCCCCCTACTCCTCCCCGGCCTATAAATACTCCCCCCGGTCGCAGTGGACACCACCCCGAGCCCCCGCCTCTGTTTTCTTTCTTCCGCCACTGCACCGCACCGCCGCCGCCATTCTCGACGCTCCGGCCAAACAAGGCAAAGAATCGCAGCGCTTCAAACAGCAAAAGGTTGCTCAACTAGTTGCTCTTCCTTCCTGTCCAATCGCTTGTTTGATTCACTACTTATATGTGTGGTATTTCGAAGTTCCTCGACGCTCGCGGGTGAAGTCGCGAAGGGAAGCTTCCTGTTTCATGAGGACAGACCACTCCAAGCCGATTCCATCTTCCTCTTTGAAGCAATAAGGTGCACAAAGGTACCTAGATGCTTCTTGTGAAGTTCCAGACACTGTCATGCTTCCTAGCGCCTTTATTTCCAGTTTTCCCCAAAATAGTTCATACCGAGTTCGATAGATTGCCGTTTAAATTCCGTTTCTACATACGATTAATTGTCAATCCAGTAAGGTATTATCTCCTAGACCTCCACGCGCATCACCACTCAAAAATTGAGAGGAAGCCATCGAGAAACGAGGTCGGATTTTGAGTTTTCATGGCCGCCTATTGAAAACCCGTACCTCATCGTCGAGTTCGACTTTGCCGACAATTTGTCCCCAATCTGACCCCCAAATCATCATCCTGGAGTTCCCAGGAACCTTCCCGAGCTTTTCCTGAGTCGATTGAGCCATTCCCAAGCATTTCCGACGAAGACCGACTTCCTAGCTCCGCCGTCGCCGGCGCGCCGCCGTCTCCGGCCATCGCCGGCATGACTAGACCCCACCATCGTCTTTAGCAATCGATTTTAGGGTGGAGCGGTCATGGAAAGGCCGAGAGGAGGTCGACGCACCAGTTCCGGCGAGGCACTGCTGCAGTTTCCGGCGAGGAGCGCCACCGCGTCGGGAGGTAGACGAATATGCGGCCCCACTGGTCAGCGTAACCCTCTCGCGTGGGATCAGTTGCGGATAGGATCCGGTGTGGCTGCACAATTAAACCCCGTGACCCCCGGTGTGGCTCCAATTCGATTGGTCGAATTCTAATGAAGTGGGACCAGCCCCTTTTATTTGAAATTTCCAATAGGAAACTAAATCCCGATTCAATTCCAACTTAGAAAATCCATAACTTCCAGTAGAATTATCCAAAATTCCCAAATAAATTTTGTTAGAACCAGCATAAATAATACTGTCCAGTGGTGCACTTGGATTTGTATGAAGCCATATAATTTCTCCAAAATTCAGATAAACAAAATGATTAAAGAATTCATTCCTACACTTCTGTTAATTGGAAAATTTCCAATTTTGGTCAGAACCCTATAATTGATACATGTGATCTCCAGTAAATATTTCAAGTTCTTTGGACTTAAAATACTGGGTTGATCTATGTCCCAAACCTCTATGTAGCTATAAATTGAGAAAAATGAAAAATGAATTTCCAGAAATTTACCCAAACTTTAAAAATCAGTTTCTTCCTGTAGAAAACTCAGAAAATTTTGAAACAAATTTTCATAGAACTAGTGAGACACCCTCTACATGATACAGCCCTTGGTAGCCATAATACATCTACAAAAATTTCAACCAAAATTTAAGGAAGCTTATTGCTTACCATAATTGTTAAGAATAACAAACATCCTTTATCATCTCCTGTTCTTTGCAAGAGTCTCCCCCATAATATCCAGTATACACCATAAAAATCCCAAAGTCAATTAAGATAATTGTCTTATTATACACACCCCCACCTTAAGCATATTAGTTATTCACAAAATCATTTATACCGAGTATATGCATATCGTGTAGTAGCTGAAGTCGAGGAGCAGCCGGAAGCCTTGGAGGTCCAGCTGCCAGAAACTAACATAGACTCAAACTCGCTTTCAGGCAAGCCCCAGTTTGCATTTAAGTACCTTACAGTATTTTACAGTTTTCATTAACCTTACGTCTTCAAATGATTGTGCATTACGTTTAAGGTGTTTGACATCCACTTGCATAACCCACAAATCCTATGGAGTATTGGGTAGGTCTACGGCCTATCGAGTAGACACTGCTATGCCTATGCTCATTGGAATTCGATAGAAGTCGAGTAGTTGGAATCTACTCGCGAGATAGGAATTTACCACATGGGAGATTTTAGAATAAGAAAATGGTTTATGAATATGAAATTGAGATCGAGCATTGGATAGGATGCAGTGAGACGTGGTCTCACGTGCGTAGCCCTTCTTGTGTCGATTGAGGACCGTTTCGTGTGCGGTCCTGCTAGACAAGCTTGAATTGTACCGGCGACATACTGGAGGAATGGGCTCCAGTAAACTGACGTAGCTTGATACTGGTTTGTCGAGGCATTTCGTTCCATTTTGTAGGCGTGGGTTGAGGGCAGCGAGGTGTAAATCAGCTGGTGGGCACATCAGAGTACGCCCCACGCAGTGACCTCGTGCTCGTGACGGATCGACCGGTTCGACATTCGAGTGTTTAGTGAAAGGTGGCCATATACGACTAGTACTGAACTGTTATGTAGGTACTGCTGAAAGTACTCGCTGGCATTTCCGATAGTGCGTATGTGTCGTGTTGTTCCAGGTATGTCCTGATTGCAATTACCTTCCCTCGCGGTAATAGAGTACCACTTGTTCACTGTATCATGACGTAGTAAATACTAAAGAAGTCAGATGAATATAATGTATTGGTTACAAATTGCTTGAACAACCTTGTTTGGTTTAGAGATAGTACAATTAAAAGTTTACAGTTTCCCCAAACTTTAGCTGTAATAGAATTTTGTGCCTTGTGCACGTCATATCATGGGCAAAGCGTTTCTTGTTTGATTGTGGAGTCTATGATGTGCCATGCCTGAGGAATGTCAGGTGCTAAATAAAACATGACTATAAGGATCCACTTATAGGCGATTCCTTATGCTTTACTTACCTATGTTTAGTACTCATCCTTGCATATGTCTAGTGAGACGGGTTAGTCTTGCTGAGCCTTATGATCACATTTGCAGTTAACGAGTTTTTGCATACTATACGACTGATGATGGGTTTAATGATGAGGCTGCACCCCCTCTAGGGTTTACAGCCGAGTGGGAACTGCACGCCGCCGTGAATTGCGTGTTTCTAGTGCAAAGTATCCAGGGCATGGATGAATTTGCTTTTGCATAGCTAGAGCTGAGAGCGTAGCTATGATGTATAGTTGTCTTTCCTTCCGCTAGTACTTTTAGAACTTCCGCTGTGTTTGTCAATAAAGACTTGGTATTGTAAATTTGTTCCCGTTCTATTCTTGTATACTGTTGGGTGTCGCATTGCACGACACCACCCAATGAGATCCTTGGCGGTCGGGATTCCGGTCCCCACAGGCATGGTATCAGAGCATCATTGGGAACAGTGTACTTGAAAAGAACATATTTTCAAAAATTAGGATTTGAGTGAGGAATTAGCTATATGCCCTTATAAGGAGTACTATTAGTATAAGATATAAAGGTGGTAAACTAACTTATATATTACTAATTCTGTAACGACGCTCCGACGTCAGGTAAGAGGTAAGGTACGCCACTGTAAGCAGATCAATTGTGGTAAGCTCACCATGCGAGAGGTAGCATGGAAGTTTTCCGTGGCTTAGCAAGGAAATGTTAATAGGAGTCTCTGAAACTTTCTATGTTTCTAAGAACCTATGACACGCGGTACCCCAGCGTGCTTCAAAGTTAGTGGGAGCCCCCGTCGGGTGGTGTATAACCCGATAGTATGTCTCTCTAGAATCATTCATATTCTAAGGGAGCTTGTGAAACACGTATGCCCGAGCGTGTATAAGCCGGTTCGTATGGGAGTCTTTGCTGTACAAACATATTTACAGCCATGTACCTCGAGACATGACCTCACCCAAGGGCGACTCACACTAGAGTTGTATGCATTTATTTTCATATATATTATTGTGACTGCCTATTGTGTTTCCCCGTGCCACCCTTGAGGTGTGAAGGTGTGAGAGGGGATTGTTTGTCTTTTGCAGCATTGACTACGGTAGCAACCCATGTAGCACACGTTTGCGAGTGAACGATGCTAGGACCACCTATAAACGTATCCGGAAATAACCGGTTAGAATTTTCTTTGGTGAGGCACGTAGTACCGTCAGTATCAACTTTGATACTTGACCATCCCCAACAACGACAAAAAATGGATGCATTGTATTTTGGAAAGTTCGACTATCAAGTGCTGGTAGGTTTGGACTCCGTAAAGATAAAAGTTCGATTCAACATGGGTGAGCACCAAGATTCTTGATTTCTGGCCAAAGTTTGCTCAATTCGCCAGGTTGTAATCTTGGTTAGTTTGATATAAACATAGGGGTATGCTATATGGATGAAACTATCTCGAAGCCCTCTACAAATTTTCTGTTGACCATCAAGGCAGGAAAGCTTGATAATCTATTGAAATTCGGAGTATGCTTAAACTGCTCCAGATAACCCTACCGATGTACCCGTCTCAGTAATTTTTCTATAACTCACTGTAGAAAAGTCTTCTGCCTTATTATGATATATATTGAAAAGGAGAGAAGCTAATCTACAATTTCGTTGTTCAAAGTTACTCTTGTTTCGAATCTGAAGCACTGCAAACTTCGAGCTCAAAACAGTGAACTGCAGGGCTGCTGTTGAATGACAGTCAGTTCATCTGTTAAGTTTAGGTAGCTTTAGTTTTTGATCCAGAATAGTGACATGGTCATATATATACATTTTTGGGAATCTTAGCAAGTCCTCTATCAACTTCGTGTTGTACTCGTGGCCTAAATCTGGGTATAGCTGTGTTGAATTCCTATGGTTGCAAACTTGGTTCTGGCAGATCAGAACTTGAACAGTTGGCACCTAGTTTAGAATTAGCACACTGAGTACAATATGGAAAGGTTGGAAAGTGTACTACAACTTTTGCATTCAACCCAACACATGGTTCTGACGTTTCCTGTATAAAAATTTTGAATTTATACAGGAAGGTCAGCTGGAACAGACTGTGATTACAACTCCAGTTTCAAATTTTCATAAACTGTGGAGAGTTGGAAACCTTCTCATTGTTCCAGTATCTTTTTCACAGATGGCTGATCCGATGGTATACATACCAAATGGATGGGTGTTCACGAAGTGTACGCTTTTGAAGGGTTTTCCGGATTTGTTGATTGCGATGCTTCAACGGTTCGGGTATCGTGAAATACCGGACTATTGGGGCAAGGAGATCGATGATGGAGGGGTAACGAGGTGCACCATTTATGTGGATGTGCCTGCTGCTCCATTAAATGTTGGATGGGTCCCCTTTTCCATCCAAGTACAAGGGATTCAATTGGAAGACACGTGGTGTTATGCCGCAAGTGTGGCCATCATGAGGTTTTGCAAACTTCATTACCATGCTATGGCTGACACTCCTTTCGAGCTTTTTCCGGTCGATGGTAGAGCCGGTGAAGAATGGGCATGTCGGATGGTTGCAGCATATGGGCATGCTGAAGAAGTACCCAAGATGATTTTAGGCTCATTTGCGGCATCAGCGTGTCCAGAGAGCCTTGATCAGCATATTAGCTAGGGAAAAATGATGAGTGACCTGAAGCGGGCCTTGATTCGAGGGGATCCTTTTGAAGGTGCCAACGACTCACTTAGGGCCACGGTTGCTCCCCTAAATCACCGTTTAAACTTAAGGGAGAAGCAGTGGCACCAGGCTGTTCAAGCTCGATCGGAGGCTCGCATGAAAACACAACACGCAGAAAAGCGCATTGGAAGCAAGTCAACTCGAGGTGCAACTGTTGGATGAACAGCTGAGTGAGGTGACTGAAGAAAGGGATCAATCCAGTGGGGAAACTCAGGATTGGAAGGCCAGTTGCAAAAATGCACAAAAGGAACTGGAAGACTTGAGGATGTTTCTTCTGCAGGTTGATGTGAAATCTTTAGTTGCTGTGACGTCATCAGTGGTAGGTGGGGTAGCAACTCTTACTCCCGCAACCGCACATGTGGCACCAATTTTGAATGATGATGAAGAAGAAGAAGATCCCGAGGAACTCGAGTACGTCGAGTAGGACGTATTGGAGTGGGATGTGGCAGCACTTCTGCCATCACGAGGCAACATATGGTTTAATAGTTGCTCGTGTGTTTCTTTTGTGACCATGTTTGTGTCATATTAAGAATAGTTGTGGGTATGTCTAAACTGATAAGATGTGTATGACATCTCATGGGACCCAAGTATGGTAGAGATGTATTTCCATAGTGGGAGTCCATCATTTTGAAGTACACTACTGTAAACTTGCTCATGAGATAATATATCTTGTATAAAGTTTGTACTTTATCACTATATGTGAATATGATGCACTTATTTGCTTATCAAAAAGTCGTACTACTGATTGATAAACTGGATAAAGGAAAGAAAAACATGTGCTGATTTTAAGTCATTTGGATGCAGAATGGTGCGTACTCCCTCGACACCTGAAATGGGGGGTTCCAGTCGTGGTCGTGAGGACGAATCTCCAACCCAGGAGACAGCTGCAACACCGCAGCAATAAGATCCTCCACCACCACCACCTCCGGAACTTCCAAGGAGTCTAGCAGAGGTTCTCGCCGCGGTACTTGGCTCGCACGACGAGCAAACAGAGTTACTACGGACTCTGGTCCAACATTCGTCCCATCAAGGCGGGTGACCAAATGCGGGTCCACGACAACCTTCTCCAAGCTCATACTCGGATTTCATGTCGACACACCCGCCGGTCTTCATGGAGGCCGATGAACCATCGAAGGCGGACAACTGGCTCCGCTCCATTGAAGGGAAGTTTGGTTTGCTACGAATGACCGAACACCAGAAGACCCTGTTCGTGGCCCAACAACTACAAGGGTCCGCCGATGCGTGGTGGGCAAATTACCTTGCCGCACGACCAGTCGTCTACGCCGCGAGCTGGGAGGAGTTCCGGGAGGCGTTTCGCGCCTATCACATAGCTCCCGGTGTAATGAGGAAGAAGCTTCAAGAGTTCTTGGAGCTGAAACAAGGAGGAAGGAGTGCTTACGAGTACTCCAAGATATTCAACCACTTGGCCCAGTACGCTTAGGACCAAGTGAATACTGAGGATCGGAAGCGGGAATGCTTCTATCGGGGTTTGAACCCCAAGATGAAGGACAAGCTTGCCTTGTTCAACAGCGGCAGCTTCAACAACATGGTTAATGCAGCCATCGTACAGGAGGACGCTACTAAGGAGCTGTTATCTGACAAGAAGAAAAGGAGTGCTCCGCAGGGCAGCGGAGGAGGTACACCTCAGAAATACTGCATGGTGTATCGATCACCATCCGGCCAGAGGTGGCAGCCGCCATCGCGACCACCGATGTTTCGTGGTCGCCCATTCAACAATGCCGGTGTCCTCCCACAATAGCAACAGGGGATGATTTTGCGTGCATCTCTACCTCCACCGCGTGCACCGGGATTCCGTCCTCCACTCCGTACCGGTCAGACCCCGTACACGTGCTATACGTGTGGACGTACGGGGCACTTCGCCAAGGACTGCCCGTAGAGAGGAGGCCAGTCATCGTACCAGGGGGCAAACCAACCTCGCAACCAGCCCAAGAAGCCAACCACCAGAACCGGCAACGTCCACCACCTCGCCATCAAGGACTCACGGGTATGTTCTCTCTCTTTGGTCATCCCGTAATCATCCTTTTTGACTCCGGTGCTTCCCATAATTTTATTAGCAAGTCTTATGTCAATCAATACCAATTGCCTATCATTTCCACAAAAACCCCATATATGATTTGTTCTCCGGGAGGCAAAGTAGTAGCAGATATGATGGTCCATAGGGTACCTCTTAATCTGGGTTTGAACATATACGCTATCTCTCTCATTATATTGGAGCATCAGAAATTAGATGTCATTTTAGGGATGGCATGGTTGCAATACAACGGTGCTATCATTGACATCTTTCCTCAGAGAATATATCTAAATTCTCCATTCCACTCTCTCCAAATTCTCACTCTTGAGAGTAATATCCACGTGCCTCCAACTGCTGATAACAATGAAGCCTGTAAACTCGAAGATATTCCGGTAGTATGTGATTATCCAGATGTTTTTCCCGAAGATCTTCCTCGTATGCCACCAGAAAGGGATGTCGAGTTTAAGATTGAACTTGTACCAGGAACAGTACCAATCTCGAGAAGGCCGTATAAGATGGCACCTAAAGAACTGGCAGAACTGAAGGAGCAGTTGAATGAACTGTTGGACAAGGGTTTCATTCATCCAAGTTCGTCACCTTGGGGTTGTTCTGCACTATTCGTGGAAAAGAAGGATAAAACATTGAGACTATGTGTGGACTATCGTCCACTGAATGCTGTCATAGTCAAGAACAAATATCCACTACCCCGTATCGATATTCTGTTCGATTAGTTGGTAGGTGCTCGGGTATTTTCAAAGATGGATCTTCGCTCTGGTTATCATCAGATCATAATTCGAACCGAGGATATACCTAAGACAGCATTCTCGACGAGGTATGGCTTATATGAGTACCTTGTCATGTCCTTCAGATTAACCAACGCACCAACCCATTTCATATATCTCATGAATTCGGTGTTCATGCCGGATTTGGACAAGTTTGTCGTGGTCTTCATCGACGAAATCCTTGTATACTCAAAGTCTGAAGAAGAACATGCACAACATTTGCACATCGTGCTTCAGCGATTGCGGGATCACAAGTTGTACACTAAGTTCAGCAAATGCGAGTTCTGGATCAACCAAGTGCCATTTCTGGGGCACATCATCTCTACCGAGGGAATTGCAGTTGATCCAAGCAAGATTAAACAAGTACTCAAATGGGAGTCTCCCAAGTCTGTGCATGAAGTTCAAAGTTTCTTAGGTTTAGCTAGGTATTACCAGAGGTTCATCCCAAGATTTTCCAAGATAGCTAAACCAATGATGAAACTTTTGAAAAACACAAGAGGTATACCTGGACAAAGGAATGCGAAGAGGGTTTCCAAGCATTGGTGAAACACCTCCCAACAGCACCAGTATTGGCCCAACCAGACACAACAAGATCCTTTGATGTTTATTGTGATGCATCTGGAATTGGTCTGGGTTGCGTATTAATGCAAGACAGAAGGGTGATCGCTTATGGATCACGGCAGCTTCAGAACCATGAGCAGCATTACCCAACTCATGATCTTGAGCTCACTGTCATGGTACTAGCTTTAAATATGTGGAGACACTATCTATGGGGTAACCTAGTACATCTCTACACCGATCACAAAAGCTTGAAGTACATCTTCATCCAGAAAGAATTGAATATGCGACAACGAAGATGGCTGGAGTTAATCAAAGACTACGAGATTGAGATCCACTACCATCCTGGAAAAGCAAATGTAGTCGCAGATACACTAAGTCGCAAGTCCCATATCAATAACCTTTCTGTCACCTTGACAGAGGAAGAGGAACCGAGTCTCTACTTGGTTCCGTATGGGGCACTCTACAACCTAGCCCTCATTCCCACCATAAGGGAGGAAATTATGGAGGCTCAGAAGAAGGACAAGGGCATATCCCATATTCGTCAACGAATGAAAAAGGGAGAAATGAAGTGTTTCCGAGGTGACGATGACAGTACCATCTGGTTCAAAGACCGCATCGTGGTACCCCGCGATGTAGAACTTTGGAAGAAAATTTTGGACGAGGCTCATTTGTCCAAATATTCTATTCATCCGGGGAGTAACAAATTGTACCAATATTTGAAGAAGGAATTTTGGTGGACTCGGGTGAAGAGGGAAATAGCGAAGTATGTATCCGGATGTGATACATGTCTACGAGTGAAAACCGACCATCTGAAAGCAGCTGGACAATTACAACCGTTAAGCATACCTGCCTGGAAATGGGAGGACATCAGCATGGATTTCATTGTTGGGTTACCTCTCACTTTTCGCAAACATGACTCGATTTGGGTGATAGTCGACTGACTCACCAAGTCGGCTCACTTTATTCTAGTCAATGTCAATTATGTGGCACAGCAATATGCAGAGCTGTATATTGCCAGGATATTATACTTACACAGAGTACTCCACAGTATCATATCAGATCGTGGAACTTTGTTTGTTGCTCGATTTTGGGAGCAACTCCATGCATCTCTAGGTACCAAATTGATTCGAAGCTCAGCTTACCACAAACAGACTGATGGTCAAACGGAACGAGTAAACCAAGTACTAGACGATATGCTCCGCGCTTGAGCCATCCACCATGGTAAGAATTGGGATGATCACCTACCATTGGCGAAGTTTTCATACAACAATGGTTATCAAACTAGTATTCAAATGGCACCATATGAAGCTCTTTATGGCCGGAAGTGCCACACACCGTTGAACTCGTGTGAATTCGGTGAACGAGTAACCTATGGTATAGACTTGGTAAAGGAAGCCGAAGATCGAGTACGAGTTATTCAAGCCAACCTCAAGGCTGCTCAGTCTCGCCAGAAAAGCTATGCAAACAAACGACGTCGACCGCTTCATTTTGATATTGGGGATCACGTTTACCTTCGGGTATCCCCAATGAAAGGGATTCATTGTTTCAGAGTAAAAGGGAAATTAGCTTCGCGTTTCATCGGACCTTTTGCAATAAGTGAGCAGTGCGGACCTGTAGCCTATCGGCTAGAGCTGCCAACATCACTTTCAGGGGTCCACAATGTGTTCCACATTTCACAATTGAGAAAATGTCTCAAGGCCCCAGCCAAAGTCCGTTGGGAGGATATCGAAGCTCTCCAACCAGATCTTACTTACTCCGAACATGCAACCCAGAGAATTGATGAGAAGACTCGTACCACAAGAAACCGCACCTTGCGTTTCTACAAGGTTTTGTGGGGCAACCACACCGCTGATGAAGCAACGTGGGAAAGCAAGGAATATCTTAAAACCAATTATCTGGACTTGTTAACATCATATGTTCATTAGGTCTTTTCTTTTATCCTTCCTTTTTGTAATCTCGGGACGAGATTCTTTTAAGGGGGGAGGAATGTAAAATCCCACATTTTCCTTCATATGAGGTTCAGTTGTAAAGTGGTTGATAACCCTAATGGAGACCAATTATAGCCATGTTTATGAACTTGATTTCATCAAATCTTTTTCTTCTACTCATGTTTAAATTTATTAACATGAGGAATAAACTTCACCAATGAACTTAGATTAATTCTTTTGACCTCTCTTCAAAGTTTGGATTTATTTGAAGAAAGATTGCTAGGTCAATTTAATATGCAGTACCAAATAGATATTCAAATTAATATAAATTGAATATATACTACTGTATATTTGGCCCTCTCAAAAATTATTCAATTCAGAGGCCATAAATTTTTCTATGGTTTTCTAATATTCCAAATAGACTTCCTGCAAAGTTTCATAAATTTTGAACTTCATTTGCTATTTTACTTGAGACGCTTAGCAAATTCAAACCATGTTTTGAATTCAAATTATGAATTCTGTTCAACTAAATTGAACATCAAGATTTGAACACACACTTATGTCCAGCATATGTTGCTTGACTTATTTCCATAGTTTCACAATTTTTGGAATTCAATTGCTATTTAAAACAGTGGCACCATTGAATTCCATCCAAATTTGAATTTGAAATCCAATTGAAACTTGCTCCAAATCAAAATCCAATTGCAGAATCAAATTCTAGATATTTATTTGAGCCCCCTCACAAAAATCTAGAATTTTTGGACACCATTTGGTAGGAGAATTGAAGTCTGCAGAGGAGGGACAGGGATAAGGGTCGTGGGACCCACCAGTCAGTGGGACTCACTCGAAGCGGCTCTGCACGCCATTTTTCCGGCGTTCCTCCACACGACACTGCGCGGCATGCAAACCCCCACGGAGCTGCTCGCCTGCCTGCTTCATGGCGTCCCCCCTACTCCTCCCCGGCCTATAAATACTCCCCCCCGGTCGCAGTGCACACCACCCCGAGCCCCCGCCTCTGTTTTCTTTCTTCCGCCACTGCACCGCACTGCCGCCGCCATTCTCGACGCTCCGGTCAAACAAGGCAAAGAATCGCAGCGCTTCCAACAGCAAAAGGTTGCTCAACTAGTTGCTCTTCCTTCCTGTCCAATCGCTTGTTGGATTCATTGCTTATATGTGTGGTATTTCGAAGTTCCTCGACGCTCATGGGTGAAGTCGCGAAGGGAAGCTTCCTGTTCCACGAGGACAGACCACTCCAATCCGATTCCATCTTCCTCTTTGAAGCAATAAGGTGCGCAAAGGTACCTAGATGCTTCTTGTGAAGTTTCAGACACTGTCATGCTTCCTAGCGCCTTTATCTCCAGTTTTCCCCAAAACAGTTCATACCGTTGTCGATAGATTGCCATTTAAATTCCATTTCTACATACGATTAATTGTCAATCCAGTAAGGTATTATCTCCTAGACCTCCATGCGCATCACCTCTCAAAAATTGAGAGGAAGCCAACGAGAAACGAGGTCGGATTTTGAGTTTTCATGGCCGCCGATTGAAAACCCGTACCTCGCCATCGAGTTCGACTTTGCCGACGATTTCTCCCCAATCTGACCCCCAAATCATCATCCTGGAGTTCTCAGGAACCTTCCTGAGCTTTTCCCGAGTCGATTGAGCCATTCCCAAGCATTTCCGGCGAAGACCGACTTCCTAGCTCCGTCGTCGCCGTCGCGCCGCCGTCTCCGGCCATCGCCGGCATGATTGGACCCCACCATCGTCTTTAGCAGTCAATTTTAGGGTGGAGCGGTCACGGAGAGGCCGAGAGGAGGTCGACGCAGCAGTTCCGGCGAGGCACCGCCGCAGTTTCCGGCGAGGAGCGCCGCCGTGTCGGGAGGTAGACGAAGACGCGGGCCCCACCGGTCAGCGTAACCCTCTCGCGTGGGATCAGTTGCGGATAGGATCTGGTGTGGCTGTGCTATTAAATCCCGTGACCCCCGGTGTGACTCTAATTCGATTGGTCGAATTCAAATGAAGTGGGACCAGCCCCTTTTATTTGAAATTTCCAATAAGAAATTAAATCCAGATTCAATTCCAACTTAGAAAATCCATAACTTCCAGTAGAATTATCCAAAAAATCCCAAATAAATTTTATTAGAACCAACATAAATAATACTGTCCAGTGGCGCACTTGGATTTTTATGAAAAGCAATAGAAATTTCTGCAAAATTCAGGTAAAAAAATTCTTAAAGAATTCATTCCTACAGTTCTGTTAATTGGAAAATTCCCAATTTTGGTCAGAACCCTATAATTGACACATGAGATCTCCAGTAAAAATTTCAAGTTCTTTGGACTTAAAATACTGGGTTGATCTATGTCCCAAACCTCTATGTAGCTATAAATTGAGAAAAATGGAAAAATGAATTTTCAGAAATTTACCCAAACTTTAAAAATCAGTTTCTTCCTGTAGAAAACTCAGAAAATTTTGAAACAAATTTTCCTAGAACCAGTGAGACCCCCTCTACATGATACAACCCTTGGTAGCCATAATACATTATCCAAAAATTTCAACCAAAATTTAAGGAAGTTTATTGCTTACCATAATTGTTAAGAATAACAAACATCCTTTATCATCTCCTGTTCTTTGCAAGAGTCTCCCCAATAATATCCAGTATACACCATAAAAATCCCAAAGTCAATTAAGATAATTGTCTTATTATACACACCCCCACCTTAAGCATATTAGTTATTCACAAAATCATTTATACCTAGTATATGCATATCGTGTAGTAGCTGAAGTCGAGGAGCAGCCAGAAGCCTTGGAGGTCCAGCTGCCAGAAACTAACATAGACTCAAACTCGTTTTTAGGCAAGCCCCGGTTTGTATTTAAGTACCTTATAGTATTTTACAGTTTTCATTCACCTTACGTCTTCAGATGATTGTGCATTACGTTTAAGGTGTTTGACATCCACTTGCATGGCCTACAAATCCTATGGAGTCTTGGGTAGGTCTACGACCTGTCGGGTAGACACTGCTATGCTTATGCTCATAGGAATTCGATAGAAGTCGAGTAGTTGGAATCTACTCGCGAGAGAGGAATTTATCACATGGGAGATTTTAAAATAAGAAAATGGTTTATGAATATGAAATTGAGACCGAGCAGTGGATAGGATGCAGTGAGATGTGGTCTCACATGCGTAGCCCTGCTTGTGTCGATTGAGGACCGTTTCGTGTGCGGTCCTGCTGGACAAGCTTGAATGGTACCGGCGACATACTGGAGGAATGGGCTCCAGTAAACTGACGTAGCTTGATACTGGTTTGTCGAGGCATTCTGTTCCATTTTATAGGCGTGGGTTGAGGGCAGCAAGGTGTAAATCAGCTGGTGGGCATGTCAGAGTATGCTCCACGCAGTGACCTCGTGCTCGTGACGGATCGGCCGGTTCAACATTCGAGTGTTTAGTGAAAGGTGGCCATATACGACTAGTACTGAACTGTTATTTAGGTACTGCTGAAAGTACTCGTTGGCATTTCCGAAAGTGCGTTTGTGTCGTGTTGTTCTGGGTATGTCCTGATTGCAATCACCGTCCCTCGCGGTAATAGAGTACCACTTGTTCACTGTATCGTGACGTAGTAAATACTATAGAAGTCAGATGAATATAATGTATTGGTTACAAATTGCTTGAACAACCTTGTTTGGTTTAGAGATAGTACAATTAAAAGTTTACAGTTTCCCCATACTTTAGCTGTAATAGCATTTTGTGCCTTGTGCACGTCATATCATCAGCAAAGTGTTTCTTGTTTGATTGTGGAGTCTATGATGTGTCGTGCCTGAGGAATGCCAGGTGCTAAATAAAACATGACTATAAGGATCCACTTATAGGCGAGTCCTTATGCTTTACTTACCTATGTTTAGTACTCATCCTTGCATATGTCTAGTGAGACGGGTTAGTCTTGCTGAGCCTTATGCTCACGTTTACAGTTCACGAGTTTTTGCAGATTATATGACTGATGACGGGTTTAATGACGAGGCTGCACCCCCTGCAGGGTTTACAGCCGAGTGGGAACCCTGCACGCCGCCGTGAATTGCGTGTTTCTAGTGTAAAGTATCCAGGGCATGGATGACTTTGCTTTTGCATAGCTAGAGCTGAGAGTGTAGCTATGATGTATAGTTCTCTTTCCTTCCGCTAGTACTTTTAAAACTTCCATTGCGTTTGTCAATAAAGACTTGGTATTGTAAATTTGTTCTCGTTCTATTCTTGTATACTGTTGGGTGTCGCATCGCACGACACCACCCAATGAGATCCTTGGCGGTCAGGATTCCGGTCCCCACATGTGTTCTTGGTGGTTTTGCCTTGTTATCTTTGGGAGCCCTCAACTTGTGAGAAGGCCCCTTGAACTCGGTGATTTGCCCCTTGTGATAGTGCAAGAGGATTGGCCTTCGTGGCGATTCAAAGAGGTTAGGGTCAGTGAAGACCCGATCCTTTTGTGGGCTCCTCAACGTGGATGTAGGTTGCCTTTGTGGGAACCTAACCACGGGATAAACTCTTGTGTCAAACTTTTTCTTAATTTTCATATTACATTCTAAGGTTTTGTCAATCTTGCATAACCTACATTAAAACTTTGAAACAAGAACTGGTTTGCATTATACTTGGCTTCATTGACTTAATACTTGCAAGTTACATACTATATTCCGCTGCGTACTGTGCTTGTATTGAAATCATTGATCAAACTTGATCAATCTAGTCCGCACGCACCGGACTAGTACGCACTCTACCGGACTAGTCCAATATCTCGGGATTTGATCAGTTTTCAAGTGTTGCAGGTTCCGACTAAAATTCAAAAAGGCCTATTCAACCCCTCTCTAGGCCACATTCAGACATAAAAGGAACAAGTTTAAAATCAATTTGGAATAAACTGCACTTAGGAATTCTGAAAACTGTGGAATAGTCCGATTTTGGTGCGAACTAGTCCGATTTCTTTCTGACCTCGCTCGGACTTATCTATTTTTGCTGTGGACTAGTCTGTTTTTGCCTCTGGACACTTTCGGACTTGTCTGGTCTTGTGCGGACTAGTCCGATGTTCCAAGAATCCTTGAAAATTTGCTAAGTCCCTGCACTTGTCCAGACTAGTCTGGTGATCCAGCGGACTTGTCCATTTTCCTCTCTGACTAAAGTCGGACTTGTCCAATTTTTGGCCAGACTTGTTCGTTTTTCCCCTATGGATAAGTTCGGACTTGTCCGATATCTAGTGCGGACTTGTCCGATTTCCCTCTGTCCAACTTTGGACTAGTCCGGTCCTTTCGGACTTGTCCGATAAATTGTGACTCCGAATTGATCTTTTGTTTCACGACTTGTTTCTTGGTTTTACGTTAAGTGGGCCTAGGGATGTCGTTCCTAACTCTTTTAGAGCCCATGTGGGACTCTAAATCGACCCCTACTCATATCAAACTCGAAATCTATCTAACCCTAGCCCTCCACCTCTATATAAACAACCTCACCTCTTGGCTTGACATCTATTTGCCACTTTTCCACCCCACCCATACCCTAGTTCGTGGAGAGCCACCATCAAGGAGGGAGGAGGTGATCCCAAGAAAGAAGAAGAAGATGAGGAAACTAAAGAGGATCAAGATCTCCATCAACTTTGCATTCTTCATCACTAATTCATCTCCAATTTCATCATCAACCCTAGATCATCAAGATCCAAGTGTTGTCTCCAAGTTTCTTAATTCATTGGAGTCCTAAACACCTGGTATACCTTCTATTCTCTCTTCCTTACGTGAATTCAACCCTAATTCTCCAAATTCACGTCGATCTACAAAACCCTAATCTGCTGATCTCGCGCAGTGCGGACTTGTCCGGTCCCTAACGGACTAGTCCGATTTTCCTGGTTAATTTCTGTTGAATTAATTCTAAAATTGGAACTAATCGACTCCAAACCTGTATAAACTTGTTAAAAGCAGTTTGAACTAGTTAGTGATCATTAAAAGCAACTCATTAACAAGTTCCACCTTGCATTTGCATTAATCATGCATGTCATGTCAGATCGAGTAATATTTGTGCATCTATTGATTGTAATTCTTATGTTTATTGTGCGGATTAGACGGATTTGCACTAGAGAGTGCCGCGGAGGATCTCCAACACCAAGAGTTTGAAGTCTATGATCCTAATCAATCCCAAGAGCAAGACAAGTGTCCTTGAAGCATATTGATCCTGTTTTAGAATAAACATTTTGTTTGCAAACTGCATGCTTGTGTCAATTTGATGGAAAATCCTATGGTAGGAAGTTTACTAGATTTGTTTGACCACCCTTGTCACCTGGAATTTATGGTATAGAGTCAGGATGGGCTTTTTACCTTTTTGCTCCGCTTAATCAATTGGGATGGGAAAACAACTATACCATTTAACTTTATTATGTATCTATGAGATTATGATTAACATGAACTGGTTAATGTAATATGGTAATGGGTGATCTAAGCAAGTCTGGTATGTGGATGGGTTGGATGTTATGGTGGTTTGCTTGCTTTAGATCTAAGGACCGGTTCATGCGAGAATAAGCCAGGATTACAGTGCCACCACGAGGCCAAGTATGGGTGCAGCGTAGCTGATTAATTAGGGCTTTGCCAGTGCTGTGTGGACCATTAAGGATGCTCGGGGAAGGGGTAGTCAGATTGGGTTTGTTGATGATTGGTGGGACTACCTTGGGATCCGAATCGCTCAAGAGGGGGCCCTTGGTTGAAGATGTGCTCAGTTGGAGGCATCGCCACTGGTGAAACCTCAGTGGGGTCTAAATAGGGTACTAATCCCTTTGTAATGTCTATTTTGTGATCTCTTGGCCATACACCAAAGGAAGTGTAATTTGCGTAAGGGAGGTTCCTTTAGTCGCCGACGGGTGATGAAATCACAAAAACGTGGGTACAGTGGTACAAACTCTGCAGAGTATTAAAACTATCATGATAGCCGTGCTCCCAGTTAAGAGCACCTGGATGACCTACATGATTAGAAGGGTTTTGGTATTGGGATGGTTTGGTATTGGCTTTGGGATGGTATTATGGTTCATGGTGATAAATATGGTTATTGGTAATGAGATATTGACTGGTATTATGATAACTACATAGATTATGATGGGTTTACTTCACATACATATGATATATTGCTTTTCAAATGTTTTACTGTACTTTTCAGCACTTAGCCTTTATTACATTTTGTGATTTGTATCAGCTACATGTCATACTTTCTCACACTTGTTGAGTATGACATGTACTCACTCATGCAAACCCCCCCCCCCAGCAGTTGCAGGTCAGGATTGGGAGTATAGTGACGATAATGCGGAGTTCTAGGCCGTGTATACCGTCCGCTTTGCCTGTTGAGTGTTGGAGCTGCGCTATCCCTTTTTCTTAGTTGCTTATTAGTTTATTTCCACTGCATTAGTTGAACTTGTCGTAATATTCATTAGTGCTTGTATTTGAGGATAATCTGGTTTGTGTAATAAAAGTACTTAATTAATCTTGTTCTATGGTAATTGTCTGTATATCATTTGTGATGCACTCGTGTATGTGTGTTGAACGTCCTGGGCACACATATGCTTTCACTTGGTTCATTTTCAGAACCGGGTGTCACACATACTCCTCGTCAGGTGGCAGAGGGTTTACCTGTGGTGCACCTTGGACAGAGGACGTGTCGTGAACAGGGCATTGAGGGCCATATCCAGCATCGAGGTTGCGTTGCCTCTCTCGCTGCCGCTCGATGATGACACGACCGTCCATGTGAGTTTGACGACGGTCAAGCTCAGCCCTGAGGTCCTCTGTGGGGAGCTGGCCAACGCTCGTAGTCTTGGAGGAGCGGGAGTTGGAAGTGTGATGGTCGATGGACGGCGTGCATGACAGCAACACGAGGCGCCTTCCCCTATTGGGGGAGTTGATGGCTGCGATGACGAGGTGGTCGATGTCTTGGACCCACTGCTGAGCCGCCCCCTGAGAGGCATTCAACGACGATGGGTGGTGGAGGAGGGCTCTAGCCGCCGCCAGAGTGCTCTCCGGGCTTGCTGTTGGGGGTGCTGGTGGAGCCGACTGAGCTGGGGCGTGTCCCGATATGCCATTTTGGCCTGCCGTACCTGCACGAGTGCACAACGGACCAGAGAGTGTTGCTCAAGCGACGGATCTAGTCACCGTACGACGGCCGCGAAAACTTCCTTCCACGGGCCTGATAAACACCATGGTGGTGAAAGCGCTGCCACTTTTTTTAGGGAAAAAGTCCCTACCTGGCGCGCCAAATGTCAAAGGGTCAATGCGACACTTCCTCGGGGTCTGCTAAGGAGCAGCCCGCGGAGGTTCTTGTTCGGCGGGGCTTAGGCCTCAAGCTAGTGTTCTAGCGGAATAGTATGAGACAGTGGAGTTTTTACGTGTTTCGGGCTGCAAGGAGCACAACACCCAACTTTATGGTTGATTCTATTGCTTGGTGAGTGTGTATGCGAGTGTGTGTGTATGGGGGATTCTGAGTCTTGTCTTTGTATCGGTGGCGGTTCGAGCCTTTTTTAGTCAAGGTAGGACGCCTTACAAGTTGGGTCCCAGGGCCAGACAGGTGGTCCTAGGGCGATCTTATCCTAAAGATCTAAGGCTTCTTCCATAAGCTTGCTCTGACCGCGGACGTGACGACTTGCCGTCTTGCCGCCCGGGTCGTTAGTAGCCCACGCGCTGTTGCTGACTTTGACAGGGAATGTCCCATCCAACTATCTCTAACGTCGTAAGCTACCCACTTGGAGGAGTTGGATAGGCCTGCAGCGCCTTCACTATGATGCGATTAGTCGTAGCGGTACCTGACATTAGGCGTGCACCGCGCCATGCGTCTGGGGAAGTCGCGTATCTTCAAGGCTTGATGGAGACAAGGCGCACTGCCCTCTTAACTTCCCCACTATCTGCTCAGGGCAAGTGGACTGACCATGCGGCCGCTGGGGAGCTCTCCGCCATGGTGGAGGTCACACCCGTCTTGCGGACCACGTGGCAACTCGGGAGCTCACCTCCGTGGGGGGTGGCGAAGTCTCGCCCCGCGGGCCACGTGGCAGCTCGGGTTCTCGCCTCCGCTGGGGAGAACGAGACTCGACTTCGTGGGCCACGTGGCAGCTTGGGAGCTCACCTCTACAGAGATCAGGTCTCGTCCTGCTGGACACGTGGCTGCCTGGGAGCTTGTCGTTGAGGAGGAGCTGAGCTCCCCCTTTTGGATGTCTTGTCGGCACCCTAGACTTCCTATCAGAGGCCGGTGGGTCTGGGTTTCTTTGAAGATGTGTCGCGCTCAGACCCTGTCCCTGCTGGGAGGCGGGGTACCTAGGCGGCTCTAGCTTGTGCGCCAGGGTACCCGGTATGCTGGGTACCGACAACTACAATATTGTATTGCAACCTTGTGTGGCTTAGAGATAGAACAATTAAAGTTTACAGTTTCCAAACACTTAACAAGTAATAGCATTATGTGCTTTGGGCATGTCATATCATTGGCAAATCATTTCTTGTTTGATTGTTGAGTCTATGATGTGTCGTGCCTGAGGAATGTCATTTGCTACTTAAAACATGACTATAAGGATCCACTTGTAGGCGAGTATACTTATGCTATTTCCTACCTATGTTTAGTCTTTACCTTGCATATTTCTAGTAAGACGGGTCAGTCTTGCTGAGCCTTATGCTCACATTTGCAGTTAACGAGTTTTTGAAGGTTATACTGATGAAGGGCCTGACGATGACGTCGTACCCTCATCAGTGTTCACGGCTGAGTGGGAGCCCTGCACGCCATCGTGATAAGTAGGGTGTGTGCTGCTAGTGTGAAGCGTCCTAAGGGCATGGACGACTTCGCTTTTTCCTAGCTAGAGTTGAGAGCGTAGCTATGAGGTTTAGACTCTTTCCTTCATTTATTATTGTAAAACTTCCGTTGTGTTTATAAATAAAAGACTTGGTTTGTATTTTATTTTGGTCCTTTTCATGTATACTATTGGGTGTCGCATCGCACGACACCACCAAATGAGATCCTTGGATGTCGGGACCACGATCCTCACATAAACAAGGGAAGAGGAGGAAAGGGGTTGAATCATCGGTATTGTAACAGTGGAGCGGTCCCACTACTCCATTTAGATCCCATGTTTAGAAGCCTTAGTTCTCAGACAGCATAACCATGCAATGGTCACACAAATCTGAACATAAGATAAATTCAATGTTAGCATTGCATGGTTATGCTGCCTGAGAACTAGGGCTTCTAAATATTGAATCTACAACAGAGTGGTGAGCCCGCTCCATTGTTACGATACTGATGATTTAACCTCTTTCCTCCTCTTTGCCTTGTTTACAGGTTTGGCACTGTGAGCTGGATCAATGCTTGGAGTAGGATTCTTCATGTAGATGATACAATCATCAAAGGTGTAGATACTTAGTGCGAGCGAAGATATAGTTTATGTCGAAGTGTGTGATCGACACTTCCCCTGGTACTACTAGATCGTAGCCCGCGGAGGTTTGTGATTGGTTGGGGCGAGCGTGAGATTACGAACAAGACAGTGACACGAGGAGTTTTACGTGGTTCGAGCCGCCTTAGCGTAACACCCTACTCCACGAGATGTGTGTTCATGTATGAGTATGGAATGGCTTGTGAGCGTATGAGCTTCGTTCTCTACGTACTGTGCGTGCAGCCCTTTTATAGTCTAAGGACTGGCCAGTACATTAGCCTGGCCCGACATGTGGCCCTGATAGTAATTAATTTCCCTAATACACGATCTACATGTATTAAGCGTAGTTAACATACTGATAACATGTCTTAATGGCGGTGTTACCAGTATTAACAGTCATCTAATCGTGTGTCATTAATATGGCATTAATGACACGTAATCAGGTCTTGTAACTGTAGCTTTAATTGCCCGTTGAATGTCCATGCCGCTGGAGATTCGCCAGTCTTCCCGTTGTAGATTTAGGTCCGAAGGTTTGACACGTGGTGGCTTCGGAGCTTCCCATCGTGGGGAGGCACGTCTGGAGCCACTATAAACATGGCAACACCGGAGCTTCCCTCTACTGGGGGTTAGGTCCGGGGTCACTGGACACATGGCAAGAGCGGAGCTTCCCTATGAAGGGAGTTGGGTCCGACCTTGTGTTACCCATGGCGGTGCCGGAGCTACCCTAACGAGGGAGGCGGGTCCAGTGCGGTTGTCGGTACCTGGAGAACCGGGTACACATAGATACAGGGAAGAAGGCACGCTGGGTCCCGTCCCCCATGGGGGCGAGATCCGGCATGGTCCCAGGGTGCCACGTGGTATGTGGCATGGCCTTGCCTCTCCACTGAGGGAAGGCCCAACGCTACCACGTTCCCTGTAGCTCCAGGTTTGTCTCCCCCTCGGAGGGGAGGTCCGGCGCTACCACGTGTCTCGTAGCTCTGGGCCTGCCTCCCCGCTGAGGAGAGGTCCGACGCGTCCGCGAGGCCGGCAGCCCCGGACCTGCTTCCCCGCTGTAGGAAGGTCCAGCGCAGCCACGTGTTCTGCAGCTCTGGACTCGGCCTCCCTGCTGAGGAAAGGTCCGGAGCTGCCACGTGCCAGGCAACACCGGGCCTAGGCCATCCTGCGGTAGCAGCAATGAAGGGAGACGTGCTCAGTGTGCCTAAACTAGAAGGACACACTCATAAGTCAAGAGGTCAGTGGTCAGTCTTGTTATAATAGGCCGGAGTCGAACTACTATGTACGACGGACGAGTGAGAGGCCGCGACAAGACAGACAAGACGCAACCAACCATGATGAGGGGATATCTGTAGCCCTGTAGTAGAGCATGGCCAGGCGGCACATTGAAGCCATTGTCAGAAGATAGCATTTACTCCCAGATCTTAGGTTAGATTTGGTTGCTCTCGGGGCCACCCGTCCGGCCCTGGGCCCCACTTGTAAGCTGTCTGGCCTTGGACTATAAAAGGACCAGATAGACATCGACTTAGACATCTTGGCTCAGACCCAGACACATGCTTGAGCAATACAACACACAAACCACCGTGGAGTAGGGTATAACGCCCAGGAGGCCCGAACCAGGTAAACCCCTTCTGTTCATCGTTTACTACGCTTGATCTTTCTAGGACTAGCCCCCCAAAAATACATCGAACTTTCGTGGGCTGCTTCCGAGCAGGTCCGAGGGAGGTGTCACTTAGACACCTCGACATTTGGCGCGCCAAGTAGGGGGCTTTCCCTGCAAGGATCCTCGCCAGTAGCATGTTGAATGCTCGTTCCAGCTAGTTCCTCCATGCCACAGCCCCGCCAGCAGGTGGCGGGTGAGGAACAAGCTTCATCCCACCCAAGGATTGGGTCCCGATCTAGGGCGGTAAGATCTGGACCATCGCGTCGCCGTGCAGTCACTCCACCGATTACAGGCTCGCACAACACGACACGGTGTACTCCTGCCGTGACAGCTGCTAGAGCACCGCCGGCGGCAAGCCCAAAAAGTGCACTCCTAGCCGCGCGTGCGCTGCTCCGCAATGCACCAATGACAGGTGCCCCGCAGGGGGCGACCCAATAGTGGGTAAACGACGTCGACCACCTGGTCGTTGGTGCACTCTAGGCGACTCCACAAGGCGGGAGGCGAGCAACATCAACTTTTGTTTCACTGTCATGTACGCCTACAGTCGACTGGCGGACCGCTGATAGCCGCTCAACAATGCTTTCCACGGCAGATCTTCGGGCTGAGCTACAGTGCCGCAGGGCCGGTGAGGACTGTCGAGTCGTCATCGAACGACATCGGGAGCAGCGCCGCAATCTTAAAGCTGGCTACAGCCTGTTGGGTCCTGGACCCCAGGTGCATGACGCTCTCCCATTACGACAGGCGTACGTGGCACTGCTGACGGCTCCTAAGGTATACTAACAAATCATCCCCGGCAACGGTGCCAAAAATGCTTGTTGGTATTACTTATGCACCATTAACTAAACATCTCCAACTGATGTGTCAGAAATGCTTGTTAGCGGTTGTATTGGATCACAGAGTGAATTCCGCAAGCGCACAGAGGTATCATTGTAGAATTTCCCCTTAAGAGTATTCCCAAGGGTGTCATTTATTTGATCCCAAAGGAAGGCGGGGTAGAGATATAACAATCATCAAGTGGAAAGGGTAGAAAGATCTAGGTAAGAATCTAGTACGAATGGATAAAATAATAATGGAGGTAGTGCGACACACACAAAAGCTTTCAAGTCTAAGGGGGGGGGGTAAGAGGATCATAGAGGTTAGTTAAGGTTGAGAGTTATGGAGGTACTCCTACTATGATCTATTCTACATATATATAATCTAAACTAATTATCCATAAACTATATCAATAGTGAATACTTATGCTATGTGGTTCAACACATCGGGCACGAGCTTACCCCTTGCAATACTAGGGCGACTCCCGCCAAGAGACTGTGGCATAGCCGAACGTGGAGGATTACAAAGGACAGATAGGGCTGTCACCACCTACTGCATACCTCTTCAATCCGTGGGTCTACGAGACATCCAATGCTACTTAGCTATCCTAGCACCATGCTAGCATATTAAGTAATTACCTTAAGAGCCTAGGCACAATCCATCCTAAGGCAATGAATTGAATCATCATTGAACAATGTTGATACATAACATAATTATCCATACTAACCTAGTTATGTTATAATTAACTAAACTATAGTGGGGGTCTATAGATTCTATGATAATGAGATATGTTCATGATGAAATAGTCATAGAAGCTATACCTTCCACATACATGGACTCCACAATCAAACAAGAAATGCTTTGCCCAAGTATATGTATAAGTAGAGACTAAAGATACTATCTTTATTATGCATAAGGTCACAAATACAAGAAAGAATACATGAGCCATACCTTTCCCAATGTAGGATTGGGAATAGAGAGACTCCTTACTCCATTCCAAATTTGGACTTGGGACTAGAGACTCTCCTCTCTACAACCTAACTCCTCTAAGACTATGGATGATAGTGTATACAATAGAGATGAAGCTCAAGTGGTGTGTGTTGAAGTGAGGGGTAGGGGGGCCTATTTATACTAGTGTTGTGGTCAGTTCCCACCAACAAAAGTGCGCGAATCAGTCACCATTGACTCCAGGGAGCCGGGAGGAGCCAACACGTGGAGTTTGACCGAGTTTGGCACCAAGAAGAGGTCGGCCGAACCCCTGGTTCGGCCAACCTGGTCAAGGCACCATTTCCTATGTGCTTTCTCCAGGTAGCTACCAAGTGGGTCCCCTTGATGTATATAGGTGCAACACCGTTGGATCTCCTCGGATACTTTTGTTTTTGGGCCATTTGATCCATGGGATGCCACGTGTCGTCACGTGATTGGCTGTGATGATATTTTATAGGATTGGTCCCTCTACATTTCCTCATTTCCTGCATAAAATGCTGCATACACATATTTCTCCAAGTCCAAGTGGAATTGGGTTAGATAGAAAGGTGATGTGTGCAAGAAATGACAAATCCTTCACATAATTGAGTTAAATTGACGGATGAAATTGGTATATAACAACCGTCAACAAACTCTCCCAAGCTTATCCTTTGCTCGTCCCGAGCAAAGTCAAGACTTTAGGTTGATGATTAGGAGTTGCTACAATGTCTTATTTTCAAAAGTATCTAATGCACAACCAGATACTCTACCTAGTATTGCAGAAATTGGCTATGATACTCTACCCTTCTTAAGTTATCATGGGGCTTATGCTTTGTCATATTCATGAGTAGTTGAAAGGTAGAATACTAAATGGGGCAAACATATCCTAGAAATTAAGTTCCACTTAAATCCCGGAGAATTCAATTTAGATATTAAGTACCTCAATTTGATTCTCTCAGTCACTCCTTTGTGGATAGTGGAAATATTTCCTCACCAAAGCATTGTGCCTCTACTATTCCTACTCATTGAATATGGCTTGTATGTGGAGCTTGGTAAGGAAAGTAAGTAGGCATATTTGCATCACATATATTGCTAAGTCAAAAGAGTAAGCCTTAGGAGAATTCAATTCAAAACTAGTGCATGTGTGATGGAGTGGAAGTGGATGTGGATATTTGAGATAACTCCTTTTTGGTATAATCTCTCTTCCTTTTGCAGGGATGAAACATGGATACTTTTTTTTTCTCTTTTTTTTTCTCATGCTTATGATGTAAGCATGCTTTATTTTTTTCATTTTCTTTTTGTAGTCATGTCTTCTACTCCCTTTCTTTGCAATGAATTCTGAAGAGAGTGCTAAACATGAATAACATGGAGTTTCTCTTTTTATTGTGTTATGGTGGATATGATGGACGTTTTGCTTACTTCTAGTGTAGAAGTATAGCATGTGCAAGTGAAGTGTTGAATTCAAAAGAGTTTAATGATTTCTCACATAGGTCTATACTAGTTTGACTAGGCTCAATGTGAAAGCAAATAGCATATGCATAAGGTTTTGTCTATGTATGAATATCACATGGCTTTGGTAGGTATTTCCAATCAATTGAGAGAAACTTAAATCTTTTTAGAATTTCTCCGGAAATCTAAGTTTTACTTTCAAACTAGGACTAGCAGCCCTATTACCAATTCTAGCCTTCCAACAACCTAGAATTAGATTAAGCTTTTGCTACCCACGACTTCCAAATTAAGGTAAAAGTATTTCAAAATAATGAAAGCAATATTTGGAGAGTAGCAAGTTGTAAACTAGAGACTTAGGAAAATAAAACAGAGCAACTATTCATCATTTCATCTATGTGAATTTTTAAATCATTCTTACCGCACATATTTATTTGATGAAAGCAAATCTAACCTATATTTTATTTTTTTTAAAATGCAAAGTGGATGATGGATGGATGGAAAATAAATATGCAAGGAATGTGATACATGTTACCTCAAGTGGGGGTCCTCCCCCAAGCTTGTTCTTCAACTACCTCTGTGATAAGAGTTGAACCCTTGATGACGGAAGTATGCTGCAAGATTGGCTTGTTGTTGTTGTAGCGCCGCATCGAAGTCAGTGAATTGAGAATCCATGTGTTGTTGCCAATCCTAGGTACCTTGAACATGCTCCTGGAGTGTGTTGTAGATGTCACCCGTTCTCATTTCAAGTTCTCCCATACGTCTAGTGAGGTCTATCATTCCTTGGCTATAGTCATGATGACTTCTAGTCGAAAAGGAACGACGTCCTCTCATGGACGTTGGGGGCAAGCTGCTAGACCTTGAAGAGGATAAGGGTGGATCCCTTTGCCATTCTTGGCAAGATGATCCCCCAGTCTCATACGTTGGAGGTTGAGTCCATCCGGGTGCATAACCCGTTGGGTTCTCTTCCTCTTGGTATTCATGGACCGGAGAGATTATCGGTGGCATGCCTGTGGCTGCAGCCCTCGCACGATTCCTTGTTACCCTGCCAGAGACATTACTTCTTCTTGATTCCTCAAGGGGAAGAAGGTCAATGGTTAGTCTCCAGCATTTGTACAAATGAAAATCCGGGTTAGGTAACCGAATTTCATTGACAAAGCCGGGATAGAAAAATATCGAGGACCCATCTTGATCATGCTTAAGGGTATGTTCTTGCACTAAATAGTCTTCATCAATTAATTCTCTTTCAGTTTCAATATATTCAAATGAAGAGTATTTAAGTGATCCTACCTTTTTAGCAATATGAGTAATCAATGAAGTGCATTCAATTGGTCCTGATTTTGAAATGTAATATAACCATTGTGTCATCATGGCTTTGACTGGAGCAACTTTTATCTTTTTAGTCATGGCAAACAAAATTTTCAATTCATCATCTCGCACAACCCTAACATCTCCCCTAGGGAACACAGTCATAGCCACCCATCTATGCATGAAGCGTAAGGTAGGGTTTTGGATGTGGCTATTCCTAGGAGCCCTACATGTGACCTCACTAGTTAGCTCATGCCAAAAACTTTGTTTGTTAAAATTAGGCAAATTTTCTAAATCTTGCAAACACCATTTATGGAAGCATAGGATGCTACCTATTTCTTTCCATAGGATGTTGTATTCTTTTTGAATAATCTAAAAGAAATACCATCAAATCCTATTCTTAGCGTGCAAAGGAATTGGATAGTGAGAAGGCGTGAACCTTTCTCCTCTATGTGAGCAAAGTCATCAAATCCAGTTGCATGCCAAATGGAAAGAAATTCGGAGTCCATACCTATTTTGGAGATCAAATGTGGATCATAGGCCTTGGTGTGGCAGAACTCACGATCTTGGAGAAGCTTGCGTGCTTGATCTTCAACTTCGCTTCGTATGTCGATGTCTTTGTCATGAAGAAGTTGGTGTGGGTTGCTTCTCTCTTCCATGGGAGTGTCCTCACACTCACTTCTCCTCCTTGGGCTTGTACCCATGGAAGAGAGGCGTGTACTAGAACCTTCACCATGGCTTGAGATTGCAGCCTCCTTCCTCTTTCCAAACAACCTCTTCATGTCTTTTTGAGTTCAACAAGCAAGAACAAAACAAGGCGAGAAAAATCCGAAAAGAGATGATGTTTGGAAAACAAAACTCTCAACGAATTTTCTCCTCTTGAAAGCTTGAGTGTAAAATGAAAATGCAAACAAAAGAAAATCTTTTTGGGGATGGATTTGAGCAAGAGTGTTGCAATGAAGAGCAAGAAAAACAAGGTGGGCTAGAGAGTGACTTGGGGAGGTGTAAAATGATGTGGTGTGTAAAGAGAAGTGCTCCTCACGGCCACAATTTATAGGGTGCACCTTCTAACGGCCACTTAGGGTTCAAAATATAGTCGTTGGAGGAAGGGGAGCCAAATTGGCTCTAATCCCTGTTTGGCCGACCAGAGGGTTCGACTGACCTGACAGGTGGACCCCCTGGTTTCCCTTTTGGCAAGTGGCTCCCCAACGGCTATAATGTTAGCACGTTGGTGAAATGCCACATGTGCAGCTTAGAAAAAAATGTTTTTCAAATAAAAAACCCTTTTCAAATCCAATAAAATTTTTTTTTTTTGAAAATAAAGAAAGAAAAATGATAGTTGAGAATATAAGATTCTCAACTTACTAGGGAAACTCAAATATGCAATGGGAAAAAATCCAAATGGGGTGGAAAAAGAAAGAAATAAAAATAAAGTGGGATAACTACCTATTTAACCTATTGGCGTAGGTCTCACCACCGTCCGATGAGATGGACAGTCCTCCGTCTTTATTTCACATCTGGACCCGGAGGGATGGGCTCGGACGGCTTGTCTTGCTTCTTCTGCCAGTTCTTCTTTGGCGGCTTGGTGGACTTGGGCCTTCGGGAAGGTCCAGATGATTCCGTCGCCATTGGATATCGGCGTGGTCAAAACGACGGATTCTCCTCGTAGATTAGTCTTATCATGAATGCAATGAGTGAGTCCACCTTTGGAGGTGTTACTTCGACCTCTCTAATGTGTTTATCATTCAGCCCATACTTGATTCCAATCATGGAGCATTGTTCTGGTCTAGGCCGAAAGTTATACTTTTCCTCCTTGCCATTGATATGGAAGTGGATTTCTCCATCTTCCACATCTATGCGAGCTTTTGCAGTGCTTAGGAATGGACACCAAAGAATGAGTGGTGTATCCTTCTTAGTGTCCATGTCTAGCACCACAAAATCCACGGGTACGAAGCAGTTCCGGATCTTCACCGGGACGTGTTCAGCAATACCCGCTGGATAACAGACTGAAAAGTTAGCTAGTTGTAGTTGCATCGGTGTTGGAGTCAGCTCTATGAAGTTCAGCTGGTCAAACACAACCTTAGGCATCACACTAAAACTTGCTCCCAAATCACAAAGTGCCTTGTCAAAGTGGTGAGCCCCAATTGAGCATGAAATGGTAGGACATCCAGGGTCCTTCTGCCAGTTGCTCTCTCGTATGGAAATCATGTTCACATTTTCCGTCGGAGGTTCTGGCTTGCCTGGCATCTTGCCATTCTCCATCGGAGGAATAGAAGCTGCCAGCTAAGCCAACTAAGTCTCAAGCATCTTGTTGAAGCTCAGTTGATTCTTGAAGGCTGAGGATAGTCCTTCCATCTTTGCATTGATATTCTCCAGGGTCTTGTCATTAGCCGACAGCTTCTTAGATAGGGCATCGTTGATCTTGAGCTGGCTAATGGCAAGTTATCTCAAGTTGGGCTGATTTCCAGGGTTGCCATTGTTGTTGTACCCTCCTTGAAAGAATGGGCGTTGTTGATCCCACCCTTGACCTCCTGGACGATAGCCATTGTTGTTGTTGAAATTTCCGTTGTTGGCGAGGTATAAGGAATCCTCATGAGTTTCTGGGCAATCATTGCCCATATGACCCGTGTTGCCACATACTTCACACGTGATGTGAGAGTCTAGGGCATATGCATTGCCAAACACATCACCACTAGCTTGTCCATCAATTTTCTTCATTAGGAGGTCCAATTTTGCAGCGATCATGTCCACGTCCTTCAAGGTGTGCATGCCTCGCTGTCGGGTATGGAGACGCTCATCGTTCCATCCCATGTTGGACACCATCTTCTCAATAAGATCTTTAGCTTTTGGAACCGTCAATGAGAAGAAGGCTCCTCCAGCAGCAGCATCCAAATGGTCACGAGCTGATGGGATCAACTCGTTATAGAAATTTTAAATAAGGAGCCAGTCCTCCATCCCATGGTGGGGGCAGGATAGGATGTACTCCTGAATCCTTTCCCATGCTTGAACTTGACAAGCTTCTCGAACTTGAAAAGGAGCGAGGCAAGTCACTAGAACTTGAGTTAGCCTCAAGGAAGGAAGCTTACTTGAGGTTAAGTGACTCAAATACTACCATCAAGGACGAAGTTGCTAACCTATCAAAGGTTAACAAGATCCTTGATGTAAAAGTTGAGTCACTCAAACAAAGTGACCCCTCATCCTCTTCAAGCTCACCTTCTCAACCCCTTAAAACTGAAGCTACTATTACGTGTTCATGTGCTAAAATTGACACTAGCTTGAAAGACAAGTCAACCTCTACCAAGGACAAGCATCCTTCCCAAAGTTGCATATTTGACAAGGAGAAGATCAAATATGCACGTATTGCATACTTGGCCACAAGATCTCCTAATGTCAAATATGGCATTGGGTATTCTTATGGTGAAAAGCAATATGCTAGAAGCCATAAAAATAACAAGGAGAGCATTGCCTTTGTGAAGGGAAACTCCTTTCAAGCTATAAAGCCTAAAGTCAACAGATATGAGCACCGGACTAGTCCGGTATCCACACGGACAAGTACGGTCCTCCGGACAAGTCCGGTTTCCCAGACTAGTTCTGTTCATAAACAACAACAACAACTATTCAGGACTTTCAATGCATCCTATGTTCTAATGAGAAGTAATTTTGGTATAGTTTATGCTCATTATGTTGGGCCACTCCATGGGAACACCAAGTCTCATGTGTGGATGCCCAAATCTCTTGTAACTAACCTTAAAGGACCCAAGCAAGCTTGGGTACCTAAAACCAAGGCATGATTTGTTTTGCAGGCCTATTCCTCCGGTGGATCGAAATGGGTGCTAGATAGTGGTTGCACCAACCATATGACCAGAGAAAGAAGGACGTTCGTTGAGTATGAAGAAAATGAGGATCCAAGCGAGGCATCTATTTTGGAGACAATAGTCAAGGAAAGGTGCTCGGTACTGGTAAATCTGTTATATCATCTCAACATACTCTTTCTCATGTTACATGTCAATTCCTTAGATTATAACCTGTTGTCCATATCTCAATTACGTGACAAAGGTTATAATTGTTTGTTCACTAATGAGGGTGTGACCGTCTCTAGAAGGGGTGATGGTTCCATTGCATTAAAGGGTGTGTTAAAGGGAAAGCTTTACCTTGTTGACTTCAACAAAGATAAAGCCGAACTTGACACATGCTTGATTGCAAAGACCAACATGGGTTGGCTGTGGCATAGACGGCTAGCGCATGTTGGTATGTGGAATCTTCAAAAAATCCTCAAGGGCGATCACATCCGAGGTTTGAAGGATGTTGTTTTTGAGAAAGACAAGCCTTGTAGCGCGTGCGAAGCCGGAAAGCAAGTTGGAGCACCTCATCCCGCAAAGAAAGTCATGGCTACAAAAAGACCGCTCGGGCTACTTCACATGGACCTTTTCGGTCCAATTTCTTACATAAGCATCGGCGGTAACAAATATGGCTTAGTAATTGTTGATGACTTTTCACGCTTCACTTGGGTTTTCTTTTTGCATGATAAGAAAGAAACTCAAGGAACCCTCAATAACAATAAGTTTCTCAAGCGTGCCCAAAATGAGTTCTCATTAAAGGTCAAGAACATATGAAGCGACAATGGCACGGAGTTCAAGAACACTCAAGTTGAGGAGTACCTAGACGAAGAAGGGACAAAGCATGAGTTTTCAGCACCTTATTCCCCTCAACAAAACGGAGTTGCCGAAAGGGAGAACCGAACCCTCATAGAGATGGCGAGAACAATGCTCGATGAATACAAGATCTCGGATCGGTTTTGGGCGGAAGCGGTTAACACCGCTTGCCACGCCATAAGTCGACTCTATCTTCATCGACTACTCAAGAAGACATCCTATGAGCTACTCACAGGTAACAAGCCTAATATTTTGTATTTTCAAGTTTTCAGTTCTAAGTGCTACATTTTGAACAAGAAGCCTAGGACTTCAAAGTTCGCTCCGAAGTCCGATGAAGGTTTCTTGCTTGGCTATGATTCGAATTCCTACGCCTATCATGTCTTCAACAAGACCTCCGGACTTGTTGAAGTAGAACGTGATGTAGTGTTCGATGAAACTAACGGATCTCAAAAGGAGCAAGTTGATCCATGTGTGCTAGATAGAGAAGAAGCTCCTTGTCAAGCATTGAGAAGAATGGCGTTGGGCAATGTTCGACCACAAGAGCCACCTCTACATGTGCATGAGGAAGATGAACCACAAGTGGAGGCCAATGATCAAGGGGGAGCTTCCACACAAGATCAACCTCAAGATGATGAAGATTTTCAACAAGTCAATGAGGGCAACCATCAAGGGGGAGAAGAGGAATATCATGAAGATACAAGACCACAAGTGCCACACCCGAGAGTACACCAATGCGTCCAAAGAGATCACCCAATCGACAACATCATCGGTGACATCCAAAAGGGAGTAACAACTAGATCCCACATAGCTAATTTTTGTGAGCATTACTCTTTTGTGTCCTTTTTGGAACCACGCAGGATTGATGATGCATTGAAAGATCTGGAATGGGTGGTGGCGATGTAAGAAGAACTGAACAACTTCAAGCTCGTCGAAAGACCCAACGTGAACGTTGTCGGCACCAAATGGGTCTTCCGCAACAAACAAGACGAACACGGGGTGGTGACAAGGAACAAGGCACGACTTGTGGCCAAAGGGTATTCACAAGTCGAAGGTTTGGATTTTGATGAAACATTTGCTCCCGTAGCTAGACTTGAATCAATTAGAATATGGCTTGCATATGCTACTCACCATGATTTCAATCTCTACCAAATGGATGTGAAAAGCGCCTTCCTCAACGGTCCAATCAAGGAGAGGTGTACGTGGAGCAACCTCCCGGATTTGAAGATAAAGAGTTCCCGACCACGTCTTTAAACTGCGTAAGGCTCTCTACGGCCTCAAACAAGCTCCTAGAGCTTGGTATGAGTGTCTTAGAGATTTATTAATTGAAAATGGTTTTAAGATTGGTAAAGAATATTATACATTATTTACAAAACACTTCGACAATGATCTTTTTATCTGTCAAATCTATGTTGATGACATTATCTTTGGTTCAACTAACAAATCCTTTTATGAAGAATTTAGTAAGATTATGACAGATAGGTTTGAGATGTCTATGATGGGAGAGCTAAAGTACTTCTTGGGATTCCAAGTGAGACAACAAAAGAAAGGGACATTCATAAGCCAAACCAAGTACACTCAAGACATACTCAAGAAGTTTGGGATGGACAAGGCGAAGCCAATCAAGACTCCCATGGTAACAAATGGACACTTGGATCTCAATGAAGATGGACCAAGTGTGGATCAAAAGGTATATCGCTCCATGATTGGATCCTTACTTTACTTATGTGCATCTAGGCCTGATATTATGTTGAGTGTATGTTTATGTGTGAGATTTCAAGCCAATCCTAAGGAGTGTCACTTGATAGCCGTTAAAAGGATCTTGATATATTTGGTTCATACACCCAACCTAGGCCTTTGGTATCCCAAAGGTTCCAAGTTCAATCTCATTGGATACTCCGATGCTGATTATGCCGGATGCAAGGTAAATAGAAAAAGTACCTCCGGCACCTGCCAAATCCTACGTAGATCCCTAGTTTCTTGGTCCTCCAAGAAACAAAATTCCATTGCCTTATCCACGGCCGAAGCGGAGTATGTTGCCGCCGGGAGTTGTTGTGCACAACTCCTTTGGATGCGACAAACTCTAAGGGATTACAGTTATAATATGAGTCGTATTTCACTCCTTTGTGATAATGAGAGTGCCATTAAAATTGCCCATAATTCAGTTGAGCACTCTAGAACTAAACACATAGACACCCGACATCACTTTTTGAGAGACCACTCAATGAAAGGAGACATAGCCATCTCTCATGTCACACCGAAAAACAACTAGCCGACATATTCACCAAGCCACTTGATGAAAAACGCTTTTGCGAGCTCCTAAATGAACTAAATATCCTTGATGCTCGGAATGTGGCTTGAAAACTTGCATACCTGTATGGACTCTTCAAAATATATTGTTTGAGTTGCGAAAATCATCTTTCTCAATTTTCTCCAAAAACTATTTCAACTACTTGATCTTGATGAATTATGGTCATTGCTTGATTGTTGTATGCTTACAGATCATATTCATCAAGATTATTTGATTTGTTTTGCCCCCCTATTTTCTTAATAAGTACCTTCGAATATATACGAATGGGCTAAGCATTTCTGTTCTAGTGACTACAGACTAGTCCGTGGTTACTTGTACTAGTCCGCCCTTGTAGACTAGTACGGAGAGTCTCCGGTAGTCCGGACTAGTCCGGCGGACCACTGACTAGTCCGATTTAGGCTCTGGAAGAGTTCGGACTAGTCTGATTGTTTTCAGACAAGTCCGATTTTTCAACTCCATAACCCTGGCCGCCGCCAAACCTAATCTTCTTCACCCTCACAAGTTTCCTCACACTCTCTCTCTTCACTCGAGCTCCTCACGGCTATTTGGCGATTCCTCCATCAAAACTCTTTGAGTTTGGGTGGAAATCGATCTCCATTGCATAGAGATTGAATACCACGGACTTGTCCGCTCCTTTCAACCCCTCCATCTCCATGAATCGATGAATCTCAGTAGAATTTCCTCCCAAACCCTAGAAATCTTGATTTCCTTCGTCGTTGATGAAATATCTTAGTTCCTTTCAGCTAATACATTCTTACTTGATGTATTACATTGATGTTGAGCTATTTTTGCGTTGAGCAACACCATTGGTCGTCTAGTTAGGGTTTGAGGTGATGAACACCAGACTAGTCCAGTCCATGTACGGACAAGTCCGGTCACCCGGACTAGTCCGTCCCTGTACACGGACAAGTCCGATTTTTGACTGAACTCAACCCTAATTTCCCATTTCCTCAATGCAATTCATTGCCATCAATTCTCATCCATACCTTGTGTAATCCATTCTCAGGACAATGTCGAGCTCCAACGATGAGATCTCCGCCTTCGAGGCCGAGATGGACCAAGAAGCCTTGCTTCGGCCCTAGACGGGCCAAGGAAAGAAGTTCCAAGAGTGCCCATCCGAGCCGGCACCTTCTCCACCTCAGGCTCGACGTAAGGTTCTTGCCAAGAAGTCTATCTCCAAGGCTTCAGCGGGTGCTGGCCCTAGCTCGGCAGCTGTTCGCCAAGCTAAGGGCAAGGGCAAAGGGATTGCCACGGGCCCCATCGACCCTCTCAAGATGATAGCTCCTAAGCAAGGGACCCGGGATCCCTCCGAGGAGAGGTTCAATGGCAGGGGAAGCGACACGGCTTCCAAATTCAGAAATGTGGACTACTACAGCCGGTCCAAGCAGGCAGTCGATGGAAGATTCTGGAGCAACTTCCATGCAGACTTCTATATGTCCGTGTACCTCACAATGAAGACTCCAGAGGTGTGCAGCCAATGGATTGATTGGGTACACTTTGAAAGGAAGAGCTACTCAGCCTTTGATGAGGTAGTTTAGGCAGTGGAGAAGCATGGATTGAAGGATTTGTTTGCCTCCAGGAACAATTGAAACGATGAAGTCATTCCTCAGTTTGCTACATGCTACTCTGCAAGTGATGAGGAAGAGCAGGTGACTTGGATGACTCATGGATCCAAGTACACCATTACCTATGACGAGTTTGCAAGGCTACTACATCTTGAGAGCTCCAACGGCGACAACTTGATCATTCACAACATCGGTGTCCTCGAGAAGGACAAAATGAAGTTCCTTTATCACACCAGCTCGACTTTCAACCCTCCTTCCACCAATAATATGAAGCCATTCTTTGTGGTCCTCAATAGGGTCATGAGGAAGACTATTGCCCCGAAGGATGGGGATGCAGGGAGTGTCCAAGGCTATCTCAGGACACCGATAAAGGTGATAAGCAAAGACAGGAAGTTTGATGTCTTTGACTACATGTGGAATAACATGGTCAACATCTCCTGCACTCCTAACAGATGTTGTGGCTATGCACTTTACTCAATGTTCATGACTAAGAAGGTCACAGGGATCGAGTTTGTGAAGGATGTGGAGCACACTCCATTGAGGCACCAGAAGCCTCCCCAAGTCTCTATGCAAGCTGCCCCTTCTCCTGCATCCAGTGAAGAAGCTTTGAGGAGAGCTAGAGGAGATGCAAGGGTTGATCCCTCCACTAGGGCCCCTCCCCAAAAAGGGTCTCCTAGTGGAATCCTGAAGTACTTTGCAGCAATCTTTACCTCATGCAAGAAGGCCGAAGTGAGCACTCACAAGCTGAACAAGGCGAGGAAGGATGATATGCAGTATGTCAAAGAAAATGTCAAACACATTTGCCAGAAGCTGGAGATCGAGCCTATTGGATCCCCAGTCATCTCTGACGACTCAGCCTCGGATTTCACCAGGCTCGGGCCTTTGACTCCCTCCGAGCTTACCTACTTTGGCGTTGGGGGCACCTCGAGTGGATCCGTTCCTCCTCCTCCTCCTCAGCTCGAGAATGAAGATTAAGATGATGAGAGGACCGACAACGGGGATTGAAGATCTTAGATCCCTCTTCTCCTTCTTTTTGGTGTTTTGATGCCAAAGGGGGAGAGATTGAGGGGGAGTCACTAGGTCATAGCTATAGGTTGAGAGACGAGAGCTTCATTTATGCATCTTTTTCTCTCTTTTGGGTGGTAAGATTTCATATTTTGCTTTTTTGATACTTTCGGTCTTGTGATGCAATGCTATGAACTATTTATGCTCACATTTATGAAATCTATGATTTTGCTCTAAAATTGACATATATGCCCGTTGTTGATTTATTGATGTCAATTATTTCACTGTCATCATGATTACTGCTCACACTCACTTAGTTGAGAGTGCATCTAGGCATCCCTTGTGGGTTTTGGTTGATTTATGACAAACAAATGAGATCCTAACCACACTATTGAGATGAGCGCATGTTTTAATGAAAGAATGAAGAAAGCGCCAAAAAGAAAAGAGAATGAGGATCCATTCGGAAAAGTGCTCAAGAACTGAATAGAATACATCATTGTATAGGGAGTGTGTTGGTGTAAACATCCCGAGAGCTCAAGCACAAAAATCCTCACACACTTCACATTTGAAAGGAAAAACGTACTAGTCTGATAGACACTGGACTAGTCCGATATCCTCTCTGTATAGGTTTGAACAAGTCTTGCCAGTCCGAACTTGTCCGCACCAGACTAGTCCGAAAATGTCCGGACTAGTCCAATAATGCCCCTGACTAAAAACGGACTAGTCCTCCCTTGTGTGGACTATTCACATTTGCATGAAAACGGACAAGTCTGATCTCTCCACGGACTAGTCCGAAAAACCCTTTGACTAAAATCGAACAAGTCCTCCAAGTGCGGACTTGTCCCCTATTCACTAAGGGTATCACCACATCGGACTAGTCCGATATCACCACGGACAAGTCTGAAAACCTTTCTTACTAAAATTGGACAAGTCCGCTCATAGCCGGAAAAGTCTGATCTTCCTGAGAACTTAGGGTTTCCTACACACCAGACTAGTACGGACTCCACCACGGACTAGTCCAGACCCTCGAAACCTGTAACACCCTAAATTTATTTTTGCATCATGCATTTCATACATGTTCATGCATTAAACATTAGTAGAATAAAGGAAAGATAATAAAATATAAAATATACATATACAAAATATGTGTAGCAAAGAAGAAAAGAAAATAATAATATAAAACATGTATTAGGGAACAAATACAAAAATAATAATATATATAAAAATATATATATGTGAAACCTAAAGAAAGAAAAAAAAGAAAAAGAAAAGAAAATTTATTCTGGAAACTTCCGGAAATTTCCGGGGGAAGCTTTGCTTCACCCCGGAATGTTCCGGGCAAACAGTGCTTGGGTAAACCGAGCCGGTGCCAGGCCGCCACCCGCGCCCGTAGTCGGGTCGACCGCGCACGCGTGCCCGAGCTGGGCCGGTTTGCCGCTGCGGGAGCCAGGCGCGCCACACACGCCCATCGTCCGCTCGCCCCTGCGCCTGGGCCAAGGACCGAGCCGGTCTCTGGATCGATGCCTCGCCACCTATAAATAGAACCGTAGACTCGTAAACTTTTTCTTAGAAGCGATTCCGCCACCACAAAATCCCTAGCACCACAGAGCAAAAAGAAAAACAGAGGCTGCGCCGCCAGGAGAAGAAAAGAAGAAGAAGGAGAGGAGGGTGCCATCATCCACCGGGGATCGTCATCGTCGTCGTGCCGCCGAAGGACCGCTGCACTATCCACTTCGTCTACGCGTCACTTTCGTCCCGCGATCTTCTAAGCTGTCGCATCTACGGTAGGACATGTTTTTCCAATGCGAGTTTTAGCGAACGTATTAGATCTAATGACCGGAATTCAATTTTAGTTGCATCATCTATTTATTTTCAGCAACATTGATCCCTGCTAAAACCCCTGTAAACTCGTATAAACACGTATGAAATAGTTGCATCTAAACAATAAACAACCATAGTTAATTAATAATTGAACTTTGCATGTATGCATGTCATCACATGTTGATTAATATGTGTGCATCATGTTGATTTGTATGTATTTTCTTGTATGTGTGATCACGAGTAGAGGGAAGTGCTCAAGAGGTCGTGTACGAGGATTTCCATAACCAAGACTTCAAAGAACGTGAGCAACCCTATCCGTTGGAGCAAGGCAACTGTCCGTGAAACATATTGATCCTGTTTTAAAATAAATGTTTTGTTTGCAAAATTGCATGCTTGTGTCATTTGATGGGAATCCTATGATAGGAAGTTGACTAGCTTTGTTTAACCACCCTTGTCACCTAGAATACCTGGTAGAGTCGGGAAGGGTTTTTACCTTTTGCATCGCTTAATTAATTGGGATGAGAAACCACTATATTATTTAATTATGCATTAATAATATATTGATTAACATGAACTGGTTAAAATGATGGGTGATCTAAGCAAGCGTGGTTGGTGAATTGGGTTGGATGTTATGGTGGTTGCTTGCTTTAGATCTAAGGACCGGTTCATGCAAGAATAGGCCTGGACTACAGTGCCACCACGAGGCCAAGTATGGGTGGGGCGTAGCTGATTAATAAGGGTTTGGCACACTGGGGAAGGGGAGTCGGATTGGGTTTGGATTTGTGGCAGGGACTCCCTGGGATCCGAATGGCACAAGAGGGGGCCCTTGGTTGAAGACGTGCTCTGTAGGAGACGTCACCACCGGTGAAACCTCAGTGGGTCCATACATGCTAGTAGTCCCTTTGTAAAGGCTATTTTGTGATCTCTTGGCCATACACACAATGAAGTGTAATTGGCATAAGGGAGGCTCTTTAGTCGCTGACGGGTGATGAAATCACAAACACGTGGGTAAAGCGGTACAAACTCTGCAGAGTATTAAAACTATCATGATAGCCGTGCTCCCGGTTAAGAACGCCTGGATGACCTATATGATTAGAAGGGTTTGGTATTGGCTTTGGGATGGTATTATGGTTCATGGTGATAAATATGGTTATTGGTAACGAGATATTGACTGGTATTATGATAACTACATGGACTATGATGGGTTTACTTCACATACATAAGATATATTGCTTTACAAATGTTTTACTGTACTTTTCAGCACTTAGCCTTTATTACATTTCGTCATCTACATGTCATACTTTTCCACACTTGTTGAGTACGACATGTACTCACTCTTCAATCCCCCACACCAACAGTTGCAGGTCAGGATTGGGAGTATTACGTTAGTAATGCGGTGTTCTAGGCTGTGTGCTGCCGTCAACTTGCCTGTGGTGTTGCATGGAGCTGCGTTATCCCTTATGCTTAGTTTGCCTAGTTGCTTAATTAGTTTATTTCCGCTGCATTAGTTGAACTTGTCATTAATATTCACTAGAGCTTGTATTCCAGGATAATATGGTTTGTGTAATGAAAGTACTTAATTAATCTTGTTCTGTGGTAATTGTCTGTATATCGTTGTGATGCACTCGTGTATGTGTGTTGAACGTCCTGGGCACACATATGCGTTCACTTGGTTCATTTTTGGAACCGGGTGTCACAAAACCCTAACGATAACTTTTGGAAACACCATATAAATAGATGTGCACGACCCAACTATCATTACTCTTGACCCCCTGCGCCGTCACACCTTCCAAGAGCTTAGAAAACACATCTCTCCATGCAATCCAATGCAAGAAAGATCAATCCCTTGAGGATTCACTTTGGATCAAAGGAGAGACATGATTCCATGCGTTTGAGCTCTTGGGTTTGATCTCTAACACACTTTTGTTGTTTCATTGTTGATCTTAGGAGTGTGTTGTAAAATCCCACATTTTCCTTCATATGAGGTTCAGTTCTAAAGTGGTTGATAACCCTAATGGAGACCAATTATAGCCATGTTTATGAACTTGATTTCATCAAATCTTTTTCTTCTACTCATGTTTAAATTTATTAACATGAGGAATAAACTTCACCAATGAACTTAGATTAATTCTTTTGACCTCTCTTCAAAGTTTGGATTTATTTGAAGAAAGATTGCTAGGCCAATTTAATATGCAGTACCAAATAGATATTCAAATTAATATAAATTGAATATATAGTACTGTATATTTGGCCCTCTCAAAAATTATTCAATTCAGAGGCCATAAATTTTTCTATGGTTTTCTAATATTCCAAATAGACTTCCTGCAAAGTTTCATAAATTTTGAACTTCATTTGCTATTTTACTTGAGACGCTTAGCAAATTCAAACCATGTTTTGAATTCAAATTATGAATTCTGTTCAACTAAATTGAACATCAAGATTTGAACACACACTTATGTCCAGCATATGTTGCTTGACTTATTTCCATAGTTTCACAATTTTTGGAATTCAATTGCTATTTAAAACAGTGGCACCATTGAATTCCATCCAAATTTGAATTAGAAATCCAATTGAAACTTGCTCCAATTCAAAATCCAATTGCAGAATCAAATTCTAGATATTTATTTGAGCCTCCCCACAAAAATCTAGAATTTTTGGACACCATTTGATAGGAGAATTGAAGTCTGTAGAGGAGGGACAGGGATAAGGGTCGTGGGACCCACCAGTCAGTGGGACTCACTCGAAGCGACTCTGCACGCCGTTTTTTCGGTGTTCCTCTGCTCGACACCGCGCGGCATGCAAACCCTCATGGAGCTGCTCGCCTGCCTGCTTCATGGCATCCCCCTACTCCTCCCCGGCCTATAAATACTCCCCCCCCGGTCGCAGTGGACACCACCCCGAGCCCCCACCTCTGTTTTCTTTCTTCTGCCACTGCACCGCACCGCCACTGCCATTCTCGACGCTCCGGCCAAACAAGGCAAAGAATCGCAGAGCTTCCAACAGCAAAAGGTTGCTCAACTAGTTGCTCTTCCTTCCTGTCCAATCGCTTGTTTGATTCACTACTTATATGTGTGGTTTTCGAAGTTCCTCGACGCTCGCAGGTGAAGTCGCGAAGGGAAGCTTCCTGTTTCATGAGGACAGACCACTCCAAGCCGATTCCATCTTCCTCTTTGAAGCAATAAGGTGCACAAAGGTACCTAGATGCTTCTTGTGAAGTTCCAGACACTGTCATGCTTCCTAGCGCCTTTATTTCCAGTTTTCCCCAAAATAGTTCATACCGATGTCGATAGATTGCCTTTTAAATTCCGTTTCTACATACGATTAATTGTCAATCCAGTAAGGTATTATCTCCTAGACCTCCATGCGCATCACCTCTCAAAAATTGAGAGGAAGCCATCGAGAAACGAGGTCGGATTTTGAGTTTTCATGGCCGCCTATTGAAAACCCGTACCTCGCCGTCGAGTTCGACTTTGCCGACGATTTGTCCCCAATCTGACCTCCAAATCATCATCCTGGAGTTCCCAGGAACCTTCTCGAGCTTTTCCTGAGTCGATTGAGCCATTCCCAAGCATTTCCGACGAAGACCGACTTCCTAGCTCCGCCGTCGCCGTGGCGCCGCCGTCTCCGGCCATCGCCGACATGACTGGACCCCACCATCATCTTTAGAAGTCGATTTTAGGGTGGAGCGGTCACGGCAAGGCCGAGAGGAGGTCGACGCACCAGTTCCGGCGAGGAGCGCCGCCGTGTCGCGAGGTAGACGAAGACGCGGCCCCACTGGTCAGCGTAACCCTCTCGCGTGGGATCAGTTGCGGATAGGATCCGGTGTGGCTGCACAATTAAACCCCGTGACCCCCGGTGTGGCTCCAATTCGATTGGTCGAATTCAAATGAAGTGGGACCAGCCCCTTTTATTTGAAATTTCCAATAGGAAACTAAATCCCGATTCAATTCCAACTTAGAAAATCCATAACTTCCAGTAGAACTATCCAAAAATTCCCAAATAAATTTTGTTAGAACCAGCATAAATAATACTGTCCAGTGGTGCACTTGGATTTGTATGAAAAGCCATATAAATTTCTCCAAAATTCTAATAAACAAAATGATTAAAGAATTCATTCCTACACTTCTGTTAATTGGAAAATTTCCAATTTTGGTCAGAACCCTATAATTGATACATGTGATCTCCAGTAAATATTTCAAGTTCTTTAGACTTAAATTACTGGGTTGATCTATGTCCCAAACCTATATGTAGCTATAAATTGAGAAAAATGGAAAAATGAATTTCCAGAAATTTACCCAAACTTTAAAAATCAGTTTCTTCCTGTAGAAAACTCAGAAAATTTTGAAACAAATTTTCATAGAACCAGTGAGACCCCCTCTACATGATACAACCCTTGGTAGCCATAATACATCTACAAAAATTTCAACCAAAATTTAAGGAAGCTTATTGCTTACCATAATTGTTAAGAATAACAAACATCCTTTATCATCTCCTGTTCTTTGCAAGAGTCTCCCCCATAATATCCAGTATACACCATAAAAATCCCAAAGTCAATTAAGGTAATTGTCTTATTATACACACCCCCACGTTAAGCATATTAGTTATTCACAAAATCATTTATACTGAGTATATGCATATCGTGTAGTAGCTGAAGTCGAGGAGCAGCCGGAAGCCTTGGAGGTCCAGCTGCCAAAAACTAACATAGACTCAAACTCGCTTTCAGGCAAGCCCCGGTTTGCATTTAAGTACCTTACAGTATTTTACAGTTTTCATTCACCTTACGTCTTCAGATGATTGTGCATTACGTTTAAGGTGTTTGACATCCACTTGCTTGACCCCCAAATCCTATGGAGTCTTGGGTAGGTCTACGGCCTGTCGAGTAGACACTGCTATGCTTATGCTCATAGGAATTCGATAGAAGTCGAGTAGTTGGAATCTACTCGCGAGATAGGAATTTATCACATGGGATATTTTAGAATAAGAAAATGGTTTATGAATATGAAATTGAGACCGAGCAGTGGATAGGATGCAGTGAGACGTGGTCTCACGTGCGTAGCCCTTCTTGCGTCGATTGAGGACCGTTTCGTGTGTGGTCCTGCTAGACAAGCTTGAATTGTACCGGCGACATACTGGAGGAATGGGCTCCAGTAAATTGACGTAGCTTGATACTGGTTTGTCGAGGCATTCCGTTCCGTTTTGTAGGCGTGGCTTGAGGGCAGCGAGGTGTAAATCAGTTGGTGGGCACATCAGAGTACGCCCCACGCAGAGACCTCGTGCTCGTGACGGATCGACCGGTTCGACATTCGAGTGTTTAGTGAAAGGTGGCCATATACGACTAGTACTGAACTGTTATGTAGGTACTACTGAAAGTACCCGCTGGCATTTCCGATAGTGCGTGTCGTGTTGTTCCAGGTATGTCCTGATTGCAATCACCTTCCCTCGCGGTAATAGAGTACCACTTGTTCACTGTATCATGACGTAGTAAATACTAAAGAAGTCAGATGAATATAATGTATTGGTTACAAATTGCTTGAACAACCTTGTTTGGTTTAGAGATAGTACAATTAAAAGTTTACAGTTTCCCCAAACTTTAGTTGTAATAGCATTTTGTGCCTTGTGCACGTCATATCATCGGCAAATTGTTTCTTGTTTGATTGTGGAGTCTATGATGTGCTGTGCCTGAGGAATGTCAGGTGCTAAATAAAACATGACTATAAGGATCCACTTATAGGCGAGTCCTTATGTTTTACTTACCTATGTTTAGTACTCATCCTTGCATATGTCTAGTGAGACGGGTTAGTCTTGCTGAGCCTTATGCTCACATTTGCAGTTAACGAGTTTTTGCATATTATACGACTGATGATGGGTTTAATGACGAGGCTGCACCCCCTCCAGGGTTTACAGCCGAGTGGGAACCCTGCACGCCGCAGTGAATTGCGTGTTGCTAGTGCAAAGTATCCAGGCATGGATGACTTTGCTTTTGCATAGCTAGAGCTGAGAGTGTAGCTATGATATATAGTTGTCTTTCCTTCCGCTAGTACTTTTAGAACTTCCGCTGTGTTTGTCAATAAAGACTTGGTATTGTAAATTTGTTCTCGTTCTATTCTTGTATACTGTTGGGTGTTGCATCGCACGACACCACCCAATGAGATCCTTGGCGGTCGGGATTCCGGTCCCCACAGGCATGGTATCAGAGCATCATTGGGATCAATGTACTTGAAAAGAACATATTTTCAAAAATTAGGATTTGAGTGAGGAATTAGCTATATGCCCTTATAAGGAGTACTATTAGTATAAGATATAAAGGTGGTAAACTAACTTATATGTTACTAATTCTGTAACTACGCTCCGACGTCAGGTAAGAGGTAAGGTACGCCATTGTAAGAGGATCAATTGCGGTAAGCTCACCATGCGAGAGGTAGCATGGAAGTTTTCCATGGCTTAGAACGGGAATGTTAATAGGAGTCTCTGAAACTTTCTGTGTTTCTAAGAACCTATGACACGCGGTACCCCAGCGTGCTTCAAAGTTAGTGGGAGCCCCCGTCGGGTGGTGTATAACCCGATAGTATGTCTCTCTAGAATCATTCATATTCTAAGGGAGCTTGCGAAACACGTATGCCCGAGCGTGTATAAGCAGGTTCGTACGGGAGTCTTTGCTGTACAAACGTATTTACAGCCATGTACCTCGAGACATGACCTCGCCCGAGGGCGACTCACACCAGAGTTGTATGCATTTATTTTCATATATATTATTGTGACTGCCTATTGTGTTTCCCCGTGCCACCCTTGAGGTGTGAAGGTGTGAGAGGGGATTGTTTGTCTTTTGCAGCATTGACTACGGTAGCAACCCATGTAGCACACGTTTGCGAGTGAACGATGCTAGTACCACCTATAAACGTATCCGGAAATAACCGGTTAGAATTTTCTTTGGTGAGGCACGTAGTACCGTCAGTATCAACTTTGATACTTGACCATCCCCAACAACGACAAAAAATGGATGCATTGTATTTTGGAAAGTTCGACTATCAGATGCTGGTAGGTTTGGACTCCGTAAAGATAAAAGTTCGATTCAACATGGGTGAGCACCAAGATTCTTGATTTCTGGCCAAAGTTTGCTCAACTTCGCCAGGTTGTAATCTTGGTTAGTTAGATATAAACATAGGGGTATGCTATATGGATGAAAATATCTCTAAGCCCTCTACAAATTTTCTGTTGACCATCAAGGCAGGAAAGCTTGATAATCTATTGAAATTCGGAGTATGCTTAAACTACTCCAGATAACCCTACCGATGTACCCGTCTCAGTAATTTTTCTATAACTCAGTGTAGAAAAGTCTTCTGCCTTACTATGATATATATTGAAAAGGAGAGAAGCTAATCTACAATTTCTTGTTCAAAGTTACTCTTGTTTCGAATCTGAAGCACTGCAAACTTCGAGCTCAAAACAGTGAACTGCAGGGCTGCTGTTGAATGACAGTCAGTTCATCTGTTAAGTTTAGGTAGCTTTAGTTTTTGATCCAGAATAGTGACATGGTCATATATATACATTTTTGGGAATCTTAGCAAGTCCTCTATCAACTACGTGTTGTACCCGTGGCCTAAATCTGGGTATAGCTGTGTTGAATTCCTATGGTTGCAAACTTGGTTCTGGCAGATCAGAACTTGAACAGTTGGCACCTAGTTTAGGATTAGCACACTATACCTATGTCACAAATGTTTCATGGGAGAAATATTTTACCAATGGATTGTTAACTTGATTTTATACAATGTTTATTTTGTCATTACCTCAAAATATTGTCATGATATACCTGTATAAATTGTGGAAATCACCACATGTACAGGGGAGGCTCTGTCAAAATTTCCAGAAAATAAGGGTCAACTTAAAACCTGTGTAGATTCTATTTCCTAGCTCATCTGGAGCTGTATGAGTACAATATGGAAAGGTTGGAAAGTATACTACAACTTTTGTATTCAACCCAACACATGGTTCTGACGTTTCCTGTATAAAAATTTTGAATTTATACAGGAAGGTCAGCTGGAACAGACTGTGATTACAACTCCAGTTTTAAATTTTCATAAACCATGGAGAGTTGGAAACCTTCTCATTGTTCCAGTATCTTTTTCACAGATGGCTGATTCGATGGTATACTTACCAAACAGATGGGTGTTCACGAAGTGTACGCTTTTGAAGGGTTTTCCGGATTTGTTGATTGTGATGCTTCAACGGTTCGGGTATCGTGAAATACGGGACTATTGGGGCAAGGAGATCGATGATGGAGGGGTAACGAGGTGCACCATTTATGTGGATGTGCCTGCTTCTCCATTAAATTTTTGATGGGTCCCCTTTTCCATCCAAGTACAAGGGATTCAATTGGAAGACACGTGGTGTTATGCCGCAAGTGTGGCCATCATGAGGTTTTGCAAACTTCATTACCATGCTATGGCTGGCACTCCATTCGAGCTTTTTCCGGTCGATGATAGAGCCGGTGAAGAATGGGCATGTCGGATGGTTGCAGCATATGGGCATGCTGAAGAAGTACCCAAGATGATTTTAGGCTCATATGCGGCATCAGCGTGTCCGGAGAGCCTTGATCAGCATATTAGCCAGGGAAAAATGATGAGTGACCTGAAGCGGGCCTTGATTCGAGGGTATCCTTTTGAAGGTGCCAACGACTCACTTAGGGCCACGGTTGCTCCCCTAAATCACCGTTTAAACTTAAGGGAGAAGCAGTGGCACCAGACTGCTCAAGCTCAATCTGAGGCTCGCATGAAAACACAACACGCAGAAAAGCGCGTTGGAAGCAAGTCAACTCGAGGTGCAACTGTTGGATGAACAGCTGAGTGAGGTGACTCAAGAAAGGGATCAATCCAGTGGGGAAACTCAAGATTGGAAGGCCAGTTGCAAAAATGCACAGAAGGAACTGGAAGACTTGAGGATGTTTCTTCTGCAGGTTGATGTGAAATCTTTAGTTGCTGTGATGTCATCAGTGGTAGATGGGGTAGCAACTCTTACTCCCGCAACCGCACCTGTGGCACCAATTTTGAATGATGATGAAGAAGAAGAAGATCCCGAGGAACTCGAGTACGTCGAGTAGGACGTATTGGAGTGGGATGTGGCAGCACTTCTGCTGTCACGAGGCAACATATGGTTTAATAGTTGCTCATGTGTTTCTTTTGTGACCATGTTTGTGTCATATTAAGAATAGTTGTGGGTATGTCTAAACTGATAAGATGTGTATGACATCTCATGGGACCCAAGTATGGTAGAGATGTATTTCCATAGTGGGAGTCCATCATTTTGAAGTACAGTACTGTAAACTTGCTCATGAGATAATATATCTTGTATAAAGTTTGTACTTTATCACTGTATGTGAATATGATGCACTTATTTGCTTATCAAAAAGTTGTACTACTGATTGATAAACTGGATAAAGGAAAGAAAAATATGTGCTGATTTTAAGTCATTTGGATGCAGAATGGTGCGTACTCGCTCGACACCTGAAATGGGGGGTTCCAGTCGTGGTCGTGAGGACGAATCTCCAACCCAGGAGACAGCTGCAACACCGCAGCAATAAGATCCTCCACCACCACCTCCGGAACTTCCAAGGAGTCTAGCAGAGGTTCTCGCCGCGGTACTTGGCTCGCGCGACGAGCAATAAGAGTTACTACGGACTCTGGTCCAACATTCGTCCTGTCAAGGCTGGTGACCAGATGCGGGTCCACGACAACCTTCTCCAAGCTCATACTCGGATTTCATGTCGACACACCCGCCGGTCTTCATGGAGGCCGATGAACCATCGGAGGCGGACAACTGGCTCCGCTCCATTGAAGGGAAGTTTGGTTTGCTACGAATGACCGATTACCAGAAGGCCCTGTTCGTGGCCCAACAACTACAAGGGCCCGCCGGTGCGTGGTGGTCAAATTACCTTGCCGCACGACCAGTCGGCTACGCCGAGCTGGGAGGAGTTCCGGGAGGCGTTTCGCGCCTATCACATAGCTCCCAGTGTAATGAGGAAGAAGCTTCAAGAGTTCTTGGAGCTGAAACAAGGAGGAAGGAGTGCTTACGAGTACTCCAAGATATTCAACCACTTGGCCCAGTACGCTTAGGACCAAGTGAATACTGAGGATCGGAAGCGGGAATGCTTCTATCGGGGTTTGAACCCCAAGATGAAGGACAAGCTTGCCTTGTTCAACAGCGGCAGCTTCAACAACATAGTCAATGCCGCCATCGTACAAGAGGACGCTACTAAGGAGCTGTTCTCTGACAAGAAGAAAAGGAGTGCTCCGCAGGGCAGCGGAGGAGGTACTCCTCAGAAATACTGCATGGTGTTTCGATCACCATCCGGCCAGAGGTGGCAGCTGCCATCGCGACCACCGATGTTTCGTGGTCGCCCATTCAGCAATGCTGGTTTCCTCCCACAACAGCAACAGAGGATGATTCTGCGTGCATCTCTACCTCCACCGCGTGCAACGGGATTCCGTCCTCCACTCCGCACCGGTCAGACCCCGTACACGTGCTATACGTGTGGACGTACGGGGCACTTCACCAAGGACTGCCCGTAGAGCGGAGGCCAGTCATCGTACCAGGGGGCAAACCAACCTCGCAACCAGCCCAAGAAGCCAACCACCAGAACCAGCAACGTCCACCACCTCGCCATCGAGGACTCAAGGGTACGTTCTCTCTCTTTGGTCATCCCGTAATCATCCTTTTTGACTCTGGTGCTTCCCATAATTTTATTAGCAAGTCTTATGTCAATCAATACCAATTTCCTATCATTTCCACAAAAACCCCATATATGATTTGTTCTCTGGGAGGCAAAGTAGTAGCAGATAAGATGGTCCATAGGGTACCTCTTAATCTGGGTTTGAACATATACCCTATCTCTCTCATTATATTGGAGCATCAGAAATTAGATGTCATTTTAGGGATGGCATGGTTGCAATACAATGGTGCTATCATTGACATCATTCCTCGAAGAATATATCTAAATTCTCCGTTCCACTCTCTCCAAATTCTCACTCTTGAGAGTAATATCCACGTGCCTCCAACTGCTGATAACACCAAAGCCTGTAAACTCGAAGATATTCCGGTAGTATGTGAGTATCTAGATGTTTTTCCTGAAGATCTTCCTCGTATGCCACCAGAAAGGGATGTCGAGTTTAAGATTGAACTTGTACCGGGAACAGTACCAATCACGAGAAGGCCGTATAAGATGGCACCTAAAGATCTGGCAGAACTGAAGGAGCAGCTGAATGAACTGTTGGACAAGGGTTTCATTCGTCCAAGTTCGTCACCTTGGGGTTGTTCTGCACTATTTGTGGAAAAGAAGGATAAAACATTGAGACTATGTGTGGACTATCGTCCACTGAATGCTGTCACAGTCAAGAACAAATATCCACTACCCCGTATCGATATTCTGTTCGATCAGTTTGTAGGTGCTCGGGTATTTTCAAAGATGGATCTTCGATCTGGTTATCATCAGATCAGAATTCGAACCGAGGATATACCTAAGACAGCATTCTCGACAAGGTATGGCTTATATGAGTACCTTGTCATGTCCTTCGGATTAACCAACGCACCGGCCCATTTCATGTATCTCATGAATTCGGTGTTCATGTCGGATTTGGACAAGTTTGTCGTGGTCTTCATCGACGACATCCTTGTATACTCAAAGTCCGAAGAAGAACATGCACAACATTTGCACATCGTGCTTCAGCGATTGCGGGATCACAAGTTGTACGCTAAGTTCAGCAAATGTGAGTTCTGGATCAACCAAGTGCCATTTCTGGGGCACATCATCTCTACCGAGGGAATTGCAGTTGATCCAAGCAAGATTAAACAAGTACTCAAATGGGAGTCTCCCAAGTCTGTGCATGAAGTTCAAAGTTTCCTAGGTTTAGCTGGGTATTACCAGAGGTTCATCCCAAGATTTTCCAAGATAGCTAAACCAATGACGGAACTTCTGAAGAAACACAAGAGGTATACCTGGACAAAGGAATGTGAAGAGGGTTCCCAAGCATTGGTGAAACACCTCCCAACAACACCAGTATTGGCCCAACCAGACACAACAAGATCCTTTGATGTTTATTGTGATGCATCTGGAATTGGTCTGGGTTGCGTATTAATGCAAGATAGAAGGGTGATCGCTTATGGATCACGACATCTTCAGAACCATGAGTAGCATTACCCAACTCATGATCTTGAGCTCACTGTCATGGTACTAGCTTTAAATATGTGGAGACACTATCTATGGGGTAACCTAGTACATCTCTACACCGATCACAAAATCTTGAAGTACATCTTCACCCAGAAAGAATTGAATATGCGACAACGAAGATGGCTGGAGTTAATCAAAGACTACGAGATTGAGATCCACTACCATCCTAGAAAAGCAAATGTAGTCGCAGATGCACTAAGTCGCAAGTCCCATATCAATAACCTTTCTGTCACCTTGACAGAGGAAGAAGAATCGAGTCTCTACTTGGTTCTGTATGGGGCACTCTACAACCTAGCCCTCATTCCCACCATAAGGGAGGAAATTATGGAGGCTCAGAAGAAGGACAAGGGCATATCCCATATTCGTCAACGAATGAAAAAGGGAGAAATGAAGTGTTTCCGAGGTGACGATGACGGTACCATCTGGTTCAAAGACCGCATCGTGGTACCCCGCGATGTAGAACTTTGGAAGAAAATTTTGGACGAGGCTCATTTGTCCAAATATTCTATTCATCCGGGGAGTAACAAATTGTACCAATATTTGAAGAAGAAATTTTGGTGGACTCGGATGAAGAGGGAAATAGCGAAGTATGTATCCGAATGTGATACATGTCGACGAGTGAAAGCCGACCATCTGAAAGCAGCTGGACAATTACAACCGTTAAGCATACCCGTCTGGAAATGGGAGGACATTAGCATGGATTTCATTGTTGGGTTACCTCTCACTTTTCGCAAACATGACTCGATTTGGGTGATAGTCGACCGACTCACCAAGTCGGCTCACTTTATTCTAGTCAATGTCAATTATGTGGCACAGCAATATGCAGAGCTGTATATTGCCAGGATCTTATGCTTACACGGAGTACTCCGCACTATCATATCAGATCGTGGAACTTTGTTTGTTGCTCGATTTTGGGAGCAACTCCATGCATCTTTAGGTACCAAATTTATTCGAAGCTCAGCTTACCACCCACAGACTGATGGTCAAACGGAACAAGTAAACCGAGTACTAGACGATATGCTCCACGCCTGTGCCATCCACCATGGTAAGAAATGGGATGATCACCTACCATTGGCGAAGTTTTCATACAACAATGGTTATCAAACTAGTATTCAAATGGCACCATATGAAGCTCTTTATGGCCGGAAGTGCCACACACCATTGAACTGGTGTGAATTCGGTGAACGAGTAACCTATGGTATAGACTTGGTAAAGGAAGCCGAAGATCGAGTACGAGTTATTCAAGCCAACCTCAAGGCTGCTCAGTCTCGCCAGAAAAGCTATGCAGACAAACGACGTCGACCGCTTCATTTTGATATCGGGGATCACGTTTACCTTTGGGTATCCCCAATGAAAGGGATTCATCGTTTCGGAGTAAAAGGGAAACTAGCTTCGCGTTTCATCGGACCTTTCGCAATAAGTGAGCAGTGCGGACATGTAGCCTATCGGCTAGAGCTGCCAACATCACTTTCAGGGGTCCACAATGTGTTCCACATTTCACAATTGAGAAAATGTCTCAAGGCCCCAGCCAAAGTCCGTGGGGAGGATATCGAAGCTCTCCAACCAGATCTTACTTACTCCGAACATGCAACCCAGAGAATTGATGAGAAGACTCGTACCACAAGAAACCGCACCTTGCGTTTCTACAAGGTTTTGTGGGGCAACCACACCGCTGATGAAGCAACGTGGGAAAGCAAGGAATATCTTAAAACCAATTATCCGGACTTGTTCAAATCATATGTTCATTGTGTCTTTTCTTTTATCCTTCCTTTTTGTAATCTCGGGACAAGATTCTTTTAAGGGGGCAGGAATGTAAAATCCCACATTTTCCTTCATATGAGGTTCAGTTGTAAAGTGGTTGATAACCCTAATGGATACCAATTATAGCCATGTTAATGAACTTGATTTCATCAAATCTTTTTCTTCTACTCATGTTTAAATTTATTAACATGAGGAATAAACTTCACCAACGAACTTAGATTAATTCTTTTGACCTCTCTTCAAAGTTTGGATTTATTTGAAGAAAGATTGCTAGGCCAATTTAATATGCAGTACCAAATAGATATTCAAATTAATATAAATTGAATATATACTATTGTATATTTGGCCCTCTCAAAAATTATTCAATTCAGAGGCCATAAATTTTTCTATGGTTTTCTAATATTCCAAATAGACTTCCTGCAAAGTTTCATAAATTTTGAACTTCATTTGCTATTTTACTTGAGACGCTTAGCAAATTCAAACCATGTTTTGAATTCAAATTATGAATTCTGTTCAACTAAATTGAACATCAAGATTTGAACACACACTTATGTCCAGCATATGTTGCTTGACTTATTTGCATAGTTTCACAATTTTTGGAATTCAATTGCTATTTAAAACAGTGGAACCATTGAATTCCATCCAAATTTGAATTTGAAATCCAATTGAAACTTGCTCCAATTCAAAATCCAATGGCGGAATAAAATTCTAGATATTTATTTGAGCCCCCTCACAAAAATCTAGAATTTTTGGACACCATTTGGTAGGAGAATTGAAGTCTGCAGAGGAGGGACAGGGATAAGGGTCATGGGACCCACCAGTCAGTGGGACTCACTCGAAGCGGCTCTGCACGCCGTTTTTCCGACGTTCCTCCGCTCGACACTGCGCGGCATGCAAACCCCCACGGAGCTGCTCGCCTGCCTGCTTCATGGCGTCCCACCTACTCCTCCCCGGCCTATAAATACTCCCCCCCGGTCGCAGTGCACACCACCCCGAGCCCCCGCCTCTGTTTTCTTTCTTCCACCACTGCACCGCACCGCCGCCGCCATTCTCGACGCTCCGGCCAAACAACCCCCGCCTCTGTTTTCTTTCTTCCGCCACAGCACCGCACCGCCGCCGCCATTCTCGACGCTCCGGCCAAACAAGGCAAAGAATCGCAGCGCTTCCAACAGCAAAAGGTTGCTCAACTAGTTGCTCTTCCTTCTTGTCCAATCGCTTGTTGGATTCACTGCTTATATGTGTGGTATTTCGAAGTTCCTCGACGCTCATGGGTGAAGTCGCGAAGGGAAGCTTCCTGTTCCACGAGGACAGACCACTCCAAGCCGATTCCATCTTCCTCTTTGAAGCAATAAGGTGCGCAAAGGTACCTAGATGCTTCTTGTGAAGTTTCAGTCACTGTCATGCTTCCTAGCGCCTTTATCTCCAGTTTTCCCCAAAATAGTTCATACCGATGTCGATAGATTGCCATTTAAATTCCATTTCTACATACGATTAATTGTCAATCCAGTAAGGTATTATCTCCTAGACCTCCATGCGCATCACCTCTCAAAAATTGAGAGGAAGCCATCGAGAAACGAGGTCGGATTTTGAGTTTTCATGGCCGCCGATTGAAAACCCGTACCTCGCCGTCGAGTTCGACTTTGCCGACGATTTCTCCCCAATCTGACCCCAAAATCATCATCCTGGAGTTCCCAGGAACCTTCCCGAGCTTTACCGAGTCGATTGAGCCATTCCCAAGCATTTCCAGCGAAGACAGACTTCCTAGCTCCGCCATCGCCGTCGCGCCGCCGTATCCGGCCACCGCCGGCATGATTGGACCCCACTGTAGTCTTTAGCAGTCGATTTTAGGGTGGAGCGGTCACGGCGAGGCCGAGAGGAGGTCGACGCAGCAGTTCCAGCGAGGCACCGCCACAGTTTCCGGCGAGGAGCGTCGCCGCATCGGGAGGTAGACGAAGACGCGGGCCCCACCGGTCAGCGTAACCCTCTCGCGTGGGATCAGTTGCGGATAGGATCCGGTGTGGCTGCGCTATTAAATACCGTGACCCCCGGTGTGAATTCAATTCGATTGGTCGAATTCAAATGAAGTGGGACCAGCCCCTTTTATTTGAAATTTCCAATAAGAAATTAAATCCAGATTAAACTCCAACTTAGAAAATCCATAACTTCCAGTAGAATTATCCAAAAAATCCCAAATAAATTTTAAAAGAACCAGCATAAATAATACTGTCCAGTGGTGCACTTGGATTTTTATGAAAACCAATAGAAATTTCTCCAAAATTCAGATAAAAAATTCTTAAAGAATTCATTCCTACAGTTCTGTTAATTGGAAAATTCCCAATTTTGGTCAGAACCCTATAATTGACACATGTGATCTCCAGTAAAAATTTCAAGTTCTTTGGACTTAAAAGACTGGGTTGATCTATGTCCCAAACCTCTATGTAGCTATAAATTGAGAAAAATAGAAAAATGAATTTCCAGAAATTTACCCAAACTTTAAAAATCAGTTTCTTCCTGTAGAAAACTCAGAAAATTTTGAAACAAATTTTCCTAGAACCAGTGAGACCCCCTCTACATGATACAACCCTTGGTAGCCATAAAACATTATCCAAAAATTTCAACCAAAATTTAAGGAAGCTTATTGCTTACCATAATTGTTAAGAATAACAAACATCCTTTATCATCTCCTGTTGTTTGCAAGAGTCTGCCCCATAATATGCAGTATACACCATAAAAATCCCAAAGTCAATTAAGATAATTATCTTATTATACACACCCCCACCTTAAGCATATTAGTTATTCACAAAATAATTTATACCGAGTATATGCATATCGTGTAGTAGCTGAAGTCGAGGAGCAGCCAGAAGCCTTGGAGGTCCAGCTGCCAGAAACTAACATAGACTAAAACTCGTTTTCAGGCAAGCCCCAGTTTGTATTTAAGTACCTTACAGTATTTTACAGTTTTCATTCACCTTACGTCTTCAGATGATTGTGCATTACGTTTAAGGTGTTTGACATCCACTTGCATGGCCCACAAATCCTATGGAGTCTTGGGTATTGAAAGTGCATCTAGTACTCCCTTGTGGGTTTTGGATGATTTATGACAAGCAATTGGGATCCTAATCCTTTTGTTGAGATGAATGCAGGAAAATGATGAAAAATGAGCAAAGTACCAAAAAGAGGGAAATTGAGAAGGAAAATGAATTTGAGCTCAAGGAGAAGAAATTAGTAGTTTAGTGTGCATGGAATGTGTTAAAGAAACACACCCAAGAGCTCAATCTCATTTAATCACACACACACAATGCACAAAGCTATACAGGACCGGACTAGTCCGATATCAGCCGGACTAGTCCGATATCCCATTCTGCACCAGATCGGACAAGTCCGATCATCACCGGACTAGTCCGATATCTTTCTGTTCCACTTCGGACTAGTCCTCCCCAGTGCGGACTAGTCCTCAAAACAATGCACAAGTCTCACAAAATCGGACAAGTCCGTTGTGACCCAGACTAGTCCGATATACTTTCTGATCCACTTCGGACAAGTCCGGTGTTTACACGGACTAGTCCAATATACACCCTGATCTAAATCGGACAAGTCCTCCAAGTGCGGACTTGTCATCCTAAACACTTAGGGTTTCATGTGTCCGGACAAGTCCGATGACAATCGGACTAGTCCGAAGCTTTCCAGTAGCGAAATTGGACAAGTCCGTTTTGAACCGGACTAGTCCGAGATTCCTGGACACTTAGGGTTTGCTTCACACAGCACACCGGACTAGTCCGGTCACCACCACGGACTAGTCCGATCTTTCTGAACCCTAACGGTAACTTCTAGAAACCCCATATAAATAGAGGTGCACGGCCCACTTTCACCCGCTCTCGAACCCTAGCGCCGTCACACCTCCCAAGAGACTCAAAAACCATCTCTCTCCACGAAATTAAGTGCAAAATCAATCAATCCATTGAAGATCACTTGTAGATCATTGGAGAGGCACTTGGCACACAATTGAGCTCTTGGTTTGAATCTCTAACACACTCTTGCATCTCAATTTGTATATTTCGAAGTGTGTTATTGGTGGTCTTGAAACTTGTAATCAAGGGAGCTCTCAACTTGTGAGATCGCCCCTTCAACTTGGTGATTTACCCCTGTGTGTTTAGTGGAAGAGGATTGGCCTTCGTGGCGATCCGACGAGGGAAGGGTTGGTGAAGACGCGGTCCTTTTGTGGGCTCCTCAACGTGGGCGTAGGTTGCCTTCGTGGTAACCGAACCACGGGATAAATCTTGTGTCTTGTTCGTTTGTGTTCGTCATTCTAGTTGATCAACATTATCTAGGGTTTGATTCATCTTGTTGAATTTAAGTTAAATAGTTGAACAAGAATCATACTTGCAATAGAACTTGACATACAATCATTGAACTGTTATTGAAGTTTATATTTCCGCTGCAAACGTCAACGAAACAATCAAATTGACCTAACTTGATCAACCTAGTCCGTGAAATCCGGACTAGTCCGCACTTTACCGGACTAGTCTGATATATCTGGTTTTGACCTTGTTGTTGAAGTGCTACAGGAACCGAGAAAATTCAAGAAGGCCTATTCACCCCCCCTCTAGGCCGACATTCAATTGGTATCAGAGCAGGTTCTTCAGGAAAGAGTGCAACCACTCGAAGAAATCATGTCGGACATGAAGGAAGTCCAGAAAATCAACAACCAGGAAGGAATGAACAATGATAAGCACCAAAAGCTTGAAAAGTATCTCGAAGCCATTCAAGACTTCGATGATGATGATGAGGAGACATTGGAGCTGAAAGCACTGCTCCGAAAGAAAGCACTTTCCAAAGGGAAAGCTAAAGTTGAAGAAAAGAAGAAGGGGAGTAGTCACACTGACTACTCCCGATATCCTTTTAATTATGAACGTTTAAATTCTAACAGTAGTCATTATCTATCTATTCCTCTCGGAAAAGCCCCACACTTCGATGGGAGTGATTACTCCATGTGGAGGCAAAATATGAAGATGCACTTGATTTCCCTTAATCCAAGTTTATGGCATATTGTGTGCACAGGAATAAACATCCCTGATGACGATGAAGAACTCACACCAAGTCAAGAGCAAGCCATCCACAGGAATGCCCAAGCCGCAACCGTTATCACCTCATCTCTAAGTAGAGATGAATTCACAAAGGTGGACGGATTGGAGATTGCCAAAGAAATCTGGGACACACTACAGACAGGACATGAAGGTGACAGGCATGTGCGGGAGGCAAAGATTGAGATGATTGAAGGCGAACTGGGAAGGTTCGCGATTGAGGAAGATGAGTCTCACCAGGACATGTACAACAGACTGAAGACTCTTGTGAACAAGGTTCGATCATATGGTAGCAAAAAGTGGAATGACCACGAGGTTGTAAAGCTCATCCTTAGAGCCTTTATGCCTCGCAATGTCACACTTTGCTCTATGATCCGAGAAAGTCCCGGGTACAAGAAAATGACTCCGGATGAACTGCTTGGAAAAATCATCAACTTTGAGATGATGGAGAAGCAAGCCAAGTACGTCAAAGAAATAGCTGACCTCACATCGGCCAAGAAGAAGGGAGTTGCCTTAAAGTCCTCACTCAAGCCTCTATCCAAAGAAGCAAAAGAAGCACAGCTTGAGGAGGACAGCGATGATGAAAGCAGCGAGCTGGACGAAGAAGATATGATTTTGTTCATGAAGAAGTTCAAAAGAATTATGAAGAAAAGACAAGGAACAAAATCGAGTGAAGGAAAATACAAGGAGAAGACAAAGCCGAAGATGAGGCGGGCATGCTATAATTGTGGTGAGTACAATCACTTTATAGTTGATTGCCCGTATGAGGACAACAAGAAGAAGAGTAAAGAGTCCAAGCCTCAACCGAAGAAATTCTTCAAGAAGAAGAAACAAGCTGAACAAGCACACATCGGAAAGGAGTGGGACTCAAACGATGAGTCCTCATCGTCCGATGAAGAAGAAATGGCTAGCATAGCCATTGAAAGCATGTCCAAGAAACCCACACTCTTCCCCACGCTCGTTGCAAAGAAAGCAAGTGGAACTTGCCTCATGGCTAAGGAAGGTAAACGCAAGGCCTACTCCTCCGGTGGATCCAAATGGGTGCTAGACAGTGGATGCACCAACCACATGACCGGAGAAAGGAGGATGTTTGTGGAGTATGAAGTGAACCAGGACCCAAACGAAGGCATCTACTTTGGGGATAACAGTCAAGGAAGGGTCCTCGGTACCGGTAAAATAGCAATATCCTCTGAACATACTCTTTCGCATGTTTTACACGTTGAATCTTTAGATTATAACCTGCTGTCCATATCTCAGTTATGTGACAAAGGTTATAATTGCCTGTTTACTAACGAGGGTGTGACCGTCTCAAGGAGAAGTGATGGTTCCGTTGCATTCAAGGGTATGTTAAAGGGAAAGCTTTACCTTGTTGACTTCAACAAGGATAAAGCCGAACTCGACACATGCTTGATTGCAAAAACCAACATGGGTTGGCTGTGGCATAGACGGCTAGCACATGTTGGTATGAGGAACCTTCAAAAACTCCTCAAGGGCGATCACATCCGAGGTTTGAAAGATGTTGTGTTTGAGAAAGACAGGCCTTGTAGCGCGTGCCAAGCAGGAAAGCAAGTTGGAGCACAACATCCTGCGAAGAACATCATGACCACGACAAGACCGCTCGAACTACTTCATATGGACTTGTTTGGTCCAATTGCTTACATAAGTATCGGCGGTAACAAATACGGTTTAGTTATTATTGATGATTTTTCCCGGTTCACTTGGGTGTTCTTTTTGCATGACAAGTCAGAAACACAAGGAACACTCAAGAAATTCTTCAAGCGAGCGCAAAACGAGTTCTCACTATCAATCAAGAGTATTCGGAGCGACAACGGCACGGAGTTCAAGAACATACAAGTGGAGGAATACCTTGATGAGGAAGGAATCAAGCATGAATTCTCAGCACCATACTCTCCACAACAAAACTGAGTTGCCGAAAGAAAGAACCGAACGCTCATAGAGATGGCAAGAACAATGATCGATGAATACAAGACTTCGGATCGATTTTGGGCAGAAGCAATCAACACCGCTTGCCATGCCACAAATCGACTCTACCTTCATCGACTACTAAAGAAGACTCCCTATGAGCTACTCACCGGTAACAAACCGAACATTTCATATTTTCGAGTTTTCGGTTCTCCTTGCTATATTTTGAACAAGAAGCCCAGGACTTCAAAGTTCGCTTCGAAGTCCGATGAAGGTTTCTTGCTTGGTTATGATTCGAACACTTACGCCTATCGTGTTTTCAACAAGGCCTCCGGACTTGTTGAAGTGGCACGTGACGTAGTGTTTGATGAAACTAATGGCTCCAAAAAGGAGCAAGTTGATCAATGTGAATTAGGAAAAGAGGAAGCTCCCTATCAAGCATTGAAGAGGATGGCTCTAGGCGAAGTACGACCACAAGAGTCATCGTCACAAATACAAGAGGAAAGTGAACCACAAGAGGAGATCAACAATTCAGGGGGAGCCTCGATACAAGACAAATCACAGGAATATGAACATGATCAACAAATCAACGAGGACAACAACTCAGGGGGAGAAGAAGATGATCACCAACATACGACCCCCCAAGTGCCACACCCAAGAGTACACCAATGCATTCAAAGGGATCATCCAATCGACAACATCATCGGCGACATCCAAAAGGGAGTAACCACTAGATCTCGTATAGCAAATTTTTGTGAACATTACTCGTTTGTCTCCTTTTTGGAACCCCGCAGGACTGAGGATGCATTGAAGGATCCGGACTGGGTGGTGGCAATGCAAGAAGAGTTGAACAATTTCAAGAGAAATGAGGTTTGGGAACTTGTGGAAAGACCCAATGCAAATATTGAGGGCACCAAGTGGGTCTTCCGCAACAAGCAAGATGAACACGGAGTGGTGACAAGAAACAAGGCACGACTTGTGGCCAAAGGTTACTCACAAGTCGAAGGTTTGGATTTCGATGAAACCTTTGCTCCAGTAGCTAGGCTTGAATCAATTAGAATATTACTTGCATATGCTACTCACCATGATTTCAAGCTGTATCAAATGGACGTGAAAAGCGCCTTCCTCAACGGACCGATCAAGGAAGAGGTGTACGTGGAGCAACCACCCGGATTTGAAGACGAAGAGTTCCCCGACCACGTGTATAAACTGCGTAAGGCTCTCTATGGCCTCAAACAAGCTCCTAGAGCTTGGTATGAGTGTCTTAGAGATTTTTTAATTGATAATGGCTTTCAAATTGGCAAAGTAGATTATACACTATTCACGAAAAATCTGGATAATGATCTTTTTATTTGCCAAATCTATGTTGATGATATAATTTTTGGATCAACTAACCAATCTATCTGTGAAGAGTTTAGTAAAATTATGACAGACAGATTTGAAATGTCAATGATGGGAGAATTGAAGTACTTCTTGGGATTCCAAGTGCGGCAACAAAGGGAAGGAACATTCATAAGCCAAACCAAGTACACACAGGACATCCTCAAGAAGTTTGGCATGGACAAGGCAAAGCCCATAAAGACTCCCATGGCAACGAATGGTCACTTGGATCTCAATGAAGATGGACCGAGCGTCGACCAAAAGGTATATCGCTCCATGATTGGATCTTTACTTTACTTATGTGCATCTAGGCCAGATATTATGTTGAGTGTATGTTTGTGTGCAAGATTTCAAGCCAACCCTAAGGAATGTCATTTGACAGCTGTAAAGAGAATCCTAAGATATTTAGTTCATACACCCAATCTTGGTCTTTGGTACCCAAAAGGCTCAAAATTCAATCTCATTGGGTATTCCGATGCAGATTATGCCGGGTGCAAAGTTGATAGAAAAAGCACTTCCGGCACTTGCCAATTCCTAGGAAGATCCTTAGTTTCTTGGTCATCCAAGAAACAGAATTCCATTGCATTATCCACAGCCGAAGCGGAGTATGTTGCAGCCGGGAGTTGTTGTGCACAACTCCTTTGGATGCGACAAACTCTAAGGGATTACGGTTACAATATGAACCGTATTCCTCTTCTTTGTGATAATGAGAGTGCCATTAAAATAGCCCACAATCCAGTTGAGCACTCTAGAACTAAACACATTGACATAAGACACCATTTCTTGAGAGACCATTCCATGAAAGGAGACATATCCATCTCTCATGTCAACACCCAAAAACAATTGGCTGACATATTCACCAAGCCACTTGATGAAAAACGTTTTTGCGAACTCCGAAATGAGCTAAACATTCTTGATTCTCGGAGTGTGGCTTGAAAAGTTGCATACCTGTATGATTGCTTCAAAATATTGATTGAATTGTGAAAATTAACCCTCCCCATTTTTCTCTCGAAAAACTATGTCAATTATTAGATCTTGATGAATTTTTGATCATAGTATGATTGTTGTTTGCTTCCTGGTCAAATTCATCAAGATTATTTGAATTGTTTTGCCTCTCTACTCTCAATTATTGGACCTTCAAATATATATGAATGGGCTATGCAATTCTCTCCTGGTGACCACGGACAAGTCCGTGGTTACCCGGACTAGTCCGCCATTGCAGACTGGTCCGCAGTGTGCCGGTTAGGCCGGACTAGTCCGACAGACCACGGACTAGTCCGACTTAGGTCTCTGGAGGACTTCGGACTAGTCCGGTCATGTCCGAACTTGTCCGATTTTTCATGTCCATAACCCTAGCCGCCACTAAACCCTAATCCCTTCACCCCACACTCGCCCCCAAGCTTTCTCTCTCTTGCGCTCGAGCTCCCAAGGCGAATCCTTGATTCCTCCGTCGAAAAGCCTCAATCTTGGGCGGAGATCAAGCTTGAAGACTCGGGGATTGAAGTTAGCGGACAAGTCCGGCCTCCAACCCCCAAAATCTCAAGCTTCCTTTGATTTCATGGTAAATACTCTTCAAAACCATAAGAAATCACAAATTTCTCTATTGCTTATCGTTTGGCCTAGCATTCTTCACTAGTTACATGTCTAGTTGATGTACTATGTGTATGCTAGACTAGTTTTACCTTAGGGATCAATTTTTGTCCAGTCTGTTAGGTTTTTGCGGATGAACACCGGACTAGTCCGGTCCAGGTACGGACAAGTCCGGTCCCCCAGACTAGTCCGTGCCTGTGCACCGGACAAGTCCGTTGTTTCTGAACCAAAACCTAATTCTTTAATTCCCTAATGCATTCCATTGCCATCTTACCTCACCAATACCTTGTATAACTTGTCCTTTCTCTTGATCACTCACTCTCAGATCATGTCGAGCTCCGACAACGAAATCTCCGATTTCGAGGCCGAGTTGGACCACGAGGTGGCACCTCGGGCCTCGGCGGGTCTTGGCAAGAAACGCCAAGAGAGACCCTCCGAGCCTGCTCCCTCACCTCCCCAGGTTCGGAGGAAGGTGTGTGTCAAGAAGCCCGCCTCGAAGGCTGCTCCTCCTTCAAGTGGCCTTCGCCAAGCTAAAGGGAAGGGCAAGGGGGTTGCCACAGGGCCTGTTGGGCCCCTAAAGCTGCATACTCCCAGAGAAGGGGTCCGGGACCCCAATGAGGAAAGATTCAATGGCAAGGGCAGCGATGTGGCTATGAAGTTGAGAAGTGTTGATTGCTATGCAAGGCCCAAGCAAGCAGCTGATGGCAGGTTTTGGTCAAATTTCCATGCTGATTTCTACAAGCTGGTCTATTTGCCGGTGAAGACCCCGGTGGTACGCAGTCAATGGATTGACTGGGCTCACCTTGAGAAGAGGAAATGTGCAGCTTTTGATGAAGTGATAGCAGCTGTAGAGAGACATGGGCTGAAGGATCTGTTTGCCTTCAGATATAATTGGAATGATGAAGTTATTGCACAATTCTATGCAACGTGCCACTTCTCAAGTGAAGACGAAGAAAGTGTGACTTGGATGACTCATGGATCCAAGTATTCTATTACTCAGGAAGAGTTTGCCCGCCTGCTGCACCTTGACTCTGAAGGACATGACCAACTCATTATCCACAACATTGGGGTCATTGAGAGTGATGGAATGAAGTTCATGTATGAGCCCACCTCCAAGTATGTCCCTCCCTCCACAAAGAATATGAAACCTTTCTTTGTGGTCCTCAACAGAGTCCTCAGGAAGACGATTGCCCCCAAGGATGGGGATGCAGGGAGTGTGCAAGGCTACCTCCGGACCCTGATGAGGGTCATTAGCAAGAAAAGGCAATTCGATGTTGCAGACTATATTTGGAATGATATGGTCAATATCTCAAGTACCCCCAACCGATCCTGTGGCTATGCCCCTTACTTGATGTTCATGATTGAGAAAGTCACAGGAATCGAGTTTGTGAAGGATGTGGAGCACACTCCACTGAGGCCTCAGAAGCCTCAGTCAGTGAGTGTCCAGGCTGCTCCATCGCCGGCCTCAAGCCCCGAGGCACCGGCAAGGCAAGAAGAAGCTGCTAGGGCTACTCCCCCCTCCAGGGAAGCCCCTCGGAAAGGATCCGCCAGTGGGATCCTCAAGTACTTGGCTGCAATTTTCTCCTCATGCAAGAAAACTGAAGTGAAGCTTCACAAGCTAAATCAGAAGAGGAAGGAGAACATGAGACACATAAAAGCCAATGTGAAGCAGCTGAGTGAGAAGCTGGAGATCAACCCAATTGGATCTCCAGTACTTTCTGAAGATTCTGATCCGGACATCACCGAGCTCAGCCCCTTGACTCCCTCCGAGCTTGCCTATTTTGGCATTGGGGGCTCGAGCAGCTTCGCTCCTCGTCCTACCTCTCAACCTCGTCAAGTGGAAAGCGAGGAAGACGATGAAGACGACGAGAGGACTGACAGCGAAGAGTGAAGCCCTAGGACCTTCCTCTCTCTCTTTTTGGTGTCTTGATGCCAAAGGGGGAGAGATTGAGGGGGAGTCTCTAGTCTTAGCTTTAGCTGCATAGGATGCGAGGAGAGAGCTCTCTTTTTTTTTAATTGTGATTGCATTTGCTTAACTCTATTTTCATATCATGTTTGGTCCTGTTATGAATTGCTCAAATAATTTGCAAGTGTGTGATGAAATCTGAATTTTTGTCCTGAAATGCCATATTCACTTGATATTAGTTGATCAATGCAAATTCTGTCATTCTTAATGCATTCATGCTGTTAGTATGCATCCCACCATAAAGAATGCACATATGAATAATTATCTTGTTGCTTGATGAATCTTTGAGTCATATGTGCATACTTTATGAGAATCTCATTTTATACCTCATTTTGTGAAATCTCAATTGGTTGTCATCAATCACCAAAAAGGGGGAGATTGAAAGTGCATCTAGGACTCCCTTGTGGGTTTTGGATGATTTATGACAAGCAATTGGGATCCTAATCCTTTTGTTGAGATGAATGCAGGAAAATGATGAAAAATGAGCAAAGTACCAAAAAGAGGGAAATTGAGAAGGAAAATGAATTTGAGCTCAAGGAGAAGAAATTAGTAGTTTAGTATGCATGGAGTGTGTTAAGGAAACACAACCAAGAGCTCAATCTCATTTAATCACACACACACAATGCACAAAGCTATACAGGACCGGACTAGTCCGATATCAGCCGGACTAGTCCGATATCCCATTCTGCACCAGATCGGACAAGTCCGATCATCACCGGACTAGTCCGATATCTTTCTGTTCCACTTCGGACTAGTCCTCCCCAGTGCGGACTAGTCCTCAAAACAATGCACAAGTCTCACAAAATCGGACAAGTCCGTTGTGACCCGGACTAGTCCGATATACTTTCTGATCCACTTCGGACAAGTCCGGTGTTTACACGGACTAGTCCGATATACACCCTGATCTAAATCGGACAAGTCCTCCAAGTGCGGACTTGTCATCCTAAACACTTAGGGTTTCATGTGTCCGGACAAGTCCGATGACAATCGGACTAGTCCGAAGCTTTCCAGTAGCAAAATCGGACAAGTCCGTTTTGAACCGGACTAGTCCGAGATTCCTGGACACTTAGGGTTTGCTTCACACAGCACACCGGACTAGTCCGGTCACCACCACGGACTAGTCCGATCTTTCTGAACACTAACGGTAACTTCTAGAAACCCCATATAAATAGAGGTGCACGGCCCACTTTCACCCGCTCTCGAACCCTAGCGCCGTCACACCTCCCAAGAGACTCAAAAACCATCTCTCTCCACGAAATTAAGTGCAAAATCAATCAATCCATTGAAGATCACTTGTAGATCATTGGAGAGGCACTTGGCACACGATTGAGCTCTTGGTTTGAATCTCTAACACACTCTTGCATCTCAATTTGTATATTTCGAAGTGTGTTATTGGTGGTCTTGAAACTTGTAATCAAGGGAGCTCTCAACTTGTGAGATCACCCCTTCAACTTGGTGATTTACCCCTGTGTGTTTAGTGGAAGAGGATTGGCCTTCGTGGCGATCCAACGAGGGAAGGGTTGGTGAAGACCCGGTCCTTTTGTGGGCTCCTCAACGTGGACGTAGGTTGCCTTCGTGGTAACCGAACCACGGGATAAATCTTGTGTCTTGTTCGTTTGTGTTCATCATTCTAGTTGATCAACATTATCTAGGGTTTGATTCATCTTGTTGAATTTAAGTTAAATAGTTGAACAAGAATCATACTTGCAATAGAACTTGACATACAATCATTGAACTGTTATTGAAGTTTATATTTCTGCTGCAAACGTCAACGAAACAATCAAATTGACCTAACTTGATCAACCTAGTCCGTGAAATCCGGACTAGTCCGCACTTTACCGGACTAGTCCGATATATCTGGTTTTGACCTTGTTGTTGAAGTGCTACAGGAACCGAGAAAATTCAAGAAGGCCTATTCACCCCCCCTCTAGGCCGACATTCAGGTATGTCTACGGCCTGTCGAGTAGACACTGCTATGCTTATGCTCATAGGAATTCGATAGAAGTCGAGTAGTTGGAATCTACTCGCGAGAGAGGAATTTATCACATGGGAGATTTTAAAATAAGAAAATGGTTTATGAATATGAAATTGAGACCGAGCAGTGGATAGGATGCAGTGAGACGTGGTCTCAGGTGCGTAGCCCTGCTTGTGTCGATTGAGGACCATTTCGTGTGCGGTCCTGCTAGACAAGCTTGAATTGTACCGGCGACATACTGGAGGAATGGGCTCCAGTAAACTGACGTAGCTTGATACTGGTTTGTCGAGGCATTCTGTTCCGTTTTATAGGTGTGGGTTGAGGGCAGCGAGGTGTAAATCAGCTGGTGGGCACGTCAGAGTATGCCCCACGCAGTGACCTCGTGCTCGTGACGGATCGACCGGTTCGACATTCGAGTGTTTAGTGAAAGGTGACCATATACGACTAGTACTGAACTGTTATGTAGGTACTGCTGAAAGTACTAGTTGGCATTTCCGAAAGTGCGTTTGTGTCGTGTTGTTCCGGGTATGTCCTGATTGCAATCACCGTCCCTCGCGGTAATAGAGTACCACTTGTTCACTGTATCGTGACGTAGTAAATACTAAAGAAGTCAGATGAATATAATGTATTGGTTACAAATTGCTTGAACAACCTTGTTTGGTTTAGAGATAGTACAATTAAAAGTTTACAGTTTCCCCATACTTTAGCTGTAATAGCATTTTGTGCCTTGTGCACGTCATATCATCAGCAAAGTGTTTCTTGTTTGATTGTGGAGTCTATGATGTGCCGTGCCTGAGGAATGTCAGGTGCTAAATAAAACATGACTATAAGGATCCACTTATAGGCGAGTCCTTATGCTTTACTTACCTATGTTTAGTACTCATCCTTGCATATGTCTAGTGAGACGGGTTAGTCTTGCTGAGCCTTATGTTCACGTTTGCAGTTAACGAGTTTTTGCAGATTATATGACTGATGACGGGTTTAATGATGAGGCTGCACCCCCTCCAGGGTTTACAGCCAAGTGGGAACCCTGCACGCCGCCGTGAATTGCGTGTTGCTAGTGTAATGTATCCAGGACATGGATGACTTTGCTTTTGCATAGCTAGAGCTAAGAGTGTAGCTATGATTTGTAGTTCTCTTTCCTTCCGCTAGTACTTTTAAAACTTCTACTGTGTTTGTCAATAAAGACTTGGTATTGTAAATTTGTTCTCGTTCAATTCTTGTATACTGTTGGGTGTCGCATCGCACGACACCACCCAATGAGATCCTTGGCGGTCAGGATTCCGGTCCCCACATGTGTTCTTGGTGGTGTTTGCTTTGTTATCTTTGGGAGCCCTCAACTTGTGAGAAGGCCCCTTGAACTCGGTGATTTGCCCCTTGTGATAGTGCAAGAGGATTGGCCTTCGTGGCGATTCAAAGAGGTTAGGGTCAGTGAAGACCTGGTCCTTTCGTGGGCTCCTCAACGTGGATGTAGGTTGCCTTTGTGGGAACCTAACCACGGGATAAACTCTTGTGTCAAACTTGTTCTTAATTTTCATATTACATTCTAAGGTTTTGTCAATCTTGCATAACCTACATTAAAACTTTGAAACAAGAATTGGTTTGCATTATACTTGGCTTCATTGACTTAATACTTGCAAGTTACATACTATATTACACTGCGTATTGTGCTTGTATTGAAATCATTGATCAAACTTGATCAATCTAGTCCGCACGCACCGGACTAGTCCGCACTCTACCGGACTAGTCCGATATCTCGGGATTTGATCAGTTTGTTAAGTGTTGCAGGTTCCGACTAAAATTCAAAAAGGCCTATTCAACCCCTCTCTAGGCCACATTCACACATAAAAGGAACAAGTTTAAAATCAATTTGGAATAAACTGCACTTAGGAATTCTGAAAAGTGTGGAATAGTCCGATTTTGGTGCGAACTAGTCCAATTTCTTTCTGACCTCGCTCGGACTTATCTATTTTTGCTGTGGACTAGTCTGTTTTTGCCTCTGGACACTTTCGGACTTGTCTAGTCTTGTGCGGACTAGTCCGATGTTCCAAGAATCCTTGAAAATTTGCTAAGTCCCTGCACTTGTCCGGACTAGTCTGGTGTTCCAGCGGACTTGTCCATTTTCCTCTCTGACTAAAGTCGGACTTGTCCAATTTTGGCCAGACTTGTTCATTTTTCCCCTCTGGATAAGTTCGGACTTGTCCGATATCCAGTACGGACTTGTCCGATTTCCCTCTGTCCAACTTCGGACTAGTCCGGTCCTTTCGGACTTGTCCGATAAATTGTGACTCCGAATTGATCTTTTGTTTCATGACTTGTTTCTTGGTTTTACGTTAAGTGGGCCTAGGGACGTCGTGCCTAACTCTTTTAGAGCCCATGTGGGACTCTAAATCGACCCCTACTCATATCAAACTCGAAATCTATCTAACCCTAGCCCTCCACCTCTATATAAACAACCTCACCTCTTGGCTTGACATCTATTTGCCACTTTTCCACCCCACCCATACCCTAGTTCGTGGAGAGACACCATCAAGGAGGGAGGAGGAGATCCCAGAAAAGAAGAAGAAGAGGAGGAAACTAAAGAGGATCAAGATCTCCATCAACTTTGCATTCTTCATCACCAATTCATCTCCAATTTCATCATCAACCCTAGATCATCAAGATCCAAGTGTTGTCTCCAAGTTTCTTAATTCATTGGAGTCCTAAACACCTGGTATACCTTCTATTCTCTCTTCCTTACGTGAATTCAACCCTAATTCTCCAAATTCACGTCGATCTACAAAACCCTAATCTGCTGATCTCGCGCAGTGCGGACTTGTCCGGTCCCTAACGGACTAGTCCGATTTTCCTGGTTAATTTCTGTTGAATTAATTCTAAAATTGGAACTAATCGACTCCAAACCTGTATAAACTTGTTAAAATCAGTTCGAACTAGTTAGTGATCATTAAAAGCAAATCATTAACAAGTTCCACCTTGCATTTGCATTAATCATGCATGTCATGTCAGATCGAGTAATATTTGTGCATCTATTGATTGTAATTCTTATGTTTATTGTGCGGATTAAACGGATTTGCACTAGAGAGTGCCGCGGAGGATCTCCAACACCAAGAGTTTGAAGTCTATGATCCTAATCAATCCCAAGAGCAAGACAAGTGTCCTTGAAGCATATTGATCTTGTTTTAGAATAAACATTTTGTTTGCAAACTGCATGCTTGTGTCAATTTGATGGAAAATCCTATGGTAGGAAGTTTACTAGATTTGTTTGACCACCCTTGTCACCTGGAATTTATGGTATAGAGTCAGGATGGGCTTTTTACCTTTTTGCTCCGCTTAATCAATTGGGATGGGAAGACAACTATACCATTTAATTTTATTATGTATTTATGAGATTATGATTAACATGAACTGGTTAATGTAATATGGTAATGGGTGATCTAAGCAAGTCTGGTATGTGGATGGGTTGGATGTTATGGTGGTTTGCTTGCTTTAGATCTAAGGACCGGTTCATGCGAGAATAAGCCAGGATTACAGTGCCACCACGAGGCCAAGTATGGGTGCGTCGTAGCTGATTAATTAGGGCTTTGCCAGTGCTGTGTGGACCATTAAGGATGCTCGGGGAAGGGGTAGTCAGATTGGGTTTGTTGATGATTGGTGGGACTACCTTGGGATCCGAATCGCTCAAGAGGGGGCCCTTGGTTGAAGATGTGCTCAAATTGGAGGCATCGCCACTGGTGAAACCTCAATGGGGTCTAAATAGGCTACTAATCCCTTTGTAATGTCTATTTTGTGATCTCTTGGCCATACACCAAAGGAAGTGTAATTTGCGTAAGGGAGGTTCCTTTAGTCGCCAACGGGTGATGAAATCACAAAAACGTGGGTACAGTGGTACAAACTCTGCAGAGTATTAAAACTATCATGATAGCCGTGCTCCCAGTTAAGAGCACCTGGATGACCTACATGATTAGAAGGGTTTTGGTATTGGGATGGTTTGGTATTGGCTTTGGATGGTATTATGGTTCATGGTGATAAATATGGTTATTGGTAATGAGATATTGACTGGTATTATGATAACTACATGGATTATGATGGTTTTACTTCACATACATATGATATATTGCTTTTCAAATGTTTTATTGTACTTTTCAGCTCTTAGCCTTTATTACATTTTGTGATTTGTATCAGCTACATGTCATACTTTCTCACACTTGTTGAGTGCGACATGTACTCACTCATGCAACCCCCCCCCCCCCCCCAGCAGTTGCAGGTCAGGATTGGGAGTATAGTGACGATAATGCAGAGTTCTAGGCCGTGTATACCGTCAGCTTTGCCTGTGGAGTGTTGGAGCTGCGCTATCCCTTTTGCTTAGTTGCTTATTAGTTTATTTCCACTGCATTAGTTGAACTTGTCATAATATTCATTAGTGCTTGTATTTGAGGATAATCTGGTTTGTGTAATAAAAGTACTTAATTAATCTTGTTCTATGGTAATTGTCTGTATATCATTTGTGATGCACTCGTGTATGTGTGTTGAACGTCCTGGGCACACATATGCTTTCACTTGGTTCATTTTCAGAACCAGGTGTCACACATACTCCTCGTCAGGTGGCAGAGGGTTTACTTGTGGTGCACCTTGGACAGAGGACGCGTCATGAACAGGGCATTGAGGGCCATATCCAGCATCGAGGTTGCGCCGCCTCTCTCGCTGCCGCTCGATGATGACACGACCGTCCATGTGAGTTTGACGACGGTCAAGCTCAGCCCTGAGGTCCTCTGTGGGGAGCTGGCCAACGCTCGTAGTCTTGGAGGAGCGAGAGTTGGAAGTGTGATGGTCGATGGACGGCTTGCATGACAGCAACACGAGGCGCCTTCCCCTGTTGGGGGAGTCGATGGCTGCGATGATGAGGTGGTCGATGTCTTGGACCCACTGCTGAGCCGCCCCCTGAGAGGCATTCAACAACGATGGGTGGTGGAGGAGGGCTCTGGCCGCCGCCAGAGTGCTCTCCGGGCTTGCTGTTGGGGGTGCTGGTGGAGCCGACTGAGCTGGGGCGTGTCCCGATGTGCCATTTTGGCCAGCCGTACCTGCACGATGCACAACGGACCAGAGAGTGTTGCTCAAGCGACGGATCTAGTCACCGTACAATGGCCACGAAAACTTCCTTCCACGGGCCTGATAAACACCATGGTGGTGAAAGCGCTACCACTTTTTTGAGGAAAAAAGCCCCTACCTGGCGCGCCAAATGTAAAAGGGTCAATGCGACACTTCCTAGGGGTCTGCTAAGGAGCAGCCCGCGGAGGTTCTTGTTCGGCGGGGCTTAGGCCTCAAGCTAGTGTTCTAGCGGAAGAGTATGAGACAGTGGAGTTTTTACGTGTTTCGGGCTACAAGGAGCGCAACACCCAACTTTATGGTTGATTCTATTGCTTGGTGAGTGTGTATGCGAGTGTGTGTGTATCGGGGATTCTGAGTCTTGTCTTTGTATCGGTGGCGGTTCGAGCCTTTTTTAGTCAAGGTAGGACGCCTTACAAGTGGGGTCCCAGGGCCAGATAGGTGGTCCCAGGGCGATCTTATCCTAAAGATCTAAGGCTTCTTCTATAAGCTTGCTCTGACCGCGGACGTGAGGACTTGCCGTCTTGCCGCCCGGGTCGTCAGTAGCCCACGCGCTGTTGCTGACTTTGACACGGAATGTCCCATCCAACTGTCTCTGACGTCGTAAGCTAACCACTTGGAGGAGTTAGATAGGCCTGCAGCGCCTTCACTGTGATGCGATTAGTCATAGCGGTACATGACATTAGGCGTGCACCGCGCCATGCGTCTGGGGAAGTCGCGTATCTTCAAGGCTTGATGGAGACAAGGCGCACCGCCCTCTTAACTTCCCCACTATCTGCTCAGGGTAGGTGGACTGACCATGCGGCCGCTGGGGAGCTCTCCGCCATGGTGGAGGTCACACCCGTCTTGCGGACCACGTGGCAACTCGGGAGCTCACCTCCGTGGGGGGTGGCGAAGTCTCACCCCGCGGGCCACGTGGCAGCTCGGGTGCTCGCCTCCGCTGGGGAGAACGAGACTCGACTTTGTGGGCCACGTGGCAGCTTGGGAGCTCACCTCTGCGGAGATCGGGTCTCGTCCTGCTGGACACGTGGCTGCCTGGGAGCTTGTCATTGAGGAGGAGTTGAGCTCCCCCTTTTGGATGTCTTGTCGGCACCCTAGACTTCCTATCTGAGGCAGGTGGGTCTGGTTTTCTTTGAAGATGTGTCGCGCTCAGACCCTGTCCCTGCTGGGAGGCGGGGTACCTAGGCGGCTCTAGCTTGTGCACCAGGGTACCCGGTATGCTGGGTACCGACAACTACAATATTGTATTGCAACCTTGTGTGGCTTAGAGATAGAACAATTAAAGTTTACAGTTTCCAAACACTTAACAAGTAATAGCATTATGTGCTTTGGGCATGTCATATCATTGGCAAATCATTTCTTGTTTGATTGTGGAGTCTATGATGTGCCGTGCCTGAGGAATGTCATTTGCTACTTAAAACATGACTATAAGGATCCACTTGTAGGCGAGTCTACTTATTCTATTTCCTACCTATGTTTAGTCTTTACCTTGCATATTTCTAGTAAGACGGGTCAGTCTTGCTGAGCCTTATACTCACATTTGCAGTTAACGAGTTTTTGAAGGTTATACTGATGAAGGGCCTGACGATGACGTCATACCCTCATCAGTGTTCACGGCTGAGTGGGAGCCCTGCACGCCATCGTGATAAGTAGGGTGAGTGCTGCTAGTGTGAAGCGTCCTAAGGGCATGGACGACTTTGCTTTTGCCTAGCTAGAGTTGAGAGCGTAGCTATGAGGTTTAGACTCTTTCCTTCATTTATTATTGTAAAACTTCCATTGTGTTTATAAATAAAAGACTTGGTTTGTATTTTATTTTGGTCCTTTTTATGTATACTATTGGGTGTCTGAATGTAGGCCTAGAGGGGGGGTGAATAGGCCTTTTTGAAATTTCTCGGTTCCTGTAGCACTTCAACAACAAGGTCAAAACCAGATATATCGGACTAGTCCGGTAAAGTGCGGAATAGTCCGGATTTCACGGGCTAGGTTGATCAAGTTAGGTCAATTTGATTGTTTCATTGACGTTTGCAGCGGAAATATAAACTTTAATAACAGTTCAATAGTTGTATGTCAAGTTCTATTGCAAGTATGATTCTTGTTCAATTATTTAACTTGAATTCAACAAAATGAATCAAACCCTAGATAATGTTGATCAACTAGAATGATGAACACAAACGAACAAGATACAAGATTTATCCCGTGGTTCGGTTACCACGAAGGCAACCTACGTCCACGTTGAGGAGCCCACAAAAGGACCGGGTCTTCACCAACCCTTCCCTCGTCGGATCGCCACGAAGGCCAATCCTCTTCCACTAATCACACAGGGGTAAATCACCAAGTTGAAGGGGCGATCTCACAAGTTGAGAGCTCCCTTGATTACAAGTTTCAAGACCACAAATAACACACTTCGAAATATACAAATTGAGATACAAGAGTGTGTTAGAGATTCAAACCAAGAGCTCAATCGTGTGCCAAGTGCCCTCTCCAATGATCTACAAGTGATCTTCAATGGATTGATCAATTTTTCACTTAGTTTCGTGGAGAGAGGTAGTTTTTGAGTCTCTTGGGAGGTGTGACGGCGCTAGGGTTCGAGAGAGGGTGAAAGTGGACCGTGGACCTCTATTTATATGGGGTTTCTAAAAGTGACCGTTAGGGTTCAGAAAGATCGGACTAGTCCGTGGTGGTCACCGGACTAGTCCTGTGTGCTGTGTAGCAAACCCTAAGTGTTCAGGAATATCGGACTAGTCCGGTTGAAAACGGACTTGTCCGATTTCGCTACTGGAAAGCTTCGGACTAGTCCGATTGCCATCGGATTTGTCCGGACAAATGAAACCCTAAGTGTTTGGGATGACAAGTCCGCACTTGGAGGACTTGTCCGATTTAGATCAGTGTGTATATCGGACTAGTCCATGTAGACACCGGACTTGTCCGAAGTGGATCAGAATGAATATCGGACTAGTCCAGGTCACAACGGACTTGTTCGATTTTGTGTGACTTGTGCATTGTGTTAAGGACTAGTCCGCATTGGAGAGGACTAGTCCGAAGTGGATCAGAAAGATATCGGACTAGTCCAGCTGATATCGGACTAGTCCGGTCCTGTATAGCTTTGTGCATTGTGTGTGTGTGATTAAATGAGATTGAGCTCTTGGGTGTGTTTCCTTAACACACTCCATACATACTAAACTACTAATTTCTTCTCCTTGAGCTCAAATTCACTTTCCTTCTCAATTTCCCTCTTTTTGGCACTTTGCTCATTTTTCATCATTTTCCTGCATTCATCTCAACAAAAGTATTAGGATCCCAATTGCTTGTCATAAATCATCCAAAACCCACAAGGGAGTCCTAGATGCACTTTCAATCTCCCCCTTTTTGCTGATTGATGACAACCAATTGAGATTTCACAAAATGAGGTATAAAATGAGATTTTCATAAAGTATGCACATATGACTCAAAAATACATCAAGCAACAAGATAATTATTCATGTGTGCATTCTTTATGGTGGGATGCATACTAAGAGCATGAATGCATTAAGAATGACAGAATTTGCATTGATCAACTAATATCAAGTGAATATGGCATTTCAGGAGCAAAAATTCAGATTTCATCACACACTTGCAAATCAATTGAGCAATTTAACACAGGACCAAACATGATATGAAAATAGTGTTAAACAAATACAATCACAATTAAAAATACATAGAGAGCTCTCTCCTCGCATCCTATTCAGCTAAAGCTAAGACTAGAGACTCCCCCTCAATCTCTCCCCCTTTGGCATCAAGACACCAAAAAGAGAGAGAGGAAGGTCCTAGGGCTTCACTCTTCGCTGCCAGTCCTCTCGTCGTCTTCATCGTCTTCATCGCTTTCCGCTTGACGAGGTTGAGAGGTAGGAGGAGGAGCGGAGCTGCTCGAGCCCCCAATGCCAAAATAGGCAAGCTCGGAGGGAGTCAAGGGGCTGAGCTCGGTGATGTCTGAATCAGAATCTTCAGAAAGTACTGGAGATCCAATTGGGTTGATCTCCAGCTTCTCACTCAGCTGCTTCACATTGGCTTTTATGTACCTCATGTTCTCCTTCCTCTTCTGATTTAGCTTGTGAAGCTTCACTTCAGTTTTCTTGCATGAGGAGAAAATTGCAGCCAAGTACTTGAGGATCCCACTGGCGGATCCTTTCTGAGGGGCTTCCCTGGAGGGAGGAGGAGCCCTAGCAGCTTCTTCTTGCCTTGCCGGTGCCTCGGGGCTTGAGGCCGGCGATGGAGCAACCTGGACACTCACTGGCTGAGGCTTCTGAGGCCTCAGTGGGGTGTGCTCCACATCCTTCACAAACTCGATCCCTGTGACCTTCTCAATCATAAACATCAGGTAGGGAGCATAGCCACAGGATCGGTTGGGGGTCCTTGAGATGTTGACCATATCGTTCCAAATGTAATCTGCAACATCAAACTGTCTCCTCTTGCTTATGACCCTCATTAGAGTCCGGAGGTAGCCCTGTACACTCCCTGCATCCCCATCCTTGGGGGCAATGGTTTTCCGGAGAACTCTGTTCAGGACCACAAAGAAGGGCTTCATGTTCTTTGTGGAGGGAGGAACATACTTAGAGTTGGGCTCATACATGAACTTCATTCCGTCCCTCTCAATGACCCCTATGTTGTGGATGATTAGGTGGTCATTTCCAGCAGAGTCTAAGTGGAGCAGGTTTGCAAAATCCTCCTGAGTGATGGAGTACTTGGATCCATGGGTCATCCAAGTCACACTTTCTTCATCTTCACTCGAGAAGTGGCACGTTGCATAGAATTGTGCAATCACTTCATCATTCCAATTGTGTCTGAAGGCAAACAGATCCTTCAGACCATGTCTCTCTGCAGCTGCTATCACTTCATCAAAAGCTGCACATTTCTTCTTCTCAAGGTGGGCCCAGTCAATCCATTGACTGCGCACCACCGGGGTCTTCATCGGCAAGTAGACCAGCTTGTAGAAATCAGCATGGAAATTTGACCAAAATCTGCCATCAGCTGCTTGCTTGGGCCTTGCATAGCAATCAACACTTCTCAACTTCGCAGCCACATCACTGCCCTTGCCAGTGAATCTTTCCTCATTGGGGTCCCGGACCCCTTCTCTGGGAGTATGCAGCTTCAGGGGCCCAACAGGCCCTGTGGCAACTCCCTTTCCTTTTCCTTTTGCTTGGCGAAGGCCGCTTGTAGACGGAGCAGCCTTCGAGGCAGGCTTCTTGGCACAGACCTTCCTCCGAACCTGGGGAGGGGAAGTAGCAGGCTCGGAAGGTCTTTCTTGGCGTTTCTTGCCAAGACCCGCCGAGGACCGAGATGCCACCTCGTGGTCCAACTCGGCCTCGAAATCGGAGATTTCATTGTCGGAGCTCGACATGATCTGAGAATGAGTGATCAAGAGAAAGGACAAGTTATACAAGGTATTGGTGAGGTAAGATGGCAATGGAAGGCATTAGGGAATTAAAGAATTAGGTTTTGGTTCAGAAACAACGGACTTGTCCGGTGCACAGGCACGGACTAGTCCGGTGGACCGGACTTGTCCGTACCTGGACCGGACTAGTCCGGTGTTCATCTGCAAAAACCTAACAGACTGGACAAAAATTGATCCCTAAGGTAAAACTAGTCTAGCATACACATAGTACATCAACTAGACATGTAACTAGTGAAGAATGCTAGGCCAAACGATAAGCAATAGAGAAATTTGTGATTTCTTAGGGTTTTGAAGAAAATTTACCAAGAAATCAAAGGAAGCTTGAGATTTTGGGGGTTGGAGGCCGGACTTGTCCGCTAACTTCAATCCCCGAGTCTGCAAGCTTGATCTCTGCCCAAGGTTGAGGCTTTTCGACGGAGGAATCAAGGATTCGCCTTGGGAGCTTGAGCGCAAGAGAGAGAAAGCTTGGGGGCGAGTGTGGGGTGAAGGGATTAGGGTTTGGTGGCGGCTAGGGTTATGGACACGAAAAATCGGACAAGTCCGGACATGACCGGACTAGTCCGAAGTCATCCAGAGACCTATATCGGACTAGTCCGTGGTCTGTCGGACTAGTCCGGCCTAACCGGCACTCTGCGGACTAGTCTGCAATGGCGGACTAGTCCGGGTAACCACGGACTTGTCCGTGGTCACCAGGAAAGAATTGCATAGCCCATTCATATATATTTGAAGGTCCAATAATTGAGAGTAGAGAGGCAAAACAATTCAAATAATCTTGATGAATTTGACCAGTAAGCATACAACAATCATACAATGATCAAAATTCATCAAGATCTAATAATTGACATAGTTTTTCGAGAGAAAAATGGGGAGGGGTAATTTTCACAAATCAATCAACATTTTGAAGTAAGCATACAGGTATGCAACTTTTCAAGCCACACTCCGAGAATCAAGAATATTTAGCTCATTTCGGAGTTCGCAAAAACGCTTTTCATCAAGTGGCTTGGTGAATATGTCGGCCAATTGTTTTTGTGTGTCGACATGTGAGATTGTTATGTCTCCTTTCATGGAATGGTCTCTCAAGAAATGATGTCTTATGTCTATGTGTTTAGTCCTAGAGTGCTCTACTGGATTTTGGGCTATTTTAATGGCACTCTCATTGTCACAAAGGAGAGGAATATGGCTCATATTGTAACCGTAATCCCTTAGAGTTTGTCGCATCCAAAGAAGTTGTGCACAACAACTCCCGGCTGCAACATACTCCGCTTCGGCTGTGGATAAAGCAATGGAATTTTGTTTCTTAGATGACCAAGAGACTAAAGATCTTCCTAGGAATTGGCATGTGCCAGAGGTGCTTTTTCTATCAACTTTGCACCCGGCATAATCTGCATCGGAGTAACCGATGAGATTGAATTTGGATCCTTTTGGGTACCACAGACCAAGGTTGGGTGTATGAACTAAATATCTCAAGATTCTTTTTACGGCTGTCAAATGACATTCCTTAGGGTTGGCTTGAAATCTTGCACACAAACATACACTCAACATAATATCGTGCCTAGATGCACATAAGTAAAGTAAAGATCCAATCATGGAGCGATAGACCTTTTGGTCGACGCTCGGTCCATCTTCATTGAGATCCAAGTGGCCATTCGTAGCCATGGGAGTCTTTATGGGCTTTGCCTTGTCCATGCCAAACTTCTTGAGTATGTCCTGTGTGTACTTGGTTTGGCTTATGAATGTTCCCTCCTTTTGTTGCCGCACTTGGAATCCCAAGAAGTACTTCAATTCTCCCATCATTGACATTTCAAACCTGTCTGTCATAATTCTACTAAACTCTTCACAGAAAGATTGGTTAGTTGACCCAAAAATTATGTCATCAACATAGATTTGGCAAATAAAAAGATCATTATCCAGGTTTTTCGTGAATAGTGTATAATCTACTTTGCCAATCTGAAAGCCATTATCAGTTAAAAAATCTCTAAGACACTCATACCAAGCTCTAGGAGCTTGTTTGAGGCCATAGAGAGCCTTACGCAGTTTATACACGTGGTTGGGGAACTCTTCGTCTTCAAATCCGGGTGGTTTCTCCACGTACACCTCTTCCTTGATCGGTCCGTTGAGGAAGGCGCTTTTCACGTCCATTTGGTACAGCTTGAAATCATGGTGAGTAGCATATGCAAGTAATATTCTAATTGATTCAAGCCTAGCTACTGGAGCAAAAGTCTCATCGAAATCCAAACCTTCGACTTGTGAGTAACCTTTGGCCACAAGTCGTGCCTTGTTTCTTGTCACCACTCCGTGTTCGTCTTGCTTGTTGCGGAAGACCCACTTGGTGCCCACAATATTTGCATTGGGTCTTTCCACAAGTTCCCAAACTTCGTTTCTCTTGAAATTGTTCAACTCTTCTTGCATTGCCACCACCCAGTCCAGATCCTTCAATGCATCCTCAGTCCCGCGGGGTTCCAAAAAGGAGACAAACGAGTAATGTTCACAGAAATTCGCTATACGAGATCTAGTGGTTACTCCCTTTTGGATGTCGCCGATGATGTTGTCGATTGGATGATCCCTTTGAATGCATTGGTGTACTCTTGGGTGTGGCACTTGGGGGGTCGTATGTTGGTGATCATCTTCTTCTCCCCCTGAGTTGTTGTCCTCGTTGATTTGTTGATCATGTTCATATTCCTGTGATTGATCTTGTATCGAGGCTCCCCCTTGATTGTTGATCTCCTCTTGTGGTTCACTTTCCTCTTGTATTTGTGACGATGACTCTTGTGGTCGTACTTCGCCTAGAGCCATCCTCTTCAATGCTTCATAGGGGGCTTCCTCTTTACCTAATTCACATTGATCAACTTGCTCCTTTTGGGAGCCATTAGTTTCATCGAACACTACGTCACGTGCCACTTCAACAAGTCCGGAGGCCTTGTTGAAAACACGATAGGCGTAAGTGTTCGAATCATAACCAAGCAAGAAACCTTCATCGGACTTCGAAGCGAACTTTGAAGTCCTGGGCTTCTTGTTCAAAATATAGCAAGGAGAACCGAAAACTCGAAAATATGAAATGTTCGGTTTGTTACCGGTGAGTAGCTCATAGGGGTTCTTCTTTAGTAGTCGATGAAGGTAGAGTCGATTTGTGGCATGGCAAGCGGTGTCGATTGCTTCCGCCCAAAATCGATCCGAAGTCTTGTATTCATCGAGCATTGTTCTTGCCATCTCTATGAGCGTTCGGTTCTTCCTTTCGGCAACTCCATTTTGTTGTGGAGAGTATGGTGCTGAGAATTCGTGCTTGATTCCTTCCTCATCAAGGTACTCCTCCACTTGTATGTTCTTGAACTCCGTGTCGTTGTCGCTCCGAATACTCTTGATTGATAGTGAGAACTCGTTTTGCGCTCGCTTGAAGAATTTCTTGAGTGTTCCTTGTGTTTCTGACTTGTCATGCAAAAAGAACACCCAAGTGAAGCGGGAAAAATCATCAATAATAACTAAACCGTATTTATTACCGCCTATGCTTATGTAAGCAATTGGACCAAACAAGTCCATATGAAGTAGTTCGAGCGGTCTTGTCGTGGTCATGATGTTCTTCACAGGATGTTGTGCTCCAACTTGCTTCCCTGCTTGGCACGCGCTACAAGGCCTGTCTTTCTCAAACACAACATCTTTCAAACCTCGGATGTGATCGCCCTTGAGGAGTTTTTGAAGGTTCCTCATACCAACATGTGCCAGCCGTCTATGCCACAGCCAACCCATGTTGGTCTTTGCAATCAAGCATGTGTCGAGTTCGGCTTTATCCTTGTTGAAGTCAACAAGGTAAAGCTTTCCCTTCAACATACCCTTGAATGCAACAGAACCATCACTTCTCCTTGAGACGGTCACACCCTTGTTAGTGAACAGGCAATTATAACCTTTGTCACATAATTGAGATATGGACAGCAGGTTATAATCTAAAGATTCAACGTGTAAAACATGCGAAAGAGTATGTTCAGAGGATATTGCTATTTTACCGGTACCGAGGACCCTTCCTTGACTGTTATCCCCAAAGTAGATGCCTTCGTTTGGGTCCTTGTTCACTTCATACTCCACAAACATCCTCCTTTCTCCGGTCATGTGGTTGGTGCATCCACTGTCTAGCACCCATTTGGATCCACTGGAGGAGTAGGCCTGCAAAAACAAATTACGCCTTGGTTTTAGGTACCCAAGCTTGCTTGGGTCCTTGGAGGTTAGTAACAATACATTTGGGCACCCACACATGGGATTTTGTGTTCCCATGGCGTGGCCCAGCATAATAAGCATACACTTTACCAACATTATTTTTCATTAATACATAAGAAGCATCAAAGGTTTTAAACAAGAGTTGCTGTTGATTATGGGTCGGACTAGTCTGTGTGACCGGACTTGTCCGGATGACCGGACTTGTCCGGACCACAACCGGACTAGTCCGGTTTTCATGAGAGTTCAGGGTTTTAGTTTTCGAGTTACCAGGTTGTGAGGGTCCTCCCTTCACAAAGGTAATCCTTCCCTTGTTATTCTTATGATTTCCAGCTCTTTGCTTTCCATCAGAAGAGTAACCAATGCCATACTTGACATTTGGAAGTCTTTGTACCAAATATGCACTACGTGCATAGTTGATCCTCTCCTTGTCGAATATTACACATTGGGTAGGATTTTTGTCCTTTGTGGAGGTAGAATTTTCCTTCAACCTGGTGTTAATTTTATCACATTTGCAAATATGAGCGATATTAGTTGAAGTGGGTTGAGAAGGTAGGCTTGAAGAGGAGGAAGGTTCACTAAGCTTGAGTGACTCAACCTGCACTTCAAGGATCTTGTTGACCTTGATTAGGTCATCAAGTTGATCCTTGATTGCAACGTTTGAGTTGGTTAACTCCAAGCAAGTTTTCTTGCTTGAAGCTAGCTCAAGCTCTAGTGAGTGGTTTCTCTCCTTTTCAAGAGCTAGAAGATTGTCAAGTTCGACATGCTTCTCCTTTTGGGAGATAATCATGTCTTCTTGACGATCAATTAGCTCTTCCTTCTCAAAAAGTTGGTTAAGCAAGAATTTCATTTTAGCAGCAGTTTTTCTATCTAAACCAATTAGCATATCTTCGTCATCACTATCTAGATCATCATCACTTGAGTAAGAATGCAAGGAAGGAGTTTTGATGTTTACCTTGCGTTTACCTTCCTTAGCCATGAGGCAAGTTCAATTTGCCTTCTTTGCACCGAGCGTGGGGAAGAGTGTGGGTTTCTTGGACATGCTTTCAATGGCTATGCTAGCCATTTCTTCTTCATCGGACGATGAGGACTCATCGTTTGAGTCCCACTCCTTTCCGATGTGAGCCTGTTCAGCTTGTTTCTTCTTCTTGAAGAATTTCTTCGGTTGAGGCTTGGACTCTTTACTCTTCTTCTGGTTGTCCTCATACGGGCAATCGACTATAAAGTGATTGTACTCACCACAATTATAGCATGCCCTCCTCATCTTCGGCTTTGTCTTCTCCTTGTATTTTCCTTCACTCGATTTTGTTCCTTGTCTTTTCTTCATAATTCTTTTGAACTTCTTCATGAACAAAATCATATCTTCTTCGTCCAGCTCGCTGCTTTCATCATCGCTGTCCTCCTCAAGCTGTGCTTCTCTTGCTTCTTTGGATAGAGGCTTGAGTGAGGACTTTAGGGCAACTCCCTTCTTCTTGGCTGATGTGAGGTCGGCTATTTCTTTTACGTGCTTGGCTTGCTTCTCCATCATCTCAAAGTTGATGATTTTGCCAAGCAGTTCATCCGGAGTCATTTTCTTGTACCCGAGACTTTCTCGGATCATAGAGCAAAGTGTGACGTTGCGAGGCATAAAGGCTCTAAGGATGAGCTTTACAACCTCGTGGTCATTCCACTTTTTGCTCCCATATGATCGAACCTTGTTCACAAGAGTCTTCAGTCTGTTGTACATGTCCTGGGGAGACTCATCTTCCTCAATCGCGAACCTTCCTAGTTCGCCTTCAATCATTTCAATCTTTGCCTCCCGCACATGCCGGTCACCTTCATGTGCTGTCTGTAGTGTGTCCCAGATTTCTTTGGCAATTTCCAATCCGTCCACCTTTGTGAATTCATCTCGACTTAGAGATGAGGTGATAACGGCTGCGGCTTGGGCATTCCTGTGGATGGCTTGCTCTTGACTTGGCGTGAGCTCTTCATCGTCATCAGGGATGTTTATTCCTGTGCACACAATATGCCATAAACTTGGGTTAAGGGAAATCAAGTGCATGTTCATATTTTGCCTCCACATGGAGTAATCACTCCCATCGAAGTGTGGGGCTTTTCCGAGAGGAATAGATAGATAATGACTGCTGTTAGAATTTAAACGGTCATAATTAAAAGGATGTCGGGAGTAGTCGGTGTGACTACTCCCCTTCTTCTTTTCTTTGACTTTAGATTTCCCTTAGGAAAGCGCTTTCTTTCTAATGAGTGCTTTCAGCTCCAATGTCTCCTCATCATCATCATCGAAGTCTTGAATGGCTTCGAGATACTTTTCAAGCTTTTGGTGCTTGTCATTGTTCATTTCTTCCTGGTTGTTGATTTTCTGGACTTCCTTCATGTCCGACATGATCTCTTCGAGTGGTTGCACTCTTTCTTGAAGAACCCGCTCTGATACCAATTGAATGTAGGCCTAGAGGGGGGTGAATAGGCCTTTTTGAAATTTCTCGGTTCCTGTAGCACTTCAACAACAAGGTCAAAACCAGATATATCGGACTAGTCCGGTAAAGTGCGGACTAGTCCGGATTTCACGGGCTAGGTTGATCAAGTTAGGTCAATTTGATTGTTTTGTTGACGTTTGCAGCGGAAATATAAACTTTAATAACAGTTCAATAGTTGTATGTCAAGTTCTATTGCAAGTATGATTCTTGTTCAACTATTTAACTTGAATTCAACAAAATGAATCAAACCCTAGATAATGTTGATCAACTAGAATGATGAACACAAACGAACAAGACACAAGATTTATCCCGTGGTTCGGTTACCACGAAGGCAACCTACGTCCACGTTGAGGAGCCCACAAAAGGACAGGGTCTTCACCAACCCTTCCCTCGTCGGATCGCCACGAAGGCCAATCCTCTTCCACTAATCACACAGGGGTAAATCACCAAGTTGAAGGGGCGATCTCACAAGTTGAGAGCTCCCTTGATTACAAGTTTCAAGACCACCAATAACACACTTCGAAATATACAAATTGAGATACAAGAGTGTGTTAGAGATTCAAACCAAGAGCTCAATCGTGTGCCAAGTGCCCTCTCCAATGATCTACAAGTGATATTCAATGGATTGATCAATTTTTCACTTAGTTTCGTGGAGAGAGGTAGTTTCTGAGTCTCTTGGGAGGTGTGACGGCGCTAGGGTTCGAGAGAGGGTGAAAGTGGACCGTGCACCTCTATTTATATGGGGTTTCTAAAAGTGACCGTTAGGGTTCAGAAAGATCGGACTAGTCCGTGGTGGTCACCGGACTAGTCCGGTGTGCTGTGTGTAGCAAACCCTAAGTGTTCAGGAATATCGGACTAGTCCGGTTGAAAACGGACTTGTCCGATTTCGCTACTGGAAAGCTTCGGACTAGTCCGATTGCCATCGGACTTGTCCGGACAAATGAAACCCTAAGTGTTTGGGATGACAAGTCCGCACTTGGAGGACTTGTCCGATTTAGATCAGTGTGTATATCGGACTAGTCCATGTAGACACCGGACTTGTCCGAAGTGGATCAGAATGAATATTGGACTAGTCCGGGTCACAACGGACTTGTCCAATTTTGTGTGACTTGTGCATTGTGTTAAGGACTAGTCCGCATTGGAGAGGACTAGTCCGAAGTGGATCAGAAAGATATCGGACTAGTCCGGCTGATATCGGACTAGTCCGGTCCTGTATAGCTTTGTGCATTGTGTGTGTGTGATTAAATGAGATTGAGCTCTTGGGTTTGTTTCCTTAACACACTCCATACATACTAAACTACTAATTTCTTCTCCTTGAGCTCAAATTCATTTTCCTTCTCAATTTCCCTCTTTTTGGCACTTTGCTCATTTTTCATCATTTTCCTGCATTCATCTCAACAAAAGGATTAGGATCCCAATTGCTTGTCATAAATCATCCAAAACCCACAAGGGAGTCCTAGATGCACTTTTAGTGTCACATCGCACGACACCACCAAATGAGATCCTTGGATGTCGGGACCACGATCCTCACATAAACAAGGGAAGAGGAGGAAAGGGGTTGAATCATCGGTATTGTAACAGTGGAGCGGTCCCACTACTCCATTTAGATCCCATGTTTAGAAGACTTAGTTCTCAGACAGCATAACCATCCAATGGTCACACAAATCTGAACATAAGATAAATTCAATGTTAGCATTGCATGGTTATGCTGCCTGAGAACTAGGGCTTCTAAATATTGAATCTACAACGGAGTGGTGAGCCTGCTCCATTGTTACGATACTGATGATTTAACCTCTTTCCTCCTCTTCGCCTTGTTTACAGGTTTGGCACTGTGAGCTGGATCAATGCTTGGAGTAGGATTCTTCATGTAGATGATACAATCATCAAAGGTGTAGATACTTAGTGCGAGCGAAGATATAGTTTCTGTCGAAGTGTGTGATCGACACTTCCCCTGGTACTACTAGATCGTAGCCCGCGGAGGTTTGTGATTGGTTGGGGCGAGCGTGAGATTACGAACAAGACAGTGACATGAGGAGTTTTACGTGGTTCGAGCCGCCTTAGCGTAACACCCTACTCCACGGGATGTGTGTTCATGTATGAGTATGGAATGGCTTGTGAGCGTATGAGCTTCATTCTCTATGTACCGTGTGTGCAACCCTTTATAGTCTAAGGACTGGCCGATACATCAGCCTGGCCCGACATGTGGCCCTGGTAGTAATTAATTTCCCTAATACACGATCTACATGTATTAAGCATAATTAACATACTGATAACATGTCTTAAGGGCGGTGTTACCAGTATTAACAGTCATCTAATCATGTGTCATTAATATGGCATTAATGACACGTAATCAGGTCTTGTAACTGTAGCTTTAATTGCCCGTTGAATGTCCATGCCGCTGGAGATTCGCCAGTCTTCCCGTTGTAGATTTAGGTCCGAAGGTTTGACACGTGGCGGCTTCAGAGCTTCCCATCGTGGGGAGGCACGTCTGGAGCCACTATACACATGGCAACACCGGAGCTTCCCTCTACTGGGGGTTAGGTCCGGGGTCACTGGACACATGGCAACAGCGGAGCTTCCCTATGAAGGGAGTTGGGTCCGACCTTGTGTTACACATGGCGGGGCTGGAGCTACTCTAACGAGGGAGGTGGGTCCAGTGCGGTTGTTAGTACCTGGAGAACCGGGTACACATAGATACAGGGAAGAAGGCACACTGGGTCCCGCCCCCCACGGGGGCGAGATCCGGCATGGTCCCAGGGTGCCACATGGTGTGTGGCATGGCCTTGCCTTTCCACTGAGGGAAGGCCCAATGCTACCACGTGCCCTGTAGCTCCAGGTTTGTCTCCCCCTCGGAGGGGAGGTCCGGCGCTGCCACGTGTCTCGTAGCTCTAGGCCTGCCTCCGCGCTGAGGAGAGGTCCGACGCGTCCGCGAGGCCGGCAGCCCCGGACCTGCTTCCCCGCTGTAGGAAGGTCCGGCGCAGCCACGTGTTCTGCAGCTCCGGACCCGGCCTCCCTGTTGAGAAAAGGTCCGGAGCTTCCACGTGCTAGGCAACATCGGGCCTAGGCCATCCTGCGGTAGCGGCAATGAAGGGAGACGTGCTCAGTGTGCCTAAACTAGAAGGACGCACTCATAAGTCAAGAGGTCAGTGGTTAGTCTTGTTATAATAGGCCGGGAGTCGAACTACTATGTACGACGGACGAATGAGAGGCCGCGACAAGACAGACAAGACGCGATCAACCATGATGAGGGGATATCTGTAGCCCTGCAGCAGAGCATGGCCAGATGGCACATTGAAGCCATTGTCAGAAGATAGCATTTACTCCCAGATCATAGGTTAGATTTGGTTGCTCCGGGGGCCACCCGTCCGGCCCTGGGCCCCACTTGTAAGCTGTCTGGCCTTGGACTATAAAAGGACCAGATAGCCATCGACTTAGACATCTTGGCTCAGACCCAGACACACGCTTGAGCAATACAACACACAAACCACCGTGGAGTAGGGTATAACGCCCAGGAGGCCCAAACCACGTAAATCCCTTCTGTTCATCGTTTACTGCGCTTCATCTTTTTAGGACTAGCCCCCGAAAATACATCGAACTTCAGCGGGCTGCTTCCGAGCAGGTCCGGGGGAGGTGTCACTTAGACACCTCGACATTTGGCGCGCCAGGTAGGGGGCTTTTCCCTGCAAGGATCCTCGCCAGCAGCATGTTGAATGCTCGTTCCAATGCTAGTTCCTCCATGCCACAGCCCCGCCAGCAGGTGGCGGGTGAGGAACAAGCTTCATCCCACCCAAGGATTTGGTCCCGCTCCAGGGCGGGAAGATCTGGACCATCGTGTCGCCGTGCAGTCACTCCACCGACTGCAGGCCCGCACAACACGACACGGTGTACTCCTGCCGTGACAGCTGCTAGAGCACCGCCGGCGGCAAGCCCGAAAAGTGCACTCCTAGCCGCGCGTGCGCTGCTCTGCAATGCACCAACGACAGGTGCCCTGCAGGGGGCGACCAAATAGTGGGTAAACGACGTCGATCACCTGGTCGTTGCTGCACTCTAGGTGACTCCACAAGGTGGGAGGCGAGCAACATCAACTTTTGTTTCACTGTCACGTACGCCTACAGTCGACTGGCGGACCGCTGATAGCCGCTCAACAAGGCTTTCCACGGCAGATCTGCGGGCTGAGCTGCAGCGCCGCATGGCCGATGAGGATTGTCGAGTCGTCATCGAACGACATCGGGAGTGGCGCCGCAATCTTGAAGCTGGCTACAGCCTGCCGGGTCCTGGACCCCAGGTGCATGACGCTCTCCCATTACGACAGGCGTACGTGGCACTGCTGAAAGCTCCTAAGGTATACTAACAAATCATCCCCAGCAACGGTGCCAAAAATGCTTGTTGGTATTACTTATGCACCATTAACTAAACATCTCCAACTGATGTGTCAGAAATGCTTGTTAGCGGTTGTATTGGATCACAGAGTGAATTCCGCAAGCGCACAGAGGTATCATTGTAGAATTTCCCCTTAAGAGTATTCCCAAGGGTGTCATTTATTTGATCCCAAAGGAAGGCGGGGTAGAGATATAATAATCATCAAGTGGAAAGGGTAGAAAGATCTAGGTAAGAATCTAGTACGAATGGATAAAATAATAATGGAGGTAGTGCGACACACACAAAAGCTTTCAAGTCTAAGGGGGGGGGGGGGGGGGGGTAAGAGGATCATAGAGGTTAGTTAAGGTTGAGAGTTATGGAGGTACTCCTACTATGCTCTATTCTACATATATATAATCTAAACTAATTATCCATAAACTATATCAATAGTGAATACTTATGCTATGTGGTTCAACACATCGGGCACGGGCTTACCCCTTGCAATACTAGGGCGACTGCCGCCAAGAGACTGTGGCATAGCCGAACGTGGAGGATTACAAAGGACAGATAGGGCTGTCACCACCTACTGCATACCTCTTCAATCCGTGGGTCTACGAGACATCCAATGCTACTTAGCTATCCTAGCACCATGCTAGCATATTAAGTAATTACCTTAAGAGCCTAGGCACAATCCATCCTAAGGCAATGAATTGAATCATCATCGAACAATGTTGATACATAACATAATTATCCATACTAACCTAGTTATGTTATAATTAACTAAACTATAGTGGGGGTCTATAGGTTCTATGATAATGAGATATGTTCATGATGAAATAGCCACAATCGAACAAGAAAAGCTTTGCCCAAGTATATGTATAAGTAGAGACTAAAGAAACTATCTTTATTATGCATAAGGTCACAAATACAAGAAAGAATACATGAGCCATACCTTTCCCAATGTAGGATTGGGAAGAGAGAGACTCCTTACTCCATTCCAAATTTGGACTTGGGACTAGAGACTCTCCTCTCTACATCCTAACTCCTCTAAGACTATGGATGATAGTGTATACAATAGAGATGAAGCTCAAGTGGTGTGTGTTGAAGTAAGGGGTAGGGGGCCTATTTATACTAGTGTTGAGGTCGGTTCCCACCACCAAAAGTGTGCGAATCAGTCACCATTGACTCCAAGGAGCCGGGAGGAGCCAACACGTGGAGTTTGACCGAGTTTGGCACCAGGAAGAAGTCGGCCGAACCCCTGGTTCGGCCGACCTGGTCAAGGCACCATTTCTCGTGTGCTTTCTCCAGGTGGCTGCCAGGTGGGTCCCCTTGATGTATATGGGTGCAACACCGTTGGATCTCCTCGGATACTTTTGTTTGTGGGCCATTTGATCCATGGGATGCCACGTGTCATCACGTGATTTGCTGGGATGATATTTTATAGGATTGGTCCCTCTACATTTCCTCATTTCCTGCATAAAATGCTGCATACACATATTTCTCCAAGTCCAAGTGGAATTGGGTTAGATAGAAAGGTGATGTGTGCAAGAAATGACAAATCCTTCACATAATTGAGTTAAATTGACGGATGAAATTGGTATATAACAACCGTCAACAAACTCTCCCAAGCTTATCCTTTGCTCGTCCCGAGCAAAGTCAAGACTTTAGGTTGATGATTAGGAGTTGCTACAATGTCTTATTTTCAAAAGTATCTAATGCACAACCAGATACTCTACCTAGTATTGCAGAAATTTGCTATGATACTCTACCCTTCTTAAGTTATCATGGGGCTTATGCTTTGTCATATTCATGAGTAGTTGAAAGGTAGAATACTAAATGGGGCAAACATAGCCTAGAAATTAAGTTCCACTTAAATCCCAGAGAATTCAATTTAGATATTAAGTACCTCAATTTGATTCTCTCAGTCACTCCTTTGTGGATAGTGGAAATATTTCCTCAACAAAGCATTGTGCCTCTACTATTCCTACTCATTGAATATGGCTTGTATGTGGAGCTTGGTTAGGAAAGTAAGTAGGCATATTTGCATCACATATATTGCTAAGTCAAAAGAGTAAGCCTTAGGAGAATTCAATTCAAAACTAGTGCATGTGTGATGGAGTGGAAGTGGATGTGGATATTTGAGATAACTCCTTTTTGGTATAATCTCTCTTCCTTTTGCAGGGATGAAACATGGCTACTTTTCTTTTCTCTTTTTTTCTCATGCTTATGATGTAAGCATGCTTTTTTTTCATTTTCTTTTTGTAGTCATGTCTTCTACTCCATTTCTTTGCAATGAATTCTGAAGAGAGTGCTAAACATGAATAACATGGAGTTTCTCTTTTTATTGTGTTATGGTGTATATGATGGACGTTTTGCTTACTTCTAGTGTAGAAGTATAGCATGTGCAAGTGAAGTGTTGAATTCAAAAGAGTTGAATGATTTCTCACATAGGTCTATACTAGTTTGACTGGGCTCAATGTGAAAGCAAATAGCATATGCATAAGGTTTTGTCTATGTATGAATATCACATGGCTTTGGTAGGTATTTCCAATCAATTGAGGGAAACTTAAATATTTTTAGAATTTCTCCGGAAATCTAAGTTTTACTTTCAAACTAGGACTAGCAGCCCTATTACCAATTCTAGCCTTCCAACAACCTAGAATTAGATTAAGCTTTTGCTACCCACGACTTCCAAATTAAGGTAAAAGTATTTCAAAACAATGAAAGCAATATTCGGAGAGTAGCAAGTTGTAAACTAGAGACTTAGGAAAATAAAACAGAGCAACTATTCATCATTTCATCTATGTGAATTTTTAAATCATTCTTACCGCACATCTTTATTTGATGAAAGCAAATCTAACCTATATATTATTTTTTTTAAATGCAAGGTGGATGATGGATGGAAAATAAATATGCAAGGAATGTGATACATGTTACCTCAAGTGGGGGTCCTCCCCCAAGCTTGTTCTTCAACTACCTCTGTGATAAGAGTTGAACCCTTGATGACGGAAGTATGCTGCAAGATTGGCTTGTTGTTGTTGTAGCGCCACATCGAAGTCGGTGAATTGAGCATCCATGTGTTGTTGCCAATCCTAGGTACCTTGAACATGCTCCTGGAGTGTGCTGTAGATGTCACCCGTTCTCATTTCAAGTTCTCCCATACGTCTAGTGAGGTCTATCATTCCTTGGCTATAGTCATGATGACTTCTAGCTGGAAAGGAACGACGTCCTCTCGTGGACGTTGGGGGCAGGCTGCTAGACCTTGAAGAGGATAAGGGTGGATCCCTTTGCCATTCTTGCCAATATGATCCCCCAGTCTCATACGTTGGAGGTTGATTCCATCCGGGTGCATAACCCGTTGGGTTCTCTTCCTCTTGGTATTCATGGACCAGAGAGATTATCGGTGGCATGCCTGTGGCTGCAGCCCTCGCATGATTCCTTGTTACCCTGCCAGAGACATTACTTCTTCTTGCTTCCTCAAGGGGAAGAAGGTCAATGGTTAGTCTCCAGCATTTGTACAAATGAAAATCCGGGTTAGGTAACCGAATTTCATTGACAAAGTCGGGATAGAAAAATATCAAGGACCCATCTTGATCATGCTTAAGGGTATGTCCTTGCACTAAATAGTCTTCATCAATTAATTCTCTTTCAATTTCAATATATTCAAATGAAGAGTATTTAAGTGATCCTACCCTTTCAGCAATATGAGTAATCAATGAAGTGCATTCAATTGGTCCTGATTTTGAAATGTATGATAACCATTGTGTCATCATGGCTTTGACTGGAGCAACTTTTATCTTTTTAGTCATGGTAAACAAAATTTTCAATTCATCATCTCGCACAACCCTAACATCTCCCCTAGGGAACATAGTCATAGCCACCCATCTATGCATGAAGCGTAAGGTAGGGTTTTGGATGTGGCTATTCCTAGGAGCCCTACATGTGACCTCACTAGTTAGCTCATGCCAAAAACTTTGTTTGTTAAAATTAGGCAAATTGTCTAAATCTAGCAAACACCGTTTATGGAAGCATAGGATGCTACCTATTTCTTTCCATAGGATGTTGTATTCCTTTTGAATAATCTAAAAGAAATACCATCAAATCCTATTCTTAGCGTGCAAAGGAATTGGATAGTGAGAAGGCGTGAACCTTTCTCCTCTATGTGAGCAAAGTCATCAAATCCAGTTGCATGCCAAATGGAAAGAAATTTGAAGTCCATACCTATTTTGGAGATCAAATGTGGATCGTAGGCCTTGGTGTGGCAGAACTCACGATCTTGGAGAAGCTTGTGTGCTTGATCTTCAACTTCGCTTCGTATGTCGATGTCTTTGTCATGAAGAAGTTGGTGTGGGTTGCTTCTCTCTTCCATGGGAGTGTCCTCACACTCACTTCTCCTCCTTGGGCTTGTACCCATGGAAGAGAGGCATGTACTAGAACCTTCACCATGGATTGAGATTGCAGCCTCCTTCCTCTTTCCAAACAACCTCTTCATGTCTTTTTGAGTTCAACAAGCAAGAACAAAACAAGGCGAGAAAAATCCGAAAAGAGGTGATGTTTGGAAAACAAAACTCTCAACAAATTTTCTCCTCTTGAAAGCTTGAGTATAAAATGAAAATGCAAACAAAAGAAAATCTTTTTGGGGATGGATTTGAGCAAGAGTGTTGCAATGAAGAGCAAGAAAAACAAGGTGGGCTAGAGAGTGACTTGGGGAGGTGTAAAATGATGTGGTGTGTGAAGAGAAGTGCTCCTCACGACCACAATTTATAGGGTGCACCTTCCAACGGTCACTTAGGGTTCAAAATGTAGTCGTTGGAGGAAGGGGAGCCAAGTTGGCTCCAATCCCTGTTTGTCTGACCAGAGGGTTCGACTGACCTGACAGGTGGCCCCCCTGGTTTCCCTTTTGGCAAGTGGCTACCCAACGGCTATAATGTTAGCACGTTGGTGAAATGCCACATGTGCAGCTTAGAAAAAAATGTTTTTCAAATAAAAAACCCTTTTCAAATCCAATAAAAAATTTTCTTTTGAAAAGAAAGAAAGAAAAATGATAGTTGAGAATATAAGATTCTCAACTTACTAGGGAAACTCAAATATGCAATGGGAAAAAATCCAAATGGGGTGGAAAATAAAAGAAATAAAAATAAAGTGGGATAACTACCAATTTAACCTACTAGCGTAGGTCTCACCACCGTCCGATGAGATGGACATTCCTCCGTCTTTATTTCACATCCGGACCTGGAGGGATGGGCTCGGATGGCTTGTCTTGCTTCTTCTGCCAGTTCTTCTTTGGCGGCTTGGTGGACTTGGGCCTTCGGGAAGGTCCAGATGATTCCGTCGCCATTGGATATCGGTGTGGTCCAAACGACGGATTCTCCTCGTAGATTAGTCTTATCATGAATGCAATGAGTGAGTCCACCTTTGGAGGTGTGACTTCGACCTCTCTAATGTGTTTATCATTCGGCCCATACTTGATTCCAATCATGGAGCATTGTTCTGGTCTAGGCCGAAAGTTAAACTTTTCCTGCTTGCCATTGATATGGAAGTGGATTTCTCCAGCTCCCACATCTATGCGAGCTTTTGCAGTGCTTAGGAATGGACACCCAAGAATGAGTGGTGTATCCTTCTTAGTGTCCATGTCTAGCACCACAAAATCCACGGGTATGAAGCAGTTCCAGATCTTCACCGGGACGTGTTCAGCAATACCCGCTGGATAACAGACTGAAAAGTTAGCCAGTTTTAGCTGCATCGGTGTTGGAGTCAGCTCTGTGAAGTTCAGCTGGTCGAACACAACCTTAGGCATCACACTAAAACTTGCTCCCAAATCACAAAGTGCCTTGTCAAAGTGGTGAGCCCCAATTGAGCATGAAATGGTAGGACATCCAGGGTCCTTCTGCTAGTTGCTCTCTCGTATGGAAATCATGTTCACATTTTCCGTCGGAGGTTCTGGCTGGCCTGGCATCTTGCCATTCTCCATCGGAGGAATACCAGCTGCCAGCTAAGCCAACTAAGTCTCAAGCATCTTGTTGAAGCTCAGTTGATTCTTGAAGGCTGAGGATAGTCCTTCCATCTTTGCATTGATATTCTCTAGGGTCTTGTCATTAGCCGATAGCTTCTTAGATAGGGCATCGTTGATCTTGAGCTGGCTAATGGCAAGTTATCTCAAGTTGGGCTGATTTCCAGGGTTGCCATTGTTGTTGTACCCTCCTTGAAAGAATGGGCGTTGTTGACCCCACCCTTGACCTCCTGGACGATAGCCATTGTTGTTGTTGAAATTTCCGTTGTTGGCGAGGTATAAGGAATCCTCACGAGTTTCTGGGAAATCATTGCCCATATGACCCTTGTTGCCACAGACTTCACACATGATGTGAGAGTCTAGGGCATAGGCATTGCCAGACACATCACCACTGGCTTGTCCATCAATTTTCTTCATTAGGAGGTCCAATTTTGCAGCGATCATGTCCACGTCCTTCAAGGTGTGCATGCCTCGCTGTCGGGTATGAAAATGCTCATCGTTCCATCCCATGTTGGACACCATCTTCTCAATAAGATCTTTAGCTTTTGGCACCGTCAATGAGAAGAAGGCTCCTCCAGCAGTAGCATCCAAATGGTCACGAGCTGATGGGATCAACCCGTTATAGAAATTTTGAATAAGGAGCCAGTCATCCATCCAATGGTGGGGGCAGGATAGGATGTACTCCTGAATCCTTTCCCATGCCTCGGGAATAGATTCCTTGGGCTCTTGCTGAAAGCTGGAAATCCTTCCACGTAGGGCATTGGTTTTGCCCAACGGGAAGAATTTGGCGAGGAATGCCGTAGAACATTTCTCCCAAGTGTCTACAGCACTTCGGTTCGCGTAGAACCACTGTTTCGCTCTCCCAAGGAGGGAGAACGGGAACAGTCTCAGATGGACCGCATCCGGAGACACGTCCTTGATCTTAAAAGTGCTACAGATCTCAAGGAATTGTTGCAGGTGAGCACTTGCATCATCGTTAGCCTTCCCACAGAATGGGTTGGCTTGCACCATAGTGATAAGGACAGTTTTGATCTCGAAGTTCACATCTCTCGTGTTAAGAGTGGGCCCAATAGGCACATTGTTAACAGAGGGAGCTGAGAACTCACGAAGGGTCTTCTGAGCCATTGGCGTTTGGATTGTTGGTGCAGAAATGCTGGCTTGCCTTGCCGCTCGAATCTTTTGAGGAGTAACGACATGGGGTCGGTCTCTTAGAAGAGATTCGGGATCTTCAACAAAGTTTTCCGGCAGGCAGAAACCAGACATACACTACCCTCTTTTCACATTTAAAATGCGAAAACAAAGAATGGTTATCCTACTAAAATCCTACCCAAGGTTCTATCCTATTCACTCAGTCATGCTATATATCTATTTGCCTTCCCCGGCAACGGCGCCAGAAATGCTTGTTGATGGCTCCTAAGGTATACTAACAAATCATCCCCGACAACGGTGCCAGAAATGCTTGTTGGTATTACTTATGCACCATTAACTAAACATCTCCAACTGATGTGTCAGAAATGCTTGTTAACAGTTCTATTGGATCACAGGTTGAATTCCGCAAGCGCACGGAGGTATCATTGTAGCATTTCCCCTTAAGAGTATTCCCAAGGGTGTCATTTATTTGATCCCAAAGGAAGGCGGGGTAGAGATATAACAATCATCAAGTGGAAAGGGTAGAAAGGTCTAGGTAAGAATCTAGTACGGATGGATAAAATAATAATGGAGGTAGTGTGACACACACATAAGCTTTCAAGTCTAAGGGGGGTAAGAGGATCCTAGAGGTTAGTTAAGGTTGAGAGTTATGGAGGTACTCCTACTATGCTCTATTGTACATATACATAGTCTAAACTAATTATCCATAAGCTAGATCAATAGTGAATACTTATGCTATGTGGTTCAACACATCGGGCACGGGCTTACCCCTAGCAATACTAGGGTGACTCCCGCCAAGAGCCTGTGGCATAGCCGAACGTGGAGGATTACAAAGGACAGATAGGGCTGTCACCACCTACTGCCTACCTTTTCAATCCGTGGGTCTACGAGACATCCAATGCTACTTAGCTATCCTAGCACCATGCTATCATATTAAGTAATTACCTTAAGAGCCTAGGCACAATCCATCCTAAGGCAATGAATTGAATCATCATTGAACCAATGTTGATACATAACATAATTATCCATACTAACCTAGTTATGTTATAATTAACTAAACTATAGTGGGGGTCTATAGGTTCTATGATAATGAGATATGTTCATGATGAAATAGTCATAGTAGCTATACCTTCCACATACATGGACTCCACAATCAAACAAGAAACGCTTTGCCCAAGTATATGTATAAGTAGAGACTAAAGATAATATCTTTATTATGCATAAGGTCACAAATACAAGAAATAATACATGAGCCATACCTTTCCCAATGTAGGATTGGGAAGAGAGAGACTCCTTACTCCTTTCCTAATTTGGACTTGGGGCTAGAGACTCTCCTCTCTACAACCTAACTCCTCTAAGACTATGGATGATAGTGTATACAATAGAGATGAAGCTCAAGTGGTGTGTGCTGAAGTGAGGGGTAGGGGGTCCTATTTATACTAGTGTTGAGGTCGGTTCCCGCCACCAAAAGCACGCGAATCAGTCACCATTGACTCTAGGGAGCCGGGAGGAGCCAACATGTAGAGTTTGGCCAAGTTTGGTGCCAGGAAGAGGTCGGCCGAACCCCTGGTTCGGCCGACCTGGTCAAGGCACCAATTCTCGTGTGCTTTCTCCAGGTGGCTGCCAGGTGGGTCCCCTCGATGTATATGGGTGCAACACTGTTGGATCTCCTCGGATACTTCTGTTTGTGGGCCATTTGATCCATGGGATGCCACATGTCGTCGCCTGATTGGCTGGGATGATATTTTATATGATTGGTCCCTCTACATTTCCTCATTTCCTGCATAAAATGTTGCATACACATATTTCTCCAAGTCCAAGTGGAATTTGGTTAGATAGAAAGGTGATGTGTGCAAGAAATGACAAATCCATCACATAATTGAGTTAAATTGACGGATGAAATTGGTATATAACAGTCGTCAACAGGCACCCCCTTCGCACCTGGCGTAAGTTGCGCCTCCGCCACTCCAGGAGTATGGTGTGCCTCCACCGCACCAAGCACCTGCCGCCGCGCCTCAACACCAGGCGTACGCAGTGCCGGCTGGTCATCAAGGTCACGCAACACCAAACCAACCATCTGCAAGCACCGGTGGAGTGTGTGCAGCCTTAGCTCCACACCTGCGGAGGTTGGTGTGGCCTCACAAGTTCCTGCCGGACGCGCCGGAGAAATATGATGGTAGTGTCAACCCGAGTGAGTTCCTGCAGATCTACTCCACCTCTATCCTGGTTGCGGGGGGTGATGAGATCATCATGGCCAACTACTTCCATGTAGTCCTGGCCGACCCAGCCTGGTCATGGCTCATGAACCTACCTCAGGGATCCATCACCTCCTGGGAGGAGCTATGCCGGCAGTTCGTGGTGAACTTTGGAAGTTTGTACGAGCGCCCTGGCACGGAGCTCGACCTCCATGCTGTTAGGCAGCGCATGGGAGAGCCGCGGCAAACGTTCATCCAGTGATTCTCCCAGGTGCGGAACACCATCCCGCACATCTCGAATGCATCTGTCACAGTTGCATTTAGACAACGTGTGAGGGATAAGAAGATGCTCAAGAAGCTCGCCACGCACGGCGTGTGCGACATCTCCGAGTTGTTTGCCTTGGCAGACAGATGTGCCAAGACTGTTGAAGGTCGTAACTGGCACGCTCGACCCTCCTCGGAGAGTTGGGAGCCCTCATAATTTGAAGAGGAAGCCACTACCAGGGGTGGTGGCAGGAAGAAGAAGAACAGGGGCTGCGACAGGAGTAAGCCGAGGCTCGGGGTTCCCATGGTGGCAGCTGCGGTAGCTGGCAGAGCCCGGGGCTCGCGCTAAGACAAGCGCCCATGACAGTCACCTGAAGGTGACGATGTTGACTTCAAGTGCCCGGTGCACCAGACCAATGGTCAAAGTGCAAGAGAGTGCCGGGAAGTTAAGAAGCTCGCGGAGCGTTACCGCGATCTGGGGCAGAAGCAGCAGTGCCAAGAGAGCGAGCCTCCCTCCAGAGGGAGGGTAAGGAGAAGCTTGGTCCCGTGGAAGACAAAGATGAGGACATTGGGTACCAGAAGCCCCACAGGGCGGTGAAAGCCGTTCACGAGTGCTGACTCAGACACTAGTAGCGACCAGGAGCGCCAGAAGCTCCTCTACGTCACCTACATGGGGGGGGGGGACACAGACCCCACGTCTCGGAATGCGGTGAAAGTCCTGCGACGGGATGTGGCTGTGGTGGCCCTAGCACCAAGCTCTGCACCCCACAACAAATGGATGAGTACTGCAATTGGCTTTGATGCCTCAGACTGCCCGAAAAACATGGCAGGAGCTGGAGTGCTCCCGTTGCTTTTGGCCCCGACCATCGCCAATGTAAAGCTCCATTATGTGGCCTCAACCTCATCTCATCCGCTGCTTTCCGGAAGCTGCATATACCCATGTCCCGCCTCACACCTTCGAGCTCGTTCTCAGGTGTAGGCCCGGGGAAAATCATGCCTTGTGGTAGCATCCACCTCCTGGTAACCTTTGGTACTTCGGAGAACTACCACACGGAGAGCGTCCTGTTCGATGTGGCAGACATCGAGCTTCCCTTCAATGCCATCATCGGAAGGCCAACGTTGTACCAGTTCATGGTCGTAGCTCACTACAGCTACCTGGTCCTGATGATGCCGACACCATTTGTAGTCCTCAGGGTCCGAGTAGATCGCACTGTAGCGGTGTTAGCCTTGGAGCAGCTCCAAGCACTCGCTATAGGGCGGGCCCCGAGCCTTGACGGTGCAAGGGAAGGCTGGCCGAGCCAAGGCCCGCCCCAATGGACCTCCACTGCATCTTCGCACGTGCTGCTCACCAAAGACGATGTCCCAGTAAAGGTCGTTAGAATCGGCTCCGAGGCTGCCCAGATGACCCACATAGCGGTTAACCTGGACAGCAAATAGGAACTCGCGCTCGTCACCTTCCTCCGAGACAATGTTAATGTGTTTCCGTAGCAACCATCACAGATGCCCAGGATCCCCAGGGAGGTGATTGAGCATCATCTGAAGATCTACCCTGACGCCCGCCCGGTACAACAGAAGCCCCGGAAGCAGTCTGTTGAGCGCCAAAACTTCACCCGAGAGGATATTAATAAGTTGCTCGATGCTGGTGTTATCTGGGAGGTCCACCACCCTCGGTGGTTGGTTAATCTTGTTGTCATTCCCAAGGCTGGTCGGAAGCTTCGAATGTGCATCGGCTACACCAACCTAAACAAGGCATGTCCAAAAGAACCATTCCCACTCCCCAGGATAGATAAAATTGTAGACTCTACGTTAGGTTGTGATCTGTTGTGTTTCCTTGACGCATATTCTAGTTTCCATCAAATACCTATGTCTAGAGATGATGAAGAACACACTGCTTTTGTAACAGTAGATGGCCTGTATTGTTATGTCTCCATGCCTTATGGTCTTAAAAATGGTCTCCCTAGTTTTGTACGTGCAATACATAAAACATTTGGGGACCTCATTAGAAACCTGGTAGAAGTGTATGTCGATGACATCATGGTAAAATCAAAAACCGCGCGTCTTTCCTGGACAGCTTAGCGCAAGTCTTCAGTAGACTACGCGTTACGGGCACGATGGTGAACCACAAAAAGTGTGTCTTCGGGGTCTCTTCTGGGAAGCTGCTTGGATTCCTAGTCTCTCACCGTGGAATCGAGCTAACCCCGAGAAGATCAAGGCAATAGAGATGATGCGGCCCCCGTCACGTATCAAGGATGTGCATAAGCTCGCAGGGTGCTTGGCAGCCCTCAGCCGGTTCATCTCGAGACTGGCGGAGTGAGCGCTCCCCTTCTTCAAGATTCTCCAGAAGGTAGGTCCCTTTGTGTGGACCGAAGAGGTGGAAGCGGCGTTACAGGAGCTCAAAGAGCACCTAACGTCCCTGCCCGTTATGGTGACGCTGGAACCCGTCGAGCCCTTGCTGCTATATATCACCGTGACAACCGAAGTAATCAGCATGTTCCTGGTCGCGGAGCAGTCGGAACCACCGCAATAGCGGGTACGGGAAGGAACCCGCAACACAAGCGACGAGCCTCAGAGTTCGGACCTGGCCATGGGTCTCTCCCTGCAGAGCCTTGGAAACCAGGGAGTCCCCGGGTCTCAACCCCTGGAGGTTGATTCAGATCCTGAAGGTCAGGAGCCCCGAGACCTTGACCCGCTGCAAGGAGCACTGGACCCTTCAGACAGGGTTCGGACCACTCAACGACCAGTCTACTACATCAGCGAAGTCCTCCATGCAGAGAAAACAAGGTACTTGGAGGTACACAAGCTGTTGTATGCTGTGTTAATAGCATCGAGGGAGCTTTTACACTATTTCCAGAGCCACAAGGTCTCGGTGTTCACCTTCTTCCCACCGAGAACGGTGCTCCACAGCCTCAATGCTACCGGCAATGTTGCCAAGTGGGCAGCCGAGCTAGCAGAGTTTGAGCTTGAGTTCCTTCCACAGCACGCGGTCAAGAGTCAGGCGCTGGCAGATTTCTTGGCCGAGTGGACTCCATCACCTAGCAACCCAGAGCGCTCGGACAGCGGGGAGACAGTGCCCAGTGCACCAGTCTTCACTGAGACCCCCTGGACGCTTTACTTCGATGGTTCCGTGCAAAAATAGGGTGCCAGAGCTGGGGTGATCCTCATTACCCCGACAGGCGAGCTGCTCAAATATATGGTGCGTCTTGGCTTCAAGGCCACCAACAACATGGTAGAGTATGAAGCCCTTATCTTCGGGTTGAAGCAGCATTGACCCTCAATGGCCGCCAGCTTCTTGCCATAGGTGATTCCTAGCTAATCGTCAAGCAGGTCAAGGGGGAGTGCAGTTGCAATGATCCCCAACTAGCAGCATACTTGCTGCAGGTCAGGAAGCCGGAGAAAGACTTTAAAGTCTTGGATCTGTGCCATGTGCCCCGAGCTGACAACTCAGTCGCAGACGACCTGTCAATGAAGGCCTCCACAGAGGCACCAGTGCTCGAGGGTGTCATTGGAAGGAAGGACGTTATTGCGACCAACTGCCCGAGCCGCCGAACTAGGTGAAGGGGGTGAAGCTAGTACCTCGAAACTAGCAATATCAGCGGCCCTGCAACCATGTTGCCCGCCAAGGTTCTCATGCGCCACCGGTAGCTCCGAGCAGCCGGGCGCCCAAGAACCATAAGCTCAAGAAGGTCCCGATGCATGGATCTCGGAGGTTCGGGACTACTTGAAAGACAATTACCTTCCCGAAGAACATGCCCTGACAGAACGGATTGTGCGGATGGCTATGAGATACACACTAGTGGAGGGGGATATTTACCGGCGTGGTGCAACGGAATCCTACTGCGACGCATTACCCGGGAGGAAGGTTGCGACTTGCTCGCAGAAATCCATGGAGGTGAGTGCGGAAACCACACATTGGCCCGCACGCTGGTCGACAAAGCCTTCCGACACGGCTTCTACTAGCCAACAGCACTACAGGATGTTGGTTAGATGGTCAAGAGATGCAAGGCGTGTCAGTTCCATGCCAAGCAGATCCACACACCAGCTCAAGCGCTGCAGATGATCCCCCCTCGTGGCCATTCGCCGTATGGGGGCTGGACATCCTGGGACCTTTCCCAAGAGCCGTCGAAGGATTCCGGTACCTCTACGTTGCTGTAGATAAGTTCACCAAATGGCCAGAAGCCACCCTAGTCACCACCATTAACAAGAAGTCGGCAGTGAAGTTTATCAAGTCGATCGTCTGCAGGTTCGGGGTCCCGAACAGGATCATCACTGATAACGGGACCCAGTTCACGAGCGTGGCATTCCAAGAATATTGCGAGGAACATGGGATCCAAGTTTGTTACACCTCTGTTGCTCACCCTGAGAGCAATGGGCAAGTAGAGAGGACAAACGCGGAGATTCTCAAAGGCCTCAAGACTCGTACATACTCAAGCCTTGAGAGGCATGGTGCAAACTGGGTGGAAGAGCTACCATATGCGTTGTGGGCTAGCCGGACATCAACCAGCCGAGCTACGGGAGAAACACCCTACTTCTTGATGTACGTGGCGGAGGCCGTCCTTCCCCCAGAGGTCACCATGGGCTCCTGATGAGGACATCACTTCTATGGATACAAACAACACTCCATTGAACATACAAGATGCAATCAATAAAGTTCATACACAACAATTAATTTCAGAGGTGAACTCGTTCTTATATATTTCCTTATATGTTTTTGAGCATAAATTGCTACTTAATGATTTATTTGTGATTAGGATCCATGGAGAGGTTCAAGGAGTACTTGGAGGGAGTATTAGGGACGTGGAAGACCAGAGAATTCGTTCAAAGAAGATGGAAACCGAACCAAACTCCAAATCGTATCCAATTCGGAGTCCAGGAGCAGTACGCACTAAAACGGATGCCCAGGACGCATACGAACTCCGTTTTGGACGTTCTACATATGCACGGAAAGGGGAGAGGATAGCCTTTCCAATGGCACCGGTCCCATGTCAGAATTCGTAAGGAGTCGTCGGGAATCGTCGAAACAAAATCAAGTACAGAATCTGTCAGGGTGCTGCGCCACCGTATTGGCCCATTGGGCCTTGTATCAAGTCTAAGTCCATTATTTTCGTGTGTTAGGGTTAGGTCACGACCCCAACACCCCCTTGGACGTCCTCCCACCTATATATACTCCATAGTAGCCGCCATGAACAATTGGGTTTTGCTTAGATCAATAATATCGCCGTTTTTCGGTTTGTGGAACCCCAATTCAGCAATTTCAGATTGCTTCTTCTACGTTCTTGCTTGTGTTCTCGGTTGCACTTGCAGGGATTAGCCTTCTTGGCGAGGTCAATCGTGTGAAGCACGGTTTATAACCAACGGAGCGGTGGTGTAGTGATTGCAGGGGCTGTTCGTGTTCTACTCGAGAGCCTCGGATCATCAACGTCGAGATCTCCATCAATCGACTTACCCATTACCTATCGAAAGATCGGGACTCATTATCAATTTTCCTATCAATTGGTATCAGATTTCCAGGTTGACCATTAGGTAATTCATCTATCCATTACATTAGTTTTGTTTTTCATACCTAGAGTCCACAAAAAAAGCCACAAAAAAACTTGCAGTTTAGTAGATCTGTTCATTACTTTGTCCAAACCATATTGAGCCTTTGCAACTTTGTTATTCAGTTTGTTTTTGTTGATTTTGTGTCCATGGTTGAGTCATATTGCTGGTTTAGAAAGTGTTTTTGGTATTAGTTTGAGTTTTGCATTGTGTGATTCATCCTTTTGAATCACGTCATCACGTCCAGATTAGATTCACCTCTGTCCAGTTTGGTATTTTCATCATATCTCGCACATACGAACTCGGACTTTGATGTTCTTGTACTTTATGGAAATCTTAAGAAGTGCTCTATAACTTTAATATTCATCATTTGCCCAGAAAATATAGTTATCGATGTCTAAATTGCATTAGATCCGAATCTGTTATTCACCTAAAAATTCTGAACAGTCTGTATTTCGGGGGCAATATCTCCTATTGTTCTTTTCCGAAATAGGTCTTCCATATATTGAAATTAAATAGGAGAGATATATCTACAATCTTGCTGTTCTAAGTTTTCCAATTTAGAGCCTATAAGTGTGCTTATTTGTCCTTGGAAGATTGAGCAGAAAATCTGCGACAGACACACGAGATATCTTGGATTGATTTTCATTGTGTTCTTCCCTTGCAGCACATTCTGAAAAAAAAAGGAAGAAAAAAAAAGAAAAAGGCAAGTGCAAAACAAGAAACAAAAGCCGCACAAGAAAAGAGGAAAAAAACAACAAGAAAAACAAAAGTGCTTGCATTCTTTGCGTCATCTAGTTTTGTCGCATGTCTTGCTAGCTTGAACTACTAGGAACACATTTAGGCCAGCAACTTTGACAAGTACTTTGGACACTTATTCAACTTTACTATATGATTTCATTGTTGCTAATCCTTGCTACATATAAAGTGCCATCCAAGCTACACTTTACTCTTGAGCAGAATCGATACACCTTTGCAATCATTCCACGCTTCATTGGTTTCTTCATACCGGCCACCGTTTGCCACCTGCAGTGTCGGTAAGAACACTTGTAAGAGCGTGGTAAGACGCTTGAGAGTGTGTGATTCCACTTCCAATTTGCCATTATCCTTTGTAGTTGATAGGGATAACATATTTTTTGTGTTGTCTTCTGTTTGCTACTAACAATGTCAGGTAAAAGTAAGAATCATGCATTATATGCTGAGATGATGGACATGATGAAGACGGCGATGGAGTTGCTCACTAAAAATCAAACATCAACCAATGTTTCGCATGACATTCAGACCACCTTTACAACACCTTCCATAAGAAGTAATTACATTCTCCCATCTTTTCCTTCTTTTGATGGTCTTGGTTATGATGAATATATTGCTTGGGAAATAGAGTTGGATAAAATTTTTGGAAAATGTCATATGTGTGAGAGGAGGAAGATTAGAAATATTGCAAGTGCATTAGTAGGTTGTGCATTAACTTGGTGGAACAATTTAAATGATTTAGAAAAACCTCGAACATGGAAAGATATGAAAATTCTTATGCGAGAAACATTTGCTAATGTATCTAATTGTAAAGATGAAATACATGAACTTGAGAAGAATTTTCTTGTTGTACCTCCTCCTTTGCCTAACCTTTTGCAGGAACATGAACAAATAAATGAAGATGCAAATGAGAGTGAAGTGTTGAACAATTCTTCTGAATTTTTTGATGAATCAACTCATAATGCATTTGAATTTCTTGCTGAAAATGAGAGTAGTGTTAATGGACAATGCTATACAGTTCACCAAGGTATGATATTTTCAGATGTGCTGAATTTTGCTACCAATCATACTATCGATGAGCAGCAACAAGATGAACCTTTTCATAATACACATTTACCATTAGTTGATTTTCCTACTGATTCTTACAACAAAAATGAGTTGTGTGCTGATAATTATATTGTACCTATGCTAGAACAACCAAATGAATTTGATACTTTATTACTCACTTGTGCTGAAATTAAGCATTTGATCCCAACTACATGTGAAAGGGATGAGCTGAAATTGTTATCTTCTCTAAATACTTTGGGCTATATTGAATTTGACACTCTTTGTGATCTAGATATCGTAGAGAAGATAATATTTTCTCAGTCTCAATTGCCTTTGTTAAGTAGAAATATTTTTTATGCTATAGGCAAATATGAACATAGTGGTATGTTTATGGTGCATAAAGTTTACATATGTTCAAATGAGAAAGCTCCTTTTGTGCTGCAACAACATGGTCAAGTAAATGAATGTACTAACGCTAATAATATCTTGTCAAGTTTTTCTAGTATTTTTTCCTTGCAGCAGGGACAACAAAAACATTTTTCACTGCGGTTGTGCAATATGAAGAGTGCTCACTCGGGCCTAAACTCTACCCCCAAAGCAAGTCTTTTTGCTGGACATACGAGCAAGCCGAGGACGGCTTGTCATAAAGAAGGGGAGAATGATGAGATCATGCATATTATTATTGCACCTACAAATATGACACAATGTTCATTTGTTTGGGATCCTGGCTCAAGTGAATGTGCACTCTTATTTGATGGAAAAGACAAGATGGTGAACTATGCCGTCCACCAACTTGGCCTCCTCCTTTCATGCTTAGAAGAAGATTTGATGGCGTTGCACGTATGGACCCACACATGATAGAAGATGAACTTGAGTCGAGGACGACTCCAATTCAAGAAGGTGAGGATGATGAGGACATCACTTCTATGGATACAAACAACACTCCATTGAACATACAAGATGCAATCAATAGAGTTCATACACAACAATTAATTTCAGAGGTGAACTCGTTCTTATATATTTCCTTATATGTTTTTGAGCATAAATTGCTACTTAATGATTTATTTGTGATTAGGATCCATGGAGAGGTTCATGGAGTACTTGGAGGGAGTATTAGGGACGTGGAAGACCAGAGAATTCGTTCAAAGAAGATGGAAACCGAACCAAACTCCAAATCGTATCCAACTCGCAGTCCAGGAGCAGTACGCACTAAAACGGATGCCCAGGACGCATACGAACTCCGTTTTGGACGTTCTACATATGCACGGAAAGGGGAGAGGATAACCTTTCCAATGGTACCGGTCCCATGTCAAAATTCCTTCGGAGTCGTCGGGAATCGTCGAAACAAAATCAAGTACAGAATCTGTCAGGGTGCTGCGCCACCGTATTGGGCCATTGGGCCTTGTATCAAGTCTAAGTCCATTATTTTCGTGTGTTAGGGTTAGGTCACGACCCCAACACCCCCTTGGACGTCCTCCCACCTATATATACTCCATAGTAGCCGCCATGAACAATTGGGTTTTGCTTAGATCAATAATATCGCCGTTTTTCGGTTTGTAAAACCCCAATTCAGCAATTTCAGATTGTTTCTTCTACGTTCTTGCTTGTGTTCTCGGTTGCACTTGCAGGGATTAGCCTTCTTGGCGAGGTCAATCGTGTGAAGCACGGTTGATAACCAACGGAGCGGTGGTGTAGTGATTGCAGGGGCTGTTCGTGTTCTACTCGAGAGCCTCGTATCATCAACGTCGAGATCTCCATCAATCGACTTACCCATTACCTATCGGAAGATCGGGACTCATCATCAATTTTCCTATCAGCTCCCCCCGTGTTCGAATGTACAACGAAGCCACGCATGACCAGTTCAGGCATGAAGACATGGACCTCGTCAACGAGGGACGCATACGAGAAGCCCTTTGAAATGCACGGTACAGGCAGGCGCTCTGGCGCTACCATCAGCGGACCGTGCGCAGTAGGGAGCTGAAGGTAAACGACCTGGTCCTGCGGCGTCTGCTTTCCTGTGAAGGAGCAAATAAGCTCTCCCCTTGTTGGGAGGGCCCCTTCCAGGTAACAGAAGTTTGTCGCCCCGAGTGCGTTCGCCTAGCTACAGAGGATGGGCGACAAGTGCCCAACCCATGGAATATCGAACACCTCCGTAAGTTTTATCCATAGCCCGGTGGTAGGACATTTTATTTTCTTTCATTATAAAGAGTGCATAGTGTCTAGAGATAGCACTTGGGTTAACCAAGGCCAGGGAGATGAGCTCTGGGTGTACGCCTTGCTCAACGCGGTCCAGTACCCTGAGAAGGTACACTCAGCTCCCTGTCACCCAGGTCGGGTCGTTCTTCCTGTAAATTCTGTTATCTCCTATGAAGGTTATAATGAAAATATGTTTTCCCTACCCTGTGCTTTATTCATTTGAAATTATATTTAGTTCTTATGAATGACGTCACGCGTTTGCCATTAGCTCATCACCTAGCTTGGGTGCGGTCAGTTTTTTCCTCGTCTCTGCAATAGTGGGAGCTTTGCTGTCCGTTTGCCGGCGGGTTGCTTGAGGTACTTGCTAAGTGTCCGTAACCTTCGAACCCACACCCCACGTGCGGTGGGTACCGAGTTCCGGGTATGGACGCGTGAGTTAATCAAGTCCCCCATGACGATAAAGGATTGTAAGACAAACAACACTAATTGAGCGTGGGCAAAAAGTGACTGGAGAGCGGAATTACCTTTTATGTGTCATGTGTGCAGGTTCCTAAGGTGGTAACGCTAGTAAAGCCACTCCCGTACCACCGATGATGAACGGTTACCTCACCAAGAGTGGGCTCGGGGGCCCGTCGTCGACGTTCTCTACATTGGCAATGGGCGTCGCCGGAGCTCCTGTGCTCCGACAACCGCAGAGGGCCCGGCGGTGACGCCTTCCACATGGACAGTGGACGTCGACGGAGCTCCTAAGCTCTGACAACCCCAGGGGGCCCGGCGTTGATGTCCTACGTTGACAATGGGTGTCGCTGGAGCTCCTGAGCACTGACAACCCCAAGGGGCCCGCCGGTGGCGTCTCCTACATGGACAATGGGTGTTGCCGGAGCTCCTAAGCTCCGACAACCCTAGGGGGCCCGACATCAACGTCTTACGTTGACAATGAGTGTCGCCGGAGCCCCTAAGCTCCAACAACCCCAGGGAGCCTGGTGCCAATGTCCTCGAAACAAGTGTTAGTTCTTCTTGGTACATGTACATAATAAAAATTACGTACATCTACCAGGGGTAGGACACAGTAATATCGAAGACAAAAATCAAGAGTACTTCATTCATTTAAAGATTATATTACAAAACTGAAAGCATACAAGCGGGAGCAAGGAAGGAAAAGCCTAAGTCCTATGGATAGTTGAGGCTACAGCTTGAGCGGCCTCCTGAACGCTCTCCCTGGTAGCATCCAACCCTTCCTCGATCAGCCCTTCGATTGTCGGACTCAGAGGAAAGTGGTGGGGTCCCGGCTTCGATAGCACGTTAGCATGTACTCAGCGACGGTCTTGGCCAAGGACCTCCCCTCTATCTCCAGCTGATCTGCGACGATGTCACCCACCGTGTTGAGCTTGCCACCAGCGGAGCTAAGAGCCGCCAACGCTTTGTTGAGCTCTGACACTGGGTTGGCCGGACGTACGGGGCTGAAGCCAAATGGCGCCAGTGCCTCGTCAGCCCATCCCAGGAAGTCCCACACCCGCTGGGACTCAACCGCTCTCGAGCTCAGCAACTCCTCCAGTGCCCTCTTGGTGGCCTCCAAATTTGCACCCTCCTTTGCAAGACGCTCAGCCTCTTTGCTGTGCTGCTGAATGCGCTTGGCTAACTGCCGCTCGCGATCAGCGAGCTCTGACTCCTTGAGGTGGATACGGTTCCGCCGCTCTGCCAGGTCTTCCTCCCGGCCCCGAACCGTATCCTCCCTGGCGGAGACGTCGACCTCTCACTTGTTAAGGTCTTGCCCCCGTTCCAAGAGCCTGTCCTCTTCGATCTTACACCGCACATCTAATTTCTTTCAGCGGTCCGCCAAGCTCTGCTCACCCGCTAACAGCTTCCGAGAGAGTTCCTCCTCTTTCTGGCCTAAATACTTCTGCTTCTCGGAGAGTTCGACCTCACTCATGTTGAGCTCCTGGCGGTGCTTCTGGAGAGTCTCATGCCAGGTAGTTAGACCTCCTTGGCGCTGGTCTGTAGCTTTGTGGCATTCCACAGCTTCCTCATATATCTATTGCATCTTCACATCAAGAACTTTGAGGGTAGCCTCCCTCTCACTGAGCAACTAACCTTGCTCGACCAGTCGGGCTTTCTCCCCCTCGATCCAGTCTTCGAGTTGACGGAGCCTATCGCGCCAACGACGGAGGGCGATACACTCTTCTTCCAAGGCCTCACGGTTGTGCTCGAAGGACACTGCAACCTGCTGTAGGCTACAGCGGGCGTAGTTGATATCCAGTACTAAGGGAATGGGCGTTGGACCTGATGGGGGCGCCTCCTCCCCCATATCCACCAGGATGTCCGCCGTCATATGGGAGGGGCTCCACCTAGCAGGCGGGGGCACCCGTGGGCTTGAGGCGCCTGGGGTGCCCTCTAGAAGCCCCGCCCCCAGCGGCGCCTAGAGGAAGGTTGATTGGAACAGCGCCGGTCTCCGCCGGGCTCTCTGGTGCGGCGACGGACACTCCTAGATCAGCCTCCACCAGCGAAGAGGCAGGATGCTCAACCAGAGCCTCCACGTCTTGTAGCCCGAGCACAGGTGTGTTGGACGCCACTGGCCAAGGCACCGAAGCCTCAATCACCTGCAGCGCAGGAGCAGATACTTCGACTACCATCGGGTCGGCCACCACAACCTCTACAGTAGTTGACGTGGGGGCCGCCTCTTCAACTGCTTCCGGCTCGTCTGCCGGAGCCTCTACCGCATCTGGTGTGGGGGCCGGCCCCTCAGCTACATCCGATTGGGGAACCAAAACCTCTCTAGAAGACGGCGTGGGGGGTCAAACCTTCGGTGGCTCCCCGCACGGGGGTTAGAACCTCAGTCGATGCCGAAGCTGTGTCGGCACTCGACATCTCCACTGGAGCCTCAGAGGCTACCGGCTCCAGCGCTGGAACTCCGGCCATCCCCGGTCAACGACTAGGTCCTCGGTGCTGGTGCAACTGCATCTGTGGTTGGAGCCACCCTCGTGTCGCCCGGAGCCTCCACATTCGCCTGATCCAGTGCAGGAGCTGGAGATGAAGTGCCTGCTTGCTCAGCCCCCCGCGCGGCCGTTGGAGTGGCAGTCGACTCTCCTTTCATGGAAGCGCTGCACACCAAAAATAGAAATGTTCAAAGGATGACTCTAACCCAAAGAGAAATCAAATTAAGAGCTTATTCATTTACCTTGGGAAGCTCCAGGTGCTGCGGAGGCAAAGATGCTTCGGAGCGGGGCTAGAGCCGGAACCCGATGGACCCGATGTGGCCGGAGCCCCCGGCCCCCCAGGGGCTTGGGCCAGAGCCTCCCTGTCCGAAGCGTCCCTCGGTTGGAGGGGCCTCCGGAACTTGGCCCTGCACTTGGCGCCAAGGTGGGAGGTGGCCCCTCAGAGCTAGCACCCGACGGAGGTTCCTGAGCTGGTGGAGGTGGCCCTCCAGAGGTCCCGACATGGCTACCGTCGCCTCGCACCAGCTTCCTCTTCCAGCTGGAGGGCTCTGCCAGCACCTTGCCCTTGCCGGAGCTAGAAGCTTCACCCCCCACCCCCGGCTTGGGGGAACAGGGGTTGGCTCCCCAGAGGCCCCAGGAATAGTGATCACGGGGGGAGCCCTCCTCTTCACGACCCTAATGTCGTCTAGCATTGGCATCATCTTCCGGAGCTCCTAGCGGAACTTAGGAGCCAGGTTCAAAGGCGGGAAAGACACTGGGGGCGTCAGGGAGTCGAGCGAAATGTTGTATTTACTTTGGAATTTCATTAGTAGAACCTTCAGAGCTTCGTCCCTCATCTGTGTATCTGCAGCACGCAGCATGAATGCCCACACAGTCTGCTCCTAAACATTAGTGGCACCCATCTGTTCCTCAGGAAGTTCCCAAAGACCATCTAGGGGGTCACTCCACCAGCGACACAACCCTCGATCCTCGCCACAACGGGCTTGTATGCCACTGGCAGCACCGGGAGCTCGTTCTAGAGGTCGGTGTCCACGTTAGGGAGGCTCTCTGGCAGGTCCAGCTTCTCATGCCTGTCCACGGTGATCATCACCCACTCCTTCTTCCAATCATCCCATTTGCTAGAGGGAAAGGCGTCCATGTACTTGAAGGGGCACCTCTTCTGCTTCACAAAGTAGTACAACCCGACCATCTCGTTCCCCTTCCCAGTGGTCTGCAGGGTGAAGATACACCGGAAGAGCTCTAGGCTGGGCCGCACCCCCACCCACATCTCGTAGAAGTGAACGAAGGTAGTGACCTACTAAATTGAATAGAGGCCAAGGAAATGCAGCTGGATGCCATAGAACTCCAGCAGCGTCATTAGGAAAGACGAGAAGGGTGGAAGCAAGCTGACCATGGCATATCCTTGGAAGTAAACCATGTCACCAGTGCTCTTCTTCTCGAAAGGAAGCTCACCAAAGCGGATCTTGTCGTTGAAGGAGTCATGGGACCACCCCATGTAAGCACGAACCTTCTTCATCTCCTTCTCGTTCTCGATCTTGCTGGCAGGGAGACCCAACTCCATTGCGACAAAATGGAGCAGGGGAAGGATGGTTGTGCAAGGGCTAAGGCTCAAGACTGAAGGATACGAGAAGGCAGTAAGGTCTTAAGTGCGAGTGCAAATGGAGGCATAAAGGGCTTGTGACATGTGCTAGTCCCCTTCTTAAGTATACTTCCGCAATGTTTGGATGGGAACTGCGGGCACTGCAATGCTAGAGCTACCCTCGCGATGACTGGTTGACTGGAGTCCGATTCGGCAGAAAGGCCGAAGTAGCTGCCTCGAGGCAACCACTCCCATAGGAGAGAGTTCAAAACTTAAAGGCGGCAACATAATGGGCGCGCAGAACTGAAACAAAATTTGTATTGGGAACTGACGCCAGTTGATGGCGCAATATATGCAGACAAATATTTTATCTGCCGCATTGAAGGGAATCCCTTAAAGTCGCAGCACGAGGATTCAAAATGGCCCCACCTCAGTTATAACCACTTAATCGAGGAAGTTCCTCCCCGAGATGGGCTCGGGGGCCACTGTCGGTACCTGGCGAACCGGGTACCCATAGATACAGGGAAGAAGGCACGGTGGGTCCCGCCCCCCAGGGGGGGCAAGATCCAACATGGTCTCAGGGTGCAACATGGCGTGTGGCATGGCCTTTCCTCTCCACTGATGGAAGGCCCGACGCTACCACATGCCCTGCAGTTCCAGGTTTGCCTCCCCCTCGGAGGGGAGGTCTAGCGCTGCCACGTGTCTTGCAGCTCTGGGCCCGCCTCCCCGCTGAGGAGAGGTCCGGCGCGCCTGCGAGGCCGGCAGCCTCGGACCTGACTCCCCGTTGTAGGAAGGTCCGGCTCAGCCACGTGTTCTGCAGCTCCAGACCCGGCCTCCTTGCTGAGGGAAAGTCCAGAGCTGCCACGTGCCAGGAACACCGTGCCTAGGCCATCCTGCGGTAGCGGCAATGAAGGGAGACGTGCTCAGTGAACCTAAACTAGAAGGACATGCATGTTCCCTAGGTAAGCGGGAGCTCACACTCATAAGTCAAGAGGTCAGTGACCATTCTTGTTATAATAAGCCAGAGTCGAACTACTATGCACGACGGACGAATGAGAGGCCGCGACAAGACAGACAAGACGCAACCAACCATGATGAGGGGCTATTTGTATCCCTGCAGTATGGCATCGCCAGGCGGCACATTGAAGCCGTTGTCAGAAGATAGAATTTACTCCCAGATCTTAGGTTGGATTTGGTTGCTCCAGGGGCCACCTGTCGGGTCCTGGGCCACACTTGTAAGTTGTCTGGCCTTGGACTATAAAAGGACCAGATAGCCATCGACTTAGACATCTCGGCTCGGACCCAGACACGCGCTTGAGCAATACAACACACAAACCACCGTGGAGAAGGGTATTACGCCCAGGCGGTCTGAACCACGTAAATCTCTTGTGTTCATCGTTCACTGTGCTTGATCTTTCTAGGACTAGCCCCCGAAAATACATCGAACCTCCGTGGGCTGCTTCCGAGCAGGTCTGGGGGAGGTGTCAGTTAGACACCTCGACAGCGAAGTAACACGTGGAGCCTTCGGAGGTCTTCAACTTGGCTGGGTGGAACTCCGTTACTTTTTTGCGGTATCGTGGGGTACCCGGTATGCAGGTACCGACAGTGGCCCCCAGGCCCACCTCTGGGAGAAACACTTTGGGTTAATTTATTCTACCAGAGGTGGGGCCATTTTTGATTCACGTACTGCGGCTTCAAAGGTTTTTCCATGGGCCGTTGGGGCGATGGTCCGTAGTTAAACCACCGCCGTGTGGCTCTTCTTGATGTGGGAGGTGAGATCCTGACGTGCGGATCTCACACAATTGAAGGTTGCATGTTTCCAATAAGAAAACCGTATCAATTCCGAGCGCCTTTTCAAGCCGCTACCCTCGGGCTTCCAACTGGCATCATGACAATGGTTCGCCTGGGGTATTAACTTCGACTTATCTGCTGAAGTGGACCTGGGCCCATTTGTCATTGACGAGGTAGGTTTTTGAATTGTAATCTTGATCCTGCTGCGGTTTCCATCCAAGCGTTGCGGAGGCTTACTTAAGAAGGAAAGCCTACACAGTTTGAGGACTCTTTACGCTTCCTTTCGAACTTGCACTCAGAGCCTCCCAACCTTTTCATATCCCTTCCAACTTTTGCTCCCCTTTATCGCGATGGAGTTGGGTCTTCGCCGCAGCAAGATCACTAGTGATGAAGACTTGAAGAGGGTCCGAACCTACATGGGATGGTCCAGCGACTCCTTTAACAACGACATCCGCTTCGGAAAACTTCCCTTCAAGAAGGAGCGCACCAGAGAGATGGTGTACTTCTTAGCATACGCCATGGTGGGTCTGATCCCTCCTTTCTCAAACTTTCCCTTGATGCTGCTGGATTTCTAAGGCCTCCAGCTTCATCACCTCGGCCCCCAGTCCTTCTTCCTAGTGGTGACCTTCGTCCACTTCTGCGAGAGGTGGGTGGGTCTGCCTCCATGCATTGACCTCTTCTGGATCTTCTTCACGGTCCACACCATCGGGAAGAGTGATGAGTACTTGAGCTTCTACTACTTCGTGAAGTGCAAGAACTGTCCCTTCAAGTATCTGAGTACCTTCCCTTCTGGCAAGTGGGACAACTAGAAGAAGGATTGGATGATTATCACGGTGGATCATCAAGACAGGCTGGAGCTGTCGACGGGCCTCCCCAATGTTGACACCGATGCCTTGAACGTGGCTCTGGAGCTGCCTAAAGCTTTCAGTTCCATCTTGACCAGGATTTGTCAGTGTGTGGAGGGTGGAGTGACCCCTCAAATGGTCTCTTGGAACTTTCTGATGAATCGGTGGGCTCCACTGATGAAGAGGTAATGGCCTGCCTGGGCTTACAACATCGAGATGGACCACGAGCGAATTGAAGTTGGCCTTTGGACCAATTTGGATGATGGTGTTTTGAAGCTCCACCTAAACTTCAACACGGAGCTATCTCTCGCGATCCCTTGACACCTCCGGCAGACTTCCTCCCATTGAATATGGTTCCAGATGTCAAGAGGGAACTCCGGAAGGGATATCCGAAGCTAGACGATCTCGGTCTGGTGGAAAGGCGTAGGACCATCGGGGTCGCCATTCCCGGAGCTTCGGAAAGGGTGGCTCCAACCGCTACTCCAGGCCATAAGGTCGACAACACCAACAAGGGCAAGGGCAAGGAACCAACCAAATCTTCCAGCCGGAAGAGGAAGTTGAGGCATGCTGATGGGAGCTCCATCAGGCCAGCTCCAACTTCAACACCCCCTCTCCCCGGCGTAGCAGAGCTTCAGCGGCCACACCTCCTTCGGTGCTGGTGCCCTCGAGTGGTGCGAGCTGCGGCAAATTGATTCCATCTCTAGTGCCAGCTGCGGGCTCTAGGTCCGGAGATCCTTCCCAGCCGAGGGAGGTCCTGACTGAGGTGACACCAGCAGATGCGGCTAGTTCCCGATCGAGATCCGAGGTTTTTGCCTAACCAGGACCGGTGGGCTCTGACTTCGGCCCTTAGAAGAAGAAATTTTGTGGCGACTGGGGCGATAGCATCCCCAGGTAAGCACTGTCATCTCACCTTGGGGTGCTAATATTGTCTATGTCATTTCTTTAATTTTCTCGATCTTTTGTTTCTAGGGTGTCGAGAAAGAAGACTGAGGCTTCGGCACCTGCTGCAGCAACTGAAGCTGAGTGTGCGGAAGCTCTAGCTTCAACCCATGTGCCTCCCCAAGTGGTGGATAAAGAAACGCAGTGCGACGCCAACTGTCGTGAACTTGGATTCAGAGTCATCGCCAGAAGCTCATGTGGTAGTGCCGGACCACGAGGGAGATGTTCATGAAGAAGCGCCAATAGTTTTGGCACTGCCAATTCAAATTCCTGCTACGGAGACGGAGGTGGCAGAAGCTCCGGCACCCGAGCCGGAGGTAACTGATGCCCTGGCCCCCGAGCCGGAAATAGTTGAAGCTCCAGCCTTGGAGCCAGAGACTGCGGAAGCCCCGACACTTGAGCCGGAGGTATCTGAAGCTCCGGCACCTGAGCCGGAAGAAGTTGAAGTCCTGGCACCTGAGCCGGAGGTAGAGGGAGCTCCGATTAAAGCTGCAGCGTCCACCCCGGAGGTGACTACTCCAGAGGTGTCTATGTTGGAGCCGGAGCACCCACAAGAGTCAGCTGCAGGTCCTCCACCCTCAGAGCCGATGATTGAAGGTCCGGTGGGAGGACCTTCTTCATTAACTCCTGAAGTCGGCCCTAGTGCCCTGGAGACAAAGGGGATGTCGTGGGACCCAATTTTTGTGTTAGAAGATCCCTTGGAGCCGGCGGAGGAGATCCCGGCAGGTCTGGAGCCAATTCCTTTGGCGTTGTCTATTGACATCGCTTGCTCTAGTCTCTGCCAAGATTAGCTCGCCTTTGACCACGATAGTAAGGTCCTTGAAGAAGAGCGCCACACCTTGAGGCATTGGCGCAACAGACTTCATTTCGAGACCAAACTGATGCAATCAAGGTTACAGATCAGCGTGAGTGGATCGAAAAGGAGAAGGCCCGACTGATATACTGGGGTAAGCTGCTAGATGAGCGAGAGGCTTCCATCAGGGTCCTCGATGTGAAGTCTCGGGAGATTCTCGAGTATTCTAGGAAGAGCAATGAGGTTGCTGAGGATCGTCAGGACAACCTCAAGAAGTTGAATGAGATTCTCCTTAAGCGCCGAGAGTGTGGGACTAGAATCCCGACATCCGAGGATCTCATTGGGTGGTGTCGTGCGATGTGACACCCAACAGTATACAAGAACAGAACGAGAATAAAACACAAGACGAAGTCTTTTATTTATCTTACAGCGAAAGTTTTACAATACTAGCAGATGGAAAGAAATATATATATATATATATATATATATATATATATATATATCATAGCTACGCTCTCAGCACTAGCTATGCAAAAGCAAAGTCATCCATGCCCTGGATACTTCGCACTAGCAACACCCAAGTCACAACGGCGTGCAGGGTTCCCACTCAGCTGTACACCCTCCCTGGAGGGGGTGTAGCCTCATCATCAAACCCTTCATCAATGGTATAACTTGCAAAAACTCGTTAACTGCAAACGTGAGCATAAGGCTCAGCAAGGCTAACCCATCTCACTAGACATATGCAAGGGGGACACTAAACATAGGTAAGGTGAAGCATAAATGACTCACCTACAAGTGGATCCTTATAATCAGGTTTTATGTAGCAAATGACATTCTCCAGGCACGGCACATCATGGGCTCCACAATCAAACAAGAAACGCTTTACTGATGATATGACATGCCCAGAGCACATAATGCTATTACAGCTAAAGTATGGGGAAACTGTAAACTTTTAATTGCACTATCTCTAAATCATACAAGGTTGCAAAGTAATTATAATTCAATACAATATAATTTTCTGGTTTCTTTAGTATTTACTACATCACGGCGCAGTGAACAAGTGGTACTCTATTACTGCGAGGGACAGTGATTGCAATCAGGACACACCCGGACAACACGATACATACGTCATTCGGAAGTGTCAGCGAGCACACCTGTACCTACATAACACTTCAGTACTAGGCGTATATGGCCACCTTTCACAAGAAACCCGAACATCGAGCCCGTCTCACCTCCGCAAACAGAAGGTCTCCGCACAGAACACCTCATGTGTCCGCCGACCGATTTACACCTTAAAGTCCTCAACCCACCCCTATCGATGGTGAGTTAATGGGCCTCGACACCCCATTTATCGAGTTATGTTAGTTTATTGGATTCCATATCTCTATTATGTCGCCGGTACAATTCAAGCTTGTCCGAAGGGGCTGCATACGGACAGGCCTTAATCGACACAGGCAGGGCTATGCGACCGAGACTCAATTCTCGCCGCTTCCTATCCATCCCCTGCCCGGTCTCAATTTTATTATATTAAGCCATTAACCAATCCTGTGAGATATGTCCTACATTTCTCGCGAGTAGATTCCAACTACTAGACTTCTACCGGATTTCCTATACATTAGCAAAGCAGTTACTACAGGTCAAACTGTAACTCGTTCCACCCAATCCCTGGGATTTTTAGTCATGTAAGTGGAGTATCAATCATCCTAAACGTAATGCACATTTCATATGCTATTCATCATAGTGATAAAGTAAAATTTTATAAACGACTTAAATGCAAACCGGGGCTTGCCTGGTTGCAGGTCAGAGTTGGGGTTAATCTCAGGAAGGTGCTCTTCCAAGGCTTCTGGTTCCTCCTCGACTTCGGTCACTATACGATATGCATATAACATGTATATAAATGACTTTGAAAAATAATTATTACCAAGTCCATAATTTAACTCATGGTGATTATTATATGATAGAGACCTTAATTGGCTTTGGAACTTTGATGGTAGATACTAGGGAATATGAACAAAGCACTTGCAAAGAACAGGAGATGATCAAAGTATATTGTAGTCTCTAAAATTATGGCAAGTATTAAACTTCCAACAATTTTAAAGAAGAAACTGTAGCTTGAACATAGCTGCCAGTTGATAATCATGATAGAGGAAGTTGTCCTGGTTCTAGCAAAATTTGTTTTCATAATTTTCTAAGCTTTGGTGAACGATTTATTGAATTTCTAAGTTGGCAAGAATTTCTGGAATTATTTGTATTTGAATTTTTAGCTTTTAAATAAATATTCAGTTTGTAACTAAATTAGGACTATGACATTAGATCAATTGAATCCAAGATTTTTACAGGAACTAGTATATGACGAAAGGAAGGTTCGGTCCAAATTTGGGAAATAATAAAGCAACTGAACATCTGTAAAAATTCAATAACTAAAAAAGGTAATTGAACTATACAGAGGGTTAAACAGGTGCAATGGCTCCCCAACTTTTTCTGTAGTCAAGAATAGGATAATGCATTTTATGTGAATTTTGGGGATTTTTCCAGTGGCAAGTTCATCTGAAAAAATTGCATTTGCTTTTGAGAAGATTGTTTTATACAGAATTTATCTGTGATTTTCACAGAACCTAATTAGTACTGATAGAAACTAGAGCTCAAGGACTTTCAAACAAAATTTGTTTGAATATTTTTGGAGCATTCTACAGAAAGTTATGGATGTTCTAAGTTGGAGCCAAATCTGGAATTAATTTCTAATTTGAATTAAACCGTGGGTCCCACTATTTTAAAATGGACCAATGGCATTTAAACCACACGGGGACCACAGAGATACAGCGCGTAGCCACAATAGATCCCCGGGCCACACCTGATCTGATGGGTTAAAAGTCACTGACACGCGGAGCCCGCAGTGTCGTCTTCCTCCTCCCGAAACGGGCGGTGCGCGGGGCTCCCGCGGCGGCGCACTCCGGCGAGTCTCGCCGGATCTGCGTTTCCGGCCACCGCAGCATGTAAATTTTTGCGCCCAACCTTAATTTCACGCGCTGAGCACGATGGTAGGGTCGGGGAGGCCTGCCGACGATCGGAAACAGTGGCGCATCGGCGGCGGCGACAGCTAGGGTTCCGGCCATGTCGGAACCTTCGCTCCGTGGCTAAACTCTTCTAAAAATGCTGGGGAAAGACTCCTGGAGCCACTAGTAAGGTGTTGGGAAGGTGAAATGGTCGCGCAACGGTCGGCAAAACCATCATCGATGGTGACCGAAGCAACTTCTTAACGACGAAGGGGAGAACTCGTGATTCTCGAGCTACGGTTGATTATTTTTGGTGATTCCAGTTCGAGACGGTGTGCAAAGAAGTGTAGAAGCTATTTTCTAGCAATTGTGGAGAGTGATCAAGTGTGGAACTACCTTGCCGTTGAGAGCTTGGCGCGAGAGGCCTTCGGCTGGCCGGCAACGGGCGCGCGGCGTCAAGCGGCACGGGGTGATCGCGGCGGCGATGAAAAATGGTGCGATGCGGTGAACGGGTGAGGACTTCGTCGACGGGGGGGGGGGGGGGGGGGGGGGCTTTTATAAGCGCCACTGCAGTAGATAAGGACGTCAGGGGGCAGCTGGAGGCGACCGACGCTGACGGCGAGCTGGCGCATTCAAGCGTCGCGGTGTCGACCAGGGGTGAGAAACAGAGGCAGTGAATCGGTTTCACTGCCTGACCTGTGGGCCCCACCTCTCTCCCTTATCCATTCCTCTAAATTCTAGCTTAAACATTGTCCAAAAATTCCCAAAATATACAGGTAGACTAAGAAAAATATTGGGAGTTCAATTCTGCAATCAGAATTCAATTTGGACATAGTTTGCATCAAATTCAAATTCAAATTTGAATTCCAATATGGGTATAAACCTTGTTGAAATAAATAGTATCTGAGGTCCAAAAATATCCAAACTTTGAAATCAAGTTCCCTGAACCATAAAAGGCCTTAGAAAAATTTAGGGGTTCATTTGGGCAAAGTTTAGTGCAAAGCTAAATTTGATGTCGACGAGAATTGAATCCTTTGTACGTGTCCAAACCAATGGAAGATGTACTTCAAAAATCTTGAAATTTTTCTGAGAAGCTATTTAGATATTTAAGAGTCCAAGGAAAAATTTGGAGCCTTGGATTTGAATCTTTTTGGCAGGGCCAAATATGCATAGCAACATAATCAAATAACATTGGTTTTGATTTTTATACTGCTGCCATATAATTTGCCCTAGCCATTGCAATCAATAACTTCCCAACTTTGTAGAAAGAAAACTTTTTGGTGAGGTCAAGCTTATGTGCAAAATTTTGTTGCCCTCCATTATGTTTGATAAACCACTTGTGGTTGAACTTCTCATAAAAGGAAAAAGTGGGATTTTACATTCCTCCCCCCTTAAAAGAATCTCGTCCAGAGATTACAAAGGAAGGACAAAAGATAAAGATCTACTCAACATGTGCCGCTAACAATTCCGGATAGTTCGTTTTAAGATATTCCTCGCTTTCCCACGAGGCTTCTTCAGCACTGTGGTTGCTCCACAAGACTTTGTAGAAACGCAATGTGCGCCTTCTTGTGGTGCAAGTTTTCTCAGCAACGATCTGGGTTGGATGCTCGGAATACGTAAGATCTGGCTAGAGGGTTTCCAAATCCTCAATACGTATATTTGTTGGGACTTTGAGACATTTCCGCAATTGAGAAATGTGAAACACATTATGGACCCCTGCCAGCGATGGCGGTAACTCCAATTGATATGCCACAGGTCCGCATCTTTTGATTATTGCGAATGGCCCAATAAAACGTGGAGCTAGCTTCCCTCTCACTCCGAAATGAATTCCTTTCATCGGGGATACCTGGAGATAAACTTGATCCCCAACCTCGAAGTGAAGAGGTCGACGTCGTTTGTCCGCATAGCTCTTTTGACGAGATTGAGCGGCTTTGAGATTTGCTTGGATGATGCGTACTTGCTCTTCGGCTTCTTTTATCAAGTCGATGCCATATACCACTCGTTCACCAGATTCGCACCAGTTCAAGGGTGTGCGACACTTTCGGCCATAAAGAGCTTCATATGTTGCCATCTGGATGCTAGCCTGGTAACCGTTGTTGTACAAAAATTCCGCCAATGATAGATGATCATCCCAATTCCTACCATGGTGGATGGCACAGGCACGGAGCATATCCTCTAGCACTTGATTCACCCGTTCGGTTTGTCCATCAGTCTGAGGATGCTAAGCCGAGCTTCGAATCAGTTTGGTACCCAATGCATCGTGGAGATGCTCCCAAAAGCGAGCGACGAAAATAGATCCACGATCTGAAATGATAGTGCGGGGTACACCATGTAGACACAATATTATGGAGATATAAAGTTCTGCGTACCGCCTTACATCATACTTGACACTGACTGGTATGAAATGAGCTGATTTGGTCAACCGGTCAACGATCACCCAAATTGATTCGTGCTTATGGAGAGTGGGAGGCAATCCAACAATGAAATCCATGCTGATATCCTCCCATTTCCATGTCGGTATGCTTAAAGGTTGAAGCTGTCCAGCTGCCTTCATATGGTTGGCCTTAACTCGTCGACACGTATCACATTCGGATACGTATTTTGCTACTTCTCTCTTCGTCCAAGTCCACCAGAACTTCTTTCTCAAGTCTTGGTAGATTTTGTTACTTCCCGGATGAATGGAATATTTGGATAAATGAGCTTCATTTAGTATCTTCTTCCGAAGTTCCATGTTTCGGGGTACCACTATGCGGTTTTAAACCAGAGGGTACCTTCATCATCACATCGGAAACACTTCATCTCCCCCTTCTCCATTCTTTGTCGAATGTGCGACATCCCTTTGTCCTCCTTCTGAGCTGCCATAATATCCTCCCTAATAGTGGGAATGAGAGCTAGGTTGTAGAGTGCCCCATAGGGAACCAAGTAGAGACTCGGTTCTTCTTCTCCCATTGAGGTAATGGAAAGATTGTTGACATGGGACTTGCGGCTCAGAGCATCTGCGACTACATTCGCCTTACCGGGATGGTAGTGGATTTCAATCTCATAATCCTTGATTAATTCCAACCATCTACACTGTCGCATATTTAGGTCCTTTTGAGTGAATATGTACTTCAGGCTCTTGTGATCAGTGTAGAGATGTACTAGATTACCCAGTAGATAATGTCTCCACATCTTCAATGCTAGTACCATAGCAGCGAGTTCTAGATCATGAGTCGGATAGTGCTGCTCATGATTCCGAAGTTGCCGTGATCCATAAGCGATCGCTCGTCTGTCTTGCATCAACACACAACCCAAACCAATTCCTGATGCATCACAATATACATCAAAAGATTTGCTTGTGTCCGGTTGAGCCAATACTGGTGCCGTTGTGAGGTGTTTTACCAATGCCTGGAAACCTCCCTCACATGCCTCAGTCCATACATACTTCGTTCCTTTCTTCAGAAGTTTTGTCATTGGTTTAGCTATCTTGGAGAAATTGGGGATGAACCTCCAGTAATACCCAGCCAAACCTAGGAAACTTCAAACTTCATGTACAGACTTTGGAGACTCCCATTTCAGTACTTGCTTTATCTTGCTTGGATCAACTGCAATCCCCTCTGCTGATATGATGTGCCCTAAAAATGGCACTTGGCTGATCCAGAATTCACACTTGTTGAACTTAGCATATAGCTGGTGGTCCCGTAATCGTTGAAGCATAATACGCAAGTGTTGAGCATGTTCTTCTTCGGATTTTGAATACACAAGGATGTCGTCAATAAAGACCACGACAAACTTGTCCAATTCCGGCATGAACACCGAGTTCATGAGATACATGAAATGAGCCGGTGCGTTGGTCAATCCGAAGGACATAACAAGGTATTCGTACAGTCCATACCTCATCAAGAATGTTGTCTTTGGTATGTCTTCTGGTCGAATTCTAATCTGATGATAACCAGAACGAAGATCCATCTTCGAAAATACTCTAGCACCCACTAGTTGATCAAAAAGAATATCAATGCGTGGTAGTGGATACTTGTTCTTGATAGTGACAGCATTGAGTGGACGATAGTCTACACACAGTATCAAGGTCTTATCTTTCTTCTCTACGAACAATGCAGAACAACCCCATGGTGATGAACTTGGACGAATGAAACCCTTGTTCTCAAGTTCGGTTAACTGTTCCTTAAGTTCTGCAAGTTCCTTGGGTGCCATCTTGTAGGGTGGTCTTGAGATTGGCACTGTTCCCGGTGCAAGTTCAATCTTGAACTCTATATCTCTTTCTGGGGGCATACCAGGAAGATCTTCGGGAAACACGTCCGGGTATTCACATACTACCGGGATATCTTTTAGCTCAATAACCTCGGTATTGTGAGTAGATGGATTTACTAGAATGGTTCTCTCAAGATTGAGGACTTGAGAGGGATGAAGTGGAGAATTTAAATATATTTTTCGAGGGACTAGATCTAGAATAGCACCATGGTATTGTAACCATGCCATTCCCAAGATGACATCTAACTTCTAATGCTCTAGTATCAGAAGTGAAGTAAGATATATGGTTCCATCTAGGTTAAGTGGTATCCCAGGAACTAACTCATTTGTTACTATTTTCCCGGCTAGAGTGCTAATCACATATGGAGTTTTTGTGGAGATTATAGGCAATTGACTTTTAATGACAAAAGACTTGCTAATGACATTGTGTGAAGCTCCGAAGTCAAAGAGTATGACTACGGGATGATCGAAGATAGAGAACGTACCCGTGAGTACGGGTGCGCCATCCGGAGCATCCTCAATGGCGAGGTGGTGGATGTTGCCGAGTCTGGGAACTAGCTTCTCGGGCTGGTTACGGAGTTGGTTGGCTCCCTGATATGATGACTGTCCTCCGCTCTGCCTACTCTGCGGGCAGTCCTTGGCAAAATGCCCCGTGCGCCCACATGTGAAACACGTGTACGGGGTTTGACCGGTACTAATGGGAGGACGGAATCCCGGTGCACGTGGTGGAGGTGGAAGTGCACGTGGGATCATCCCCTACTGTTGTTGCGGTCGGAAACCGGAGTTGCCGAACTGGCGACCACTGAACATTGGTGGTCGTGATGGCGGTTGCCACCTCTGGCCGGATGGTGATCGATACGCCATTCGGTACTTCTGAGAAGCACCACCTCCGCTACCCTGCGGAGCACTCCTGTAGGATCGAAGAGCACGTGAAAAGCTACCAGAGGGGGGTGAATGGTAGATTTAAAAATCTTACGCAGCGGAAACAATTAAACCTCAAACCCTTTCGGCAGAAAAACGATATGTTAAAGAAATCATGTGTGAGACTAATCTAAACGTGTTTCACCATGACAAAAGTGATAGATATCATAGAGAATCAATTCACGAAGACAACACAAAAAGAATCAATCAAATCCGACGAGAAAAACTCAAGTTATGATCGAAAGATCAAACAATGGTCAATATGTCCTACCCGAGAAAAAAACAGTTCTAGAACGCTGCAAAGAAACTCGTGTAGATCATAGACCACAAATCCAATGACCGTGAAATTTTGCAGATGATAGATAATCAAGTTGTGAAGACAACCCAAAAAGAATCACGTCAATTGGGTCTGTAAAACTCGAGTTATGATAAAACCACCGACGAAAGGTAGTGCTGTCCAGAAACTCGACGAGTAATACTTGTCTGGAACAAGTCGGACGAACAAGGCACAAAAGTTCCTTCAAACTACGAATTTTATTCAATATAACACAAGATGAACAGCCCCAAAGTCGTGCACCACGAGCTCTGGGCTCCCTTGTTTATATAACCAGCCCTTAGGCCAACCCAATATCAACTAGGACTCCAATCCTACTCAGATCACAAATCGTAACTTTCCATAAGTGCTCAAGATTCATCTATACGCAGATAGAAGCAATCTTAAGACTTCCAAACACCTTAGGAACGTATCCCACATTCCTAAACAACTCAAATTCGTGACCCATACGAAATCCTAACATAACCAACTCAAATCTTTCCATATTTGAGTCAAACCCGACTCAGCCGCAGCGTGAGTCCATAACCTAGTCGGTTGGACCTTTCCGACCAATTCTTTACGTCCACATCTCTTGATCACGTCTCGGAACCATGTAGCCACGTCCATGCACTCCTTGCACACTTGCAAACATCTTCCAATGACGTCCAGTAACCTTCATATGCACCGCCCTTGATTCAATCATCCTGCGCGACCTCCTGATCAGCTCAACCACAGTTCCTTCCGAACATGGTTGTTGGAACCTCATCTCCTCCCTGAGACTAGTCCAATGGATCCCGTCACCAGCCATGTCTTGAACTCAAGCAACACCTGCACATGAATAAACAACCAATCCATACGAACCCAAGTCCTCGACTTGACTCACGTCAGTTCCGAACACAACACCTTACGTGAGAACCTCACATAAGCATGTTGCAAAGCATAGCAAAACGATATCATCCATATCATCCAAAACGGACCAAAAGCTTAGCAAATTAATACTATGAAATCTTTCCAACAACGTAAAGCAAGTACGAAACATTGCAAATGAAAAGCAGAAGCACTGCGGTCAAGTTCCGGACCTTGCCAGAGCAAGCCGGAGCTTGAGCCGGAGCTTACCATAAATAGTACAATGAAGCACCAGCCGGAGCTTACCAAAACTAGTAGATCCTAGCACCGGAGCTTACCAAAAACTAGTCAAAACTAGTCAACCCAAAACCGGAGCTAGACAAAGTACATCGGAGCTTAGCAAAAGCATGCCGGAGCTATCAAATATATGACGGAGCTATCAAAGACATACCGGAGCTAAAGATAAAGCTCATCGGAGCTTACCAAAGCTGGTCGGACCTTACCAAGAAGTCGGACCAAGCATCGAACGTAACCGGAGCTACCCAAACCAAGCCGGACCTACCGTCGGACCTTGCTGTAGCTCAGAGCTAGAGTCGGACCTTAATAAAAAGGTGTTTTGGTGATATTTAAAACTTTTATCATCAAAACCAAGTGTATTCACTACAAGCCAATGTATTCAACACACATAGGTCTTACAATCTCCCCCTTGATGAATGCATTGGCAACACCATTTAAAATACGAACATTGGCTTATTCACATAAAAGTTTTGAAGGCAATTTCTCCCCTTTTGTAAATCAAAAGTAAAATGATAAGAAAAACTCTCCCCCTTTATTATCTCTCCTTATGCACATATTCTCTTTCTCTTCATGCTTATCTCCCCCCCTTTGACAATGTATTCAGCAAGTCATGAGCATATAAACAAATTATCTCTCCCTCTTTAGTTGTTATGAGCATATTATAACATATACATATAAACAAAGCTCATCCATGTCATACTATCAAGTACCTTACATTATCACATCAATGAAATACATAAAGTAGTGTAAGCCATGCTAGAGATCAAATGTAATTTTCAATTTTAGCAAGTCATGATCTCACAAACTTAACTATTTCAAAACCTGAAAGCATGACACTTGTTGCTGCATTTTATTATTTTTCAAAGCACAGATTTAGATCATATGATATTTGCAAGAGATTATATGCGCATCTGCCTTATTCTAACCAACCAAGCCAAGCCTATGTCATTTGACAATCAGAAGCTTAAGGACATGGTTTTAGTCATATACAACTTCTTCCAAGTTCATATCTAAGTGCAATGATAAGCCATCTCAGAAAAAGAAGTGCGATGCATGCATATTCTCTTGATCTTTTCTCATTTATATTTGTTCATAAAAACTCAACATGTGAGTTGATTACTTGATTAATTCTTTATGATTAAAAGTATTTGTGAGCATGCAACAAGTTCAAAACAGCAAGAAAGTTCGACCATGACCAGATTTAGTGTAAGTAATTATTCCAGTTACTAGACATGGCAAAAACTACAAAATGTATAACACGAGTAATGTAGTAAGAACTTTCAGCATGTAAAAGAAATCACAAAGTCATATATGTATGAAATACTATGCTCATATTATTTTTATTTCAGATTCACACATAGACTTCCCAAGTTTCGAAAACTCCCCCTCAATTTAAGCCATGAGGATGCATAACCCCTATTTCACTACGAATGTAACAAAAATGAGTGAAATCCAAAGGTTTTGTAAAAATGTTAGCCAATTGATGTTCGATATCTACATCGTGAAGCACAATGTTTCCTTTTTCAACGTTATCTCGGAGAAAGTGATACCTAATATCAATGTGCTTAGTTCTAGAATGTTGCATGGGGTTTTTGACAATGCAAATGGCACTAGTGTTATCACAAAACAGTGGAACACTATCTAGATCAACCCCATAGTCCTTAAGTGTTTGAACAATCCAAAGAGTTTGTGAGCAAGCACAAGCAGCAGCTACATATTCATATTCGGCTGTGGATTGTGCAACTGAATTTTGTTTTCTAGAAGACCATGCAACAAGAGAATTACCAAGAAAATGACAAGCACCAGAAGTACTTTTCCTATCAATCCTACAACCCCCGAAATCAGCATCCGAAAAAGCTCTCAAAGTACCGGTTGAGGAAGAAGGAAGAAAAATGCCAAATTCTTGAGTTCCATGTAAGTACCTGAGAATCCTTTTGACGGCTTGACGATGTGAAGCACGTGGGGAAGCTTGAAACCGTGCACAAAGACATACGCTGAATTGTATGTCCGGTCTTGATGCCGTGAGGTACAAAAGTGATCCAATCATACTTCTATATTCTTTTTGATTCACGGGTTCACCATCTTCATCAAGTTCAAGTGTTGTTGCTGTTCCCATTGGTGTCCGAAGAGGCTTGCTTTTGTCCATGTTGAAGCGCCTTAGAAGGTCTTTGGTATACTTCGTTTGATGCACAAAGGTACCCTCCTTGGTTTGCTTGATTTGCAGCCCCAAAAAGTAAGTGAGTTCACCCATCATACTCATTTCAAATTCGGAACTCATCATTGCTGAAAACTTGGACACAAAATCATGAGAAGCACAACCAAAGATAATATCATCCACATACACTTGAACGAATAATGAGTCATTGCCATGCTTAAGCACAAAAAGAGTTTTATCAACCTTGCCCATGGTAAACCCCTTTTCAAGTAAGAATGTTTTTAACCTATCATACCATGCCCTAGGGGCTTGTTTGAGACCATATAAAGCTTTGGACAGTTTGTAAACATGATTAGGAAAATCTGGATTTTCAAAACCCGGTGGTTGTTTGACATAAACCTCCTCTTCTATGTAGCCATTAAGAAAAGCACTTTTAACATCCATTTGATATAGCTTAAAACCTTTAGATGCTACAAAAGCTAACAAAATTCTTATGGCTTCTAATCTAGCGACAGGAGCAAAAGTTCCATCAAAATCTATACCTTCAACTTGAGTGAAACCTTGAGCAACCAACCTAGCCTTATTCCTAACCACAACCCCATCCTCACTTTGTTTATTTTTAAATACCCATTTATTTCCAATTAAAGTGTGACCTAGAGGTGGAGGTACTAGTTTCCAAACATTATTTCTTTCAAAATTTTCTAACTCTTCTTGCATGGCAATAATCCAAGATTCATTAGTGAGTGCGTGTGATATATCTTTGGGTTCAAAAGAAGCAACAAAAGCAGAATGAGCATGAGAGTTTGGATCGCAAAACCTGGACCGTGTGACTCGTTCGTGCAAGCTTCCAATCATCTGTTGTGGGGGATGATCTTTGTAAAAATGTAGGGGAACAGATGTCTCACAAGCTTCTTCTTCATTAGGTTCATCATAGATTTATGAGCTTGTGACTTGTGGACAATCAGGACCAGCATAGGTGATAGCCGGAGCTTGTTCAATGTCCGGAGCTGGACACGTGTCAACTTCGGAACTACCAGGCAGTATCACCGGCTCTTCTTCATCTTCAAAAATACCCTCCCCCTGAGGATACGGATCTGGTCCTGCAACACCGGAGCTAGTACCTGGGCTAGCTTCATCAAAAGACACTTCACAAGTCTCCACAATTTTGTTAGTGTCAAGTAAAAGCACACGGTAGCCTCTAGTATGAGATGGATAACCAAGAAACATGCCATCAATGGATCTAGGTTCAAATTTATCAAGATTACCATGTTTCTTAACAAATCATTTGCAACCAAAGACCCGGAAGTGTGTAACACTAGGCCTATGTCCAAACCGAAGCTCATATGGTGTTTTACCTAGCTTAGCACGCAAGAAAACACGATTTGAGACATAACAAGCGGTTGCTAACGCATCAGCCAAAAATTTCCTAGGAGTTTGATATTCATCAAGCATAGTCCTAGCCATCTCAACTAAGGTTCTGTTCTTTCTTTCTACAACACCGTTTTGTTGAGGTACATATGGTGAAGAGAATTGATGATCTATTCTATTTTCAGCACAAAAGTGATCAAAAGATTGATTTTTAAATTCAGTTCCATTATCACTTCTAATTGCTTTTAATGATCCTGGGTGATCAATTGATAATCTAAGAAATAAAGTTCTAAAGTGACTAAAAACTTCATTCTTAGACACCATAAAGTAAACCCAAGTGTATCTAGAATAATCATCAACGGTAACAAGAACATACCATTTACCTCCGAAGGATTGAACACGTGAAGGTCCTACGGTGTCAAGATGCAAAAGTTGATGTGGTTCAGTTGTCATGATCATTGTGAGAGGAGTATGTGAACCTGCAACCATCTTAGCATGTCTACAAGAAGAGCACACAATTTCTTTGTCCCCTTTAAGCTTAGGTAGCCCACATATGCGATCAAGAGCACTAACACGCGTTAGGTGATCAAAGCCTATGTGACCAAGTCTACGATGCCAAAAATATAAGTCCTTTGAATCATTAGCAACTAGACACCTATGCTTAGAGGAAGACATATCAAAATCAGCTTTAAAAACTCTTCCAAACCGAGACATGTTAAAAATTAGCTCACTATTTGAACTTACAACTTTGCAGCAGTTTTTATTGAAAGTAATTTCCAGATTTTCATCTAGCAATTGTGAAACAGAAAGCAAGTTGTATTTCAAATTTTTGACAAGTTCCACATCCTTCAAAGTGTAGTGATCATTTACCCTAACCGAACCCTTAGCAATTATAGGAGTTGAAGAATTATCGGCAAAAGTAACATTCTCTACACGTGACACAAAAGAGAGGGAGGAGAACCAATCTTTGTTACCGGTCATGTGGCGTGAGCAACCTGAATCCACAATCCAAATGTTCTCCTTCCTCAAACGTGTAACCTACATAGAAGCACAATACGTTGATGACTCAATACTGGGGTTAGTCAAAAGGCATTTAGGTATCCAGTACTGAGTCACACGACGTGCAGCAGGAAAAACACGCGAAAGCTGAGATAAAATAGCAGGTTTATGAGTCAAAGTTTGAAGTTTTTTATTCTTAATTACTGACCTAAAAGGTGTTACTTGTGTAGCACAAAAATCAGTAGCTCCGGAGATAAACTTTGAATGTTTTTGACTCATAACAGCAGGTTGTACATTCGGTTCAATATGTGCAGCAAATTTTGCATGAAAGTTATGAGATCTAGCAACCATTCTTTCCCTTTTCCGTTGTTTAGCTAGTCTATAACAAAAATCTATGACATGACCATCTCTACCACAGTAGGTACAGTGAAATTAAACTTTGTGTTCATGTCTAGATGAGCAAACAACATTTTTATTTGAAACCGAATGAGACAAAACTCCTGTAGATTTGAAAACCACCTTTTTTGTTTAGGAACTGTTTGAATCAGACCACTTCCTAATGACTTTACAATTTTAGGTGGATGTGCCTTAGCATGAGCATGAGAATCAAAACCTAAACCAGTTTTATCATTGCAAGACTTGGAAGAATTCAGCAATAAGTTTAGATTCTTATTCCAATTAAAAAACCGATCTAATGTCCTATGCATGTCATCAAGTTTATTGGACATATCAAGGCAATTTTCACATGAAGTTTTTCCTTTTAGTTTGCAATTTGAACAAAATTTAACTTCATGAGAACGTAAAGCATTGTTCAACATAGAAATTTCATTCATAGCATCCTGTAGTTTCTTATCAAGATCATCACAAGTAGAACAATGCAAATTGAAAGTGCATCTAGGACTCCCTTGTGGGTTTTGGATGATTTATGACAAGCAATTGGGATCCTAATCCTTTTGTTGAGATGAATGCAAGCAAATGATGAAAAATGAACAAAATGCCAAAAAGAAGGGAAATGAGAAGCAAAGTGAATTTGAGCTCAAGAAGAAGAAAATAGTAGATTATTATGTATAGAGTGTGTTAAGAAAACACACCCAAGAGCTCAATCACTTTCAAGCACACACATACAATGCACAAAGTTATACAGGACCGGACTAGTCCGATATCAGCCGGACTAGTCCAATATCACATTCTGCACTAGATCGGACAAGTCCGGTCTCCACCGGACTAGTCCGATATCTTTCTGATCCACTCCAGACTAGTCCTCCCCAATGCGGACTAGTCCTCAACACAATGCACAAGTCACACAAAATCGGACAAGTCCGTTGTGACCCGGACTAGTCCGATATTCATTCTGATCCACTTCGGACAAGTCCGGTGTCTACACGGACTAGTCCGATATACACACTGATCTAAATCGGACAAGTCCTCCAAGTGCGGACTTGTCATCCCAAACACTTAGGGTTTCATATGACCGGACAAGTCCGATGTCAACCGGACTAGTCCGAAGATTTCCAGTAGTGAAATCGGACACCGTTGTCAACCGGACTAGTCCGATATTCCTGGACACTTAGGGTTTGCTACACACAGCACACCGGACTAGTCCGGTGACCACCACGGACTAGTCCGATCTTTCTGAACCCTAACAGTCACTTTTAGAAACCCCATATAAATAGAGGTGCACGACCCACTTTTACTCACTCTCGAACCCTAGCGCCATCACACCTCCCAAGAGACTCAAAAACCATCTCTCTCCACGAAATTAAGTGCAAAATCAATCAATCCATTGAAGATCACTTCTAGATCATTGGAGAGACACTTGGCACACATCATTGAGCTCTTGGTTTGATTCTCTAACACACTCTTACGTTTCAATTTGTAATTTTCGAGTGTGTTATTGGTGTCATTGTGAGTTGTAATCAAGGGAGCTCTCAACGTGTGAGAACGCCCCTTCAACTTGGTTATTTACCCCTTGTGAGTAGTGGAAGAGGATTGGCCTTCGTGGCGATCCGATGAGGAAAGGGTTGGAGAAGACCCGGTCCTTTTGTGGGCTCCTCAACGTGGATGTAGGTTGCCTTCGTGGTAGCCGAACCACGGGATAAATCGTGTGTCTTGTCCTTTTGTGTTCTTCATCTAATTTGATCAACTTAATCTAGGGTTTGATTCACTTTATTCAATCTAAGTCTAATTGTTGATCAAGAGCTTTAACTACAATAGAATCTGACATACAACTATTAAATTGAGATTCAAGTTTATATTTCCGCTGCAAACATTAACAAATCAATCAAATTGTCTGAACTTGATCAACCTAGCCCGTGAAAACCGGACTAGTCCGCACATTACCGGACTAGTCCAATATCTCTGGTATTGACCTTGTTGTTGAGTGTTACAGGAACCGAGAAAAATCAAAAAGGCCTATTCACCCCCCTCTAGGCCTACATTCAATTGGTATCAGAGCAGGTTCTTCAAGAAAGAGTGCAACCACTCGAAGAGATCATGTCGGACATGAAAGATGTTCAGAAAATCAACAACCAGGAAGAAGTAAACAAAGACAAGAACCAAAAGCTGGAAAAGTATCTCGAAGCAATTCAAGACTTCGATGATGATGATGAGGAGACGCTGGAGCTGAAAGCACTACTCAGAAAGAAAGCACTTTCCAAAGGGAAAGCTAAAGTTGAAGAAAAGAAGAAGGGGAGTAGTCACACCGACTACTCCCGATATCCTTTCAACTATGATCGTTTAAATTCAAACAACAGCCATTACCTATCTATTCCTCTTGGAAAAGCCCCACACTTCGATGGGAGTGATTACTCCATGTGGAGGCAAAATATGAAGATGCACTTGATTTCCCTTAACCCAAGTTTATGGCATATTATGTGCACAGGAATAGACATCCCATATGACGACGAAGAGCTCACTCCAAGTCAAGAGCAAGCCATCCACAGAAACGCTCAAGCCGCAGCCGTGATCACCTCCTCTCTAAGTCGAGATGAATTCACAAAGGTGGACGGACTGGAGATTGCCAAGGAAATATGGGACACACTACAAACATCCCATGAAGGTGACCGGCATGTGTGGGAGGCCAAAATTGAAATGATTGAGGGCGAACTAGGAAGGTTCGCAATTGAGGAAGACGAGTCTCCCCAGGACATGTACAACCGATTGAAGACACTTGTAAACAAGGTTCGATCATATGGGAGCAAGAAGTGGAATGACCACGAGGTTGTAAAGCTCATCCTTAGATCCTTTATGCCTCGCAATGTCACACTATGCTCTATGATCAGAGAAAGTCCCGGGTACAAGAGGATGACTCCAGATGAATTGCTTGGCAAAATCATCAATTTTGAAATGATGGAGAAACAAGCCAAGCACGTCAAAGAAATAGCCGACCTCACATCGGCCAAGAAGAAGGGAGTTGCCTTAAAGTCCACACTCAAGCCTCTATCCAAAGAAGCAAGAGAAGCACAGTTTGAGGAGGATAGCGATGACGAAAGCAGTGAGCTGGACGAAGAGGATATGATTTTGTTCATGAAAAAGTTCAAAAGAATAATGAAGAAAAGACAAGGAACAAAATCAGGTGAAGGCAAGTACAAGGAAAGGACAAAGCCAAAGATGAGGCGGGCGCGCTATAATTGTGGTGAGTATAACCACTTTATAGTCGATTGCCTGTATGAGGACAACAAGAAGAAGAATAAAGAAACCAAGCCTCAACCGAAGAAATTCTTCAAAAAGAAGAAACAAGCTGAACAAGCACACATTGGAAAGGAGTGGGACTCAAACGATGAGTCCTCATCATCCGATGAAGAAGAGATGGCTAGCATAGCCATTGAAAGCTCGTCCAAGAAACCCACACTCTTCCCCACACTCGGTGCAAAGAAGGGACATGGCACTTGCCTCATGGCAAAGGAAGGTAAACGCATGGTAAACATCAAAACTCCTTCCATGCATTCGTACTCAAGTGATGATGAACTAGATAGTGATGATGAAGATATGTTAACTGAATTAGATAGAAAAACTGCTGCTAAAATGAAATTTTTACTTGTCCAACTTGTTGAGAAGGAATAGCTAACTGATCATCAAGAAGACATGATTATCTCCCAAAAGGAGAGGTATGTCGAACTTGACAATCTTCTAGTTCTTGAAAAGGAGAAAAACAACTCACTAGAGCTTGAGCTAGCTTCAAGCAAGAAAACATGTTTGGAATTAACCAACTCAAATGTTGCAATCAAGGATCAACTTGATGACCTGATCAAGGTCAACAAGATCCTTGAAGTGCAAGTTGAGTCACTCAAGCTAAGTGAACCTTCCTCCTCTTCAAGTCTACCTTCTCAACACACTTCAACTAATCCTGTTCATATGTGCAAATGTGGTAAAGTCGACATCAGCTTGAAGGAAAAGTCTACCTCCGCAGAGGATAAAAATCCTACCCAATGTGGAATATTTGACAAGGAGAGGATCAACTATGCACGTAGTGCATACTTGGTCCAAAGACCTCCAAACGTCAAGTATGGCATTGGTTACTCTTACGATGGAAAGCAAAATGCTGGAAGTCATAATAATAACAAGGGAAGGATTACCTTTGTGAAGGGAGGACCCTCACAACCTAGTAACTCAAAAATTAAGAATCTGAACTCTCATAAACGCCGGACTAGTCCGGTGGAGGTCCGGACAAGTCCGGTCATTCGGACAAGTCCCAGACTAGTCCGATCCATAAACAACAGCAACTCTTGTTCAAAACCTTTGATGCCTCTTATGTATTAATGAAAAACAATATTGGTAAAGTTTATGCTTATTATGCTGGGCCACGCCATGGGAACACAAAATCCCATGTGTGGGTACCCAAATGTATTGTAACTAACCTCCAAGGACCCAAGCAAGCTTGGATACCTAAAACCAAGGCATAATTTGTTTCTGCAGGCCTATTCCTCCGGTGAATCCAAATGGGTGCTAGATAGTGGATGCACCAACCACATGACTGGAGAAAAGAGGATGTTCGTGGAATATGAAGAAAACGATGACCCAAACGAAGGCATCTACTTCGGAGATAATAGTCAAGGAAGGGTGCTCGGTACCGGTAACAAACCCAACATTTCATATTTTCGAGTTTTCAGCTCTCCATGTTATATCTTGAACAAGAAGACTAGGACTTCAAAGTTCGCTTCGAAGTCCAATGAAGGTTTCCTTCTTGGCTATGATTCGAACACTTACGCCTATCGTGTTTTCAACAAGGCCTCCGGACTTGTTGAAGTGGCACGTGACGTAGTGTTCAATGAAACTAATGGCTCCCAAAAGGAGCAAGTTGATCAATGTGAATTAGGTAAAGAAGAAGCTCCTTACCAAGCATTGAAGAGAATGGCTCTAGGCGAAGTTCGTCCACAAGAGTCATCGTCACAAATACAAGAGGAAAGTGAACCACAAGAGGAGATCAACAATCAAGGGAGAGTCTCGATACAAGATCAATCACAAGAATATGAAGATGATCAACAAATCAACGAGGGCAACCACTTAGGGGGAGAAGAAAATGATCACCAACACTCAACTCCCCAAGTGCCACACCCAAGAGTACACCAACGCACTCAAAGGGAGTAACCACCAGATCTCGTATAGCTAATTTTTGTGAGCATTACTCGTTTGTCTCCTTTTTGGAACCACGCAGGACTGAGGATGCATTGAAGGATCCGGACTGGGTGGTGGCAATGCAAGAAGAGTTGAACAACTTCAAGAGAAACGAGGTTTGGGAACTTGTGGCAAGACCCAATGCAAACATAGTGGGCACCAAGTGGGTCTTCCGCAACAAGCAAGACGAACACGGGGTGGTGACAAGAAACAAGGCACGACTTGTGGCCAAAGGTTACTCACAAGTCGAAGGTTTGGATTTCGATGAGACTTTTGCTCCAGTAGCTAGGCTTGAATCAATTAGAATATTACTTGCATATGCTACTCACCATGATCTCAAGCTGTACCAAATGGACGTGAAAAGCGCCTTCCTCAACGGACCGATCAAGGAAGAGGTGTACGTGGAGCAACCACCCGGATTTGAAGACGAAGAGTTCCCCAACCACGTGTATAAACTGCGTAAGGCTCTCTATGGCCTCAAACAAGCTCCTAGAGCTTGGTATGAGTGTCTTAGAGATTTTTTAATTGATAATGGCTTTCAGATTGGCAAAGTAGATTATACACTATTCACGAAAAATCTAGATAATGATCTTTTTATTTGCCAAATCTATGTTGATGACATAATTTTTGGGTCAACTAACCAATCTTTCTGTGAAGAATTTAGTAGAATTATGACAGACAGGTCTGAAATGTCAATGATGGGAGAATTGAAGTACTTCTTGGGATTCCAAGTGCGGCAACAAAAGGAAGGAACATTCATAAGCCAAACCAAGTACACGCAGGACATACTCAAGAAGTTTGGCATGGACAAGGCAAAGCCCATAAAGACTCCTGGCTACGAATGGCCACTTGGATCTCAATGAAGATGGACCGAGCGTCGACCAAAGGGTATATCGCTCCATGATTGGATCTTTACTTTACTTATGTGCATCTAGGCCAGATATTATGTTGAGTGTATGTTTGTGTGCAAGATTTCAAGCCAACCCTAAGGAATGTCACTTGACAGCCGTAAAAAGAATCTTGAGATATTTAGTTCATACACCCAACCTTGGTCTTTGGTACCCAAAAGGCTCCAAATTCAATCTCATTGGTTACTCCGATGCAGATTATGCCGGGTGCAAAGTTGATAGAAAAAGCACCTCTGGCACATGCCAAGTCCTAGGAAGATCTTTGGTTTCTTGGTCATCTAAGAAACAAAATTCCATTGCTTTATCCACAGCCGAAGCGGAGTATGTTGCAGTCGGGAGTTGTTGTGCACAACTTCTTTGGATGCGACAAACTCTAAGGGATTACGGTTACAATATGAACCATATTCCTCTCCTTTGTGACAATGAGAGTGCCATTAAAATAGCCCACAATCCAGTTGAGCACTCTAGGACTAAACACATAGACATAAGACATCATTTCTTGAGAGACCATTTCATGAAAGGAGACATAACCATCTCACATGTCAACACACAAAAACAATTGGCCGACATATTCACCAAGCCACTTGATGAAAAGCGTTTTTGCGAACTCCGAAATGAGCTAAATATTCTTGATTCTCGGAGTGTGGCTTGAAAAGTTGCATACCTGTATGATTACTTCAAAAATGTTGATTGATTTGTGAAAATTACCCCTCCCTATTTTCCTCTAGAAAAACTATGTCAATTATTAGATCTTGATGAATTTTGATCATTGTATGATTGTTGTATGCTTACTGGTCAAATTCATCAAGATTACTTGAATTGTTTTGCCTCTCTATTCTCTATTATTGAACCTTCAAATATATATGAATGGGCTATGCAATTCTTTCCTGGTAACCACGGACTAGTCTGTGGTTATCTGGACTAGTCCGCCCATGCAGACTAGTCCGCTGAGTGCCGGTTAGGCCGGACTAGTCCGACGGACCACGGACTAGTCCGATATAGGTCTCTGGATGACTTCGGACTAGTCCGGTCAAGTCCAGACTTGTCCGATTTCTCGTGTCCATAACCCTAGCTGCCACCAAACCCTAATCTACTCATCCCCACATTTGCTCACGCCTTTCTCTCTCTTGCGCTCGAGCTCCCAAAGCAATATCTTGTGTCCTCCGTCGAAAAGCCACAAGTTTGGGCGGAGATCAAGCTTGAAGACTTGGGGATTGATTCCACCGGACTAGTCCAGCCTCAAACCCCCAAAACTTCAAGTCTCCAACGATTTCTTTGGTAAAAACCTTCAAAACCCTAGAAATCGTATTTTTCTCAATCATTGATCGTTTGGCCTAGCACCCTGCACTAGTTACATGTTTAGCTGATGTATTATGTGTATGATAGACTAGAATTGCATTAGGGATTGTGTCCAGTTCAATCTGTTAGGTTTTTGAGGATGAACACCGGACTAGTCCGGTCCATGCACGGACAAGTCCGGTTCCTCGGACTAGTCCGTGCCTAGGCACCGGACAAGTCCGATGTTTCTGAACCTGAACCTAATTCCTTAATTCCCTAATGCCATCCATTACTATCATGTCTTACCTATGCCTTGCATAACCTGTCATTTCTCTTGCTCATTCATTCTCAGATCATGTCGAGCTCCGACAATGAAATCTCCGACTTTGAGGCCGAGTTGGACCACGAGGTGGCATCTCGGTCCTCGACGGGTCTGGGCAAACGCCAAGAAAGACCTTCCGGGCCTGCTACATCTCCTCCCCAAGTTCGGAGGAAGGTATGTGCCAAGAAGCCCGCCTCGAAGGCTGCTACATCTTCAAGCGGCCTTCGGCAAGCAAAGGGAAAGGGCAAGGGAGTTGCAACGGGGCCAGTTGGGCCCTTGAGGCTCCATGCTCCCAGGGAAGGGGTCCGGGACCCCACTAAGGAGAAGTTCAATGGAAAAGGCAGTGATTCTGCAGCAAAATACAGGAGCATTGACTGGTATGGCAGGCCAAAGCAAGCTGTCGATAGAAGGTTTTGGTGCAACTTCCATGCAGACTTCTACAAATCAGTGTACCTCCCGATGAAGACACCAGTGGTGCATAGTCAGTGGATTGACTGGGCCCACCTAGAGAAGAAGAAGTGCTCAGCCTTTGATGAGGTCATTGCTGCAGCTGAGAGGCATGGCCTGAAGGATCTCTTTGCCTTCAGGCATAACTGGAATGATGAAGTGATTGCACAGTTCTTTGCAACGTGCCACTTCTCAAGTGAGGATGAAGAGAGTGTTACTTGGATGACACACGGATCTAAGTATAGTATCACTCAAGAGGAGTTCAATAATCTGCTCCATCTGGACACCTCTGGACCTGACAGGCTCATCATCCACAACATTGGTGTCATGGAGAAGGATAGGATGAAATTCCTATATGAGCCTAACTCAAAGTATGTTCCTCCCTCTACAAAGCACATGAAACCATTCTTTGTGGTCCTCAACAGAGTGCTGAGGGAGACTATTGCTCCTAAAGATGGAGATGCTGGGAGCGTGCAGGGTTACCTCAGAACCCTAATGAGAGTCATAAGCAGGGACCGCCCATTTGATGTAGCGGAGTACATTTGGAATGATATGGTCAACATATCCTGTACGCCTAACAGGTCATGTGGCTATGCTCCCTACCTCATGTATGTGATTGAGAAAGTCACAAGTATTGAGTTCATGAAGGATGTGGAGAACACCCCCTTGAGGCCTTAGAAGCCTCAACCAGTGAGCATCCAGGCTGCTCCCTCACCGGTCTCCAGTCCCGAGGCACCGACAAGAGCAAGAAGCAGTGCTAGGGAGGTCCCTACCTCTAGGGAAGCCCCTCAGAGAGGATCCGCCAGTGGGATCCTCAAATACTTGTCAGCAATCTTCTCCTCCTGCAAAAAGACCGAAGTGAAGGTCCACAAACTCAACAAGAAAAGAAAGGAGGACATGAAGTATATAAAGGCCAATGTGGAGCAAATCTGTCGGAAGCTGGAGATCGACCCCATTGGATCTCCAGTGATATCTGAGGAGTCTGACCCGGATTTCACCGAGGTCGGGCCCTTGTCCCCTTCCGAGCTTGCCTATTTTGGCATTGGGGGCTCGAGCAGCTCCGCTCCTCCTCCTCCCTCTCCTCCTCGTCAAGCAGAAAGCGAAGAAGATGAAGACGATGACGAGAGGACCGACAGTGAAGAGTGAAGACCCTAGGGCCCTCCTCTCCTTCTTTTTGGTGTCTTGATGCCAAAGGGGGAGAGATTGAGGGGGAGTCTTAGCTTTAGCTGTGATAGGGTGCGAGGAGAGAGTTCTCTTTATCTTTTATTTGTGGTTGTAATAGTTTAACTCTGTTTTCATATTAAGTTTGGTCCTGTGATGAATTGATTAATTTATTTGGAGTGTGTGATGAAAACTGTGTTTTTGCCCCTGGAATGTCATATGCATTTGATATCGGTTGGTTAATGCAAATTCTGTCATTCTCAATGTATTCATGCACTTAGTATGCATCCCACCATAAAGAATGCACATATGGATAATTCTCTTGTTGCTTGATGTATTTTTGAGTCATATGTGCATACTTTATGAAAATCTCATTTTTTTGCCTTATTTTGTGAAATCTCAATTGGTTGTCATCAATCACCAAAAAGGGGGAGATTGAAAGTGCATCTAGGACTCCCTTGTGGGTTTTGGATGATTTATGACAAGAAATTGGGATCCTAATCCTTTTGTTGAGATGAATGCAGGCAAATGATGAAAAATGAGCAAAATGCCAAAAAGAAGGGAAATGAGAAGCAAAGTGAATTTGAGCTCAAGAAGAAGAAAATAGTAGATTATTATGTATAGAGTGTGTTAAGGAAACACACCCAAGAGCTCAATCACTTTCAAGCACACACATACAATGCACAAAGTTATACAGGACCGGACTAGTCCGATATCAGCCGGACTAGTCCGATATCACATTCTGCACTAGATCGGACAAGTCTGGTCTCCACCGGACTAGTCCGATATCTTTCTGATCCACTTCGGACTAGTCCTCCCCAATGCGGACTAGTCCTCAACACAATGCACAAGTCACACAAAATCGGACAAGTCCGTTGTGACCCGAACTAGTCCGATATTCATTCTGATCCACTTCGGACAAGTCCGGTGTCTACACGGACTAGTCCGATATACACACTGATCTTAATCGGACAAGTCCTCCAAGTGCGGACTTGTCATCCCAAACACTTAGGGTTTCATATGACCGGACAAGTCCGATGTCAATCGGACTAGTCCGAAGATTTCCAGTAGTGAAATCGGACAAGTCCGTTGTCAACCGGACTAGTCCGATATTCCTGGATACTTAGGGTTTGCTACACACAGCACACCGGACTAGTCCGGTGACCACCACGGACTAGTCCGATCTTTCTGAACCCTAACGGTCACTTTTAGAAACCCCACGTAAATAGAGGTGCACGGCCCACTTTTACTCACTCTCGAACCCTAGCGCCGTCACACCTCCCAAGAGACTCAAAAACCATCTCTCTCCACGAAATTAAGTGAAAAATCAATCAATCCATTGAAGATCACTTCTAGATCATTGGAGAGACACTTGGCACACATCATTGAGCTCTTGGTTTGATTCTCTAACACACTCTTACGTTTCAATTTGTAATTTTCGAGTGTGTTATTGGTGTCATTGTGAGTTGTAATCAAGGGAGCTCTCAACGTGTGAGAACGCCCCTTCAACTTGGTTATTTACCCCTTGTGAGTAGTGGAAGAGGATTGGCCTTCGTGGCGATCCGACAAGGAAAGGGTTGGAGAAGACCCGATCCTTTTGTGGGCTCCTCAACGTGGATGTAGGTTGCCTTCGTGGTAGCCGAACCACGGGATAAATCGTGTGTCTTGTCCTTTTGTGTTCTTCATCTAATTTGATCAACATAATCTAGGGTTTGATTCACTTTATTCAATATAAGTCTAATTGTTGATCAAGAGCTTTAACTACAATAGAATCTGACATACAACTATTAAATTGAGATTCAAGTTTATATTTCCGCTGCAAACATTAACGAATCAATCAAATTGTCTGAACTTGATCAACCTAGCCCGTGAAAACCGGACTAGTCCGCACATTACCGGACTAGTCCGATATCTCTGGTATTGACCTTGTTGTTGAGTGTTACAGGAACCGAGAAAAATCAAAAAGGCCTATTCACCCCCCTCTAGGCCTACATTCACAAATCAATTGTAGAACAGCTAGCATCTTTCAAGTTTTTATCATTAAGTGCAGCAAGCTCTTTGTTCTTTTCAATTTCTAACTCAAGTTTATTAAGTGTGGAGGTGTGCGCACTTCTTAATGAGGACAATTGTTCATATATTAAATCACATGAGGAACATGCATCATCACTAGGAATCAAAGTTTTTAAACGGTTGATTTCAGATTCTAGTGATTCGATTTTAGCAGCACTATCCCTAAGCTTTTTGTCCTTTTTCTTAACAATAACAGTGGCACGAGAAATAGCATCACACATTTCTTCGCAAGTAGGACATACCTCTTCATTGTCGCTGTTGTGTTCTGCCTCCTCCATACTTGATCTTGACTTGCCCGCCATAAAGCACAGGTTTGCCAAATCATCTTCTTCTTCATCACTTCCAATGTCCATGTCACTTGAACTGAACTCTTGAAGCGTGGTGATGAAACTGTTGATCATCTTGCGTCCTATGGTACCTTTCTTCTTCTTGTTGGAATTTCCAGAGGAGGTCCGGACCTTGCTTTGTTTTTCTTCCCGGGTGGTCAGACCTGAAAGGTTAGGGCATTCTGTTCGAAAGTGTCCTGTTTTACCACATTCAAAACAGCGTTGAGGTCCGGAGCTTCCTCTCCTTCTAGTTCTCACATTTTGCAATGCTTTTGAGAATCTAGTAGAGATGAGTGCCAACTCCTCTTCTGGTAATTCTTCGATCTGCTCCAGGGTTAGTGAGGACAACAAAGCAAGAGTATTGCAAGATGATGATTGGTCGGAGCTAGACATATCACGTTGTGAAACAAATGCAATAGACTAATTTGGGTTCTTACGTGCTAGGATGTCAATTTCATGAGTTTTTAGTTTAGAATAGAGTACATCTAATGTAAGAGAACTCATGACAGTAGATTCACGAATAGATGTGACTTTAATCTCCCAAATTGACATATCTAATGCACTTAGCAATTGCCTAGCATTTTCAGCATTTGAGAAATTAACATTAACACTACGCAAGTTGCTGAGAATCTTATTTGTCGGTACCCTAAAAACCGTACACCCCCTGAGATTACAAAGATCTCGAGGGAAGGACGACTACTTGAATTGAAGACCCTCGGAGGCCCACTTGTCAGACATGACCGGACCTGCTTCTCCAACATGGTTAATCCCTAGGTCGCCACGTGTACTGCCGAACCGGAGCTACCGCCCACAAGGGGGAGGCTCCGGACCAAGTACCGAAATGGCACCTGCGGACCTAACCCCTGACCAAGAGAAGCTCCGGACCTGACACGTGTCAGGTAGCCCCGGAGCTTCCTGCTTCCCACAGCAAGCTCCGGAGCAGCCACGTGTCCAAACGTCGGAGCTGGCAGCCTCTAACCTCCGGAAGACCTTGTAATGGCTCCGAATCTTCAAAGGAGAGCCAAGGACTTCAAGACCTATTTAAATGTCATTAATGCCATATTAATGACACTTAAACGGACGATCTTAACACCTGTAATGGCACTGTCAGAGCCCGTTACAGGATCATTAACAACAATTAATCGTGTATCAATACTAGTAACCGCCGGGGCCACATGTCAGGCCAGGCCAGCTTGTAACGGCCTGTCTTTGTACTATAAAAGGACAGGCCGTCGATACAGACAAGGACACGCACACAGACGTGGAGATCATACGTGATAAGCTAATACAACACCAACACACCCGTGGAGTAGGGTATTACGCTCAGGCGGCCCGAACCACGTAAATCCTAGTGTCTCCTGTGTTAAATCGCGATTCACCTTCTTGAGTCTCTGCGCGCCCACACCGAACCACGAACTCCTTCAACACTTTAGCAGTGTCAGGAGATCTGCCGACTCCAACAGTCGACAGTTGGCGCGCCAGGTAGGGGGGCGCCTCAGATTTTCGAGAATGGTGAACTCCGCGGCTGGATCATCCAACGGCCAACCTGCTGCTCAAGCTGTTGAGGGCAATCCCTCCAACAGGCAGCCACCAGCAGGAGCCTCGGCACCAGTAGGAGCAACTCTCCCACCACCACCATCTTCTCCGGCAAATCGTGCTGGACAACGTGATGGTGCGCCGGCATCACTGACTGCGTCGGCAAGTCATGACAACCCGGAACACGCGCTCCATGCAGCGCGTGCTCTTCTCCAACGACCACCACCTCCGGACGCATCTCGAGATGCAATGGAGCAGTGGAGGGCCGATGTGGAGCATTTGGTCGCAGCAACGGCCGAACGCCTCAACAACCAGGTTCCTCCTCCTTCGGGACGAGCCCCGTCACAGCGACAGACTTTGTCTGGGAGACTTGGTCCGCACGTCTCCAACAACAGGAGACGGTCTGCGTCACAGCAGGTGACATCGTTGCCCTCTGGGGCACGACGTACCCATACGGTATCCAGGCTTTCGACTCATGACCTTCGGGCGGAGCTTGATCGCCGATACCGCCAACAGGATGTCCGTGTCCATATCAAGCGTGCTCGTGAAAGACGGGAAGCTCAGGATCTTTCTACTCTGGAAGGAGTAGGAGGAGGCTGTTCAGCCCTAGCCATGCACCTGCGCATGGTTAGATGGCCACAGAAGTTCCGACCACACCTGCCGGAAAAATTCGACGGGACTGTCAACCCCGCTGAATTCCTTCAGATATACTCCACTGCAATCTTGGCAGCTGGAGGAAACAAGGCTGTAATGGCCAATTACTTTCCAGTGGCCTTAATCGGGATCGCCAGGTCCTGGTTTATGAGCCTTCCACCCAACTCTATCAACAGTTGGGAAGAGCTGTGCCGTTAGTTCACTACCAACTTCGGGAGTTAATACACCCGACCAGGCACTGAACTGGACCTTTTTGCGGTCATGCAAAAAGGGGGAGAATCTTTGCGGTCCTTCATCCAGAGGTTCTCTCAGGTACGCAACACAATCCCTTCTATCTCAAGCGCTTCTGTCATTGTGGAATTCAGACAGGGCGTACGGGACAAGAAGATGTTGGAGAAGCTGGCGATCAAAGAGATCACCAGCGTCACGGAACTCTTCAGCCTGGCAGACAAATGTGCCAGAGCTGCGGAGGGCCGTGAAATGCACTCCAAACCAGCCTCGGAGGATCACAAGAAATCCTCCAGAGAAGAAGCCGCTACCTCCGGGGGTGGCAAGAAGAAAAAGAAGACCCACGGCAAGAAGAAGCCGTCGGCCGGTACATCCAACGTTGCAGCTGCTGCAACTCCTGGTGGCCGAGGGCCACGCCCCGAGAAGCGACCTCGACCGTCTTCCGAAGACGGTGGCAAACCCAAAGTGTGGTGTCCCATTCACAAAACGGGCAGCCACGGTTTGGAAGACTGCCGAGAGGTCCAAAACCTTGCCGAGCGCTACAGCAAGCGCCAAGAAGGGTCTCCTTTCCGACAGAGGGAAGGAAAACAGAAGGTCGACGAAGCTCCGGCTGAAGAGGAGTTAGGGTTTCAGGATCCCAAAAAGGTCCTGAAGGCCGTCTACACCTCCGTCGACGATGACTCTGACGTCTCTAACAACGAGCGTCGGAAAACCATGAACACCATTTTTGGTGGATCATTAGACATCACCTCCCGTTGCGTCATCAAAACTATGCGACGGGATATGGCCGCTGTAGCTCCTACAGCTAGACCGGAGCCACATCGAAGGTGGATGGACACATCCATCACTTTTGATGCTTCGGACTGTCCTCGAAGCATGGTTGGAGCTGGACAGTTACCTTTGATGGTATCTCCCACCATCAATAACATCCAGCTGCATCATGTTATGGTGGACGGAGGTTCGGGGCTGAACCTCATAAGCTTTGAAGCTTTTACCAAGCTTCAGCTCCGGCCTTCGGATCTCCAGCCCTCTCGACCTTTCTCTGGAGTAGGTCCAGGGGCCATTACTCCACTCGGAGCTATAACTCTCCCTGTTACCTTCGGGACACGGAAGAAGTATCGCACCGAAAAGTTGGTCTTCGACGTCGCTCAGATCAACTTACCATTCAATGCCATATTGGGTAGACCTGCCCTATACAAATTTATGGCAGCTGCTCATTATGGATACCTGGTGTTGAAAATGCCAACACCAGTAGGCGTTCTCCGAATCCGCGGAGATCGCACTGCCGGAGTAACTGCTCTGGAGGAGCTCCATGCACTCACCACGGCGCAAGAAGAGGACTCCAGATAGGAACAAGCTCCGAAACCCCCAAGCATTCGTCAACGGGGCTCAACCTCTGCACCCCGTGTGCAGCCAAGCGGTGACACCAACATTCCCGTCAAGGTCGTCCAAATTGGTTCCGATGCCGCTCAAACCACCCGTATATCGGGAGGGTTGAACGACAAATAGGAACTCGCGCTCATCACTTTCCTCCGGGCTAATGTTGACGTGTTTGCCTGGCAACCGTCACAAATGCCTGGGATCCCCAGGGAAGTGATTGAGCACAATCTGAAGATTTATCCTGATGCTCGGCCTGTGCATCAGAAGCCTCAGAAGCAATCTGTAGAGCGGCAGAACTTCATCCGACAAGAAGTGAAGAAGTTGCTCGAAGCCGGATTCATCCGAGAAGTCTTCCATCCAAAATGGCTGGCGAACCCAGTCGTTGTGCCCAAGGCCGGCGGGAAGCTTCGGATGTGCATCGACTACACCACACTAAATAAGGCATGTCCAAAAGATCCATTTCCACTACCTAGAATAGATCAGATAGTGGATTCCACCTCCGGGTGTGAGTTACTGTGTTTCCTAGACGCATATTCTGGGTTTAGCATACTTCATTCATCACAGTAGATGGATTGTATTGTTACACAGCCATGCCATTTGGTCCCAAGAATGCAGCTTCAACTTTTGTACGAGCTATGTACAAAACTTTTGAAGAACTCATCAGAGACATAGTGGAAGTGTACGTCGATGACATCGTGGTCAAGGTCAAGAACAAGGAGTCCCTCTTGGACACCTTGCAGGCTGTCTTCGACAAGCTGCGGGCCACCCGCACGAAGCTAAACCCAGACAAGTGTGTCTTCGGGGTTAGCTCCGGAAAACTTCTTGGTTTCCTGGTAAGTCACCGGGGCATAGAGGCTAATCCGGCGAAGATAAAAGCCATTGAAGACATGCGGCCACCAACCCGCATCAAAGACATCCAAAAGTTAACTGGGTGTCTAGCAGCCCTCACCCGGTTCATATCAAGACTGGCGGAACGGGCACTTCCTTTCTTCAAGTTGTTGAGAAAGTCCGGACCATTCCAATGGTCCGAAGAAGCAGAGAAGGCATTCCAGGAGCTGAAACAGTTCCTCACCACCCTACCAATTCTGGTAGCTCCAAACCCTGGTGAGCCTTTGTTGCTTTACATTTCAGCTACTGACGAAGTTGTCAGTATGGTTCTGGTTGCGGAGAGACCAGAACTACCCTATACTCAGGAATCCAGACCCCTTCAGGAGGGTCCGGAGGTCCCTGGAAGTGAGTCTGGGTCCCAGCTCCCAGATTCAAATCCACAAGAAGTCACTTCAGAAGACTCAGACCCCTCCGAGAGGGTCCAGGTCATTTCTGAAGAAGCTCCGGGTTCCTCCAACCAGAACCCGAAGGTCAGAACCCGGAGGTCCCCGAAGAGAATCTGGACTCCTCCGATAGGGTCCGGATCAATAGAGAGGAAGCTCCGGACCCCTCCGGGAGGGTCCGGACCATTCAACGCCCGGTATACTTCATCAGTGAAGTATTACATGATGCCAAGACTCGATACCTAGAGGTGCATAAGCTGCTTTATGCAGTTCTTATTGCCTCCAGGAAGCTCCGACACTACTTCCAAGCTCACAAAGTCTCGGTGGTGACCTCCTATCCACTTCGAGCGATCTTGCATAATCCCAATTCAACTGGGAATATTGCAAAGTGGGCAGCGGAATTGGCTGAGTTCAATCTCGAATTTATTTCGAGACAAGAAATCAAGAGTCAAGCGTTGGTAGATTTCGTGGCGAAATGGACTCCCTCTCCATCAAACCCTGGGGGGCCCAGCGAGCAGAAGACGGAACATCAAGTTCCAACCTTCACCGAGCCTCACTGGACCCTTTACTTCGATGGCTCCATGCAGAAGCAGGGGGCCGGAGCTGGAATCCTTCTCCTCGCACCGACTGGGGAGAAGGTAAAATACATGGTACACCTTGACTTCAAGGCAACCAACAACATGGCGGAGTATGAAGCACTCATCTGTGGGCTAAAGGTGGCACTGTCATACGGTGTCAAGCAACTGCTAGTCAAAGGAGATTCACAGCTCATCATCAAGCAGGTGAAGGGTGAATGCTCCTGCAATAATCTCCAGCTAGCTGCTTACCTCCTTGAAGTCCAGAGGCTTCAGAAGGACTTTGAAGTCCTAGACCTCCACCATGTTCAGCGTGCCCACAACGCTGAAGCTGACGAACTCTCGACCAAAGCGTCAACCGGAGCTCCGGCTCCTGACGGAATCTTTGTCCGGAGGTTGTCAAAACCCACAGTTCGGCCTGCCAAACTGAACGAAGGGGGCGAGATCAGCATCCCGAAGCTGACGGTCCCGATGGCCCTGTTACCATGGCACCCATCAAGGGTCGTAGGTGCTGCCGGAAGCTCCGAGCAACCCATCACGCAAGACTCAAATGCTCAAGGCAGTTCCGATGCATGGATCTCGGAGATCCGGAACTACTTGAAAGACAAAATCCTTCCTGACGATGATGTATCCGCTGATCGGGTAGTCAGATTGGCTAAAAGATACACACTGGTAGAAGGGGATCTCTACCGGCGCGGTGCCAACGGCATCCTAATGCGGTGCATCACAAGGGAAGAAGGCTGCGAGCTTCTCGTAGAAATCCATGGAGGCGAGTGTGGGAACCACACATCTTCCCGCACGCTGGTCGGAAAAGCCTTTCGGCATGGCTTCTACTGGCCTACAGCGCTCCAGGATGCCACTGAGCTGGTGAAGAAATGCGAAGCATGCCAATTTCATGCAAAGCAAATTCATACACCTGCTCAGCCCTTACAAATGATACCTCCTACATGGCCCTTCGCTGTGTGGGGGATGGACATCTTGGGACCCTTCCCAAGAGCCGTCGGAGGTTACAAGTTCCTGTACGTCGCCATCGACAAGTTCACCAAGTGGCCGGAAGCAACTCCAGTTGTGACGATCAACAAGCAATCTGCTATCAACTTTCTGCAATCCATTGTAAGCAGATTCGGAGTCCCAAACAAGATCATCACTGATAATGGGACTCAATTCACAAGCTCCGCATTCCAAGGGTATTGCAAAGACCTCAGCATACAGGTTCGCTACGCTTCCGTAGCTCATCCCGCCAGCAATGGCCAAGCTGAGCGAGCAAATGTAGAAATCCTTAAAGGACTCAAAATGCGCACCTATGAGCGTTTGAAAAAGCACGGAGCCAATTGGATTGAAGAGCTTCCGCACACTCTATGGGCCAACAGGACTTCTCCAAACCGGTCAACCGGAGAAACACCCTTCTTTCTGGTGTACGGAGCTGAAGCAATCCTTCCTCCGGAAATCACCTTGGCTTCGCTCTGGGTCCGGACCTTCAACGAAGCCGCGCAGGACCAGCTCCGGCGTGAAGACCTAGACCTCCTCGAGGAGGGAAGGTGCCAAGCAGCTGTTCGGAATGCCCGATATCGCCAAGCTCTACGGCGTTATCACCAGCGGCATGTACACAACCGACAGCTCGAGGAAGGCGATCTGGTGCTACGGAGAATACTATCCAGAGAAGGGCTAAACAAACTTTCCCCCGGCTGGGAGGGGCCCTTCCGAGTGATCAAAGTATCCCGTCCCGGAAGCGTTCGCTTGGCTACTGAGGATGGGACACCTCTCCCAAATCCTTGGAACATCGAGCACCTCCGTAAGTTCTACACTTAATTCCACGGAGGTGAGTCTTGAGTAACTTGAGATGTATGTTATAGAGTCATTGTACAGAGTCGGGTAGTTCCTCCGGGAGAGCAGCCGGACCTTTTCCGAAAGGTCTGCAAAGCTCAAGCAGCACTTGTCACAGTCTCCGGACTAAAAGCGTGGCTAACTACCCTGGGTCAAACGAGAAACCAAGCACACTTAGCCTGGTCCCGTACCCTAAGAGTGTAATTGTTTCCCCTGTACCCCGAACCTATAATGAAAGACATCTTCATGTGAAATAGACTCCACGTGCATTCATTTTGTGCAGGCTCGACATTTTTATTTTTCTCTTTCTTGTCTATAACAGAAACGTGCAATTCTTAAGAAATTTTAGTTTGACCGGTTTATATACGACTCGAGTTGAATTGTCAGATCTCTTGGATTTAAATATCGTTTATGGCCAACTCGCCTGAAAGCCGCCAAGCCAATCTAGGGCCGGAGTGCGCTATCGACTTAGCCTGGTCAAGCACCCTAAGTACGCCACTCCACCTACACCTCGGCAGGCCAAAGTAAGGCGGGTCCATGGACAATTGGATCTAAGAGAAAAGACAACGCATCCAGTTGTATTTAAAATCGCGTTCAACTTAAAATTTTCTTGAGAATCATAAGCCGCGACAAAATTATAGACAAGGAACAGATTTTACTGTTTTTCTTGGCTTAAGTGTGCAGGAAAAATAAACTCTACGTTGATGGAGAAAAGCCGGAGCTAACCAAGCTCCGACCCCCCCAAGGGGGTCAACCGTCGGCACTGAGTAAAAGATGGTGAGAAGACCCCGTACATGGAGTCTGTTGCCAACTAACCAAGTGTTGGCAAAGGTCACTGCCAGAGCTACTAAGCTCCGACACCTTGGAGTACTAACTATCGACGCTCTATGTGTTGATAGAGGCTATTGCCGGAGCTACTAAGCTCCAGCGATGGACAGTACCGGAGCTTCTAAGCTCCGACAACTTCAGGGGACCTTCACTATCAAAGACTTCGGACCTAAATTCTACAAGTTCGAAGCAAATTCGTCTTCAACAAAACTCAGTATCCTTTTGGTACATGTTCACAATCAAATTGTGTACATCTACCAGGGGGCCAAGAGAAGATAAAGATGTTGAAGATAAAAAATGAAATTCGCAAAAATTTGGGGATTTCATTCATCTGGAGACAGGAGATTACATCTGGAGACAAGGGATTACAAAATTGAGGAAGAAGAAGAGAAAATACAAGCGAGAGCTAAAGAGATGGTCCTAGACCCTATGGAAGAACTCGGCGACCATCTGGGCGACCTCCGATACGCTGGCTCGGGTAGCTTCGCCTTCTCCTTCGACGGGGCCTTCAAGCACCGGGTCGAGAGGAAATTGAGGGTTCCGGCTGGTGTAGCACGTCAGCACATATTCTGTGACGTTCCTCGCCAGGGATTGCCCCTCGACCTCCAGTTGGTCCACGATGACGTCGCCCACCTTGGAGAGCTTGCTGCCTGCTGCGCTCAACGCTTGCAGCGCAAGGTCCGGCTCTGGCTCTGGATCATCCGGGCGCACGGGGCTGAAACCCATCGGTGTCAGTGCATCGTTGGCCTTGCCCAGGAACTCCCAAATCTGCAGGGAGTCCGCCATCCTCAGGCTCTTCACCTCTTCCAAGGACCTCTTGGCCGCCGTCAGTTCGGAATTCTCACGGGCGAGGCGCTCAACTTCTTTGGCGTTTTGCTGAATTTTTGCAGCAACCCGCCTCTCAAGTCTTCCGAGCTCCTCCTGCCGGAGGTGGATCTTGTTACGACGATTGACCAGGTCCTTCTCCCTAGCCTCCACTTTCTTTTCCCGGGCAACAAGGGCACACTTGTATTCGTAGAGTTCCTGCCCTCGCACCCAGGTCTTCTCCTCTTCCTCGAGGCAGCGCTCTTCCAACTTCTTAGTGCGCTCCTCGAGGCCCTTGTCAGCCAGAGCTGTTTTCTCGGCGAGCTCCTCTTCCCTTCTCAGGACGTCATCCTGCAGCTCCAGGAGTTTTTGCTCTTCATCTTCGAGCCGTCTCTCCCTCCCTTCAAGTGCCTCTCGGCGCTTGATGAGCGCTGCGTTGATGGCCTCAAGCTGCTCGAACCGAGCATTGGCCGCGTCGTTGGTAGCCTTGGTCTGATCGTGGAACTCCCGGGAATGAGCGTCGAGGGCATGCGTCATGCTCTCCCTCTCATCCAGCAGCTTCTCCCAATACTCCAGGCGGATCTTCTCCCGCTTGATCCACTCCTTGTCATCCGCTAGCCTCGACTGCGCCACCTTAGTCTCGAAGTGGAGCCGATTACGCCACCACCTAAGGGTTTGGCGCTCCTCTTCAAGAGCCTTGCTATCGTGGAAGAAGGCCAGTTAGACCTGACGTAGACTGGAGCAGGCGTTGTCGATAGACATCGACAGCGAGATGGGCTCCGGACCTGCTGGGGTCTCCTCTGCTGGTTCCAGCGGGTCTTCACATACAAAAATTGGGTCCCACTCTATGAGAGCGGAACCCTGAGCCTCCAAGGCGCTAGTGCCGTCCTCTGGGATGGCCTCAGTCGCCATCGAAGAAGGCCCCACCGCCAAGTCTTCATTCGCCCCCTCAGGCAGGGGACCGGCGACTTCGCTTAGGCACTCTAGCTCTGCCACAGGTACCATCGACGTCGTCGCTTCCGGAGCAGGAGCTACTACTGGCTCCGACCGGGGCACCTCTTCCGAGGGAGACTCGAGCTCCCTCGCCTCTTCAACCACCGGCTCTGTGACCGGCGCTCCAACAACAACCGGCTCAGCGACCGGTGCTTCGGAGGTAACCGACTCCACTGCCGGAACTACCTCAACTTCCGGCTCGCATGCCGGAGCTCCAGTCACCTCCGGTTCAATCGCCGGGGCTTCAACGAGTTCCGGCTCCGAGGCCAGGACTACTACTTCTTCCGGCTCTGCAGCCGGAGCTTCCACTACTGCAGCACCAGGACCCGGAGCTTCAACCTTCAAGAGAAGTGCCGCTGGCATGTCTTCACTCCCGTGGTCCGGCGCTACCACGGGAAGTTCTGGGGACGAGTCGAGGTTCATGACCACGACAGCCGGCGCCGGAGCTGTCGCAGCCTCAGCCACCACCTGGGGCGGAACTGGGACAGGAGCAGAAGCTCCCACGGCCTCAGAAATCGTGGCCGAGGGTGGAGCTTCACTCCCCTTCTTAGGGACGCTGCAGAGGATGGATAAAGAGAATTAACAAACAATCGCTACAACTAAAAAGTTAACCAGGGTAAACATCAGAAATTACCTTGGAAGGCTCCCGCACCAGCTTGCGCGGAACCTTTTTCCCGGATGTTCCGGGCTGGCCATGGTCGGCGTAGGAGCTCCAGGAGGCCCCCCAGAACTCGCCGCAGCCACGGGAGATTTCCGGGTCGAGGCTCTCCTCGATCGGGAGGAACCCCTAGACCTGGAGGCTCCAACCGCCCCGGGGGCCGGAGTCGTACACCCGGAGCTAGCACCACCGGAGGGCTCTACATCGGAGACAGACGCGCTCCGGGAGGATCCCACTGCAAGAACAGTCTCGTTCTGGGAGGACCCCACCACGGGGACAGTCGCCACGGCAGTAGAAGATCTTCCCCCCTAGGGAGAAGGAGCCAAGGTGGAAGCAGCGGGCATGACGGACCTTCCGTCGGCATGCCGTAGCTTCCTCTTCCGACTCTCTGGCTCCTCCGCCAGCTCCTTGCCCTTGCCGAAGACTTCAACCCTCGGCTGTGGAGCAGGGACCGAGCCATCTTCGGGCACCCCAGGGATTGCCACCCGGGTGGTTGGTCTTCTCTCGACGACACCAAGGTCGTCAAGCGCAGGCATCTTCTGTCGGAGCTCTCTGCTGAACTCCACTTCCACGTTCAGAGGGAGAAAGGCCGACGGCGGAGTCAAGTAATCTTCGTCGACGTCGATACCGTGCTGGAATTTCTTGAGGTGGAACTCCAAGGTCTTCCCCACCATGTTGGACTTCAACCCGGTCTCAACCCGGTCCTCGTCCATCACGCTGTTGAGGGCCCAGGCGAGCTTCTCCCTCCTCTTCAGCGGCGCCCACCTGTTGGTCAGGAAGTTGCAGAACACCGCCTGGGGAGTCAATCCTCCCTCCACACATCAGCGGATCCTGGTCAGGACAGGGTCGAAAACTTCCACCAGCACCGGAACTTCACTCCATATCGACGTGTCAATGCCGGGCAGACTGTCTGGCAGTTCCAACCGCTCATGCTCCTCCACCCTGACGACTATCCAATCTTTCTTCCAGTCATCCCACTTCCCGGAAGGGAACGACCGGAGGTACTTGAATGGGCACTTTTTGCGCTTCACGAAGTAGTAGAAGCCAAGGTACTCATTGCTCCGGCCGGTGGTGTGAATGGTGAAGAAGGTTCGGAGGAGCTCGATGCAAGGGGGGATGCCCACCCACATCTCGCAGAAGTGGACAAAGATGGACACGAGGAGAATGGAGTGAGGGCCAAGGTGGTATAGCTGCAGACCATAGAAGTCTAGCAGCATCAAGAAGAAAGAAGAAAACGGTGGGATCAGCCCCACCATGGCGTACGAAGAAAAGTACACCATCTCGCCAGCGCGCTCCTTCTCAAAGGGGAGCTCTCCGCCGGCACGGACCAAGCGGCTGAAGAAGTCCGAGGACCACCCCATAAGGGCCCGGACCATCTTCAAATCGTTGTCGGTCTTCAGGCGACTCTCGCGCAGACCCAACTCCATTGCAGCACAGCTAGGCAAGAGAAGAGGAGCAAAGTACGAGTCGGGAGTTTGAGTGCAAGATCAGATGGGAGGCGTAAAGAACTCCCGACGGTGCGCGCTTTCCTTCTTAAGTAAGCCCTCGCAACGCTTGGATGGAAACTGCAGGGGAGTCGAAGATACTACTCAAGAGTTCAACCCAGCCGATGACAAGAGGGCCCGGGACCACCCCGACGATCAAGTCGAGGTTCTAACCCAGGCGAACAGTTGTCATCACGAGGCGGGAAACCCAAAGGCGGTGGCCTGACAGGGCGCGCAGAACCGATACGGTTTTCGTATCGGGAACCGGCGACCTTCAATTGCGTGAGATCCGCACATCAAAGATCTTATCTGCCGCCTGAGGTGCGCCACGCGTCGGGATTTAACTGTAAAATCCTGCCAACGGCATCTCCGAAGACCCTTGAAGACCCAGTTCAAGAGTCGCAAGGATGGACCCACCTCCGATGGAACGACTTCACCCCAGTGACCTTCCTCGGAGGTAGGCCCAGGGGGCCACTGTCGGTACCCTAAAAACCGTACACCCCCTGAGATTACAAAGATCTCGAGGGAAGGACGACTACTTGAATTGAAGACCCTCGGAGGCCCACTTGTCAGACATGACCGGACCTGCTTCTCCAACATGGTTAATCCCTAGGTCGCCACGTGTACTGCCGAACCGGAGCTACTGCCCACAAGGGGGAGGCTCCGGACCAAGTACCGAAATGGCACCTCCGGACCTAACCCCTGACCGAGAGAAGCTCCGGACCTGACACGTGTCAGGTAGCCCCGGAGCTTCCTGCTTCCCACAGCAAGCTCCGGAGCAGCCACGTGTCCAAACATCGGAGCTGGCAGCCTCTAACCTCCGGAAGACCTTGTAACGGCTCCGAATCTTCAAAGGAGAGCCAAGGACTTCAAGACCTGTTTAAATGTCATTAATGCCATATTGATGACACTTAAACGGACGATCTTAACACCTGTAACGGCACTGTTGGAGCCCGTTACAGGATCATTAACAACAATTAATCGTGTATCAATACTAGTAACCGTCGGGGCCACATGTCGGGCCAGGCCAGCTTGTAACGGCCTGTCTTTGTACTATAAAAGGATAGGCCGTCGATACAGACAAGGACACGCACACAGACGTGGAGATCATACGTGATAAGCTAATACAACACCAACACACCCGTGGAGTAGGGTATTACGCTCAGGCGGCCTGAACCACGTAAATCCTAGTGTCTCCTGTGTTAAATCGCGATTCACCTTCTTGAGTCTCCGCGCGCCCACACCGAACCACAAACTCTTTCAACACTTTAGCAGTGTCAGGAGCTCTGCCGACTCCAACAGTCGACATTATTAAAGCGAGCAAAAAGTTCATCAATAGACTCACCGGGTTGCATCTCGAAGCACATGTATTCTTTCTTGAACATGTCTTGCCTTACCTCTTTGATCGTGCTAGATCCTTTGTGGTAGTCACAAAGTGCCTTTCACACATCGTATGCAGATCGGAGGTGTGCAACACGGTCGAAGTCGCTTTGTGTTAATCCTTGTATGATCAAGTTCCGAACCTTGTTGTTGTTGTCGACATCTCTCAGATTTGTAGCTGTAACTTGATCGTTTGATGGCACTTCGTAAGGCTTGTATACCATCTACCATATTGCAAAGCCTTGTGCCTGGATGAAAGCCTCCATGCGTGCCTTCCAAACCTGGAAATCAATACCAACAAACACACAAGGTTTGGCGGAGTACTTCTCCATGATGATTAGTCAAAAACACGTGAAAATCTCAAAGATTAGGGCTCCGTGGCTCTGATACCAATTGTAGGATCGAAGAGCACATGGAAAGCTACCAGAGGGGGGGTGAATGGTAGATTTAAAAATCTTACGCAGCGGAAACAATTAAACCCCAAACCCTTTCGGCAGAAAAACGATCTGTTAAATAAATCGTGTGTGAGACTAATCTAAACGTGTTTCACCGTGACAAAAGTGATATATATCAGAGAGAATCAAGTCACGAAGACAACACAAAAAGAATCACTCAAATCCGACGAGAAAAACTCAAGTTATGATCGAAAGATCAAACAATGGTCAATCTGTCCTACCCGAGAAAAAACAGTTCTGTAACGCTGCAAAGAAACTCATGTAGATCATAGACCACAAATCCAATGACCGTGAAATTTTGACAGATGATAGATAATCAAGTTGTGAAGACAACCCAAAAAGAATCACGTCAATTGGATCTGTAAAACTCGAGTTATGATAAAACCACCGACGAAAGGTAGTGCTGTCCAGAAACTCGACGAGTAAAACTTGTTTGGAACAAGTCGGACGAACAAGGCACAAAAGTTCATTCAAACTACGAATTTTATTCAATAGAACACAAGAGGAACAGCCCCAAAGTCGTGCACCACGAGCTCTGGGCTCCCTTGTTTATATAACCAGCCCTTAGGCCAACCCAATATCAACTAGGACTCCAATCCTACTCAGATCACAAATCGTAACTTTCCATAACTGCTCCAGATTCTTCTATACGCAGATAGAAGCAATCTTAAGATTTCCAAACACCTTAGGAATGTATCCCACATTCCTAAACAACTCAAATTCGTGAACCATATGAAATCCTAACATAACCAACTCAAATCTTTCCATATTTGAGTCAAACCCGACTCAGCCGCAGCCTGAGTCCATAACCTAGTCGGTTGGACCTTTCCGACCAATTCTTTATGTCCACATCTCTTGATCACGTCTCGGAACCATGTAGCCACGTCCATGCACTCCTTGCACACGTGCAAACATCTTCCAACGACGTCCAGTAACCTTCATATGCACCGCCCTTGATTCAATCATCCTGCGCGACCTCCTGATCAGCTCAACCATAGTTCCTTCCGAACTTGGTTGTTGGAACCTCATCTCCTCCCTGAGACTAGTCCAATGGATCCCGTCACCAGCCATGTCTTGAACTCAAGAAACACCTGCACATGAATAAACAACCAGTCCATACGAGCCCAAGTCCTCAACTTGACTCACGTCAGTTCCGAACACAACACCTTACGTGAGAACCTCACATAAGCATGTTGCAAAGCATAGCAAAACGATATCATCCATATCATCCAAAACGCACCAAAAACTTAGCAAATGAATACTAATCAATCTTTCCAACAATGTAAAGCAAGTACAAAACATTGCAAATGAAAAGCAGAAGCACTGCGCTCAAGTTCGGGACCTTGCCAGAGCAAGCCGGAGCTTACCAAAATAGTACAATGAAGCACCTGCCGGAGCTTACCAAAACTAGTAGATCCTAGCACCGGAGCTTACCAAAAACTAGTCAAAACCAGTCAGCCCACAACCGGAGCTAGACAAAGTACATCGGAGCTTAGCAAAAGCATGCCGGAGCTATCAAATATATGCCGGAGCTATCAAAGACATGCCAGAGCTAAAGATAAAGCTCACCGGAGCTTACCAAAGTTGGTCGGACCTTACCAAGAAGTCGGACCTAGCATCGAACATAACCGGAGCTACCCAAACCAAGCCGGACCTACCGTCGGGCCTTGCTGTAGCTCAGAGCTAGAGTCGGACCTTGATAAAAAGGTGTTTTGGTGATATTTAAAACTTTTATCATCAAAGCCAAGTGTATTCACTACAAGCCAATGTATTCAGCACACATAGGTCTTACAACTCCTCTTTTTCTTGTCTGAGGACAGCTCTCGAGTAGCATCCTCTTGCATGATCGCGGCGTTGACAATGTCGTTGAAGCTGCCGCGATTGAACAAGACAAGCTTGTCCTTCATCTTCGGGTTCAATCCCCGGTAGAAGCACTCTCGCTTCCTGTCTTCCGTGTTCACTTGGTCCTGTGCATACTGGGCCAAGTGGTTGAAGGTCTTGGAGTACTCGTAAGCGCTCCTTCCTCCCTGCTTCAGCTCCAAGAACTCTTGAAGCTTCCTTCTCATAATCTCGGGAGGGATATGGTAGGTGCGGAACGCCTCCCGGAATTCTGCCCAGCTCACGACATAGCCTGCGGGGCGTGCAGCGAGGTAGTTTGCCCACCACGCACCAGCAGAACACTGTAGTTGTTGAGCTGCAAATAGAGCCTTCTGTTGTTCGGTTACCTCAAGTAAACCGAACTTCCCTTCAATGGTGCGAAGCCAGTTGTCCGCTTCCAAAGGATCGTCGGCCTCCCTAAAGATCGGTGGAAGCGTCGATGAGAAATCCGAGTAGGAACTCGGATATGACTGACGTGGCCCATCAGCGTGTCGTCCCCCTTGACGGGACGAGTGCTGTACAAGAGTCCGCAACAACTCGGTTTGCTTGTCCCGCGAGCCGAGTACTGCTGCGAGAACCTCCGCGAGACTTCTGGGAAGTGTGGGTGGAGGTGGCTGCGTCTGGGGTGTATTCTGCCCTAGGGGGTGGTGTGTCATCCCCCTGCCCTCCACTTGAGCCTCCCACTTCCGAGGTTGTACGTGTACGCACCATGCTGCAATACATCGATTTACACCATAAGTCTCATTGCCTCAAGTTCATCCTTCCATATAAGTAGTAATGCGGTAGACCACAATAGATAATATACAACATCAACATATATTGATAAAGTATAAGCTTTATACAAGATATATTATCTCTGATCAAGTTTACAGTAGTAAACTCCAAAATGATGGATTCCCACTATGGAAATACATCTCTACTATACTTGGTCCCCATGAGATGTCGTACATATCTTGTCATTGTAGACATAAACACTACTACTCTTAATATGACACAAACATGGTCACAAAAGAAAAACACGAGCAACTATTAAACTATATGTTGCCCCGTGTCGGCAGAAGTGCTGCCACATCCCACTTCAATACGTCCTACTCGACGTATTCAAGTTCCTCGGGATCTTCTTCTTCTTCGTCCTCCGAAGGCAATTGTTCACCCATAATTAGTGGTATGTTATGGGACGGTGGATACACCACTGGTTGTAATTGTGCCTCGGCCTCAATTACATTATCATGCAGTTCTCCAGCCTCATTCTCCCAATTTTGAGCTGTCTCAATGGCGGTGTCCCGCTCTTCAGTGACTACTAACAGCTGCTCTTGCTGTTGTTGCACCTCCAACTGACTTGCTTGCAGCTCACCACGAGCTTGCTGCAGTTCAGTGCGAGTCTGTCGTTGTACAGCACGAGCTTTCCGTAGCCTAATGCGAGCATAATGCAATTGACTCTCGCACTTATCTAGCCGGTGATTTGCTGGGGCTATGAGCGAACGTAGACCCTCGTTGATATAATCAAGGGTATCACCCCGCTCTATTGCTTCCTGCAAGGCTTCAACTTGTTCCAAAATAATGGTGCCTTGCGTAGCAACTACCATATTGGAAGCAGCCGCATATGTCCCAAGTGTCGTCACGGTTGTGTCGCCATGCGGTGTATAGGCAGCAATCATACGACGTTGCCACTCAAATCCGGCCATACCATGGACTGGAATAAGGGCAAATTGAGTCCCTGCCATAGCATCCTGATGAAGCTCACAAAGCTTCATAAGTGCTTCGCCTGCAGCGATTGCCCAAGTGTCCTCTAACTGCGCTCCCTCAATGGTAACCAAGAAAGGAGCCCATCCATATTGACGTGGACTAGCCGGGATGTCTACCAAGATGGTGCACGACCGAACACCTCTGTCGATCGTTTCTCTACCCCAATAGCATGGCATCTCGATGAAGCTAAACTGCTGGAGCACTTCCTGTAGCATACTTGGGAAACCCGGATGGTTAGCGCAAGCGGGAAATACCCATCCGCCCGGTAGCAGCATCCTCACTTCCGCCATCTATAAAAAGAATACTGGAACAATGAGAAGGTTCCCAACTCTCCACAGTTTTAAGAAAATTTAAAACTGGAGCTGTAATCGCAGTCTGTTCCAGCTGACCTCCCTGTATAAATCCCACAGTTTCATACAGGAAACTTCAGAATCAACGGTGGAGTTAAATATCAAAGTTGTAGTATACTTTTCAATATTTCCAGATTGTACTCGTACAGCTACATGTGAGCTAGGGAATAGAATCTATACAGGTTTTAATTTGACCCATATTTTCTGGAAATTTTGACAGAACATCCCCTGTATATGTAGTGATGACCACAATTTATACAGGGATATCATGACAATATTTTGAGGTAATGACAACAGAAACTTTGTATAGCATCAAGTTAACAATCCAGAAGTAAAAGAGTTACCCCCTGAAAAGTTTGTTATACAGGTATTGCGCGCGAATTCACAAATAGGTGCAAACTGTTTTAAGTTCTGGACTGCCAGAACCAAGTTTGCGACAAATGGAATTAGACCCCGCTATACCCAGATTCAGATCATGAATGCCAAATAAAGTTGATAGAGGACTTCCTAAGCTTTCCAGAAATGTATATATGTGACTATATCACTATTCTGAATTAAAAATTTTAAATATCCCAACCAAACAGTTGAACTGACTGGTTTGCGCCAGCCGTTCTGCAGTACACTGTTTTGACTTCCAAATTTGATTTGACTCAAATTCGAATTAGGAAAAACTCTAAACATCAAACCTGTAGATCTGCCTCTTCCCTTTTCATACAAGTGTCACAATAAGGCAGAAGATGTTTCTACAGTGAGTTAGGGCAATATTTCTGGAACTGGTACAATGGTTGGGTCATCTGGAGTAGTTTTTTGTATACTCCAAATTTCAACGGATTATCAAAATTTTCTGCCCTGATGGTCAACAGAAAAGTTGTAGAGGTCTTCACGAAATTTCCATCCATATATGGTACTCTCATTTTATCTATACGATAACCAAGATTACAACCTGGTGAAGTCGAGCCAACTTCAGCCAGAAATCAAGAATCTTGATTCTATCTACCCTATCGAGTCGGAGCCCCTTTTTACGGAGTCCAAACCTACCAGCATCTGATATTTGGACTTTCCAAAACATTATGCATCCATTCTGTCATTGGGGATGGTCTAGTATCATGTTTGATACTGACGGTACTACGTATCTCACCAAAGAAAATTCTATCCGGTATATCCGTTTACGTCTATAGGTGGTTCCTATATCGTTCTCTCACAAACAGCTTCTACACAGTCTTCTACCGTAGATAATGCTGCAAAAGACAAACAATCCCCTTTCATACTTTCACACCTCAAGGGTGGTACGGGGGAGCACAACAGGCAATCACAATAATACATATGAAAGTAATTGCATACGACTCTGGTGTGAGTCGCCCTCGAGCGAGGTCATGTCTCAAGGTACATGGCTGTAAATACGTCTGTACAGCAAAGACTCCCGTACGATCCGGCTTATACACGCTCGAGCATACGTGTTTCGCATGCTCCCGTAGAACATGAATGGTTCTATAGAGGCATACTATCAGGTTATACACCACCCGACGGGGGCTCCCACTAACTTTGAAACACGCTGGGGTACCGCGTGTCATAGGTTCTCAGAAACATTGTAAGCTTCAGAGACTCCTATTAACATCCCGTGCCAAGCCATGGAAATTTTAGATACCACTCCTCGTATGCTGAGCTTACCGAGATTGATCCGCTCTTGGTGGCGTACCTTACCTCTTACCTGACGTCGGGGTGTCGCTACAAAATATAATAACACATAGTTAGTTTACCACCTTTATATCTTATACTAATAATACTCCTTATAAGGGCATATAGCTAATTCCTCACTCAGATCCTAATTTTTTTTGAAAATATGTTCTTTTCAAGTACACTATTCCCAATGATGCTCTGATACCATGTCTATGGGGGCCGGAATCCATACATCCGAGGATCTCATTGGGTGGTGTCGTGCGATGCGACACCCAACAGTATACAAGAACAGAACGAGAATAAAACACAAGACGAAGTCTTTTATTTATCTTACAGCGGACATATTACAATACTAGCAGAAGGAAAAAAAATATATATATATATATACATATATATATATATATATATATATATATATATATATATATATATATCATAGCTACGCTCTCAGCACTACTATGCAAAAGCAAAGTCATCCATGCCCTGGATGCTTTGAACTAGCAACACGCAAGTCACGGTGGCGTGCAGGGTTCCCACTCGGCTGTACACCCTGGAGGGGGTGTAGCCTCATCATCAAACCCTTCATCAATGGTATAACCTGCAAAAACTCCTTAACTGCAAACGTGAGCATAAGGCTCAGCAAGACTAACCCGTCTCACTAGACATATGCAAGGGGGACACTAAACATAGGTAAGGTGAAGCATAAATGACTCGCCTACAAGTGGATCCTTATAATCAGGTTTTATGTAGCAAATGACATTCTCCAGGCACGACACATCATGGGCTCCACAATCAAACAAGAAATGCTTTACCAATGATATGACATGCCCAGAGCACATAATGCTATTACACTAAAGTATGGGGAAACTGTAAACTTTTAATTGCACTATCTCTAAATCATACAAGGTTGCAAAGTAATTATAATTCAATACAATATAATTTTTTGGTTTCTTTAGTATTTACTACGTCACGGCGCAGTGAACAAGTGGTACTCTATTACTGCGAGGGACAGTGATTGCAATCAGGACACACCCAGACAACACGACACATACGTCGTTCGGAAGTGTCAGCGAGCACACCTGTACCTACATAACACTTCAGTACTAGGCGTATATGGCCACCTTTCACAAGAAACCCGAACGTTGAGCGCGTCTCACCTCCACAAACAGAAGGTCTCCGCACGGAACACCTCATGTGTCCGGCGACCGTTTTACACCTTACTGTCCTCAACCCACCCCTATCGATGGTGAGTTAATGAGCCTCGACACCCCAGTTATCGAGTTACGTCAGTTTATTGGATTCCATATGTCCATTATATCACCGGTACAATTCAATCTTGTGCAAAGGGGCTGCATACGGACGGGCCTTAATCAACACAGGCAGGGCTATGCGACCGAGACTCAATTCTCGCCGCTTCCTATCCATCCCCTGCCCGGTCTCAATTTTATTATATTAAGCCATTAACCAATCCTGTGAGATATGTCCTACATTTCTCGCGAGTAGATTCCAACTACTCGACTTCTACCGGATTTCCTATACATTAGCAAAGCAGTTACTAAAGGTCAAACTGTAACTCGTTCCACCCAATCCCTGGGATTTTTGTTCATGCAAGTGGAGTATCAATCATCCTAAACGTAATGCACATTTCATATGCTATTCCTCATAGTGATAAAGTAAAATTTTATAAACGACTTAAATGCAAACCGGGGCTTGCCTGGTTGCAGGTCAGAGTCGGGGTTAATCTCAGGAAGGTGCTCTTCCAAGGCTTCTGGTTCCTCCTCGACTTTGGTCACTATACGATATGCATATAACATGTATATAAATGACTTTGAAAAATAATTATTACCAAGTCCATAACCCATGGTGATTATATGATAGGGACCTTAATTGGCTTTGGAACTTTGATGGTAGATACTAGGGAATATGATCAAAGCTCTTGCAAAGAACAGGAGATGATCAAAGTATATTGTTGTCTCTAAAATTATGGCAAGTATTAAACTTCCAACAATTTTAAAGAAGAAACTGTAGCTTGAACATAGCTGCCAGTTGATAATCATGATTGAGGAAGTTGTCCTAGTTCTAGCAAAAAAAAATTTCATAATTTTCTAAGCTTTGGTGAAGGAGTTATTGAATTTCTAAGTTGGCAAGAATTTCTGGAATTATATATATCTGAATTTTTAGCTTTTAAATAAATATTCAGTTTGTAACTGAATTAGGAATATAACATTAGGTCAATTAAATCCAAGATTTTTACAGGAACTAGTATATGACAAGTGGAAGGTTCAGTCCAAATTTGGGACATAATAAAGCAACTGAACATCTGCAAAAATTCAATAACTGAAAAAGGTAATTGAACTATACAGTGGGTTAAACAGGTGCAATGGCTCCCAAACATTTTCTGGTGGTCAAGAATAGAATACTGAATTTTATGTGAATTTTGGGGATTTTTCGAGTGGCAAGTTCATCCGGAAAAATTGCATTTGCTTTTGAGAAGATTGTTTTATACAGAATTTATTTGTGAGTTTCACAGAACCTAATTGGTACTGATAGAAACTAGAGCTCAAGGGCTTTCAAACAAAATTTGTTTGAATATTTTTGGAGCAATCTACAGAAAGTTATGGATGTTCTAAGTTGGAGCCAAATCTGGAATTAATTTCTAATTTGAATTAAACCGTGGGTCCCACTATTTTAAAATGGACCAATGGCATTTAAACCACACGGGGACCACAGAGATATAGTGTGTAGCCACAATAGATCCCGGGGCCACACGTGATCCGACAGGTTAAAAGTCACTGACAGGCGGGGCCCGCAGTGTCGTCTTCCTCCTCCCGATGCGGGCGGCGCGCGGGGCTCCCGCGGCAGCGCACTCCGGCGAGTCTCGCCGGATCTGCGTTCCCGGCCACCGCAACATCTAAATTTCGGCGCCCAACCTTAATTTCACGCGCTGAGCATGATGGTAGGGTCGGGGAGGCCTGCCGACGATCAGAAACAGTGGCGCATCGGCGGTGGCGACAGCTAGGGTTCCGGCCATGTCAGAACCTTCGCTCTGTGGCTAAACTCTTCTAAAAATGCTGGGGAAAGACTCCTGGAGCCACTAGGAAGGTGTTGGGAAGGTGAAATGGTCGCGCAACGGTCGGCAAAACCATCATCGACGGTGATCGAAGCAACTTCTTAACGGCGAAGGGGAGAACTCGTGATTCTCGAGCTACGGTTGATTATTTTTGGTGATTCCAGTTCGAGAGGGTGCACAAAGAAGTGTAGAAGCTATTTTCTAGCAATTATGGAGAGTGATCAAGTGTGGAACTACCTTGTCATTGAGAGCTTGGCGCGAGGGGCCTTCGGCTGGCCGGCAACGGGCGCGCGGCGTCGAGCGGCACGGGGTGATCGCGGCGGCAGTGAAAAATGGCGCGGTGCAGTGAATGGGTGAGGACTCCGTCGACGGGGGGGGGGGGGGGGGGCTTTTATAGGCGCCACTGCAGTAGATAAGGATGTCAGGGGGGAGCTGGAGGCAACTAATGCCGACGGCGAGCTGGCGCATGCAAGCATCGCGGTGTCGACCGGGGGTGAGAAACAGAGGCGGTGAATCGGTTTCACTGCCTGACCTGTGGGCCCCACCTCTCTCCCTTATCCATTCCTCTAAATTCTAGCTTAAACATTGTCCAAAAATTCCCAAAATTTACAGGTAGACTAAGAAAAATATGGGGAGTTCAATTCTACAATCAGAATTCAATTTGGACATAGTTTGCATCAAATTCAAATTCAAATTTGAATTCCAATATGGGTGTAAACCTTGTTGAAATAAATAGTATCTGAGGTCCAAAAATCTCCAAACTTTGAAATCAAGTTCCCTGAACCATAAAAGGCCTTAGAAAAATTTAGAGGTTGATTTGGGCAAAGTTTAGTGCAAAGCTAAATTTGATGTCGACGCGAATTGAATCCTTTGTACGTGTCCAAACCAATGGAAGATGTACTTCAAAAATCTTGAAATTTTTCTGAGAAGCTATTTAGATATTTAAGAGTCCAAGGAAAAATTTGGAGCCTTGGATTTGAATCTTTTTGGCAGAGCCTAATATGCATAGCAACATAATAAAATAACATTGGTTTTGATTTTTATACCGCTGCCATATAATTCGCCCTAGCCATTGCAATCAATAACTTCCCAACTTTGTAGAAAGAAAACTTTTTGGTGAGGTCAAGCTTATGTGCAAAATTTTGTTGCCCTCCATTATGTTTGATAAACCACTTGTGGTTGAACTTCTCATAAAAGGAAAAAGTGGGATTTTACAGAGAGGACCTCGATGAGAGGGAGGAGAAACTCCTGGAGAAGCAGGAGGAGCTCGCCCAGAGGCTGTCTCTAGGAGAGCAAGGCTTGGCTTACCGCACTAAAAAATTTGATCAGTGGTGCAAGCAGTAGGAGGAGAAGCATTGGAAAGTGGGGCAGGAGCACTCCAAAAGAGAAGCTGATGTCGCCACCAGGGAGGAAAAGGTAAAAGGCAGGGAGAAGGACCTAGCAAACCACCGGAACCGAATACACCTCCGGGAGTTGAAGCTTGCCGACTGCGAGAAGCAAGTGGCTGAGAGTATTCAGCAACATGCCAAAGAGGTCGAGCGCATCGCCTGGGAAGATTCAGAGCTTGCAGCCGCCAGAAGGTTACTGGAGGAACTCAATAATGCGAGGGCAATGGAGTCTCAGCAAGTATGGGACTTCCTGGGGGTGCTAACAAGGCTCTGGTGCCGCTTGGCTTCAGCTCGGTACGTCCTGATGACCCGAAGTCAGAGTTGGACAAGGCGCTGTTGGTGCTGAGCTCTACCAGCAACAAGCTGGACGCGATGGGTAACGTCATCATCGACAAACTGGAGACAGAGGGGAAGTCTAGCTAAGAACGCCGCTGAAATTGTGCTGACGTGTTTCAAAAGTCGAGACCCCCAACTTTCTCTAGATCCGGTGTTCGAAGGGCCCATTGCAGAAGAGGAAGATGCTGCCAGGGCCAGCATTCAAGAAGCTGCCAAAAAGATGCCTCGTATTTCCATAGAACACAGGGCCTCTAGTAGCCATGACCTTTTTCTTTTCTCTTTTCCTTTGTAATCCAATCCTTCAGATGAATGAAATCCACTCTTCTTGAATGAATGAATTCCATTTTATATTTGTCTTCAGTGCATAGTCCTTTATCTTATTGGCCCCCTGGTAGATGTACACAATTTGATTGCGAACATATAGCAAAAGGACCTCACAATGTCTTGATGACTTGAAGACTTTAAACTTGTTGCTTGAACGATTAGCGCTTAGGTCCGAAGTTTACTTCTTACATTTCTAGGGACCCTTTGTGAGCGTCGACAACAGGACCTCTGGGAGGTGTCGAAGCTTGATAGGTCCGACGGTGCCCACTGTAAACACGTGAAACGTTGACAGCAGGCCCCCTGGGGGTGTCGGAGCTTGATAGGAATGACGGCGCCCTCTGTCAACGCGTGAAACATTGACGGCGGGCCCCCTGGGGGTTGTCGAAGCTTTATAACTCTGACTGCGCCCACTGTCAACACTTAGATCGTCGACGACGGGCCCCTGGGATCTTCGGAGCTTCTCAACTTTGACGATATCTACCATCAACGTATAATACATCGACGACAAATCCCTTCAGGGTGATTTCTTCACCATCTTTACTTGGATTGCCATTTATTCTTCACGTCAACGCTGGCCCCCATGGGAGTTCTCAGAGCATGTTAACTCCGAGGATGCCCACATTCAACGTTAGAAATGTCGTCAGCGGGCCCCCTGGGGTTGTTGGAGCTTAGTAGCTCCGACAACATCCACCATCGCCATGAACTTTCCATTTTTCCTACGCGTTAAAGACAAGAAAAACAGTAAAATTTGTCCTCTCGTCTATAACTTGTTTGTGGCTTACTTTTCTTATTTGAACTTTAGATCCGAAGGAATTCAACACTACAACAAGTAAATTGATGTAACCTCTTCAGATCTGAATGCCTTCCGGACCTGCCCTACTGAGGCCTGCTGGAATGTACGTAGAGTGGCATACTTAGGGGGCTGGACGAGTCTAAGCCGATAGCACACACCGGACCTGTCATTGGCTTTTGGCACTCAGGTGAGTAGACCATCCAGCAATGCTAAGATCCAAAAAAGATCAACAATATAACTCGCATATTATATGAATAACTTGGACTGAATTTCAAAAAGAATTGCACAACTTTGTTATAGAAAAGAAGGAACAGATAATAAAATTAAAATGAGCATGTACAACATTAATGCACGTGGAGTCTGCCTTCACACAACAATGTCTTTCATTATAGGTCTGAATTACAGGGGAGATAAGGACACACATGGGGTACAGAACCAGGCCAAATGTGCTATTCATCTTGTTCTAACCCAGGGTAGGTAAGCCGCACTTTCAGTACAGGGACCAAGTTAGGTGGGCTTTGAACTTGCCAGACCCTCCCGGAGGGGTCCGGATGTTCTCCTTTAGGACCTACCCGACTCTTTGTATAGACTCTATAACTTACATTATGTGTAATTACAGACTCACCTCCATGAAACTAAGAATAAAACTTATGGAGGTGCTCGATGTTCCAAGGATTGGGAAGCAGAGTCCCATCCTCTGTTGCCAAGCGAACGCATCCGGGACGAGATACTTTGATCACTCGGAAAGGACCTTCCCAGCTAGGGGGTAGTTTGTTCATCCCTTCATGAGTTAGTATTCTCTGCAGCACCAGATCGCCTTCTTCAGGCTATCGGTTGCGTACATGCCTTTGGTGATAGCGCTGGAGCGCCTGGCAATATCGTGCATTCAAAATAGCTGCTTGGCACCTTCCCTCATCGACGAGGTCAAGTTCTTCATGCTGAAGCTTATCCTGCGTGGCTTCGTCGAAGGTCTGGACCCGGAGTGACCCCAAGGTGATCTCCAGAGGAAGGACTGCTTTAGCTCCGTACACCAGGAAGAAGGGGGTCTCTCCAGTTGACCGGTTAGGTGTAGTCCTGCTCGCCCACAGTGCGGACGGAAGCTCCTCTATCCAGTTGGCTCCGTGTTTCTTCAGGCGCTCATATGTGCACGTCTTGAGTCCTTTCAATATTTCTGCATTTGCTCTCTCGCCTTGGCCATTACTTGCCAGGTAAGCTACTGATGTGTAGCTGACTTGTATGCCGAGGTCTTCGCAATACTCTTGGAATGCTGCACTTGTGAATTGGGTTCCGTTGTCAGTGATGACTCAGTTTGGAACCCCAAATCTGCAGACTATGGACTTCAAGAACTTGATATCTAATTGCTTGTTGAAACTCACAACTGGAGTTGCTTTTGGCCACTTCATGAACTTATCGATGGCAATGTACAGGAACCTGTAACCTTCAACGACTTTTGGAAAAGGTCCCAAGATGTTCATACCCCACACAGCGAATGGGCATGTAGGAAGTATCATTTATAGCGACTGAGCCGGTGTGTGAATTTGTTTCGCATGGAACTGGCATGCTTAACACTTTTTTACTAGCTCAATTGCATCATGGAGTGCTGTAGGACAGTAAAAGCCATGCCGGAAGGCTTTACTGACCAACGTGCAAAAAGACGTGTGGTTCCCACACTCGCCTCCATGGACTTCTGTGAGGAGGTCACGACCTTCTTCCCTTGCAATGCACAACATTAAGACACCATTGGAACTGCGCCAGTAGAGATCCCGTTCTACTAGGGTGTATCTTTTAGCCAATCTGACGATCCGGTCAGCGGATGCATTGTCTTCAAGAAGGATGTTGTCTTTCAAGTAGCTATGATCTCTAAGATCCATGGATTGGAGCTAACTTGAGCTTTTGCGTCTTGCGTGCTGGGTTGCTCGGAGCTTCCTGCAGCACCTACGACTCTTGGTGGATGCCATGGTAGTAGAGCCACTGGGACTGCCAACTTTGAAGTGCTGATGTTGCCCCCTTCGCTCAGTTTAGCAGTCTGAGCGGTTGGTCTTAACAACCTCTTGACAAAAACTCTGTCGGGAGCTTGAGCTCCGGTTGAAGCCTTTGTCGAGAGTTCATCATCTTTAGCATTGTTGATATGCTGGACATGGCAGATATCCAAGACGTCAAAGTCCTTCTGAAGCTTCTAGACTTCAAGGAGGTAAGCAGCGAGTTGTGGGTTGTTGCAGCTGCATTTTCCTTTGACTTGCTTGATGATGAGCTTCGAATCACCTTTCACCAACATCTGCTTGATGCCATATGATAGCGCCACCTTGAGCCCGTAGATGAGAGCTTCATACTCCGCCATGATGTTGGTTGCCTTGAAATCAAGGTGTACCATGTACATGGCCTTCTCCCCGGTCGGAGCGACGAGAAGGATTCCAGCTCTAGCCCCTTGTTTTTGCACGGAGCCATCGAAGTAGAGAGTCTAGTGAGGCTCAGTGAAGACCGGAACCTTGGGTTCCGACTTCTGCTCACTAGGGCCCCCAGGATTTGATGGAGAAGGTGTCCACTCCGCCAAGAAGTCAGCCAATGCTTGACTCTTGATAGCTTGTCGAGGCAGGAATTCGAGATCAAATTCTGCCAGCTCCGCTGCCCACTTTGCAATGCTCCCAGTTGAATTGGGGTCATGCAGTATAGCGCACAGTGGATAGGAGGTTACCACTGATATCTTGTTGGCTTGGAAGTAGTGACGTAGCTTCCTTGAGGCAATAAGAACTGCGTAGAGGAGTTTATGCACCTCAATGTATCGAGTCTTGGCATCGTGGAATACTTCACTGATGAAGTACACTGGACGTTGGAGAATCCGTACCTTCTCGGAATGGCCTAGAGCTTCTTCTTCATCAACCCAAACCCACCCAGAGGGGTCCGGACCTTCTTCTTGAGCTTTCCGGACCCTCCCAGAGGGATCTGGAACTTCTTCTTCAGCCATGTGAACTCCCTCAGATGAGAGAGGTTAATCCTCAGGCAGCTTGCCTTGAAGATCCGTGTCTGGGGGTTGGGACCCAGACTCGCCTTCAGGTAGCTCCAAACCCTCCCGGAGTGGTCTGGGCTCCTGAACTATAGGTGGTTCTGGTCTTTCTGCGATCAGGACCATACTAACAACCTCCGTAGTTGCCGAAATGTAAAGCAAAAGAGGCTCACCAGGATTCGGACCTACCAAGATTGGTAGTGTGGTGAGGAGCTGCTGAAAGTGCATCTAGGACTCCCTTGTGGGTTTTAGATGATTTATGAGAAGCAATTGGGATCCTAACCTCTCTGTTGAGATGAGTGCAGGATTTTAATACGAAAATGAGCAAAATGCCAAAAAGAAGGAAGAATGAGGAGCAAAGTGAAAATGAGCTCAAGCAAGAAGAATAGTAGATCATTATGTATGGAGTGTGTTAAGAAAACACATCCCAAGAGCTCAATTCAAATTAAACACACACATTGCACCGACTTACATAGGACTAGTCTGATATCCTTTCTGCACGAAATTGGACAAGTCCGATATCCATCGGACTAGTCCGATATCCTTTCTGACTAGAATCGGACTAGTCCCCCCTAGTGCGGACAAGTCCTTAAAACACTTCACAAGTCACACAAAATCGGACAAGTCCGATCACATCCGGACTAGTCCGATATTCATTCTGATCCAAATCGGACAAGTCCGATGTTTGCAAGGAATAGTCCGAAAAACTCTCTGATCTGAATCGGACAAGTCCTCCAAGTGCGGACCTGTCATCCTATACACTTAGGGTTTCAGATAACCGGACAAGTCCGATGGCTATCGGACTAGTCCAAAGATTTCCAGTAGCAAAATCGGACAAGTCCACTCCTAGCCGGACTAGTCCGATATTTCGGGACACTTAGGGTTTGCTACACTCAGCACACCGGACTAGTCCGGTGACCACCACGGACTAGTCCAAACTTTCTGAACCCTAACGGTCACTTTTAGAAACCCATATAAATAGAGTTGTACGGCCATATTTTTAACTCTCAAACCCTAGCGCCGTCACACCTCCCAAGAGCCTCAGAAACCACATCTCTCCACGAAATTAAATGCAACAACGATCAATCCTTTGAGGATTCACTCTAGATCATTGGAGAGACATGTTCAACACCATTGAGCTCTTGGTTTGATTCTCTAACACACTCCTGCGTTCTAATTGTAATCTTTTGAGTGTGTTTTGGTGGTATTTTGTGTTGCAATCCAAGGGAGCTCTCAACGTGTGAGAAGGCCCCTTTGAATTCGATTATTCACCCCTTTGTGATTAGTGGAAGAGGATTGGCCTTCAGGGCGATCCGACGAGGGTAGGGTTGGAGAAGACCCGGTCCTTTTGTGGACTCCTCAACGTGGATGTAGGTTGCCTTTGTGGGAGCCGAACCACAGGATAAATCCTTATGTCTTGTGTTTTTGGTGTTCATCGTTCTAATTCATCAATATAACCTAGGGTTTCATAATCATTGCTTATCTCACGTTGGATTGTTAAACATAAGATTTAATTGTGATATAATATAGCTTATAACATTGAAACCTTTATTTGATTCTATATTTCTGCTGCATACATAAAAGAATCAATTTAATCAATCAAGCTCAATCCACTTAGTCCGTGAACACTGGACTAGTCCGCACTTTACCAGACTAGTCCGATATCTCTGGTATTGAACTGGTTGTTAAGTGTTGCAGGATCCGACAATTTACAAAAAGGCCTATTCACCCCCCTCTAGGCCACATTCAATTGGTATCAGAGCCGGTTCTTCAAGAAAGAGTCTAACCACTCGAAGAGATCATGTCGGAGATGAAGGACATCCACAAGACCCAAAAGATGGAGAAGTACCTCGATGCCATTCAAGACTTCGAGGATGATGATGAGGAGACGCTGGAGCTAAAGGCGCTGCTCAGAAAAAAGGCACTTTCCAAAGGGAAAGTGAAAGTTGAAGAGAATAAGAAGGGGAGTAGTCACACCGACTACTCCCGATATCCTTTTAACTATGATCGTCTAAATTCCAATAATAGTCATTACTTATCTATCCCACTTGGAAAAGCCCCACACTTCGATGGAAGTGATTACTCAATGTGGAGGCAGAATATGAAAATGCATTTGATTTCCCTCAATCCAAGTCTATGGCATGTTGTATGCACAGGGATAGATATTCCGGACGACAGTGAAGAGCTCACCCCAAGCCAAGAGCAGCCTATTCATAGAAGCGCTCAAGCTGCAGCAGTAATCATCTCCTCACTCAGTCGGGACGAGTTCACCAAGGTTGATGGACTCGAAATTGCTAAGGAGATATGGGATACACTGCAAACTGCACATGAAGGTGACCGACATGTTCGTGAAGCAAAGACTGAGATGATCGAAGGCGAACTAGGAAGATTCGCAATTGAGGAAGATGAGTCACCTCAATATATGTACAACCGATTGAAGACACTCGTCAACAAGGTTCGATCATATGGGAGCAAGAAGTGGAATGACCACGAGGTGGTAAAGCTCATCCTTAGAGTTTTTATGCCTCGCAATGTCACACTATGCTCCATGATTAGAGAAAGCCCCGGATACAAAAGGAAGACTCCGGATGAATTGCTTGGAAAGATCATCAAATTTGAGATTATGGAAAAACAAGCAAAGCACGTCAAGGAAATTGCCAACCTCACCTCGGCAAAGAAGAAAGGGGTTGCTTTGAAGTCCACCCTCAAGCCCCTATCTAAAGAAGCTAGAGAAGCACAACTAGAGGAAGACAGTGACGACGAGAGCAGTGAACTAGATGAAGATGACATGATATTATTCATGAAAAAGTTCAAGAGAGTAATGAAGAAAAGACAAGGTACAAAATCAAGTGAAGGAAAGTACAAGGACAGAACAATGGAAAAGTTGAGGCAGGCATGCTATAATTGTGGTGAGTACAACCACTTTATTGTTGATTGCCCGTACAAAGAGAACAAGAAGAAGACAAAAGAAGCCAAGCCTCAACCCAAGAAATTCTTCAAGAAGAAGAAACAAGCCGAACAAGCTCACATAGGGAAGGAGTGGGACTCAAATGATGAGTCCTCATCATCTGAAGAAGAAGAGATGGCTAGCATAGCTATCAAGAGCACGTCCAAGAAGTCTACTCTCTTCCCTACACTCGGCACAAGGAAGGGAAATGGTACTTGCCTCATGGCAAAGGAAGGTAAACGCAAGGTAACCATCAAAGCCCCTTCCGTGCATTCCTATTCTAGTGATGATGAAATAAATAGTGATAATGAGGATATGCTTATTGGACTAGATAGAAAAGATGCAACAAAAATGAAATTTTTACTTGATCAACCTGTTGAGAAGGAGAGGTTAATTAATCGTCAAGAGGACATGATTATCTCCCAAAAGGAGGAGTATGTCGAACTTGACAAACTTCTAGAACTTGAAAAGGAGAAAAGCAATTCACTAGAGCTTGAGTTAGCTTCAAGCAAGGAAGCTTGCCTGGAGTTAACCAACTCAAATGTTGCAATCAAGGACCAACTTGCTGACCTGATCAAGGTCAACAAGATCCTTGAAGTGCAAGTTGAGTCACTCAATCTGAGTGAACCTTCCTCCTCTTCATGTTCACCTTCTCAACCCACTAAAACTAATTTAGCTCATGCTTGTACATGTAAGAAAGGTGACACCAGTTTGAAGGAGAAGTCAACCTCCACAAAGGATAAACATCCTTCCCAATGTGGAATATTTGACAAGGAGAAGATCAACTATGCACGTAGTGCATACTTGGTCCAAAGACCTCCAAACGTCAAATATGGCATTGATTACTCTTATGGTGAAAAGCAGCATGCTAGAAGTCATAAGAATAACAAGGAGAGGATTACCTTTGTAAAAGGAAGACCCTCTCAAGCTGGAAAGTCACAGATCAAGACTGTACTTGCACAGGAACATCGGACTAGTCCGGTCGGTGTCTAGACAAGTTCGGTTCTCCGGACAAGTCCTGGCCCCCAGACTAGTCCGGTACATACACAGCTATTGTTTAAAACCTTTGATGCCTCCTATGTGTTAATGAGAAATATTGGCAAGGTTTATGCTCATTATGTTGGGCCATGCCATGGGAACACTAAATCTCATGTGTGGGTGCCCAAATGTATTGTAACTAACCTCCAAGGACCCAAGCAAGCTTGGGTACCTAAAACCAAAGCATTTGTTTTTGCAGGCCTATTCCTCCGGTGGATCTAAATGGGTGCTAGACAGCAGGTGCACCAACCATATGACCGGAGAAAGAAGAATGTTCGTGGAATATGAAGAGAATGAGGACCAAAATGAGGGCATCTACTTTGGAGATAACAGTCAAGGAAGGGTGCTCGGTACTGAGACACAAGGAACACTCAAGAAGTTCTTCAAGCGAGCTCAAAATGAATTCTCATTGACAATCAAGAATATTCGAAGCGACAACAGCATGGAGTTCAAGAACGTGCAAGTGGAAGAGTACCTTGATGAAGAAGGCATAAAGCATGAATTCTCAGTGCCGTACTCCCCACAACAAAACGGAGTTGCTGAAAGAAAGAATCGAACACTCATAGAGATGGCAAGAACAATGCTCGATGAATACAAGACATCGAATCGATTTTGGGCGGAAGCAGTTAACACCGCTTGCCACGCCGTAAATCGACTCTACCTTCATCGACTACTCAAGAAGACATCATATGAGCTACTCACTGGTAACAAACCAAATATTTCATATTTTCGTGTTTTTGGTTCTCCATGTTATATCTTGACCAAGAAGCCTAGGACTTCAAAGTTCGCTTCAAAGTCCGATGAAGGTTTCTTGCTTGGTTATGATTCGAACACTTACGCCTATCGTGTTTTCAACAAGACCTTTGAACTTGTTGAAGTAGCACGTGATGTAGTGTTCGATGAGACTAATGGCTCCCAAAAGGAACAAGTTGATCCATGTGAACTAGGTAAAGAAGAAGCGCATTGTCAAGCATTGAAAAGAATGGCTCTAAGTGAGGTTCGACCACAAGAGCCACCTCCACATATACATGAAGAAGATGAACCACAAGAGAAGATCAACGATCAAGGGGGAGCTTCAACACAAGATCAACCACAAGGATACGAATATAATCAACAAGTCAACGAAGGCAATGACTTAGGGGGAGAAGCAGATTACCATGAAGATACTACTCCTCAAATGCCACACCCAAGAGTACACCAATGCATCCAAAGGGATCACCCAATCGACAACATCATTAGTGACATCCAAAAGGGAGTAACTACTAGATCTCGCATAGCTAACTTTTGTGAACACTATTCATTTGTATCCTTTTTGGAACCATGCAGGGTTTAAGATGCATTGAAAGAATCGGACTGGGTGGTGGCAATGCAAGAAGAATTGAACAACTTCAAGCGGAATGATGTGTGGGAACTTGTGGCAAGACCCAATGCAAACATTGTCGGCACCAAGTGGGTCTTCTGCAATAAACAAGATGAACACGGGGTGGTGACAAGGAACAAGGCACGACTTGTGGCCAAAGGGTACTCACAAGTCGAAGTTTTTGGATTTCGATGAAACTTTTGCTCCAGTAGCTAGGCGTGAATCTATTAGAATATTACTTGCATATGCTACTCACCATGATTTCAAGCTCTATCAAATGGATGTGAAAAGCGCCTTCCTCAACGGACCAATCAAGGAAGAGGTGTACGTGGAGCAACCACCCAGATTTGAAGATGAAGAGTTCCTCGGCCACGTGTTTAAATTGCTAAAATCATGACACACAGGTTTGAAATGTCAATGATGGGAGAGTTAAAGTACTTTTTGGGATTCCAAGTGCGGCAACAAAAGGAAGGGATGTTCATAAGCCAAACCAAGTACATGCAGGACATACTTAAGAAGTTTGGTATGGACAAGGCAAAGCCCATAAAGACCCCCATGGCAACAAATGGCCACATGGATCTCAATGAAGATAGACCTAACGTCGACCAAAAGGTATATCGCTCCATGATTGGATCTCTACTCTATTTATGTGCATCTAGGCCAGACATTATGTTGAGTGTATGTTTGTGTGCAAGATTTCAAGCCAACCCTAAAGAATGTCACTTGACAGCCGTAAAAAGGATCTTGATATATTTAGTTCATACACCCAACCTTGGTCTTTGGTACCCAAAAGGCTCAAAATTCAATCTCATTGGTTATTCCGATGCAGATTATGCCGGGTGCAAAGTAGATAGAAAAAGCACTTCTGGCACATGCCAATTCCTAGGGAGATCCTTAGTTTCTTTGTACTCCAAGAAACAAAATTCCATTGCCTTATCCACAGCCGAAGTGGAGTATGTTGCAGCCGGGAGTTGTTGTGCTCAACTCCTTTGTATGCGACAAACTCTAAGGGATTATGGTTACAATATGAACCATATTCCACTCCTTTGTGACAATGAGAGTGCCATTAAAATTGCCCACAACCCAGTTGAGCACTCCAGAACTAAACACATAGACATAGGACATCACTTTTTGAGAGATCATGCAATGAAAGGAGACATAGCCATTTCACATGTCAACACCCAAAAGCAATTGGCCGACATATTTACCAAGCCACTTGATGAAAAACATTTTTGTGAACTCCGAAATGAATTGAATATCCTTGATGCTCGGAGTGTGGCTTGAAATGTTGCATACCTGTATGAATTCTTCAAATATGTTGATTGGATTGTGAAAATCATCTCTCTCATTTTTTCTTCGAAAAACTATGTCAATTACTAGATCTTGCTGAATAATGATCATTGCTTGATTGTTGTATGCTTACTGATCATATTCATCAAGACTATTTGATGTGTTTTGCCTCTCTTTTATCTAAATATGTACCTTCAAATATATATGAATGGGCTAAAAATTCTTGTCTGGTGACCACAGACTAGTCTGTGTTTGCCCGAACTAGTCTGCCCATGCAGACTAGTCTGTAGAGTGCCGGTTAGGCCGGACTAGTCTGGTAGACAACGGACTAGTCCGATATAGCCCCTGGAAAATTTCGGACTAGTCCGGTCTTCTCCGAACCTGTCCGATTTTTCGTGTCCATAACCCTAGCCGCCGCTAAAACCTAAATCCCTCACCTCCACTCTTGCCTCACGCGCTCTCTCTCTTCGTGCTCGAGCCCCCAAGGCGATTTCTTGATTTCTCCATCAAAACTTCACAAGTTTGGGTGGGATTTGATTGACATTGCATGTGGACTGAAGCTCTCGGACTAGTCCGGCCTTCAACGTCCTCTTCTTCCAGCTCCAGTCGATTTCTTCGGTAATCTTTCACCCTAACCCTAGAAATCCCAAATTCCTTCATTGTTGATCAAATAGCCTAGCATATTTCACTATATACATGCCTCCTTGATGTATTACATTTATGCTACGCCTTTTGTACATTAGGAATCACCATTTGTCTAGTTTCCTAGGTTTTTGAGTTTGAATACCGGACTAGTCCGGTCCATGCACAGACAAGTCCAATATCCTGGACTAGTCCGTGCCTGGACACCGGACAAGTCCGACTTTTCTGATCTCAAAACCTAACTTGTCAATTCCTCAATGCAAGTCCTTGCTATACTTTCACACCTATGCATTGTATTATTCATTCTCAATCAATCCTCTCATTCTCAGGTCATGTTGAGCTCAAACGATGAAGTTTCTGATTTTGAGGCCGAGATGGACCACGAGAAGGCACCTCGAACCTCAACGAGTCTCGGCAAGAAGCGCCAAGAGAGACCTACCGAGCTAGCTCCGTCTCCTCCACAGGTTCGGAGGAAAGTGCTGGCGAAGAAGCCAGCCTCCAAGGTGCCAGCTTCTAGGACTACCACCTGTGGTGGTCCCAGCTTGGCAAGTGCCCGCCAAGCAAAGGGCAAGGGCAAAGGGATTGCTACGGGTCCAGTAGGCCTATTGAAGCTACACGCTCCGAGGGAAGGGGCCTGGGACCCCACTGAAGAGAAGTTTAATGGAAAGGCAGTGACTCAGCGGCCAAGTTCCGCAGTGTGGATTGCTACAGTCATCCAAAGCAGGCTGCAGATGGAAGATTCTGGAGCAATTTTCATGCTGACTATTACAGGGTTGTTTACCTACAGATGAAGACACTGGTGGTCCACAGTCAGTGGATTGACTGGGCACATCTTGAGAAGAAAAGATGCTCTGCATTTGATGAAGTGATTGCAGCAGCTGAAAGACATGGCTTGAAGGACCTCTTTGCCTTCAAGTACAATTGGAATGATGAAGTGGTGGCTCAGTTCTATGCCACTTGTTACTTTGCAAGCGATGAAGAAGAGAGAGTGACTTGGATGACTCATGGATCCAAGTACACTATCAAATATGAAGAATTTGCAAGGATGTTGCATTTTGACACCCTCAAGCAATGACTATGTGATTATTCACAATATTGGTGTCATCGAGGAAGGAAAAGATGAAGTTTCTCTATGAGCCCAACTCAAAGTTCATTTCTCCTTCCACGAAGAACATGAAGCCATTCTTTGTGGTGCTAAACAGAGTCTTGAGGAAGACAATAGCTCCTAAGTATGGGGATGTAGGGAGTGTTCATGGATACCTCCAAACTCTTATGAGGGTCATAAGAAAAAACTGCCCATTTGATGTGGCGGAATACATTTGGAATGACATGGTGAACATATCATGCACTCCTAACAGATCATGTGGCTATGCCCCTTATCTCATGTACATGATTGAGAGAAAGTCACAAGGGGATCGAGTTTGTCAAAGATGTGGAGCACACACCCTCTGAGGCCTCAGAAGCCTCAACAAGTAAATGTCCAGGCTGCTCCCTCGCCGGCCTCCGCAGCCTGAGGCGACCGGCGAAAACAAGAGAAGACGCAAGTGCTGCCCCGACTGGGTAGGGCAGCCCCTCAAAAAGGATCAGCTAGTGGGGATTCTAAAATATCTCACTGCAATCTTTGTCTCCTGCAAGAAGGCCGAAGTGAAGGCCCACAAGCTCAATCAGAAAAGAAAGGAGGACATGAGGTACATCAAGGCAAATGTGAAGCAAATTTGCCAAAGTTGGAGATCGACCCCATTGGGTCTCTAGTGATTTCTGGAGGACTCCGACCCGGACTTCACTGAGCTCAGGCCCTTGACCCCCTCCGAGCTTGCCTACTTTGGCATTGGGAGACTCGAGTGGCTCCGCCCCTCCTCCTCCTCATCATCAGCAAGATGAAGATGAAGACGACGAAGACGACGATGAGAGGACCAACAGTGAAGAGTGAAGACCTTAGGACCCTCCTCTCCTTCTTTTTGGTGTCTTGATGCCAAAGGGGGAGAGATTGAGGGGGAGTCTTAGCTTTAGCTGTAGGGTGCGAGGAGAGAGCTCACTTTATGCTTTTTAACTCTTTTGTGGATTGTAATGTTTTAACAATGATCTTATATTAATTATGTGTTCTGTGATGCAATGATTTGATCCTTTAGTAGTATTTAATGAAAACTGTGAATTTTGCTATAAAATGACATATATGCTTGCTATTGGTTGATTAAAGTCAATTATGTCATTCTTTATGTTTCAGTGTACTTAGTTATGCATCCCACCATAAATAATGCACCATATGGATTATACTCTCACTGCTTGATGTATTTTGGACTCATATGTGCATACTTTATGAAAATCTCAATTTTTATCATATTATGTGAAATCTCAATTGGTTGTCATCAATCACCAAAAAGGGGGAGATTTAAAGTGCATCTAGGACTCCCTTGTGGGTTTTGGATGATTTATGAGAAGCAATTGGGATCCTAACCTCTCTGTTGAGATGGAGTGCAGGATTTTAATAGGAAAATGAGCAAAATGCCAAAAAGAAGGAAGAATGAGGAGCAAAGTGAAAATGAGCTCAAGCAAGAATAATAGTAGATCATTATGTATGGGAGTGTGTTAAGAAAACACATCCCAAGAGCTCAATTCAAATTAAACACACACATTGCACAAAGTTACACAGGACCAGACTAGTCCGACTTACACATGACTAGTCCGATATCCTTTCTACACGAAATCGGACAAGTTCAATATCCATCGAACTAGTCCGATATCCTTTCTGACTAGAATCGGACTAGTCCCCCCCAGTCGCGGACAAGTCCTCAAAACACTTCACAAGTCACCACAAAATCGGACAAGTCTGATCACATCTGGACTAGTCCAATATTCATTCTGATCCAAATCGGACAAGTCTAATGTTTGCACAGACTAGTCCAAGAAACTCCCCTGATATGAATTGGACAAGTCCTCCAGTGTGGATCTGTCATCCTATACACTTAGGGTTTCACATAACCGGACAAGTCCAATGGCTATCTGACTAGTCTGAAGATTTCCAGTAGCGAAATCGGACAAGTCCGCTCCTAGCCGGACTAGTCCGATATTTCGGGGCACTTAGGGTTTGCTACACTCAGCACACCCGGACTAGTCCAGTGACCACCACGGACTAGTCCAAACTTTCTGAACCCTAACGGTCACTTTTAGAAACCCCCATATAAATAGAGTTGTACGGCCATATTTTTAACTCTCTCAAACCCTAGCGCCATCACACCTCCCAAGAGCCTCAGAAACCACATCTCTCCACGAAATTAAATGCAACAACGATCAATCCTTTGAGGATTCACTCTAGATCATTGGAGAGACACGTTCAACACCATTGAGCTCTTGGTTTGATTCTCTAACACACTTCTGCGTTTTAATTGTAATCTTTTGAGTGTGTTTTGGTGGCATTTCGTGTTGTAATCCAAGGGATCTCTCAACGTGTGAGAAGGCCCCTTTGAATTCGGTTATTCACCCCTTTGTGATTAGTGAAGAGGATTAGCCTTTGTGGCGGTCCGACGAGGGTAGGGTTGGAGAAGACCCGGTCCTTTTGGTGGACTCCTCAACATGGATGTAGGTTGCCTTTGTGGGAGCCCGAACCACGGGATAAATCCTTGTGTCTTGTGTTTTTGGTGTTCATCATTCTAATTCATCAATATAACCTAGGGTTTCATAATCATTGCTTATCTCACGTTGGATTGTTAAACATAAGATTTAATTGTGATATAATCTAGCTTATAAAATTGAAACCTTTATTTGGTTCTATATTTCCGCTGCATACATAAAAGAATCAATCTAATCGATCAAGCTCAATCCACTTAGTCCGTGAACACCGGACTAGTCCGCACTTTACCGGACTAGTCCGATATCTCTGGTTGAACTGGTTGTTAAGTGTTGTAGGATCCGACAATTTGCAAAAAAGGCCTATTCACCCCCCCTCTAGGCCACATTCAATTGCTTCAGCTCTGGGAACACCTTTTCTACTTCTTCAGACCAGTGGAATGGTCCGGACTTCCTCAATAACTTGAGGAAGGGAAGCACCCATTCTGCCAATCTTGAGTTGAATCAAGTGAGCGCAGCTAGACATCCACTTAGCTTCTGGACATCCTTGATGCGGGCTGGGAGCTGCATGTATCAATAGCCATTGATCTTCGTCGGGTTTGCCTCAATTCCTAGGTGAGTTACCAAGAATCCTAGGTGCTTTCCAGAGCTAACCCTGAAGACACATTTGTCCGAGTTCAGCTTGGTGTGCGTCACGCACAGCATGTCGAAGACGGCTTGCAAGTTATCAAGGAGTGACTCCTTGTTCTTGACCTTCACGACGATGTCCATCGACGTAGACCTCCACCAAGTCCCTAATGAGCTCTCCAAATGTTTTGTGCATGGCTCGCACAAAAGGTGCAAGCTGCGTTTTTTAGACCAAAAGGCATGGTAGTCGTCGAAGGTCTTAAACGACACTTCCCCCGGACCTGCTTAGAGAGCTGCTCGCAGGAGGTTCTTTGGATTCACGAGGGCTAGTCCCAGGAGATTGAGCACAACTAGATGGTGAACACAGAGGGTTTACGTGGTTCGGGCCGCTCGGAGCGTAACACCCTACGTGCACGGGAGTGTTTGTGTATTGCCTTGCTTAAGCGTGTATGGGTTTCAATCGGTTTGATGCCGTTCATTGTGAAGGTCGTCTACAGAGTCCTTTTATAGTCCATGGACTCTGCAGTCACAAGGTGGGCCCCAGGCCCCGACAGGTGGTCTCGGGGAAGGCCAAATCCTATACAAGATCTAGGATTAAATGCTATCTACTTCCCTTTGTCAGGGGCTTCAATGTGCCGTCCCGCCGCGTCGTGCGCCAGGACTACACATAGTTGTTGATGATATCAGGGCATGTCCCCGTCTGTCTTGTCCTCGCGGCTGACTCTGTCCGCCTTGCGTCGTGGGTCTGTACCGGCTACTTGGGACAAGACAGGACACTGAAGCCTTGACTTTCGCATGCGCGACTCCGCTTCGCCTGGGGAAGGCGCGCATACTTAATGCTTGTCTGAGCGGCACCACCTCTTTCCTTTACTGTGGCCCTCCTACCGCATTGAGTCGGCCCACTGCCACATGGTTGCACTGGAGCCTGCCCCTGCGGGGAGACGGGCTTGGTCCCGGGAGTCCTATTGGCTACGTGACAGTCTCGGAGCCCGCCTCGGCTGGGAGGCGAGGGTCTGGTCCCGCCGGCCCACGTGGAAGCCCTGGAGCCTACCTCGGCGGGGAGGCGAGGGTCCGGTCCTGCCAGCCACGTGGCAGCCCCAGAGCCTGCCTCGGCGGGGAGGCGAGGGTTCGGTCCTGCCGGCCACGTGGTAGCCCGGGAGCCCGCCCCGGCAGGGAGGCGAGGGTTCGGTCCCTGCCCGGCCACGTGGCAACCCCGGGAGCCCGCCCCCGACGGGGAGGCGAGGGTTCGATCCTGCCGGTCCACGTGGCCGCCCCGGGAGCCCGCCCCAGCGGGGAGGCGAGGGTCCGGTCCTGCCGGCCACGTGGCAGCCCGGGAGCCCGCCCCCGGTGGATAGGTAGGATCTAGTCCTTCCCTCCACGATGTGGCAGCCTCGGACTCTGCCTCCAAGTAGAGGCCCAGAGTCCTTAGCCGTTTTCTCCTTGTGCGCGGTGATACCCGGTCTGCGGGGTACCGACAGTGGCCCCCGAGCCCACCTTGGGAGAGTCGTCGATACCGCAGTTGGGGTCTTTTTCTTTATCTTCCCGCGCAACTCTTTCGATTCCAATTTGAGGCCGTTCCCCAGGCGGCACGTCCCTGCCATTGTGGCTACGTGTCTCCTTCTGGTAAGCGGAGGCGCGGGACATGTGCCGCACGACATGACTTCTGCTTTCAATCGTGCTTTAACTGCGGTGGTTCCTAAGGTGGCTCCTGCACTTCTGCTGCTTTTGCCTTTTCACAATCCGCCGAGTTACCTCCCGCACGGTTGGCCACCCGGCTCTCCTTCTTTGTCGAGCGACTCGAGCCCTCATGTCATTGCCTGTGCGGGTCTTTTGCTCTTCTACCGAGGATGTGGTGATTCATACGCCACGTCTGTTGGCTTGCAGAGGTGAATAAAAAGAGACCTTTCCCCCTAAGGGTCCTTTCTTCCGCTTCTGCATCCTTGCGCTCGTGCCTTCTTGCCCCAAGCCCAGTTCTTGCGCTCTAGCTCCTGATTTCTCCTTCCGGAGTCTCCTCCCTCAACCTCATGGCGAGCATCCTGCCCAGGTCCCGGTTGACCAGGTCCGCCGATCTGGCCCCCGTGCGCCGGCTTCTCGGCTAGCGAGCCCCTGAACAGGAGGAGTGGCTCCGTCGCGGGGAGCTCCCTATGAACCTCACTGACGGGGAGATGGTGCTGTTTTCGTCGTACGTGCTGGCCGGCTTCGTTCCGCTAGCATCTGCGTTCCTGGTAATGCTTCTGGAGACTTTCGGCCTCCAACTTCACCACCTCCCGCTGAACTCGATCGCCTTGCTAGCAGTCTTTGCTCACTTCTGCGAGATGTTCGTGGGGGTGATGCCGTTGGTGAAGCTCTTCAGGTACTTCTTTGTACTGAGGGCCACCGGCAAAAGCTCGAAGGATCAGCTCGGCGCCTACTACTTCGAGCGCCGAACCAAGGTCCCTTCTAGGTACATTGCTTCCTTCAGCTCTGCACGGTGGAAGCAATGGCGCGAAGATTGGGTGATTGTCAAGGTCGAGGGACATGACCGGATGTGCCTCCCCACCGGGAGCCCCTACTCCGAGCGGTCATTCGGGGAGGAGCGCCTAGAGCTGGAGAGGGCGTTCGACCCGGTGTTGGAGAGGATCCAGATGCTGGCGGACCACGGGCTGACGTCTGCGATGGTGTTGAGGGACTTCATGTCCTGATGCATGGCTCCACTCCAGAGCCGCGTCCGCCTGGCATGGATGTACACCGGTCCAATAGACTGCACCCGGCTCGAGACCGTCTCCGACTCCAACCCGGACGAGCAGCTGCTGCATGATATGTTGGTCCGGGTCTGCCCCGACGACGTCTCCCCTGAGGGACTGGCCCTCCCGGCGGCCTACTGCCCCCTGTGCTCAGACTCCGAGCTGAGGAGGCAGGCGCTGAAGGCGATGCCGACGCTCGACGAGTCCAGGCTGGCACAGCGCCAAATTGGAGACCCGTTCCGGGGGTCAAGATTGTCGACGATGTTGAGGGGGTTGACATCGCCGACAGCGCTGAGGGAGGCAAGGATTCCTCAAGCGACGAAGTTCCCCCGAGTGATGACCCCTCACGCGGGTTCCGGCATCATCAGCAGGGAGGTGTTGGCACCTCTACTGATATGGGGAAAGGGAAAGCACCCATGTCGGTGTCGGACCCGACCCCCAAGAAGCGTGCCCGTTCGCCACCATCAGTCTCCTTCACCCCTCGTCAAGATGCGGGTGGCGCCACTTTGCCGCCTGAATCCTCGACGCGCAAGAGGGGGAGGCTCCTCAATGCGGATGGGACCCCAGCGTTACCCTGCCGTTTGGAGGAGCGCCAGACTTCGAGGGTGTCGCCAACCCCTCCATTTCGGGGGCCCCTGGCTCACGCAGCAGCCCCTGCCACGAGTTCGGGGGCCCGAACCCCCCCCCCCCCCAACCCTTTCGGGAAGCGGTGGAACTTCAACGTCTCCCGGTAAGTCTGCATATATTTCATCTTAGACATTCTTTGCCGTGTGCTTGTCCTGCAACATCCTTATGATTCGGGTTTGTCTGTTTTTAGTGCAACCTCAGCTACTCCTCCGCCTTCGCGCCCTTTCGCTGGTGGGCATGCTGCTCCTGCCGTCTCACGGGGCTCCTCTGCAGCCTCGGACCCTACCCGGTCGCCTCGGGCTGCTGCTGCCGAGGTGCCCTGGGCCTTCGCGCCCGAGGTCCCTACAGCGGCTACTGAGGAGCCGCAGCGCGCGCCGGCATCTGGTGCCGTGCCCACCGATGACTCCGCATCGACTGGCTACTCTGCACCGGTCGATTCTACCGCTCCAACTGACACCGCCACATCAACTGACACCACCGCCCTGGGTGGAGCTTCTGGAGCCGGCTTAGGAGCTTTCGACAGCAGTGCTGGAGCCTCAGCTGGGGAGGGGGCTCTTGGAGACGACGCGCCTTCTCCCAGGGGCGGCTCCCCCACCCCCCCCCCCCCCCCCCCCGCCTTCCCTAACTGGGGGAGCTCTGATCCCCGTTTCCCCGGTGGTCCTCCAAATGGAGGACGATATTGAAGAGGTGGGGAGGCAGGGACCCGCGGCTACGGTGGAGCCCCTCCCCCTGTCTGAAGCCATGGCCATTGCCTACTCCGGCTTTCGGCGGGCTCAGGCGGCCCTCGAACGGGAGAGGGGGAGGCTCGAAGACGAGGAGGACCAACTTCGGGAATGGGCGAGGACCCTGGAAGCCTGGACCCAGTTGGCGAAGAGCCGGGTGGTGCAGCGGGAGGCGGTCGTCCGGGAGGAGATGAAAATCCTCGAACAGGAGTGCGAGCTTATCACTCGCCTGGACGCCGTCACCCAGAAGCTGAAGGTAGACACCGCGGCGATCCATGCTGAGGCCAACTCCCGCCTCCAATCCTACGAGGAGCTCCAGCAGCTGCTATCTCGCCGGGAAGCTGCTCTTGCCGAACGGGAGCAGGAGCTGGCGGCGAAGCAGGCTGAGGTGGAGGCGACCTCCCGCTGGCTCGTCCTCTAGCAGGAAGGTGCGAGGGTCCGTGCTGCCGAGCTAGACCGCCAGGAAGCTACCCTGGCTGAGGCAGAGCAAGCCCAGCTCGCTGAGCGCCAGGCCCTTCTTGACTGCGAGTTCAACATCGCCCTCAAGGAGGGTGACTTGAGCCGTAGTGAGAGGGAGGTCAGCGAGCGCGAGAGGGCCCTGGCAGCCAAGGAGGAGCGGTTCCTAGACGGCGGCCCTCGGGCGCTGGCGGCAGCCCAGCGGGAGGTGCAGGAGCTCCGGGCGTTGCGTTCTGCTAAGGCCCGGAAGGTCTGGGAGTTCCTGGGCGGCGCCGACTCAGCTCTGTTGCCGCTCGGCTTCATCCTGGTGCGTGTGGGGGAACAAGCGCAGGAGGTGAGTCAGGTGTTCCCAGCCCTTGACTCCACCAGCTCGAGGATACGTTCGCTGGGGGCCATCATCGACAACCAGCTGGAGGCAGAAGGGAGGATGCTGGTGAAGGAGGTGGCAACGCACATCCCGGCCTACTACCAGAGCTGGTACCCTGATGTCCCTCATCAGCCAGTCCTCGAAGGGCCCATCGCCGAGAGGGAGGAGGCCGCCAAGTCTGAAGTCTCAAACATCGTGGCACTCATCACCTCGAGGTTCCAGCGGAGGGGCTGAGGGCTCCCTATGCGCTGCTTGTATCTTGTGTTTCTTTCAGTTTTTCTTTGTAGTTGTTTGTGGTGACAGACTTTTATTTTGCAACAAAAAATCTGCTTGGAGTGCCCCTCATACTTAGCATGCTTTACTTTTTAGCATTATCTTCTAGTTGCTTGATGTTCCTTAGCTTCCAGGACCTGCCGTCCCCGGAGTGCGGCCCCCTGGCAGGTGTGGCCAGTTGTTATGGGCACACCTGTAAGATACCTAAAAGTTAGGGCGGACGGTTGCAGGGGAGCTTAGGATGCGTAGGTAGCATTGCTGTAACTGAGTATGCAGGGACATCGACAGCGGGCCGCTGGAGCTTTGGTCCGGTGGTGCCCGCCATCTTCTATGAAATGTCGACAGCGGGCCCCCTGGGGGTGCCACCAGAGCCTCAGTCTGGCGGTTCCCACCATCTTTTATGAAACGTCGATGGCGGGACCCCTAGGGGTACCACCGGAGCTTCGGTCCGGCGGTGCCCACCATCTCTGGTGAAAGTTCGACAGCGGGCCCCCTGGGGTGCCACTAGAGCCTTGGTCCGGCGGTGCCCACCATCTTCGTGGGTACTCTGACGGTTGTCGTCAGGATAACTCCGTGAAGACCTGCGTATAGATCAAAAAACAGGAGAAGTAATTCTGTTCGCTGGTTATTGCTTCCCTGCTCCTTTTTTACTGTCGCTTGACTTACGATCTTGGGCTAGCTCATGGGGCTTGGGTAATTCAGTGCATCTGCACCTAGGGCTCGCTATCCATACTACTTAAGGGTGGGTGGTCCATCTAGCCCCTAGTACTCAGCTGCAGCGCTGGGGAGGCAGGGCGCACAGGCTTAGGGTACAGGACCAGGCTAAGCAGGCTGTGCCCCTGGACCTCCCGCTCGGCGTAAGCTTTTCCCAGGGGAGACCATCTGGAGATACAGGCCCCTGAGTATGGGAACATCCGAGGCCCCAAGCACATCGCAGGTACCTCAAGCGACCCCACCTACAACCAGACAGCAAGGCTCCCACTATTGCTAGAGCAGGGAAAAATGACAGCACCCATGATAGATCACGAGCTACAGCGAACGTACAGCAATATCATAAAAAATTAAAGATAATTTTTTGAATGAGAAACCCTATATAGGGCAGGAAAAATTCTTTTCATTGCGGTTTCCCATAAGATGGGATAGGCTTTACAAGGGGAACGACCCGGCTCGGGCGACAAAGGAAGTTGAGTGCACCTACTTAGGGTTCTGGACCAGGCTAAGCGAAATGTGCACTCAGAGCCTCGTCCCCGTAGCCTTAGTTACCCTAAGTACCATTCCTAGGCACCATGTACCTTTTACAATGAAAGAAAACTGTCCTAATGCAGGTCTAGGGGTAGAACTTATGGAGGTGCTCGATGTTCCAGGGGTTGGGCAGTCGCTCTCCATCCTCTGTAGCTAGGCGGACGCACCCAGGGCGGCATACCTCCGTAACCCGGAAGGGACCCTCCCATCTGGGGGAGAGATTGTTAGCCCCTTCCCGGGAGAGTATGTGACGCAGCACCAGGTCGTTTACCTTTAGCTCCCTACTCCGCACGGTCCTCTGGTGGCAGCGCCGGAGCAGCTGCCTGTACCGTGCATTTCAGAGAGCCGATCTTACTCGTCCCTCGTCGAAGAGGTCCACGTCTTCACGCCGGAGCTGGTCCTGTGCGGCTTCGTCGTACACCCGAACATAGGAGGAGCCCCTGGTAATTTTTGGGGGGAGGACGGCCTCTGCCCCGTACACCAGGAAGAAAGGCGTTTCCCCCGTGGCCCGGCTGGTTGATGTCCGGCTAGCCCACAGTGCACACGGAAGCTCGTCTACCCAATTTGCACCATGCTTCTCAAGGTGTGAGAATGTGCGAGTCTTGGGGCCCTTGAGGATCTCTGCATTGGCCTCTCGACCTTTCCATTGCTCTCTGGATGAGCGACAGATGCATAACACACTCAGAACCAATACTGATGACCTTTACTGGAATGTCGTCGTCGACTGGTTGCACACGGGGTGCAGAAGTGGAGGCCCGCTGCGTTGGACCCTGTTCTGGTCGACTCTCCTTCGCACCCCCTGAAGCCGGAGCCCTCCCGGCCACGAGCGCATGGAGCTGCTCCAAGGCAGATACTGCAGCTGAGTGGTCCCCTCTGATCCTGAGGACGCCAGAAGGCGTCGGCATCTTCAGGACGAGGTAGCCGTAGTGGGCTACGGCCATGAACCTGTAGAGTGCCAGCCTCCCGATGATGGCATTGAAGGGGAGGTCGACGTCTGCCACGTCGAACAAAACGCTTTCCATACGGTAATTTTCTGGGGTCCCAAAGGTCACTGGGAGGTGAATGTTACCGTACGGGAGGATTTGTCCCGGTCCGACACCTGAGAACGGGCTCGAAGGTGTGAGTTGGGACATCGGCAGCTGCAGCTTCCGGAAGGCCGCCGTGGAGATGAGGTTGAGGCCTGCCCCACCATCAATCAGCACGTGAAAGACCTTCACATTGGCGATGGTCGGGGACACCAGCAGCGGGAGTACGCCTGCTCCCACCATATTCTTCGGGCAGTCAGAGGCGTCGAAGCTGATTGCTGTGCTCATCCACTTGTGGTGGGGAGCCGGGCTCGGAGCGGGGGCCACTACGGCCACTGCCCGTCGCAGAGTCTTCACTGTGTTTCGGGATATGGGATATGTGGCTCCCCGATAGATGACGTGGAGAGTCTTGTGGCGCTCCTTATCGCTGCTGGAGTCGGAGTCGCCACCCTCGAAGACGGCCTTCACCGCCCTTTGGGGTTCCTGGAACCCCATCTCGTTGTCATCCTCCTTTTCGGGATTGACCCTCTGTTTGCCCTCCCTCTGGCGGGAAGGCACGCCCTCCTGGCGCTATGGCTATTTGTGCGGTGCACCGGGCACTTGAAGTCAGGCTCCTCAGGTTCTAGTGACTGTCGAGGGCGCTTGTCTCGCCGCGGCGGCCGAGCTCCGCCGAGAGCCGCGGCTGCCACTGCATGGGCTCCGGGTTTTGGCTTTCTCCCGCCATTGCCCTTCTTCTTCTTCTTGCCGCTGCTCTTTGCAGAGGCTCCCTCCTCAGTCGGTGTGGCTTCCCTTGCTTCTGAGGAAGGTTGGGAGTGCCAGTTATGTCCCTCAGGTGCCCTAGCACATCTGTCTGCCAGGACGAACAGCTCGGAGACATCACGCACTTCGTGCATGGCTAGCTTCTCGAGCATTTTCTTGTCCCTCACACCCTGCCTGAACACAACAATAACTGATGCGCTAGCGATATGAGGGATGGTGTTCCGTACCTGAGAGAACCGCTAGATGAATGATCGCAGCGACTCTCCAACGCGCTGTCTGACGGCGTGAAGGTCAAGCTCTGTGCCAGGGCGCTTGTAGGAACTGCCGAAGTTCGCCACGAAGTGTCGGCACAGTTCATCCCAGGAGGTTATGGACCCCTGGGGCAGGTTCATGAGCCATGACCGCGATGGGCCAGTCAGGACGACGGGGAAGTAGTTGGCCATGACGGCCTCGTCGCCTCCTGCAGCTAGTATCGCAGTGGAGTAGATCTGCAGGAACTCACTCAGGTTGACACTCCCGTCGTACTTCTCCGACATGTGTGGCCGGAACTTTCATGTCCGGACCACGAAACGGAGGTGAGGTGCCAGAGTCGCACACCCTTGGGTGGGGCTGGCTGGCGCCAGTCGTGGCGCTGCATACCCCTGGTGTACAGGCGGGCCTGCGTACACCTGAGGCTGGGGTGGTGCAGCATACGCCTGTGGAGGTGGAGGCGCGATGTATGCCTAGTATGGAGGTGGCGTAACATACGTCGGATTCGGCGGTGGCATGACGTGAGCCTGGGGAACAGGGCCCAGCGCACTGTAGTCCGCCTCAAGGTTGCGCCGCCGCTCCCTCTGTCGCTCGATGGTAACTCGGCAGTCTTCTCCCGACCTGCGGCGCTGCAGCCCAGTTCTCAGGTTTGTTGCTGAGATCCTGGTCGAGAGCGAGTCTGCCGTCCATCGGTCGATGGTTGGAGTCTGTGACAATGACACATGCATCGGCTGGGCATGTGTTTCCCTTGGTGGAGGTGCGTTGAGCACAACGGTGATGAGGTGGTCGACGTCGTTGATCCACTATTGAGCTGCTCCCCGAGGAGCATATCCAGCAGGTGGATTGTAGAGTAGCGCGCGCGCTGTTGCGAGCGCACTCTTCGGGCTTGCTGCCGACGGTGTTGTAGCTGCCGTCACGGCTGGAGTACGTCGTGGTGTGGCGTGCCGACCTACAGCCGGCGAGGTGACAGCTGGGCGACTTGAAGGTCCCGGCCTTGCTACTCTACAGCGGGATCCCGCTCTAGAGCGAGATGATGCCTGGTCCTCAGCTACTGCCTGTCGCCGTGACTGCGGCCTGGATGTACCGGCGTTGGAATGGTCGTTCACCATTGCTGCTGGTGGAAATCTTCTCGGGGAAAAATCCCCCTACCTGGCGCACAAAATGTCGAAGGTCTTAAACGACACTTCCGCTGGACCTGCTTAGAGAGCAGCCCGCGGAGGTTCTTTGGATTCACGAGGGCTAGTCCCAGGAGATTTAGTGCAGCGAGATGGTGAACACAGAAGGTTTACGTGGTTCGAGCCGCCGGATCATAACACCCTACATCCACGGGAGTGTTTGTGTATTGCCTTGCTTAAGTGTGTATGGGTTTCAATGGGTTTGATGCCGTTCGTTGTGAAGGTCGTCTGCAGAGTCCTTTTATAGTCCAAGGACTCTGCAGTCACAAGGTGGGCCCCCTTGCCCTGACAGGTGGTCCCGGGGAAGGCCAAATCTTATACAAGATCTAGGATTAAATGCTATCAACTTCCCTTCGTCAAAGGCTTCAATGTGCCGTCCCGCCGCGTCGTGCGCCAGGGCTACACATAGTTGTTGATGATGGCAGGGCCTATCCCATCCGTCTTGTCCTCGCGACTTACTCATCCGCCTTGCGTCGTGGGTCTGTACCGGCTACTTGGACAAGACAGGACACTGGAGCCTTGACTTTTGCATGCGCGACTCCGCTTCGCCTGGGGAAGGCGCACGTACTTCATGCTTGTCTGAGCGGCGTACTCTTTCCTTTACTGCGGCCTCCTACCGCATTGAGTCGGCCCACTGCCACGTGGTTGCACCAGAGCCTGCCACTGCGGGGAGACGGGCTTGGTCCCGGGAGTCCTATTGGCTACGTGGCAGTCTCGGAGCCCGCCTCGGCGGGGAGGCGAGGGTCTGGTCCTGCCGGCCACGTGGCAGCCCTGGAGCCTGCCTCGGCAGGGAGGCGAGGGTCCGGTCCTGCCAGCCACGTGCCAGCCCCGGAGCCTGCCTCGGCGGGGAGGCGAGGGTTCGGTCATGCCGGCCACGTGGCAGCCTGGAAGCCCGCCCCGGCGGTGTGGCAAGGGTCCGGTCCTGCCGGCCACGTGGCAGCCCGGGAGCCCGCCCTGGCGGGGAGGCGAGGGTTCGGTCCTGCTGGCCACGTGGCAGTCCGGGAGGCCGCCCCGGCGGGGAGGCGAGGGTCTGGTCCTACCGGCCACGTCACAACCTGGGAGCCCGCCCCAGAGGGGAGGTAGGATATGGTCCCTCCCTTCATGACGTGGCAGCCTCGGACTCTGCCTCCAAGTAGAGGCCAAGTCCTTAGCCGTTTTCTCCTTGTGCGCGGTGATACCCGGTCTGCGAGGTACCGAGTAGTATAGCAATACAATCCATCTAATGTTATGAAGGCAGTATGCTCTTCATCTTCCCTAGACATTTTGATTTGATGATACCCGAAGTATGCATCTAGGAAACATAATAGATCGCACCCGTAGGTGGAGTCCACTATCTGGTCTATCCTAGGTAGTGGAAATGGATCTTTTGGACATGCCTTATTTAAGGTGGTGTAGTCGATACACATCTGAAGCTTCCCGCCGGCCTTGGGTACAACTGGGTTTGCCAGCCATCGTGGATGATGAACCTCCCGGATGAAACCAGCTTCAAGAAGCTTCTTGATTTCTTGTCAAATGAAGTTCTGCCGCTCAACTGATTGCTTCCGGGGCTTTTGGTGTATTGGCCGTGCGTCGGGGTATATCTTCAGACTGAGCTCAATCACCTCCCTAGGGATCCTAGGCATTTGTGACGGTTGCCAGGCAAACATGTAAACATTTGCCCGGAGGAAAGTGATGAGTGTGAGTTCCTATTTGTTGTCCAATCCTCCCGATATACGAGTGTCCTTGGCAGCATCGGAACCAATTTGGACGATTTTGACGGGAATGTCGGTGTCACTGCTTGGCTGCACACGTGGTGCAGAGGTTGAGCCTCGGTGACGAGTGCTCGGAGGTTGAGCAGCTAGCTCCTTACCGGATGCTTCCTCCTGCCCTATTGTAAGTGTGTGGAGTTCTTCCAGCACAGTAACTCCCGCAGTGCGATCCTCGCGGATCCGGAGAACACCTGAAGGTGTCGACATCATCAACACCAGGTAGCCATTATGGGCTGCAGCCATGAACCTATACAAGGTTGGCCTGCGTAGGACATCATTGAAGGCCAAGTTGATATGAGCCACATCGAAGACCAGCTTCTTAGTTATGTAGTTCTCCCTAGTGCAGAAGGTCACCGTGGGAGTAATCGAACCGAGAGGACTGATGGCCCCTGGACCTACCCCAAAGAAGGGACGTGAAGGGCAAAGGTCCAAAAGTTGGAGCTGGATCTTGACGAAAGATTCATAGCCGAAAATGTTGAGGGCTGACCCTCCGTCCACCAAGACATGTTAGAGCTAGACATTGTTGATAGTAGGAGACAGAATTAACAGCAGTGGTCCAGCTCCGATCATGTTTCTTGGACAATCTGTGGCATCAAAAGTGGTGGGAGTGTCCATAAACTTACAATGGAGTTCTTCCTTGGCGTTAGGAGCTGTGGCAGCCATCTCCCGGTGCCTGGTCTTGAGGATGCGGCGGGAGGTGATATCCCAAAACCCTCCATAGATGGTGTTGAGGGTCTTCAGACGCTTGTTGTCGGAGATGTCAGAGTCGTCGTCGACGGTGTTGTACATAGCCTTCACGACCTTTTTGGGGTCCTAGAAGCCTAGCTCCAGATCAGCCGGAGCTTCGTTTACTTTCTTCTTTCCCTCCCTCTGGCGGAAGGGTGCTTCTTATCGGCGCTTCTTGAAGCGCTTGACAAGGGTTTGGACCTCTCGGCAATCTTCAAGATTGTGAGTGTCCGTCTAGTGGATCGGAAACCACATCTTCGGACCGCCGCTGTCGAAGCGTACGAATGACACTTCCCCCGATACAACTAAAATGTAGCCCGTGGAGGTTCTTGTATCGATTTCGGAGATCTTAGACAAGATAATAACACGGAGGATTTACGTGGTTCAGGTCGCCTGAGCGTAATACCCTACTCCACGAGGTGTGTATTCTTGTATTGAGGATTTCAGCGGTGCTAGCGTGCGTATGAGCTTTTGTTGTTTTGTGTCGTGCAACACATCCCTTTTATAGACCAAGGAATGGTTGTTACATGAGTTGCCTGATCCGACATGTGGTCCTGGCCATTACTATTGCCTAATACACGGTCTAAATGTGTTTAAGCACCTTAATAGTGTGATAACGCGCTTTAATGGTGGCATTACCAATATTAAGGATCCTCTGATCGTGCATCATTAATATTGTATTAATGGCACATAACCAGGCCTTGTATGCAGTGGTAACTGTCCCTTGAATGTCCGTACTGTTGGAGATCCGCTAGTACTCGTGTTGGTGTCGTACGTCCGGAGGCTCAACACGTGGCAGCTCCAGAGCTTTTCCTCGTGGTTAGATAGGTCCGTAGTTGCTATACATGTGGCGGCACTAGAGCTCCCCTCTTTTGGGGGTTAGGTCCGGGGTTATTATCCACGTGTCAACCGCGGAGCTTCCCTATGTTGGGAGTTCAACTCTGGTCTTACATTACATGTGGCAATCCCGGAGGTACCCATATAGGGAGGCAGGTCCAGTGCTGTGTGACCCATGGGGCCTGAGGAAGCCTTCAACTCTGACAGGTGGAACTCTCTTGCACTTCTTGCAGTATCATGGGATACCCAATACGCAGGGTACTGACAGTGGCCCCTGAGCCCACCTCTAGGAGAAACCCTTTGGGTTAAGTTATTCTATTGGAGGTGGGGCCATCCTCGATTCCCGCGCTACAACTTCAAAGGTCTTCTAATGTACCATTGGGGCGATGGTCTGGGGTTAAACCATCGCCGCGTGGCTTGTTTGAATGCGGCAGATCAGATCTTTGAGTGCGAACCTCATGCAATTGAAGGTCACCGGTTCCCAATACGAAAACCGTATCAGTTCCGAGCGCCTTGTCAGACTACCGCCCTTGGGCTTCCCGCTACCCATCATGACAATGGTTCGCCTGGGGTAATAACCTCGACTTCTTCGTCAGGGTGGTCCCCGCCCCATTCGTCATTGACGAGGTAGATTCTTTGTAATGTGGACTTTCTCTCATTGCGGTTTCGATCCAAGCATCATGGAGGCTTACTTAAGAAGGAAAGTCCGCACAGTTTGAGGACTCTTTACGCTTTCAATCAAACTCGCGCTCAGAGCATCCCAAACTACGCCTCGCCTTCTCCTCTTTCGCTCCACTTTGCCGCGACGGAGTTAGGTCATCCCAAAAGCCGCATCCAGAGTAAGGACAAATTGATGAAGGTCCGGACCTTTCATGGGATGGTCCAGTGACTCCTTCAACCACTTGGTCCATGCCGGCAAGCTCCCCTTCAAGAAAGAGCACCACGGTGAGATGGTGTACTTTTTGGCGTACGCCATGGTGAGACGGATCCCACATTTTTCAAGTTTCATCTTGATGCTGCTGGACTTCTACTGCCTCCAACTGCATCACCTCGGCCCGCACTCCCTCCTGCTCATGGCGACTTTCGTCCACTTCTCCGGGATGTGGGTGGGCATGCCTCCCTGCGTCAAATTGTTTCGGACCTTCTTTACAGCCCATACAATCGGCAAGGGGACAGAGTTGCTTGGCTTCTACTACTTTGTGAAGCGCAAGAACTGTTCCTTCAAGTACTTGAAGTCATTCCCATCTGGCAAATGGGACGACTGAAGAAGGATTGGATTGTCATTGCACTGGAGGAGCACGACAGGTTGGAGCTGCCCCAAGGACTCCCCAACATCGACACCGACGCCTGGAATGAAGTTCTGAAGCTATCGGATGCATTTAACCCTATCCTGACTAGGATCCGAGATAAGGGAGAAGCTCGTCTGGGCTTTCAAAAGTGTGATGGATGACGACCAGATTGAAACTGATTTGAAATCCAACTTGGATGACGAAGCCTTGAAGCTCCATCTCAATAAATTTCAGCATGAGTCTATTGCTGATGATGCCCTAGCTCCGCTAACTGCTTTCCTGCCTCTAAATATGATTCCACAGATCAGCAGGGAGCTCCGGAGGAAGATGCCGGCACTAGATGACCTCGGTGAGATGGAAAAGCACCGGACCTCCAGGGTTGTAATCCCTGGAGCTTTCATAGAGGTGACCACCCATGATCCGAGCCAGAGGGTTAAAGACATCGGCAAGGGCAAGGGCAAGGGAAAGGAGCCAGCTGAATCTTCCAGTCAAAAAAGAAAGCTGAAGCATGCTAATGGGAGCTCCGTCAGGTCTGCTCCATCTACGATTTCCCCTACTCCCAGGTGAGGGAGATCTTCTGTAGCGACATCCCCTCCGATGCAAACGTCCTCGAGAGGCGCTAGCTCCAGACAGTCGACTCTGGCCCCAGTGCCAGCTAACGGCTCCTGGTCTGGGGGTCTTTCCCGGCCAAGGGAAGTTCCGGTCGAGAAGACTTACTGTCTCACCAAACTTGGTGGGCTCTGACTCCGGGCCTTAGAAGAAGAGGTTTCGCACCGACTGGGGCGGTAGCATCCCCAGGTAAGCGTTGCGGACTTGCCTTGAAATACTAATCTTGTTTTTGTTATGTTTTTAATCTTGTCGTCCCTTTATTTCCAGAGTGTCAAGAAGGGAGTCAGAGGCTTCGACATCTGTTGCAGCGACTGGGGCTGTGCATGCTAAAACTCTGGCTTTAACCACTGAGCCTCCTCTAGTGGCGGCAGAAGACATGGCAGCTCCAGCGCTAGCTGTCGAGGACTTAGATCCAAAAGAGATTCCAGAAGCTCTCGTGGTAGCGCCAGACCACGGGGGAGAAGTTGAAGATGTACCACCAGCAACAGCGTCAGAGGCTGAGGCTCCAGTGCGGGAGACGGAGGTGTCGGAAGCTCTGGCGTCTGAGCTAGAGGTAACTGAGGCTCCGGTCCCTGCGCCAAAAGTTGTTGTGGAGCCGGTGGCTCCTGAAGCTCCAGCCCTTGAGATGGAAGTCATTGAAGCCCTGGCCGTAGAGCCGGAGATGATCGAAGCTCCGACCACTAAGTCAGAGATGGTTGAAGCTCCAGCCCTCAAGCCAGAAGTTGTTGAAGGTCCAGTTGCTGAGTCGGGGATGCTTGAAGCTCCAGCTCATGTGCCGGAAGTGGCGGATGTGTCGGCGCCTGAGCCAGCGGTGGTGGGGGCTCCGCATGAAGCACCAAAAACCACCCCGGAGGTAATCGCTTCGAAGGTGTCCATGTCAGAGCTGGAACACCATGAAGAGGCGGTGGCAGGCTTTCCTCTTGCGGAGCCAGCAACTAAAGACCCAGAAGCAGGACCTTCGGCTTCTGCTCTGGAGGTAGAAGTTCCAGTAGTGGGATCTTCCTTAACGGCTTCCGAGGAGCTCCCGGTGAGCGGCCCTAGTGCCACAGAAGCTCAGAGAACCACTCTTGTAGATGACCCCAGTAGGTTCGGAGCCCATCCCCTTGGCGTTGTCCATAGACAATGCCTGGTCAAGCCTCCAACAAGTTCAGCTCGCCTTCGATTACGATAGCAAGGTTCTTGAAGAGGAGCGCCATACCTTGAGGCATTGGTGCGACAGGCTTCACTTCGAGACCAAGCTTGCACATACAAGGCTTGCTCATCAGAAGGAGTGGATCAAGAGCGAAACAGCCTGGATGGAATACTGGGGCAAACTGCTAGAGGAGAAGGAGGCCACCATCAGGGCTCTCAACGCTAATTCTCGGGATATTCTTGAGGGTGCCAAGGAAAGGAATGATGCTGCTGATGAGCATTACGACAACCTCACTGCTTTAAATGAGATTCTCGAGAAGAGTCGAGCAGACCTTGATGCGAGTGAAGAGAAACTCCTGGAACAACAGGAGGATGTTTTGAAAATGGGAGGAGGAGATCACCTAGAAATTGACTCTTGCTGAGCAAAATTTGGCAGATCGCACTAAGAAGTTGGATCTGTGGAGTGAGAAAGAAAAGGAGAAGTACTGGAAACTGGGGCAGGAGCTCTCAAAAAGAGGAGCTGATGTTGCTGCCAGAGAAGGGAAAGTAAGGGGAAGGGAGAAGGACCTAGCGGAACGGTGGAATCGTATCCACCTCCGGGAGACGGAGCTAGCTGACTGCGAAATTCAAGTTGCTGAGAGTATGTAGCAACATGCCAATGTGGTCGAGCGACTCACTCGAGAAGGTTAAGAGCTTGCGGCCGCCCGGAGGTCACTAGAGAAGCTGCGGAGTTTAAGGTAGACTGAGTCCATAGAAGTATGGGAATTCTTGGGGCAAGCCAATGACGCGTTGACACCGCTAGGCTTCAGTCCAGTGCGTCCGGACAATCCGGAGCTGGAGCTGGACCAAGCGCTGGTGGCTCTCAACGCTGCTGGCGGCAAACTTGACGCAATGGGTGACATCATCGTGGACCAGCTGGAAACATAAGAGAAATCTTTGGCTAAGAATGTAGTTGAATACATGCTGTCATGCTACATGAGCCGAGATCCCCAGTTCCCACTGGATCCGGTGCTCAAAGGTCCCGTTGGTGAAGAGGAGAACGCCGCTAAGGCCAGCGTTCAAGAAGATGCCAAGAAGGTCGCCTCATTCTTCCACAGGACTTAGATCCTCCAGTAGTTACGTCTTTTCTTTTTGCTGTATCCCTGATTTTGTAATCCAGTACTTTGAATGAATGAAATACACTCTTTCTGTCAATAATTTCACTTTATCTTTGTCTTCAATGTACTGTGCTTTGTCTTGTTGGCCCCCTGGTATATGATCACAATTCGATTGTGAACATGTACCAAAAGGTTTTGACAATATGTTGATGACTTGAACGCTTCAAACTTGTAGATTTTAGGTCCAAAGTATTTATCTCCGATACCTTTTGCCACGTCGACAGCGGGCCCCCTGAGGTTGTCGAAGCTTTGTAGCTCTGATGGCACCTTCCGTCAACATATAAAACATTGACGGCTGGCCTCCTTGAGGATGTTGTCAGAGCTTAGTAGCTCCAGTGTCGTCCACCATCGCTATGAGATTATTGTTTTTCCTGCACATTGGAGACAAGAAAAAGAGTAAAATTCATCCTCTTGTCTATAAATCATTTGTGACTTATCGTTCTTATTTGAGTTTTAAATCCGAAGAAACTCGATATGATAACAAGCATATTGGTTTAATATTTCTAGATCCGCATGCTTTTTTTGTACTCACCCTACCGAGGCCTGCCGGGATGTAGGTAGAGTGGCGTAATTAGGGTGTGGGACCAGGCTAAGTCGATAGCACACTCCGGACCTATGCTGGCTTGGCGTTCAGGCAAGTAGACTATGCAGCAATGTTAAGATCCAAAGAGGCCATCAATATAACTTGCGACGCATATGAATAACTTGGACTAAAACTTAAAAAGAATTGCACAACTTTATTACAGACAAGAAGGATAAAAATAATAATTCGATATATCGAGCCTTGTACAAAAATAAATGCACGTGGAGTCTGTTTTCACACAACAATGTCTTTCATTATAGATCCAGATTACAGGGAAGACAAGGACACGCCTAGGGTACATGACCAGGCTAAGTGCGTTATACATCTTGTACTAGCCCAGGGTAGATAGTTACACTTTTAGTGTTGTGACTGTATCAAGTGTTACTTGAACTTCTCGGATCCTCCTGGAGGGGTCCGGATTCTCTCCCGGAGGACCTACCCGATTCTATATACTGACTCTATAACATACATTGTATGTAATTACAGACTCAGCTCCGTGATTCTAAGTATACAACTTATGATGGTGCTCGATGTTCTAGGGATCAGGAAGCGGAGTCCCATCCTTAGTTGCCAAGCGAACGCATTCGGGACAGGATACTTTGATCATTTGGAAGGGACCTTCCTAGCTGGGGGAAAGTTTATTCATCCCTTTGCGAGTTAGTATTTTCCGCAGCACCAGATCGCCTTCCTCGAGCTGTCGGTTGCGCCCATGCCTTTTATGATTGCGCCAGAGCGCTTGGCGATAGCATGCATTCCGAACAGCTGCTTGGCACCTTCCCTCGTCGATGAGGTCAAGGTATTCACGCAAGAGCTGGTCCTACGCGACTTCGTCGAAGGTCCGGACCTAGAGCGACCCCATGGTGATCTTCGAAGGAAGGACTCCGGTACTGACACGTGTACATCTACACCGGACCTACCCGTCCCAGACAGAAAGCTCCGAAGCTGCCACGTGTCCAACCGTCGGACCTTCAGCCTCAACAATAAGACTGGTGGACCCCCAACGGCTCGGACCTTCAAGGGGCAATCAAAGACTTCAAGACCCGATTAAGTGTCATTAATACCATACTAATGACACACGATCGGAAGGCCCTTAATACCAGTAACGGCACTGTCAAAGCCCGTTACCACGCTATTAAGGGTAATTAACCTCATTAATTGTGTATTAAGCATTAGTAACCGCCAGGGCCACATGTCAGGCCAGGCTAACGGTGTAACGACCAGTCCTTGTACTATAAAAGGACTGGTTGACGATACACGGGGGACTCTTCTCTGACTCGCTGGGAACACTCGACTCCTAGACGCTCAATACAACAACTGCACACCCCATGGAGTAGGGTATTACGCTCAAGCGGTCCGAACCACGTAAATCCTTGTGTCTACTTGCCATCTTGTTCTGAATCTCTGCACGCCCAATACCGAACTACAAAATCTGCAGGCTACCAATAGTAGTACCGAGAGAATTTCTAGAACAAAACTCCGACAATTGGCGAGCCAGGTAGGGGCGCCCGAGATTCAAACATGGTGAACTCCGCTGCTGGATCGTCAAACGGCAACCCTGCTACGCAACCTGATGGAGGCAATCCCTCCAACATGCAGCCGCCAGCAGGTGATGTGGCTCCAGCAAGAGCCATGCCACCGCCGCCACCGTCTGCACCAGCGAATCAAGCTGGACAGCGGGATGGAGTGTTTGCGTCGGTCACGGCATCTGCTAACAAAAAACCCTGAACACGCGCTCCATGCCGCGCGTGCTCTTATCCAACGCCCACCACCTCCAGGTGCATCCCAGGGTGCAATGGAGCAGTGGAGGACTGATGTGGAACATTTGGTTGCAGCAGCAGCCGATCGCATCAGCAATCAAGGTCCTCCCCCCTAAGGGGGGCCCCATCGCAGCATCGGACCGTGTCGGGTAGACTTGGTCCGCACGCTTCTCAGCATAGGAGGCGTGCTGCGTATCAACAAGTGACGTCGCTGCCTTTCGGGGCGCAATGCACCCATACGGTAACCAGGCTTTCAACTCACGACCTCCGGGCGAAGCTCGATCGGCGTTACCATCAACAGGATGGCCGCGTCCGTATCGAGCGCGCTCACGAAAGGCGAGAGGCTTGAGACAGTCCTACTCCGGAGGGAGTAGGAGGAGGCTGTTCTGTCCTGGCCATGCACCTACGCATGGTCAGATGGCCACAAAAGTTCCAGCCTCACCCGCCGGAGAAGTTTGATGGGACTGTCAATCCCGCTGAGTTTCTCAAAATGTACTCCACCACAATCCTTGCAGCCAGAGGCAACGAGGTCTTAATGGCCAACTATTTCCGTGTGGTTTTGACTGGGACCGCCAGGTCCTGGTTCATGAGCCTTCTGCCCGACTCCATTAACAGTTGGGTAGAACTATGCCAATAGCTCACCGCCAATTTCGGGAGTACATACACCTGACCAGGCACCGAACTGGACCTTTTTGTTGTTAAGCAGAAGGGGGGAGAGTCCCTGCGATCCTTCATCTAGAGGTTCTCCCAGGTACGAAACACTATTCCTTCTATCTCCAGCGCCTCTGTTATTGTGGCATTTAGACAGGGCGTACGAGACAAGAAGATGTTGGAGAAGCTGGCGACCAAGGAGATCACCAGCGTCACAGAACTCTTCAGCTTGGCAGACAAATGCGCCAAAGCTGCGGAGGGCCGTGAAATGCACTCCCAACCACCTCCAGAGGACAATAAAAAGTTCTCCAAGGGTGAAGCCACTACCTCCGGGAGTGGCAAAAAGAAGAAAAAGTCCAACAGCAAGAAAAAGTTGTCGGCCGGCACACCAACTGTTGCAGCTGCTGCAGCTCCGGGTGGCTGGGGGCCACGCCCCGGGAAATGACCTCGGCCATCATCTGAAGATGGTGGCAGCTCCAAGATGTGGTGTCCTATACACAAGTCGAACAGCCACAACCTAAAAGACTGTCGGGAGGTCCAGAACCTTGTCGAGCGCTACAACAAGCGCCGGGAAGAAGTTCCTTTCCGTCAAAGGGAAGGAAAACAGAAAGTCGACGAAGCTCCGACTGAAGAGGAGTTAGGCTTTCAAGACCCTAAAAAGGTCTTGAAGGTTGTTTACACCTTCGTCGATGATGACTCCGACGTCTCCGACAACGAACGTCAGAAAACCATGAACACCATCTTTGGTGGTTCGTGGGACATCACCTCCCGCCATGTCCTCAAGACCATGCGGCCGTACATGGCCTTAGTAGCTCCTACTGCCAGGGCGGAGCTGCACCGGAAGTGGATGGACACTGTCATCACTTTCGATGCTTCGGACTGCCCTCAGAATATGATCGGAGCTGGCCAACTCCCATTGATGGTATCTCTGACCATCAACAACATCCAACTCCACCATGTAATGGTGGACGGAGGTTCGGGCCTGAAACTCATAAGCTTTGAAGCTTTCGTCAAGATTCAGCTCCGACCTTCGGACCTTCGCCCCTCTCGACCTTTCTCCGGAGTAGGTTCGGGGGCCATAACCCCACCCAGTGCAATTACTCTTCCGGTGACCTTCGGGACCCAGTAGAATTATTGCACTGAGAAGTTTGTATTCGACGTGGCGCAGATCAACTTATCCTTCAACGCCATTTTGGGCAGACCGGCCTTATACAAGTTCATGGCTGTCGCCCATTATGGTTACTTGGTGTTGAAGATGCCAACACCAGTTGGTGTTTTCCGGATCCGCGGAGATCGCACCGCCGGAGTTACTGCTCTGGAAGAACTCCACATGCTTGCTACAGCGTAGGAGGAAGAATCCAGAAAGGAGCAAGCTCCGAAACCCCCGAGCATTCGTCATCGAGGCTCAACCTCCGCACCTCGCGTGCAACCAAGCGGCGACACCGACATTCCCGTCAAAGTCGTTCAAATCGGTTCCGACACCGCTTATACCACCCGTATATCAGGAGGTCTGAATGACAAATAGGAACTCGTGCTCGTCACATTCCTCTGGGCTAACATCGACGTGTTTGCCTGGTAACCGTCACAAATGCCTGGGATCCCTAGGGAAGTGATCGAGCATAATCTGAAGATCTATCCCGACGCTTGGCCTGTACATCAGAAGCCTCAGAAGCAATCAGTAGAGTGGTAGAACTTCATACGTCAAGAAGTGAAGAAGTTGCACGAAGCTGGATTCATCCGAGAAGTCTTCCACCCAAAATGGCTGGCAAACCTAGTCGTTGTACCCAAGGCCGGCGGGATGCTTCGGATGTGTATCGACTACACTACACTAAATAAGGAACGTCCAAAAGATCCATTCCCACTACCTAGAATAGATCAGATAGTGGGTTCTATCTTCGGGTGTGAATTACTATGTTTACTAGACGCATATTCTGGGTACCATCAAATCAGATTGTCTAGGGAAGATGAAGAGCATACCTCCTTCATCACAGTAGATAGATTATATTGTTATACTGCCATGCCATTTGGTCTTAAGAATGTTGCTTCAACATTTGTACGAGCTATGTACAAAACTTTTGGAGAACTCATGAGAGACGTAGTGGAAGTGTATGTCGATGACATCGTCATTAAGATCAAGAACAAGGAATCATTCATTGACACCTTGCAAGCTGTCTTCGACAAGCTGCGAGTCACTCGCACAAAGCTGAACCCGGACAAGTGTGTCTTCAGGGTTAGCTCTGGAAAACTTCTTGGTTTCTTGGTGAACCACCGAGGAATAGAAGCAAACCCAGTGAAGATAAAAGCTATTGAAGACATGCGGCCATCAGCCCATATCAAGGACGTCCAGAAGCTGACTGGATGTCTAGCTGCCCTCAGCCAGTTCATCTCAAGACTGGCGGAATAGGCGCTACCCTTCTTCAAGCTATTGAGGAAGTCCGGACCATTCCAATGGTCTGAAGAAGCAGAGAAGGCATTCGAGGAGCTGAAGCAGCTCCTCACCACCCTACCAACCTTGGTAGCTCCGAACCCTGGTGAGTCACTCCTGCTTTACATTTCCGCAACTGACGAAGTCGTCAGCATGGTCCTGGTTGTAGAAAGACCAGAACCATCTCCAGTTCAGGAATATAGACCCCTTCGGGAGGGTCTGGAGCTACCTAAAGTCGAGTCTGGGTCCCAGCTCCCAGACCCGGATCCTCAAGGCGAGATGCCGGAGGATCCATCTCCTTCAAATGAAGGAATCATTGCTACTGAACAACAAGATCCGGACCCCTCTGGGAAGGTCCAGGTCACTTCAGAAGATGCTCTGGGTTCCTCCAATTGGAACCCAGAGGTCCCCGAACAAGGTCTGGACCCCTCCGGGAGGGTTCGGGCGGATGAGGAGGAAGCTCCGGGTCCCTTTGGGAGGGTCCGGATGGTCCAGCGCCCAATGTACTTCATCGGTGAAGTACTCCATGATGCCAAGACTCGGCACCTAGAGGTGCATAAGCTGCTTTACGCAATTCTTATTGCCTCTAGGAAGCTCCAACGCTACTTCCAAGCCCACAAGATTTCAATGGTAACTTCTTATCCACTATGTGCAATCTTGCATAACCCCAATTCCACTGGGAACATTGCAAAGTGGGCAGCGGAATTAGCCGAGTTCGACCTTGAATTCGTTCCAAGAAAAGCGACCAAGAGTCAAGCATTGGCGGATTTCGTGGCGGAATGGACCCCCTCTCCATCAAATCCTGGGGGTCCCAGTGAGCAGAAGTCGGAACCCAAGGTTCCGGTCTTCACTGAGCCTCACTGGACTCTGTACCTCGACGGCTCCGTGCAGAAGCAGGGGGCCGGAGCTGGAGTCCTTCTCCTCGCTCTGACCAGGGAGAAGGTTAAATACATAGTGCACCTTGACTTCCAGGCGACCAACAACATGGCGGAGTATGAAGCACTAATTTATGGAGTCAAGGTGGCACTATCGTATGGTGTCAAGCAGCTATTGGTAAAGGGTGATTCACAACTTGTTGTAAAACAAGTCAAAGGTGAATGTTGCTGCAACAACCCTCAACTAGCTGCATACCTACTTGAAGTCCAGAAGCTTCAGAAGGACTTCAACGTCTGGGATCTTTGCCATGTACAGCGTCTCAACAACGCTGAAGCCGACGAACTCTCGACGAAATCTTCAACCGGGGCTCTGACTCTCGACGGGACCTTCATTCGGAGGTTGTCTAAATCTACACCTCAGCCTGCCAAACTGACCGAAGGGGGCGAGACCAGCACCTCGAAGCTGGCGGTCCCGATGGCCCTGTTACCATGCGTCCATCAAGGGTCGTAGGTGCTGCAGGAAGCTCTGAGCAACCCAACACGCAAGACTCAAATCCTCAAGTTAATTCCAATGCATGGATCTTGGAGATCCGGAGCTACTTGAAAGACAATTTCTTTCCTGAAGATAATATATCCACTGACCGAATAGTCAGATTGGCTAAAAGATAAACACCAGTAGAAGGGGATCTCTACTGGCGTGGTGCCAACGGCGTCCTAATGTGGTGCATTACAAGGGAAGAAGGTTGCAAGCTCCTCGCGGAAATCGGAACCACACGTCTTCCCGCACGCTGTTCGGTAAATCCTTCCGGCATGGCTTCTACTGGCCTACAGCGCTCCAGGATGCAACTGAGCTAGTGAAGAAATGCGAAGCATGCCAGTTCCATGCAAAGCAAATTCACACACCAGCTTAGCCTCTACAAATGATACCTCCTACATGGCCTTTCGCTATGTGGGGGATGGATATCTTGGGACCTTTCGCAAGAGCCGTCGGAGGTTACATGTTCTTGTACGTTGCCATTGACAATGTTGGTACCCTGCGTACCGTATACCCCTTGGGACTACAAAAATACCAAAGGAACTTCACCTGTCTGAGTTAAAGACCTGCAAAGGCCCCACGTGTCATATGGGACCAGACCCGCCTCCCATCTATGGTTAGTCCCGGTGCTGCGACGTGTATACTGCAACCGGATCTACATCCCACACATGGGATGGCTCTGGGCTAAACATCTGTGCGGCACCCCCGGACCTAACCCCCGACAGAGGGAAGCTCTGGTACCGACATGTGTACATCTACACCGGACCTACCTGTCCCAGACGGAAAGCTCCAAAGCTGCCACATGTCCAACTGTCGGACCTTCAGCCTCAACAATCAGACTGGTGGACCCCAACGGCTCGGACCTTCAAGGGGCAATCAAAGACTTCAAGACCTGATTAAGGGTCATTAATACCATATTAATGACACAGGATCGGAGGGCCCTTAATGCCAGTAACGGCACTTTCAAGGCCCGTTACCACGCTATTAAGTTTAATTAATCTCATTAACTGTGTATTAAGCATCAGTAACCGCCAGAGCGACATGTCGGGCCAGGCTAACAGCGTAACGACCAATCCTTATACTATAAAAGGACTGGTCGATGATACACAGGGGAACGCTTTTTTGGACTCCTCTGACACTCTCGCTCTGTGGAAGCTCTCGACTCTGAGACTCTCAATACAACAACTACACACCCCGTGGTGTACGGTATTACGCTCAGGCGGCCCGAACCACATAAATCCTTGTGTCTACTTGCCATCGTGTTCTGAATCTCTGCGCACCCAATACCGAACTACAAACTCCACGGGCTACCAACAATAGTACCGGGAGAATTGCCGGATCAACACTCCAACAGTTGGCGCACCAGGTAGGGGCGCCCGAGATTTAAACATGGTGAACTCCGCTGCTGGATCGTCAAACGGCAACCCTGCTGCACAACTTGATGGAGGCAATCCCTCCAACATGCAGCCGCCAGCAGGTGTTGTGGCTCCAGCAGGAGCCATGCGACCGCCGCCACCGTCCGCACCAGCGAATCAAGCTGGACAGTAGGATGGAGCGTCTGCGTCGGTCACGACATCGGCTAACAACAATCCTGAACACGTGCTCCATGCCGCTCATGCTCTTCTACAATGCCCACCACCTCCAGGTGCATCCCAGGGTGCAAGGGAGCAGTGGAGGGCTGATGTGGAACATTTGGTTGCAGCAGCAGCCGATCGCATCAGTAACCAAGGTCCTCCCCCCTCGGGGCGGGCCCCATCGCAGCATCGGACCGTGTTGGGTAGACTTGGTCTACAAGCTTCTCAACATAGGAGGCGTGCTGTGTCTCAACAAGCGACGTCGCTGCCTTCCGGGGCGCGACGCACCCATACGGTAACCAGGCTTTCTACTCACGACCTTCAGGCAGAGCTCGATCGCCGTACCGTCAACAAGATGGCCGCGTCCATATCGATCGCACTCGCAAAAGGCGAGAGGCTCGGGACAGTCCTGCTCCCAAGGGAGTAGGAGTAGGTTGTTCTGCCCTGGCCATGCACCTACGCATGGTCTGATGGCCACAAAAGTTCCGGCCTCACCTGCCGGAGAAATTTGACAGGACTGTCAATCCCGCTGAGTTTCTCCAAATATACTCTACCGCAATCCTTGTGTCCGGAGGCAATGAGGCCGTAATGGCCAACTATTTCCCTGTGGCTTTGACTAGGACCGCCAAGTCCTGGTTCATGAGCCGTCTGCCCGACTCCATTAACAGTTGGGCAGAATTGTGCCAACAGTTCACACCAATTTCGGGAGTTCATACACCAGACCAGGCACCGAACTGGACCTTTTTGCTGTTAAGCAGAAGGGGGGAGAGTACCTGCGATCCTTCATCCAGATGTTCTCCCAGGTACGAAACACTATTCCTTCTATATCCAGTGCCTCTGTTATTGTGGCATTTAGACAGGGCGTACGAGACAAGAAGATGCTGGAGAAGCTGGCGACCAAGGAGATCACCAGCATCACGGAACTCTTCAGCTTGGCAGACAAATGCACCAAAGCTGCGGAGGGCCGTGAAATGCACTCCCAACCACCTCCAGAGGACAACAAAAAATCCTCCAAGGGTGAAGCCACTACCTCCGGGAGTGGTAAAAAGAAGAAAAAGTCTGACGGCAAGAAATAGTCGTCGGCCGGCACACCAACAGCTGCAGCTGCTGCAGCTTCGCGTGGCCAGGGGCCACGCCATGAAAAACGACCTCGGCTATCGTCTGAAAACGGAGGCAGCTCCAAGATGTGGTGTCCTATACAAAAGTCAAATAGCCACAACCTGGAAGGCTGCCGGGAGGTCCAGAACCTTGCCGAGCACTACAACAAGCGCCAGGAAGAAGTTCCTTTCCGTCAAAGGGAAAGTCGATGAAGCTCCGGCTGATGAGGAGTTAGGCTTTCAGGACCCTAAAAAGGTCTTGAAGGCTGTTTACACCTCCGTCGACGATGACTCCGATGTCTCTGACAACGAACGTCGTAAAACCCTGAACACCATCTTTGGTGGTTCGTGGGACATCACCTCCCGCCGTGTCCTCAAGACCATGCGGCGGGACATGGCCTCAGTAGCTCCCACCGCCAGGGCGGAGCCACACCGGAAGTGGATGGACACTACCATCACTTTCGATGCTTCGGACTGCCCTCAGAATATGATCGGAGCTGGCCAACTCCCATTGATGGTATCTCTGACCATCAACAACATCTAACTCCACCATGTAATGGTGGACGAAGGTTCGGGGCTGAACCTCATAAGCTTTGAAGCTTTCGTCAAGCTTCAGCTCCGTCCTTTGGACCTTCGCCCCTCTCGACCTTTCTCCGGAGTAGGTCCGGGGGCCATAACCCCACTCGGTGCAATTACTCTTCCGGTGACCTTTGGGACCCGGGAGAATTATCGCACTGAGAAGTTGGTCTTCGACGTAGCACAGATCAACTTACCCTTTAACGCCATTTTGGGCAGGCCAGCCTTATACAAGTTCATGGCTACTGCTCATTATGGTTACTTGGTGTTGAAGATGCCAACACCACCCGGTGTTCTCTGGATCCGTGGAGATCGCACCGCCGGAGTGACAGCTCTCGAAGAACTCCACGTGCTTGCTACAGTGCAGGGGGAAGAATCCGGAAAGGAGCAAGCTCCGAAACCCCCGAGTACTCACATTGAGGCTCAACCTCTGGACCTTGTGTTCTACCAAGCAGCGACACCGACATTCCCGTCAAAGTCGTCCAAATCGATTCCGACGCCGCTCAGACCACCCATATATCGGGAGGTCTGAATGACAAATAGGAACTCGCGCTCGTCACTTTCCTCTGGGCTAACGTCGGCGTGTTTGCCTCGCAACCGTCACAAATGCCTGTGATCCCTAGGGAAGTGATCGAGCATAATCTGAAGATCTATCCCGATGCTCGGCCTGTACATCAGAAGCCTCAGAAGCAATCAATAGAGCGACAGAACTTCATACGTTAAGAAGTGAAGAAGTTGCTCGAAGCTAGATTCATCCGAGAAGTCTTCCACCCAAAATGGCTGGCAAACCCAGTTGTTGTATCCAAGGCCGGCGGGAAGCTTTGGATGTGTATCAACTACACTACACTAAATAAGGCATGTCCAAAAGATCCATTCCCACTACCTAGAATAGATCAGATAGTGGATTCTACCTCCGGGTGTGAATTACTGTGTTTTCTAGACGCATATTCTGGGTACCATTAAATCAGAATGTCTAGGGAAGATGAAGAGCATACCTCCTTCATCACAGTAGATGGATTATATTGTTATACTTCCATGCCATTTGGTCTCAAGAATGCTGCTTCAACATTTGTACGAGCTATGTACAAAAATTTTGGAGAACTCATCAGAGACGTAGTGGAAGTGTATGTCGATGACATCATGGACAAGATCAAGAACAAGGAGTCATTCCTTGACACCTTGCAAGCTGTCTTCGACAAGCTGCGAGTCACTCGCACAAAGCTGAACCCGGACAAGTGTGTCTTCGGGGTTAGCTCTGGAAAACTTTTTGGTTTCTTGGTGAACAACCGAGGAATAGAAGCAAACCCGGTGAAGATAACAGCTATTGAAGACATGCGGCCACCAGCCCACATCAAGGACGACCAGAAGCTGACTGGATGTCTAGCTGCCCTCAGCCGGTTCATCTCAAGACTGGTGGAACGGGTGCTACCCTTCTTCAAGCTATTGAGGATGTCCAGACCATTCCAATGGTCTGATGAAGCAGAAAAGGCATTCCAGGAGCTGATGCAGATCCTCACCACACTACCAACCTTGATAGCTCCGAACACTGGTGAGCCACTCCTGTTTGACATTTCGGCAACTAACGAAGTTGTCAGCATGGTCCTGGTCGTGGAAAGACCAGAACCATCTCCAGTTCAGGAATCCAGACCCCTTCGGGAGGGTCCGAAGCTACCTGAAGTCGAGTTTGGGTCCCAGCTGCCAGACCCGGATCCGAGACGCCGGAGGATCCATCTCCTTAAAGGAGTCACTGCTACTGAGGAACAAGATTCGGATCCCTCCGGGAAGGTCCGGGTCACTTCAGAAGAAGCTCCAGGTTCCTCCAAACGGCACCCGGAGGTCCCCGAACAAGGTTCGGACCCCTCCAGGAGGGTCCAGTTAGATCAGGAGGAAGCTCTGAGCCCCTTCGGGATGGTTCGGACGGTCCATCACCCACTGTACTTCATCAGGGAAGTACTCCATGACGCCAAGACTTGGTACCTAGAGGTGCATAAGCTGCTCTACGCAGTTCTTATTGCCTATAGGAAGCTCTCACACTACTTCCAAGCTCACAAGATTTCAGTGGTAACCTCTTATCCACTACGTGCAATCTTGCATAACCCCAATTCCACTGGGAACATTGCAAAGTGGGCAGTGGAATTAGCTGAATTCGACCATGGATTCATTCCAAGACAAGTGATCAAGAGTCAAGAATTGGCGGACTTCGAGGTGGAATGGACCCCCTCTCCATCAAATCCAGGGGGTCCCAGTGAGCAGAAGTCGGAACCCAAGGTTCCGGTCTTCACTGAGCCTCACTGGACTTTGTACCTCGACGGCTCCATGCAGAAGCAGGGGGCCGGAGCTGGAGTCCTTCTCCTCGCTCTGACCAGGGAGAAGGTTAAATACATAGTGCACCTTGACTTCAAGGCGACCAACAACATGGCAGAGTATGAAGCACTAATTTATGGACTCAAGGTGGCACTATCGTTTGGTGTCAAGCAGCTATTGGTAAAGGGTGATTCACAACTTGTTGTAAAACAAGTCAAAGGTGAATGTTGCTGCAACAACCCTCAACTAGCTGCATACCTACTTGAAGTCCAGAAGCTTCAAAAGGACTTTGACATCCTGGATCTTTGCCATGTCCAGCGTCTCAACAACGCTGAAGTCGATGAACTCTCGACGAAAGCTTCAACCGGGGCTCCGGATCCCGATGGAACCTTCATCCGTAGGTTGTTTGAACCTACAGCTCAGCCTGCCGAACTGAGCGAAGGGGGCGAGACCAACACCTCGAAGCTGGTGGTCCCGATGGCCCTGTTACCATGGTGTCCATCAAGGGTCATAGGTGCTGCAGGAAGCTCCAGGCAACCCAGCACGCAAGACTCAAATCCTCAAGCTAGTTCCGATGCATGGATCTCGGAGATCCGGAGCTACTTGAAAGACAATTTCCTTCCTGAAGATAATGTATCCGCTAACTGAATAGTCAGATCGGCTAAAAGATACACACTGGTAGAAGGGAATCTCTACCGGCATGGTGCCAACAGCGTCCTAATGCGGTGAATTACAAGGGAAGAAGGCTGCGAGCTCCTCGCAGAAATCCATGGAGGCGAGTGTAGGAACCACGCGTCTTCCCGCACGCTGGTCGGTAAATCCTTCCGGCATGGCTTCTACTAGCCTACAGCGCTCTAGGATGCAACTGAGCTAGTGAAGAAATGCGAAGCATGCCAGTTCCATGCAAAGCAAATTCACACACCGGCTCCGCCTCTACAAATGATACCTCCTACATGGCCTTTCGCTGTGTGGGGGATGGATATCTTGGGACCTTTCCCAAGAGCCTTCGGAGGTTACAAGTTCCTGTACGTTGCCATTGACTAATTCACCAAATGGCCGGAAGCAACTCTAGTTGTGACAATAAACAAGCAATCAACTATCAACTTCTTGCAGTCCATTGTATGCAGATTTGGGGTCCCAAACAAGATCACAACTGATAATGCGACCCAGTTCACAAGCTTTGCATTCCAAGGATATTGCAAATACCTCAACATTCAGGGTAGCTACGCTTCCGTAGCTCACCCGACAAGCAATGGACAAGCCGAGAGAGCAAATGCAAAAATCCTAAAAGTACTCAAGACCCGCACATATGAGCTCCTGAAAAAACATGGAGCCAACTGGATCGAAGAGCTTCCGCCCACTCTATGGGCCAACAGAACAACTCCAAACCGGTCAACTAGAGAGACACCCTTCTTCCTGGTGTACGGAGCTGAGGCAGTCCTTCCTCTCTAAATCACCTTGGGGTCGCTCCGGGTCCGAACCTTCGACGATGCCACGCAGGACCTGCTCCGGCGTGAAGACCTTGACCTCCTTGAAGAGGGAATGTGTCGAGCAGCTGTTTGGAATGCCCGATATCGCCAAGCTCTTCGGCGCTATCACCAACGGCATGTTCACAGTCGACAGCTCGAGGAAGGTGATCTGGTGCTATGGAGAATACAATTCAGAGAAGGGTTAAACAAACTTTCCCCCAGCTGGGAAGGACCCTTCCGAGTGATCAAAGTATCCCATCCCGGATGCGTTCGCTTGGCAACCAAGGATGGGACACCTCTCCCTAACCCTTGGAACATTGAGCACCTCCGTAAGTTATACGCTTAATATCATGGAGGCGAGTATGTAATTACATGTGATGTATGTTATAGAGTCATTGTACAGAGTCGGGTAGCTCCTCTGGGAGAACAGCCGAACCTTCTTCGGAAGGTTCGCAAAGTTCAGGAAACACTTGTCACAGTCTCAGAACTAAAAGTGTAGCTAGCTACCTTGGGTCAAACGAGAAACAAAACACACTTAGCCTAGTTTTCTACCCTAAGAGTGTACTTGTTTCCCTTGTACCTTGAACCATTAATGAAAGACATCATTGTGTGAAAACAGACTCCACATGCATTTATTTTGTACAGGCTCAATATTTTTTATTTTTCTCTTTCTTGTCTATAACAAAGTTGTGCAATTCTTAAGAAACTTTAGCTCGACCGTTGCATGTACAATTCGAGTTGCATCGTCTATTCTTCCGGGTCCAAACATTGTTAATGGCCTACTCGTCTGAATGCCGCCAAGCCAATCTAGGGCCGGAGTGTGCTATCGACTTAGCCTGGTCATGCACCCTAAGTATGCCACTCTACCTACACCCCGACAGGACGAAGTAAGGCGAGTCCAGAAACGATCGGACCTGGAGGAAACAAACCAGTGCACTTGATTGTATTTAGAATTGTGTTCGACCTAAAACTTTCTCGGGAATAGTAGGTCGCAATTGAGTTATAGATAGGAAATGGATTTTATTGTTTTTCTTGACTTCAGTGTGCAGGAAAAATAAAGATCCCATGATGATGGTGAATGACCGGAGCTACCAAAGCTCTGAGATCCCCTAGGTGGCTTGTAGTCGATGTTTCAAACATTGATAGCGAGCGTCGCTGGAGCTACTCAGCTTCGGTAAAGCTAGGGGCCAGCCGCTAACGTGAAGAAAAGATGGTGGAAAGACTCCACAGTGGGGTCTGCTGTCGACACACCGCGTGTTGACAGAGGTCACTTCCGGAGCTACCAAGCTCCGACACCCCAGAGGACTAACCGTTGACGCTCTACGCGTTGATGGAGACTACTGCCGGAGCTACTAAGCTCCAATGATGGTCAATGCCGGAGCTACTAAGCTCCAACAACCTCAGGGGGCCTCTACTATCGAAGACTTCAGACCTACATTCTACAAGTTTGAAGCACGCAAGTCTTCAACAACTGTTACATCCTCTTGGTACATGTTCACAATCAAATTGTGTACATCTACCAGGGGGCCAAGTGAGACAAAGGTGTTGAAGAAAAAAATGAAATTCATAAAAATTTGGATTTCATTCATCTGGAGACAAGAGATTTCAAAATTGGAGAAAAAGAAGAGAATACAAGCGGGAGCTACAAAGAGAGAGTCCTAGACCCTATGGAAGAATGATGCGACCTTCTGGGCAACCTCCGACACGCTAGCTTGGGCGGCTTCTCCCTCTCTGTCGATGGGGCCTTCAAGCACCAGGTCTAGAGATAACTGAGGGTCCCGGCTTGTGTAGCACGTCAGCACGTATTCTACGACGTTCTTCGCCAGGGATTGTCCCTCGGTTTCCAGCTGGTCCGCGATGACATCGCCCATCTTGGTTAGCTTGTTGCCTGCTGAACTCAATGCCTGCAACGCCAGGTCCAGCTCTGGCTTCGGATCATCTGGACGCACGGGACTAAAACCCATTGGTGTCAGCGCGTCGTTGTCTTTGCCCAGGAAGTCCAAAACTTGTTGGGACTCCGCAACCCTCGAGCTTCACATCTCCTCCAAGGACCCTCTGGTCGCCGCAAGCTCCGAATTCTCACGGGCAAGGCGCTCAACCTCTTTGGCATTCCGCTAAATCTTTTCAGCAACCTGCCATTCGAGTTTACTGAGCTCCTCCTCCCAGAGGTGAATCTTGTTCTGGCGGTTGACCAGGTCCTTCTCCCGGCCCCGCACCTTCTTCTCCCTGGCAGCAATTTCATCCTCCCTCTTGTGGAGGTCATGTCCTCGCTGCCAGGCCTTCTTCTCCTCTTTCTCGCAGCGCTCATCCAACTTCTTGGTGCGCTCCGCGAGACTCTTGTCACCCAGAGTCAGCCTCTGAGTTAGCTTTTCCTCCCTCTTCACGAGGTCATCCCGCAGCTCCAGGAGTTTTTGCTCTTCATCTTCGAGCTTTTTTCTCCCGCTCCTCAAGGGCCTCCCGGCGCTTCACGAGGCTATCGTGGATGGCGCTGACCTTCTCTACGCGATCATTCGCTGTGTTATTAGCAGCTACGTCCTATTCGTAGATGGCCCGAGACTGGTTGTCGAGGGATCGCATCATGCTTTCCCTCTCGTCCAGCAGTTTACCCCAGTACTCTAACCGGACATTCTTCACCCACTCCTTGTCGTCAGCCAGCCTCGACTACACCAGCTTGGTGTCGAATTGGAGCCAGTTGCGCCACCTCCTAAGAGTTTGGCGCTCCTCCTCAAGGGCCTTGCTGTCGTGGTAAAAAGCCAGCTGGACCTGACAAAGACTGGAGCAGGCGTTGTCGATAGAAAGCGACAGAGGGATCGGGTCTGGACCTGCCGGGGTCTTCTCTGCTGGCTCCAGCGGGTTCTCCGTGAAAAAAATCGGGTCCCACTCTACAAGAGCAGTCCCCTGAGCTTCCACGGCACTAGGGCCGCCCTCCGGGATAGCCTCGGCCGCCACCGAAGAAGGTCCTGCAACAGAAGTTTCGATCTTCGGGGTTGGTTCCGAAGGTCCCGCCGCCAGGTCATCATCAACTGGTCCCTCAGGCTGGGGGCCGGCAGCTTCATCTTGGCACCCTGGCTTAGGAGCGGGCACCTTCGGGACCACCACCTCCGGGGCAGACGTTGAAGATTCGGCCGGAGCTGAAGCCACTTCCGGCTCTGATGCTGGTGCCTCCTCCATCGCCGGCTCAGGGGATGGCGCTTCGACCGTCGTGGGCTCGAACGCCAGCACTTCTGCAGCAACCGGCTCAGGCGCCGGAACTTCTTCAACAACCGGCTCAGGCACCAGAACTTCTTCGACGACCGGCTCAGGTGCCGGAACTTCATCAGCCACCAGCTCTACTGCCGGTACTTCATCAACTATCGCTGGCGTAGTAGCTCCGGAAGGTTCCCCGGAGCTTGCTGCTGCCATTGATGTCACTTTGGTTGAGGGCCCCATCGACCAGGAAGGACCTCTAGACCCAGAGCCTTTAGTTGGCCCTGGTACTGGAGCCACATGGCTGGAGCTAGCACCCTGGGGAGATGCTGATGCTGGAGTGGTTGCCACCGTTGAAGACCTTCCCCTTCGGGGAGAAGGAGCCGCTGTGGAAGGAGCAGGTCTGACGGACCTCCTGTCAGAGTGTTTCAGCTTTCTTTTACTGCTCGAGGGCTCGGCCAACTCTTTACCCTTGTCCATGACTTCAACTCTCTGTCTCGGGGCAGAAGGGGGACCACCCTCGGAAGCTCCGGGGATCGCCAACCTGATGGTCGGACGCCTCTAAACTTCACCAAGGTCGTCAAGCACCGGCATCTTCCGTTGGAGCTCCCTGCTGAACTCTGCCTCCATGTTCAGAGGGAGGAAAGCCGCCGGCGGAGTCAAGTCATCACCCTCGACGTCGATGCCGTGCTGGAACTTCAAACCGGTCTCGATCCAGTCATCGTCCATCACACTATTGAGGGCCCAGGCAAGCTTCTACCTCTTCTTCAGTAGAGCCCACCTGTTGACCAGGAAGTTGAAGAATACCGCTTGAGGAGTCACCCCTCCTTCCACGCATTGGCGGATCCTGGTCAGAATAGGGTTGAAGGCGTCCGATAACACCAGAACTTCACTCCAAGCTTCAGTGTCGATGTTGGGGAGGCCTTCGAGCAGCTCCAGCTTCTCATGCTCCTCCACCCTGATGACGATCCAATCTTTCTTCCAGTCGTCCCACTTTCCAGAAGGGAACGACCGCAAGTACTTGTACGGGCACTTCTTGCGCTTCACAAAATAATAGAAGCCAAGGTACTCGTCACTTTTGTCGGTTGTGTTGATGGTGAAGAAGGTGCAGAAGAGCTCGACGTAGGGAGGAATGCCCACCCACATCTCACAGAAGTGGACAAAGATCGACACTAGAAGAATGGAGTGGGAGCCAAGGTGGTACAGCTATAGACCATAGAAGTCTAGCAGCATCAAGGGAAAAGTGGAGAAGGGTGGGATCAGTCCCACCATGGCGTACGTGGAGAAGTACACCATGTCGCCGGCATGCTCCTTCTCGAACAGAAGCTTGCCGGCGCGGACCTGGTGGTTGAAGAAGTCACTGGACCACCCCATGAGGGCCCAGACCTTCTTGAAATCACCGTCGGTCTTAAGTCGGCTCTTGCAGAGACCCAAATCCATCGCAGCACAGCGGGGCGAGAGATGAAAAGCAGGCTCAAGTTTGGAGGATTCAAGCGCAAGTTCAAATGAAGGCGTAAAGAATCCCCACACGGTGCACGCTTTCATTCTTAAGTAAGTCCCCGCAATGCTTGGATGGAAACCGCAGAGGAACCGACGATACAATTCAAAAACTTCACCCTCATAATGACAAGGGGGCCCGAGGCCACCCCGACGATCAAGTCGAGGTCCTTACCCTAGGCGAACAGTTGTCATCATGAAAGGCGGGAAGCCCGAGGGCGGCGGCGTGACAGGCCATACGGAACCGATACGGTTTTTGTATCGGGAACCGGTGACCTTCAATTGCGTGAGATCCACACGCTCAGATCTCACCTGTCGCATCCTGGATATGCCACGCGATGTTGGTTTAACTGTGAACTATCGCCAATGGCATATCCGAAGACCCTTGAAGACACGGCTCAAAAACCAAAGGATGGACCCACCTCCGGCAAAACAACTTCATCCAAAAGGTCTCTCCCAGAGGTGGGCCCAGGGGGCCACTGTCGGTACCCTGCGTACCGTATACCCCTTGGGACTACAAAAAGACCAAAGGAACTTCACGTGTCCGAATTGAAGACCTGCAAAGGCCCCACGTGTCATGCGATACCGGACCAGCCTCCCATCTATGGTTAGTCCCGGTGCTGCCACGTGTATACTGCAACCGGACCTACATCCCACACATGGGATAGCTCCGGGCTAAACACCTGTGCGGCACCCCCGGACCTAACCCCCGACAGAGGGAAGCTCTGGTACTGACACGTGTACATCTACACTGGACCTACGCGTCCCAAACGGAAAGCTCCGAAGCTGCCACGTGTCCAACCGCTAGACCTTCAGCCTCAACAATCAGACTGGTGGACCCCCAACGGCTCGGACCTTCAAGGGGCAATCAAAGACTTCAAGACCCTATTAAGTGTCATTAATACCATATTAATGACACACGACCGGAAGGCCCTTAATACAAGTAACGACACTGTCAAAGCCCATTACCATGCTATTAAGGGTAATTGACCTCATTAATTGTGTATTGAGCATCAGTAACTGCCAGGGCCACATGTCGGGCCAGGCTAACGGTGTAACGACTAGTCCTTGTACTATAAAAGGACTGGTCGACGATACACGGGGGATGATACACAAGGGAATCTTCTCTGCTCGTTGGGAACACTCGACTCCTAGACGCTCAATACAACAACTGCACACCCCGTGGAGTAGGGTATTACGGTCAAGCGGCCCGAACCACGTAAATCCTTGTGTCTACTTGCCATCTTGTTCTGAATCTTTGCGCGCCCAATCTTGAACTAAAAACTTCGCGGGCTACCAACAGTAGTACTGGGAGAATTGCCGGAACAACACTCCGACAGGTGTTGTCCTGTTCGCCCACAGTGTTGACGGAAGCTCTTCAATCTAGTTGGCTCTGTGCTTTTTTAAGCGTTCATATGTACGCGTCTTGAGTACTTTTAGGATTTCTTCATTTGCTCTCTTAGCTTGGCCTTTGCTTGTTGGCTGAGCTACTGAGGCGTAGCTGACTTGAATGTCGAGGTCTTTGCAATATTCTTGAAATGCAGCACTTGTAAATTGGGTTCCATTTTTAGTTATGACATTGTTCGGAACTCCAAACCTGCATATTGTGGACTTCAAGAATTTGGTTGCTGATTTTTTGTTTAGCTTTCTGGCCACTTCATGAACTTGTCGATGGCGACGTACAGGTACGTATAACCTCTAACGGCTTTTGGGAATGGTCCCAAGATGTGCATACCCCACACAGCGAATGGCCATGTAGGAGTTATCAATTTTCAGTGATTGAGCTAGTGTGTGAATTTTTTTTGTGAAACTGGCATGCTTCACACTTTTTCACTAGATCGACTGCATCTTGGAGTGTTGTAGGCCGGTAAAAGCCATGCCAGATGGCTTTACCAATCAACGTGCGAGAAGATGTGTCGTTCCCACACTCGTCTCCATGGATTTCCGCGAGGAGCTCGCAATCTTCTTCCCTTGCAATGCATCGCATTAGGACGCCATTGGTACCGCGCTGGTAGAGATCCCCTTCTACTAGCGTGTATCTTTTAGCCAATCTGACGATCCGGTCAACGGATACACCGTCTTCAGGAAGGATGTTGTCTTTCAAGTAGCTCCGGATCTCCTAGATCTTTGCATCAGAGCTAACTTGAGCTTCTGAGTCTTGCGTGCTGGGTTGCTCAGAGCTTCCGACAGCACCTACGACCCTTGGTGGATGCCATGGTAATAGGTCCACCAGGACCGCCAGCTTCGAGGGGCTGGTCTCGCCCTCTTCGCTCAGTTCGGCAGACTGAGCTGTTGGTCTTGCCAACCTCCGGACGAAGATTCCATCGGGAGCCCGAGCTCTGGATGAAGCCTTCGTTGAGAGTTCATCGTCTACAGCATTATGGAGACGCTGAACATGATGGAGATCCTGGACTTCGAAGTCTTTCTGAAGCCTCTGAACTTCAAGGAGATAGGCAGCTAGCTGAGGGTTGCTGCAGCAGAATTCACCTTTGACTTGTTTTATGATGAGTTGTGAATCATCCTTCACCAACAGCTGTTTGCCACCGTAGGATAGTGCCACCTTGAGCCCGTAGATGAGAGCTTCATACTCCGCCATGTTGTTGGTTGCCTTGAAGTTAAGGTGAACCATTTATTTGACCTTCTCCCTGGTCGGAGCGAGTAAAAGGATTCCAGCTTCGGCCCTCTGATTTTGCACGGAACCATCGAAGTAGAGAGTCCAGTGAGGTTCGGTGAAGATCGGGACCTTGGGTTCAGGCTTCTGCTCACTGGGGCCCCCAGGATTAGATGGAGATGGAGTCCACTCCGCCACGAAGTCAGCCAAAGCTTGACTCTTGATTGCTTGTCGTGGCACAAATTCGAGATTGAACTCAGCCAACTCTGCTGCCCACTTTGCGATGTTCCCAGTTGAATTAGGGTTATGCAATATAGTACGCAGTGGATAAGAAGTTACCATTGATATCTTGTGGGCTTGGAAGTAGTGACAGAGCTTCCTTGAGGCAATAAGAATTGCGTAAAGCAGCTTATGTACCTCGATGTATCTGGTCTTGGCATCATGGAGCACTTCAATAATAAAGTACACTAGGCGCTGGATGGTCTGGACCCTCCCAGAAGGGCTCGGAGCTTCCTATCCATCGACCCGGACCTTCCGAGAGGGGTCTGGGCCTTCTTGTTGAGTTTTCCGAACCCTCCCGGAGGGGTCCGGAACTTCTTCGTTTTCAACCCATACCCTCCTTGATGGGTCCAGATCTCCTTCGACAGCCGTTAAAACTCCCTCATATGAGAGAGGTTGATCTTCTAGCACTCTATATTGAAGATCCGTGTCTGGGGGCTGGGACCCATACTTGCCTTTAGGTAGCTTCGGACCCTCCCGGAGGGGTTTGGGCTCCTGAACTGGATGTGGCTCTGGTCTTTCCGCGACTAGGACCATGCTTACAACTTCTGTAGTTGCAAAAATGTAAAGTAGTAAAGGCTCACTAGAGTTCGGAGCTACAAGAATTGATAGGGTGGTGAGGAGCTGCTTCAGCTCTTCAAATGGCTTTTTTGCTTCTTCGAACCAATGGAATGGTCCGATCTTCCTCAATAGCTTGAAGAAGGGAAGTGCCCGCTCTGCCAGCCTTGATGAACTGGCTGAGCGCAGCTAGACATCCAGTTAACTTCTGGACGTCCTTAATGCGGGCTGGAGGCCGCATGTCTTCTATAGCCTTGATCTTCGCCAGGTTTGCTTCAATTCCTCGGTGAGTCACCAAGAAACCAAGGAGTTTCCCGAAGCTAACCCCAAAGATACACTTGTCTGGGTTCAGCTTGGTGCGCGTGATGCGCAGCTTGTCGAAGACGGCTTGCAAATTGTCAAGGAGTGACTCCTTGTTCTTAATATGCACAATGATGTCATCAACGTACACCTCCACCAAGTATCTAATTAGCTCTCCAAATGTTTTGTACATAGCTCGCACAAAGGTTGAAGTAGCATTTTTGAGACCAAAGGGCATGGCAGTATAACAATATAATACATCTACTGTTATGAAGGCAGTATGCTCTTCATCTTCCTTAGACATTTGGATATGATGATATCCAAAATATGCATCTAAGAAAAACAATAGCTCGCACCCGGAGGTGAAGTCCACTATCTGATCTATCCTAGGTAGTGGAAACGGATCTTTTAGACATGCCTTATTTAAGGTGGTGTAGTGATACACATCTGAAGCTTCCCGTCGGCTTTGGGTACAACACTGAGTTTGCCAGCCATTTTTGATGAAAAAACTCCCGGATGAAACCAGCTTCAAGCAACTTCTTGATCTCCTGTCGGATGAAGTTTTGTTGCTCGACTAATTGCTTCCACGGCTTTTGGTGTATAGGTCGTGCGTCAGGATAAATCTTCAGATTGTGCTCAATCACCTCACTAGGGATCCCAAGCATTTGTGATGGTTGCCAGGAAAACACGTCAACATTAGCCCAGAGGAAAGTGATGAGCGCGAGTTCCTATTTGTTGTTCAGACCTCCCGATATACGTGTAGTCTGAGCAGCATCAAAACCAATTTGGATGACTTTGACGGGAACGTCAGTGTCGTCGCTTGGTTGCATGCTTGGTGCATAAGTTGAGCCCCTATGACAAGTGCTCGGGGGTTGAGCAGTGAGCTCTTTCCAGGATGCCTCCTCCTGCACAGTTGGAAGCGCATGGAGTTCTTCCAGTGCAGTGATTCCTGCAGTACGGTCTCCGCGGATGTGGAGAACGCCAGAGGGTGTTGGCATATTCAACACCAGGTAGCCATAATGAGCCACAACCATAAACCTGTACAAGGGAGGCCTGCCCAAGATGGCATTGAAGGGTTGAAAGTGCATATAGGACTCCCTTGTGGGTTTTGGATGATTTATGACAAGCAATTGGGATCCTAATCCTTTTGTTGAGATGAATGCAAGCAAATAATGAAAAATGAGCAAAATGCCAAAAGGAAGGGAAATGGGAAGCAAAGTGAATTTGAGCTCAAGGAGAAGAAAATAGTAGATTATTATGTATGGAGTGTGTTAAGGAAACACACCCAAGAGCTCAATCACTTTCAAGCACACACACTCAATGCACAAAGTTATACAGGACCGGACTAGTCCGATATCACTTCCTGCACTAGATCGGACAAGTCCGGTATCCACCGGACTAGTCCGATATCTTTCTAATCCACTCCGTACTAGTCCTCCCCAATGCGGACTAGTCCTCAACACAATGCACAAGTCACACAAAATCAGACAAGTCCGTTGTGATCCGGACTAGTCCGATATTCTTTCTGATCCACTTCAGACAAGTCCGGTGTCTACACGGACTAGTCCGATATACACACTGATCTAAATCGGACAAGTCCTACAAGTGTGGACTTGTCATCCTAAACTCTTAGGGTTTCATATGTCTGGACAAGTCCGATGGCAATCGAACTAGTCTGAAGATTTCCAGTAGTGAAATCGGACAAGTCCGTTTTCAACCAGACTAGTCCGATATTCCTGGACACTTAGGGTTTGCTACACACAGCACACCGGACTAGTCCGGTGACCACCACGGACTAGTCCAATCTTTTTGAACCCTAACGGTCACTTTTAGAAACCCCATATAAATAGAGGTGCACGGCCCACTTTTACAACCTCTCGAACCCTAGCGCCGTCACACCTCCCATGAGACTCAAACACCACCTCTCTCCACGAAATTAAGTGCAAAATCGATCAATCTATTGAAGATCACTTCTAGATCATTGGAGAGACACTTGACACACATCATTGAGCTCTTGGTTTGATTCTCTAACACACTTTTGCGTTTCAATTTGTAATTTTTGAGTGTGTTATTGGTGGCTTTGTAAGTTGTAATCAAGGGAGCTCTCAACGTGTGAGAACGCCCCTTCAACTTGGTTATTTACCCTTTGTGATTAGTGGAAGAGGATTGGCCTTCATGGCGATCTGACGAGGGAAGGGTTGGAGAAGACCCGGTCCTTTTGTGGGCTCCTCAACGTGGACGTAGGTTGCCTTCGTGGTAGCCGAACCACGGGATAAATCGTGTGTCTTGTCCTTTTGCGTTCTTCATCTTAATTGATCAACTTAATCTAGGGTTTGATTCACTTTGTTCAATTTGAGTTAAATTGTTGAACAAGAGCCTTAATTGTAATAGAATTTGACATACAACTATTAAACTGTCATTCAAGTTTATATTTCCGCTGCAAACATTAATGAATCAATCAAATTGACTGAACTTGATGAACTTAGCCTGTGAAAACCGGACTAGTCCGCACTTTACCGGACTAGTCCGATATCTCTGGTATTGACTTTGTTGTTGAGTGTTACAGGAACCGAGAAAATTCAAAAAGTCCTATTCACCCCCCCCCCCCCCCTCTAGGCCTACATTCAATTTGTATCAGAGCAGGTTCTTCAAGAAAGAGTGCAACCACTCGAAGAGATCATGTCGGACATGAAGGAAGTTCAGAAAATCAACAACCAGGAAGAAGTGAACAATGACAAGAACCAAAAGCTGGAAAAGTATCTCGAAGCAATTCAAGACTTCGATGATGATGACGAGGAGACGCTGGAGCTGAAAGCACTCTTCAGAAAGAAAGCACTTTCCAAAGGGAAAGCTAAAGTTGAAGAAAAGAAGAAGGGGAGTAGTCACACCGACTACTCCCGATATCCTTTTAACTATGATCGTTTAAATTCAAACAACAGCTATTACCTATCTATTCCTCTTGGAAAAGCCCCACACTTCGATGGGAGTGATTACTCCATGTGGAGGCAAAATATGAAGATGCACTTGATTTCCCTTAACCCAAGTTTATGGCATATTGTGTGCACAGGAATAAACATCCCAGATGACGACGAAGAGCTCACCCCAAGTCAAGAGCAAGCCATCCACAGAAACGCTCAAGCCGCAGCCGTAATCACCTCCTCTCTAAGTCGAGATGAATTCACAAAGGTGGACGGACTGGAGATTGCCAAGGAAATATGGGACACACTACAAACAGCCCATGAAGGTGACCGGCATATGCGGGAGGCGAAAATCGAAATGATCGAAGGCGAACTAGGAAGGTTTGCAATTGAGGAAGACGAGTCTCCCCAGGACATGTACAGCCGATTGAAGACACTTGTAAACAATGTTCGATCATATGGGAGCAAGAAGTGGAATGACCACGAGGTTGTAAAGCTCATCCTTAGAGCCTTTATGCCTCGCAATGTCACACTATGCTCTATGATCAGAGAAAGTCCCAGGTACAAGAGGATGACTCCAGATGAATTGCTTGGCAAAATCATCAACTTTGAAATGATGGAGAAACAAGCCAAGCACGTCAAAAGAAATAGCCAACCTCACATCGTCCAAGAAGAAGGGAGTTGCCTTAAAGTCCACACTCAAGCCTCTATCCAAAGAAGCAAGAGAAGCACAGCTTGAGGAGGACAGCGATGATGAAAGCAGTGAGCTGGACGAAGAGGATATGATTTTTTTCATGAAAAAGTTCAAAAGAATAATGAAGAAAAGACAAGGAACAAAATCAAGTGAAGGCAAGTACAAGGAGAGGACAAAGACGAAGATGAGGCGGGCGTGCTATAATTGTGGTGAGTATAACCACTTTATAGTCGATTGCCCGTATGAGGACAACAAGAAGAAGAATAAAGAAGCCAAGCCTCAACCGAAGAAATTCTTCAAGAAGAAGAAACAAGCTGAACAAGCACACATTGGAAAGGAGTGGGACTCAAAATATGAGTCCTCATCATCCGATGAAGAAGAGATGGCTAGCATAGCCATTGAAAGCACGTCCAAGAAACTCACACTCTTCTCCACGCTCGGTACAACGAAGGGAAATGGCACTTGCCTCATGGCAAAGGAAGGTAAACGCAAGGTAAACATCAAAACTCCTTCCATGCTTTCCTACTCAAGTAATGATGAACTAGATAGTGATGATGAAGATATGTTAATTGGATTAGATAGAAAAACTGCTGCTAAAATGAAATTTTTACTTGACCAACTTGTTGAGAAGGAATGGCTAGTTGATCGTCAAGAGGACATGATTATCTCCCAAAAGGAGAAGTATGTTTAACTTGACAATCTTCTAGTTCTTGAAAAGGAGAAAAACAGCTCACTAGAGCTTGAGCTAGCTTCAAGCAAGAAAACTTGCTTGGAGTTAACCAACTCAAACGTTGCAATCAAGGATCAACTTGATGACCTGATCAAGGTTAACAAGATCCTTGAAGTGCAAGTTGAGTCACTCAAGCTAAGTGAATCTTCCTCCTCTTCAAGTCTACCTTCTCAACCCACTTCAACTAATCTTGTTCATATGTGCAAATGTGGTAAAATCAACACCAGTTTGAAGGAAAAGTCTACCTCCAAAAGGATAAAAATCCTACCCAATGTGGAATATTTGACAAGGAGAGGATCAACTATGCACGTAGTGCATACTTGGTCCAAAGACCTCCAAATGTCAAGTATGGCATTGGTTACTCTTATGATGGAAAACAAAATGCTGGAAGTCATAAGAATAACAAGGGAAGGATTACCTTTGTGAAGGGAGGACCCTCACAACCTGGTAACTCGAAAATTAAGAACCTGAACTCTCATGAACACCGGACTAGTCCGGTTGTGGTTCGGACAAGTTCGGTCATCCGAACAAGTCCGGTCACCCAGACTAGTCCGATCCATAAACAACAGCAACTTTTGCTCAAAACCTTTGATGCCTCTTATGTATTAATGAGAAACAATCTTGGTAAAGTTTATGCTTATTATGCTGGGCCACGCCATGGGAACACAAAATCCCAAGTGTGGGTGCCCAAATGTATTGTAACTAACCTCCAAGGACCCAAGCAAGCTTGGGTACCTAAAACCAAGGCATAATTTGTTTCTACAGGCCTATTCCTCTGGTGGATCCAAATGGGTGCTAGACAGTGGATGCACCAACCACATGACCGGAGAAAGGAGGATGTTCGTGGAATATGAAGAAAACGAGGACCCAAACGAAGGCATCTACTTCGGAGATAATAGTCAAGGAAGGGTGCTCGGTACCGGTAAAATAGCAATATCCTCTGAACACACTCTTTCTCATGTTTTACATGTTGAATCTTTAGATTATAACCTGCTGTCCATATCTCAATTATGTGACAAAGATTATAGTTGCTTGTTCACTAACGAGGGTGTGACCGTCTCAAGGAGGAGTGATGGTTCCGTTGCATTCAAGGGTATGTTGAAGGGAAAGCTTTACCTTGTTGACTTCAACAAGGATAAAGCCAAACTCGACACATGCTTGATTGCAAAAACCAACATGGGTTGGCTGTGGCATAGACGGCTAGCACATGTTGGTATGAGGAATCTTCAAAAACTCCTCAAGGGCGATCACATCCGAGGTTAGAAAGATGTTGTTTTTGATAAAAATAGGCCTTGTAGCGCGTGCCAAGCCGGGAAGCAAGTTGGAGCACATCATCCCGCAAAGAACATCATGACTACGACAAGACCGCTCGAACTACTTCATATGGACTTGTTTGGTCCAATTGCTTACATAAGCATCGGCGGTAATAAATATGGTTTAGTCATTATTGATGATTTTTCCCGCTTCACTTGGGTGTTCTTTTTGCATGACAAGTCAGAAACACAAGGGACACTCAAGAAATTCTTCAAGCAAGCGCAAAACAAGTTCTCACTATCGATCAAGAGTATTCGGAGCGACAACGGCACGGAGTTCAAGAACATACAAGTGAAGGAGTACCTTGATGAGGAGGGAATCAAGCACGAATTTTCAGCACCATACTCTCCACAACAAAACGGAGTTGCCGAAAGGAAGAACCGAACGCTCATAGAGATGGCAAGAACAATGCTCGATGAATACAAGACTTCGGATCGATTTTGGACGGAAGCAATTAACACCGCTTGCCACGCCGCAAATCGACTCTACCTTCATCGACTACTCAAGAAGACTCCTTATGAGCTACTCAATGGTAACAAACCAAACATTTCATATTTTTGAGTTTTCGGCTCTCCATGTTATATCGTGAACAAGAAGCCCAGGACTTCAAAGTTCGCTTCGAAGTCCGATGAAGGTTTCTTGCTTGGTTATGATTCGAACACTTACGCCTATCGTGTTTTCAACAAGGCCTTCGGACTTGTTGAAGTGGCACGTGACGTAGTGTTTGATGAAACTAATGGCTCCCAAAAGGAGCAAGTTGATCAATGTGAATTAGGTAAAGAAGAAGCTCCTTATCAAGCATTGAAGAGAATGGCTCTAGGCGAAGTTCGACCACAAGAGTCATCATCACAAATACAAGAGGAAAGTGAACCACAAGAGGAGATCAACAATCAAGGGGGAGCTTCGATACAAGATCAATCACAAGAATATGAAGATGATCAACAAATCAACGAGGGCAACCACTCAGGGGGAGAAGAAAATGATTACCAACGCACAACTCTCCAAGTGCCACACCCAAGAGTACACCAATGCATTCAAAGGGATCACCCAATCGACAACATCATCGGTGACATCCAAAAGGGAGTAACCACTAGATCTCGTATAGCTAATTTTTGTGAGCATTACTCGTTTATCTCCTTTTTGGAACCACACTGGACTGAGGATGCATTGAAGGATCCGGACTGGGTGGTGGCAATGCAAGAAGAGTTGAACAACTTCAAGAGAAACGAGGTTTGGGAACTTGTGGCAAGACCCAATGCAAATATAGTGGGCACCAAGTGGGTCTTCCGCAACAAGCAAGACGAACACGGAGTGGTGACAAGAAACAAGGCACGACTTGTGGCCAAAGGTTACTCACAAGTCGAAGGTTTGGATTTCGATGAGACTTTTGCTCCAGTAGCTAGGCTTGAATCAATTAGAATATTACTTGCATATGCTACTCACCATGATTTCAAGCTGTATCAAATGGACGTGAAAAACGCCTTCCTCAACGGACCGATCAAGGAAGAGGTGTACGTGGAGCAACCACCCGGGTTTGAAGACGAAGAGTTCCCCGACCACGTATATAAACTGCGTAAGGCTGTCTATGGCCTCAAACAAGCTCCTAGAGCTTGGTATGAGTGTCTTAGAGATTTCTTAATTGATAATGGTTTTCAAATTGGCAAAGTAGATTATACATTATTCACAAAGAATCTAGATAATGATCTTTTTATTTGCCAAATCTATGTTGATGATATAATTTTTGGGTCAACTAACCAATCTTTCTGTGAAGAATTTAGTAGAATTATGACAGACAGGTTTGAAATGTCAATGATGGGAGAATTGAAGTACTTCTTGGGATTCCCAGTGCGGCAACAAAGGGAAGGAACATTCATAAGCCAAACCAAGTACACGCAGGACATACTCAAGAAGTTTGGCATGGACAAGGCAAAGCCCATAAAGACTCCCATGGCTACGAATGGCCACTTGGATCTCAATGAAGATGGACCGAGCGTCGACCAAAAGGTATATCGCTCCATGATTGGATCTTTACTCTACTTATGTGCATCTAGGCCAGATATTATGTTGAGTGTATGTTTGTGTGCAAGATTTCAAGCCAACCCTAAGGAATGTCACTTGACAGCCGTAAAAAGAATCTTGAGATATTTAGTTCATACACCCAAACTTGGTCTTTGGTACCCAAAAGGCTCCAAATTCAATCTCATTGGTTACTCCGATGCAGATTATGCTGGGTGCAAAGTTGATAGAAAAAGCACCTCTGGCACATGCCAATTCCTAGGAAGATCTTTGGTTTCTTGGTCATCTAAGAAACAAAATTCCATTGCATTATCCACAACCGAAGCGGAGTATGTTGTAGCCGGGAGTTGTTGTGCACAACTCCTTTGGATGCGACAAACTCTAAGGGATTACGGTTACAATATGAACCGTATTCCTCTCCTTTGTGATAATGAGAGTGCCATTAAAATAGCCCACAATCCAGTTGAGCACTCTAGGACTAAACACATAGACATAAGACATCATTTCTTGAGAGACCATTCCATGAAAGGAGACATAACCATCTCACATGTCAACACCCAAAAACAATTGGCCGACATATTCACCAAGCCACTTGATGAAAAGCGTTTTTGCGAACTCCGAAATGAGCTAAATATTCTTGATTCTCGGAGTGTGGCTTGAAAAGTTGCATACCTGTATGATTGCTTCAAAAATGTTGATTGAATTGTGAAAATCATCCCTCTCCATTTTTCTCTCAAAAAACTATGTCAATTATTAGATCTTAATGAATTTTGATCATTGTATGATTGTTGTATGCTTACTGGTCAAATTCATCAAGATTACTTGAATTGTTTTGCCTCTCTATTCTCTATTATTGAACCTTCAAATATATATGAATGGGCCATGCAATTCTTTCCTGGTGACCACGGACTAGTCCGTGGTTACCCGGACTAGTTCTCCCATGCAAACTAGTCCGCAGAGTGCCGGTTAGGCCGGACTAGTCCGATAGACCACGGACTAGTCCAATATAGGTCTCTGGATGACTTTGGACTAGTCCGGTCATGTCCGGACTTGTCCGATTTTTCGTGTCCATAACCCTAGCCGCCACCTAACCCTAATCTCCTCACCCTCACATTCGCTCTAGGCTTCCTCTCTCTTGCGCTCCGAGCTCCCAAGGCGATCTTTTGCATCCTCCGTCGAAAAGCCACTCATTTGGGCGGAGATCAAGCTTGAAGACTTGGGGATTGAAGCTAGCGGACCAGTCCGGCCTCCAACCCCCAAACCTTTGAGCCTCCATCGATTTCTTTGGTAAAAATCTTCAAAATCCTAGAAATCGTGTTTTTCTCAATTGTTGATCGTTTGGCCTAGCACCCTTCACTAGTTACATGTTTAGTTGATGTACTACGTGTATGCTAGGCTAGATTTGCATTAGTGATTGTATCCTGTCCAATCTGTTAGGTTTTTGAGGATGAACACCGGACTAGTCCGGTCCATGCACGGACAAGTCCGGTACCCTAAACTAGTCCGTGCCTGAGCACCGGACAAGTCCGATGTTTCTGAACCTGAAACCTAATTCCTTAATTCCTTAATGCCATCCATTGCTATCTTGTCTTACCTATGCCTTGTATAACTTGTCATTATTCTTGCTCAATCATTCTCAGATCATGTCGAGCTCCGACAACGAGATCTCCGACTTTGAGGCCGAGTTGGACCACGAGGTGGCACCTCGGTCCTCGGCGGGTCTTGGCAAGAAACGCCAAGAAAGACCTTCCGAGCCTGCTACCTCCCCTCCCCAGGTCGGAGGTAGGTCTGTGTCAAGAAGCCTGCCTCGAAGGCTGCTACGTCTTCAAGTGGCCTTCGTCAAGCAAAGGGAAAGGGCAAGGGAGTCGCAACGGGGCCAGTTGGGCCCTTGAAGCTTCATGCTCCCAGAGAAGGGGTCCGGGACCCCAATGAAGAGAAATTCAATGGGAAAGGCAGCGATGTGGCAGCCAAGCTAAGAAGCATTGATTGCTATGGAAGGCCAAAGCAGGCAGCTGATGGAAGGTTTTGGTCAAACTTCCATGCAGATTTCTACAGGCTGGTTTACCTGCCGATGAAGACTCCGGTGGTGCGCAGTCAGTGGATTGACTGGGCCCACCTAGAGAAGAAGAAGTGCTCAGCTTTTGATGAGGTCATTGCTGCAGCAGAAAGGCATGGTCTGAAGGATCTATTTGCCTTCAGACACAATTGGAATGATGAAGTGATTGCACAATTCTATGCAACGTGCCACTTCTCGAGTGAAGATGAAGAGAGTGTGACTTGGATGACCCATGGATCCAAGTACTCCATCACTCAGGAGGATTTTGCAAGCTTGCTCCATTTAGACTCTGCTGGACATGACCACCTGATCATCCACAACATAGGGGTCGTTGAGAGGGACAGAATGAAGTTCTTGTATGAGCCCAACTCTAAGTATGTTCCTCCACAAAGAACATGAAGCCCTTCTTTGTGGTTCTGAACAGAGTTCTCCGGAAGACCATTGCCCCCAAGGATGGGGATGCAGGGAGTGTACAGGGCTACCTCCGGACTCTAATGAGGGTCATAAGCAAGAAGAGACAATTTGATGTTGCAGATTACATATGGAACGACATGGTCAACATCTCAAGCACCCCCAACCGGTCCTGTGGCTATGCTCCCTACTCGGTGTTCATGATTGAGAAGGTCACAGGAATAGAATTCGTGAAGGATGTAGAGCAAACTCCCCTGAGGCCTCAGAAGCCTCAGCCTGTGAGTGTCCAGGCTGCTCCCTCGCTGACCTCAAGTCCTGAGGCACCGGCAAGAAAAGAGATGCTACTAGGGCTCCTCCCCCCTCCAGGGAAGCCCCTCGGAGAGGATTCGCCAGTGGGATCCTCAAATACTTGTCCGCGATATTATCCTCCTGCAAGAAGACTGAAGTAAAGCTTCATAAACTCAATCAGAAGAGGAAGGAGGATATGAGATATATCAAAGCCAATGTGAAGCAACTGAGTGAAAAGCTGGAGATCAACCCCATTGGATCTCCAGTAATTTCTGAAGATTCTGATCTTGACATCTCCGAGCTCGGGCCCTTGTCCCCCTCCGAGCTTGCCTATTTTGGCATTGGGGGCTCGAGCAGCTCCGCTCCTCCTCCTCCCTCTCCTCCTCGTCAAGCGGAGAGCAGAGAAGACGGAGAAGATGACGAGAGGACAGACAGCGAAGAGTGAAGAACCTAGGACCTTCCTCTCTCTCTTTTTGGTGTCTTGATGCCAAAGGGGGAGAGATTGAGGGGGAGTCAAGTCTTAGCTTTAGCTGTAATAGGATGCGAGGAGAGAGCCTTCTCTGTACTTTTATTTGTGATTGTAATAGTTTAACACTGTTTTCATATTAAGTTTGGTCTTGTGATGAATTGCTCAATTTATTTGCGAGTATGTGATGAAAACTGCATTTTTGCTCCTGGAATGTCATATGCACTTGGTATTGGTTGATTAATGTAAATTCTGTCATTCTCAATGTATTCATGCACTTAGTATGCATCCCACCATAAAGAATGCACATATGGATAATTCTCTTGTTGCTTGATGTATTTTTGAGTCATATGTGCATACTTTATGAAAATCTCATTTTTTGCCTTATTTTGTGAAATCTCAATTGGTTGTCATCAATCACCAAAAAGGGGGAGATTGAAAGTGCATCTAGGACTCCCTTGTGGGTTTTGGATGATTTATGACAAGCAATTGGGATCCTAATCCTTTTGTTGAGATGAATGCAGACAAAGAATGAAAAATGAGCAAAATGCCAAAAAGAAGGGAAATGAGAAGCAAAGTGAATTTGAGATCAAGGAGAAGAAAATAGTAGATTATTATGTATGGAGTGTGTTAAGCAAACACACCCAAGAGCTCAATCACTTTCAAGCACACACACTCAATGCACAAAGTTATATAGGACCGGACTAGTCCGATATCAGCCGGACTAGTCCGATATCACTTTCTGCACTAGATCGGACAAGTCCGGTATCCACCGGACTAGTCCGATATCTTTCTGATCCACTTCGGACTAGTCCTCCCCAATGTGGACTAGTCCTCAACACAATGCACAAGTCACACAAAATCGGACAAGTCCGTTGTGATCCGGACTAGTCCGATATTCTTTCTGATCCACTTTGGAAAAGTCCGGTGTCTACACGGACTAGTCCGATATACACACTGATCTAAATCGGACAAGTCCTCCAAGTGCGGACTTGTCATCCTAAACACTTAGGGTTTCATATGTCCGGACAAGTCTGATGGCAATCGGACTAGTCCGAGGATTTCCGGTAGTGAAATCGGACAAGTCCGTTTTCAACCGGACTAGTCTGATATTCCTGGACACTTAGGGTTTGCTACACACAGCACACCGGACTAGTCCGGTGACCACCACGGACTAGTCCGATCTTTCTAAACCCTAACGGTCACTTTTAGAAACCCCATATAAATAGAGGTGCACGGCCCACTTTTACAACCCCTCGAACCCTAGCACCGTCACACCTCCCAAGAGACTCAAAAACCACCTCTCTCCACGAAATTAAGTGCAAAATCGATCAATCTATTGAAGATCACTTCTAGATCATTGGAGAGACACTTGGCACACATCATTGAGCTCTTGGTTTGATTCTCTAACACACTCTTGCGTTTCAATTTGTAATTTTCGAGTGTGTTATTGGTGGCTTTGTAAGTTGTAATCAAGGGAGCTCTCAACGTGTGAGAACGCCCCTTCAACTTGGTTATTTACCCTTTGTGATTAGTGGAAGAGGATTGGCCTTCGTGGCGATCCGACGAGGGAAGGGTTGGAGAAGACCCGGTCCTTTTGTGGGCTCCTCAACATGGACGTAGGTTGCCTTCGTGGTAGCCGAACCACGGGATAAATCGTGTGTCTTGTCCTTTTGCGTTCTTCATCTTAATTGATCAACTTAATCTAGGATTTGATTCACTTTGTTCAATTTGAGTTAAATTGTTGAACAAGAGCCTTAATTGTAATAGAATTTGACATACAACTATTAAACTGTCATTCAAGTTTATATTTCCGCTGCAAACATTAACGAATCAATCAAATTGACTGAACTTGATCAACTTAGCCCGTGAAAACCGGACTAGTCCGCACTTTACCGGACTAGTCCGATATCTCTGGTATTGACTTTGTTGTTGAGTGTTACAGGAACCGAGAAAATTCAAAAAGGCCTATTCACCCCCCCTCTAGGCCTACATTCAAGGGTAAGTTGATCTGTGCGACATCAAAAACCAGATTCTCAGTCCTGTATTTCTCCCAAATTTCAAAGGTCACCGAGAGTGTGATGAATCCGAGAGGGCTAATCACCCCTGGACCTACCCCAAAGAAAGGGCATGGGGGATGAAGGTCCGAAGGTCGGAGCTGGAGCTTGACGAAGGCTTCATAGCTCAGGAGGTTCAGCCCCGCACCTCCGTCCACCAAAACATGGTAGAGCTGAACATTGTTGATGGTAGGAGATACTATCAGTGGTAACTGGCCAGCTCCGATCGTGTTTCAGGGGCAGTCCGTAGCATCGAAGGTGATGGGAAAGTCCATCCATTTCCAACGAGGTTCCGCCCTGGCAGTAAGAGCTGTAATAGCCATGTCCCGCCGCGTTGTCTTGAGAAGGCAGCGAGAAGTGATGTCCCAAGAACCACAATAAATGGTGTTTAGGGTCTTCCGATGCTCGTTGTTAGAGATGTCGGAATCATCGTCTACTTTGTTGTAGACAGCCTTCAGGACCTTCTTGGGATCCTGAAAGCCAAGCTCCGACTCAGCCAGAGCTTCGTCAACTTTCTATTTTCCTTCCCGTTGACAAAAAGGAGCTTCGTCTCTGTGCTTGTTGTAGCGCTCGACAAGGTTTTGGACCTCTCGGTAGTCCTCCAGACTGCGATTGTCCGTCTTATGGATCTGACACCACATTTTAGAGCTGCTGCCGTCTTTTGATGAAGGACGAGGTCGTTTTTCGGGGCGTGCCCCCAGCCACCCAGAGCTGCAGCAGCCGTAGCGGTAGATGCGCCGACCGACAGCTTTTTCTTGCCATTGGACTTCTTCTTCTTTTTACCACCTCCGAAGGTAGTGGCTTCAGCTTTGGAGGACTTTTTGTTAGCCTCCGGAGCTGGCTTTGAGTGCATTTCCCGGCCCTTTGCGGCCCAGGCGTACTTGTCAGCTAGGCGGAACAACTCCGTGACGCTGGTGACTTCTTTAGTCGCCAGCTTCTCCAACATTTTCTTTTCTCGAACGCCCTGTCTGAATCTGACAATAACAGAAGCGCTCGAGATAGAAGAGATGATATTGCATACCTGAGAAAACCGCTAGATAAAGGATTGCAACGATTCCCCCATTGTTTGCTTCACAGCAAACAAATCCAATTCAGTGTCGGGCCGAGTGTAAGAACTCACGAAGTTGGTAGTGAATTGTTGGCATAGTTCCGCCCAACTATTGATGGAGTTGGGTGGAAGACTCATAAACCAGGACCTAGCAGTCCCAGTCAGAGCCACCGAGAAGTAGTTGGTCATCACAGCCTCATTGCCTCCTACTGCAAGTACAGCAGTGGAGTAGATTTGAAGGAATTCGGCAGGGTTGATAGTCTCGTCGAATTTCTTTGGCGGATGAGGCTAAAACATCTATGGACAATGGACCATGTGTAGGTGCATGGCCAAGGCAGAATAACCTCCCCCTACTCCCACTAGAGCAGGGTTGTCCCTAGATTCTCGACTCTCGTGAGCACGATCGATGTGGACACAACCGTCTTGCTATCTGTAGCGGCGATCGAGTTCCGAACGCAGATCATGTGTCGAAAGTCTTGACATGGTATGGGTGCGATGCGCCCCAGAAGGCAGCGACGCCACCTATTGAGATACAGCACGCCTGTGGTGCTGTGACACGTGAGGACCAACTCTTCCAGACAAGGTCCTACATTTAGCTGGTGTCTGCCACGAAGGGGGAGGACCTTGGTTGTTGATGGCATCGGCTGCGGCTGCAACAAGATGCTGCACATCAGCGTGCCACTGCTCCATCGCACCCTGAGGTGCTCCGGGCACTGGTGGGTGCTCCAAGTGAGTTCGCGCAACAATTAGCGCATTCTAGGGCTTGTTGTTTGCCGATGCTATGACCGACAAAAGTACCCCATCCTGCTATAACACCCTCATTTTCATGCATCAAGCCCTACATACACTCATATACATGTTTAACATTAACCCACAACAAGATGAATTAGTTTAAAATTTATTTGGAACAAAACCGCACTTAAATCGCAGGAAAGTGCGGACTAGTCTGATTTTGCTGAGGACTAGTCTGATTTCTCTCTGACTAAAAACGGACTTGTCCGTTTGTGCTGCGGATTTGTCTGATTTTTCCTCTGAAACCCTTCGGACTAGTCCGATTTTGTGCGGACTAGTCTGATATTCCAAGAATCCTTGAAAATTTGCTAAGTCCTTGGACTTTTCCGGACCAGTCCGATTTCCTCTCTGTTTAAAGTTGGACTTGTCCGATGTTTGGCCAGACTTGTCCGATTTTCTCTCTGAGCGACTTCGGAGTAGTCCGGTCCTTTCCGGACTTGTCCGGTATTTCATGACTCTGAGTCAATCTTCTGTTTTACGACTTGTTTCTTGGGTTTCACGTTAAGTGGGCCTAGGGACGTCATGCCTAACTCTTTTAGAGCCCATGTGGGACTCTAAACCGGCCTCTACTCCTCTCAAACTCGAAACCCATCTAACCCTAGCCTCCACCTCTATATAAACAACCCCACCCCTTGGATTGACATCTATTTGCCACTTTTCCACCTCACCCAAACCCTAGTTCGTGGAGAGCCACCACCAAGGAGGGAGGAGAAGATCCCAAGCAAGAGAAGAAGAGGAGGAAATGAAAGAGGATCAAGATCTCCACCAAGTTTCGTTCCTCATCACCAATTCATCTCCAAGTTCATCACCAACCCTAAATCACCAAGATCCAAGTGCTACCTCCAACTTTCTTGATTCATTGGAGTCCTAAACACCTGATATACCTTCTATTCTCTTTTCCTTACGAGAATTCAACCCCTAATCTCCAAATTTACGTTGATCCAGAAAACTCTAATTTGCTGATCTCGCAGAGTGCGGACTTGTCGGGTCTCTAGCGCACTAGTCCGATCTTTCTGGTTAAATTGTGTTGAATTAATTCAAAAATATGATCTAATCAACTCCAAACCTGTATAAACTTGTTAAAAGCTATTAGAAATAGTTAGTTGTCATTAAAAGCAATCCAGTAACAAGTTCTACCTTGCATTTGCATCAATCATGCATGTCAAGTCATATGAAGTGATATTTGTGCACTCTTTGATTGTGTTTCTTGTCTTGTATGTTTATTGTGCGGATTAGATGAATTTGCGCTAGAGAGTGCCGTGGAGGATCTACAGCACAAAGAGTTTGAAGGCTTTGACCCTAATCAACAGCAAGAGCAAGGCAAGTGTCCTTGAAGCATATTGATCCTGTTTTTGAAAATAAATGTTTTGTTTGCAAAATTGCATGCTTGTGTCAATTTGATGGGAATCCTATGATAGGAAGTTTACTAGCTTTGTTTGACCACCCTTGTCACCTGGAATATATGGTAGAGAGTCAGGAAGGGCTTCTTACCTTTTTGCTTCGCTTAATTAACTGGGATGGGAAAACAACACTACACATTTAATTATGCATTAATGATATTGTAGTTAACGTGAATTGATCAATATGATATGGTAATGGGTGATCTAAGCAAGCCTGGTATGTGGATGGGTTGGATGTTATGGTGGTTTGCTTTCTTTAGATCTAAGGACCGGTTCATGCGAGAATAAGCCAGGACTACAGTGCCACCACGAGGCCATGTATGGGTGTGGCGTAGATGATTAATTAGGGCTTTGCCAGTGCTATTGGGACCATTATGGATGCTCGGGGAAGGAGTAGTCGGATCGGGTTTGTTGATGATTGGTGGGACTACCCTGGGATCCGAATGGCTCAAGAGGGGGCCCTTGGTTGAAGATGTGCTATGTAGGAGACATCGCCACCCGTGAAACCTCAGTGGGGTCTAAATAGGCTAGTAATCCCTTTTCAAAGGCTATTTTGTGATCTCTTGGCCATACACCAAAGGAAGTGTAATTGGCATAAGGGAGGTTCTTTAGTCGCCGACGGGTGATGAAATCACAAACACGTGGGTAAAGCGGTACAAACTCTGCAGAGTGTGTCTAAAACTATCATTATAGTCGTGCTCCTAGTTATGAGCATCTGGACAACTTCCATGATTAGAGGGTACTCGGTATTGGGATGGTATTTGGGATGGTTATGTTTGGTATTATGGTTATGGATTAATTTCTGGTATTGAATATGATCATTGGCAATGGTGAAATCTGGAATTATTGATGATGGTAGTGAATTGAGACTGGTATTATGATATTACTTATGATTATGATGGGTTGACTTCACCTGCATATAATATATTGCTTTTCAAATGTTTTAATATACTTTTCAGCACTTTGCCATTATTATTATCGTCATTTGAATCAGCCACATGTCATACTTTCCACACTTGTTGAGTACGACATGTACTCACTCTTGCAATCCCCCCCAACAGTTGCAGGTCAGGATTGGGAGTTTAATGGTGAGAATGCGGAGTTCTAGGCCGTGTCTACCGTCAGCTTTGCCTGTGGTGTTATTGGAGTTGCGCTATCCCTTATGCTTAGTTTGCTTAGTTGCTTAATTAGTTTATTTCCACTACATTAGTTGAACTTGTCATAAATATATATTGGAGCTTGTATTCGAGGATAATATGGTTTGTGTAATAAAATTTGGTTAATTAATCTTGTTCTGTGGTAATTATCTGTATATCGTTTGTGATTGCACTCGTGTATGTGTGATGAACATCCTGGGCACACATATGTGTTAGCTTGGTTCATTTTTCGGAACCGGGCATCACAGATTGGTATCAGAGCCACAGGTTGACCGTAAGACACAACTTAGATAGAATGGACACTTTAGAGCACATAGGGGCACTCAGGAATCGATGTGTTTCTGCTTGGTGTGCTGTTGCTATATATATTGTTTGCTTGTGTGCTTAATAGAGGATTTTGGGATGCTTTAGCATTGCCATGTCCACCTAGGCTTGTGTAGCTAGTTGTTTAGTTTCATATCCCTTGATGCATATAGTTGGGGACGTTTTCTAATTCTTACCTATTGCTTTTCTTCAGATGGTGAGGACTCGCAACCAGAGGGATGGCAATGATGAGGAGGAGAACAATGGAGTGCCTCAGAACAACATTGGACAAGGATCTGCTCAGGGAGCTATCAACATTGAGCAGCTATTGGTTATGCAAAACCAGCTCATGCAGACCATGATACAAACTATGGGACAGCTGCAGGCTGGCAATATCAACAATCAGCCCCACATGCCTCCACCGCCACCCCTGCCTCCTCATAACCGATTGGGAGAGTGTATGAGGACTAGGTCGCCAACCTTTGCTCAAGCCACTGACCCTATGGATGCGGATGATTGGCTCAAGTCCGTGGAGAAGAAGCTAGCTATTGTCCAATGCAGTGACCGGGAGAAGGCCTTGTTTGCTTCTCATCAACTAGTTGGAGCAGCTGTGGATTGGTGGGATTCTTATTGCAATGCTCATGAGAACCAAGAGAGAATTACCTGGGCGGAATTCAAGTAGAGTTTCCATTCCCATTATGTGCTGGAGGGTGTTATGATTTTGAAGAGGCAAGAATTTGAGAATTTAAGGCAAGGAAGATCAAGTGTGAGTGAATATCTCAACAAGTTCACTCAACTCTCAAGGTATGCGCCTGAGGATGTTAGTCGGGACAGTCGGAAGCAATACTTGTTCATGAGAGGCCTCACCAATGAAATTCAAGTGCAATTGCTCAATTGTGACTATGAAAATTTTCAGAAGCTTGTGGACAAAGCAATTGTGGTTGAGAACAAGATCCGTGAGATGGAGCAAGACAACAAGAGGAAGGTGCCATATCAAGGACAGCAACAAGTAAGTAATGTGCGCCCTCGCCTTGCACCACCCAATGCGCCCTATTACAGCTCCTCTGTTCCTGGTCAACGCCCTGGATTTGCATCGCGCCCAACCCAGTTTGTGCAGCTGCGCCCTCTCATGCAAGCACCTAGGCCTCCAATGCCTTATGCGCCTTGTGCTAATTTTCCTGGTGCCAATGTTCAAAACCAAGCTCGTCCCAATAATTCTGGTGGAGTTAAGAAGTGTTATACTTGTGGAGAAGCTGGACACTTTGCGCATCAATGTCCTAAGTCAGGCCTTGGTCAAGGAAGCAATGCGCTGAGGCAAAACCCAAGACCCAATGGAGGAGCGCCACAAGGAAGCCGGGGACAATAGAATTTTGCTCGTGGCAACGTGAACCATGTCTACGGAGGATGCTCAACAAGCGAATGACATGGTCATTGGTATGTTTCTCGCCAACTCCAACCCCGCGACTATGTTATTTGATTCTAGAGCATTGCATTCATTCATTGCATCAAAGTATGTTGCCAAGTATAGTTTGCCTATCTCTCATATGAAGTTTACTCTATTGGTTAAGTCTCCTGGAGGAGAGATGAGGACAAATATAGTATGTCCAAAAGTAAGCCTTAGAATAAGGGGGGTAGACTTCTCCGCCGACCTCATTGTTTTGGATTCTCAAGGATTGGACATTATACTTGGTATGGACTGGTTGAGAAAGCACAATGAAGTTATTGAGTGTGCCACGAAGACGGTGAAGTTGACCAATGAAGAAGGGATCACCGTAGAATTTGAAGCATCTCAAACCGCACCGAAGCAATTGGAGCTGAATCATATGGACGGTGCCGCAATTGAGGAGATTCTGGTGGTGTGTGAATTTTTGGATGTTTTTCCGGACGAGTTGCCAGGTATGCCACCTGATCGAGACATTGAGTTTGTTATTGATTTAATACCTGGAACTACACCTATAGCTAAGAGGCCGTATAGGATGCCTCCTTTGGAATTAGTGGAGCTCAAGAAGAAAATTCAAGAGCAACTAGAGAAGGGTTTTATTCGCCCTAGATCTTCGCCTTGGGGAGCGCCCATTCTATTTGTGGACAAGAAGGATGGATCCCAAAGGATGTGCGTGGATTACCGAGCTCTCAACGAGGTAACAATCAAGAACAAGTACACCTTGCCACGCATAGAAGACTTGTTTGATCAGATGAAGGGTGCTTGTGTCTTCTCTAAGATTGATTTGAGGTCGGGATATTTTCAAATGAAGATTAGACCATCGGACATACCCAAGACAGCTTTTAGAACACGGTATGGATCTTATGAGTACACTGTGATGTCATATGGATTGACAAATGCGCCTGCCTACTTTATGTACCTCATGAGTAAGGTCTTCATGGAGTACTTGGATAAGTTTGTTGTGGTGTTTATTGATGACATTATGATCTACTCGAAGGACGAGAAGGAACATGAGGAACACTTGAGGCTTACGCTGCAGAAATTAAGAGAGCATAAATTGTATGCCAAGCTCAACAAGTGTCAATTTTGGTTGAGAGAAGTGTCGTTTTTGGGTCATATAATCTCAGGAGGAGGAGTTTCGGTTGACCCCGGAAAGGTGAGAGAATTGTTAAAGTGGGAACCACCGCAAACTGTCAAGGAAATAAGAAGTTTTCTTGGGATTGCTGGATATTACCGTCGGTTCGTCAAGGACTTCTCCAAGATAGCCAAGCCTATGACGGAGTTGCTAATGAAGGGAAAGGCTTTCCAATGGACCCAAGCTTGTCAAAATAGTTTTGAGGAGTTGAAGAAGAAGTTGACAACAGCCCCAGTTTTGGTATTGCCGGACGTGAGCAAGAGTTTTGACATTTATTGCGACGCATCAAGACAAGGAATTGGATGTGTATTGATGCAAGAAGGTCAAGTGGTCGCCTATGCATCAAGACAATTGAAGAAACACGAGCAGAATTACCCCACGCACGATTTGGAACTCGCGGCCGTGGTACACGCATTGAAGATTTGGAGACACTATATCCTTGACATAGGTGTGAAATTTATACGTATCATAAGAGTTTGAAGTATATTTTCACGCAAAAGGATCTCAACTTGAGGCAACGAAGATGGTTGGAGCTCATCAAAGATTATGATTTGGGGATCAACTATCATCCGGGAAAGGCCAATGTAGTGGCCAATGCTTTGGGTAGAAAGGGAGTAAGTCCCAACTCACAGTTCGAGAGTTACCATTCGAGTTATGTAAGGAGTTTGAAAGGTTGAACCTCGGATTTTTAAATGAGATGGAGATGATGGAGTTAAACCCAACCTTGGAGCAAGAAATTCGAGAGGCACAAACCGCAGATGAAGAGATCAAGGAAATCAAGGACAGGACCGAAGAAGGGAGAGAATTCAGATTTGATGAGGACGAACGTGGTACTCTATGGCTTGGAAAGAGAATCGTTGTGCCTAATGTAAAGCACATCCGGGAGACAATATTAAAGGAGGCACATGACTCACCTTACTCAATTCATCCTTGTTGTACAAAGTTGTACAAAGACTTGAAGGCTTGCTATTGGTGGGATAGCATGAAGAAGGACATAGCTGAATATGTGGCCTTGTGTGATGTGTGTCAACGAGTCAAGGCGGAACATCAAGGGTCAGTTGGATTATTGCAACCATTAAGGTCCCGGAATGGAAGTGGGAAGAAATCGGTATGGACTTCATAGTTGGGTTACCACGTACTCAGTCCGGGTATGACTCGATTTGGGTAATTGTGGATCGTTTAACCAAGTCAGCTCATTTTGTCCCTGTGAAGACCAAATATAGAGCTGCAAATTTGGCCTCAATATACATGGAGCATATTGTGTGTCGACACGGAGTCTCGAAGAAGATCGTGTTGGATAGAGGTTCACAATTTACCTCCAGATTTTGGCAAAAATTGCATGAAGCTTTGGGAACGAGGTTAAATTTTAGTTCAGCATATCATCCTCAAACGGACGGACAAACCGAGAGGACCAATCAGATTTTGGAGGACATGTTAAGAGCTTGTGCCTTGAAGCATGGGAAGAGTTGGGACAAAAGCTTGCCATACGCAAAATTTTCATACAACAATAGTTACCAAGCAAGTTTGAAGATGTCACCATATGAAGCACTTTATGGGAGGAAGTTAGGACACCTTTATTCTGGAATGAGGCAGGAGAAACTCAAGTATTTGGTCCGAATGTGTTGCAAGAAGCCGAAAAGCAAGTCCAAATAATTCGTGAAAACTTGAGGGCTGCCCAATCAAGGCAAAAAGGCTATGCGGACAATAGGAGAAGGAAATTAGCCTTTGAAATAGGATATTTTGTTTACCTCAAGGTGTCACCAATGAGAGGTCATAAGAGGTTTAACATAAGGGTAAGCTCGCACCCCTTTATATTGGACCATTCAAGATTTTGGGCAAAAGAGGAGAAGTAGCGTATAAGTAGCGTATAAGGGCCTGCTCATTTTTTGGATGTCCATGATGTCTTTCATGTTTCCCAGCTCAAGAAGTGTTTGAGAGTACCGGAAGAACAAGTGCCAATGGAAGAATTGGAACTAGAGGAATATTTGACGTATGCCGAACAACCAGTCAAAATCTTGGAAACTAAGGAGAGGGTCACAAGGAACAAGGTTATTAGATGGTGTAAAGTTCAATGGAAGCACCACACCGAAAAAGAAGCAACGTGGGAATTGGAGGATGATCTCAAGAAGGAATTTCCCTATCTCTTCTCTTCCGCGTCGAATCTCGAGGGAAAGATTCATTTTAAGGGGGGTAGGTTTGTAACACCCTCATTTTCTTGCATCATGCCCTACATACACTCATATACATGTTTAACATTAACCCAAAAAAAGAGGAACGAGTTTAAAATTTATTTGGAACAAAACCGCACTTAAATCGTAGGAAAGTGCGGACTAGTCTGATTTTGCTGAGGACTAGTCCGATTTCTCTCTGACTAAAAACGGACTTGTCCGTTTGTGCTGCGGACTAGTCCGATTTTGCCTCTGGAACCCTTCGGACTAGTCCGATTTTGTGCGGACTAGTCCGATATTCCAAGAATCCTTGAAAATTTGCTAAGTCCCTGGACTTTTCCGAACTAGTCCGGTGTTCTAGCGGACTTGTCCGATTTCCTCTCTGTTTAAAGTCGGACTTGTCCGATGTTTGGCCACACTTGTCCGATTTTCTCTCTGGACGACTTCGGACTAGTCTGGTCCTTTCCGGACTTGTCCGGTATTTCGTGACTCCGAGTTGATCATCTGTTTTACGACTTGTTTCTTGGGTTTCATGTTAAGTGGGCCTAGGGACGGCATGCCTAACTCTTTTAGAGCCCATGTGGGACTCTAAACCGGCCTCTACTCCTCTCAAACTCGAAATCCATCTAACCCTAGCCTCCACCTCTATATAAACAACCCCACCCCTTGGATTGACATCTATTTGCCACTTTTTCACCCCAACCAAACCCTAGTTCATGGAGAGCCACCACCAAGGAGGGAGGAGAAGATCCCAAGCAAGAGAAGAAGAGGAGGAAACGAAAGAGGATCAAGATCTCCACCAAGTTTTGTTCCTCATCACCAATTCATCTCCAAGTTCATCACCAACCCTAGATCACCAAGATCCAAGTGCTACCTCCAAGTTTCTTGATTCATTGGAGTCCTAAACACCTGGTATACCTTCTATTCTCTTTTCCTTACGAGAATTCAACCCCTAATCTCCAAATTTACGTCGATCTAGAAAATCCTAAGCTGCTGATCTCGCAGAGTGCGGACTTGTCCGGTCTCTAGCGGACTAGTCCGATCTTTCTTGTTAAATTGTGTTGAATTAATTCAAAAATATGATCTAATCAACTCCAAACATGTATAAACTTGTTAAAAGCTATTAGAAATAGTTAGTTATCATTAAAAGCAATCTAGTAACAAGTTCTACCTTGCATTTGCATCAATCATGCATGTCAAGTCATATTGAGTAATATTTGTGCACTCTTTGATTGTGTTTCTTGTCTTGTATGTTTATTGTGCGGATTAGACGGATTTGTGCTAGAGAGTGCCACAGAGGATCTACAGCACCAAGAGTTTGAAGGCTTTGACCCTAATCAACAGCAAGAGCAAGGCAAGTGTCCTTGAAGCATATTGATCCTGTTTTTGAAAACAAATGTTTTGTTTGCAAAATTGCATGCTTGTGTCAATTTGATGGGAATCCTATGATAGGAAGTTTACTTTCTTTGTTTGACCACCCTTGTCACCTGGAATATATGGTAGAGAGTCGGGAAGGGCTTCTTACCTTTTTACTTCGCTTAATTAACTGGGATGGGAAAACAACACTACACATTTAATTATGTATTAATGATATTCTAGTTAACATGAACTGATCAATATGATATGGTAATGGGTGATCTAAGCAAGCCTGGTACGTGGATGGGTTGGATGTTATGGTGGTTTGCTTGATTTAGATCTAAGGACCGGTTCATGCGAGAATAAGCCAGGACTACAGTGCCACCACGAGGCCAAGTATGGGTGCCGCGTAGCTGATTAATTAGGGCTTTGCCAGTGCTATTTGGACCATTATGGATGCTCGGGGAAGGGGTAGTCGGATCGGGTTTGTTGATGATTGGTGGGACTACCCTGGGATCCGAATGGCTAGAGAGGGGGCTCTTGGTTGAAGATGTGCTCTGTAGGAGACATCGCCACCAGTGAAACCTCAGTGGGGTCTAAATAGGCTAGTAATCCCTTTGTAAAGGCTATTTTGTGATCTCTTGGCCATACACCAAAGTAAGTGTAATTGGCATAAGGGGGGTTCTTTAGTCGCCGACGGGTGATGGAATCACAAACACGTGGGTAAAGCGGTACAAACTTTGTAGAGTGTGTCTAAAACTATCATGATAGTCGTGCTCTCGGTTATGAGCACCTAGATAACTTCCATGATTAGAGGGTACTCGGTATTGGGATGGTATTTGGGATGGTTATGGTTGGTATTATGGTTATGGATTAATTTCTGGTATTGAATATGGTCATTGGCAATGGTGAAATCTGGAATTATTGATGATGGTAGTGAATTCAGACTGGTATTATGATATTACTTATGATTATGATGGGTTTACTTCACATGCATATAATATATTGCTTTTCAAATGTTTTAATGTACTTTTCAACACTTTGCCATTATTATTATCATCATTTGAATCAGCCACATGTCATACTTTCAACACTTGCTGAGTACAACATGTACTCACTCTTGCAATCCCCCCCAATAGTTGCAGGTCAGGATTGGGAGTTTAATGGTGAGAATGCGGAGTTCTAGGCCGTGTCTACCGTCAGCTTTGCCTGTGGTGTTATTGGAGCTGCACTATCCCTTATGCTTAGTTTGCTTAGTTGCTTAATTAGTTTATTTCCGCTGCATTAGTTGAACTTGTCATAAATATACATTGGAGCTTGTATTCGAGGATAATATGGTTTGTGTAATAAAATTTGGTTAATTAATCTTGTTCTGTGGTAATTATTTGTATATCGTTTGTGATTGCACTCGTGTATGTGTGATGAACATCCTGGGCACACATATACGTTAGCTTGGTTCATTTTTCGGAACCGAGCATCACACCTGCTGTCCAGCATTATTCGCTGGAGCATATGGTGGTGGTGGTGGTGGTACGACGCCTACCGGGACAACAGCGCCCGCTGGTTGCTGCATGTTCGAAGGATTCCCTCCAACAGGTTGCATAGCGTTGTTGCCGTTGGATGATCCTGCGGCAGAGTTCACCATCTTGTGATCTCAGGCGCCCCCTACCTGGCCCGTCAAATGTCGAAGCGTACGAACGACACTTCCCTGGTACTACTAAAATGTAGCCCGTGGAGGTTCTTGTATCGGTTTGGGCGCGCGGAGATCTTAGACAAGAAAATAACATGTAGGATTTACGTGGTTCGGGCCGCCTGAGCATAATACCCTACTCCACGAGGTGTGTGTTCTTATACTGAGGATTTCAGCAGTGCTGGCGTGCATATGAGCTTTTGTTGTTTTGTGTCGTGCAGCACATCCCTTTTATAGAACAAGGAATGGATGTTACATGAGTTGCCTGACCCAACATGTGGTCCTGGCCATTACTATTGCCTAATACACGGTCTAAATGTGTTTAAGCACCTTAATAGTGTGATAATGCACTTTAATGGCGACGTTACCGGTATTAAGGATCCTCTGATCATGCACCATTAATATTGTATTAATGGCACATAATCAGGCCTTGTAACAGTAGTGGTAACTGTCCCTTGAATGTCTGTGTTGTTGGAGATCCGCTAGTACTCGTGTTGGTGTCGTACGTCCGGAGGCTCCACACGTGGCAGATCCGGAGCTTCCCCTCGTGGGGGGATAGGTCCAGAGCTACCATACATGTGGCGGCACCAGAGCTCCCATCTACTGGGGGTTAGGTCCGGGGTTATTATCCACATGTCAACCGCGGAGCTTCCCTATGTTGGGAGTTCAAATCTGGTCTTACATTACACGTGGCAATCCCGGAGCTGCCCATATGAGGGAGGCAGCTCCAGTGTCGTGTGATGCGTGGGGCCTAAGGAAGCCTTCAACTCTGACAGGTGGAACTCTCTTGCACTTCTTGCGGTATCATGGGGTACCTGGTACGCAGGGTATCGACAGCTGCCATCTTCAGACGAAGGTCAATGTTGCTTTTCGGGGTGTGGCCCTCGGCCACCCGGAGCTGCAGCAGCTGCAGCAGTAGGCATGCCGGTCGATGGCTTATTCATGTTGTTGGACTTTATCTTCTTATTTCCACTACGAAGGTAGTACTTCAGCCTTGGAGGACTTTTTGTTAGCCTCCGGAGCTGGCTTGGAGTGCATTTCACGACCCTCAGCAGCCCTAGCACATTTGTCAACCAGGATAAAGAGTTCCGTGATGCTAGTGACTTCTTTTGTCGCTAGCTTCTCCAACATCTTCTAGTCTCGAACGCCCTGTCAAAATTCCACAACAACAGATGCATTGGAGATAGAAGGAATCATGTTCCATACCTGGAAGAAACGTTGGATGAACGACCGTAGCGAATCCCCCGGCTTTTGTTGTACGGCAAATAGATCCAGTTCTGTGCCAGACGGGGTGTAAGAGCTCCCAAAGTTGGCGGTGAGCTGGTTGCATAGCTCCGTCCAACTGTTGATGGAGTCAGGCGGGAGACTCATGAACCAGGATCTGGCGGTCCCAGTCAGAGCCACACGAAAATAGTTGGCCATCACGACCGCGAGGATGGCGGTGGAGTAAATTTGGAGGAACTCGACAGGGTTGACGGTCCCGTCGTATTTCTCTAGCAGATGAGGCTGGAACTTCTGCGGCCATCGAGCCATGCGTAGGTGCATGGCCAGGGCTGAACAGCCGCTCCCTACTCTTAAAGGAGAAGGTTTTTCCCGAGCTTCTTGCCTTTCGCGAACTCGCTCGATGTCGACGCGGCCGTCTTGCTGCCTGTAACGGTGATGAAGCTCTGACCGAAGATCATGGGTCGAGAGCTTTGAAGTCGTGTTAGTACGGCGTGCCTCCGGTGTTGTGATGTCTGGGGACCAGGTCTGCCGGACAAGGCCCTTCATTGGGAAGGTGCCTGCCCCGAAGGGGGAGAACCTTGGTTGCTGATAGCATCGGCTGCAACTGAAACCAGATGCTCCACATCAGCACGCCACTGCTCCATTGCACTTGAGGTGCTCTGGGCACCGGGGGACGCTGCAAAAGGGTACAAGCCGCGTTGATCGCGTTCTTAGGGTTGTTGTGCATCGATGCAGTGACCAACGTGAAGACACCATCTTGTTGTCCGGTGTTGTCTGCCAGAGCAGTTGGTGGTGGTGGTGGAATGACATCCACCAAAACAACAGCACCAGCTGGCTGTTGTACGTTGGAGGGATTTCCTCCAACAGGTTGCTCAGAATGGTCGTTGGATGATCCAGCGACAGAGTTCACCACCTTGAAATCTAAGCCCCTACCTGGCGCGCCAAATATCGATGTGTGTGATCGACACTTCCCCCGATACTACTAGATCATAACCCGCGAAGGTTCATGATTGATTGGGGCGCACGTGAGATTACGAACAAGACAATGACATGAGGAGTTTTACGCGGTTCGGGCCGCTTGAGCGTAACACCCTACTCCACGGGATTTGTGTTGATGTATGAGTATTGAATGACTTTTGAGCGTATGAGCTTCGTTCTCTCTGTACTGTGCGTTGTAGCCCTTTTATAGTCTAAGGACTCGCCGTTACATCAGCCTGGCCTGACATGTGGTCCTGTCGGTAATTAATTCCCTAATACACGATCTGCGGGTATTAAGCGTAACAGACTGATAACTCACCTTAATGGTGGTGTTACTAGTATTAACAATCCTCTAATCGTGTGTCATTAATACGGCATTATTGACACGCAATCAGGTCTTGTAATAGTAGCTTTAATTGCTCCTTGAATGTTCGTGCCGTTGGAGATTCGCTAGTCTTCTCGTTGTATATTTAGGTCTGAAGGTCTGACACATGGCAGCTTCGGAGCTTCCCATCGTGGGGAGGCAGGTCCGGAGCCACTATACATGTGGCACACCGGAGCTTCCTTCTACTGGGGGTTAGGTCCGACATCACTGGACACGTGGCAAGACTGGAGCTTCCCTATGAAGGGAGTTGGGTCAGGCCTTGTGTTACACGTGGCGGTGCTGGAGCTACCTTAACGAGGGAGGCGATCCAGTACGTTGTAACACATGGAGCCTTTGGAGGTCTTCAACTTGGCCGGGTGGAACTCCGTAACTTTTCTTGCGGTATTGTGGGGTACCCAGTATGCAGGGTATCGACAGTTTTGGTCTTTATAGCAGCGGCGAAGGAGGACTAGTACCACCATTCATTCTTAAGGAACTCAACTTTAATCATACCCTCCAACAAAAATGGTTGCTAATACCTCCTAAAAAGCTAAGGTACGAACATGGTCAAGTAAATGGATAATGTAGACATGTTTGCGAAGCATAACTATAAGCTGAAGTTTACAAGCTAGAGTTAGAAGAAGAAGTCAAAAATAAAAATTGGATCCCATAGTTCAAGTTCTTTCGGTTTGAGCTTGTCGTTTTTTATCACACGGAGAGGCCAACATCAGATAAGGCAAAATTTTTAGATGCAAGACATCCTTAGGATTTTATTGTTCAACCTAATTGGTTAAATCACTAAATCAACATGAAACCTCCAAGATAAATGTTACATGAACTTCTCTTTTTTTTACTTTACCTATGTATAAAAATTTGAAGTTTAAAAGTCATCAAGTCATCGAGTAGGCATAACAAATTAAAGATAAACCAAATAAAAAACAAGCAAGGCCGGAGGTGAGGTATATGTACCTCGGGTGGTCCTTTGCAAGCAGATCAGAGGAGTGAGAGTGGGGAACAACCGGAGGTGGAGGCGGCTGAGCTACCAGAGGTGACGACAGTCGAAGATCACCTACGCAGACAGGGGCAGATCGTGAGAAAAAGATGCAGGCTTGTGAGGTAAAGTTGGATGAAAAATACGAACATGGATCGGAAGGAACAACCAAAGGGATGGGATACGAACTGGGGAGCCGTCGTCGTCGGACCAGGGCTCGGTCGTGGCCGGACACCGAGCCAACGCGCGGTCGCCGCTGCCGCCTCTGAGGCGAGGAGCCTTCACGATAGAGGCGAGTGTTTTTTTCGGGGAAGGGGTAGGTTTGGATAGTCGGACGGTGACCGAAAGCCCACACGCGGGTCACATGACGTCGGGGCATAGGTGGAATGAGCTCGTCCGGCCATACTTTAGTGGATGAGCTGGTCCCAGATATTTAAGGAATATTTTCTAGTGGGTTCAATATTCCATTGAGAGTGTCTCTCAAATAAACAGCACAAAAATCGAGATTGCCCCATTCTGTCCCGGGATATCTCTCAAACCAAACGCACCCTAGACAAGCTAAAAACCCTTGAATTCAGTGACGTCATTGTTCATGTGAATAATTATTCGAGGCTTTCTCCTGCGTTTCTTTCTTTCATGATGGAAGGTCTCGTGTACTAGATGATGGGCATATATGAGAGGAGATGATGACAATCTTCTATAAATGATGTGAATTATTGTCCTGTTACTTCCGAATAGCAGGACAAAACTTCTTTGCCTATTAAGTACTGATTTCTACAGAGCATACACACGAATACGATTCGTTATTGGAAGAATATTTTCTTTCTAAGATAGATCAATATACCCATAACACACGTGGATTAAATTTTATTCCTTCCGTCTAAAAGAAATACTTGATCATTCAGACAATTTTATAAATTAATGAATATGTGAAATGACAATTTTACCCATCCAATAGCCACTTACACTTAAATAAACAGAGGTGGAGATTCTATAAATCGGATGTAAAGGTAAAGACGGAATTTCTTATTTGACTTAGAAGATTAATTAAAAAAATACTTATCAATTTGGCTTAAGTAGTCAAATATTTTAGAACGCACGGAGTATCTCAAGATCGGCGCAACCTCTTGAGCATGACGCGGATATATATATATATATATATATATATATATATATATATATATATATATATATATATATATATATATATATATATATATATATATATATATATATATATATATATATATATATATATATATATATATATATGCACATGCACGCGGATACATTGAATCAAGATCACTCTCCAAGCCAACAAGCCATGTACACAAGAGCTGTATCTACAACATCACCACGATCATTTGCTTGCCATTGACCCCAAGCCTTGAACTTGCAGCACCCAATGATGTGCGGAATATCCCAGCGATCGCCCATGTTGTCCACATATCTTTGGAGCTTGCTGGCAATATCGTTGGGACCCATGGAGGGTAGGGCGAAAAATTCTGGCGGCGCTGGCCCACCGAGGGGGCTGATGAAGATGCCGCCCAACGAGAGCAGGCCGAACAGGTATGCTCGCAGCAGATGGTGGGCGTCCACGAAGGCGCGTCATGCTCATTCCTGGCAATCGCAGCCGTGCGAGGCGGCCGAGGACATCGGCCAGCAATTCTTCTAGCAGATCCTCCACCCCGTGGGTCCTGGCACCAGCGCATTTGGGCATGTCGAAGTGTATCCTGATAAGCTTTTACTTGTAGGTTCTGATAGAATGCCTGATACTGAAAGCTGTTTTTGAGTCCTTTGATCGATCTGCCTTACAGGCAGAAAAATACATGAGGCTTAATTGTTTCACGACATAATTCCTTTAAAGTTGTTGAAAGATGCTGAGATTGATACATGTCGAAGTGTGCCTTGTGATAGAGAATTTCTTTAATAAAGTGGTAGAAAATTACGTGATAACATTTCTGCCCCCAGCTTCAGTACTATATTATTGTCTTGTAATTTTCTAATAAGTGGTGATAATGGAGCAGAGTGGTCGGCTCGATTTGAAACTTAATGGTGCTTTGAGGCCATTGGTTCACGAGATCTTTCTGGAGTTTCCTAGTCTAACTGTATGAATTTGATCATTGATAATTCAATGTCTATCGAGTCTCCTGTGATATCTTCTTTTTCTGTCATGTTAGTTGTACAATAGGCAGCATCAGTCGTGAAGCTTTGGTAGTGATATACTCCCTCTGTTTCATTTTATTTGTCATCGGCTAGTTTATTTTTGAATTAACAGTGATAAATAAAATGAAACGGAGAGAGTATTTCAGAAAGAAAAATGATACAACTATAAAATAGAATGTCTTAAGCTGGATTTTCATTTCTCTCAGGTTTATTGGAAAATGGCAACTGAACCCCCCACCCCCCTGGAAAGATCCAGCAAAAGATGACTTTATAAGTAGAATATAAATCGGTCCGCGCGGTAGGGCATGTATTATCCATACCTCATGCTATGTATTGAGACCAGTTCAATTTTCATTCTATAAAAGGTCAACATGAAGGACCTTAAAAAATTTGAAGCAACCTAGGCCAGAGACAGAGAGAAACAAAAATAGGGACATCCATGTAACAAAATAAAATCAAACAAAAACGATGAAGTAGTTGTCACCGGAGGGGCTTCCCCTGCTGTTTCTTTTCAAAAAAAATGAAGTACTTGTTGTAAAGGTAAAATACTAAATAAATCAACTTTTGAGTGGTGAAAATGCCTTTGTGCACGCAAAGGCATGTTTGATTTGTAAAGGAAAAACAAGGTTAAGACGTATATGGTGTCAGAAGAAACAAAAGTTGCCACACGCATGCAACCCAACAGTCCACAGTTTGGTCCGTGCGCATCATAATTTATTCTGATATGAAGCATGGCTCTTCAGTCTGGCTAGACAGATATCCTGGGACACAACGGAGCGATCCTGGTTTTGGTGCTGTATGTTTGAGAGACACTCTGAGATGAAATGAACTCACTAGGAAATATTCCTTTAATATCCGAGACCAACTCATCCACCGAAATGCGACCGGACGAGCCCGTCCTACCTGCGCCCCGGTGTCACGTGACCCGTGCGTGGGCTTCTGGTCACCGCCCGACTACCCAAACCCTACCCCTTCCCCAAAAAAAAAAAATTCTTGACTCTATCTTGAAGGCTCCTTTCCACAGAGGCAGCAGTAGCGACCGCGCCTTGGCCCGACGTCTGGCAATGATCGAGCCCTGGTCCGACGATGACGGCACACTGGTTTCTATTTCCTCCATCTGGTTGTTTCTTCCGATCCAAGCTCGTATTTTTCCTCCACGTCTTCCTCACAAGCCTGCGCCTTATCCTCACGATCTGCCCCTGTGCGCAGGTGATCTTTGACTCCACCTCCGGTAGCTCAACCGCCTCCGGCTCCTCAGATCTGCTTGCAAAGGACCACCTGAGGTACATATTCCTCACCTCCGGGCATGCTTTTTTTGTTTGATTTATCTTTAATTTGTTACTCCTACTCGATGACTTGATGACTTTTAAGTTCAAATTTTTGTACATAGGTAAAGTAAAAAGAGAAAGAGAAATTCATGTAACATTTACCTTAGAGGTTTTATGTTGATTTAGTGCTTTAACGAATTAGGTTGCCCAATAAAATCCTGTCTTGCATCTGAAATGATGCCTTGTGTGGTGCTGGTCTCTGTGTTTGATAGAAAAGACAAGCTCAAACCAAAAGAATTTGAATTATGGGAATCCAACTTTTATGTTTGTCTTTTCCTTCTAACTCCAATTTGTAAAATGCAGCTTATAGTTATGCTTTGCAATCACGTCTACATTATCCATTTACCTGACCATGTCCGTGCCTTAGCTTTTTAGGTGGTATTGGCAACCAATTTGTTGGAGGGTATGATTAAAGCCGAGTTCCCTAAGAATGAATGGTGGTACTGGTCCTCCTTTTTCAGCGCTGTCAAGACCAAAGCTATATCTTCGCTCGCACTCAGAATCTACACTCTTGATGATTGCATCATCCATATGAAGAATTCTGAACCAAGCACTGATCCAGCTGACAGTGCCAAACCTGTAAACAAGGCGAAGATGAGGAAAGGGGTTGAATCATCAGTATTGTAACAATGGAGCGGGCTCACTACTCCGTTGTAGATTCTATGTTAAGAAGCCTTAGTTCTCAGCAGCCTAACAATGCAATGCTCACATAAATCTGAACATAAGATTTATTCAATGTTAGCATTGCATGGTTATGCTGCATGCCTGAGAACTAAATATTCTAAGCATAGAATATACAACGGAGTGGTGAGCCCGCTCCATTGTTATGATACTGATGATTCAACCTCTTTCCTCCTCTTTGCATTGTTTACATGTTTGGCACTGTTAGCTGAATCAGTGCTTGGAGCAGGATTCTTCATATAGATGATATAATCATCAAGGGTGTAGATCCTAAGTGCAAGCAAAGATATAGTTTTGGTCTTGATAGCAGCGGTGAGGGAGGACCAGTACCACCATTTATTCCTAAGGAAGTCAGTTTTAATCATACGCTCCAACAAATTGGTTGCCAATACCATCTAAAAAGCTAAGGCACACGCATGGTCAAGTAAATGGATAATGTAGACATGTTTGCAAAGCATAACTATAAGCTGCATTTTAAAAGCTGGAGTTAGAAGGAAAATACAAAAATAAAAATTGGATCCCATAGTTCAAGTTATTTTGGTTTGAGCTTGTCATTTTTTATCATACACAGAGGCCAACGGCAGATAAGGCAACATTTTTAGATGCAAGACATCATTAGGATTTTATTGTGCAATTTAATTCGTTAAAGCACTAAATCAACATGAAACCTCCAAGATAAATGTACATGAACTTCTCTTTTTTACTTTACCTATGTACCAGAATTTGAAGTTAAAAGTCATCAAGTCATCGAGTAGGAGTAACAAATTGAAGATAAATCAAACAAAAAACAAGCATGGCTGGAGGTGAGCTATATGTACCTCGGGTGGTCCTTTGCAAGCAGGTCTGAGGAGCCGGAGGTGGGGAACAACCAAAGGTGGAGGTGGCTGAGCTATCGGAGGTGGCGGCAGTTGAAGATCACCTACGCACAGGGGCAGATCAGGAGGAAAAGATGAGGGCTTGTGAGGAAGAGGTGGATGAAAAATACAAACTTGGATCGGAAGGAACAACCAGAGGGATGGGATATGAACCAGGGTGTTGTCATCGTCAGACTAGGGCTTGGTTGTAGCCCGACGCCGGGCTAAGGCGCGGTCGCCGCCGCCTCTGAAGCGAGGAGCCTTCATGATAGAGTCTAGTGTTTTTTTCATGGAAGGGTAGGGTTTGGGCAATCGGGCGGTGACCAGAAGCCCACACGCGGTTCACATGACACCGAGGCACGGGTGGAACGGGCTCGTCCGACCACATTTCAGCGAATGAGTTGGTCTCGGATATTTAAGGAATATTTCCTAGTGGGTTCAATATTTCTCCCAGGGTGTCTCTCAAACAAACAACACTAAAATTGGGATCGCCACGTTCCCTTCCCAGGATATCTTGTTGGAAGTACCGGACAGGTCCGGTTAAGATCAGACTAGCACGATATTGTCCAGTAAGGGTAACCGGACTAGTCCGGACCCTATACGGACTAGTCCGATTTTTCAGTAACCGTCAGTTTGAACTCGAAATTGACATGTGTTCTAATTGAAAGGACACGACCCACCAAATTTTGAGTCTCTGATCGGGTGACTCAATGATTTCTAAGGGTGGGAGGCTCCCTCTTATGTCTCTTGGTCATCTATAAGAAGGGGGTCAAGTGTATGATCAAGGAACGCCAAGGCATACACTCATACACACTTGAACACTCTAATCCACTCAGAATCCGATCAACATACCAAGAGGAGAACAAGGGGAAACGCCTCTCGTCGTTCTTCTTGCGGTCTCGCCTTGTTGGTTAGACGGCCGCATCGTCAAGCAACAACAAAGATGGAGGAGAAGGTATTATTAGTGTTCTTGTGCTATTTGAGAGATAGCACTTGGTGTTGATCTTGTAATCAGATTTCTCCATGTAATTCAAAGTGATTTAGTGGCTATTTGATATTTGGGCTCCCTCTTGATTTCTAACAATGGTATCAGAGCCATTTAGACCACTAATCATTTTGAATTAAGTTTTGATCGATGATTTTTGCTAAAAGTTTTGAAGGTCCGGACTTGTCCGGTCTAAGGGCCGGACTAGTCCGGTGTGCCACAATTAAGTGGTTAGGTTTTTCGGATCAGGGGGTTTTGACGCGTTTATCTGATTGAAAAACCAATTAAGCACTTTGGATTGAAATCCATTGTGAAAATTAAGTTGATTTGGTAATATGGTAAGATTAAGATTCCCTTTTGGGTATTTCGACATTTTCTAGTTTTTTATATGAAACTTTTCCGGGGTTGGTCGTACTAGTCTGGAATAGTATGAACCAAACTCAAAAAGTTCAATAAAGAACGGATCAAATGTTTTTTAGATCAGTAATGGACTTGTCCGGCGTATGGACTGGACTAATCCGAAAACCATACTTTAAGAGTTCGGACTAGTCCGACCATGTGCGGACTAGTCCGTGCTACACAATTAAGTTTGCTTATTTAATTAACCTTCCACTGTGAATTAAGTTTATTGTCATAGCAATTTGGTCGAGTAACCAAAGCAAAAGATAAATTGCGATGTCAATTTAAGTTACATGGAATTCTATTGAGTAACCAAAGTGAAAAATAGAATTGTCATATTTTTAAGTTATATTAATGTCATTATTGGCTGAGTAACCAAAGCAAAAAGCATTAATGACATTTTTCTTTCTAAGTGCATAGTAATTTGGTCGAGTAACCAAAGTGAAAGATAAATTACTATGTATTTCAGTTGTTCTTCAATATTAAGTTTTAGTGTCATTATTGGCTGAGTAACCAAAGCGAAAGGCATTAATGACATTCTTTTTGTAAGAACATAGTAATATGGTCGAGTAACCAAAGCGAAAGATAAATTACTATGTTGATTTTCAGTTATTCTTAAATGTTGAGTTTTGGTCGAGTAACCAAAGTGAAAGATAAAAGTCATCATTTTCTTGTGGTTAACATCTATGCATTCTTATTGATTTTGATTTTTTAATTATGAAGGTTCCTCCAATGCTAATTCAGCACTGAATTTTATCGCTTCTATTGATCCACTCAATGGAAGCAATTATGGGAGATGGCAAGAGAAGTTGGAGATCGCTTTGGCAGTCCCTGAGATAGACTTGTCTCTCACTACTCCATATCCGGTTGCACCGGTTGAACCAGTAAGAAATGATGATGAAACTCAGGAAGCCTTTGCCGTGAGGACAAAGGAATATACTACTGAGTTATTGGCTTATGACATTGATTGTTATAAGTGGAAGAAATCAAACAGGAAATGTTTGATGGTCATTAAGGGCACTATCACTGAGGCCATTCGGGAAGCAATCCCTGAATGTGAAACTGCTGTTGAATACCTCCAAAGGATTGAGAATCAGTTTACTGGTTCTTCTAAGGCCACTGCAAGCACTCTTATCAAGAGGCTTGTTACTGAAAAGTATCATGGAGGTGGTGTGCGTGAGCACATCTTAAGGATGAAAAATATGGCTGCAAAGCATAAGCCTATGGATTTGGGGATTAAAGATGAGTTCATTGTGCATCTCATCATTGCCTCACTTCCTAAGGAATTTGAGACTTTTGTCATCAACTACAACTCTCAACCTGAACTATGGAACATAGAAAAACTCATGGCTATGTGTGTTCAGGAGGAAGAGAGGATTAAGTCCCTTCACGGTTATGATGCTATTAATTACGTGAAGGGAAAAGGTAAGGCTAAGAAGAATTATTCTTCTAAGCAATATTTTAAGTATCATGGTTCTTCTCATCATGATAAAGATAAGGGTAAGTTTCCACAATGTCATCCTTACAATAAGGATGTGAAAGTGGATAAAGATCAGTGCCTCTTTTGTTTATACAAAGGTCACCATCAGAAGGATTGCATAGGCTTCCTTAAATGGTGTTGTAAAAATGGTAATGATTTTGTGACCTTTGTTGATGAATCCCTGCTTTTAGATTACACACCATCTTCTTGGTGGATTGACTCAGGTGTCACTGTACATGTTTGCAATTTGTTGCAGGGGTTAAATATGAGGAGGACCCTAGAAAGAGGGGAAAGGGCCATTAAAGTTGTTGATGGCCATGAAGCTGAAGTGAAAGCCATTGGAGATTATCCATTAGTATTAAGGAATGGCTTTGTACTTACACTTCAGGATGTATTATATGTACCCTCTTTAAGTAGAAATCTCATCTCAGTATCATGCTTATATGATGATGGTTATGTTTGCCAGTTTGGCAAAGACAGATGTGTAATTAAGTATGATAATAAGATTGTTGGTGTTGCCATAAGACAAAGCATGCTATGCTTATTATCTATGCATGATGATGTTAATGTTGTAAGCGACAATTAGTTTTCCTCACATCAGGGTAAGCATAAGAGAATCGTCCGAAATTTCTTCAAAATTATGGCATTGTCGCTTGGGCCATGTTTCGAGGGGTAGAATTGAACAATTGATTTCACAATCGATTCTTCCCCATTTGGATTTTTCGGATTCAGAAGAATGCATAGACTGCATTAAGGGAAAATTCGTTAAGAAAATTATGAAAGGTGTCATACGCAGTGCGGGAATTTTGGAATTAATCCATACGGACATTTGTGGTCCATTTCCTATAGTATCTGTTGATGATTTTGATTCATTCATAACCTTCACGGATGGCTATCCTCGCTATGGCTATATTTATCCAATTAAAGAACGCTCTGAAGCGTTGGATAAATTTAAGATCTTTAAGGCTGAAGTTGAAAATCAGCACAACACTAAGATTAAAGTGGTAAGATCGGATCGTGGTGGTGAGTACTACGGTCGTCATATCCCGTATGGCCAAGTTCCGGGACCGTTTGCTCGGTTCCTACAGGAAAATGGCAGTCGCCCAGTATTCCACACCGGGCGAGCCTCAGCAAAATGGAGTAGCGGAACGGCGCAACCGTACGCTAATGGATATGGTTAGATCCATGTTAAGTCAATCAGATTTGTCGGTTAGCTTATGGATGGAGGCATTAAAAACCGCCATTCATGTGCTAAATTGGGTTCCTACTAAGTCGGTGCCTAAAACACCGTATGAGTTGTGGACTGGATGTAAGCCCTCATTAAGTTATATGCATATATGGGGCTGTCCCGCTGGGGCAAAAATGTTTAACCCAAACATTGGTAAGTTGGATGCTAAGACAATAAGTTGCCATTTTATTGGCTATGCAAAAAAGAGTAAGGGATATCGTTTCTATTCTCCAGAACGATATACTGAGTTTGTAGAAACAAGGCATGCCGTCTTTTTAGAGGATGCCATGATCAGGGGGAGTAAGGTAAGACAAGAAATTAATCTTGAAGAGAAGCGGGTTTATGTACCCACTCCTATGATTCAAGAAACATATTTCTCATTACCTACTGCTGTTGAATCATCAGTGCCTATTGGTATTGATTCAACACCTGTTGTTAGTTCTCCATTGACAACGGAATTACTAAGAGAGGTTGAGCATTCTCAGCCCGTTGTCACTAATAATGAAGAGCAACAATAGCCTCAAAATTAGGATAATGTGCAATTAGGAAGATCCCAACGAGAAAGAAAATTGGCCATTCCGGACGATTATGAGATCTATTTGAGTGAGGCAATTCAAATGGAGGATGATCCCACCACATTTGAAGAAGCTATGAGAAGTCCTCAATCATCTGAATGGCGTAAAACCATGGAGGATGAAATGAGGTCTATGGAAACAAATGAAGTCTGGGATTTAGTTGAGATTCCTAATGGAGCCAAAACAGTAGGTTGTAAATGGGTCTACAAAATTAAACATGACTCCAAAGGGAATATTGATAAGTTTAAGGCCAGACTTGTTGCAAAAGGCTTCACTCAAAGAGAAGGTATTGATTATAATGAGACATTTTCACCTATCTCAAGGAAGGATTCGTTCAGAATCATTATGGCATTAGTTGCACATTACAATTTGGAATTACATCAGATGGATGTAAAGACGGCATTTCTCAATGGTGATCTATATGAGAACGTCTATATGACACAACCGAAAGGTTTTGTTGTTGGTAAGAAACATATGGGATGCCACTTAAGAAAGTCCATCTATGGACTTAAACAAGAATCAAGGTAGTGGTATCTCAAGTTCGATGAGACAATAAGAAAGTTTGGGTTTAAAGAAAATGAGGAGGACAATTGCATTTATGCCAAGTTTAAGAGCAGAAATTTATTTTCCTCGTGCTTTATGTAGATGATATACTACTTGAAAGTAGTGATGTCAATCTACTATCAGAAACTAAGAAGTTTTTGTCCTCTAATTTTGATATGAAAGATCTTGGTGAAGCATCCTATGTATTGGGCATAGAAATTCACCGAGATAGAAATAAAGGGGTATTAGGCTTATCACAAAAGGCATACTTAGAGAATGTACTGAGAAAGTACAATATGCATAAGAGTAAGCCTTCGCCTGCTCCGATTGTCAAGGGCGATAAGTTTGGGAACTTTCAGTGTCCCAGGAACCAATATGAGATCGATCAAATGAAGTCGGTTCCATATGCTTCTGCTGTCGGAAGCCTTATGTATGCTCAAGTTTGTACTCGCCCTGACTTAGCTTATGTGACCGGAATGCTTGGCAGATATCAGACCAATCCAGGGATTGATCACTGGAAGACAGTTAAGAAAGCAATAAGATATGTGCAAGGCACAAAAGGTCTCATGTTAACGTATAGTAAATCAGACCCACTTGAAGTAGTGGGATATTCAGATTCAAATTTCACGGGTTGTGTGGATACTAAGAAATCCACGTCAGGTTATATATTCACCCTCGCGAATGGAGCCATTTCGTGGAAAAGCTCCAAACAAACCGTCACTGCATCGTCCACGATGTATGCTGAGTTTGTTGCATGTTATGAGGCCATCGGGCAGGCTATTTGGCTTAAGAAATTTTTACTCGGTCTTAGAGTGGTCGACAGCATTGAAAAACCACTTAAGTTATACTGCAATAATGAGCCCGTAGTATTTTACTCTCACAATAATAAGTCGAGTGGTGCTGCCAAACACATCGACATTAAGTTTTATGTCGTCAAAGATCGAATCCAGGATCATACCATAAGTCTTGAGCATATAAGTACCAAGCGTATGCTTGCGGATCTGCTAACAAAAGGTCTTCCACCCAACGTTTTAAGTGAACACGTATCCGGCATGGGTTTAAGGGAGAACCTATGATCACTAGATATTTAGGGGCCAAGTATGAGTAAGGTTCATTTTCAAGTGTTAGATGTACTGTGGTTTTCGAGTCCAACAATACGTAAATGGTTGTTGTGATGCGTCATGCCCTATATGTCAAGCATGAGAAAATGGGCTCCCTCTTGATTTCTAACATATCTCTCAAACCAAACACACCCTAGACAAGCTAAAAATCCAAGAATTCAATGACATCATTGTTTCAGGTGAATATTGATTTCGAGGCTTTCTCCTGCATTTCTTTTTTTCATGATGGAAGGTCCCGTGTACTTAGATGATGGGCATAAATGAGAGGAGATGATGACAATATTCTACAAATGATGTGAATTATTGTCGTGTTACTTCCGAGTAGCATGACTAAACTTCTTTGCCTATTACGTACTGATTTCCACAGAGCATACACACAAATACGATGCATTATTGGAAGAATATTTCCTTTCTAAGATAGATACACCCATAACATACGTGGATTAAATTTTATTCCTTCCATCTAAAATAAATACTTGACTATTCGGACAATTTTATATAAATTAACAAAAATGTGAAATGACAATTTTACCCTTCCACTAGCCACTCCCGCACTCCTCATTTTATTACGCTTAAATAAATAGAGGTGGAAATACTATAAATCAGATGTAAAGGTAAAGTGTAATTTTTTATTTGACTTAGAAGATTAATTAACAAAATACTTTTCAATTTGGCTTAAATAGTCAAATATTTTAGAACGCACGGAGCATCTCAAGATCGGCGCACCATATATATATGCACATGCACGGGGATAAATTAAATCAAGATCACTCTCCATGCCAACAAGCCATGTACACAAGAGCTGTATCTACAACATCACCACGATCATTTGCTTGCAATTGACCCCAAGTCTTGAACTTGCAGCACCCAATGATGTGCAGAATATCCCAGCAATCGCCCATGTTGTCCACATATTTTTGGAGCTTGGTGGCACTATCGCTGGACCCCATGGAGGGCGGGGCAAAGAATTCTGGCGGCGCTGGCCCACCGAGGAGGCTGATGAAGATGCCGCCCAACGAGAGCAGGAACAGGTATGCTCGCAGCAGATGCTGGGTGTCCACGATGGCGTGTCATGCTCATTCCTGGCAATCGCAGCCATGCGAGGCGGCCGAGGACGTCGGCCAGCAATTCTTCTGGCAGATCCTCCACCTTGTGGGTCCTGGCACCAGCGCATTTGGGCAGGTCCAAGTGTATCCTGATAAGCTTTTACTTGTAGGTTCTGATAGAATGGCTGATACTGAAATATGTTTTTGAGTCCTTTGATCGATCTGCCTTGCAAGCAGAAAAATACATGAGGCTTAATTTTTTAGCGACATAATTTCATTAAAATTGTTGAAAGATGCTGAGATTGATACATGTCGAAGTGTGCCTTGTGATAGAGAATTTCTTTAATAAAGTGGTAGAAAATTACGTGATAACATTTCTGCCCCCAGCTTCAGTACTATATTATTGTTTTGTAATTTTCTAATAAGTGGTGATAATGGAGCAGAGTGGTCGGCTCGATTCGAATCTGAATGGTGCTTTGAGGCCTTTGGTTCACGAGAACTTTCTGGAGTTTTCTAGTCTAACTGTATTTTGATCATTGATAATTCAATGTGTATCTAGTCTCCTGTGATATCTTCTTTTTTGTCATGTTAGTTGTACAATAGGCAGCATCAGTCGTGAAGCTTTGGTAGTGATACACTCCCTCTGTTTTATTTTATTTGTCATCGGCTAGTTCATTTTTGAATTAACGGTGATAAATAAAACGAAACGGAGGGATTATTTCAGAAAGCAAAATGATACAACTATAAAATAGAATGTATTAAGCTGGATTTTCATTTATGTCAGGTTTATTGGAAAATGGCGACTGAACCCCCCACCCCCCTGCAAAGATCCAGCAAAAGATGACTTTATAAGTAGAATATAAATCGGTCCTCGCGGTAGGGCATGCATTATCCATACCTCATGCTATGTATTGAGACCAGTGCAATCTTCATTCTATGAAAGGTCAACATGAAGGACCTTAAAAAATCTGAAGCAACCTAGGCCAGGGACAGAGAGAAACAAAAATAGGGACATCCATGTAACAAAATAAAAACAAACAAAAATGATGAAGTAGTTATCACCGGAGGGGCTTCCCCTGCTGTTTCTTTTCAAAAAAATGAAGTACTTGTTATGAAGGTAAAATACAAAATAAATTAACTTTTGAGTGGTGAAAATGTCATTGTGCATGCAAAGGCATGTTTGATTTGTAAAGGAAAAACAAGGTTAAAACGTATATGGTGTCAGAAGAAACAAAAGTTGCCACACGCATGCAACCCAACAGTCCACAGTTTTGTCCGTGCACATCATAATTTATTATGATATGAAGCATGACTCTTCAATCTGGTTCGACAGATATCCCAGGACACAACGGGGCGATCCCGGTTTTGGTTCTGTATGTTTGAGGGACACTCTGAGATGAAATGAACTCACTAGGAAATATTCCTTCAATATCCCAGACCAACTCATCCACCGAAATACGATCGGGCGAGCTCGTCCTACCTGCGTCCCGGCGTCACGTGACCCGTGTGTGGGCTTCTGGTCACCGCCCGACTGCCCAAACTCTACCCTCCCCCCCCAAAAAAAAAAAAAGAAATGCTCGACTCTCTCTTGAAGGCTCCTTTCCACAGAGGCAGCAGTAGCGACTGCGCCTTGGCCCGACGTCCGGCAACAATCGAGACCTGGTCCGACGATGACGGCGCACTGGTTTGTATTTCCTCCTTCTGGTTGTTTCTTCTGATCCAAGCCCGTATTTTTCCTCCGCGTCTTCCTCACAAGCATGCGTCTTAACCTCACGATCTGCCCCTGTGCGCAGGTGATCTTTGACTCCACCTCCGGTAGCTCAACCGCCTCCGGATCCCCAGATCTGCTTGCAAAGGACCACCCGAGGTACATATTCCTCACCTCCGGCCATGCTTTTTTTGTTTGATTTATCTTTAATTTGTTACTCCTACTCGATGACTTGATGACTTTTAAGTTCAAATTTTTGTACATAGGTAAAGTAAAATAAAAAGAGAAATTCATGTAACATTTACCTTAGAGGTTTTATGTTGATTTAGTGCTTTAACGAATTATGTTGCCCAATAAAATCCTGTCTTGCATCTGAAATGCTGCCTTGTGTGCTGATGGTCTCTGTGTTTGATAGAAAAGACAAGCTCAAACCAAAAGAATTTGAATTATGGGAATCCAACTTTTATGTTTGTCTTTTCCTTCTAACTCCAGTTTGTAAAATGCAGCTTATAGTTATGCTTAGCTTTTTAGGTGGTATATATTGGCAACCAATTTGTTGGAGGGTATGATTAAAGCCGAGTTCCTTAAGAATGAATGGTGGTACTGGTCCTCCTTTACCAGCGCTGTCAAGACCAAAGCTATATCTTCGCTCGCACTCAGAATCTACACTCTTGATGATTGCATCATCTACATGAAGAATTCTGCTCCAAGCACTGATCTAGCTGACAGTGCCAAATCTGTAAACAAGGCGAAGATGAGGAAAGGGGTTGAATCATCGGTATTGTAACAATGGAGCCGGCTCACTACTCGGTTGTAGATTCTATGTTAAGAAGCCTTAGTTCTCAGACAGCATAACAATGCAATGCTCACATAAATATGAACATAAGATTTAGTCAATATTAGCATTGTATGGTTATGCTGCATGCCTGAGAACTAAAGATTCTAAGCATAGAATTGACAACGGAGTGGTGAGCCCGCTCCATTGTTACGATACTGATGATTTAACCTATTTCCTCCTCTTCGTGTTGTTTACAAGTTTGGCACTATTAGCTGAATCAGTGCTTGGAGCAGGATTCTTCATATAGATGATATAATCATCAAGGGTGTAGATCCTGAGTGCGAGCAACGATATAGTTTTGGTCTTGATAGCAGCGGTGAGGGAAGACCAGTACCACCATTCATTCTTCAGGAACTCAGCTATAATCATACGCTCCAACAAATTGGTTGCCAATACCATCTAAAAAGCTAAGGCACACGCATGGTCAAGTAAATGGATCATGTAGACGTGTTTGCAAAGCATAACTATAAGCTGCATTTTAAAAGCTGGAGTTACAAGGAAACAACAACAAAATTGGATCCCATAGTTCAAGTTATTTTGGTTTGAGCTTGTCATTTTTTATCACACACAGAGGCCAACAGCAGATAAGGCAACATTTTTAGATGCAAGACATCATTAGGATTTTATTGTGCAATTTAATTCGTTAAAGCACTAAATCAACATGAAACCTCCAAGATAAATGTACATGAACTTCTCTTTTTTACTTTACCGATGTACCAGAACTTGAAGTTAAAAGTCATCAAGTCATCGCGTAGGAGTAACAAATTGAAGATAAATCAAACAAAAAACAAGCATGGCCGGAGGTGAGCTATATGTACATCGAGTGGTCCTTTGCAAGATGATCTGAAGAGCCGGAGGTGGGGAACAACCGAAGGTGGAGGCGGCTGAGCTATCGGAGGTGGCGGCAATTGAAGATCACCTACGCACAGGGGCAGATCAGGAGGAAAAGATGCAGGATTGTGAGGAAGAGGTGGATGAAAAATACGAACTTGGATCGGAAGGAACAACCAGAGGGATGGGATACGAACCAGGGTGGTGTCATCGTCAGATCAGGGCTTGGTTGTAGCCCGACGCCAGGCCAAGGCACGGTCGCCGCCGCCGCCTCTGAAGCGAGGAGCCTTCATGATAGAGTCTAGTGTTTTTCCGGGAAAGGGTAGGGTTTGGGCAGTCGGGCGGTGACCAGAAGCCCACACGCGGGTCACATGACGCCGAGGCTCAGGTGGAACGGGCTCGTCCGACCACATTTCAGTGGATTAGTTGGTCTCGGATATTTAAGGAATATTTCCTATTGGGTTCAATATTCCTCCCAGGGTGTCTCTCAAACAAACAGCACTAAAATCGGGGTCGCCACATTCCCGTCCCAGGATATCTTTCAAACCAAACACACCCTAGACAAGCTAAAAATCCAAGAATTCAATGACATCATTGTTTCAGGTGAATGTTGATTTTGAGGCTTTCTCCTGCATTTCTTTCTTTCATGATGGAAGGTCTCGTACACTTAGATGATGGGAATAAATGAGAGGAGATGATGAAAATCTTCTACAAATGATGTGAATTATTGTCGTGTTACTTCCGAGTAGCAGGACTAAACTTCTTTGCCTATTAGGTACTAATTTCCACAGAGCATACAGACAAATACGATTCATTATTGGAAGATATTTCCTTTCTAAGATAGATACACCCATAACATGCGTGGATTAAATTTTATTCCTTCCATCTAAAATAAATACGTGACAATTCAGACAATTTTATATATCTTAACAAAAATGTGAAATGACGATTTTACCCTTCCACTAGCCACTCCTCGTTTTGTAGAGAATTACGCTTAAAAAATAGAGATGGAAATACTATAAATCGGATGTAAAGGTAAAGTGTAATTTTTTATTTGATATAGAAGATTAATTAACAAAATAATTTTCAATTTGGCTTAAATAGTCAAATATTTTAGAATGCACGGAGCATCTCAAGATCGGCGCACCATATATATATGCACATGCACGGGGATACATTGAATCTAGATCACTCTCCAAGCCAACAAGCCATGTACACAAGAGCTGTATCTACAACATCACCACGATCGTTTGCTTGCAATTGACCCCAAGTCCTGAACTTGCATCACCCAATGATGTGCAGAATATCTCAGCGATCGCCCATGTTGTCCACATATCTTTGGAGCTTGCTGGCACTATCCCTGGACCCCATGGAGGGCGGGGCGAAGAATTTTGGCGGCGCTGGCCCACCGAGGAGGCTGATGAAGATGCTGCCCAACGAGAGCAGGAACAGGTATGCTCGCAGCAGATGCTGGGCGTCCACGATGGCGCGTCATGCTCATTCGTGGCAATCGCAGTGGTGCGAGGCGGCCGAGGACGTCGGCCAGCAATTCGTCTGGCAGATCCTCCACCCCGTGGGTCCTGGAACCAGCGCATTTGGGCATGTCGAAGTGTATCCTGATAAGATTTTACTTGTGTTCTGATAGAATGGCTGATACTGAAATCTGTTTTTGAGTCCTTTGATCGATCTGCCTTGCAGGAAGAAAAATAGATGGGGCTTAATTATTTCACGACATAATTCCTTTAAAATTGTTGAAAGATGTTGAGATTGAAACATGTCAAAGTGTACCTTGTCATAGAGAATTTCTTTAATAAAGTGGTAGAATATTATGTGATAACATTTCTGCCCCCAGCTTCAGTACTATATTATCGTCTTGTAATTATCTAATAAGTCGTGATAATGGAGCAGAGTGGTCGGCTCGATTTGAAACTGAATGGTGCTTTGAGGCCTTTGGTTCACGAGATCTTTCTGGAGTTTCCTAGTCTAACTGTATGAAAATTTGATAATTGATAATTCGATGTCTATCTAGTCTCGTGTGATATCTTCTTTTTCTGTCATGTTAGTTCGTTGTACAATAGGCAGCATCATTCGTGAAGCTTTGGAAGTGATATATTTCAGAAAGCAAAATGATCTGAGGTTTATGTATTGTAATAGTGATGTTACAACTATAAAATAGAATGTCTTAAGCCGGATTTTCATTTCTGTCAGGTTCATTGGAAAATGGCGACTGAACCCCCCCCCACCCCCCTGGAAAGATCCAGCAAAATATGACTTTATAAGTAGAATATAAATTGGTCCTCGCGGTAGAGTATGTATTATCCATACCTCATGCTTTGTATTGAGACCAGTGCAATTTATATTCTATGAAAGGTCGACATGAAGGACCTTAAAAATTTGAAGCAATCTAGGCCAGAGACAGAGAGAAACAGAAATAGGGACATCCATGTAAGAAAATAACACTACTACAATAAGTCTTATCGCAGGCGGCTCCAAACCTATTATCACTCGCGGTTTTTTAGAACCGCCTGAAACGAAGAGCCTGTGATAATCCGCAATTTCATAGGCGGAGAAGTGACACCGCCTGTGAAAACACAATATCACAGGCGGTTTTTTACTTAGGCTAGTCACCTATGAAGATAAGTTATCACATGCGAGTTGTGCAGCATATATAACCGCCTGTGATAATTGTGTTATCACAGTTGGGTCGTGCAGCATATATAACCGCATGTGATAATAGTGTTATCATAGGCGGATCTTGACCTACATCAAGCCGCCTGTGAAGACAATTTATCGCAGTCGGTTTCTACCATAACAGTAACCGCCTATGATAATTAGGTTATTATAGATGGTTCTTTACCTATATCTAGCCGCCTGTGATAATTGTTTTTCACACGCAGGTCTAGTCGTTGATAAATAACCGCTTGTGATAAGGTATAACCTATGCAGTACTAGCTGCTGTTATTTCTAATTTCGAGGTCAATTCAATATAATCATAGAACAGAAGTCAACAATATCATTACAGAAGCCAACAATATCATCACAGAAGTCATCTTACTAAAGTCAATTTCACTAAAACAATATACATATATACAAGTTACACATACAATTCATCTCATAGTTTACAAATTTTCACTAAAAATTGTTTCTATTGGCACAGTCGCAAAGTTCTGGCACATCAGCTATTGCACCATTCTCATCAAAGAACTTCTCTCTTTTGTGCAAAATTTCGCGACGAATGAATTGACAGAGTTCAGCAGCAATCTTGTCGGCTCCTCCACCAGGAATACTTCTACAAACCTGCCATTCTTCGTTCACATTCTTCGTGTGCTGCAATGAAACACATAACAAGGTTTAGAATGTGTTGGTTTGAACAATCTCAAAGTACAGATCAAAGTGAGAGTATACAGGAATTTATTTGATATTTTTGGAGCAGTTGTCCTATGAGCAACTGAATTTTGAAGTTGGAATCAAAATATGAAATAATTTTTCTAGTAATATTGAACATCAGAGAATATAAATATTAAACTATGCTAGTTATAATGAAAATGAAACTCAAAAGAAAGAAAATAAGATATCGATATTAAGGATAACTTACATCCTCACGATTCACTCTATATTTGCTGGCGGTCCGAAGATGCTTGCATACATAATACCCGCACTAGACACTCCCAGCAGACTGCTTCAGACAAGCATAATACATTTTAATGTCCAATGCATTCGTATTAGAAGGTCTCTCACCGCCAAGCTGTTTCGCGTAAAACTGTCAAATGTTGTAATACAAGAAATGTCATGTAAAACTTGTCAACACATTCTAAATGTGTGTAAGTTAAAATTATTGAATAAACGTACAGTTTCAAAATGGAAAGGAAATATTTGTAACGATCTGGTGGGTAATCGGCCGAGTCCAAGACTGGCTTGATGAAGATCATTATGGTGTGATCACTGCAAACATACAAACACACATGTTAACAGTTACCAATAATTGTTATTTCAATGTCATGTGTCGAACTTACTCGAAGTGGTACGGAGCCTTTACGAGGTCCTTGCCGTCTCTGACAAATTTAAACATCGCATGTCCTATGTAAGCTACAACTTCTGTCCTTCTATCCTTCTTAAGTTTTGCGATTGCTTTTTTCAAATTCTTTTCTTTCATGTGCTTGAACTTTGCTGAGTCTCGATCCGCCTTGACGTCGAATAACGTCTTTGCAATCTGTGTAGGGTCAAGGATACCTGTCTTGCGTTTCATCTTTTCATTATCCATGTATTGCATCCTATTGAAGAAGTCCAGAATTGTTATAATCTCATGAAATGTGTATGCGTGTAGTAAGAAAAGCAAATACAAAATATTAGAGGCACTTACAAGCACCAAACGAGTAGCAGGTTGATTTCGAGCATGCCCCGATGGAAAAGGGAATGCAACTCTTCAAATAAAATGACTCGTCTATTTGCTCCAGTGCTCCAGAATGCATCTTTTGGAATATGAAATGTGACGCAAGAAATCTAATATTTTGTGCTGGCAAGGATGTACAACTCATGCATTCTTTTGAGCGGGGCAAGTTGTTTGCTAAGTTGTACGGATGTCATGAACGTCTTCCGATTCTTAAATTTAGGAGGAATATCCTCAAGCTTGTATATTGGAACTCCTGGTTTAGCTAAAGCTGTCCGCCGATTATACATGACTCCGTCTTCTTCCCACTCCTCGATATCTTCTAATGCTGGCTCATGAGAAGAACGAGATGCACTCGATTTTTTAATATTTTCCTTCATAGTTTCCAAATACTTTGACACTTCTGATGAAGGTTTCTTAATTTTGTATGAGCTAACTCTGATAGGCACTGATGATCGAGGAGTAGTCGTCGGAAGTTGGACACTGGCCTGTTGTTGAACCTGTTGTTCAACTGATTGCTCTTTACTCCCAGCAGCTGACTCTAGTACTACTTCAAGCTATTGCTCAACTGGTTGCTCTTTACTAGCAATAGCTTGCTCTGGTACTGCTTGAAGTTGTTGTCCAACTTGTTGCTCTTGGATATCTTTACTAGCAAGGTTACTATCATCCTTGCTGAGACATAGGGGGAGTGGATCTTCCTTGACTGAGAGTGATCTTCCTGGACTTTCTCCTTAGAAGATGGGATTGCAGTATTTCGAGATGCGACAGGGCTAGAAATTGGCTCATCGTCCAACACGATATCGCGTCGGTGCCAAAGGATTAATTGGTTGACAGCCTGCCCCAGAGTTGCGATCCCCTCAGGTGTGATGTGGTCTATTTCATAATCTTCATAATCATTATCAATGATCTAAAGAACTTGCACCACAACATAATACAATGAAAGTGGATTCCCATTGAAGTCACGATCAGGCTTTGCCATAGCAGTGGCAACCTGTTTGGTTTTGTTCCCTGCTCTACCAATCGGGACAAGAAGACGACAAGATTTGTCATTAGCAATATCATCGACAGGGAACTTACGGGTTGACCCTGAGCCTGGCACAGAACCAACACTGCTAGGGTAGGCAGCTGGAGATACTAATTGCCCCTTTGGCACCGGAACCGTCGATGTACTCGGTGCCACTAATTGTCCCGATTGTCTAAGTTGTTCCATTATTTCTTGCATATTTTCTTTGACCTTTTGAGAAATCGTTTCATCAAGTGTTTTCTTAAACTTCTCATGTCTTTTATATGTGTCTTTATCTTTAGGAAAACCATCTAGCCAAGACATTTGAGAAGAGACTGCTCGAACCCGTCCGCTGTGTTCAGAGTTTCCTAAGATAGCGGTAAGTTGGTCATTCTCCCTCTTCGGCTTGAAGAGACCCTTATGTTGCTTTTCAATTACTTCTTTCATTTTATCCTCTACTTCATTTACAGAGTTGGGCTTTTCAAGTTTGCCCTCACTGGTCAAACCTGACCGAGCAAAGACCCACTGTTGAGTTCTCTCATCGTAGCCTTCTAATGGGTGAGGATTGCCCTTACTGGTAATTTCGTCTAATATCTTATTCCATTTCTGGACTTTGGGGGCATATCCGGCAGACCCCAAGCGATGATGGTATTTGTTCTTTTTTTGCAAGCTCTGACCTAGTTGCACTTAGAGCTTTAGCATCAGGTGTGATCTTTTGAGGAACAAACTCTTGCCACTGAGCTTCTGTGATTTTTCCCATCTTCCTCGGGCTAGGGACCTTATCGGCCTTAACATAAGCATTCACTTCACTCTTCCAGCCACGAAACTTCTTGCCGCAAGAGACCAATGTTGCTTTCTTTACAGCTTCTTCTGTGCCTTTTGGGAACTTGAATTGTTTCTTTATCCTTTCCCACAACTCATTCTTGGTCTTCTCGGGTAATTTCCTCCAATTCTCGGTTATGATCGGCACGAGCTCCCTAACAAGAAAATCGCATGCATTACGGTACTTGGTAACTGAATCTAGTGGTTCTTGGGGAAGCCCACCTAGAACGACCCTTGTTATGTACATGATGCGGTCCAATGGACCCTTATTGGGACCTCGTTGCCCTCGTTTCCGCTTGAGTGAAGCTGAGGATTCATCCATTGGCGAACCTTCTGCGGTTTTAGGAGCCGAAGTCACCTCATTGTCTTCGCGATTAATATATGTAGAAAAAAATTATAAGACTTTGTATACTTGATAACCAACATTTACCTGAACTACTGAAGTTAAGATTCGTGATCCATACCTCGTCGGTAGGATCATATTCCGAGTCGAGATCCTCTGAAGTCTTTTTAATTTTTATATTAGGAAAAGGATCCGATGGACTGTGAAAAGAGTCTAAACTGCCAGAGTCAGTAAACTCCATATTGTCTTATTTATTGTTACTACCAGTACCAGTCTTCTTAGGGCTTTTCATGCTAAAACTAATAAGACAAAAAATATAATAAATGACATATTAACTCTACATGAAGTGTTGCATGAAGAAAAGGATGGAAGCATTCTAGGATTTGATAAGGCATTCTAGGGTTTAAGGCAACTGACCAAAAGGTCCCTATACATTGCGAGGGTGACAAGCATGTTAAAGTTGCTCACCAGCAATGGCAATTTTATCTTCTTATTCTAAATAGGCAGTTACTTGTATCTTTGTTCTGAGCAAAAGCGATGTTCAACAGCCGTATGCGAGCACATTGCTTTGTTTGGCAAAAGGATAGCGACACCGATCTCAAAGGAGCACAACCCTGTGAGATGAAGTGTGGGGCGGCTACACTCTATTTTCAGTACAAATGCTATTATCCACTCATGTTACCACCAAGTTCCCATATTTTTAACTGAAATTTGGCAGAGCTTCCTTTGTATGTTGCTGATTTTGTCCACAATTTTCAAATAGAGAACATTGACATTTGCAGAAACAATATATTGCAAACTTGTTACACACATCCTCAGGATTCCATAAATGTAAATTATGAAGTCTTTTGATGATCCTACTAGAAATTACGTTCCAAACAGCAACTGAATACATAACTGTCCAGATTCTAGACTGTTATGACACCTTAAACGGTACTTCGATTTAGACCTGGTTATTATGTGTTTTAGCCTTAGAGTTGAATAGGAAATTGATAGAGGACTCTCTAAGATTTCCAGACATGTATATATATGCATAGGTTGCTTTTCTAATTTAAGAATTATGGATGTTCAAAATTTAGAAATTTTCTGGCTTTTTCAGATAGCACTGTACACAGGTACTAACTTCAACTCCAGTTTCTAATTAGTTCTAAGCCGAATTTGTGGTAACAATGAATAGAAAAGTTGTAGAATAGCTCTTCCCCTTTCAAAAAATGTATCACAATAAACTAGGAGAGCTTTCTACAGATAATTATGGCAAAAATTCAAATGCTTGTTCATACAGTTTCAGAACAGCAGCTGATTTAGTTAGAGAAGATTTTCATCACCTTACAACGGTCTATTTGCTTGAAGGTCAATAGAAAACTTACAGAATACTTCAGAAGATTTCCAAAAAAATATTCATTTGCCTCCATAGCCCTTCAGGTTGAAGAGATATGGATTTTTAAAGTTGGACACTGCTACCAGATTTCAGAAGTGAATTTGATAAAATTTACTTTATTTGTGGATGGATTGATCTTTGATTTTCAAACGGATAACATCACAACTTGACAGCAAGTTTCATGGGGATTCTGACCTGGAGTTCAATAGAAAAGATGTAGAGGACTCGCTACAGAAGGCTAACCAAGGATGCCTACCCTTTTCGAATTCCCGAACCCTAACCAAGGAAATCTATGCAAGACATCATTTGACTCGGCCGGCGACGAGGGCAAGGAGGGAGGCGGCACGGGGACGGAGGAGGGAAGGTCGAAGGGTTTAGGGTTTATCGTGAATCTCGGTGGCGACGGCAATGGCTTCGCTCGGCGTACCTGGAAGTGATGAGGGTGAAGCAAACGGACAACGGCGAAGCTCGGCGGCGACGGCGAAGCTCGACGACGATAGCGGCGAACACTTGGCAGCAAACGAAATTTTGGCAGCCTGACGACGTCTAAGTGTTTCGCCCGGGTTAGGTTTTCCAACGCAGCCCAAGGGGTATATATAGACGCCTATTTTCTTAGGCGGATTTAAAGTACCGACCGCCTGAGAGGATAGTTATCTCAGGCGGGTTTTACTTACCAACCGCCTTTGAAGATTCAATTATCTCAGACGGTTGATAAGTAAAACCCTCCTGAGATGAACATCTTCTCAGGCGGTTATTCAGTAACAACCGCATGAGAAAATCTTTACTTCTTCTTAATTAATATTCTTGATTAAATGTGGGGCCTTTAAAAGGCAAAATTCCACTTTCTTGTAATATTATTGATTAGTAAAGGTTACCATTAAATTTCACTTCGTAAATCCTTTGAAATTGGTTAGAAGATAAAAAACATATAACAATTGCTATTTTTCATTTTTCTATCATGATGAATATAATGATTTTTTCATTCATTTTTTCAATGGACATTTTTATTCATCATACCAACCTCTATGAATTTTTTCAAGTTTTCTTAAATTTTTTTGAATCAATGTATGTTCATAATTTGATGAATGCCTCATATGTATATGAGCATTTAGTTAGAATGATGGATAATTTGAATTTTTACATGTTGGAATGCTTTAAAAAAATTAACAAAATTCATACATGTATAAATAATACAAATATGTTCATACAAACAAATTTCAGTGAAGGATCCTTTTTTAGGAGATACACAAATGTAAATAATATGTGAGTAGAAATTAATTTGATATTTACCAAACATTACAAATGTCAGCTATACAAGTTTTAAAATATTTAGTTCAGGTGGTAGATGTTAATTTTTGAAAATTATAGAAGAAAGATTATCGAATTTGGACTCAATTTGCAGAATCTATACATGTTTGAGTATTTATATTGGAATCTAAATAAAAAGAAGCAAGGGATAAGGAAACTGAAGAACAGGCTCGGGCATTATCTCAGGTGGTTGGTAAGTAAAACCCACCTGATATAAACATCTTCTCAGGAGGTTATTAAATACCAACCGCCAGAGAAGATCTTTACTTCTTCTTAATTAATATTCTTGATTAAATGTGGGTCCTTTAAAAAGGCAAAATTCCACTTTCTTGTAATATTATTGATTAGTAAAGGTTACCATTAAATTTCACTTCATAAATCCTTTGAAATTGGTCAGAACATAAAAAAAACATATAACAATTGCTATTTTTCATTTTCTATCTTGATGAATATAATGATTTTTTTGTTTAATTTTTCAATGGACATTTTTATTCATCATACCAACCTCGATGAATTTTTTCAAAATTTTAATTTTTTTTGAATCAATGTGTGTTCATAATTTGATAAATGCCTTATATGTATATGAGCATTTAGTTAGAATGATGGGTAATTTGAATTTTGACATGTTGGAATGCTTTAAAAAAGTTAACAAAATTCATACATGTATAAATAATACAAATATGTTCATACAAACAAATTTCAGTGAAGGATCCTTTTTTTAGGAGATACACAAATGTGAATAATATGTGAGTACAAATTAATTTGATATTTACCAAAAAATTACAATGTCAACTATACAAGTTTTAAAATATTTGGTTGAGGTGGTAGATGTTAATTTTTTACAAATATAGAAGAAAGAATCATCGAATTTGGACTCAATTTGCAGAATCTATACATGTTTGAGTATTTATATTGGAATCTAAATAAAAAAGAAGCAAGCGATAAGGAAACTGAAGAACAGGCTCGGGCATTATCTCAGGCGGTTGATAAGTAATACCCGCCTAAAATATTATTTTCTCAGGTGGTTATTAAGTACCAACCGCCTGAGAAGATCTTTACTTCTTCTTAATTAATATTCTTGATTAAATATGAGGCCTCTAAAAAGGCAAAATTCCACTTTCTTGTAATATTATTAATTAGTAAAGGTTACCATTAAATTTCACTTCATAAATCCTTTGAAATTGGTCAGAACATAAAAAACATATAACAATTGCCATTTTTTATTTTTCTATCTTGATTAATATAATGATTTTTTTTCATTTATTTTTTCAATGAACATTTTTATTCATCATACCAACCTCTATGAATTTTTTCAGATTTTTTTAATTTTTTTGAATTAATGTGTGTTCAAAATTTGATGAATGCCTCATATATATATGAGCATTTAGTTAGAATGATGGAAAATTTGAATTTTGACATGTTGGAATGCTTTAAAAAAATTAACAAAATTTATACATGTACAAATAATACAAATATGTTCATACAAATAAATTTCAGTGAAGGATCCTTTTTTTAGGAGATACACAAATGTGAATAATATGTGAGTAGAAATTAATTTGATATTTATCAAAACATTACAATGTCAGCTATACAAGTTTTAAAAATTTTGGTTTAGTTGGTAGATGTTAATTTTTTACAAATACAGAAGAAAGAATCATCAATTTTGGACTCCATTTGCAGAATATATACATGTTTGAGTATTTATATTGGAATCTAAATAAAAAAGAAGCAAGGGATAAGAAAACTGAAGAACAGGCTCAGGCATTATCTCAGGCGGTTGGTAAGTAACACCCGCCTTAGATAATATTTTCTCAGGCGGTTATTAAGTACCAACCGCCTGAGAAGATCTTTACTTCTTATTAATTAATATTCTCAATTAAATGTGGGGCCTTTAAAAAGGCAATATTCTACTTTCTTGTAATATTATTGATTAGTAAAGGTTACCATTAAATTTCACTTCATAAATCTTTTGAAATTGGTCAGAACATAAAAAACATATAACAATTGCTATTTTTCATTTTTCTATCTTGATGAATATAAAGATTTTTTCATTTATTTTTTAATGGACATTTTTATTCATCATAACAACCTCTATGATTTTTTTCAGTTTTCTTTTAATTTTTTTTGAATCAATGTGTGTTCATAATTTGATGAATGCCTCATATGTATATAAGCATTTAGTTAGAATTATGGATAATTTGAATTTTGACATGTTGGAATGCTTTAAAAAATTAAAAAAATTCATACATGTATAAATAATACAAATATGTTCATACAAACAAATTTCAGTGAAAGATCCTTTTTTTAGGAGATACACAAATGTGAATAATATGTGAGTAGAAATTAATTTGATATTTACCAAAATATTACAATGTCAGCTATATAAGTTTTAAAATATTTGGTTTACGTGGTAGATGTTAATTTTTTTTACAAATATAGAAGAAAGAATCATCGAATTTGGACTCAATTTGCAGAATCTATACATGTTTGAGTATTTATATTGGAATCTAAATAAAAAGAAGCAAGGGATAAGGAAACTGAAGAGGCTTGGGCAACTATCTCAGGCGGTTGGTAAGTAATAACCGCCTGAAATAATCTTCATCTCAGGCGGTTATTAAGCACTAACTGCCTGAGAAAAAGTTAAAAACCGCCTGTGAAAAATGGACACCTATATAAAGACCCCTCCCCACAGTCAAAATGTAACCCTGGAGAATTTCCATTGATGCCGCAAGGCTGCCGAAATTTCCCACCGCCGCGCCGCCGCCTAGCTCGCACTGCCGCGCCGCCGCGCCGCCGCCCAGCCCGGCACCCCCACGTCTCCACCCAGCCCCGTGGAGGCATGCCTCTACCCAGCCCCACATCGCCGCCCCACCGTGGCGATGCCCCACAAGGTACCTAGTAAATTCTCATAGTTTCCTTACTATGCAATGCTACCTTTATTTTTCCTTACGCATGTAGTTTCCTTACTTTTTCTTTGTATATTTTCATTAGCTGATAAGCTACTAGTTTTGTGTGTTCTGGTATATGGATTGTGTCCTTTTGCATGTGTAAGGACTATATTGATGTATGGACTATATGGATTGTGTCATTTTTGTGTGTTCTGCTAGTTTGGTCTTTTAGATATTGATGTATGGACTAAATTGTAATAAACTTATTGTAGTTTGTACCTATTATGTGACATGAATATGATGTTTAATTAACAGATGATATTGTAATATATATAAGATGCATGAAGTTTACCCGAACTTGTAATTGTAGTTTTATGTGTTTTCCTTTTCAATATGTTACTTGTGTGTGCGTACCTCCTGCTTGCATATATTTTAAAGGAGTGATTAGGGTTAGCTTTCTAGGGAGATGGTTTTATAACTCGCCCATTTAGTTACCATTGTTGGATGGGATCCGACGTCAAGATATAACGGACCGAATCCCTCCTAGACCTTGCCCATGCTACTGGGCCTGTTTGCCCCATGACTTCAATCCTTCACCCCAGCTTGCTGCGCCCGACGCCTTCGACTCCGTCCGCCTCAAGACGTCACCCATCTCCTACAGACTCCGCTCGACGCCGCCTCCTCCTGTCCGCCATGCTTTCTGTTCGTCGCTGATCTTAGAGTCTTATTTGACGTTGCTGCCGCTCTCCTACGTGCCACCTCTCTCTACAACTCTGTATCAACTTGGTATTACTCTAAAAACCTTGAGGACGACCGGACATTGATTAGCCATCTACTAGGGTCGATTAGTCACCCTAATGAACAGACCTACATTATACTAGTATTCACTCATATGATACAGTCTTATGTCTCTGTAAATTCATTTTATAGAAGACCTTTAGGGAATATTTGTGGCCAAATTTTGTAAATCTTACAAAAATTCTATTATGGAAGCATGGACCGTCGAGCGTGGATGTATAACATGCCAAGACCCGATCCTATGTACATTCATAATGTTGCAAATTTTATTGAAGCATCCAAGAGACATGCAAAGTTGCAAAAGATAGATGACATATTATGTCCATGTATCGACTGCAAAAATAAGATTGCTTGGACGGATACTATAGTAATCCAATCTCATTTGGCGAAAAGAGGTTTAAAAAAACTACACAATTTGAACAGAGCATGGTGAGTTAGATACACATGATGTGGATAAAGATGATGAGAGAGGTTTAGATGATGATACTGTTCATATCGATGATGGTAGTGACAATCAAGATGGTGATGATGATGAGTTCGATTTTGAGGAGATGATGTGTCACATTGAACCATATGTATTGACTTCTATGGGATCAAGCAAAGGTTTAAGTAAAATGGGGACATTGCAGAATGCGGCGACGGAGCTTTTATATGATGAATCAAATGGTTGTGATAAAAAGTTTACTATATTGTGTGCAATCTTAGAACTACTAAAGTTGAAAGCTACACACGGATGGTCTGATTGTAGTTTCTCTGATCTTTTGAATCTTACGGCAGAAATTCTTCCAAATCCAAATAAATTGCCCAGAAGCACTTATAAAGCAAAGAAACTTCTTTGCCCGATGGCACTAGGTGTGACAAAAATAAACGCTTGTGTGAACCATTGTATTCTGTATTGCAAAGAGCATGAGCTCGCAACTAGATGCCCCATTTGTGGTGTCAGTAGATATAAGAAGGACTACAATCACCTACCAACATGAAAAAGTCTCAGAATAATAAGAAGTTTATTATTGTTCCTGAAGGTGACGATGACGATACTTCTGGCGATGCAGATGGGAAGAATAAGAGAAAAATTCCTGCCTTGGTGATGTGGTACCTTCCGGTAATTGATTGCTTGAAGCGTTTGTTCTCAAACCCTAGGGAGGCTGAACTTATGCATTGGCATTCCGAGCAACACAAGAAGAATGAAAAACATATTCGACACCCTGGTGATGCAACGCAGTGGAAAAATTTTGATATTCAGTATCCAGAATTTGCAAAGGAAATCAGAAATGTGAGGCTTGCCTTGGGTACAGACAGAATGAATCTGTTTGGTGAAAAAAGGAGCATACACAGCACATGGCCTGTGGTCTTAACGATGTACAACCTACCGACGTGGTTGTGTCACAAAAGGAAATATATCTTGTTATCTGTTCTTATCCAAGGTCCGAAACAACCCGGCATCAAAATTGATGTGTTCTTGAAACCTTTAATGGAAGATATGGCGAAATTGTGGAATGAAGGGGTACGTACATGGGATGAGTACAAGTGGGAGTATTTCACGCTAAGAGCAATGATATTCGTTACCGTGCATGATTATCCCGAACTGTTTACATTATCGGGACAAATGAAAGGGAAGAAAGGTTGTGTAAGGTGTGTGGATAGAACTGGATTTCTATACCTCACTTCATCCAGAAAGACGGTGTACATGAGACACCGATGGTTCTTGACAGATACACACAAGTATAGGAAGATGAAAGAACAATTTGATAACAAAATCGAAAATGATACTGCACCAAAACCTTACAGGGGAAAACTTGTGTTTGAAATGGTCAAGAACATTCATATTGCTTTCGGTAAGGGCGAAATATGTAAAGGGATTAAGAGAAAGAAAAGTACATCTTCCGATGATACAAATGACATGGCTTTCAAGAAACAATCAATTTTTTTTCAAGTATCTTTCGTATTGGAAGAATCTGGAATTTTGCCATAGTATTGATTGGATGCACGTTACAAAGAATGTATTTGACAGCATCATTGGGACCTTGCTGGACATGCCGAGGAAAACAAAAGAACAGATTAAATTCATGTATGGACCTAGTAAATCTTGATTTGAGACCAGAGCTTCATCCAATAGAAAAGGCGAACGAGAAGCATTACCTTCCCCCAGCCAACTACAACTTGACGCTAGAAGAGAAAAAAGCAATTTGCGAATGCTTGCGTGGGATCAAAGTGCCCACGAATTTCTCATCCAATATCCGCAAACTAGTCTCGATGAAAGACTTGTCTTTATTTAGTTATAACTCTCACGACTGTCACATGATGATGACAGTGTTCCTTACCATTGCAATAAGAGTCATCAAACCTGAGCATATAAAAGTTGTCATCACACGTTTGTGTTACTTCTTCAATGGAGTATCGCAAAAGGTGATAGCACGTGAAGATTTAGACTATCTAAAAACATACATCGTCGAGACTATGTGCAAGCTTGAGATGTGTTTTCCACCATCCTTTTTCGATATGCAAGTACACCTAATCATACATCTTGTTGATCAGATAAAAGCATTGGGGCCACTATATTTACATCATATGTTTTCGTTGGAGAGATATTTAGGAGTGTTAAAAGGTTATGTGCGGAACCGTGCTCACCCAGAGGGTTCAATTATGGAAGGATACACCACTGGAGAAGTGATTGAGGGTTGCGCTGATTATATCAAAGATGGAAAATCGATAGGTGTGCCTATACCAGTACATGAGGGTAAACTACTTGGGAGAGGCAAAGTGGGTAAGAAAACTTTTATCGTTCAAGATTACAAGAATGTACACCGTGCACATTTTGGTGTACTACAACAGCTCGCAATAGCTGAGTCGTACATCGAGGAATACCAAATTGAGCTTCATGATAAAAACCAAGACCGCACAGAGGACTGGATCATGAAAGAGCACAGAAGATATTTCACTGAATGGTTAATGGACAAAAATATACCATACGAAAACACTATAGAAGAGGCAACAATGAAAAAGTTAGCTTCCAACCCATCTGCTTTGGTGACATCATGGCAAGCATATGACATCAATGGTTACACATTTTACACTAAAGAAAAAGATGGTAAGAGCGTTGCACAAAATAGTGGTGTTCGTATTGAGGCTTATGATTCACAAGGGCAAAAGACCACATACTTCAGGTTCATAGAGGAAATATGGGAACTCTATTATGGCGAAAGAATGGTAATGCCCATATTTAAGTGCCAATGGGTTAAACATCCTGATGTCTGAAAGTGGATAATTACGGGCTGACACCGGTAGACTTGAATAAAGTGGGTTATAAAGATGACCTGTGGAACTGATAAGATGCACGTAGTTGTTTCTGGAAAGCAAAATATTGTTGGCTTTTCGAATGTGGGAGATAATGAAGAGGAATATAATCAGTATGAAGAGATATACCTTTTCACCGAACCAGAAAACATCAAGCGCGTAGAGAGAAGCATTAAAAAGAATTTGAAACCCTATATGCGAGAAGATGTCAATGCTAGAAAAAATGTATGATATATATTGTATACATTTGTATCTTCTAAAATCAACTTAGCTCTATTTCAGCTTTAGATATCATGTTTCAAACATTATTAAATTCAGCTTCTGTTTCGAACATTATTAAATTCAATATGTGTATATAAATTTCTTCTGACCTATGATGATCAAGCTTGCCTTTCAACAGCTCGGTTCCAAACAACATCTAGAAGCACAACTCTTGAAGCTCCTATCAAGCTAATCCCTTCACAGCAAGCTCTTGTAGATGCAAGTAACACTCGAGACTCATCATTTGGATTGTTAAAAGCTTCAATTGAAGTCTGATGATACTTCTCGTCCATTTGAGGGCTTGTTTGGATAGGAGTGGATCCACTTCAATATAAGCGGTTTGAGGTTGATTGAGGAGAAAATTAGTTCATTCTTCACTTCAATCCACTTCAATCCAATTTGATTGAGTACACCCGAACAAGCCCTGAAAGATTTCTTTCTCTTCTCTCCATTTTAAAAACTTACAAGATGCTACTTTATCAGTTCTAATGGCTGAATATATTTACTACAAATCAGTACCATCTCTCTTAGTGCATCACACAAGCAACGAAGCGTACAACTTCAATCACAAATCTTGTTTTTACCATTTTCATAGGAATTTGACCTTAATCTTTCAAGCATAGATTTATCAATAATTGAAGCTTCCTCATCAGACATGTTAATGGCAGTTACAAGTGAAGGGTGTGTCGAAGCTAACGAAATCTCAATAGGACTGAAGACAAAGAGATGTGCATATGAGTGACAATGTCCAGGTTAGACAACATGAAGCTATGAGTGACAATGTCCAGGCCCAAGGTTATGCATGCCCCAACAAGTGTTATACCCTCACAACATGTCTTGGTTGATGCAAGCATAACCTTGGCATCACTTTTCATGTTGTTGAAGGCTGCCATCATAGCTTCATGTTGTCTAACCTGGACATTGTCACTCATATGCAGGATCTCTTTATCTTTAGTCCGATTCAGATTTCGTTAGCTTCGACACATCCTTCACTTATGCCATTAACATGTGTGATAAGGAAGCTTAACTTATTTGATAATCTATGCTTGAAAGATTAAGGTTAAATCCCTATGAAAGTGTAAAAACAAGATTTGTGATTGAAGTTCGCTTACTCATTTGTTTGAAGCACTAAGAAAGTAGGTACTGATTTCTAGTCAATATATTTAGGCATTAAAACTGAGAAAGTAGCATCTTCCTAAGTTTTCAAATGGACAGGAGGGAAATAAATCCTTCAAATGGATGGGAAAATCCTTCCAAGGATCGTCAGGCTTCAAATTGATGCTTTCAACAATCCAAATGATGAGCCACGGGTGTTACTTGCATCTACAAGAGCTTGATGTGCAGGGATTAGCTTGACAGGAGCTTAGCAGCATCACAGGCGGTTTTTAAACAATGAACTCCCGTGGAAATCATGTATTTTCTCAGGTGTTGGTTAATTAAGAACCGCCTGTGATGTTAGCTACATCACAGGCGGTTCTTAATTAATAACCGTCTGAGAAAATACATGATTCCATGGGCGGTTGTTTCTTAAAATCCGCCTGTGATGTTCTGCCATCACAGACGGTTATTGTATCATTTGTCATCACAGTCGCATTTTTTTACGTACCGCCTGTGTTTGAAAAATCCAAGCACCTGTGAAAATGCTTTTTGTAGTAGTGTAAAATCAAACAAAAATGATGAAGTAGTTGTTATGAAGGTAAAATACTAAAGAAATCAACATTTGAGTGGTGAAGATGTCATTGTGCATGTGAAGGCATGTTTGATTTGTAAAGGAAAAACAAGGTTAAAACGTATATAGTGTCAGAAGAAATAGATTGCTACATGCATGCAACTCAACAGTCCACAGTTTGGTCCCTACATATCACAATTTATTATGATATGAAGCATGCCTCTTCAATTTAATTCGATGGATATCCTCGGACAGAACAGGGCAATTCTGGTTTTCATGATTTTTGTTTGAGAGACACTCCAGGATGAACTGAACACACTAGGGAATATTCCTTCAATATCCGAGACCAACTCCTCCACCGAAACGTGGCCGGACGAGCCCATCCCACCTGCGCCCCGGCGTCACGTGACCTGCGTGTGGGCTTCTGGTCACCGCCTAACTGCCCAAACCCTACCCCTTCCCAAAAAAAAAACTGGACTCGATCTTGAAGGCTCCTCTCCTCTGAGGCGCTGGTGGCGACCGCGCCTTGGCACGACGTCTGGTGACGACCGAGCCCTAGTCCGGCGACGAAGGTGCCCTGGTTCGTATTTCATCCCTCTAGTTATTTCTTCCAATCCAAGCTCATATTTTGCTCTGCCTCTTCCTCACAAGCCACATGGTTTCCTCGCGATCTGCCCCTTTGTGCAGGTGATCTTCGACTCCACCTTCGGTTGTTCCCCACCTTTGGCTCCTCACATCTGCATGCAAAGGACCACCCGAGGTACATATACCTCACCTCAGGCCATGCTTCTTTTTTGTTTGATTTATCTTAAATTTGTTACTCATACTCCATGACTTGATGACTTTTTAACTTCAATTTTTTGTACATAGGTAAAGTAACAAAAAGATATTCATGTAACACTTACCTTAGATGTTTCATGTTTATTTTGTGCTTTAGCGAATTAGGTTGCACAATAAAATTCTGTCTTGTATCTGAAATGTTGCCTTGTGTGCTGTTGGCCTTTGTGTTTGAGAAAAAAGACAAGCTCAAACCAAAAGAACTTGATCCAACTTTTATGTTTGTCTTTTCCTTCTAACTCCAGTTTGTAAAAATGCAGCTTATAATTATGCTTTGCAATGAAGTCTACATTATTCATTTACTTACCATGTCCGTGCCTTAGCTTTTTAGGTGGTATTGGCAACCAATTTGTTGGAGTGTATGATTAAAGCTGAGTTCCTTAAGAATAAATGCTGGTACTGGTCCTCTTTCACCTGCGCTATCAAGACCAAAACTATATCCTCGCTCGGACTCAGAATCTACACTCTTGATGATTGCATTATCTACATGAAGAATCCTGCTCCAAGCACTGATCCAGCCGACAGTGCCAAACCTATAAATAAGGGAAGAGGATGAAAGGGGTTGAATCATCGGTATTGTAATAGTGAAGCGAGCCCAATACTCCATTGTAGATCCTATGTTTAGAAGCCTTAGTTCTCAGACAGCATAACCATGCAATGCTCACACAAATCTGAACATAAGATCAATTCAATGTTAGCATTGCATGGTTATGCTGCCTGAGAACTAAGATTTCTAAATATAGAATCTACAATGGAGTGGTCAGCCTGCTCCATTGTTACGATAGTGATGATTCAACCTCTTTCCTCCTGTTCACCTTGTTTACAGGTTTGGCACCGTGAGCTGGATCGGTGCTTGGAGCAGGATTCTTCTTGTAGATGATATAATCATCAAGGATGTAGATCCTGAGTGCGAGCGAAGATATAGGTTTGGTCTTGATTGCAGCGGCGAAGGAGGACTAGTACCACTATTCATTCTTAAGGAACTCAACTTTAATCATACCCTCCAACAAATTGGTTGCCAATACCACCTAAAAAGCTAAGGCACGAACATGGTCAAGTAAATGGATAATGTAGACGTGTTTGCGAAGCATAACTATAAGCTGAATTTTACAAGCTGGAGTTAGAAGAAGAAGACAAAAATAAAAGTTAGATCCCAAGTTCAAGTTCTTTTGGTTTGAGCTTGTCATTTTTTATCACACAGAGAGGCCAACAGCAGATAAGGAACATTTTCAGATGCAAGACATCCTTAGGATTTATTGTCTTACCTAATTGGTTAAAGCACTAAATCAACATGAAACCTCCAAGATAACTGTTACATGAACTTCTATTTTTTTACTTTACCTATGTACAAAAATTAGATGTTTAAAAGTCATTGAGTAGGCATAACAAATTAAAGATAAACAAAAAAACAAGCATGGCCGGAGGTGAGATATACGTACCTCAGGTGGTCCTTTGCAAGCAGATCTGACGAGTCGGAGGTTAAGAACAACCGGAGGTGGAGGCGGCTGAGCTACCGAAGGTCGCAGCAGTCGAAGATCACCTACGCACATAGGGGCGGATCGTGGGGAAAAGATGCAGGCTTGTGAGGAAGAGTGTGACGGCGTGCTCGCCGCCACGGGAGCCGGGGGCGACGGAGGTGGGCGAGGGTGAGCTGGACGAGGAGGATGAAGCGACTGAAGGGGACGAGTGAAGCGGAGAAGACTCGAGAAGCGATAAGGCCGAAGCAGCGGGGTGCGGGGCCCATTGGTCAGGTGGTGCCATGTCGACCATGCGTGTGTGGGTGAGTGGCGTGCGTGGGGTCTGCCGGTCAGAGAACTGCGGTATGTAAAGAGGATGACGCCAGAGTGTAACGCAAGAAAGAAATGAAACAGAAATAGATCCCAAAATATCTCTCTCTCTCTCTCTTGTCGTTCGGGTGTCGCCGCGTGTGCTCACGGCGAGCGTCGCCACTCACGCCGTTGGCGCCGACGAGGCAAACGGCCACGGGTGGTGACAACTGGTATCAGAGCCACCTCTCTTCCTGGGACTTCAATTTCGGGGAGGGGGGGTCGTCCCTGGGCGGAGTTATCGTCTCGTGGACGACTTCGAGTTCACGACGGCGCTGGTTCCAAAGTCGTCCGTCCAAACACGCTTCGTGCTGGACGCCATGGTGGAGCAGGCTCGAGGCAACGACGATCGGTGGGAGCGAGTGTTCCAAGCGCTCGATTAGGTCACTCAGCAACTTGATCAGGTGGATCGGGTCCAACGTGATCTGATCGGGCAACAGACTTTGGCGGTGTTAGTGGCTGAACAAGCGGCGAAGGAGAGAGATGCGCTACTCTGTCACATCGGCGCACCTGGAGGCAGTTCAAGGCTGCTTCGATGGAGCAGAGGGAGGAGTGGTCGTCCGGGAGGTCGGCGCATTCTTTGGAGGGAAGTTTGGAGGTGTTGCGTCGTGCTAGGGGGAAGTATACTATGGTAGATGAGAGAGAAGGGGGGACGCAGGAACAGCGAAGGGTAGGTGGAGATAGATTCAGGTCCGGAGTACGGCGATTGGGTAAAGAAGGTAGGGGAGCAGAAGAGATTGAAGATTGGAGGAGGCGCTCAGAGCGAGTGCATGAGGGCCACCAAGGGGGAGGTCATGAAATGACAGGAACGGAGCGTACATTGATGAAGCTATCCTTCCCGAAATTCTCAGGAGACCATCCGACAATCCGGATTGATAAGTGCATTGACTACTTCTAGATTTTTAATGTGGCGGAGCACTTTTAGGTCCGGGCGGCATCATTGCATATGGAGGGTAAGGCGTCCAAGTGGTTGCAAGTCTACAAGGTGACAGAAGGGCTCTCCACTTGGCCGGGATTTGTCGAGGCGGTGAAGAGGAAGTTTGGCAATTATGAGTACCCTCAAGCCATGTATGATCTCTTGCATCTACGCCAGACAGGGAGTTTGGAAGACTATATTTCGGCGTTTGAAGAAGGGCACTATGCTACAGCCATGCACAATCCTGATCTGGATGATATCTTTTATGTCACACAGTTTACCAAAGGGTTGTGTCCGGAGTTGCAGGGCCCGGTCTTATCTCAAGTGCCAACCTCGGTGGAACGTGCTGTGGTGCTAGCTCGGGTGCAGCAGGATATACAGGAGCGTAGCAGTGTTAGAGGAGGTAGGTTATGGGGCGCGAGGCAGATGTTTGGGGGTCGTGCACAAGTGAAGCCTCTGGTGCAAGGAGGGGATCTCTCGAGAGAACGTCAGATCCGAGATTACAGGCGTCTCCATGGCCTGTGTTACGCGTGTGGTGAGAAGTTTGAACCTGGGCATGTCCTGCGTTGTGCTAAGAGGGGGCAGCCACAGGTGAATGCTATATCAGTGGAGGAGATGGAGATGCCCTTATCTGATGAGGTGTTGCTCAAACTAGAGAAGGAAGATTTGGAGAATGCAACTTGTTACCAGTTATTGATACATGCAGTAGCCGGTACTCAAGGAAACAGTTGTTTCAGGCTAAGGGCATTGGCTCACAACAAGTTTTTCCTCTTACTAATCGACTCGGGCAGTTCTCAGTCATTTGTGAACACATCCTTTGTGGATAGCGCCGGGTTAATGAAGACAAAGTGCCCCCAGGTGAAGGTCAGGGTGGCCAGTGGCGATACAATGTCAACAGAGCACATGGTCTCGAAGCTGGAATGGTGGTGTGGAGGTGCCACATTTCAGACAGACATGCATGTGCTTCCTATTGGGGCTTATGATGCTGTTCTGGGCATGGACTGGCTCTCACAATTCAGTCTGATGCAGTGTGATTGGAAAGCTAAGACAATTCGGTTTGAGTACCAAGGGAAAATGCTGCTACATGCAGGTGATGCAGCAGAGCCCCAATCTCGAGTAGCTTAGATGGAGGTGTCCCAGTTGGGCAAATGCATTCTAGGGAATGACATTTGGGCGCTTGCGGTGGTCGAGTTCAAACAGGAGCAGGAGGGGGTGTTGGAGGAGCAGGGAGTGGATGTTAAGGTGCGGCGCGTGTTAGAGGAGTATAGGGATGTGTTTCAAGACCCTGGGGTGTTGCCTCCCTCCAGGCCTTTTGACCATGTGATTTCATTTCTACCGGGCGCACTTCCGGTGAATTCACGCCCTTACCGATACTCGCCTCTTCACAAGACAGAAATTGAGCGTCAGGTTCATCATCTATTGCAGGCGGGTTTGATTGAACACAGTGTCAGCCCTTTTGCTTCACCTGTCTTATTGGTGCAAAAAAAGGATGGATCGTTGCATTTTTGCGTGGATTATCGCAAGTTGAATGACCTGACGATCAAGAATCGGTTCCCTATGCCTCTAGTGGATGAGATCTTGGATGAGTTATCAGGAGCCAAATTCTTCACAAGTCTGGATATGCGTGCTGGATATCACCAGATAAGAATGAAAGAGGGGGAAGATATGAAGACAGCTTTTAAGACACACTGTGGCCATTATCAGTTCAAGGTAATGACATTCGGCCTTACTAATGCTCCTGCTTCTTTTCAGTGCGCAATGAATTCTATTTTGGCCCCATTTCTGCGCAAGCTTGTGCTAGTCTTCATTGATGATATATTAGTATACAGTGAGTCTTTGGATACTCATCTTGCTCATCTCAAGTTGGTATTTGATACTATAAGAGCTCACAAATTCTATATCAAGTTGTCTAAGTGTCAGTTTGCTAGAGAAGAATTGGAATATTTGGGTCATATTATCTCAAGAAACAGTGTGCAAACTGACCCAAGACTGAAGCTATGTGTAAGTGGCCAACACCTACATCCTTCACTGAATTAAGAGACTTCTTGGGTCTCACGGGATACTACAAGAAATTTGTGAGGAATTATGGGTCTATCGCTAAGCCTCTCACTAATATTCTGAAGAAGAAGACTTTTGAGTGGTCTGACCAAGCATCTCATGCTTTCAAACAGCTGAAAGATGCCATGGCCTCAACTCCAGTGTTGGCCTTGCCAAACTTTGATGCACCATTTGTGATGGAGACAGATGCTTCTGATGTGGGCATTGGCGCCGTACTCATGCAGGGCAATCAGCCGGTGGCGTTTCTAAGTAAGGCACTGGCAGAGAAACACAAGCACTGGTCTATATATGAGAAAGAGTTCCTAGCCCTAATCATGGCGGTTGATAGGTGGCGACCTTATCTCCAGCGATCTGAATTTGTGATTAAGACTGATCACAGGAGTCTAACATTTCTAGAGGAGCAACATCTTCAATCTGAACTGCAGCGGAAAGCTATGACTAAACTAATGGGGCTGAACATTAAAATTGTGTACCAGAGAGGACGGGAAAACGTGGCAGCCGATGCATTGTTGAGGGTGGGACATCTGCAGATGTTGGCTACTATACAGGAAGTTCAGCCTGCTTGGATACAAGAGGTGCTCAATTCATATGTCACAGATACCGCTGCACAGGGATTGTTGGCCAAATTGGCTTTACACAGTCCGGATGAACAAGGATTTTCCTTATATCAAGGGCTGATCAGGAAGGATGGCCGTATCTGGATTGGTAGTAATTCAGCACTACAAACAAAACTTATATCCACCTTTCATGATAGTATGCTTGGTGGTCATTCTGGGATTCAAGGGACATATAGCCGGCTCAAGAAGCACTTCTATTGGCAGGGGATGAGGCTCGCAGTGGAGGAATATGTTAAGCAATGTGGTATATGTCAGCAAGCAAAAGGGGAAAAGTCTCTTCCTATGGGGCTGGTTCAACCTTTACCCATCCCAGAGGGAGTTTGGCAGGAGGTGACCATGGATTTCATCAAAGGCTTGCCAAGATCAGAGGGGTATAACGCAATTCTAGTGGTGGTAGATCGGTTGTCTAAATATGCTCATTTCATCCCATTACGCCACCCCTACTCAGCAGCAACAGTGGCTGCAGCCTTTCTGGACAATGTTATCAAGCTGCATGGCATTCCAAGAACTATTGTGTCCGATAGAGAAATAATCTTTACCAGAACACTATGGAAAGCGTTGTTCAGTAAGTTGCAAGTTAAGCTCCTACTCTCTACAGCCTATCACCCACAAACCGACGGCCAGACGGAAAGGGTCAATAAGTGTGTTGAGACCTATCTACGTTGTGCCGTTCAAGACAGTCCGTCCTCTTAGAGAAGGTGGTTACCACTAGCGGAGCTATGGTACAACACTAATCATCATTCATCATTGGGCTGCTTACCCTTTCGAGTCCTGTATGGGTATGAACCTAACCCAGTGCTTGCTCCATCCGTGCCGCAGCAAGAGGACAAACAATTACACGAAAGGTTGGCCGAAAGAACAGATTTTTTGGAAGTTCTAAAGCATCATCTACTCAGAGCACAACTTCGCATGAAGCAGCAAGCCGATAAGAAAAGAAAAGATCGCACCTTTCAAGTAGGAGAGATGGTGCTCTTAAAGCTACAGCCATACGCACAGCACACAGTGGCAAATCGGCCATACCCAAAGTTGGCCTTCAAATTTTTCGGACCCTACAAGATACTGGAGAAGATAGGAATGGTGGCGTACCGGTTGGAGCTTCCTCCGTCAGCCCAGATCCACCCGACCTTCCATGTGTCGCAGTTGAAGCCCTTCACACCCAATTTCTTGCCGGTCTTCTCAGATCTGCCGCAATTGGCGGATTTGTCGAAGCACCAAGTACAACCATTGCAGATCCTTGAAAGGCGGCTAGTAAAAAAAGGTAACAAAGCCATACCTCAAGTTCGGGTGAGCTGATCCGGCATATCTCCGATGGTGGCAACATGGGAGGACTGGTACGTCTTGCTCAAGGCCTTTCCTCAGGTTGCGGCTTGGGGACAAGCTGAATCTGGGGGAGGGGGAGGTGTGACGGCGTGCTCGCCGCCACGGGAGCCGGGGGCGACGGAGGTGGGCGAGGGCGAGCTGGGCGAGGAGGACGAAGCGACTGAAGGGGAAGAGTGAAGCGGAGAAGACTCGAGAAGTGATAAGGCCGAAGCGGCGGGGTGCGGGGCCCATGTGTCCGGTGGTGCCGTGTCGACCATGCGTGTGTGGGTGAGTGGCGTGCGTGGGGTCCACCGGTCAAAGAACCACGGTATGTAAAGAGGAGGACGCCGGAGTGTAACGCAAGAAAGAAATGAAACAGAAATAGATCCCAAAATATATCTCTATCTCGTCGTTCGGGTGTCGCCGCGTGTGCTCACGGCGAGCGTCTCCGCTCACGCCATTGGCGCCAACGAGGCCAACGGCCACGGGTGGTGACAAAGAGGTGGATGAAAAATACAAACTTGGATCGGAAGGAACAACCAAAAGGATGGGATACAAACCAGGGTGCCGTCATCGTCGGACCAGGGCTCGATCGTTGCAGGACGCCGAGCCAAGGCGCGGTCGCCACGCCGCCTCCAAGGCGAGGAGCCTTCACGATAGAGGCGAGCATTTTTTTTTCAGGGAGGGGTAGGGTTTGGGCAGTCGGACGGTGACCAAAAGCCCACACGCGGGTCACATGACGTCAGAGCATAGGTGGAATGAGCTCGTCCGACCATATTTTGGTGGATGAGTTGGTCCTGGATATTTAAGGAATATTTTCTAGTGGGTTCAATATTCCATTCCAGAGTGTCTCTCAAACAAACAGCACAAAAATCGAGATCGCCTTATTCCGTCCCGGGATATCTCTAAAACCAAATGCACCCTAGACAAGCTAAAAATCCTAGAATTCAGTGACGTCAATGTTCATGTGAATATTGATTTCAGGCTTTCTCCTGCGTTTCTTTCTTTCATGATGGAAGGTCTCGTGTACTAGATGATGGGCCTATATGAGAGGAGATGATGACAGTCTTCTATAAATGATGTGAATTATTGTCCTGTTACTTCCGAATAGCACGACTAAACTTCTTTGCCTATTAGGTACTGATTTCTACAGAGCATACACACGAATACGATTCGTTATTGGAAGAATATTTTCTTTCTAAGATAGATGGATACACCCATAACACACGCGGATTAAATTTTATTCCTTCCATCTAAAATAAATACTTCACCATTCAGACAATTTTATAAATTAATGAAGATGTGAAATGACGATTTTACCCATCCACTAGCCACTTATGCTTAAATAAACAGAGGTGGAGATGCTATAAATCGGATGTAAAGGTAAAGATGGAATTTTTTATTTGACTTAGAGCATTAATTAATAAAATACTTTTCAATTTGGCTTAAATAGTCAAATATTTTAGAACGCACGGAGTATCTCAAGTATATATATATATATATATATATATATATATATATATATATATATATATATATATATATATATATATATATATATATATGCACAATACACACAGATACATTGAATCAAGATCACTCTCCAAGCCAACAAGCCATGTACACAAGAGCTGTATCTACAACATCACCATGATCATTGCTTGCAATTGACCCCAAGTCTTGAACTTGCAGCACCCAATGATGTGCGTAATATCCCAGCGATCGCCCATGTTGTCCACATATTATGGAGCTTGCTGGCAATATCATTGGGACCCATGGAGGGTAGGGCGAAAAATTCTGGCGGCACTGTCCCACCGAGGGGGCCGATGAAGATGTCGCCCAACGAGAGCAGGCCGAACAGGTATGCTCGCAGCAGATGGTGGGCATCCACGAAGGCACGTCATGCTCATTCCTGGCAATCGCAGCCGTGCGAGGCAGCCGAGGACGTTGGCCAGCAATTCTTCTGGCAGATCCTCCACCCCGTGGGTCCTGGCACCAGCGCATTTGGGCATGTCGAAGTGTATGCTGATAAGCTTTTACTTGTAGGTTCTGATAGAATGGCTGATACTGAAATCTGTTTTTGAGTCCTTTGATCGATCTGCCTTGCAGGCAGAAAAATACATGAGGCTTAATTGCTTCACGACATAATTCCATTAAAATTGTTGAAAGATGCTGAGATTGATACATGTCGAAGTGCGCCTTGTGATAGAGAATTTCTTCAATAAAGTGGTAGAAAATTACGTGATAACATTTCTGCCCCCAGCTTCAGTACTATATTATTGTCTTGTAATTTTCTAATAAGTGGGGATAATGGAGCAGAGTGGTCGGTTCGATTTGAAACTGAATGGTGCTTTGAGGTCTTTGGTTCACGAGATCTTTCTGGAGTTTCCTAGTCTAACTGTATGAATTTGATCATTGATAATTCAATGTCTATCTAGTCTCCTGTGATATCTTCTTTTTCTGTCATGTTAGTTGTACAATAGGCAGCATCAGTCGTGAAGCTTTGGTAGTGATATACTCCCTCTGTTTCATTTTATTTGTCATCGGCTAGTTCATTTTTGAATTAACAGTGATAAATAAAACGAAATGGAGGGAGTATTTCAGAAAGCAAAATGATACAACTATAAAATAGAATGTCTTAAGATGGATTTTCATTTCTGTCAGGTTTATTGGGAAATGGCGACTGAACCCTCCACCCCCCTGGAAAGATCCAGCAAAAGATGACTTTATAAGTAGAATATAAATCGGTCCTCGCGGTAGGGCATGTATTATCCATACCTCATGCTATGTATTGAGACCAGTGCAATTTTCATTCTATGGAAGTTCAACATGAAGGACCTTAAAAAATTTGAAGCAACCTAGGCCAGAGATAGAGAGAAACAAAAATAGGGACATTCATGTAACAAAATAAAATCAAACAAAAACGATGAAGTAGTTGTCACCGGAGGGGCTTCCCCTGCTGTTTCTTTTCAAAAAAATGAAGTACTTGTTATTAAGGTAAAATACTAAATAAATCAACTTTTGAGTGGTGAAAATGTCATTGTGCATGCAAAGGCATGTTTGATTTTTAAAGGAAAAACAAGGTTAAAACGTATATGGTGTCAGAAGAAAAAAAAGTTGCCACACGCATTGTCACGCCCGGTCATCGTAAAGATGAACAGACGCTAACCACATGTACGCCAGGATAAGTTGAATCGTGCATGCGTTAACTAAAGTGTAATATCATTACATAGCCATGTTCGAATACATAAATAGTCTTACAATACGACCTGAAGGTCCACAAATACACCACAACCTATTTACAACATCTAAACAGTTCACAAATACTTTACTACAGCGGAAGGCTAGATAGATGAGAATGGCTCCATCTCCACAGGCAGTCGCACGTAGGATCGCCAGCCTAATCCAAGTCTTCCAGGTTGACGATGAAGTCTTCTGGTGCCGCTTCTTCTTCATATTCTAATGGAAAAGTAAACGCTTGAGTACATAGAGTACTCAACAAGTGTGGGAAGAGAATGACATGATTGGCTAAAGCAAGGGAAGGCCAATTATGGCTTAAGCTCTATGCTTAGAACCTAACCTTAGCTTTCAATTATCAATATCATAATTCAAGAAGTAATTCAACACATAACTGAAGATGATGAATGTAACTTGAATCATAAATAACTACCATTTCCCAATCATAAGCTAATTATGAACTAGCCCCAAGCCGCTCTTGTTTGTGAGCACGGCTGTCATGACAGTTTTACCAAATCTCTGCAGAGAGTGTACCCTTTCCCCACAAGCAGTGATTTCATCCCCTGTTGCCAGGTGGACTAAGTGAACCTCCTTGAATGCCCGTGGTAGCTAACCACATTACACACTTCCTTTGGTGTGAGGCCAGGAGATCACAACATGGTCTTTACAAAGGTACTCCCGACTAGTGCTAGCCCTCTAAGGTTTCCACCACTGAGGATTCCCGGAGTAACCCTCCTCCTGAGAGCCCCCTCTTGAGCCTTGCGGTTCCCAAAGCAGTACCCCTTCATCATTCCCCGCGCCATCCAACTACTAGCATTTCATCAGGAGAAACCTAATTAATTGACCAAGCTGCCCCATCCCAGTCTCATGGTGGTACTATAGAGCTTAGTGGCTTCCTCCATAAACCGGTCCTTAGAATCCGATGGTACCAAACCCAATCCCGGGTCTCGTGCAAACTACACCATACCAAATCTATCCAACCACCAGATTCATATCCACTACTATTGTGTATCCACCACGAGACTGAGATGGGGCAGCTTGGTCAATTAATTAGGTTTCTTGCGATGAAATGCTAGTAGTTGGATGGCGCGGGGAATGATGCAGGGGTACTGCTCTGGGAACCGCAAGGCTCAAGAGGGGGCTCTGAGGCAGAGGGTTACTCCAGGAATCCTCAGTGGTGTAAACCTTAGAGGGCTAGCACTAGTCGGGAGTACCTTTGTAAAGACTATGTTGTGATCTCCTGGCCTCACACCAAAGGAAGTGTCTAATGTGGTTAGCTACCACGGGCATTCAGGGAGGTTCACTTAGTCCACCTGGCAACAGGGGATAAAATCACTGCTTGTGGGGAAAGGGTACACTCTCTGCAGAGACTTGGTAAAACTGTCATGACAGCCGTGCTCACGTACAAGAGCGGCTTGGGGCCAGTTCATAATTAGCTTATGGTTGGGAAATGGTAGTTATTTATGATTCAAGTTACATTCATCATCTTCAGTTATGTGTTGAATTACTTCTTGAATTATGATATTGATAATTGAAAGCTAAGGTTAGGTTCTAAGCATAGAGCTTAAGCCATAATTGGCCTTCCCTTGCTTTAGCCAATCATGTCATTCTCTTCCCACACTTGTTGAGTACTCTATGTACTCAAGCGTTTACTTTTCCATTAGAATATGAAGAAGAAGCGGCACTGGAAGACTTCATCGTCAACCTGGACGACTTGGATTAGGCTGGCGATCCTACGCGCGACTGCCTGTGGAGATGGAGCCATTCTCATCTATCTAGCCTTCCGCTGTAGTAAAGTATTTGTGAACTATTTAGATGTTGTAAGTAGGTTGTGGTGTATTTGTGGACCTTTGGGTCGTATTGTAAGACTATTTATGTATTTGAACATGGCTATGTAATGATATTACACTTTCGTCAACGCATGTACGATTCAACTGATCCTGGCGTACATGTGGTTAGCGTCTGTTCATCTTTACGATGACCGGGCATGACAATGTGGTATCAGAGCCGTGTTGCCTGTAGGACGCAAGCCTAGTTAGAAATGGTCGAAAATAAGGACTATACTATTTTCTTATAAAATAGTATTTCCAAAACTTTGTGCTTCCCATCTCAAACCTTGTGCTTCTTATCTTGTTGTGCTTATTGTTTTAATTCTAACTAAATTTATTGATTATTGTTCTCACTCTCCTCTTTTCAAATGTTTGTAGATGGCGCGCACCAAGCAGATGGCGCGTAAGTCGACTGGGGGTCGTGTTCCTCACCACGCCCTAGCCAGCCGCTCCGCACCTCACACACCCAGGAGGGAGACCGTGCTGATCTCTTCTGGACGTGTTGTTCCGAGGATGCGTGCCCGTCTTCGCTCTGTTCTTCGAGCTGCGGGGTATCGTGAGTACTGTGTCCGCTTCGTCTACCACACCACCAGGGTCTCTATACCCTCTCCTGGTAGACTGGAGTGGTTTTCGTAGCTGTCTGTCTACTATGACTCGGAGCTGCTGCACTCACACTTCTCTCCAGCTTGGAGGAGCTCCCAGCATGCTGCTGAGGAGGATGCTACGTGGGAGGCGACTACCTACTGGAGTCACGCCCACAGGTTCCGCCTCGGGTGCACGGAGCATGCCTTCACCCCTCAGCGCCCTAGTGGCACAGCCGACTTCACTGGACGTGACGTCGAGGGGCCTCTACACCACTCTCAGAGCGAGAGGCTTGTGGATGACGTTGTGGAGTTGTCTTCATGACTCCAGCGTTGTCAGCAGGAGCTTCAGGACAGCAGGGACCTAGTTGACAGCTATGAGCGACTTCGACGATGCTACGCGAGGATCACTGCAGCTGATCCGAACTCTCCTCAGTACACTTCGGACGTTGAGCCGTGGGACCCGAACTCTCCGGATCGTCTTGAGAACTCACCCGAGAGATCGGGGGAGGACACGGAGGAGGAGGATCCCGAGGAGGAGACCGAGGAGGACTCCGACGAGTAGGGATAGTCTTGTTACCTTGTTGGACGACTCAAGACACCTATCCTTAGTATGTAGGAGCGTGTAGTTGCGCCCTCTCTAGTCTTGAGTTGTATTATCTATGGTATTGTATTAGTTTGCTTTATGTTGTGTGTGTGCGACGTGAGTTGTGGAACGCTTCGGCATCCTGTCCACATCCACGTCATTTGTATATAGGCTTGTTAATGTGTCGTGCGAGTTGTGGAATGCATTAGCATCCCGTCCACATCCGCACTAGTTGATTAATGAATTTGCTTGCTATATATATATATATATATATATATATATATATATATATATATATATATATATATATATATATATATATATATATATATATATATATATATGTTTCCCTTGATGCATGTAGTTGGGACCGTTTGCCATAGTGTACCCTTCTATATCTTATCTATTGTCCTAAAGTTTCAATTATTCCCTATACAGATGGCTGGAAGAGGTAGAGGTAGAGGTCGTGGAAGGGGTGTTGTACCCCAAGAGGAAGGACTTGGAGGTGTGCCAAGATGGAATGGTAGGGGTGCTCGAGGAGCCCCAGTAGCGCATCAAATGCAGCAGATGATGGCCATTCAAACCCAACTGCTCAACAACCTCACCCAGATTGTCACCAACCTGCAGCAAGCCCCACCCCCACCACCACCAAATTACAACCTTCCGCCACCACCACCTTTTCCACCCAGGTCCTTTCTAAGGGACTTCCTAAACACTCATCCACCCACCTTTGCCACAGTCAATGAACCAATGGATGCCGATGATTGGCTCCGAACAGTTGAAAGCAAGTTGAGGCTCATACACTGTGAAGGAAGAGAGAAGGTATTATTAGCCTCCCATCAACTCCAAGGACCGGCAGCTGACTGGTGAACTGCCTTCACTGAAGCCCATCAAGATCCGGAGAACATTACTTGGGAAGAATTCAGGACCAACTTCCGCAATCACTTTGTGCCTGAGGGAGAAATACAAGCAAGACGTGAAGAGTTCCTTATGTTGAAGCAGGGTCGTATGACTGTGAGGGCCTACTTGAATGCATTCACCCAGTTGTCCCGCTATGCTCCAACCGATGTGGATACTGACTCCAAGAAACAATTCCGTTTCAAGAATGGACTAGATAAGGAGTTGAAGTTTGCCATGTCTTCCGGCGACTACAGCGACTTTTAGAAGTTGGTTGACAAAGCTTTTGAGGTAGAGAGGACTAAAAAGGAACTGGTTGATGATGAAAGGAAGAGGAAGTTAGCTCTAAGCCATGCCTCTAGCAGCAATGTACGCCCTTGTCTCAACCCTCAGCCTGCAAACCAGATGACTCGTCCTATGAACTACTCGGGACAGAGATTTCCAAACTCGAACTACAGGCCACCCACTCCCTACAATCAGCAAATGCGCCAGCAACAACCGCCCCCACGCTAGCCAATGCAACCCCCTCACCAGCAAATGCAACCCCCTCGCCCTTCAGCTCCAGCTAACCGTCCCAATGGTCAACCCCCAAGAAATCAATCAGGAGGTAACAAGGGCCAGAACCATGCTGCGGGAGTTCAATGCTACAAATGTGGAGAATGGGGACACTACTCCAACAGTTGCCCAAAGAAGCAGCAGAACCCACCTGGACGTGTCAATCATGTGACTTTGGAGCAAGCACAAGAAGCACCTGATGTGGTGATCGGTACGTTTTCTGCAAATTCCCACCCTGCCACAATATTGTTTGATTCGGGTGCTACACATTCATTTATATCCAAAGATTTCATAAAGAAGCATGACATAGTAGTTGCATTCTTGAATCGGCCAGTGTTGATAAACTCTCCTGGAGGAGAGATGGTGGCAAGGCATCTATGCCGTAAAGTGAGTATAAACATAAGGGGGGTAGTCTTTTGGGCCAACCTAATAGTGTTGGACTCACAAGGATTAGACATCATTCTGGGAATGGACTGGCTGACAAAGAATCAAGGAGTAATTCATTGTGCAACTAGGACAGTTTGCTTAACACACCCAGATGGCACTACAGTGGAGTTCAAGCTAGATCAGACACAGGAGGCAGTTGTACAACATAACCATCTTGAGAGTACAGAAGGCATCAGGGTTGTGAGTGAGTTTCCGGATGTATTCCCAGATGACTTACCAGGTATGCCCCCTGATCGAGAGATTGAGTTTGTCATTGAGTTAGTACCTGGAACGGCTCCAATATATAAGAGGACGTATAGAATGGATGCTAAACAACTAGCTGAACTAAAGGATCATATTGAGGAGTTACTGGGGAAAGGATATATTCGTCTTAGCTCATCGCCTTGGGGAGCACCAGTCATATTTGTACCCAATAAGGATGGTACTCAAAGGTTGTGTGTTGATTACCGTGCCTTAAATGCGGTAACAATCAAGAATACGTACCCACTGCCAAGAATTGAAGATTTATTTGATCAGTTGAGAGGAGCATGTGTGTTCTCTAAGATTGATCTTCGCTCAGGTTATCACCAATTGAAGATTAGACACTCAGATATTCCCAAGACTGCATTTGTCTCTCGATATGGACTATATGAGTATACAGTTATGTCGTTTGGACTGACCAATGCTCCAGCATATTTTATGTATCTAATGAACAAGGTATTCATGTAGTACTTGGACAAGTTTGTAGTGGTGTTCATCGACGACATACTTATCTACTCCAAGACTGAAGAAGAGCATGAGGAGCACATCAGGATTGCTCTACAGAAGCTTCGCCAACACCAATTATATGCCAAACTTAGTAAGCGTGAGTTTTGGATAAAGGAAGTATCATTTTTGGGTCATGTCATATCTGAAGGAGGTATAGCAGTGGATCCAGGCAAAGTGGCCGATGTCCTTAAGTGGGAAACACCTGAGAGTGTACATGATATACGAAGATTCTTAGGCATGGCTGGTTATTACCGTCGATTCATCGAGGGATTTTCGAAGATCTCTCGACCACTAACCAAGTTGCTTGAGAAATGAGTTGCTTTCAAGTGGACCCCCGAATGTGAAGTAAGTTTTGCCGAGTTGAAGAAGAGGTTAACCAGTGCACCGGTATTGGTGATGCCTAATATGCAGAAGGAGTTTGTAGTTTATTGTGATGCATCTGGTCATGGTTTTGGATGCGTCTTAATGCAAGGAGGACATGTTGTAGCCTATGCTTCAAGACAACTTCGGAAACATGAGAGGAATTATCCAACCCATGATTTAGATTTGGCAGCTGTTGTCCATGCATTGAAGATATGGAGACACTACTTGATGGGAAAAAGAACTGAGATATACATGGATCACAAGAGCTTGAAGTACATATTCACACAACCAGATCTTAACCTCAGACAACGTCGTTGGTTGGAGTTAATAAATGACTTCGATGTGGGAATCAACTACCATCCAGGAAAGGCTAATGTGGTCGCTGATGCTCTCAGTAGGAAAGGACAATGTAATAAATTGTCAGTACAAGCCCTTCAACCCCAGCTATGTGAAGAATTTGCAAGGTTAAACTTATGTCTAGTGTCAAGCACTAAAGTAGTTGCTATGGAAGTGGACTCAACCCTTGAACGTGATATACGAGAAGGACAAAAGAATGATGAGAAGGTCAAGGAGATCAAGCAGTTGATGAAGAAGGGAAAAGCTCCAAACTTTAGGGAGGATGAACAAGGAACCCTATGGCTTGGAAAGAGGATTTGTGTTCCAGATATCAAGGATATTAAAGAGTTGATACTAAGGGAAGCTCATAACTCATCATACTCCATTCATCCCGGAAGCACAAAGATGTATCAAGACCTTAAAGATCGATATTGGTGGCATGGAATGAAAAGAGATGTAGCAGAATATGTGGCCATATGTGATACATGTCAATTGATTAAGGCGGAACACCAAAGACCAGCAGGGTTGTTGCAACCAATCAAAGTGCCAGAATGGAAATGGGAAGAAATTAGTATGGATTTCATTGTGGGACTACCAAGAACACAGTCTGGATATGATTCTATATGGGTCATAGTGGATCGTTTGACTAAGGTTGCTCACTTTATTCCTGTGAAAGAAACATACAATGGTCCCAAGTTGGCGGAACTGTATATCTCCAGGATTGTATGCTTACATGGAGTTCCTAAGAAGATTATTTCAGATCGAGGCACTCAATTCACCTCAAGATTCTGGCAGAAGTTGCATGAATCAATGGATACCCGTCTAAACTTTAGTTCGACGTATCATCCTCAGACTGACGGTGAGACAGAACGTACCAACCAGATATTAGAAGACATGTTAAGAGCGTGTGCTCTAAAGAATAGCCAAAGTTGGGATAAGAATCTTCCATATGCCGAATTTTCTTACAATAATAGTTATCAAGCCAGTTTGAAGATGTCTCCTTTTGAAGCATTGTATGGGCGGAAATGTAGGACACCGTTGTTTTGGAATCAAACTGGGGAAAGCCAAGTCTTTGGTCCCGATGTACTGAAAGAGGCTGAAAGACAGGTGCAAGAAATTCGGAAGAACCTAAAGGCAGCCCAAACAAGACAGAAGAGTTATGCGGATACTCGAAGACGTGATCTAACCTTTGAGATCGGTGATTATGTGTACTTGAAGTGTCACCTATGAGAGGATTAAGAAGATTTAAAGTAAGAGGCAAGTTGTCACCCCGCTACATTGGCCCGTTCAAGATACTCGAACGACGAGGTGAAGTGGCTTATAAGCTTGAGCTTCCACCGCACTTGTGAGATGTTCATAACGTATTTCATGTGTCACAACTTAAGAAGTGTCTGAGAGTGCCTGAGGAACAATTGCCTATGGAAGCAGTTGATGTGCAAGAAGATTTGTCTTATGTGGAATAGCCTATCAAGATACTTGAGACACTAGAAAAGGTCACCAGAAACAAAGTTATTCGCATGTGTAAGGTGCAGTGGAAACATCACTCAGAGGCAGAAGCAACATGGGAAAGAGAAGAAGATCTCAAGGCGGATTTCCCTCATCTATCCTCTTAGGACGTCCGAATCTCGAGGGCGAGATTCCTTTTAAGGGGGGTAGAGTTGTAACACCCACATTTCATGTATTAAAATTTGATCAAACACTTGAACATTCTTGTATGCATTTTCGTGTGAATTTTTGAAGTTCAAACGAGTAGAAACCATTGAAATTTGAATTTGAATTCAAATCAAAAGAAAAGGAAACAGAAAAGAAAAAGAAAAAGGAAATAAAAAGGAAAACCCCCGCGTGGGCCAAATCCCACCCCGGCCCAACTTCCCCTCCCCTCTCCCGCGGCCCAACCTTCCCCACTTCCTCTCTTCTCTCTCTGCCGAGCGGGGCCCGCCTGTCATCCCTCCCAAGGAGTAACCGTCGCCCCCCCCTCTTTCCCGCGCTGCGCTCTCGCCGCACCCCCTCCAACCGTCGCCCCGTGCACGCATTCACCCCGGGGAAACCTCCCTCGTGCGCGCCAGCAACCGCCGCACTCATCCCCTCTATAAAATCCCCCTCTCCCTCTCTATTTCTTTCTCTTCGAGCTCAAACCCTAGCCTCGCCGTTGCCAAGGTCCGCCGCCCTTGTTCCCGACTAACCGGCAGTTGCCTTGCTCTCCTCTTCGCCCTAAACTCTTCACCTTGTCGCCAGGAGCACGCCGGGCACGCTGGTGCGAAGAAATCGCCGAGGTTTCGCTGGAGTCGACGAGCACCAACGCTAACCGCCGCCATCCCTCGTCGTCGACCCCTCTCCGGCCGATTTCGTGCCCCGATACTCCCCTAGGTGCATTCCCCTACTCCTCCTCTCTCGTTTCATGCATGTAGCGCGTAGAATTGACGTAGAATTCGCCGGTTTGGCCAACTTCGGCGAGGTCGCCGCCGCGGGCGCCGAGCGCCGCCGCACGCGCGCGAGATCAGCGTCGCCTGAGCGACGTGGCCGCATCTCAGCCCTCGGTTCCAACCGAACAGCCGAGATTAGAAGCGCGTAACGGTTCGGCGTTTTAAATCCCGTGCGTTCACTTCAGATCCAACGGCCCACATTCAAATCCCCTTTCCCGCCTCCGCTTTTACACCGCAGCCCCCGGAAATTTGTCAGCTACCCCCTGGACTTTGCTGGATTTCAAGTCTAGCCCCTGAATTTCGCAAACTAGCCCCTGGACTCTCTGGAATTGTATTTAATCAGTTAAATAGTCAATTTAACCCCTAGAAATTTATAGAATTGTGAATTTAACCCCTGTACAGTGTAGGAAACTTATTATTCAGTCCCTGGACTTTTATTTAATTGCTGAATATTGTTTTTAGGTGTATTTAATGTGTAGAAATTAGATAAAAATGGTGAATAAATATAAAAAAATAGGAAAATTTGTATAAAATGTTTTTGTGCTGTACTTAATTTGTAGAGTTCTTCAAATAAAATATATTTTGACCCTGGAAAATTTACTAAAAAATTTTAAAATACATTTTGGCCATAGAAAATTCTATAAAAATGATTTTTGGCCATGAATAAATCCTAAAAATGTAAGATAAATATAAAATGCATATTTTGGCTATGTAGAATAATAAATACCTCGTAGGGACGCATTAGTATAGGGTTTTATGCCTATGTGTATGTTTGATGCTATGTGTTGTGTGCTATTTACTTATTTTAGCCTTTTTTTCTCTTTGCCATGCTTGCGCAATATATTTAGAGTCGTTCTACGACCCCAACTTCAATCTCCAAGACCAAGAATTCACCAACAACCAAGTCTTCGACGAAGGCAAGTGCCCTTGACCATCTTGTACCAATTTTAGGATTTTAGTTAGATGCATGCTAATTAAATTGATGTCCTATTTCATGTTTCATGCCCTATTCCATATAATTCCTTTTCACCTAATGTGGGTTGGGAAGTAGATAGGTAATTACTTGTGCTTAGCCATGCTTAGACATTGGGAATGGGTTTTCAAACAATTTCGACATGTTAAACTATTTGATTACTTTAATTGTGGTGGATACACAATAGTAGTGGAAAGGAATCTGGTGGTTGGTAGATTTGGTATGGTGCAGTTTGCACGAGACCCGGGATTGGGTTTGGTACCACCGGATTCTAAGGACCGGTTTATGGAGGAAGCCACTAAGCTCTATAGTACCACCACGAGACTGAGATGGGGCAGCATGGTAAATTAATTAGGTTTCTCCCGATGAAATGCTAGTAGTTGGATGGCGCGGGGAATGATGCGGGGGTACTACTCTGGGAACTGCAAGGCTCAAGAGGGGGCTCTGAGGCAGAGGGTTACTCCGGGAATCCTCAGTGGTGGAAACCTTAGCGGGCTAGCACTAGTCGGGAGTACCTTTGTAAAGACCATGTTGTGATCTCCTGGCCTCACACCAAAGGAAGTGTGTAATGTGGTTAGCTACCACGGGCATTCAGGGAGGTTCACTTAGTCCACCTGGCAATAGGGGATGAAATCACTGCTTGTGGGGAAATGGTACACTCTCTGCAGAGATTTGGTAAAACTGTCATGACAGTCATGCTCACGAACAAGAGCGGCTTGGGGCCAGTTCATATATAGCTTATGGTTGGGAAATGGTAGTTATTTATGATTCAAGTTACATTCATCATCTTCAGTTATGTGTTGAATTACTTCTTGAATTATGATATTGATAATTGAAAGCTAAGGTTAGGTTCTAAGCATAGAGCTTAAGCCATAATTGGCCTTCCCTTGCTTTAGCCAATCATGTCATTCTCTTCCCACACTTGCTGAGTACTCTATGTACTCAAGTGTTCAATTTTCCATTAGAATATGAAGAAGAAGCGGCACCGGAAGACTTCATCGTCAACCCGGAAGACTTGGATTAGGCTGGCAATCCTACGCGCGACTGCCTTTGGAGATGGAGCCATTCTCATCTATCTAGCCTTCTGTTGTAGTAAAGTATTTGTGAACTATTTAGATGTTGTAAATAGGTTGTGGTATATTTGTGGACCTTCGGGTCGTATTGTAAGACTATTTATGTATTCGAACATGGCTATGTAATGATATTACACTTTCGTCAACGCATGTACGATTCAACTGATCCTGGCGTACATGTGGTTAGCGTCTGTTCATCTTTACGATGACCGGGCGTGACACGCATGCAACCCAACAGTCCACAGTTTAGTCCGTGCACATCATAATTTATTATGATATGAAGCATTACTCTTCAATCTGGTTCAACAGATATCCCGGGACACAATGGGGCAACCCCGGTTTCGGTGCTATATGTTTGAGAGACACTCTGAGATGAAATGAACTCACTAGGAAATATTCCTTCAATATCCAAGACCAACTCATCCACAGAAATGCGATCGGACGAGCCCTTCCTACCTGCGCCCCGACGTCACATGATCCGTGCGTGGCCTTCTGGTCACCGCCCGACTGCCCAAACCCTACCCCTACCTGACCATGTCCGTGCCTTAGCTTTTTAGGTGGTACTGGCAACCAATTTATTGGAGGGTATGATTTAAGCCAAGTTCCTTAAGAATGAATGGTGGTACTGGTCTTCCTTTACCAGTGCTGTCAAGACCAAAGCTATATCTTCGCTCGCACTCATAATCTACACTCTTGATGATTGCATCATCTACATGAAGAATTCTGCTCCAAGCACTGATCCAGCTGAAAATGCCAAACCTGTAAACAAGGCAAAGATGGGGAAAGGGGTTGAATCATCGGTATTGTAACAATGGAGCGGGATCACTACTCCGTTGTAGATTCTAAATTAAGAAGCCTTAGTTCTCAGACAGCATAACAATGCAATGCTTACATAAATCTGAACATAAGATTTATTCAATGTTAGCATTGCATGGTTATGCTGCATGCCTGAGAACTAAAGATTCTAAGCATAGAATCTACAACGGAGTGGTGAGCCCGCTCCATTGTTACGATACTGATGATTCAACCTCTTTCCTCCTCTTCGCCTTGTTTACAAGTTTGGAGCTGTTAGCTGAACAGTGCTTGGAGCAGGATTCTTCATATAGGTGATATAATCATCATGGGTGTAGATCCTGAGTGCGAGCAAAGATATAGTTTTGGTCTTGATAGCAGCGGTGAAGAAGGACCAGTACCACCATTCATTCTTAAGGAACTCAGATTTAATCATACGCTCCAACAAATTGGTTGCCAATACCATCTAAAAAGCTAAGGCACACGCATGGTCAAGTAAATGGATAATGTAGACGTGTTTGCAAAGCATAACTATAAGCTGCATTTTAAAAGCTGGAGTTAGAAGGAAAAGACAAAAATAAAAATTGCACCCCATAGTTCAAGTTATTTTGGTTTGAGCTTGTCATTTTCTATCACAAACAGAGGCCAACAGCAGATAAGGCAACATTTTTAGATGCAAGACATCATTAGGATTTTATTGTGCAATTTAATTCGTTAAAGCACTAAATCAGCATGAAACCTCCAAGATAAATGTACATGAACTTCTCTTTTTTACTTTACCTATGTACCAGAATTTGAAGTTAAAAGTCATCAAGTCATCGAGTAGGAGTAACAAATTGAAGATAAATCAAACAAAAAACAAGCATGGCCATAGGTGAGCTATATGTACCTCGGGTGGTCCTTTGCAAGCAGATCTAAGGAGCCGGAGGTGGGGAACAACCGAAGGTGGAGGCGGCTGAGCTATCGGAGGTGGCGGCAGTTGAAGATCACCTACGCACATGAGCAGATCAAGAGGAAAAGATGCAGGCTTGTGAGGAAGAGGTGGATGAAAAATACGAACTTGGATCGGAAGGAACAACTAGAGGGATGGGATACAAACCATGGTGTTGTCATCGTATGGCCAGGGCTTGGTTGTAGCCCGACGCCGGGCTAAGGCATGGTCGCCGCCGCCGCCTCTGAAGCGAGGAGCCTTCATGATAGAGTCTAGTATTTTTTCAGGGAAGGGTAGGGTTTGGGCAGTCAGGCAGTGACCAGGAGCCCACACGCGGGTCACATGACGCCGAGGCACAGGTGGAACAGGCTCATCCGACCACATTTCAGTGGATGAGTTGGTCTCGGATATTTAAGGAATATTTCCTAGTGGGTTCAATATTCCTCCCAGGGTGTCTCTCAAACAAACAGCACTAAAATAGGGATCGCCACATTCCCGTCCTGGGATATCTCTCAAACCAAACACACTCTAGACAAGCTAAAAATCCAAGAATTCAATGATGCCATTGTTTCAGATGAATATTGATTTTGAGGCTTTCTCCTGCATTTCTTTCTTTCTTTCATGATGGAAGGTCTCGTGTACTTAGATGATGGGCATAAATGAGAGGAGATGATGACAATCTTCTACAAATGATGTGATTTATTGTCGTGTTACATCTGTAACACCCTCATTTTCATGCATCATGCCCTACATGCACTCATATACATGTTTAACATTAGCCCACAACAAGAGGAACGAGTTTAAAATTGATTCGGAGCATTTAAAATTGATTTGGAGCAAAACCGCACTTAAAACGCAGGAAAGTGCGGACTAGTCCGATTTTACTGAGGACTAGTCCGATTTCTCTCTGACTAAAAACGGACTTGTCCGTTTTTGCTGCGGACTAGTCCGATTTTGGCTCTGGAAACTTTCGGACTTGTCCGATTTTGTGCGGACTAGTCCGATATTCCATGAATCCTTGGAAATTTGCTAAGTCCCTGGACTTTTCCGGACTAGTCCGGTGTTCCAGCGGACTTGTCCGTTTTCCTTTCTGACTAAGATCGGACTTGTCCGATTTTTGGCCAGACTTGTCCGATTTTCTCTCTGGACGACTTCGGACTAGTCCGGTCCTGTCCGGACTTGTCCGATATTTCGTGACTCCGAGATTGACCTTTTGTTTTACGACTTGTTTCTTGGGTTTCACGTCAAGTGGGCCTAGGGACGTCGTGCCCAACTCTTTTAGAGCCCATGTGGGACTCTAAACCGGCCTCTACTCATCCCAAAACTCGAAATCCATCTAACCCTAGCCTCCACCTCTATATAAACAACCCCACCCCTTGGTTTGACATCTATTTGCCACTTTTTCCACCCACCCAAACCCTAGTTCGTGGGGAGCCACCATCAAGGAGGGAGGAGAAGATCCCAAACAAGAAGAAGAAGAGGAGGAAACGAAGGAGGATCAAGATCTCCACCAAGTTTCGTCCTTCACCACCAATTCATCCCCAAGTTCATCACCAACCCTAGATCATCAAGATCCAAGTGTTACCTCCAAGTTTCTTGGTTCATTGGAGTTCTAAACACCTGGTATACCTTCTATTCTCTTTTCCTTACGAGAATTCAACCCCTAATCTCCAAATTTACGTCGATCTAGAAAACCCTAATCTGCTGATCTCGTCAAGTGTGGACTTGTCCGGTCCCAAGCGGACTAGTCCGATCTTTCTGATTAAATTGTGTTATATTGATTCTAAAATTTGATCTAATCGAATCCAAACCTGTATAAACTTGTTAAAATCTATTAGAACTAGTTAGTGATCATTAAAAGCAATCTAGTAACAAGTTCTACCTTGCATTGCATCAATCATGCATGTCATGTCATGTTGAGTAATATTTGTGCACTCTTTGATTGTGTTTCTTGTTTTGTATGTTTATTGTGTGGATTAGACGGATTTGCGCTAGAGAGTGCCACGGAGGATCTACAACCTCAAGAGTTCGAAGGCTTTGACCCTAATCAACAGCAAGAGCAAGGCAAGTGTCCTTGAAGCATATTGATCCTGTTTTAAAATAAATGTTTTGTTTGCAAAACTGCATGCTTGTGTCAAATTGATGGGAATCCTATGGTAGGAAGTTTACTAGTTTTGTTTGACCACCCTTGTCACCTGGAAGTTATGGTAGAGAAAGTCGGGAAGGCTTTTTACCTTTTTGCTTCGCTTAATCAACAGGGATGGGAAACAACTATATCACTCAATTTAACTATGCATGGATGAGATTATGGTTAACATGAACTGGTTAAACATGGTATGGTAATGGATGATCTAAGCAAGCCTGGTACGTGGATGGGTTGGATGTTATGGTGGTTTGCTTGCTTTAGATCTAAGGACCGGTTCATGCGAGAATAAGCCAGGACTACAGTGCCACCACGAGGCCAAGTTATGGGTGCGGCGTAGCTGATTAATTAGGGCTTTGCTAGTGATGTTTGGACCATTGTGGATGCTCGGGGAAGGGGTAGTTGGATTGGGTTTGTTGATGATTGGTGGAACTACCCTGGGATCCGAATGGCTCAAGAGGGGGCCCTTGGTTGAAGATGTGCTCTGCGGGAGACATCGCCACCGGTGAAACCTCAGTGGGGTCTAAATAGGCTAGTAATCCCTTCGTAAAGGCTATTTTGTGATCTCTTGGCCACACACCAACGGAAGTGTGTAATATGACTGACGGGTCATGGGCATAAGGGAGGTTCTTAGTCGCCGAAGGGTGATGAAATCACAAACACGTGGGTAAAGAGGTACAAACTCTGCAGAGTTAATTAAAACTATCATGATAGCCGTGCTCCCGGTTATGAGCACCTGGACAACTTCCATGATTAGAGGGAAATTGGAATTTGGGATGGTCATGGTTTGATAATGGTTATGGATGGTTATGGATTAATCTCTGGTAATGAATATGGTTATTGGCAATGGTGAAATCTGGAATTTTTTTTTGATGATGGTAATGAATTCAGATTTGGTATTATGATATCATTTATGATTATGATGGGTTTACTTCACATACATAAGATATATTGCTTTTCAAATGTTTTACCGTACTTTTCAGCACTTTACCATTATTATTGTCGTCATTTGAATCAGCCACATGTCATACTTTCCACACTTGCTGAGTACGACATGTACTCACTCTTGCAATTCCCCACCCCAACAGTTGCAGGTCAGGACTGGGATTTTAATGGCGATAATGCGGAGTTCTAGGCCGTGTCTACCGTCAGCTTTGCCTGTGGTGTTGATTGGAGCTGCGCATATACATACCCTGTCGCTTATGCTGCATAGTTGCTTAGTTTGCTTAGTTGTTTAATTAGTTTATTTCCGCTGCATTAGTTGAACTTGTCATTAATATTCATTAGAGCTTGTATTCGAGGATTTAATGAATTGTGTAATAAGAATACTTATTTAATAATTTGAGCTGTGGTAATTTTCTGTATATCCTTTTGTGATTTCACTCGTGTATGTGTGGTGAACATCCTGGGCACACATATGCGTTAGCTTGGTTCATTTTCGGAACCGGGCGTCACAGATTGGTATCAGAGCCACAGGTTGACCGTAGGATGCAGCCTAGATAGAATGGACACTTTAGAGCACATAGGAGCACTCAGGAATCGATGTATTTTTGCTTGGAGTGCTGTTTGCTATATATATTGCTTGCTTGTGTGCTTAATAGAGGATTTTGGGATGCTTTAGCATTGCCATGTCCACCTAGGCTAGTGTAGCCAGTTGTTTAGTTTCGTATCCCTTGATGCACATAGTTGGGGCGTTTTCTAATTCTTACCTACTGCTTTTCTTCAGATGGTGAGGACTCGCAACCAGAGGGATGGCAATGATGAAGAGGAGAACAATGGAGTGCCTCAAAACGACAATGGACAAGGACCGGCTCAGGGAGCTATCAACATCGAGCAGCTATTGGCCATGCAAAACCAGCTCATGCAGACCATGATACAGACTATGGGACAGCTGCAGGCTGGCAATATCAACAATCAGCCCCACATGCCTCCACCGCCACCCCCACCTCCTCATAACCGATTGGGAGAGTTTATGAGGACTAGGCCGCCAACCTTTGCTCAAGCTGCTGACCCTATGGACGCTGATGATTGGCTCAAGTCCGTGGAGAAGAAGCTAGCCATTGTCCAATGCAGTGACCGGGAGAAGGTGCTATTTGCTTCTCATCAACTCGTTGGAGCAGCTGCAGATTGGTGGGATTCTTATTGCAGTGCTCATGAGAACCAAGAGAGAATTACCTGGGCGGAATTCAAGGAGAGTTTCCGTTCTCATTATGTGCCGGAAGGTGTTATGCTCTTGAAGAGGCAAGAATTTGAGAACTTGAGACAAGGAAGATCAAGCGTGAGTGAATACCTCAATAAGTTCACTCAACTCTCAAGATATGCGCCTGAGGATGTTAGTCGGGACAGCCGGAAACAATACTTGTTCATGAGGGGATTGAACAATACGATCCAAGTGCAATTGCTCAACTGTGATTATACCAATTTTCAGAAGCTTGTGGACAAAGCAATTGTGGTTGAGAACAAGATCCGTGAGATGGAGCAAGAAATCAAGAGGAAGGCGCCATATCAAGGACAGCAACAAGGAAGTAATGTGCGCCCTCGCTTTGCGCCACCCAATGCGCCTAATTACAGCTCCTCTATTCCTGCTCAGCGCCCTGGATATGCACCGCGCCCAACTCAGTTTGTGCAGCAGCGCCCTGTCATGCAAGCACCTAGGCCTCCGACGCCTTATGCACCTCGTGCTGATTTTCCTGGAGCCAATGCTCAAAACCAAGCTCGTCCCAATAATTCTGGTGGAGTTAAGAAGTGCTATACTTGTGGAGAAGCTGGACACTTTGCACATCAATGTCCTAAGTCGGGCCTTGGTCAAGGAAGCAATGCATCGAGGCAAAACCCAAGACCTAATGGAGGACAGCCACAAGGAAGCCGTGGACAGCAGAATTTTGCTCGTGGCAACGTGAACCATGTCTCTACGGAGGATGCTCAACAAGCGGATGATGTGGTCATTGGTATGTTTCTCGCCAACTCCAACCCCGCGACTATGTTATTTGATTCTGGAGCATCGCATTCATTCATTGCATCGAAGTATGTTGCCAAGTATAGTTTGCCTATCTCTCATATGAAGTTTACTCTGTTGGTTAAGTCTCCTGGAGGAGAGATGAGGACAAATATAGTATGTCCAAGAGTAAGCCTTAGAATAAGGGGGGTAGACTTCTCCGCCAACCTCATTGTTTTAGATTCTCAAGGGTTGGATATTATACTTGGTATGGACTGGTTGAGGAAGCACAATGGGGTTATTGAATGTGCCACAAAGACAGTGAAGTTGACCAATGAGGAAGGGATAACTGTAGAATTTGAAGCATCTCAAACCGCACCGAAGCAATTGGAATTGAATCATATAGACGGTGTCGCAATTGAGGAGATTCCGGTGGTGTGTGAATTTTTGGATGTTTTTCCGGATGAGTTGCCAGGTATGCCACCCGATCGAGACATTGAGTTTGTTATTGATTTAATACCTGGAACTGCACCTATAGCTAAGAGGCCGTATAGGATGCCTCCTATGGAATTAGCGGAGCTCAAGAAACAAATTCAAGAGCAATTAGAGAAGGGTTTTATTCGCCCAAGCTCTTCACCTTGGGGAGCGCCCGTTCTATTTGTGGACAAGAAGGACGGATCCCAAAGGATGTGCGTGGATTACCGAGCTCTCAACGAGGTAACAATCAAGAACAAGTACACCTTGCCACGCATAGAAGACTTGTTTGATCAGATGAAGGGTGCTTGTGTCTTCTCTAAGATTGACTTGAGGTCGGGATACTTTCAAATGAAGATTAGACCATCGGACATACCCAAGACAGCTTTTAGGACACGGTATGGATCTTATGAGTACACCGTGATGTCTTTTGGATTGACAAATGCACCTGCCTACTTTATGTACCTCATGAATAAGGTCTTCATGGAGTACTTAGATAAGTTCGTTGTGGTGTTTATTGATGATATTATGATCTACTCGAAGGATGAGAAGGAACATGAGGAACACTTGAGGCTTACGCTGCAGAAATTGAGGGAGCATCGATTGTATGCCAAGTTCAACAAGTGCCAGTTTTGGTTGAAAGAGGTGCCATTTTTGGGTCATATAATCTCAGGAGGAGGAGTATCGGTTGACCCCGGAAAAGTGAGAGACGTGTTGAAGTGGGAACCACCGCAAAACGTCAAAGAAATAAGGAGTTTTCTTGGGATGGCTGGATATTACCGTCGGTTTATCAAGGATTTTTCTAAGATAGCCAAGCCTATGACGGAGTTGCTAACGAAGGGAAAGGCATTCCAATGGACTCAAGCTTGTCAAGAGAGTTTTGAGGAGTTGAAGAAGCGGTTGACAACAGCCCCAGTTTTGGTATTGCCGGATGTAAGCAAGAGTTTTGACATTTATTGCGATGCATCAAGACAAGGGCTTGGATGTGTATTGATGCAAGAAGGTCAAGTGGTCGCCTATGCGTCAAGACAATTGAAGAAACATGAGCAGAATTACCCCACGCATGATTTAGAACTTGCAGCCGTGGTACATGCATTGAAGGTTTGGAGACACTATATTCTTGGACATAGGTGTGAAATTTATACGGATCATAAGAGTTTGAAGTATATTTTCACACAAACGGATCTGAACTTGAGGCAACGAAGATGGTTAGAGCTCATCAAAGATTATGATTTGGGGATCAACTATCATCCGGGAAAAGCCAACGTAGTGGCCGATGCTTTGAGTAGGAAAGGAGTAAGTCATCAACTTACCGTTCGAGAGTTACCGTTCGAGTTATGTAAGGAGTTTGAAAGGTTGAACCTCGGGTTTGTAAATGAGATGGAGATGATGGAGTTAAATCCAACCTTAGAGCAAGAAATTCGAGAAGCACAAACCACGGATGAGGATATCAAGGAAATCAAGGAAAGGATCGAAGAAGGGAGAGAATTCAGATTTGACGAGGATGAACATGGTACCTTATGGCTTGGAAAGAGAATCGTTGTGCCTAATGTAAAGCATATTCGGGAGACAATATTAAAGGAGGCACATGACTCGCCATACTCAATTCACCCTGGTTGTACGAAGATGTACAAGGATTTGAAGACTTGTTATTGGTGGGATAGCATGAAAAAGGACATAGCTGAATATGTAGCATTATGTGATGTGTGCCAACGAGTCAAGGCGGAACATCAAAGGCCAGCCGGATTATTGCAACCGTTGAAGATTCCGGAATGGAAGTGGGAAGAAATTGGTATGGACTTCATAGTTGGGTTACCCCGTACTCAGTCCGGGTATGACTCAATTTGGGTAATTGTGGATCGTTTAACCAAGTCAGCTCATTTTGTCCCTGTGAAGACCAAGTATACAGCTGCACGATTGGCCGAAATATACATGGAGCATATTGTGTGTCGACATGGAGTCCCTAAGAAGATAGTCTCGGATAGAGGTTCTCAATTTACCTCCAGATTTTGGCAAAAATTGCATGAAGCTTTGGGAACGAGGTTGAATTTTAGTTCAGCATATCATCCTCAAACGGATGGACAAACCGAGAGGACCAATCAGATTTTGGAGGACATGTTAAGAGCTTGTGCTTTAAAGCATGGGAAAAGTTGGGACAAAAGCTTGCCATACGCGGAATTTTCATACAACAATAGTTACCAAGCAAGCTTGAAAATGACGCCATATGAAGCGCTTTATGGGAGGAAGTGTAGGACACCTTTATTCTGGAATGAGGCAGGAGAAACTCAAGTATTTGGTCCGGACGTGTTGCAAGAAGCCGAAAAGCAAGTCCAAATAATTCGTGGAAACTTGAGGGCTGCCCAATCAAGGCAAAAAGGCTATGCGGATAATAGGAGAAGGAAATTAGCCTTTGAAATAGGAGATTTTGTTTACCTCAAGGTGTCACCAATGAGAGGTCATAAGAGGTTTAACATAAGGGGTAAGCTCGCACCTCGTTATATTGGACCATTCAAGATTTTGGACAAAAGAGGAGAAGTAGCATATAAGTTGGAGATGCCAGCTCATCTTTCAGACGTACATGATGTGTTTCATGTTTCCCAGCTCAAGAAGTGTTTGAGAGTACCGGAAGAACAAGTGCCAATGGAAGAATTGGAACTAGAGGAAGATTTGACGTATGCTGAGCAACCGGTCAAGATCTTGGAAACCAAGGAGAGAGTCACAAGGAACAAGGTGATTCGATGGTGTAAAGTCCAATGGAAGCACCATACAGAAAAAGAAGCAACTTGGGAGCTAGAAGATGATCTCAAGAAGGAATTTCCCCATCTCTTCTCTTCCGCGTCGAATCTCGAGGGCGAGATTCATTTTAAGGGGGGTAGGTTTGTAACACCCTCATTTTCATGCATCATGCCCTACATGCACTCATATACATGTTTAACATTAGCCCACAACAAGAGGAACGAGTTTAAAATTGATTCGGAGCATTTAAAATTGATTTGGAGCAAAACCGCACTTAAAACGCAGGAAAGTGCGGACTAGTCCGATTTTACTGAGGACTAGTCCGATTTCTCTCTGACTAAAAACGGACTTGTCCGTTTTTGCTGCGGACTAGTCCGATTTTGGCTCTGGAAACTTTCGGACTTGTCCGATTTTGTGCGGACTAGTCCGATATTCCATGAATCCTTGGAAATTTGCTAAGTCCCTGGACTTTTCCGGACTAGTCCGGTGTTCCAGCGGACTTGTCCGTTTTCCTTTCTGACTAAGATCGGACTTGTCCGATTTTTGGCCAGACTTGTCCGATTTTCTCTCTGGACGACTTCGGACTAGTCCGGTCCTGTCCGGACTTGTCCGATATTTCGTGACTCCGAGATTGACCTTTTGTTTTACGACTTGTTTCTTGGGTTTCACGTCAAGTGGGCCTAGGGACGTCGTGCCCAACTCTTTTAGAGCCCATGTGGGACTCTAAACCGGCCTCTACTCATCCCAAAACTCGAAATCCATCTAACCCTAGCCTCCACCTCTATATAAACAACCCCACCCCTTGGTTTGACATCTATTTGCCACTTTTTCCACCCACCCAAACCCTAGTTCGTGGGGAGCCACCATCAAGGAGGGAGGAGAAGATCCCAAACAAGAAGAAGAAGAGGAGGAAACGAAGGAGGATCAAGATCTCCACCAAGTTTCGTCCTTCACCACCAATTCATCCCCAAGTTCATCACCAACCCTAGATCATCAAGATCCAAGTGTTACCTCCAAGTTTCTTGGTTCATTGGAGTTCTAAACACCTGGTATACCTTCTATTCTCTTTTCCTTACGAGAATTCAACCCCTAATCTCCAAATTTACGTCGATCTAGAAAACCCTAATCTGCTGATCTCGTCAAGTGTGGACTTGTCCGGTCCCAAGCGGACTAGTCCGATCTTTCTGATTAAATTGTGTTATATTGATTCTAAAATTTGATCTAATCGAATCCAAACCTGTATAAACTTGTTAAAATCTATTAGAACTAGTTAGTGATCATTAAAAGCAATCTAGTAACAAGTTCTACCTTGCATTGCATCAATCATGCATGTCATGTCATGTTGAGTAATATTTGTGCACTCTTTGATTGTGTTTCTTGTTTTGTATGTTTATTGTGTGGATTAGACGGATTTGCGCTAGAGAGTGCCACGGAGGATCTACAACCTCAAGAGTTCGAAGGCTTTGACCCTAATCAACAGCAAGAGCAAGGCAAGTGTCCTTGAAGCATATTGATCCTGTTTTAAAATAAATGTTTTGTTTGCAAAACTGCATGCTTGTGTCAAATTGATGGGAATCCTATGGTAGGAAGTTTACTAGTTTTGTTTGACCACCCTTGTCACCTGGAAGTTATGGTAGAGAAAGTCGGGAAGGCTTTTTACCTTTTTGCTTCGCTTAATCAACAGGGATGGGAAACAACTATATCACTCAATTTAACTATGCATGGATGAGATTATGGTTAACATGAACTGGTTAAACATGGTATGGTAATGGATGATCTAAGCAAGCCTGGTACGTGGATGGGTTGGATGTTATGGTGGTTTGCTTGCTTTAGATCTAAGGACCGGTTCATGCGAGAATAAGCCAGGACTACAGTGCCACCACGAGGCCAAGTTATGGGTGCGGCGTAGCTGATTAATTAGGGCTTTGCTAGTGATGTTTGGACCATTGTGGATGCTCGGGAAAGGGGTAGTTGGATTGGGTTTGTTGATGATTGGTGGAACTACCCTGGGATCCGAATGGCTCAAGAGGGGGCCCTTGGTTGAAGATGTGCTCTGCGGGAGACATCGCCACCGGTGAAACCTCAGTGGGGTCTAAATAGGCTAGTAATCCCTTCGTAAAGGCTATTTTGTGATCTCTTGGCCACACACCAACGGAAGTGTGTAATATGACTGACGGGTCATGGGCATAAGGGAGGTTCTTAGTCGCCGAAGGGTGATGAAATCACAAACACGTGGGTAAAGAGGTACAAACTCTGCAGAGTTAATTAAAACTATCATGATAGCCGTGCTCCCGGTTATGAGCACCTGGACAACTTCCATGATTAGAGGGAAATTGGAATTTGGGATGGTCATGGTTTGATAATGGTTATGGATGGTTATGGATTAATCTCTGGTAATGAATATGGTTATTGGCAATGGTGAAATCTGGAATTTTTTTTTGATGATGGTAATGAATTCAGATTTGGTATTATGATATCATTTATGATTATGATGGGTTTACTTCACATACATAAGATATATTGCTTTTCAAATGTTTTACCGTACTTTTCAGCACTTTACCATTATTATTGTCGTCATTTGAATCAGCCACATGTCATACTTTCCACACTTGCTGAGTACGACATGTACTCACTCTTGCAATTCCCCACCCCAACAGTTGCAGGTCAGGACTGGGATTTTAATGGCGATAATGCGGAGTTCTAGGCCGTGTCTACCGTCAGCTTTGCCTGTGGTGTTGATTGGAGCTGCGCATATACATACCCTGTCGCTTATGCTGCATAGTTGCTTAGTTTGCTTAGTTGTTTAATTAGTTTATTTCCGCTGCATTAGTTGAACTTGTCATTAATATTCATTAGAGCTTGTATTCGAGGATTTAATGAATTGTGTAATAAGAATACTTATTTAATAATTTGAGCTGTGGTAATTTTCTGTATATCCTTTTGTGATTTCACTCGTGTATGTGTGGTGAACATCCTGGGCACACATATGCGTTAGCTTGGTTCATTTTCGGAACCGGGCGTCACAACATCCGAGTAGCAGGACTAAACTTCTTTGCCTATTATGTACTGATTTCCACAGAGCAGACACACGAATACAATTCATTATTGGAAGAATATTTCCTTTCGAAGATAGATACACCATAACATACGTGGATTGAATTTTATTCCTTCCATCTAAAATAAATACTTGAATATTCAGAAATTTTATATAAATTAACAAAAATGTGAAATGACGATTTCACCCTTCCACTAGCCACTCCTGCACTCCTCATTTTTTAGAGAATTACGCTTAAATAAATAGAGGTGGAAATACTATAAATTGGATGTAAAGGTAAAGTGTAATTTTTTATTTGACATAGAAGATTAATTAACAAAATAATTTTCAATTTGGCTTATATAGTCAAATATTTTAGAAAGCACGGAGCATCTCAAGATCGGCGCACCATATATATATATATATATATATATATATATATATATATATATATGCACATGCACGGGGATACATTAAATCAAGATCACTCTCCAAGCCAACAAGCAATGTACACAAGAGCTGTATCTACAACATCACCATGATCGTTTGCTTGCAATTGACCCCAAGTCTTGAACTTGCAGCACCCAATGATGTGCGGAATATCCCAGCGATCGCCCATGTTGTCCACATATCTTTGGAGCTTGCTGGCACTATTGCTGGACCCCATGGAGGGTGGGGCGAAGAATTCTGGCGGTGCTGGCCCACCGAGGGGGCTGATGAAGATGCCGCACGACGAGAGCAGGCCGAACAGGTATGCTAACAGCAGATGGTGGGCGTCCACGAAGGCGCGTCATGCTCATTCCTGGCAATCACAGCTGTGCGAGGCGGCCAAGGACGTCGGCCAGCAATTCTTCTGGCAGATCCTCCACCCCGTGGGTCCTGGCACCAGCGCATTTGGGCATGTCAAAGTGTATCCTGATAAGATTTTACTTGTAGGTTCTGATAGAATGGCTGACACTGAAATCTGTTTTTGAGTCCTTTGATCGATCTGCCACGCAGGCAGAAAGATACATGAGGATTAATTGTTTGACGACATAATTCCATTAAAATTGTTGAAAGATGCTGAGATTGATACATGTCGAAGTGTTCCTTGTGATAGAGAATTTCTTTAATAAAGTGGTAGAAAATTATGTGATAACATTTCTGCCCCCAGCTTCAGTACTATATTATTGTCTTGTAATTTTCTAATAAGTGGTGTTAATGGAGCAGAGTGGTCGGCTCGATATGAAACTGAATGTTGCTTTGAGGCCTTTGGTTCACGAGATCTTTCTGGAGTTCCCTAGTCTAACTGTATGAAAATTTGATCATTGATAATTTGATGTCTATCTAGTCTCCTGTGATATCTTCTTTTTCTGTCATGTTAGTTGTACAATAGGCAGCGTCAGTCGTGAAGCTTTGGTAGTGATATACTCCCTCTGTTTCATTTTATTTGTCATCGGCTAGATTATTTTTGAATTAATGGTGATAAATAAAACTAAACAGAGGGAGTATTTCAGAAAGCAAAATGATACAACTATAAAATAGAATGTCTTAAGCTGGATTTTCATTTCTGTCAGGTTTATTGGAAAATGGCGACTGAACCCCCTACCCCCCTGGAAAGATCCAGCAAAAGATGACTTTATAAGTAGAATATAAATCAGTCCTCGCGGTAGGGCATGTATTATCCATACCTCATGCTATGTATTGAGACCAGTGCAATTTTCATTCTATAAAAGGTCAACATGAAGGACCTTAGAAAATTTGAAGCAACCTAGGCCAGAGACAGAGAGAAACAAAAATAGGGACATCCACGTAACAAAATAAAATCAAACAAAAACGATGAAGTAGTTGTCGCCAGAGGGGCTTCCCCTGCTGTTTCTTTTCAAAAAAAATGAAGTACTTGTTATAAAGCTAAAATACTAAATAAATCAACTTTTGAGTGGTGAAAATATCTCTGTGCAAGCAAAGGAATGTTTGATTTGTAAAGGAAAAACAAGGTTAAAACGTATATGGTGTCAGAAGAAACAAAAGTTGCCACATGCATGCGACCCAACAGTCCACAGTTTGGTCTGTGCACATCATAATTTATTATGATATGAAGCATGACTCTTCAATCTGGTTCGACAGATATCCCGGGACACAACGGGGCGATCCTGGTTTTGGTGTTGTATGTGTGAGAGACACTCTGAGATGAAATGCACTCACTAGGAAATATTCCTTCAATATCCGAGACCAACTCATCCACCGAAATGCGATCGGACGAGCCCGTCCTACCTGTGCCCCGGCGTCACGTGACCCGTGTGTGGGCTTCTGGTCACCGCCCGACTGCCCAAACCCTACCCCTTCCCCCAAAAAAAATGCTCGACTCTATCTTGAAGGCTCCTGTCCACAGAGGCAGCGGTAGCTACCACGCCTTGGCTCGGCGTCCGGCAACGATCGAGCCCTGGTCCGACGATGACGGCGCACTGGTTTGTATTTCCTCCTTCTGGTTGTTTCTTCCAATCCAAGCTCATATTTTTCCTCTGCGTCTTCCTCAGAAGACTGTGTCATATCCTCACGATCTGCCCCTGTGTGAAGGTGATCTTTGACTCCACCTCCGGTAGCTCAACCGCCTCCGGCTCCTCAGATCTGCTTGCAAAGGACCACCCGAGGTACATATTCATCACCTCCGGCCATGCTTTTTTTGTTTGATTTATCTTTAATTTGTTACTCCTACTCAATGACTTGATGACTTTTAAGTTCAATTTTTTTTGTTCATAGGTAAAGTAAAAAAAAAGAGAAATTCATGTAATATTTACCTTAGAGGTTTTATGTTGATTTAGTGCTTTAACGAATTAGGTTGCCCAATAAAATCCTTTCTTCCATCTGAAATGCTGCCTTGTGTGCTGCTGGTCTCTGTGTTTGATAGAAAAGACAAGCTCAAACCAAAAGAATTTGAATTATGGGAATCCAACTTTTATGTTTGTCTTTTCCTTCTAACTCCAGTTTGTAAAACGCAGTCTATAGTTATGCTTTGCAATCACGTCTACATTATCCGTTTACCTGACCATGTCCGTGCCTTAGCTTTTTAGGTGGTATTGGCAACCAATTTGTTGGAGGGTATGATTAAAGCCGAGTTCCTTAAGAATGAATGGTGGTACTGGTCCTCCTTTTTCAGCGCTGTCAAGACCAAAGCTATATCTTCGCTCGCACTCAGAATCTAGACTCTTGATGATTGCATTATCCATATGAAGAATTCTGCTCCAAGCACTGATTCAGCTGACAGTGCCAAACCTGTAAACAAGGCGAAGATGAGTAAAGGGGTTGAATCATCGGTACTGTAACAATGGAGAGGGCTCACTACTCCATTGTAGATTCTACGTTAAGAAGCCTTAGTTCTCAGACAGAATAACAATGCAATGCTCACATAAACCTGAACATAAGATTTATTCAATGTTAGCATTGCATGGTTATGCTGCATGCCTGAGAACTAAAGATTCTAAGCATAGAATCTACAACGGAGTGGTGAGCCCGCTCCATTGTTACGATACTGATGATTCAACCTCTTTCCTCCTCTTCGCCTAGTTTACAAGTTTGGCACTGTTAGCTGAATCAGTGCTTGGAGCAGGATTCTTCATATAGATGATATAATCATCAAGGTTGTAGATCCTAAGTGCGAGCAAAGATATAGTTTTGGTCTTGATAGCAGCGGTGAAGGAGGACCAGTACCACCATTTATTCTTAAGGAACTCAGTTTTAATCATACGCTCCAACAAATTGGTTGCCAATACCATCTAAAAAGCTAAGGCACACCCATGGTCAAGTAAATGGATACTGTAGACATGTTTGCAAAGCATAACTATAAGCTGCATTTTAAAAGCTGGAGTTAAAAGGAAAAGACAAAAATAAAAATTGGATCCCATAGTTCAAGTTATTTTGGTTTGAGCTTGTCATTTTTTATCACAAACAGAGGCCAACAGCAGATAAGGCAACATTTTAGATGCAAGACATCATTAGGATTTTATTGTGCAATTTAATTCGTTAAAGCACTAAATCAACATGAAACCTCCAAGATAAATGTACATGAACTTCTCTTTTTTACTTTACCTATGTACCAGAATTTGAAGTTAAAAGTCATCAAGTCATCGAGTAGGAGTAACAAATTGAAGATAAATCAAACAAAAAACAAGCATGGCTGGAGGTGAGCTATATGTACCTCGGGTGGTCCTTTGCAAGCAGATCTGAGGAGCCTGAGGTGGGGAACAACCAAAGTTGGAGGCGACTGAGCTATCGGAGGTGGCGGCAATTGAAGATCACCTACGCAGAGGGGCAGATAGAGAGGAAAAGATGCAGGCTTGTGAGGAAGAGGTGGATGAAAAATACGAACTTGGATCGGAAGGAACAACCAGAGGGATGGGATACGAACCAGGGTGTTGTCATCGTCAGACCCGGGCTTGGTTGTAGCCCGACGCTGGGCCAAGGTGCGGTCGCCGCCGCCACCTCTGAAACGAGGAGCCTTCATGATAGAGTCTAGTGTTTTTTTTGGGGAAGGGTAGGGTTTGGGCAGTCGGGCAGTGACCAGAAGCCCACACAGGGGTCACATGACACCGAGGCACAGGTGGAACGGGCTCGTCTGACCACATTTCGGTGGATGAGTTGGTCTCGGATATTTAAGGAATATTTCCTAGTGGGTTCAATATTCCTCCCACGGTGTCTCTCAAACAAACAGCACTAAAATTGGGATCGCCACATTCCCTTCCCGGGATATCTCTCAAACCAAACACACCCTAGACAAGCTAAAAATCCAAGAATTCAATGACATCATTGTTTCAGGTGAATATTGATTTCGAGGCTTTCTCCTGCAGTTCTTTCTTTCATGATGGAAAGTCTTGTGTACTTAGATGATGGGCATAAACGAGAGGAGATGATGACAATCTTCTACAAATGATGTGAATTATTGTCGTGTTACTTCCGAGTAGCAGGACTAAACTTCTTTGCCTATTAAGTACTGATTTCCACAGAGTATACACACGAATATGATTCATTATTGGAAGAGTATTTCCATTCTAAGATAGATACACCCATAACATACGTGGATTAAATTTTATTCCTTCCATCTAAAATAAATACTTGACTATTCGACAATTTTATATAAATTAACAAAAATGTGAAATGATGATTTTACCCTTCCACTAGCCACTCCCGCACTCCTCAATTTATTACGCTTAAATAATAGAGGTGGAAATACTATAAATCGGATGTAAAGGAAAAGTGTAATTTTTTATTTGACTTAGAAGATTAATTAACAAAATACTTTTCAATTTGGCTTAAATAGTCAAATATTTTAGAACGCACGAAGCATCTCAAGATCGGCGCACCATATATATATGCTCATGCACGGGGATACATTGAATCAAGATCACTCTCCAAGCCAACAAGCCATCTACACAAGAGCTGTATCTGCAACATCACCACAATCGTTTGCTTGCAATTGACCCCAAGTCTTGAACTTGCAGCACCCAATGATGTGCGGAAGATCCCAGCGATCGCCCATGTTGTCCACATATCTTTGGAGCTTGCTGGCACTATTGCTGGACCCCATGGAGGGCGGGGTGAAGAATTCTGGCGGCGCTGGCCCACCGAGGGGGCTGATGAAGAGCCGCCCGACGAGAGCAGGCCGAACAGGTATGCTCACAGCAGATGGTGGGCATCCACGAAGGCGCGTCATGCTCATTCCTGGCAATCGCAGCCGTGCGAGGTGGCCGAGGACGTCGGCCAGCAATTCTTCTGGCAGATCCTCACCCCGTGGGTCCTGGCACCAGCGCATTTGGGCATGTCGAAGTGTATCCTGATAAGCTTTTACTTGTAGGTTCTGATAGAATGGCTGATACTAAAATCTGTTTTTGAGTCCTTTGATCGATCTTCCTTGCAGGCAGAAAAATACATGAGGCTTAATTGTTTCATGACATAATTTCATTAAAATTGTTGAAAGATGTTGAGATTGATACATGTCGAAGTGTGCCTTGTCATAGAGAATTTCTTTAATAAAGTGGTAGAAAATTACGTGATAACATTTCTGCCCCCAGCTTCAGTACTATATTATTGTCTTGTAATTTTCTAATAAGTGGTGATAATGGAGCAGAGTGGTCGGCTCGATTTGAACCTCAATGGTGCTTTGAGGCCTTTGGTTCACGAGATCTTTCTGGAGTTTCCTAGTCTAACTGTATGAATTTGATCATTGATAATTCAATGTATATCTAGTCTCCTGTGATAACTTTTTTCCTGTCATGTTAGTTGTACAATAGGCAGCATCAGTCGTGAAGCTTTGGTAGTGATATACTCCCTCTGTTTCATTTTATTTGTCATCGGCTAGTTTATTTTTGAATTAACGGTGATAAATAAAACAAAACGGAGGGAGTATTTCAGAAAGCAAAATGATACAACTATAAAATAGAATTTCTTAAGCTGGATTTTCATTTCTGTCAGGTTTATTGGAAAATGGCGACTGAACCCCCAACCCCCCTAGAAAGATCCAAAAAAAGATGACTTTATAAGTAGAATATAAATTGGTCCTCGCGGTAGGGCATGTATTATCCATACCTCATGCTATGTATTGAGACCAGTGCAATTTTCATTCTATGAAAGGTCAACATGAAGGACCTTAAAAAATTCTAAGCAACCTAGGCCAGAGACAGAGAGAAACAAAAATAGGAACATCCATGTAACAAAATAAAATCAAACAAAAACGATGAAGTAGTTATCACCGGAGGGGCTTCCCCAGCTGTTTCTTTTCAAAAAAAAATGAAGTACTTGTTATGAAGGTAAAATACTAAATAAATTAACTTTTGAGTGGCAAAAATGTCATTGGGCATGCAAAGGCATGTTTTATTTGTAAAGGAAAAACAAGGTTAAAACGTATATGCCACATGCATGCAACCCAACAGTCCACAGTTTGGTCCGTCCACATCATATTTTATTATGATATGATGCATGGCTCTTGAATCTAGTTCGACAGATATCCTGGGACACAACAGGGCAATCCCGGTTTTGGTGTTGTATGTTTGAGAGACACTCTGAGATGAAATGAACTCACTAGGAAATATTCCTTCAATATCCGAGACCAACTCAACCACCAAAATGCGATCGGACGAGCTCATCCTACCTGCGCCCCGGAGTCATGTGACCCGTGCGTGGGCTTCTGGTCACCGCCCGACTGCCCAAACCATACCCGGCCTTCTCCCCCCAAAAAATGCTCGACTATATCTTGATCGCTCCTTACCACAGAGGCAGCGGTAGCGACTGTGCCTTGGCCCGACGTCCGGCAACGATCGAGCCCTGGTCTGACGATGACGGCGCACTGGTTTGTATTTCCTCCTTCTGGTTGTATCTTCCGATCCAAGCTCGTATTTTTCCTCCGCGTCTTCCTCACAAGCTTGCGTCGTATCCTCACGATCTGCCCCTGTGCGCAGGTGATCTTTGACTCCACCTCCAGTAGCTCAACCGCCTCCGGCTCCTCAGATCTGCTTGCAAAGGACCACCCGAGGTACATATTCCTCACCTCCGGCCATGCTTTTTTTGTTTGGTTTATCTTTAATTTGTTACTCCTACTTGGTGAATTTTAAGTTCAATTTTTCGTACATAGGTAAAGTAAAAAAAGAGAAATTCATGTAACATTTACCTTAGAGGTTTTATGTTGATTTAGTGCTTTAACGAATTAGGTTGCCCAATAAAATCCTGTCTTGCATCTGAAATGCTGCCTTGTGTGCTGCCTGTCTCTGTGTTTGATAGAAAAGACAAGCTCAAACCAAAAGAATTTGAATTATGGGAATCCAACTTTTATGTTTGTCTTTTCCTTCTAACTCCAGTTTGTAAAATGCAGCTTATAGTTATGCTTTGCAATCATTTCTACATTATCCATTTACCTGACCATGTTCGTGCCTTAGATTTTTAGGTATTATTGGCAACCAATTTGTTGGACGGTATGATTAAAGCCGAGTTCCTTAAGAATGAATGGTGGTACTGGTCCTCCTTTACCAGCGCTGTCAAGACCAAAGCTATATCTTCGCTCGCACTCAGAATCTACATTCTTGATGATTGCATCATCTACATGAAGAATTTTGCTCCAAGCACTGATCCAGCTGACAGTGCCAAACCTGTAAACAAGGCGAAGATGAGTGAAGGGGTTGAATTATCGGTATTGTAACAATGGAGCAGGCTCACTACTCCATTGTAGATTCTACGTCAAGAAGCCTTAGTTGTCAGACAGCATAACAATGCAATGCTCACATAAATCTGAACACAAGATTTATTCAATGTTAGCATTGTATGGTTATGCTGCATGCCTGAGAACTAAAGATTCTAAGCATAGAATCTACAACGGAGTGGTGAGCCCGCTCCATTGTTACGATACTGATGATTCAACCTCTTTCCTCCTCTTCGCCTTGTTTACAAGTTTGGCACTGTTAGCTGAATCAGTGCTTGGAGTAGGATTCTTCATATAGATGATATAATCATCAAGGGTGTAGATCCTGAGTGCGAGCAAAGACATAGTTTTGGTCTTGATAGCAGCGGTGAAGGAAGACCAGTACCACCATTCATTCTTAAGGAACTCTGCTTTAATCATACGCTCCAACAAATTGGTTGCGGCGGGGTCGGGTCGCTCGGGGCGCTCCCAGCGGCAGGCGTCGTGGCAGGCGGCCGCGCCAGCCCTTGTGGCCGGCTCTGCCCCCGTTCCTCCCTCCCTCCCCTCCGACCTCCTCCCGTCCGGCACCCCTCTCCCGTCACCCTGCTCCGGTCGCTGCCGCGCCGCGTACCACGGATCTGGTGCACCCGCCGGTGGTCTTGCGGCCGGCCCGCCGGCCGAGTCCGGACTTCCCACTGGTTCCCTCGCCCATCCTCTCCTCGTCCTCCCCCTCTTCTACTCCAAGGTGCGTCCCTCCGCCCCTCTTTTCCCCACAACATCCACCTCCGCTCCGGCCAGATATGGTCGTCCCTACACCGCCCCTGGCTGCGCCGCCGGTGACAGCCGTGCGGCCAGCGCGGTGCCCCTCCCCTTCCTTCTCTCTGGTACTCCCCTCATTCCTCCCCTCACCATCAATTGTCCCTCCAACCATGTCCTCTCCGCCTCCCTCTCCGCCAGTGTCTGCACCGGGCGGGCCAGTCCTGGTCATAGCTCCACAGTGCTCAGCTCCGACCATCCTTTCCGCTGATTCCTCTCCCTCTCTGCTCCCCTTGTCTTTGACCCCTCCGCCTCACTTGGTAGCTCCTCCGGCACCCTTGCTTGCCGAACCCTCCCCTGCTATGGTCGCCACCACTGTTCCTTCGAGGGAAGTATCATCCCCTGTGCAACCTCACACATCCTCCCCCACCACCACCTTCGGATTCTCCTGGATGCGCAAGGGTTGGTTGGCAGCTCCAAAGTCCAAGCCCGGGTGTCTTGCGTCGGAGTCTTCCATGCCGGCCGCCTCCTTGGCAACCATGCTGATTTCCCGCCCGACTCCTTCCGCCACCCTTGCTGCTTCCCAGCTACATGTATTGCCCCACACCACTCCTCCACCGTCGCCCAACCAGAAACTCTCCTCCGGTCCTACCTCCCCCAGGCCGCTGTCTCGTTCTCCACCGATGTCGCCACCCCCACTATCATCTTCTACTCCTCTCTTGCCTTCTCCTCCACCTTTGGGCTCTATATTGGGGCACCCACCCACCCCTTTCGAGCCTCCATGCAAACTTGCTCTCTTCGCCAGCGAGGGCAACAAACATTCCAATGTTGGTCCCCATCATCGGGTTGCTCGGTCAATGCCTACTGATCTGATCGGTAAGTGCTTCAACTGCTTCTCCTTCGACCACACCGTTGCAAGTTGTACGGAGGCCACTAGATGCTTTCGTTGCAAGGGGGAAGGCCACAAAGCACGCAACTGTGTTCTTCCTCGTCGTTGCCCATCAGCAAACTCGTCAACTGTTGTACCTTCTCCCTCGACAACTCTTGCTACTCCTTCAAGAGTTCTAGAGGAAGTTTACATCACCACTAGCTCGGGAAAGTTGGAGTGTGAATGCCCTAGCTGCCCATTCTTCCTGGCTGCATCTACTTTGGCTGCCTCTTCTTGAGCTTCATTTCCCAAAGCCAATATTTGTCGAGTGACCTTCCACTTTGACAAGGCGCCTGCTCTCAAGTTGGCATTGGGGTCCTCTACCAAGAATGAGAATGCTACAAGGTTACACTCTTCGGCTACTGATGCTCATATGGGTTATCCAGAGGTCGTGGAGCACTTGGATGATGAATGGGACCCTATGATTTTGGATGCTTCACTCCCACTTATGCCATCTGTCGGTGGTTTTGATCCGGCAGATCTCCCAACACTACTAAAGTGTTAGAGGAGTTTGAGGTTCGGTATGGGTGCGCGGAGATTCCAGAAGGTGAGATGTCGAGTGACACTAGGGACACGAGGATTTACGTGGTTCGGGCCGCCTGAGCATAATACCCTACTCCACGGGGTGTGTTGGTGTTGTATTGGATGTATGAGCTCAACGTCAGTTGAGAGTGTAAAGTCAGCGTGTCTCCGGAGAGTGTGTCCTATGTATCGTCGGCCTATCCTTTTATAGTACAAGGGCATGCCGTTACAAGTTAGCCTGGCCCGACATGTGACCCCGGCAGTTACTGATATTGATACACATTCAACACGTTTAATTGCCCTTCATGACCGAGTTATGGGCTTTGACAGCACCGTTACTGGTAATTAAGGTCGTCCGATCATGTGTCATTAATATAGTATTAATGACACTTGATCGGGTCTTGAAGTCCTTGATTCCCCTTTGAAGATCCGGAGCCGTTGTGGAGTCTTCCGGAGGTTAGAGGCTGAGGATCCGACGGTTGGACACGTGGCAGCACCGGAGCACACTATGGGGAACAGATAGGTCCGGTGTTACCCGACACGTGTCAGTTCCAGAGCTTCCCTCAGTCTAGGGTTAGGTCCGGGGTGCCATTTTGGTACATAGCCCGGAGCTTCCCCCTTGTGGGCGGTAGCTCCGGTTTGATAGTACACGTGGCGACCCTGGGACTAACCATGTTGGAGAAGCGGGTCCGGTTATGTCTAACATGTGGGACTCCGAAGGTCTTCAAATCAAGTACATGACTTTCCCTTGAGATCTTTGCAATCCCAAGGAGTATATGGTACCCAGGGTACCGACAGTGGCCCCTTGGGCCCACCTCTGGGGAAGACCCCTTGGGTGAAGTCATTCCGCCGGAGGTGGGTCCATCCTTCGACTTTTGAACTGAGTCTTCAAAGGTCTTCGGATGTGCCGTTGGCGATAGTTTGGAGTTAAATCCTCGCCGCGTGGCATATCTCGTGTGCGGCAAATGAGATCTGTGGCGTGCGGATCTCACGCAATTGAAGGTCGCCGGTTCCCGATACGAAAATCGTATCGGTTCCGCGCGCCTTGTCAAGCCGCCTCCTTCGGGCTTCCCACCTCATGATGACAATCGTTCGCCCAGGTAAGAATCTCGACTTGATCGTCGGGGTGGTCCCGGGCCCTCTTGTCATCGACTGGGTGGAATTTTTGAGTAGTATCTTCGACTTCCTTGCGGTTTCCATCCAAGCGTTGCGGGGGCTTACTTAAGGAGGAAAGTGCACACCGTCTGGAGTTCTTTATGCCTCTCATCTGATCTTGCACTCAAACTCCCAACTTGTGCTCGCTTTTCCTCTCTTGCCTTGCTGTGCTGCAATGGAGTTGGGTCTCCGCGAGAGTCGTTTGAAGACCGAAGGTGACTTGAAGAAGGTCTGGGCCCTCATGGGATGGTCCCCGGACTTCTTCAACCGTCTGGTGAGCGCCGGAAGAGAGCTCCCGTTCAAGAAGGAGCACGCCGGCGAGATGGTGTACTTCTCTTCGTACGCCATGGTGGGGTTGATCCCACCTTTTTCCTCCTTTTTCTTGATGCTGCTAGACTTTTGAGGTCTGCAGCTATACCACCTTGGCCCCCACTCCATTCTTCTTGTGTCTATCTTCGTCCACTTCTGTGAAATGTGGGTGGGCATCCCCCCTGCATTGAACTTTTCCGGACCTTCTTCACCGTCCATACCACCGGTAGGAGTAATGAGTACCTTGGCTTCTATTACTTCGTGAAGCGCAAGAAGTGCCCATTCAAGTACCTTTGGTCATTTCCCTTTGTAAAGTGGGATGATTGGAAGAAGGACTGGATAGTCATCCGGGTGGAGGAGCAGGAGAAGCTGGAGCTGCCCGAAGGCCTCCCCAACATCGACACTGCAGTCTGGAGTGAAGCTCCGGTGCTGTCGGATGCCTTCAACCCTGCTCCGACCAGGATCCGCCAGTGTGTGGAGGGAGGATTAACTCCTCAGGCAGTATTTTGCAACTTCTTGGTCAACAGGTGGGCACCGCTGAAGAGGAGAGAAAAACTCGCTTGGGCCCTCAACAGCGTGATGGACAACGACCGGGTCAAGACCGGACTGAAGTCCAACATGGCAGGGGCAACCTTGGAGTTACATCTCAAAAAGTTCCAGCACGACATCGACGTTGCAGGAGATGACTTGACGCCGCCATCAGCCTTTCTCCCTCTGAACGTTGAAGTAGAGTTCAGCAGAGAGCTCCGACGGATGATGTCGGTGCTTGACGACCTTGGTGTCGTCGAGAGAAGATCGACCTCCAGGGTGGTGATCCCTGGGCTACCAAAGGTGGTTCCGACCCTGCCCCGAAGCCAAGGATCAAAGTCGTCGGCAAGGGCAAGGAACCGGCGGACGAACCCTTGAGCTGGAAGAGGAAACTGCAGCATGCCGACGGAAGGTACGTCAGGCCTGCAACCTCTGCATCAGCTCCTTCTCCTCGGAGGGGGAGGTCTTCTACAACTGTGGCAACTGTACCCGCAGTGGCGTCTTCCCGGGGTGCTAGCTCCGGGCATGCGACTCCATCACCAGGGCCAGTTGAGGCGTCTAGGTCCGGAGGTCCTTCCCGGTCGAGGAGGGCCTCGACTAAGGAAGTGCCCGTGACTGCAACGAGTTCCGGGGGGCCTTCCGGAGCTTCCACGCCGCCGGCGGCTATGGTCAGCCCAGAACGCCCGGGAAAGAGGTTCCATGCAAGCTGGTGCGGAAGCCTCCCGAGGGAATTTTTAATCTTTACCTCGGACAGTTGTTTTTTTGTAGTAAGTGTTTTTTTAAATTTCTTCATCCTTCATCTGCAGCGTTCCCAAGAAGAGGAGTGAGGCTCCACCCTCAGCCACATCAGCTGAAGTTGTGAGGGCAGAAGCCTCTGCTCCTGTCCCGGTGCCGCCCCAAGTGGTGGCTGAAGCTGCAGCAGCTCCGGCGCCAGCTGTCGTGGTCATGGACCTCGACTCATCCCCCGAGACTCATGTGGTAGCGCCGGACCACGGGAGAGAAGATGCGCCAGCGACACCTGCCCCGGAGGTTGAAGCTCCGGGTTTGGGTGCTGAGATGATGGAAGCTTCGACCGTTGAGCCGGAGGAAGCAATAATTCCGGCCCCAGAGCCAGAAATTGTCGAAGCCCTGGTGGTTGAGCCGGAGGTAATTGAAGTCCCGGCGTGCGCGCCAGATGTTGAGTAAGTCCCGGCAGTTGGGCCGTGTACCTCTGAAGCACCGACCGCAGATCCGGTCGTTGCTAGAGCTCCGGCCGCAGGGCCGGTTGATGTTGAAGACCTTCCGGCTCCCGAGCCGGTTGCTGTTGAAGCTCCGGCCGCAGGGTCGGCTATTGTTGAAGATCTTCCGGTGCCTGAGCCGGTTGTTGCGAAGGCGTCAGCGCTCGAGCCCCCAGTAGAGGAGGTGCCCAGGCCGAAGCCATAAGCAGTTCCTGCTCTGGGGGTGACGACGCCGGAGGTACCCGCGGCTGACCCGGAGTGCTCTGATGAAGTCGCTGGCCCCCTGCCCGAGGGGACGAACGAAGATCTGGCGGCTGGTCCTTCGGAACCACTTTCGGAGGTTGGAACTTCTTCAACGGAACCCTCCTTGATGGCGACTGGGGCCATCCTGGAGGACGGCCCTGGTGTCGTGGAGGCTCAGGGGACCACTCTTGTGGAGTGGGACCCAATTTTTGTAACTGAAAACTCGCTGGAACCAGCGGAGGAGACCCCAGCAGGTCCGGATCCTATCCCGTTGTCATTGTCTATTGACAACGCCTGCTCCAGTCTGCGTCAAGTTCAGCTGGCATTCTTCCATGAAAGCAAGGCTCTTGAAGAGGAGCGCCAAACCCTTAGGAGGTGGCGTAATCTGCTCTACTTCGAGACCAAGCTGGCGCAGTCAAGGCTGGCAGATGACAAAGAATGGATCAAGCAGGAGAAGGTCCGCCTAGAGTATTGGGGCAAGTTATTGGATGACAAGGAGAGCTTGACTCGCGCCCTCGACACTCAATCCCGGGCCATTTATGAGCAGACCAAAGCAGCTAATAGTGCGGCTGATGAACGCCAAGAAAGGCTTGAGGCCATTAACACTACTCTCATCAAGCGCCAGGAGGCACTTGAGGAGAGGGAGAAAAGGCTCGAAGATGAAGAGCAGAAACTCCTAGAGCTGCAGGATGACGTCTTGAGGAGGGAGGAGGAGCTCACCGAAAAGGTGGCTCTGGCTGACAAGGGCCTCGAAGAGCGCGCCAAGAAATTGGAAGAGCGCTGCGCTGAGGAGGAGGAGAAAGCCTGGGTGCGAGGGCAGGAACTCTACGAGCAAGAGTGTGCCATCGCTGCCAGGGAGAAGAATGTAAGGGGCAGGGAGAAGGACCTGGTTGACCGCCGGAACAAGATCTACCTCCGGGAGGAGGAGCTCGGAAAACTCGAGAAGCGAGTTGCTAAAAAGATTCAGCAAAACGCCAAAGAAGTTGAGCGCCTCGCTCGCGAGAATTCTGAACTGGTGGCGGCCAAAAGATCCTTGGAAGAATTGAAGGGCTTGAGGGCTGCGGACTCCCTACAGGTTTGGGAGTTCCTGGGCAAGGCCAACGATGCACTGACACCGATGGGCTTCAGTCCCGTGCGTTCGGATGATCCGGAGCCGGAGCCAGACCTGGCGTTGCAATGCTGAGCTCGGCGGGTAGCAAACTCTCCAAGGTGGGCGACGTCATCGCGGACCAGTTGGAGGTTGAGGGGCAATCCCTGGCGAAGAACGTCGTAGAGTATGTGCTGACATGCTACACCAGCTGGAATCCCCAATTCCCTCTGGACCCGATGCTTGAAGGTCCCGTCGAAGGAGAAGGTGAAGCCGCCCGAGCCAATGTGTCAGAGGTTGCTCAGAAGGTCGCCCAGTTCTTCCATAGGGTCTAGGACCATCTCCGTAGCTCCCACTTGTATTCTATCTTTTTCTTCCTCAATTTTGTAATCCCTTGTCTCCAGATGAATGAAATCCCCAAATTTTTGTGAATTTCACTTTTTGTCTTCAACACTTTTGTCTTCACTTGGCCCCCCTGGTAGATGTACACAATTTGATTGTGAACATGTACCAAGAGGATATTGTGTTTTGTTGAAGACTCATTTGCTTCGAACTTGTAGAGTGTAGGTCCGAAGTCTTCGATGGTGAAGGCCCCCTGAGGTTGTCGGAGCTTAGAAGCTCCGACATTGTCTATCGTCGGAGCTTAGTAGCTCCGACAATAGTCCCTATCAACGCATAGAGCATCGATAGTTAGTCCTCCGAGGTGTCGGAGCTTAGTAGTTCCGGCAGTGACCTTTACCAACGTGTAGTTTGTTGGTAGCAGACTCCGCTTGCTGGGTCTTCTCACCATCATTTATTTTGCGTCGATGGCTAGCACCCCTAGCTTTACCGAAGCTTGGTTGCTCCGGTAATGCTCGTTTTCAATGTTTAACACCGATTACAAGCCACCTAGGGGGAGTCGGAGCTTAGTTAGCTCCAGCTTTTCTCCATTAACATGGATTTTTTATTTTTCCTGCACACTGAAGCCAAGAAAAATAGTAAAATTTGTTCCTTGCCTATAACTTCGTCGCGGCTTACGATTCCCAAGAGAGTTTTAGGTCAAACGCGATTCTGAATACAACTGAATGCGTTGTCTTTCTTCCAGATCCAATTGTACTTGGACCCGCCTTACTTCGGCTTGCCGGGGTGTAGGTAGAGTGGCGTACTTAGGGTGCTTGACCAGGCTAAGTCGATAGCACACTCCGGCCCTAGGTTGGCTTGGCGGCATTCAGGCGAGTGGGCCATAAACAATATTTGAATCTAGAAGAATCGACAATACAGCTCGAATCGTATATGAACCAGTCGAACTAAAATTTCTTAAGAATTGCACGTCTTTGTTATAGACAAGAAAGAGAAAAATAAAAAATGTTGAGCCTGTACAAAATAAATGCACGTGGAGTCTGTTTCACATGAAGATGTCTTTCATTATAGGTCCGGGGTACAGGGTAAACAAGTACACTCTTAGGGTAAGGAACCAGGCTAAGCGTGTTTAATTTCTCGTTTGACCCAGGGTAGCTAGCCACACTTTTAGTCCTGAGACTGCGACAAGTGTTGCATGAACTTTGTGGACCTTCTGGGTAAGGTCCGGCTCTTCTCCCGAAGGAACTACCCGACCTATACAATAACTCTATAACATACACCTCAAGTTACTACAGACTCACCTCCGTGATATTAAGTGTAGAAGTTACGGAGGTGATCAATGTTCCAAGGATTTGGGAGAGGTGTCCCATCCTCGGTAGCCAAGCGAACGCTTCCGGGACGGGATACTTTAATCACTCGGAAGGGTCCCTCCCAGTTGGGGGAGAGTTTGTTTAACCCTTCTCTGGATTGTATTCTCCGTAGCACCAGATCGCCTTCCTCGAGCTGTCGGTTGTGTACATGCCGCTGATGATAGCGCCAAAGGGCTTGGCGGTATCGGGCATTCCGAACAGCTGCTTGGCACCTTCCCTCCTCAAGGAGGTCTAGGTCTTCACGCCGGAGCTAGTCCTGCGTGGCTTCGTCGAAGGTCCGGACCCGGAGTGACCCCAAGGTGATTTCTGGAGGAAGGATTGCTTCAGCTCCATACACCAGGAAGAAGGGTGTCTCTCCAGTTGACTGGTTTGGAGTTGTCCTGTTGGCCCATAAAGTGGGCGGAAGCTCTTCAATCCAGTTGGCTCCATGTTTTTCAAGCGCTCATAGGTGCGCATTTTGAGTCCTTTAAGGATTTCAGCATTTGCTCTCTCGGCTTGGCCATTGCTTGCTGGGTGAGCTACGGAGGCGTAGCAAACTTGAATGCCGAGGTCTTCACAATATCCTTGAAATGCAGAGCTTGTGAATTGGGTCTCATTATCAGTGATGATTTTGTTTAGGACTCCAAATATGCATACAATGGATTGCAAAAAATTGATAGCAGATTGCTTGTTGATTGTCACAACTGGAGTTGCTTCCGGTCACTCGGTGAACTTGTCAATGGCAACGTACAGGAACTTGTAACCTCCGATGGCTCTTGGGAAAGGTCCCAAGATGTCCATCCCCCACACACCGAAGGGCCATGTAGGAGGTATCATTTGTAGGGACTGAGCCGGTGTGTGAATTTGCTTTGCATGAAATTGACATGCTTCGCATTTCTTCACCAGCTCAGTTGCATCCTGGAGTGCTGTAGGCCAGTAGAAGCCATGCCGAAAGGCTTTACCAACCAGCGTGCGGGAAGATGCGTGATTCCCACACTCACCTCCATGGATTTCTGCGAGGAGCTCGCAACCTTCTTCCCTTGTGATGCACCGCATTAGGATGCCATTGGCACCGCGCCGGTAGAGATCCCCTTCTACCAACGTGTATCTTTTAGCCAATCTGACTACCCGGTCAGCGGATACATCATCGTCAGGAAGGATGTTGTCTTTCAAGTAGTTCCAAATCTCCGAGATCCATGCATCGGAACTAACTTGAGCATTTGAGTCTTGCGTGCTGGGTTGCTCGGAGCTTCCGGCAGCACCTACGACCCTTGATGGCTGCCATGGTAGAAGGGCCATCGGGACCATCAGCTTCGGGATGCTGATCTCGCCCCCTTCGCTCAGTTCGCCAGGCTGAGCTGTGGGTTTTGACAACCTCCGGACAAAAGTTCCGTCAGGAGCCGGAGCTCCGGTTGACGCTTTCGTCGAGAGTTCGTCGGCTTTAGCTTTGTGGGCACGCTGGACATGGTGGAGATCTAGGACTTCGAAGTCCTTCTGAAGCCTCTGGACTTCAAGGAGGTAAGCAACTAGCCGAAGATTGTTGCAGGAGCATTCACCCTTCACTTGTTTAATGATGAGCTGTGAATCTCCCTTGACCAGCATTTGCTTGACACCGTATGACAGTGCCACCCTTAGTCCGTAAATGAGTACTTCATATTCTGCCATGTTGTTGGTCGCCTTGAAGTCAAGGTGTACCATGTATTTTACCTTCTCTCCGGTTGGTACGAGGAGAAGGATTCCAGCTCTGGCCCCCTGCTTTTGCATGGAGCCGTCAAAGTAGAGGGTCCAGTGAGGCTCAGTGAAGACCGGAGCCTTGTGTTCTGGCTTCTGCTCGCTGGAGCCCCCAGGGTTTGATGGAGAGGGAGTCCATTCTGCCATGAAGTCTGCCAATGCTTGACTCTTGATTGCTTGCCTTGAAATGAATTCAAGATCGAATTCGGCCAATTCCGCTGCCCACTTTCCAATATTCCCAGTTGAGTTGGGATTATGCAAGATTGCTCGAAGTGGGTAAGAAGTCACCACTGAGATCTTGTGAGCTTGGAAATAATGGCGAAGCTTCCTGGAGGCAATAAGAACTGCATAGAGCAGCTTATACACCTCTAGGTATCGAGTCTTGGCATCATGAAGTACTTCACTAATGAAGTACACTGGGCGCTGGATGGTCCGGACCCTCCCGGAGGGGCCCAGAGCTTCCTCTTCATTGATTCGGATCCTCCCGGAGGGGTCCAGTTTTTCTTCGGGGACTTCCAGGTCCTTGTTGGAGGAACCCGGAGCTTCTTCAGAAGCGACCTGGACCCTCCCGGAGGGGTCTGGGTCTTCTGAAGTAACTTCTTGTGGATTCAAGTCTGGGAGCTGGGACCCAGACTCGCTTTCAGGAACCTCCAGACCCTCCTGAAGGGGTTTGGACTCCTGAGTATGGGATGGTTCTGGTCTCTCCGCAACCAGGACCATACTTACGACTTTGTCAGTGGCTGAAATGTAAAGCAGCAAAGGCTCACCAGGGTTCGGAGCTACCAGAATTGGTAGGGTGGTGAGGAGCTGTTTTAGATCCTGGAATGCCTTTTCTGCTTCTTCAGACCATTGGAATGGTCCGGACTTCCTTAATAACTTGAAGAAGGGGAGTGATCGTTCCGCCAGTCTTGAAATGAACCGGTTGAGGGCTGCTAGACATCCAGTTAGCTTTTGGACATCTTTGATGCGGGCTGGTGGCTGCATGTCTTCAATGGCTTTGATCTTCGCCAGATTAGCTTCTATGCCTCGGTGACTTACCAGGAAACCAAGAAGTTTTCCGGAGCTAACCCCGAAGACACACTTGTCTGGATTTAGCTTTGTGCGGGTGACCCGCAGCTTGTCGAAGACAGCCTGCAAGGTGTCAAGGAGTGACTCCTTGTTCTTGACATTGACCACGATGTCGTCGACATACACTTCCACTATGTCTCTAATGAGTTTTTCAAAGGTTTTGTACATAGCTCGTACAAAGGTTGAAGCTGCATTCTTGAGACCAAATGGCATGGCTGTATAACAGTACAATCCATCTACTGTGATGAAAGAGGTATGCTCTTCATCTTCCCTAGACATTCTGATTTGATGATACCCAGAATATGCATCTAGGAAACACAGTAATTCACACCCGGAGGTGGAATCCACTATCTGATCTATTCTAGGTAATGGGAATGGATCTTTTGGACATGCCTTATTTAGTGTTTTGTAGTCGATACACATCCGAAGCTTCCCGCCGGCCTTCGGCACAACGATTGGGTTTGCCAGCCATTTTGGATGGAAGACTTCTCGGATGAATCCAGCTTCGAGCAACTTCTTCACTTCTTATCGAATGAAGTTTTGTCGCTCTACGGATTGCTTCCGAGGCTTCTGATGCACAGGCCGGGCGTCGGGGTAGATCTTCAGATTGTGCTCAATCACTTCCCTGGGGATCCCAGGCATTTGTGACGGTTGCCATGCAAACACGTCGAGATTAGCCCGGAGGAAAGCGATGAGCGCGAGTTCCTATTTGTCGTTCAATCCCCCTAATATACGGGTGGTCTGAGCGGCATCAGAACCGATTTGGACGACTTTGACGTGAATGTCGATGTCGCCACTTGGCGGCACACAAGGTGCATAAGTCGAGCCTCGCTGACGAATGCTCAGGGGTTTTGGAGCTTGCTCATGCCTGGAGTCCTCCTCTTGCGCTGTAGTAAGCGCATGGAGTTCTTCCAGAGCAGTTACTCTGGCAGTACGATCTCTGCGGATCCGGAGAATGCCTACTGGTGTTGGCATCTTTAACACCAGGTAACCATAATGAGCAGCTGCCATGAATTTGTACAAGGCAGGCCTACCCAAGATGGAATTCAAGGGTAAGTTGATCTGAGCAACGTCAAAGACCAACTTCTCGGTGCGATACTTCTCCCGGGTCCCGAAGGTAACGGGGAGGGCAGTAGCTCCGGGTGGGGTAATGGCTCCCGGACCTACTCCAAAGAAAGGTCGGGAGGGGTGGAGATCCGAAGGTCGGAGCTGAAGCTTGGTAAAAGCTTCGAAGCTTATGAGGTTGACCCCCGAACCTCCGTCTACCATGACATGGTGGAGCTGGATGTTATTGATGGTAGGAGATACCATCGAAGGTAGATGACCTGCTCCAACCATGCTTCGAGGGCAGTCCGAAGCATCAAAAGTGATAACAGTGTCCATCCACTTTCGATGAGGCTTCGCCCTGGCTGTAGGAGCTACAGTAGCCATGTCCCGACGCATAGTCTTGATGATGCGGCGGGAGGTGATGTCCCATGATCCACCAAAAATGGTGTTCATGGTCTTCCGACGCTCGTTGTCAGAGACGTCAGAATCGTCATCGACGGAGGTGTAGACGGCCTTCAGGACCTTTTTGGGATCCTGAAAACCTAACTCCTCTTCAGGCGGAGCTTCGTCAACTTTTTGTTTTCCGTCCCTCTATCGGAAAGGAGCTTCTTCCCGGCGCTTGTTGTAGCGCTCGGCAAGGTTTTGGACCTCCTCGCAGTCTTCCAAACTGTGGTTGTCTGTTTTGCGAATTGGACACAACACCTTGGGTTTGCCACCTTCTTCAGAAGACGGTCGAGGTCACTTCTCGGGGCGTGGCCCCCGGCCACCCGGAGCTGCAGCAGCTGCAACATTGGATGCACCGGCCGACGACTTCTTCTTGCCGTTGGTCTTTTTCTTCTTCTTGCCACTCCCGGAGGTAGCGGCTTCTCCTTTGGAGGATTTCTTGTGATCCTCCGGAGTTGGTTTGGAGTGCATTTCACGGCCCTCCGCAGCTCTGGCACATTTGTCAGCCAAGCTGAAGAGTTCCATGACACTGGTAATCTCCTTAATCGCCAGTTTCTCCAACATCTTCTTATCCCGCACTCCCTGTCTAAATGCCACGATGACAGAGGCGCTAGAGATAGAAGGGATAGTGTTTCGTACCTGAGAGAATCTCTGGATGGATGATTGCAGGGATTCTCCTCCTTTTTGCACAACTGCAAAAAGGTCCAGTTTGGTGCCTGGTCGGGTGTAAGAACTCCCGAAGTTGGCGGTGAACTGCCGGCACAACTCCTCCCAACTGCTGATGGAGTTGGGTGGAAGGCTCATAAACCAGGACATGGCGGTCCCAGTTAAAGACACTGGGAAATAATTGGCCATTACGGCCTCATTTCCTCCAGCTGCCAAGATAGCAGTGGAGTAAATCTGAAGAAATTCGACAGGATTAACGGTCCCGTCGAACTTCTCCGGCAGGTGAGGCCGGAACTTCTATGGCCACCTGACCATACGCAGATGCATGGCCAGGGCTGAACAGCCTCCTCCTACTCCTTTAGGAGCAGGAATGTCTTGAGCTTCTCGTCTTTCACGAGCACGCTCAATATGGACTTGGCCGTCTTGTTGGCGATATCGGCGATCAAGCTCCGCCCGGAGGTCATGAGTTAAAAGCCTTGATACCATGTGAGTGCGTCGTGCCCCGGAGTGCAACGACGTCACCTGCTGTGATGCAGCACGTCTCCTGTTGTTGGAAACGTGCGGACCAAGTCTGCCAGACAAGGTCCGTCACTGCGACGGGGTCCGTCCTGAAGGAGGAGGACCCTGGTTGCTGATGCGGTCGGCTGCTGCTGCAACCAAGTTTTCCACATTGGCCCTCCACTGCTCCATTGAATCCCGGGATGCGTCCGGAGGTGGTGGGCGCTGAAGAAGAGCACGTGCTGCATGAAGCGCGTGTTCCAGGTTGTCAAGATTCGCTGACGCAGTGATTGACGCCGGTGCACCATCGCATTGTCCAACTTGATTTGCTGGTGGAGGCGACGGTGGTGGAAGTGTGACTCCTGCTGGAATCGTGGTTCCTGCTGGTGGCTACATATTGGAGGGATTACCCCCAACAGCTTGAACAGCGGTATGATCATTGGATGATCCAGCGACTGAGTTCACCATTCTTGAAATCTCCGGGCCCCTCCCTTGCGCGCCAACTGTCGGTGGTTTTGATCCGGCAGATCTCCCAACACTACTAAAGTGTTAGAGGAGTTTGAGGTTCGGTATGGGCGCGCGGAGATTCAAGAAGGTGAGATGTCGAGTGACACTAGGGACACGAAGATTTACGTGGTTCGGGTCGCCTGAGCGTAATACCCTACTCCACTGGGTGTGTTGGTGTTGTATTGGATGTATGAGCTCAACGTCATTTGAGAGTGTAAAGTCAGCGTGTCTCCGAGAGTGTGTCCTATGTATCGTCGGCCTGTCCTTTTATAGTACAAGGGCAGGCCGTTACAAGTTAGCCTGGCCCGACATGTGACCCCGGCGGTTACTGATATTGATACACATTCAACACGTTTAATTGCCCTTAATGACTGAGTTATGGGCTTTGACAGCACCGTTACTGGTAATTAAGGTCATCCGATCGTGTGTCATTAATATAGTATTAATGACACTTGATCAGGTCTTGAAGTCCTTGATTCCCCTTCGAAGATCGGGAGCCGTTGTGGAGTCTTCCGGAGGTTAGAGGCTGAAGATCCGACGGTTGGACACGTGGCAGCACCGGAGCACACTGTGGGGAACAGATAGGTTCGGTGTTACCCGACACGTGTCAGTTCCGCAGCTTCCCTCGGTCTGGGGTTAGGTCCGGGGGTGCCATTTCGGTACATAGCCCGGAGCTTCCCCTTGTGGGCGGTAGCTCCGGTTTGATAGTACACGTGGCGACCCTGGGACTAACCATGTTGGAGAAGCGGGTCCGGTTATGTCTGACATGTGGGCCTCCGAAGGTCTTCAAATCAAGTAGATGACTTTCCCTTGAGATCTTTGCAATCCCAAGGAGTATATGGTACCCAGGGTACCGACACCATCCTCCTCCTTTCCTCTTTGTGGTGTAGTTGTTTCGGGTGGTAGTTACTCATTTCATGTTGTCACTGCATAGGTCGCCGGTTGGTCCTCCTCTCTGTTGCCTGTCTAGGTGGTAGAGGTTGTTGGTCGTTTGTTTTATTTCTCTCCTTTTTTATTGTGTCAGTTTGTATCGGTCGTGCCAGGCAATTGGAATGTGTTGTAGGTCTAAGTCTTGTTGCCTCTTATCTCAAGAGTGACACGCTTTACCTCTCCCTACCAATCTTGCCTTTGGTGTCTGTATTGTGGTTTTAACACCACCCTATTAATATTTAATATATTCACTGCCGGGGTTTCCCTTGCAGTTTCGGTTCAACAAAAACAAATTGGTTGCCAATACCATCCAAAAAGCTAAGGCACACGCATGGTCAAGTAAATAGATAATGTAGACATGTTTGCAAATTATAACTATAAGCTGCATTTTAGAAGCAGGAGTTAGAAGGAAATGACAAAAATAAAAATTGGATCTCATAGTTCAAGTTATTTTGGTTTGAGCTTGTCATTTTTATCACACACAGAGGCCAACAGCAGATAAGGCAACATTTTTAGATGCAAGACATCATTAGGATTTTATTGTGCAATTTAATTCGTTAAAGCACTAAATCAACATGAAACCTCCCAGATAAATGTACATGAACTTATCTTTTTTTCTTTACCGATGTACCAGAATTTGAAGTTAAAAGTCATCAAGTCATCGAGTAGGAGTAACAAATTGAAGATAAATCAAACAAAAAACAAGCATGGCCGGAGATGAGCTATATGTACCTCGGGTGGTCCTTTGCAAGCAGATCTGAGGAGCCGGAGGTGGGGAATAACTGAAGGTGGAGGCGGCTGAGCTATCGGAGGTGGCGGCAGTTAAAGATCAGCTACGCACAGGGGCAGATCATGAGGAAAAGATGCAGGATGTGAGGAAGAGGTGGATGAAAAATACGAACTTGGATCGAAAGGAACAACCAGAGGGATGGGATACGAACCAGGGTGTTGTCATCGTCAGACCAGGGCTTGGTTGTAGCCCGACGCTGGGCCAAGGCGCGGTCACCGCCACCGCCTCTGAGGCGAGGAGCCTTCATGATAGAGTCTAGTGTTTTTTTCGGGGAAGGATAGGGTTTGGGCAGTCGGGCGGTGACAAGAAGCCCACACGCAGGTCACATGACGCCGAGGCACAGGTGGAACTGGCTCGTCCTACCACATTTCAGTGGATTAGTTGGTCTTGGATATTTAAGGAATATTTCCTAGTGGGTTCAATATTCCTCCCAGTGTATCTCTCAAACAAACAGCACTAAAATCGGGATCACCACATTCCCCTCCCGGATATCTCTCAAACCAAACACACCCTAGACAAGCTAAAAATCCAAGAATTCAAAGACATCATTGTTTCAGGTGAATATTAATTTTGAGGCTTTCTCCTGCATTTCTTTCGATCATGATGGAAGGTCTCGTGTACTTAGATGATGGGCATAAATGAGAGGAGATGATGACAATCTTCTACAAATGATGTGAATTATTGTCGTGTTACTTCCGAGTAGCAGGACTAAACTTCTTTGCCTATTAGGTACTGATTTCCGCAGAGCATACACACGAATACGATTCATTATTGGAAAATATTTCCTTTCTAAGATAGATACACCCATAACATACGTGGATTAAATTTTATTCCTTCCATCTAAAATAAATACTTGACTATTCATACTGTTTTATATAAATTAACAAAAATGTGAAATGATGATTTTACCCTTCCACTAGCCACTCCCGCACTCCTCGTTTTTTAGAGAATTACGCTTAAATAAATAGAGGTGGAAATACTATAAATCGGATGTAAAGGTAAAGTGTAATTTTTTATTTGACATAGAAGATTAATTAACAAAATAATTTTCAATTTGGCTTAAATAGTCAAATATTTTAGAACGCACGGAGCATCTCAAGATCAGCGCACCATATATATATATGCACATGCACGGGGATACATTGAATCAAGATCACTCTCCAAGCCAACAAGCCATGTACATAAGAGCTATATCTACAACATCACCACGATCGTTTGCTTGCAGTTGACCCCAAGTCTTGAACTTGCAGCACCAAATGATGTGCAAAATATCCCAGCAATCGCCCATGTTGTCCACATATCTTTGGAGCTTGCTGGCACTATCGCTGGACCCCATGGAGGGCGGGGCGAAGAATTCTGGCGGTGCTGGCCCACCGAGGAGGTTGATGAAGATGCCGCCCAATGAGAGCAGGAACAGGTATGCTCGTAGCAGATGCTGGGCATCCACGATGGTGTGTCATGCTCATTCCTGTCAATCGCAGCCGTGTGAGGCGGCCGAGGACGTCGGCCAGCAATTCTTCTGGCAGATCCTCCACCCTGTGGGTCCTGATACTAGCGCATTTGGGCATGTCGAAGTGTATTCTGGTAAGCTTTGACTTGTAGGTTCTGATAGAATGGCTGATACTGAAATCTGTTTTTGAGTCCTTTGATCGATCTGCCTTGCAGGCAGAAAAATACATGAGGCTTAATTGTTTCACGACATAATTTCATTAAAATTGTTGAAAGATGCTGAGATTGATACATGTCGAAGTGTGCCTTGTGATAGAGAATTTCTTTAATAAAGTGGTAGAAAATTACGTGATAACATTTCTGCCCCCAGCTTCAGTACTATATTATTGTCTTGTAATTTTTCTAATAAGTGGTGATAATGGAGCAGAGTGGTCGGCTCGATTTGAAACTGAATGGTGCTTTGAGGCCTTTGGTTCACGAGATCTTTCTGGAGTTTCCTAGTCTAACTGTATGAATTTGATCATTGATAATTCAATGTATATCTAGTCTCCTGTGATAACTTCTTTTTCTGTTATGTTAGTTGTACAATAGGCAGCATCATGTTAGTTCTTAGGGTTCTTAAGATCGATGCTAGGAACACCTAATTGGTAATGCTTAAGTCTAATCTAAATGAGCAATCATGATTAGGCACAATTCAATTACTCTAATCTAATTACGTAGGGAAAACATCAATTAAAGACACTCTGATAGATCGGTTAGGGTTCCGTGGGGAGAGTTGGATGGCGGCTGATCAATTGATTGGATGATCTAAGCCCCGGCCCTCTCCCCTTTTATTTATATAGCGCGTGTGTGAGAGGGGCCGCACAGAACCAAGGTCGGTTGCGCCCCCGATCAGGGCGCGTAGGGGAGTTTGATTCAGGGCGTGGTTGTTGCCCACGTCACCCCGAGATCACAACTAACATTCTCCCTCTTGATCTTGGGATCTTAAGTTATTTTCTTATTCACTGAACTAATCTTACACATATTTCTTTTGCTTTGACATAAAGGGCACAACGCATCAAAATAGCCATTTACGTATTGTTTGACTCGAAGACCACGATACATCTCACAAATAGAAATAGCCTTACACTTAGGTGGCCCCTTAGAATTCAGGATATTATCACGGGGTCTCCCTCAAACCCATGCCGGCTACGTGTTCACTGAACACGTTGGGTGGGAGGCCCTTAGTTAGCGGATCCGCAAGCATTTACTTAGTACTGATATGCTCGAGACTAATTGTGTGATCCTGAATTTTCTCTTTCACAACATAGTACTTAATGTCAATGTGTTTGGCAGCACCACTCGACTTGTTGTTGTGAGAGTACATTACTGCTGGCTGATCATCGCAGTATAACATTAAGTGGTTTATGGATGCTGTCGACCACTTTAAGACCGGGAACAAATTTCTTAAGCTAAGATGCCTGCCCAGTGGCCTCATAACAAGCAACCAACTCAGCATACATTATGGATGATGTAGTGATTGCTTGTTTGGAGTTTTTCCACGATATAGATCCATTCGCGAGGGTGAATATGTAACCTGATGTGGATTTTTTAGTATCCACACAACCCGCATAATCTGAATCTGAATAGCCCACTATTTCTAGTGACTCAGTCTTACTATAAGTTAGCATGAGGTGCTTAGTACCCTATATGTATTTTAATGCCTTCTTAACGGCTTTCCAGTGGTCTAATACTGGATTACTCTGGTATCTGCCAAGCATCCCAGTCACAAAATCTAAGTCAAGACGTGTACAAACTTGAGCATACATCAAGCTTCCGACAGCAGAAGCATAAGGAATACCTTTCATCTGATCAACCTCATACTGATTCTTAGGTGATTGAGAGTTTGAGAATCTATCGCCCTTAACTATTGGAACAGGCGAGGATTTACTATTATGCATACCATACTTTCTATGTACGTTTTCTAAGTATGCCTTCTTGAAAGTTGCCTAGAGGGGGGGTGAATAGGCTAATCGACCTGCAAATGACTTAATAAAACGAGATTAAATCACAGGGGGCGGACTAGTCCGGTCTGGGGGCGGACTAGTCCGGTCAGCCTGCGTGAAGAACCATAAAAAGTGTTTCTAGCAAGTTTTAAGGGGATTTTCTCGAGGCTACAAGTGAGGATATGTTTATGACAAGTTTAGAAATTACCAACACAAGAGTAAATCAAGTTCCAACTAGATTATATCAATGTGAAGCGCAAGACAAGACTAGCAACCCTAGAGCTAAGTATGCGATAAACAAAATGTGAAGGACACAGAGACACAAGGATTTTATCCCGAGGTTCGATTCCACACAAGAATCTACGTCCCCGTTGAGGAGTCCACAAAGGACCGGGTTCACCAACCCTTCCCTCACCAAGTTTACCGCACAGGCCTAACTTGGTTCTCCACTATCTCAAAGTGCGAATACAAGATTTGTTGGGGCTTCTCACAATCTGAGGTTCCCACACCACAAAGATGATCAACAACACAAAACACACTCAACACACAGCTCACAAAGACTCAATGAGTGGAAGAGATCAAACCGGGAGCACAAGCGCGACTTCCTCTTCTCCACCTCACTAAACCCTAATCCACTCAAGAATTAGTTTTAGAGGGAAAGTTGGCAAGAAAGAGGCTTAAGAGTGCTCCAAGTTGGCTGTGGCAGCGCTAGGGTTCGAGAGTTTCAAGAGTTTTTTCAAAAGAACCCAGGGGACCTCTATTTTTAGAGGTCCTAAGCCCATACTGCTGACTTCAGCAAAAGGGCAGACTAGTCCGGCCTCAGGCCCGGACTAGTCCGGCCTAGGGGACCACTGACCTCTTGTCAGGTCCCGACAGCTGACACGCTATCGTCACACTACCCGCCAAACTTCAAATTCAAACGGTCACTTCAACAACGGACTAGTCCGGTCACCACCGGACTAGTCCGATCTCACACAGAGCCTTTTGCTCCGTGTGAAAACGGACTAGTCTGAGGACCACGGACTTGTCCGGCCCCAAGGGCGGACTAGTCCGGTTCTCCCAGACTTAGTCACAGAAGCACCTTCAACTCGCCAACCCAGACTAGTCTGGCCCCATGGGCGGACTAGTCCGTTCTCACTAAGGACCTCTTGGTCCGGTCTCAAACGGACAAGTCTGTGGTTTTGGGACTTAGTCCCCAAAACCCACTCACTGCTACCAGGACTAGTCCGGCCACAAACGGACTAGTCCGATCTCAGTCAGACCCTTCTGGTCCGGCCGAATACGGACTTGGCCGGCCAGGGGCGGACTAGTCCGGCCACCTGCACGGACTAGTCCGGCCCTACTGCCAGACTACTTATCCACTCTTTTCTCTCAAGGGGTTTGACCGCTAAACCACTTTGAGCTCCCAAACTTTATCTCAATGCACTTTACACGCGCACCCTCCTATTTCTACGGCTAGTCTAACTCAACACGCTAGAAACTCTAGTTTCTACGCTTCGAGTTGACTCCGTTTCCTTCCTTTTCCTTTTTGAGGGTTTGCGTCTCCGATCGAGTCCACACCTGTGCTAAGATCACTTGAGCTCATTAGCGACTTAATTGTCGTCATCAATCATCCAAAACCCACGGGGAACCTAGATGCACTTTCAATCTCCCCCTTTTTGGTGATTGATGACAACACATTAAGTCCTTCAACAATTAAGAGTATTAAATTTGGTTTTCATAACTTGTGTGCGTATGAATGACTCCCCCTCAATGTATGCAGCATGTAAAAGAGGTGGAGGAGATCTTTCATACTCACACACGTTATGGTGGGGTGCCTACGTGACGTGCTCAACAATTGTGACAAGATATAATCATAAGATTGACAATAAGAGCATTATATTGATATTAAACAACACTAACAAGTCTTGCACATATGTAAACATCCAAGAGCATGAATATATTACATAACAAGTCCACAAACCACAAACAAACCCACAAAAGATTAACTCCCCCTTAACTCTCCCCCTTTGGCATCAAGGCACCAAAAAGGAAAAGAAGGGGGGAAACTAAGACCTAAGAACTAGTCCTCATCTTCGCCACTTCCACTCTCCGTGGCATCGGAATCTTCGACGTCTTCCGCATGATCGTCGGCGTCGTCGTCGTCGTCGTCGGAGTTCCTTGCTGAGGGAGCAGCCCGAGAGGAGCTTCCATCCTCTTGGAGCTGGGCGAGCTCATCGGCGGTGAAGTTGGGGAATGGTGTGATCTCCCCATCACTCACCTCCAGAGAGGACATCGGGACCTCCAGCTTGTCGCACATCGCCTTAAGATATTTTTCCTGGCGCTTGTGTGCCCTTTGAGTGCGGATCTCTTGCTTCCGGCAGGAAGTGAAGATCGCCTTGAAGCATTTGAAGAAGGCACTCATTGATTGAGGCGGAGGCGGAGACGGAGGTGCCACGGGGCGAGATGGAGGATCTGCATTCTTGCGACGAGGGGGAATAGGTACATTCGGAGGCTTCTGAGGACGAAGCGGGCGGTGCGACACGTCCTTGACGAAGGTCACGCCCGACACCTTCTCGATGAGGCACATGATGTAGGGGGCATACCCGCAAGCACGGTTGGGGGTATGCGAGATGTTGAAGATATCGTCGAAGATGTAATCGACGAGGTTGAACTTCTCTTCCCCATCAACCAGAAGTAGCAAGTGCCTCAAGTTCCCTTGAATTACCCCAGCATCACCGTCCTTCGGTGCTATCGTCCTTCTGAGGATTCTGTTCATAATGCTGTAGAAGGGCTTGATGTTGCGGGCGAGACCAGCATCAAATGGAACGTGACTTGGATACATATATGCTAGCTCTTCACGGTCCACGGCCTTGAGGTTAGAGATTATAATCTCATGATCCATGTGTGCCTCAAGCCCTAGAATCTTGGCGAACTCTGCGAAAGTGACTGAGTACTGCTCACCATGTGTCATCCAAATAATTCTTCTGTCACCTGAGGTGGTGAAGTAGATGGTGGAGTAGAACTGCAGAATCACTTCTATGTTCCAGTCATACTTGAAACCCATGATCTTCTTGAGGTCATGGCGCTCAGCAGCTTCGATGACAGCGTCAAAAGCAGAGTGTTGCTTTTTGGCCATGTAATCCCAGTCAACCCATTGAGCTTCTATTACCGGCTTCTTCATCTGCTGATAGACTAGCCGGTAGTAGTCACAATGAAAGTCGCACCAGAACCTGGGATCTGCCGTGCTCCTCTCAAACTTGTAGACCTTCTCGGTCCTCAGCCTCCTGGCCTTTTCAGCCCCTTTTCCATGAAACACATTGGCAGACAACTCCTTCTGCCTGTTGGGGTTCCTTTCTGGTGTGTGAACCTCAAGGGGGCCAATGGAAGTGGCCTTCCCTTTCTCCTTGATCACAACACCTCCAGCTGCCTTCTTTGCTGACATCTTGACAGCTGGCTTCTTCTTCGTCGGCTCGACAGGAGCCGGAGCCTTTCCCTTCTTAGGGTCACGCTCGACCCTAGGCTCAGCTTCCATTTGGGCTGGCTCCTTGCCCTTCGCTTTCTCGCCAATGGTGACGAGCTTCTTTCTCTTGGGGGCATTGGCCTCAGCAGCCCTGGAGTTGTGAGCCTCCCTGTCTTCCCTTTTCTTCTTCCGCAGCTCATTGAGGGACTCTGCGGTTGCTCGAGCTATGGCTTCTTCCTTGTTGTAGATGCTTGCGGCAACTTTGGAGGCTTCGAGTGCCTTCAGCCGTCTCTCTTCCTTTGCCTTTTGCGCCTCTATGAGCGCAGCCTTGGTCCTTGCCTCGACAATTTGAGCTTTGGTTTGCCCCTAGGGGTTGAGACGAGGAGGGGAACGCTCCGAGTTCGACATGCTGCGGAAAGCATAGAGAAAGGAAGGTATGAGTCCAAGGAGAGGGAGAATTGCGGAAAAGATCTCGAGAAAAGACTAGAAGTAGGGTTTGCCCTGTGCAAACCGGACTTGTCCGCCCCAGGGGCGGACTAGTCCGGGTTGCGCAGAATGAACCCTAACCCTAATCGATTCAACGAAAAATCATCGAATCAGCGCGCAATACTCCTAGGCTATGATCGCAAGGGTATATGGAGCAACATTAATGAAGGTGTTCCTATCAAAAACTTTAAGAATCAAGAATGGGGCTAATTTTTGAAGAACGGGGGAATACCTTCTCAAATCCGCTAGAATCGACGAAATCGGAGATGGATCGCGAATGTGGAGCGCGGGGAAGTGATCCCTCACTCCCAAAGACCCCGATGCGTGGATTGAAGTCGAGATTTGGTGGTTGGAGCACAAAATCGCCGATGGGGGGGCGGTTGCTAGCGCGTGGAAGTGAGAGAGTCAAGTGAGAGAGGGAGAGGAGGGGTCTGGGCCGCTTGGGGGTTTAAGTCCCCAAGGGCCGGACTAGTACGGTTGAGGGGCCGGACTAGTCCGGTCCGCGGACGAGACTCAGACTAGTCCAGATCCGGACTTGTCCAGTTGAAGGGCGGACTAGTCCGGTGTGCAGACCAGCCGCGGACTAGTCTGGACCCGGACTTGTCCGTCCACAAAGGCGGACTAGTCCGGTCCGACTGGGCTGAAAAGCGATGTTTTGATCTGCACACACACTATTGGTCCTTATGGATAACAAGCAACACAAACATGATAATTAAAGAAAGAATGTGATAAAAACATGATCAAATCCCAAGAAAAAGTTTTCTCAAACAGATTTTGAAGAGAAATCACGATAGAGAAGAGTTTTTCAAAATGGCTCAAAAATGTGAGGAATGTGGTTTAAGCCACATTCCTAGAATCCAAAATGTTGAGCTCACTTCTTAGCTCACAGAAACGCTTCTCATCAAGAGGCTTGGTGAAAATATCTACGAGTTGATGTTCCGTCCTCACATGAGAAATCGCAATATCTCCCTTCATTGAGTGATCTCGCAAGAAATGGTGTCGAATGTCTATGTGTTTGGTCCTAGAGTGCTCCACCGGATTATGGGCTATCTTGATGGCACTCTCGTAGTCACACAAGAGTGGAATGTTGCGCAAGTTAATCCCATAACCCCTAAGGGTTTGTCGCATCCACAGAAGTTGTGCACAACAACTTCCGGCTGCAACATATTCCGCTTCGGTGGTGGAGAGAGCAATAGAGTTTTGCTTCTTGGAGGACCAAGACACTAGAGATCGACCTAAGAATTGACATGTACCCGATGTGCTCTTCCTATCAACTTTGCACCCCGCATAGTCCGCATCGGAATATCCAATGAGGTTGAACTTAGATCCTTTGGGGTACCAAAGTCCTAAGGAAGGTGTGTGTACTAGATATCTCAAGATCCTTTTAACGGCGGTCAAATGACAAGCCTTAGGTGCCGCTTGAAAGCGTGCACACATACACACACTTAGCATGATATCGGGCCTAGATGCACAAAGATAGAGAAGTGAACCAATCATAGACCTAGATAACTTTTGATCCACACTTGGACCATCCTCATTTAGGTCTAGGTGTCCATTTGTCCCCATAGGGGTTTTGATGGGGTTTGCCTTATCCATGTCAAACTTCCGTAGAATATCTTGTGTATACTTAGTTTGACTTATGAACGTCCCTTCTTTGAGTTGTTTTACTTGAAATCCTAGAAAGAACTTCAACTCACCCATCATGGACATTTCAAACCTCTCCGTCATTATCTTGGAGAACTCATCACAAAACACCTTATTTGTGGAACCAAATATGATGTCATCCACATATATTTGGCACACAAAAAAAATCCTCATTGAAGTGCTTTGTGAAAAGGGTATAATCCGCTTTGCCTATCCTAAAACCATTTTCAACTAGAAAGTCTCTTAAGCACTCATACCAAGCTCTAGGAGCTTGCTTGAGGCCATAAAGAGCCTTTCGCAATTTGTAAACATGGTTAGGATAGTCTTGGTCTTCATACCCTGGAGGTTGCTCTGCATAAACTTCTTCCTTAATTGGGCCATTAAGGAATGCACTCTTAACATCCATTTGGTAGAGCTTGAAGTCATGATGAGTAGCAAAGGCTAACAATATCCGAATTGACTCAAGCCTAGCTACGGGGGCAAATGTCTCATCAAAATCCAATCCTTCAACTTGTGAGTACCCTTTTGCCACAAGTCGTGCCTTGTTCCTAGTTACCACGCCATGCTCATCTTGTTTGTTGCAAAACACCCACTTGGTTCCAACAACATTAGCTTGTGGGCGCTTGACAAGCTCCCAAACCTTGTTCCTTTCAAAGTTATTGAGCTCCTCTTGCATGGCAACTACCCAATCCGGATCTCTTAAGGCATCTTCAACCTTATGTGGTTCCAAGGATGAGACAAAGGAGAAATGCTAACAAAAGTTTGCAACACGTGAACGTGTTGTTACTCCTCTTGTGATATCTCCTAGAATGTTGTCAACGGGATGATCCCGTTGAACACTTTGATGTACTCGAGGATGCGGAGGTTGAGCTCTTGAATCACTTGCTTCATCTTCTTCACTTTGGTCTCCCCCTTGATCCATGCCTCCCCCTTGATATTCCTTCCCATTATCATTTTGGGGAGCATCTAGTGGATATCCAACTTGTCCAATGGGGGTTTGACCTACTTCATAGAGAGGATGGTCACTTGAGCTTTGAGATGGTTCTTGTGGGCGAACATCTCCAAGTGCCATTCTCCTTAGAGCTTCTAGTGGAAGTTCCTCTTGATCAAGGGCATGTTGATCAACTTGCTCCACTTGAGAGCCATTGGTTTCGTCAAACACCACGTCACGTGCCACTTCAACAATTCCGGAGGATTTGTTGAACACATGGTACACATGAGTGTTTGAGTCATATCCAAGCAAGAAACCCTCATTGGACTTTGAAGCAAACTTCGAAGTCCTAGGCTTCTTGTTGAGGATATAACACTTGCTACCAAAGACACGAAAGTAAGAAACATTGGGTTTCTTACCAATGAGAAGCTCATAAGGAGTCTTCTTGAGGAGGCGATGAAGGTACAATCGGTTTACGGCGTGGCAAGCGGTGTTAACCGCTTCCGCCCAAAACCGGTCCGATGTTTTGTACTCATCCAGCATCGTCCTTGACATCTCAATAAGCGTCCTATTCTTTCTTTCGGCAATCCCATTTTGTTGTGGAGAATAGGGAGCGGAAAACTCATGTTTGATTCCCTCCTCATCTAGGAACTCTTCTACTTGCATGTTCTTGAACTCGGTGCCATTGTCACACCTTATAGCCTTTATCCTTAAGGTGAACTCATTTTGATCTCTCCTTAGGAATTTCTTGAGGACACCGGGGGTTTCACTCTTATCATGCAAGAAGAACACCCAAGTATATCTAGAGAAGTCATCAACGATGACTAGACCATAATTGTTGCCACCGATGCTAATGTAAGCAATGGGGCCAAAAAGATCCATATGGAGTAACTCCAAAGGTCTAGTTGTCGTCATGACATTCTTAGAGGGGTGTTGAGCTCCTACTTGCTTTCTCGCTTGGCACGCACCACATGGCCTTTCCTTTTCAAATACCACATCCTTTAGGCCACGAACGTGCTCTCCTTTAAGGAGCTTTTGAAGGTTCCTCATTCCAAAATGGGCTATTCTTCTATGCCAAAGCCATCCCATGTTGGCTTTCGCCATTAAGCATGTGTCAAGTTAAGCCTTATCCGTGGTAAAGTCCACAAGATAGAGCTTTCCCTTGAGCACTCCCTTAAAGGCTATTGAGTCATGACCCTCTCTCAGAACATTCACACCCTCACTAGTAAAAACACACTTATATCCTTTATCACAAAGCTGTGATATGGATAGGAGATTATAATCTAGGGAATCAACATGCAAAACATTAGATAAAGTATGCGAAGAGGAGATAGCAATTTTACCGGAGCCAAGGATTTTCCCTTGGCTATTATCCCCAAAGAAGATTCCTTCACTTGGGTACTCGTTCTCCTCATACTCTATGAACATGCTCCTCTCTCCGGTCATGTGGTTGGTACATCCACTATCCAACACCCATTTCGATCCGCCGGAGGAGTAAGCCTACAAAACAGATTTATACCTTCCTTTTAGGTACCCAAGCGGAGTTGGGTCCTTTCACGTTAGTGCTTAAGAATTTGGGCACCCACACGCAAGGCTTGGGGCTCTTGCGGAGTGGCCCAACATATCTAGCAAACACCTTGCCATATTTGTTCCTCATAAGCACATAAGATGCATCAAAATCATGGAATAGAGGATGTGGTTCAGATTTAGGCATATTGTTGCTAGAGGGTGAGTTCTTTTCAATTTTAGGTGTGGATGAACTCCCCTTAACAAAGACAATCATGTCCTTGCCATATTTAGAGGTTTTGGCGTTGTGCCTTCCACCTCTAGTATAGCCAAGACCATCCTTGACATGAGGAGGTCTTGTGTTGGTGTATGCACTTCGTGCATACGCCACCTTCTCCTTGTCAAAGATGGCACCCTTAGGTGCTTGCTTGCCTTGCGCTAAGTTGAGTTCATCCTTAAGCTTAAGGGTTAAGTTAGAGCACTTGCAAGGCGGGGTTGCATTGGATGAGGCCTTTGAGGTGGTTGAGCTCTTAGAGGAAGAGGCTACATTGTTCTTGAGAGACTCAACTTGAGTCTCAAGGATCTTGTTAACTTTTGTCAAGTTCCCAAGTTCGTCCTTGAGCTCAATTGTTTTCTCCTCAAGACTTGAACACGTTTTCTTACTTAGAGCAAGTTCGTGTTCCAATGCCTTGCTCTTCTCTCTTTCAAGCTCAAGGAGCTCGTTGAGCTCTTGACATCTCTCCTTTTCAAGGATGAGCATGTCCTCTTGTCTGTTAATGAGATCCTCCTTCTCAAAGATCTCATCCATAAGCAACTTCATCCTACGCAGGGTGCTTTTGCTTATGTCCTTAAACATATGCTCATTCTCACTAGCGCTATCAAATTCATCATGAGAGGAAATGGAGGAGGAGGAGTGAGATGTTACCTTTCTCCTTCCCTCCTTTGCCATAAGGCAAATTGGTTTGTAGTCGTTGTTGAGGTTGGGGAAGAGCTTGCTTCCCTTGGAGCTCCTCCCGATGGCTATAGTAGCCATCTTCTCCTCTTCTTCTTCGGAGGAGGACTCATCGTTAGAGTCCCACTCCTTGCCCAAGTGAGCTTGTCCGGAGGGCCTCTTCTTCCTGAAGAATTTCTTCTCTTGAGGCTTGCCCTCCTTTTTCTTCTTCACTTCTTCATGGGGGCAATCAGCGATGAAGTGGCTGTACTCGCCGCAATTGTAACAAGCCCTTTTTGATTTGGGCCTTGCTCTTTCCTTCCCTTTGCCCTCATGGTTGTATCCACCTTTCTTCCTTCTCATCATTCTCTTGAATTTGTTGATGAAGAAGGCCTCTTCCTCATCGGTGTCGAGGCTCTCCTCATCACTTTCCTCTTGCTCCTTTGAAGAGGGTGTTGCCTTGAGTGCAACGTTCTTCATCTTTGAGGCGGTGAACTTCTGAAGGTCGTTGTAGAAGAGCGCTTCCTTCTCCATGATCTCATGGTTGATGATCCTGCCAAGGACCTCCTCCGGGGTCATTTGAGTGAACCCCGAGCTTTCTCGAATCATGGAGCAAAGAGCGACGTTCCTAGGCATGAATGCCCGGATCATCCTCTTCACCACCTCGTGGTCGGTCCACTTGGTGCAGCCATATGATCGGCTCTTGTTGATAAGTACCTTCAACCGGTTGTACATGTCTTGGGGGGATTCACCATCCAAGATGGTGAATCTCCCAAGCTCTCCTTCGATGAGCTCGATCTTGGCCTCCTTGACCACCCGATTTCCTTCATGCGCCGTCTTGAGGGTGTTCCATATGTCTTTGGCCACCTCAAGGCCATCGACGCGGTTGAACTCATCTCTTGAGAGAGATGAGATAATCACACCCGCAGCTTGAGCGTTGCGGTGGATGAGGATGGCTTGTTCTTGAGTGATGTTGTCCTCATCCTTCGGAATCTCCACCCCGGTCATGACAATTTGCCACAACGCCGGGTTGAGTGACACGAGGTGGATCTTCATATTGTGTTTCCACATCCCGTAATCAGTTCCATCGAATTGGAGAGGTTTCCCCAATGGGATGGAGAGGTAGTGGTTGTTGGCGGCAAGGCATTCATAGTTGAACCCTTGTTGGTTGTAGTTGACTCCGCCACTACCACTTGATTGGTTCGATGGATCGATCTTGGAGATGTTTAGCTTCTCCCGGAGCTTCGCCTTGAGTTGGCGAGTCTCCTCATCGTCCGTTGGCTTATCTTGATAGGCCAGCGTCTCCTCACGGGTTGCCTCGTACTTGCTGCTCGATGCGTCGTCATTCACCACTCCGGCCATCTCTCCGAGTTGTTAGACTCTTTGTGGAGAGTCCTGCTCTGATACCAATTGAAAGTTGCCTAGAGGGGGGGTGAATAGGCTAATCGACCTGCAAATGACTTAATAAAACGAGATTAAATCACAGGGGGCGGACTAGTCCAGTCTGGGGGCGGACTAGTCCGGTCAGCCTGCGTGAAGAACCATAAAAAGTGTTTCTAGCAAGTTTTAAGGGGATTTTCTCGAGGATACAAGTGAGGATATGTTTATGACAAGTTTAGAAATTACCAACACAAGAGTAAATCAAGTTCCAACTAGATTATATCAATGTGAAGCACAAGACAAGACTAACAACCCTAGAGCTAAGTATGCGATAAACAAAATGCGAAGAACACGAAGACACAAGGATTTTATCCCGAGGTTCGATTCCACACAAGAATCTACATCCCCGTTGAGGAGTCCACAAAGGACCGGGTTCACCAACCCTTCCCTCACCAAGTTTACCGCACGGGCCTAACTTGGTTCTCCACTATCTCAAAGTGCGAATACAAGATTTGTTGGGGCTTCTCACAATCTGAGGTTCCCACACCACAAAGATGATCAACAACGCAAAACACACTCAACACACAGCTCACAAAGACTCAATGAGTGCAAGAGATCGAACTGGGAGCACAAGCGCGATGTTCTTCCTCTTCTCCACCTCACTAAACCCTAATCCACTCAAGAATTAGTTTTAGAGGGAAAGTTGGCAAGAAAGAGGCTTAAGAGTGCTTCAAGTTGGCTGTGGCGGCGCTAGGGTTCGAGAGTTTCAAGAGTTTTTTCAAAAGAACCCAGGGGACCTCTATTTATAGAGGTCCCAAGCCCATACTGCTGACTTCAGCAAAAGGGCGGACTAGTCCGGCCTCAGGCCCGGACTAGTCCGGCCTAGGGGACCACTGACCTCTTGTCAGGTCCCGACAGCTGACACGCTATCGTCACACTACCCGCCAAACTTCAAATTCAAACGGTCACTTCAACAACGGACTAGTCCGGTCACCACCGGACTAGTCCGATCTCACACAGAGCCTTTTGCTCTGTGTGAAAACGGACTAGTCTGAGGACCACGGACTAGTCCGGCCCCAAGGGCGGACTAGTCCGGTCCTCCCAGACTTAGTCACGGAAGCACCTTCAACTCGCCAACCCGGACTAGTCCGGCCCCATGGGCGGACTAGTCCGTTCTCACTCAGGACCTCTTGGTCCGGTCTCAAACGGACAAGTCCGTGGTTTTGGGACTTAGATCCCAAAACCCACTCACTGCTACCAGGACTAGTCCGGCCACAAACGGACTAGTCCGATCTCAGTCAGACCCTTCTGGTCCGGCCGAATACGGACTTGGCCGGCCAGGGGCGGACTAGTCCGGCCACCTGCACGGACTAGTCCGGCCCTACTGCCAGACTACTTATCCACTGTTTTCTCTCGAGGGGTTTGACCTCTAAACAACTTTGAGCTCCCAAACTTGATCTCAATGCACTTTACACACGCACCCTCCTATTTCTACGGCTAGTCTAACTCAACACGCTAGAAACTCTAGTTTCTACGCTTCGAGTTGACTCCGTTTCCTTCCTTTTCCTTTTTGAGGGTTTGCGTCTCCGATCGAGTCCACACCTGTGCTAAGATCACTTGAGCTCAATAGCGACTTAATTGTCGTCATCAATCATCCAAAACCCACGGGGAACCTAGATGCACTTTCACTTCTGAGATAATCCTAAAACCCCCTTAACATGATCTTGGTGTATCTCAACCCCTAAAACATAGGTCGCTTCACCTAGATCCTTCATATCAAAGTTTGAGGATAAAAACTTCTTAGTTTCTAAGAGTAGGTTGACATCACTGCTTGCTAATAGGATGTCATCCACATAAAGGACTAAGAAAATGAACTTTCCATTCTTAAACTTAGCATAAATGCAATTATCCTCCTCATTTTCCTTAAACCCAAACTTTCTAATAATCTCATCGAACTTGAGATCCCATTGTCTTGAAGCTTGCTTAAGTCCATAAATGGATTTCTTCAAGTGACATCCCATATGTTCCTTACCCTCAAGGACAAAACCTTTCGGTTGTGTCATATAGACGTCCTCATAAAGATCCCCATTGAGGAATGTCGTCTTTACATCCATCTGATGTAATTCTAAGTCATAATGCACTACTAATGCCATGATTATTCTAAAAGAATCCTTTGACGACACGGGAGAGAAGGTCTCATTATAATCAATACCCTCCCGCTAAGTGAATCACTTAGCCACAAGTCTAGCCTTATACTTTTCGATCTTTCCTTTGGAGTCACGCTTAATCTTGTAGACCCACTTATAGCCTACAGTTTTGGCTCCTTTAGGAATCTCTACTAAGTCCTAGACTTTGTTGGCACTCATGGAACTCATTTCATCTTCCATGGCCTTATGCCATTCAGATGATTGAGGTCGCCTCATGGCATCTTCGTAAGAGGTGGTATCATCCTCCATCTTAACTTCTTCGCTCAAGTAGATCTGATAGTCGTCCGGGATGGCCGACCGTCTTACTCTTTGCGATCTTCTTACTTGAGCATCATCTAAGGGTTGAGGCTGCTGCTGAACCTCATTTTGTTCGACCATGTCCTCAACAGGCTGAGAAGGCTGAACCTCACTTATTTCTGTTGTGGCCGATGGAGGTGCAGCAATAGGCGTTGTGTCACCAGCACCAGGTGCCGGTGGCACAACGACAGCAGGTAGTGTGAAATAAGGCTCTTAAGTTATCGGAATGGGTAAACTAATCTGTTCCTCCTCAAGGTCTATTTCCCGCCGTACCGCGCTCCCCCTGATCATAGCGTCTTCTAAGAATATGGCATGTCGTGTTTCTATGAACTTAGTATGCCGATTTGGACAATAGAACCTAAAACCCTTACTTTTCTCAGGATAGACAATAAAATGGCAACTAACTATTCTAGATTCCAGCTTACTAATGTTTGGGTTGAACATCTTAGCCTCAGCTGGACGACCCCAAATATGAAAATAATTTAATGAGGGCTTACGTCATGTCCACATCTCATACGGTGTCTGAGGTGCTGACTTAGTGGGAACACAGTTAAGCACATGAATGGCGGTTTTTAACGCCTCCATCCATAGGCTAACCGGTAACGTAGAATAGCTTAGCATACTCCTTACCATGTCCATAAGAGTACAGTTTCTACGTTCCGCAACACTGTTCTGCTGTGGTTCGCTCGGTGTAGAATACTGGGCGACTATGCCATGTTCCTGTAAAAACCTCGCAAAAGGTCCAGGAACCTGACCGTATGGGGTATGCTGACCGTAGTACTCACCTCCACGATCAGATCTTACTACCTTAATCTTAATGTTGTGCTGATTTTCTACTTCAGCCTTAAATATCTTAAACTTATCCAATGCTTCGGATCACTCCTTGATTGGATAAATGTAACCATAGCGACTGTAGTCATCAGTGAACGTTATGAACGAGTCATACCCGTCTACAGAGACTACGGGAAACGGACCACAAATATCTGTGTGGATAATTTCTAAAATTCCCGTGCTACGTATGGTGTTCTTCTTAATGGTCTTAGCAAACTTACCTTTAATGCAATCAATGCATTCTTCTGAATCTGAAAAGTCTAAGTGGGGTAAGATCGATTGAGATACTAAGCGTTCGATCCTCCCCCTTTAAATATGGCATAATCGACAATGCCATAATTTCGACGATGTTTCAAAATCGATTCTTTTGCGCTTTTTTCTTTTGATGTCATTCTTAGCGGGAATTTGATCATTACTTAAGGCATTCACATTATTATGAGTGGACAATAGGTAAAGCATGTCTTGTCTGAAGGCAAGACCCACAATCTTATTATTTAAACTAATAGAGCATTTGTCCTCGCCAAAATGGCAAACAAATCCACGATTATCCAAACATGAAACTGATATCAAATTCTTCTCTAAACTAGGGACATAAAGAACATCATGAAGTCTAAGTATGAAACCACTACTAAGTCTAAGAGGATAAGTTCCAATGGCTTCAACTTCAGCTTCATGGCCACCAGCGACTTTGATGGTCCTTTCCCCCCTTCTTATAGTCCTCATAGTACTTAATGTGACACCCGGTTCCGAATATGAACCAAGCGTAACGCATATGTGTGCCCAGGATGTTCAACACACATACACGAATGATTCACAAATGATAAACAGAATTTAACCACGTCTTAACTAATAAATAAGTACTTTATTACAATAATCCAATAGTTCACGAATAATATAACTCTAAATAATTGCAGCGGAAAATAAACTAAACAGCACGACTCCAATCCACAGGCAATTGACGGCGGTACGCAACCTAGTACTCCTCGTGATCCTCAGGGTACTCCCAATTGTCTCCAGTAGCTGTTGGGGGAATTGCAAGGGTGAGTACATGTCGTACTCAGCAAGTGTGGAAAGTATGACATGTGGCTAATTCAAATGACGACAATAATAATGGCTAAGTGCTGAAAAGTACAGTAAAACATTTGTAAAGCATTATACTATGTCTATGTGAAATGAATCCCATCACATTAACAAAATATAAACAATATCCAATTATTACTAACATTACTATTATCCATGTCCAATTACCATAACTCAATTTCATAACCATGACCATAATCCATAAACCAACCATAACCATTACCAAACCATAACCATCCATAACCATCCCAAGTCCCAATTCCAACTCTAATCATGTAGGTCATCCAGGCGCTCATAACCGGGAGCACGGCTATCATGATAGTTTTTAACACTCTGCAGAGGTTGTACCACTTTACCCACATGTTTGTGATTTTATCACCTTTCGATGACTAAGAAACCTCCATTGTGCCATCTCACACTTCCGTAGGTGTGTGGCCAAGAGATCACAAAATAGCCTTTCAAAAGGGACTACTAGTATGTACGGCCCCACTAAGGTTTCACCGGCAGGCTTGAATCTCTATTCTCCCACCCACAGGTCCCCTCGTGTGCCATGCGGATCCCAGGGCAGTCCTCCTCGACTCCCATTCCCCGCGCCATCCAATGGTCCATACAATACTAGCAGCGCTCCTAATTATTCAGCTACGCCGCACCCATACTTGGCCTTGTGGTGGCACTGTTGACCTGGCATATTCTCGCATGAACCGGTCCTTAGATCTAAGGCAAGCAAACCACCATAACGACCAACCCATCCACATAACCATGCTTGCTTAGATCACCCATCGTATTGACCAGTTCACATTAACCAGAATATCATTGATGCATAATTAAATGTGTAGTGTTGTTTGCCATCCCAATTAATTAAGCGAAGCAAAAAGGTAAAAACCCTTCCCGACATTCTACCATAATTCCAGGTGACAAGGGTGGTCAAACAAAACTAGTAAACTTCCTACCATAGGGTTCCCGTCAATTTGACACAAGCATGCAAGTTCGCAAACAAAACATTTAATTTAAAATAGGATCAATATGCTTCAAGGACACTTGCCTTGCTCCGGCGGATGGGGTTGCTCAAGCGCTTCGAAGTCTTGGTTTTGGAAATCCTCGTACGCAACCTCTTGAGCACGTTCCTCTACGCGTGATCATACATACAAGAAAACATATACAATTCAACATAATGCACACAAAATAATCAACATGCAATGACATGTATGCATGCACAATTTAATAATTAATTTACTACGGTCATTTATTAATTAGATGCGACTAGTTCATACGTGTTCATAAGGGTTTACGGGGATTTTAGGGTGGATTAATGCTGCTGAAAATAAAATTATGGTGCAACTAAATTTATTTACGTCTACTAGATTCAATATGATCGCAAAAATTCGCATCGGGAACGAACCCTACCGTAGATCTGACGGCGTGACGGTCGCGGAATAAATGCGACGTGTAGACGAAATAGGTGGTGCAGCAGTCCTTCGGCGGCGCGACGACGGCGGCGTGATGTCGGCGACGATCTCCGGCGAATGGCGGTGTCCTCCTCTTTTTCTCCCTCTTCTTCCCCTTCTTTTTCTCCTTTTTTCTTCCCTGGGCGCCTCTGTTTTCTCTGTTCCCGGCGGCTGCTTCCGTCGGCTTTGGCGGCTGCTGGTTCGTGGGGAAAAAGAGTCTAGGCCTGGGTCCTATTTATAGGGGCGGTGCTAGGGTACGGCCTTGGTACCGACTCTGTTCGGGACGGGATTCGCGGCAGGGGAGTCGGACGCGGGAGGGAGTCCAGCGGGAGCGGGAGTTTCGGGATGGGACGTTACAGCGCGGGAGAGGGCGGGAGACCGCGGAGGCTGGATTCCACGCGCGGGAAACCGGGGTGGCAGGCGGCGTCGCGTCAGGGAGTCGGGCGTGGGCGTGGGCGCGGTCACGTCAGGGGGGGAGAGAGGACCGGGGGCGGGGCCCGGCGCCTTGGCGCGCGCGTCGCACGCGGCGCGGTCAGGGCGGGCAGGCGGCGGCCAGCGCAGCGCGCTGCGCTGCAGCGGCAGGCGCGAGGGGCGGGCCTCGGGGCGGGCGCGCTTGCCCGGGCGCGCCGGGGCGGAGCGGGGCCGGCTCGGCCGGCTGGGCCGCTGGCCTGGCCGCTGGGCGGCTCCTTTTTTTTTTGTTTTTTTTACTTTTCCTTTATTATAATTTATTATATATATATTTTTATATATATTATTAATATTATATTTTTATTATTTTTATAACATATATTATTAATATTTTTTTCTATTATTTTTTTGTCATATATATTATTTATATATTTATATATATATATTTACTATTATTTTATTCCCATTCCCTATTACAAGTTTTAGCCTATAATTATTGTTTTCTTTTCTTCCTTTGCCACACGTATTTGTATATGCATATGTTTTATTTATTTTCTTTTATTCTACTAGTGTTTAATGCATGACCATGTATGCAATGCATGATGCGAAAATTTAGGGTGTTACAAACCTACCCCCCTTAAAGTGAATCTCGCCCTCGAGATTCGATAGCGTGGGGAAAAGATGAGGGAATTCTGCCTTCAGGTCTTCTTCACGTTCCCATGTGGCTTCGGCTTCCGTATGGTGTTTCCATTGCACTTTGCACCAACGGATCCTCTTATTTCTCGTGACTCTTTCCTTCATATCCAAAATTTTGATAGGTTGTTCGACATAGGACAAATCCTCCTGAAGTTCTAACTCGTCCATTGGCACTTGTTCTTCCGGTACCCTGAGACACTTCTTGAGTTGAGAGACGTGAAACACGTCGTGTACATCGGAGAGATACGTTGGCAGCTCAAGTCGATAAGCTACCTCTCCTCGCTTGTCCAGAATCTTAAATGGTCCGATGTAACGTGGTGTGAGTTTTCCCTTGACGTTAAACCGTCGCTGACCTCTGATAGGTGACACTTTGAGGTATACAAAATCTCCAACTTCAAAGGTCAGACTCCTTCGCCTATTATCAGCATAACCTTTTTGTCGAGACTGGGCAGCCTTTAAGTTTTCCCGTATTATTTGGACTTGCCTTTCAGCTTCTTGTAACACGTCGGGACCAAACACTTGATTCTCTCCGGTTTCATTCCAAAACAAGGGAGTCCTACATTTCCTTCCGTATAATGCTTCATAGGGTGACATTTTTAAACTTGCTTGGTAACTATTGTTGTACGAGAATTCAGCGTACGGCAAACTTTTATCCCAACTTTTCCTATGCTTTAAAGCACATGCTCTCAACATGTCTTCCAAAATTTGGTTGGTCCTCTCGGTTTGTCCATCTGTCTGAGGGTGATACGCCGAACTAAAGTTCAGCCTTGTTCCCATTGCTTCATGCAATTTCTGCCAAAATCTGGAGGTGAATTGAGAACCTCTATCCGAGACTATCTTCTTTGTAACTCCATGTCGGCACACAATATGCTCCATATACAATTCTGCTAGCTTTGTGGTGGTATATGTGGTCTTGACAGGAATGAAATGAGCTGATTTTGTCAATCGATCCACAATAACCCGTATTGAATCATAGCCAGACTGAGTTCGCGGTAATCCAACTATAAAGTCCATACCAATCTCTTCCCACTTCCACTCTGGGATCTTCAATGGTTGTAACAATCCGGCTGGCCTTTGATGTTCAGCTTTTACTCGTTGGCACACATCACAAAGTGCAACATATTCAGCTATGTCCTTTTTCATGCTGGCCCACCAATAACGTGTCTTTAAGTCCTTGTACATCTTCGTATAGCCAGGATGAATTGAGTAAGGCGAGTCATGTGCCTCCTTCAATATTGTTTCTCGAATATGCCTGACATTAGGTACCACAATCCTCTTTCCAAGCCATAAGGTACCTTGTTCGTCCTCATCAAATCTGAATTCCTTTCCTTCTTGGGTCCTTTCCTTGATTTCTTGTATTTCCTTGTCCTTCATCTGTCCTTCCCGTATTTCCTGCTCTAATGTTGGGTTTACTTCCATCGTTCCCATCTCATTTATGAATCCAAGGTTCAACCGTTCAAACTCCTTACATAACTCGGGTGGCAGTTCTTGAACTGTGAGTTGATGAGTTACTCCTTTACGGCTCAAGGCGTCGGCCACTACGTTGGCCTTCCCTGGGTGATAGTTGATTCCCACATCATAATCCTTGATGAGCTCCAACCATCGGCGTTGCCTCAGATTCAGATCCATTTGCGTAAATATGTACTTGAGACTCTTGTGATCTGTATAAATCTCACATCTGTGACAAAAAACATAGTGTCTCCATATCTTCAAGGCGTGTACCACGGCTGCGAGTTCAAGGTCGTGTGTAGGATAATTCAACTCATGTTTCTTTAGTTGCCTCGATGCATAAGCTACCACTTGGCCTTCTTGCATGAGCACACATCCTAATCCTTGTCTTGATGCATCACAGTATATATCAAAACTCTTGCTCACGTCCGGTAATACTAACACTGGGGCGGTGGTCAATCTTTTCTTTAACTCTTCAAAGCTATCCTGACAAGCTTGAGTCCATCGGAATGTCTTTCCCTTCATGAGTAATTCGGTCATAGGCTTGGCTATCTTGGAAAAATCCTTTATGAATCGGCGGTAATATCCAGCCATTCCAAGGAAACTCCGAATCTCCTTGACATTCTGTGGCGGTTCCCACTTAAGCACATCTCTCACCTTCCCTGGGTCAACTGATACTCCTCCTCCAGAGATAATATGGCCTAGGAAAGAAACTTCTCGTAACCAAAATTGACATTTACTGAACTTGGCATACAATTGATGCTCCCTCAATTTCTGCAGCGTAAGCCTCAAGTGTTCCTCATGTTCCTTCTCGTCCTTCGAGTAGATCATAATATCATCGATGAACACTACAACGAACTTATCCAGATATTCCATGAAGACCTTATTCATAAGGTACATAAAGTACGCAGGCGCATTCGTCAATCCAAATGACATGACGGTGTACTCATAAGATCCATATCGTGTACGAAATGCCGTCTTGGGTATGTCTGATGGTCTAATCTTCATTTGGAAGTATCCTGACCGCAAGTCGATCTTGGAGAAGATACAGGCACCCTTCATTTGGTCGAACAAATCCTCAATACGGGGCAGTGAGTACTTGTTCTTAATTGTCACTTCGTTGAGAGCCCTATAGTCCACACACATCCTCTGGGTTCCATCCTTCTTATCTACGAAGAGCACTGGGGCTCCCCACGGGGATGAGCTTGGGCGTATAAAACCCTTCTCTAGCTGCTCTTGAATTTGCTTCTTGAGCTCTGCTAATTCCTTAGGAGGCATCCTATACGGCCTCTTAGCTATAGGTGCAGTTCCGGGTATCAACTCAATGGCGAATTCTATGTCACGATCAGGTGGCATACCTGGCAACTCATCTGGAAACACGTCTGGGTACTCGCGAACGATCGGAATGCTTTCCAATGTCACTTCTTCCACGTGATTCAGCATCGCTTTTCCTCTTGCAGGTTGGGCTGCTTCAACTTCAATGCGTGTACCATGTTCACTTGTCAACTGCACAATCCTCTCAGCGCATTGAATGACTCCATTATACTTGCTCAACCAGTCCATTCCAAGTATTATGTCTATTCCTTGGGAGTCCAAGACTATGAGGTTTGCGAGAAAGTCTACCCCCCTTATTTTAATGCTTACTTTCGGACATACTATATTTGTCCTCATCTCTCCGCCAGGAGAACTTACTAGCATAGTTTGCTTCATATGAGATATAGGCAAATTGTACTTGGCAACATACTTTGACGAGATGAATGAATGAGATGCTCCTGAATCAAATAAAACAGTCGCGGGGTTGGAGTTGGCGAGAAACATACCAATCACGACGTCATCAGCTTGCTGGGCTTCCTCAGTGGAGATATGATTGACGTTGCCACGAGCAAAATTCTGCTGTCCACGGTTGCCTTGTGGTGCTCCTCCATTTGGTCGCGGGTGATTTGGCCTTGGTGCATTGTTCATAGGTCCATTGTTTCTCTTGGGGCATTGACTTGCAAAATGTCCGGGTTCTCCACACGCATAGCATGTCTTACCACCCATAGCATTGGGGAAGTTTGGGCGCATCTGGTTTTGAGCATTTGCCGCCATGTTAGGACGCGGCGCAGGTGGCACAGGATTGCGAGGCGCTTGCATGGCAGGGCGTTGCTGCGGTGGCTGATTTGGGCGGGGCGGATAGGCAGTTCGGTATGCAGGAGCAGAGGGGTTGTATTGTGGTGCAGTAGGTGGTGCATAGCGGGGGCGAACATTGCTTCCTTGCTGCGGTCCATGATGTGACATCTTCCTCTTGTTGTCCTGCTCCATCTCACGAATCTTGTTCTCAACCACAATAGCCTTGTCAACCAGCTTTTGGAAGTTTGGATAATCAGTATTGAGCAACTGGACTTGAATTTCATTGTTGAGACCTCTCATAAACAGATACTGCTTCCTACTATCAGTTTTGATGTCTTCTGGAGCATATCTTGATAATTGAGTGAATTTGTTGAGATACTCACTCACACTCATCCTTCCTTGCCTGAGATTTTCAAAGTCTTGTCTCCTCAGTATCATAACTCCTTCAGGTACATAGTGGGAACGGAAACTCTGTTTAAACTCAGCCCAAGTGATTGTTTCCTGGTTATCATGAGCGTTGCAAAGAGCTTCCCACCAGTCAGCGGCTGCTCCAACTAGTTGATGTGATGCAAAGAGAACCTTCTCCCTATCAGTGCACTGGACAATAGCAAGTTTCTTCTCAACAGACTTCAGCCAATCATCAGCTTCCATTGGGTCTGTGGCTTGTGCAAAGGTAGGCGGTCGGGTCCTCATGAACTCTCCCAAACGGTTGTGATGTGGCGGGGGTGGTGGTGGAGGCAGGTGAGGCTGATTGTTGTTGCCAGCTTGCAGCTGTCCCATGGTCTGTATCATGGTCTGCATGAGCTGGTTCTGCATAGCTAACAGTTGTTCAATATTGATGGCTCCATGAGCATGTCCCTGGTTGTTCTGAGGTACTTCATTGCGCTCCTCCTCATCGTTGGCATCCCTCTGGTTACGAGTTCTCACCATCTGTTGGCGAAGGAAAGGTAGGGACAGAAGGATTTAGAATTTGGAAGGAAACGTCCCAACTATATGCATCAAGGTATGTGACACTAAATAATCCTTTATTAATATAGACCTATATTATGAGGATGTGGACAATTGCCGAAGCATCCCACAACTCTCTACTAAGCACACAAGCACTCAACAAGCACCAAACAGAATTTACAAAGATCCTAAAAGAAGTAATACAACTCAAGGTCACACAAGTATATCTACATCGCTCTTATTTACTAATGGGGGTGTGCCTATCCTTGAGTCGTGGCATAGGTCGAGGACTAGTCGTCGTCGAGCGGGAACTCATCCGGGTCCTCGTCGTCGTCGTCGTCGTCGTCGTCGGGGTCCTCGGGGTCCTGTGGGTCCGGGGGTGGTGAGGCAGCAGGCGGCGGTGGTGCGGTGGATGCCACACTGGAAGGCTCCTCGTCAGAGGACTCCTCAGAGGATGACTCACGCTGACCGTTGCGACGGTCTGGAGAGTCCGGGGTCCACATCGGGGTGTCGGACGCGTAGTCGTCCGGGTCCTCGTCGGTGATCCGACGATACCTCCAGATTATCGCCTCATGGCGCTGGGCGAGGTCGCGTCCATCCTGGATCTCCTGCTGCGCCCTCTGAAGTCGGGCACTCAGCTGGGTCACGTCGCCAACAGTCTGACGAGACTGCGGGAGGTCCAGGGGTCCCTCCACGTGCCTGGAGACGAAGCGCGCAGTGCCACTGGGACGCTGCGGGACGAAGGCGTGAACCGTGTCCTCCAGCCGGAAACGGCGGGCGTGGCTCCAGAAAGTGGCTGCTTCCCAGCTAGCATCCTGCTCTGCAGATCGGCGGGAGCTCCTCCAAGCAGGGCTGCTGTGGGTCTTCACCAACTCGTCACCGTAGTAGATATAAATTTTGCAGCTCCACTCCTTCCTGCCGGGGCGCTGCACTCCAGTGGTGTGGTAGGAGAGCGAGAGACTGTGGTGGCGGTAGCCAGCCTCACGGAGTAGGGCACGGAGACGGTGTCGCAGTTGTCCTGCGGCTCTGCCGTCAGAACGGATCACCACCGGGTGACGGGGGTCGACGGCCGGAGAGCGACTAGCCAACCTACGCGGGGGCACGAGTCCACCGGTCGACTTACGGGGGGTTGTCTTGGTGCAGGCCATCTACAAGAAACAAGAATACATTAGAAAAATAATGAAAAACAAATCTGAAAATTTCAGCAGTTAAACGGCGGACAAAAAGCGGTGCAGCGGTTCCAAAAGAACGAAAAATAAAGAGAAAAATTACAGCAACCAACACAATAATTTTACCCACACATAATAGCAGCAAAACACACCGTTTTCGCGAAAATTTATACAGCAAAACAGCAGCACTTAATATTGCTCACTTCTGAAAATTTTTATCAAAAACGCAGCAGCGATCAATACTTTTTGCGGCCGAAAATAAAGGAAACAAAACAGAAGCAAAAATTTTCGAAAATAGCATATTAGAAGAGTGTTCCTAAGTGCTCTAGAGTGTCCATTCTACCTAGGCTTGCGTCCTACGGTCAACGCGGCTCTGATACCAATTTGTGACACCTGGTTCCGAATATGAACCAAGCGTAACGCATATGTGCGCCCAGGATGTTCAACACACATACACGAATGATTCACAAATGATAAACAGAATTTAACCACGTCTTAACTAATAAATAAGTACTTTATTACAATAATCCAATAGTTCACGAATAATATAACTCTAAATAATTGCAGCGGAAAATAAACTAAACAGCACGACTCCAATCCACAGGCAATTGACGGCGGTACGCAACCTAGTACTCCTCGTGATCCTCAGGGTACTCCCAATTGTCTCCAGTAGCTGTTGGGGGAATTGCAAGGGTGAGTACATGTCGTACTCAGCAAGTGTGGAAAGTATGACATGTGGCTAATTCAAATGACGACAATAATAATGGCTAAGTGCTGAAAAGTACAGTAAAACATTTGTAAAGCATTATACTATGTCTATGTGAAATGAATCCCATCACATTAACAAAATATAAACAATATCCAATTATTACTAACATTACTATTATCCATGTCCAATTACCATAACTCAATTTCATAACCATGACCATAATCCATAAACCAACCATAACCATTACCAAACCATAACCATCCATAACCATCCCAAGTCCCAATTCCAACTCTAATCATGTAGGTCATCCAGGCGCTCATAACCGGGAGCACGGCTATCATGATAGTTTTTAACACTCTGCAGAGGTTGTACCACTTTACCCACATGTTTGTGATTTTATCACCTTTCGATGACTAAGAAACCTCCATTGTGCCATCTCACACTTCCGTAGGTGTGTGGCCAAGAGATCACAAAATAGCCTTTCAAAAGGGACTACTAGTATGTACGGCCCCACTAAGGTTTCACCGGCAGGCTTGAATCTCTATTCTCCCACCCACGGGTCCCCTCGTGTGCCATGCGGATCCCAGGGCAGTCCTCCTCGACTCCCATTCCCCGCGCCATCCAATGGTCCATACAATACTAGCAGCGCTCCTAATTATTCAGCTACGCCGCACCCATACTTGGCCTTGTGGTGGCACTGTTGACCTGGCATATTCTCGCATGAACCGGTCCTTAGATCTAAGGCAAGCAAACCACCATAACGACCAACCCATCCACATAACCATGCTTGCTTAGATCACCCATCGTATTGACCAGTTCACATTAACCAGAATATCATTGATGCATAATTAAATGTGTAGTGTTGTTTGCCATCCCAATTAATTAAGCGAAGCAAAAAGGTAAAAACCCTTCCCGACATTCTACCATAATTCCAGGTGACAAGGGTGGTCAAACAAAACTAGTAAACTTCCTACCATAGGGTTCCCGTCAATTTGACACAAGCATGCAAGTTCGCAAACAAAACATTTAATTTAAAATAGGATCAATATGCTTCAAGGACACTTGCCTTGCTCCGGCGGATGGGGTTGCTCAAGCGCTTCGAAGTCTTGGTTTTGGAAATCCTCGTACGCAACCTCTTGAGCACGTTCCTCTACGCGTGATCATACATACAAGAAAACATATACAATTCAACATAATGCACACAAAATAATCAACATGCAATGACATGTATGCATGCACAATTTAATAATTAATTTACTACGGTCATTTATTAATTAGATGCGACTAGTTCATACGTGTTCATAAGGGTTTACGGGGATTTTAGGGTGGATTAATGCTGCTGAAAATAAAATTATGGTGCAACTAAAATTTATTTACGTCTACTAGATTCAATATGATCGCAAAAATTCGCATCGGGAACGAACCCTACCGTAGATCTGACGGCGTGACGGTCGCGGAATAAATGCGACGTGTAGACGAAATAGGTGGTGCAGCAGTCCTTCGGCGGCGCGACGACGGCGGCGTGATGTCGGCGACGATCTCCGGCGAATGGCGGTGTCCTCCTCTTTTTCTCCCTCTTCTTCCCCTTCTTTTTCTCCTTTTTTCTTCCCTGGGCGCCTCTGTTTTCTCTGTTCCCGGCGGCTGCTTCCGTCGGCTTTGGCGGCTGCTGGTTCGTGGGGAAAAAGAGTCTAGGCCTGGGTCCTATTTATAGGGGCGGTGCTAGGGTACGGCCTTGGTACCGACTCTGTTCGGGACGGGATTCGCGGCAGGGGAGTCGGACGCGGGAGGGAGTCCAGCGGGAGCGGGAGTTTCGGGATGGGACGTTACAGCGCGGGAGAGGGCGGGAGACCGCGGAGGCTGGATTCCACGCGCGGGAAACCGGGGTGGCAGGCGGCGTCGCGTCAGGGAGTCGGGCGTGGGCGTGGGCGCGGTCACGTCAGGGGGGGAGAGAGGACCGGGGGCGGGGCCCGGCGCCTTGGCGCGCGCGTCGCATGCGGCGCGGTCAGGGCGGGCAGGCGGCGGCCAGCGCAGCGCGCTGCGCTGCAGCGGCAGGCGCGAGGGGCGTGCCTCGGGGCGGGCGCGCTCGCCCGGGCGCGCCGGGGCGGAGCGGGGCCGGCTCGGCCGGCTGGGCCGCTGGCCTGGCCGCCGGGCAGCTCCTTCTTTTTTTTTTGTTTTTTTTACTTTTCCTTTATTATAATTTATTATATATATATTTTTATATATATTATTAATATTATATTTTTATTATTTTTATAACATATATTATTAATATTTTTTTCTATTATTTTTTTTGTCATATATATTATTTATATATTTATATATATATATTTACTATTATTTTATTCCCATTCCCTATTACAAGTTTTAGCCTATAATTATTGTTTTCTTTTCTTCCTTTGCCACACGTATTTGTATATGCATATGTTTTATTTATTTTCTTTTATTCTACTAGTGTTTAATGCATGACCATGTATGCAATGCATGATGCGAAAATTTAGGGTGTTACACTTAACCCCTGTATAGAATAACAAACGTGCACAGTTGCACCTGAGTCAATCCACCAAGTAGATCGAGAATAAGCTAAGTACAGGGATTCATTTACAAAAGTGATAACATCCTTACCATTCTTAGCACACCACTTAATAAAACCAATACAGTCCTTCTGGCGATGTCCAAAGTCTTTGCAAAATTTGCACTGATCTTATTTCAACATTGAACCAAAAGGATGAGGAGTTGTTCCTTTGCCCTTAGAAGAGGAGCCATGTACCATTGTCTTGGGAGAGGTGAAGTAGGTCTTCGCCTTTCCCTTACCCTTACCTTTGGTGAAGTTAATAGAGTCTCCACCCTTACCTTTTAAGTGTTCCTCCTCCTGAACACACATATCCATGACTTTCTCTAAAGTCCAGCTATCTTCCTTAGAGTTGTAATTTATCACAAAAGCCTCAAACTCTTTGGGCAAAGACATGAAGATGAAATGCACAAGCATCTCATCCGGCATGGCTAAGTTAAGAGTCTTGAGGTTTGCATTTAAATTACTCATCTTAAGGATTTGATCTCTAACACCCCCACAAGTGTACCTCTCATTAACAAGCCTTTTGAGAAGAGTGCTTGCGAATGTCTTAGTGGAGCTTGTGTACTGACTTTTGACCTTGGAAAGATACTCAGTTGCCAGCTCACAATCAGGAATAGCTCCTCTTATGGTCTCAGAAATGGTGGCCTTAATGACCATGAGGCATTTTCTGTTGGATTCCTCCTCTCGGTACACTTCATACCGGATACCCCTTGGGATTGCAAAGATCACAAGGAAACTCTATCTACCAGATTTGTAGACCTCCGAAGGCCCCACATGTCAGCCATAACCGGACCTGCTTCCCCAACATGGTTAGTCCTAGGGCCGCCACGTGTATCATAAGACCGGAGCTACCGTCCACACATGGGAAAGCTCCAGACTGGATACCAGTATGGCACCACCGGACCTAACCACAGACAGAGGGAAGCTCCGGTACCGATACGTGTCCAACAGCACTGGACCTATCTGTCCACGACGGTAAGATCCAGAGCTGCCACGTGTCTGAACCGCCGGACCTTCAACCTCAACGATCAAACTGGTGGGTCTCCAACGGCTCGGACCTTCAAGGGGCAATCAAAGACTTCAAGACTCGATTAAGTGTCATTAATACCATATTAATGACACACGATCGGAAGGCCCTTAATACCAGTAACAGCACTGTTAAGGCCCGTTACCATGATATTAAGGGTAATTAACCTCATTTATTGTGTACTAAACATTAGTAACCACCAGGGCCACATGTCAGGCAAGGCCAACGGTGTAACAACTAGTCCTTGTACTATAAAAGGACTGGTTGACAATACACAAAGGGGACTTGGACTCCCTCAGACATACGCTGAGACACGCTCTCGAACACACTCTGACACTCTTAGACGCTCAATACAACAGCAGCACAACCCATGGAGTAGGGTATTACGCTCAGGCGGCCCGAACCACGTAAACCTTTGTGTCAATTTGCCACCATCTCTTGAATCTCTGCGCGCCCATTACCGAACTACAAACTCCACGGACTACTAACAGTAGTGCCGGGAGATCTGCTGGATTCAACCACCGAGAGTTGGCGCGCCAGGTAGGGGGTGCTCGAGGTTTCAAGAATGGTGAACTCAGCTGCTGGATCGTCCAACGTCAACCTCGCTTCGCAACCTGCTGGAGGCAACCCCTCTAACATGCAACAACCAGTAGGTGTCGCGGCTCCAGCAGGAGTGATGCCTCCGCCGCCACCGTCTGCACCAGCAAATCAAGCTGGACAACGGGACGGGGCATCTGCGTCGGTCACAACATCGGCGAATAACAACAACACCGAGCACGCGCTCCATGCAGCGCGTGCTCTTCTCCAACGCCCACCACCTCTGGGTGCATCCCAGGGCGCAATGGAGCAATGGAGGGCTGATGTGGAACATTTGGTTGCAGCAGCAGCCGATCGCATCAGCAATCAAGGTCCTCCCACCTGGGGGCAGGCCCCATCGCAACATCGGACTTTGTCGGGCAGACTTGCTCCGCACGCTTCCCAAAATAGGAGGCGTTTTGCGTCTCAACAAGTGACGTCGCTGCCTGCTGGGGCGCGACGCACCCATACAGTAACCAGGCTTTCAAGTCATAACCTCCGAGCGGAGCTTGATTGCCGTTACCGTCAGCAGGACGGCCGCGTCCATATCGAGCAAGCTCGCAAAAGGTAAGAGGCTCGGGACAGTCCTTCTCCCGAGGGAGTAGGAGGAGGCTATTCTGCCCTGGCCATGCACTTGCGCATGGTCAGATGGCCACAAAAGTTCCAGCCTCACCTGCCGGAGAAATTTGATGGGACTGTCAATCCCGCTGAGTTTCTCCAGATTTACTCCACTGCAATCCTTGCAGTCGGAGGTAACAAGGCCGTAATGGCCAACTATTTTCCCGTGGCTTTAACTGGGACCACTAGGTCCTGGTTCATGAGCCTTCCGCCCAATTCTATCAACAGTTGGACAGAGTTGTGCCAATAGTTCACCGCCAATTTTGGGAGTTCATACACCCGACCAGGCACTGAATTGGACCTTTTTGCTGTCATGCAGAAGGGGGAGAATCCCTGTGTTCCTTCATCTAGAGGTTCTCCCAGGTACGAAACACTATTCCTTCTATCTTCAGCACCTCTATTATTGTGGCATTTAGATAGGGCGTACGAGACAAGAAGATGTTGGAGAAGCTGGCGATCAAGGAGATCACCAGTGTCACAGAGCTCTTTAGCTTGGCAGACAAGTGTGCCAAAGCTGCAGAGGGTCGTGAAATGCACTCCAAACCACCTCCGAAGGATAGTAAAATAATCCTCCAAGGGCGAAGCCACTACCTCCGGGATTGGCCAAAAGAAGAAAAAGTCCAACAGCAAGAAAAAGTCGTCGGCCGGCACACCTACTGCTGCAGCTGCTGCAGCTCCGGGTGGTCGGGGGCCACGCCCCGAGAAACGACCTCGACCTTCATCTGAAGATGGCGGCAACTCCAAAATGTGGTGTCCTATTCATAAGTCGAACAACCACAACTTGGAAGACTGCCGAGAGGTCTAGAACCTCGCCGAGCGCTACAACAAGCGTCAGGAAGAAGTTCCTTTCCGACAAAGGGAAGGAAAACAGAAAGTCGACGAAGCTCCGGCTGAAGAGGAGTTAGGTTTTCAGGAACCTAAAAAGGTCCTGAAAGTTGTATACCCCTCCGTCGATGACGACTCCGATGTCTCCGATAATGAACGTCGGAAGACCATGAACACCATCTTTGGTGGTACGTGGGACATCACTTCCCACCGTGTCCTCAAGACCATGCGGCAGGACATGGCCTCAGTAGCTCCCACCGCCAGGGCGGAGCCGCATCGAAAGTGGATGGACACTACCATCACTTTTGATGCATCAGATTGACCTCGGAACATTATTGGAGCTGGTCAACTCCCATTGATGGTATCTCTGACCATTAACAACATCCAACTCCACCATGTAATGGTGGACGGAGGTTCGAGGCTGAACCTCATAAGCTTTGAAGCTTTCGTCAAGCTTCAACTCTGACCTTCAGACGTTCGCCCCTCCAAAACTTTCTCTGGAGTAGGTCCGAGGGCCATAAACCCACTTGGTGCCATTACTCTCCCCGTGAACTTCGGGACTCGGGAGAATTATCACACTGAGAAGTTGGTATTTGACGTTGCTTAGATCAACTTACCCTTTAACGCCATTCTGGGCAGGTCAGCCTTGTATAAGTTCATGGCTGCGGCTCATTATGGCTACCTGGTGTTGAAGATGCCGACACCAGCTGGTGTTCTCCGGATCCGCGGAGACCGCACTGCTAGAGTGACTACTCTGGAAGAACTTCACGCGCTTGCTACAGCGCAGGAGGAAGAGTCCAGGCAGGAGCAAGCTCCAAAACCCCCGAGCATTCGTCAACGAGGCTCAACCTCCGCACCTCACGTGCAACCAAGCGGCGACACCGACATTCCCGTCAAAGCCGTCCAAATCGGTTCCGATGCTGCTCAGACCACCCGTATATCGGGAGGCTTGAATGACAAATAGGAACTCGTGCTCATCACTTTCCTCCGGGCTAACGTTGACGTCTTTGCCTGGCAACCGTCGCAAATTCCTGGGATCCCTAGGGAAGTGATCGAGCATAATCATAAGATCCATCCTGACGCTCAGCATGTACATCAGAAGCCTCAAGAGCAATCAGTAGAGCGACAGAACTTCATACGACAAGAAGTGAAGAAGTTGCTCGAAGCTGGATTCATCCAAGAAGTCTTCCACCCAAAATGGCTGGCAAACCCAATCGTTGTACCCAAGGCCGGCGGGAAGCTTTGGATGTGTATCGACTACACCACACTGAATAAGGCATGTCCAAAAGATCCATTCGCACTACCTAGAATAGATCAGATAGTGGATTCCACGTCCGGGTGAGAATTACTGTGTTTCCTAGACGCATATTCTGGGTACCATCAAATCAGAATGTCTAGGGAAGATGAAGAACATACTTCTTTTATCACAGTAGATGGATTGTATTGTTATATTGCCATGCCATTTGGTCTCAAGAATGCAGCTTCAACATTTGTACGTGCTATGTACAAAACCTTTGGAGAGCTCATCAGAGACGTAGTGGAAGTGTATGTTGATGACATCATTGTCAAGATTAAGGACAAGGAGTCACTTCTTGACACCTTGCAAGCTGTCTTCGACAAGTTGCGGGTCACCCGCACAAAGCTGAACCCAGACAAGTGTGTCTTCGGGGTAAGCTCTGGAAAGCTTCTTGGATTCTTGGTGAACCACTAAGGCATAGAGGTGAATACGACGAAGATTAAAGCCATTGAAGATATGCAGCCACCAGCCCGCATAAAGGACGTCCAGAAGCTGACTGGATGTCTAGCTGCCCTCAGCCGGTTCATCTCAAGACTAGCGGAACGGGGACTTCCCTTCTTCAAGCTGTTGAGAAAGTCCGGACCATTCTAATGTTCTAAAGAAGCAGAAAAGGCGTTCCAGGAGCTGAGGCAGCTCCTCACCACCCTACCAACTTTGGTAGCTCCGAACCATGGTGAGCCTCTACTTCTTTACATTTTGGCAACTGACGAAGTTTTTAGCATGGTCCTGGTTGCGGAGAGACCTGAACCCTCACAAGCTCAGGAATCTAGACCCATCCGGGAGGGTCAGGAGGTTCCTGAAGGTGAGTCTGGGTCTCAACCCCCAGACTTGGATCTACAAGGAGTTACTCTTGTTGAACAAGAGGATCCGGACCCTCCGGGAGGGTTCGGGTCACTCCTGAAGAAGCTCCGGGTTCCTTCAATAAGGACCCGGAGGACCTCGAAGAAGGTCCGGACCCCTCTGGGAGGGTCCGGGTCGATGAGGAGGAAGCTCCAGGCCCCTCCGGGAGGGTCCGGACAGTCCAACACCCAGTGTACTTCATCAGCAAAGTACTCCATGATGCCAAGACTCGATACCTAGAGGTGCATAAGCTGCTCTATGCAGTTCTTATCGCTTCCAAGAAGCTTTGCCATTACTTTCAAGCTCGTAAGATCTCAGTGGTGACCTCTTATCCACTGCGTGCGATCTAGCATAATCCCAATTACACTGGGAACATTGCAAAGTGGGCAGTGGAATTGGCTGAGTTTGACCTAGAATTTGTCCCAAGACAAGCGATCAAGAGTCAAGCATTGGCGGACTTCGTGGCGGAATGGACCCCCTCTCCATCAAACCCTAGGGGCCCTAGTGAGCAGAAGCCGGAACTCAAGGCTCCGGTCTTCACCGAGCCTCACTGGACCCTGTACTTCAACGGCTCCATGCAGAAACAGGGGGCCTGAGCTGGAGTCCTTCTCCTCGCTCCGACCGGGGAGAAGGTTAAATACATGGTGCACCTTGACTTCAAGGCAACCAACAACATGGCGGAGTATGAAGCACTCATTTATGGACTAATGGTAGCACTATCATATGGTGTCAAGCAGCTGTTGGTCAAGGGAGATTCGTAGCTCATCATTAAACAGGTGAAGGGTGAATGCTCCTGCAACAATCCCCAACTAGCTGCATATCTCCTTGAAGTCCAGAGGCTTCAGAAGGACTTCAAAGTCCTGGACCTCCACCATGTCCAATATCTCCATAACGCTGAAGCTGATGAACTCTCGACGAAAGCGTCAACCAGAGCTCCGGCTCCCGACGAAACCTTTGTCCGGAGGTTTTCAAAACCCACAGCTCAGCCCGCCGAACTGAGCGAAGGGGGTGAGACCAGCATCCTGAAGCTGGCGGTCCCGATGGCCCTGTTACCATGGCAGCCGTCAAGGGTCGTAGGTGCTGCAGGAAGCTCCGAGCAACCCATCACGCAAGACTCAAATGCTCAAGAAAGCTCTGTTGCATGGATCTTGGAGATCGGGAGCTACTTGAAAGACAATATCCTTCCTGACGATGATGTATCTGCTGACCGGATAGTCAGATTGGCTAAAAGATACACGTTGGTAGAAGGGGATCTCTACCGGCGCGGTGCCAATGGCGTCATAATGTGGTGCATCACAAGGGAAGAAGGACGTGAGATCCTCACGGAAATCCATGGAGGCGAGTGTGGGAACCACACGTCTTCCCGCACGCTGGTTAGTAAAGCCTTTTGGCATGGTTTTTACTGGCCTACAACGCTCCAGGATGCAACTGAGCTGGTGAAGAAATGTGAAGCATGCCAGTTTCATGCAAAACAAATTCATACATCGGCTCAGCCTCTACAAATGATACCTCCTACATGGCCTTTCGCTGTGTGGGGATGGATATCTTGGGACCTTTCCCAAGAGCCGTCGGAGGTTACAAGTTCCTGTATGTTGCCATTGACAAATTCACCAACAGAAGCAACTCCAGTTGTGACAATAAACAAGCAATCAGCTATCAACTTCTTGTAGTCCATCGTTTTTAGATATGGAGTCCCAAACAAAATCATAACTGATAATGGGACCCAGTTCACAAGCTCTGCTTTCCAAGGATACTGCGAAGACCTCGGCATTCAAGTCAGCTATGCTTCTATAGCTCACCCGGCAAGCAATGGCCAAGCTGAGAGAACAAATGCAGAAATCCTAAAAGGACTCAAGACGCGCACTTATGAGCGCCTGAAAAAACATGGAGCCAACTGGATCAAAGAGCTTCCACCCACCCTATGGGCCAACAGGACAACTCCAAACCGGTCAACTGGAGAGACACCCTTCTTCCTGGTGTACGGAGCTGAAGCAGTCCTTCCTCTAGAAATAACCTTGGGGTCACTCCGGATCCGGACCTTCGACGAAGCCACACAGGACCAGCTCCGGCATGAAGACCTTGACCTCCTTGAAGAGGGAAGGTGCCGAGCAGCTGTTCGGAATGCCCGATACCGCCAAGCTCTTCGACACTATCACCAACGGCATGTTCACAGCCGACAGCTCGAGGAAGGTGATTTGGTGCTACGGAGAATACAATCCAGAGAAGGGTTAAACAAACTTTCCCCCATCTGGGAAGGATCCTTCCGAAGGATCAAAGTATCCCGTCCCGGATGCGTTCGCTTGGCAACTGAGGATGGGACACCTCTCCCAAATCCTTGGAACATTGAACACCTCTGTAAGTTCTACGCTTAATATCACGGAGGTGAGTCTGTAATTACATGTGATGTATGTTATAGAGTCATTGTACAGAGTCGAGTAGCTCCTCCGGGAGGACAGCCGGACCTACCCCGTAAGGTTCGCAACGTCCATGCAACACTTGTCACAATCTCAGAACTAAAAGTGAAGCTAGCTACTTTGGGTCAAACGAGAAACGAAACACACTTAGTCTGGTTTCCTACAGTAAGAGTGTACTTGTTTCCCCTGTACCCCGGACCTATAATGAAAGAAGTCATTGTGTGAAAACAGACTCCACGTGCATTTACTTTGTACAGGCTCAATATTTTTTATTTTTCTCTTTCTTGTCTATAACAAAGTTGTGCAGTTCTTAAGAAACTTTAGCTCGACCAGTTCATGTACAATTCGAGTTGCATCGTCTGTTCTTCCGGATCCAAACATTGTTGATGGTCTACTCGTCTGAATGCCGCCAAGCCAATTTAGGGCCGGAGTGTGCTATCGACTTAGCCTGGTCATGCACCCTAAGTACGCCACTCTACCTACACCCCGGCAGGCCGAAGTAAGGCGAGTCCAGAAACGATAGGATCTGAAGGAAACAAGGCAATACACTTGATTGTATTTAGAATTGTGTTCGACCTAAAAATTTCTCGGGAATAGTAAGTCACAATGAAGTTATAGATAGGAAAATGGATTTTACTGTTTTTCTTGACTTTAGTGTGCAGGAAAAATAAGTATTTCATGATGATGGTGAATGAAGCTGGAGCTGCCAAAGCTCCGACATCCTTTAGGCGGCTTGTGGTCGATGTTCAAACATTGATAGCGAGCGTCGCTGGAGCTACTCAGTTCTGGTAAAGCTAGGGGGCCAACAGTCAACATGAAGAAAAGATGGTGGGAAGACTTTATAGTGGAGTCTGTTGTCGATACACCACGTTTTGGCAGAGGTCACTGCCTGAGCTATCAAGCTCTGACACCCCAGAGGACTAACCGTCGATGCTTTACGCATTGATGGAGACTACTGCCGGAGCTACAAAGCTCCGACGATGGTCAATGCCAGAGCCACTAAGCTCCGACAACCTCAGGGGGCCTTCACTATCGAAGACTTCGGACCTACATTCTACAAGTTTGAAGCGCGCAAGTCTTCAACAACTATTACATACTCTTGGTACATGTTCACAATCAAATTGTGTACATCTACCAGGGGGCCAAGTGCGACAAAGGTGTTGAAGACAAAAAATGAAATTTACAAAAAACTTGGATTTCATTCATCAGGAGACAAGAGATTACAAAATTGGAGAAAAAGAAGAGAGGATACAAGTGGGAGCTACAAAGAGATGGTCCTAGACCCTATGGAAAAACGAGGCGAGCTTCTGGGCAGCCTCCAATACGCTGGCTTGGGAAGCTTCTCCCTCTCGTTCGATGGGGCCTTCAAGCACCGGGTCCAGGGGGAATTGAGGGTCCTGGCTTGTGTAGCACGTCAGCACGAATTCTACAACGTCCTTCGCCAGGGATTGTCCCTCGGTCTCCAGCTGGTCCGCAATGACATCACCCATCTTGGTGAGTTTGTGGCCTACCGAACTCAACGCCTACAACGCGAGGTCCAGCTCCGGCTCCGGATCATTCGGACGCATGGGACTAATACCCATTGGCATCAGCGCGTCGTTGGCATTGCCCAGGAAGACCCAAACTTGTTGGGACTCCACAGTCCTCGAGCCTCGCATCTCCTCCAAGGATCTTCTGGTCGCCGCAAGCTCCAAATTCTCATGGGCAAGGCGCTCAACCTCTTTGGCGTTCTCCTGAATCTTTTCAGCAACTTGCCTTTCGAGTTTTCCGAGCTCTTCCTCCCGGAGGTGGATCTTGTTCCGGCGGTCGACCAGGTCCTTCTCCCGGCCCCGCACTTTCTTCTCCCTGGCAGCAACGGCATTCTCCCTCCCGTGGAGTTCCTGCCCTCACTCCCATGACTTCTTCTCCTCTCTCTCGCAGCGCTCCTCCAATTTCTTGGTGCGCTCCTCGAGACTCTTGTCACCCAGAGTTAGCCTCTGAGTAAGATCTTCTTCCCTCGTCATGATGTCGTCCTGCAGCTCCAGGAGTTTTTGCTCTTCATTCTCGAGCTTTCTCTCACGCTCCTTGATAGCCTCCCGGCGCTTGACGAGACTAGCGTGGATGGCATCGAGCCTCTCCTGGCGATCATCCGCTGCGCTATTAGCAGCTTTGGCATGCTCGTAGATGGCTCGGAACTAGTTGTCAAGGGATCGCGTTATGCTTTCCCTCTCATCCAGCAGCTTACCCTAGTATTCCAGGTGGACCTTCTCCCTCTGCACCCACTCCTTGTCGTCAGCCAGCCTCGAATGCGCCAGCTTGGTCTCAAAATGGAGCCGGTTGCGCCACCTCCTAAGAGTTTGGCACTCCTCCTCGAGAGCCTTGCTGTCGTGGTAGAAAGCCAGCTGGACCTGACGAAGACTGGAGCAGGCGTTGTCAATAGACAACGAGAGGGGGATTGGGTCAGGACCTGTCGAGGTCATCTCCGCCGGTTCCAGCGGGTTCTCCGTGACAAAAATTGGGTCCCACTCTACAAGAGCGGTCCCCTGAGCTTCCACGGCACTAGGGCCGTCCTCCGGGATAGCCTCGGCCGCTGCCAAGGAAGGTCCTGTAGTAGAAGTTTCGACCTCCGGAATTGGCCCAAAGGTCCCGCTACCAGGTCATCAACAACTGGCCCCTCAGGCAGGGGGCCGACAGCTTCATCTTGGCACCCTGGCTCAGGTGCGGGCACTTTCGGGACCACTGCTTCTGGGGCGGGCGTAGAAGATTCCGCTGGAGCTGAAGCCATATTCGGCCCCAACGTTGGCGCCTCCTCCACCACTAGTTCCGGTGCTAACGCCTCGACCACCACGGGCTCGAGCGCCGGCACCTCTACAGCAACTGGCTCAGGCGCCAGTACTTCTTCCATGACCGGCTCTACCGCCGGAACTTCTGCAGCAACCGACTCTACCGCCGGAGCTTCCTCGACAGTCGGCTTAAGCGTCGAGACTTCATCAACACCCGGCTCTACCGCCGGGGCCTCATCAACCACCAGCTCGACTGCCAGGGATTCAATAACATCCGGCTCTAAGGCCAGAATTGCAGCTACCTCTGGCTCTAAGGCTAGAGCGTCCATCATTTCAGCATCCGAACCCAGAGCTTCAACCCCCAGGGCAGGTGCCACTAGTACATCTTCATTCCCGTGGTCCGACGCTACCACGAGAGCTTCTGGGGATGAGTCGAGGTCCAAGACCACGATAGCCTGCGCTGGAGCTGCCGCAGCCTCAGCCACCTCTTGGGGCGGCACTGAAATTGGAGCTGGAGCTTCCGCCTGCACAGCCTCAGCTGCTGCTGCGGGAACCAGAGCTTCAGCCCTTTTCTTGGGCACTCTGTGGATGAAGGACAAAGAAACTCAAAACACAATTACAACAAAAAACAATCAACTGAGGTAAAAAATCAAAAATTACCTCAGAAGGCTTCTGCACCAGTTAGCACGGAACCTCTTTTCCGGACGCTCAGAGCCGGACCCTGTCGCCACTGGCGTGTTGGCTTTGGAAGGTTCCCCAGAGCTCGCTGCTGCTGTCGACGTCACTCGGGTTGAGGCCCCCCTCGACCGGGAAGGACCTCCGGACCCAAAGCCTTCAGCTGGCCCTGGTACTCGAGCCGCATGGCCGGAGCTAGCACCCCGGGGAGATGTCGATGCTGGAGTAGTTGCCGTCGATGAAGACCTTCCCCTCCGGGGAGAAGGAGCCACCGTGGAAGGAGCAGGTCTGATGGACCTCCCATCAAAGTGCTTTAGCTTCCTTTTACGGCTCGAGGGCTCGGCCAACTCTTTGCCCTTGCCCATGACTTCAACTCTCTGTTCCGGGACAAAAGGGGGACCACCCTCGGAAGCTCTGGAGATCGCCAACCCGGTGATCGAATGCCTCTCAACGACACCAAGGTCGTCAAGCATTGGCATCTTCTGCCGAAGCTCTATGCTGAACTCTGCCTCCATGTTCAGAAGGGAGGAAAGCCGCTGGCCGAGTCAAGTCATCACCCTCGATGTCGATGCCATGCTGGAACTTCTTGAGGTGAAACTCCAAAGTTGCGCACTCCATGTTGGACTTCAAATCGGTCTCGATCCGGTCGTCGTCCAGCACACTGTTGAGGGCCCAAGCAAGCTTCTCCCTCTTCTTCAGCGGAGCCCACCTGTTGGTCAGGAAGTTGCAAAATGTCGCCTGAGGAGTCACCCCTCCTTCCACGCATTGGCGGATCCTGGTCAGAGCAGGGTTGAAGGCGTCCGATAACACCGGAGCTTCGCTCCAAGCTGCAGTGTCGACGTTGGGGAGGCCCTCGGGCAGCTCCAACTTCTCATGCTCCTCCACCCTGATGACGACCCAATCCTTCTTCCAGTCGTCCAACTTCCCTGAAGGGAACGACCGCAAGTACTTGTACGGGCACTTCTTGCGCTTCAAAAAATAATAGAAGCCAAGGTACTCGTCACTCTTGCCGGTGGTCTGGACGGTGAAGAAGGTGCGGAAGAGCTCAACACAGGGGGAATGACCACCCACATCTCGCAGAAGTGGACAAAGATCGACACCAGAAGAATGGAGTGGGGGCCAAGGTGGTACAGCTGCAGACCATAGAAGTCGAGTAGCATCAAGAAAAAAGTGGAGAAAGGTGGGATCAGTCCCAACATGGCGTACGCGGAGAAGTACACCATGTCGTCGGCGTGCTCCTTCATGAAAGGAAGCTTACCGGCGCGGACCAAGTGGTTGAAGAAGTCAGGGGACCACCCCATGAGGGCCTGGACCTTCTTCAAATCACCGTCAGTCTTCAGGCTGCTCTGGTGAAGACCCAACTCCATCGTAGCACAGTGGGGCGAGAGATGAAAAGCAAGCAAAAGTTTGGAGGATTTGAGCGCAAGTTCGAATGAAAGGCATAAAGAACCCCCAAACGATGCGTGCTTTCCTTCTTAAGTAAGCCCCCGCAACGATTGGATGGAAACCACAGAGGAGCCAACAATACCAGTTAAAAACTTCACCCTGCCAATGACAAGGGTGCCCGGGGCCACCCGACGATCAAGTCGAAGTCCTTACCCCAGGCGAACGGTTGTCATCATGAAAGGCGGGAAACCCGAAGGCGACGGCGTGACAGAGCGTGCAGAACCGATACAATTTTCGTATCGGGAACCAGCGACCTTCAATTGCATGATATCCACACGCTAAGATCTCACCTGCCACATCTAGGATATTCCACGCGGTGTTAGTTTAACAATGAACTACCGCCAACGGCACATCCGAAGACCCTTGAACACACGGCTCAAAAACCAAAGAATGGACCCACCTCTGGCAGAATGACTTCATCCAAAAGGTATCTCCTAGAGGTGGGCCCAGGGGGCCACTGTCGGTACCCTGCATACCGGATACCCCTTGGGATTGCAAAGATCACAATGAAACTCCATCTACCAGATTTGAAGACCTCTGAAGGCCCCACATGTCAGCCATAACCGGACCTGCTTCCCCGACATGGTTAGTCCCAGGGCCGCCACGTGTATCATAAGACCGGAGCTACCGCCCACGCAAGGGAAAGCTCCGGATTGGATACCAGTATGGCACCCCCGGACCTAACCCCAGACAGAGGGAAGCTCCGGTACCGACACGTGTCCAACAGCACCGGACCTACCAGTCCACGACGGTAAGATCCGGAGCTGCCACGTGTCCGAACCGCCGGACCTTCAACCTCAACGATCAAACTGGTGGGCCCCCAATGGCTCGGACCTTCAAGGGGCAATCAAAGACTTCAAGACCCGATTAAGTGTCATTAATACCATATTAATGACACACAATCGGAAGGCCCTTAATACCAATAATGACACTGTTAAGGCCCGTTACCATGATATTAAGGGTAATTAACCTCATTTATTGTGTCTTAAACATTAGTAACAGCCAGGGCCACATGTCGGGCAAGGCCAACGGTGTAACGACCAGTCCTTGTACTATAAAAGGACTGGTCGACGATACACAAAGGGGACTTGGACTCCCTCGGACATACGCTGAGACACGCTCTCGGACACACTCAGACACTCTTAGACGCTCAATACAACAGCAACACACCTCGTGAAGTAGGGTATTACGCTCAGGCGGCCCGAACCACGTAAACCATCTCTTGAATCTCTGCGCCCATTACCGAACTACAAACTCCACGGACTACTAATAGTAGTGCCGGGAGATATGCCGGATTTAACCACCGACACCTCCCATGCCTCAAGATCCTTAGGGTATCTTTCCTTAAGCTTAAGATACTCCTCTTTTCTTACTCCAAACTCCTCATTGGTCTCCTCAGGCTGAGCAATGGGAGCTTCAGGATCAACGGGTCGATCCTTTCATAGGCAAAGGTCAAGGTTTGCAATTGCTAAGTTCATCCTGAGTCTCTCATTCCATGTCCCATAGTTATGACCGTCAAGGGTCTCTATTGAGGCAATGAGAGTTACCACATTTGAGGCACCTTAATAAAACAAAATATAGGGGTTAGAAAATGACTTAAAACAACATATGATGAAGCATATACTTAAAATTGCACTTAAACAACAAGAAATGGCATGAAATGTCTTTCACATTGGTTACTCAACAAAACCATTTCACTTAAATAATCGTGGAAATATTTCACGTTGGTTACTCTAATTTCCATTTCTCTCAATAACTTAATTAGCATGGAAATATTCATGTTGGTTACTCTAATTTCCATGTAGACATACTTAAAATTCATGAAGGCATTCCCAATATAGTGCAAATATACTGGAAACAGACATAAAGCATGGCAAAATTAAATTTTCACTTTGATTACTTATTTAATTTCCATGCAAAACATATACACTTAAAATTCCAGTAAATTTAAACTTTCACGTTGGTTACTTATTTAAATTTACTGCTAAATAACAGCGGAAGCAAAATAAACTTAATTTCTTAAATTACTGAAACTAAATGCAAAAAAAACTTAATGCAATTAATTGGATTAAATAACTGAGAAAATTCACTTAATAACTTAAAATTACCCAAAATTACAGAAATAATGCAATCAATATATTTCAAACATCACACAAAATTTTTCTGAAATTTTCCCAGCTATTTTACTAATTTTCTAATCATTTCTCTAATTTCTGGAATTTATTTTCCATCTTAAACCTTTTCTACAGTTCAGAAATGCTTAAAAAAGGCTAACTGGGCTTAAAACCCTAAATTAAGCCCACTTACTAAAAATGGCCCAGCCCACTGATTAAAATCCCTCAGAAAATGGAAAAACCCTTACTCGCGCAGCCCATCGGGCATTTGGCCCAAAGCCGAAAGCAGCCCAACTAAAAACCTGAAAAATTCGGGAAAATCGAAAGGGCAGCCCAGCTGGTCCATTTCGCACTCCCGCATGGGCTTCGGGCCTGTTAGCACGTGGGTGGCAGTGGTGTGCGACGTGGACCGTCGGATCTCGATCTGACGGTTCACGTTGCTCGCAGTTCTAATGCCCCGCATCATCTGAGTCGTCCATTTTTCGTCCGATGGTTCTGCGTCGAAATCAGAGGTACTTAAGGCCGTCAGTCGTGGGGGGGTGCCGAACCCTAATTCATTCATGCCTCCATACTCTCTCTCCTCTTCACTCCGAGCGGCAGCGAGCGGCGAGAGCGTCAGCGGCGAGGGCGACGCCGACGAGTGACCTCCGGCGAGTCACAGCGCCGTCACCTCCGGCGAGGGAAACACACCAAGGGGTGCTCCTCCGCTGGGGTCAACGGTACCGAGTCGGCCGCCGTCGAGGAAAAGCCGCCGCGCGTCGCTCCGGATCTGAGTGGAGGGGAGGCTCTGAGTGCACCGCCCCAGGGACTTCTGGCGCCGCCGAATCACCGTCATCGACGTGGTGCGCGTGGTCAGCCGTCGAAGGAAACCCGGGGTTAGGGTCAGGGTTTCGACCCTTAACCCTAGCCCGGCGAGCTCTGAGGTTCTGAGTGCTTATGCTTGCAGGTACACAACGCCGCCAAGATCTCCACCATGGCGCGCATGATGCGCCGCCGGTGGAGAAGGCGCCTCAGGTTAGGGTTTCCTAACCCGATACTCTAGGATGGCGGTGGTGTTTTGGGTGTGTGACTAGGGTTGGGGCTTCGGCCGATAACACTAGTATAGCACCTGAGGATGGCGGCGCCACAGTTGTCTCCGTTGGGAGATGCAATCTGATGGCCGCCGTCAAGGAGAAGAGGATGCTAGGGTTAGGGTTTCCCCTAACCCACACTGATGTGGTGACCTAAGGCCACCTCTTATGCAGATAAGTCCCTCTTCCCCATCTTAATCTCAGTTTTCTTCAATTTAGTTTGGCTTTTCTTGTCTGAATTCTAAACTTAGACTAAACAGAAACTAAAATTGAATCCCCTCCTTCTAATTTCTGCGATGAACAAACTTAACTAAAACTGATCTTAATTAATGAAGACTAGACCTTAATTAAATGATTAGAAACTAACTAATCTTATTAATTATCCAATTAGAGCTCACAAGCACGGCTCTGATGCCATTGTTAGTTCCTAGGGTTCTTAAGATCGCTACTAGAAACACCTAATTATTAATGCTTAAGTCTAATCTAACTGAGCAATCATGATCAGGCACAATTCAATTACTCTAATCTAATTACTTAGGGAAAACATCAATTAAAGACATACTGACAGATCGTAGTAGTAGGATGAAGACAATTAGATACTTGAGGAACAGATGAAAGTGTTACCATCAGTGGGTCCATTAGATGCCATTGGGCTCTAATGGATTGTCGCTGGAGAATTAGCCTGACGCGGGAAGAAACGGTGATGCAGGGAGACGTCGACGCAGTTGCGGCTTGGAGTAGAACCGGCATCGGTGCCAGCGGCGACGGATCTCTGAGGTGCGTGCCTTTCCCCTCACTCCCTGCCTCTGATAGATCGGTTAGGGTTCTGTGGGGAGAGTTGGATGGCGGCTGATCAATTGAAGGGATGATCTATGCCCCGGCCCTCTCCCCCTTTATTTATATAGCGCGTGTGTGAGAGGGGGCCACACCGAACCAAGGTCGGTTGCGCCCCCAATCAGGGCACGTAAGGGAGTTTCACTCGAGGCGTGGTTGTTGCCCACGTCACCTCGAGATCACAACTAACACATCAGTTGTGAAGCTTTGGTAGTGATATACTCCCTCTGTTTCATTTTATTTGTCATCGGCTAGTTTATTTTTGAATTAACAGTGATAAAACGAAACGGGGGGAGTATTTCAGAAAGCAAAATGATAAAACTATAAAATAGAATGTCTTAAGCTGGATTTTCATTTCTGTCAGGTTTATTGGAAAATGGCGACTGAACCCCCCACTCCCCTGGAAAGATCCAGCAAAAGCTGACTTTATAAGTAGAATATAAATTGGTCCTCACGGTAGGGCATGTATTATCCATACCTCATGCTATGTATTGAGACCAGTGCAATTTTCATTCTATGAAAGGTCAACATGAAGGACCTTAAAAATTTTGAAGCAACCTAGGCCAGAGACAAAGAGAAACAAAAATAGGAACATCCATGTAACAAAATAAAATCAAACAAAAACGATGAAGTACTTATCACCGGAGGGGCTTCCCCAGCTGTTTCTTTTCAAAAAAAAAATGAAGTACTTGTTATGAAGGTAAAATACTAAATAAATTAACTTTTGAGTGGCGAAAATGTCATTGGGCATGCAAAGGCATGTTTTATTTGTAAAGGAAAAACAAGGTTAAAACGTATATGGTGTCATAAGAAACAAAAGTTGCCACACGCTTGCAACCCAACATTCCACAGTTTGGTCCGTCCACATCATAATTTATTATGATATGAAGCATGGCTCTTCAATCTAGTTCGACAGATATCCCGGGACACAATGGGGCGATCCCGGTTTTGGTGTTGTATGTTTGAGAGACACTCTGATATGAAATGAATTCACTAGGAAATATTCCTTCGATATTCGAGACCAACTCATCCACCGAAATGCGATCGGACGAGCTCGTCCTACCTGTGCCCCGGTGTCACGTGACCCGTGCGTGGGCTTTTGGTCACCGCCCGACTGCCCAAACCATACCCCTTCCCCCCCCCCCCCCCCCCCAAAAAAAAAAATGCTCGACTCTATCTTGAAGGCTCCTTTCCACAGAGGCAGCGGTAGCGACTTTGCCTTGGCCCGACGTCCTGCAACGATCGAGCCCTGGTCCGACGATGACGGCGCACTGGTTTGTATTTCCTCCTTCTGGTTGTTTCTTCCGATCCAAGCTCGTATTTTTCCTCCGTGTCTTCCTCACAAGCCTGCGTCTTATCCTCATGATCTGCCCCTGTGCGTAGGCGATCTTTGACTCCACCTCCGGTAGCTCAACCGCCTCCGGCTCCTCAGATCTGCTTGCAAAGGACCACCCGAGGTACATATTCCTCACCTCCGGCCATGCTTTTTTTGTTTGATTTATCTTTAATTTGTTACTCCTACTCAATTACTTGATGACTTTTAAGTTCAAATTTTTGTACATGGGTAAAGTAAAAAAAAAAGAGAAATTCATGTAACATTTACCTTAGAGGTTTTATGTTGATTTAGTGCTTTAACGAATTAGGTTGCCCAATAAAATCCTGTCTTGCATCTGAAATGCTGCCTTGTGTGCTGCCTGTCTCTGTGTTTGATAGAAAAGACGAGCTCAAACCAAAAGAATTTGAATTATGGGAATCAACCTTTTATGTTTGTCTTTTCCTTCTAACTCCAGTTTGTAAAATGCAGCTTATAGTTATGCCTTGCAATCACGTCTACATTATCCATTTACCTGACCATGGTTGTGCCTTAGTTTTTTAGGTGGTATTGGCAACCAATTTGTTGGAGGGTATGATTAAAGCCAAGTTCCTTAAGAATGAATGGTGGTACTGGTCCTCCTTTACGAGCGCTGTCAAGACCAAAGCTATATCTTCGCTCGCACTCAGAATCTACACTCTTGATGATTGCATCATCTAAATGAAGAATTATGCTCCAAGCACTGATCCAGCTGACAGTGCCAAACCTGTAAACAAGGCGAAGATGAGTAAAGGGGTTGAATCATCGGCATTGCAACAATGGAGCGGGCTCACTACTCCATTGTAGATTCTACGTTAAGAAGCCTTAGTTCTCAGACAGCAAAACAATGCAATGCTCACATAAATCTGAACATAAGATTTATTCAATGTTAGCATTGTATGGTTATGCTGCATGCCTGAGAACTAAATATTCTAAGCATAGAATCTACAACGGAGTGGTGAGCCCGCTCCATTGTTACGATACTGATGATTCAACCTCTTTCCTCCTCTTCGCCTTGTTTACAAGTTTGGCACTGTTAGCTGAATCAGTGCTTGGAGCAGGATTCTTCATATAGATGATATAATCATCAAGGGTGTAGATCCTGAGTGCAAGCAAAGATATAGTTTTGGTCTTGATAGCAGTGGTGAAGGAAGACCAGTACCACCATTCATTCTTAAGGAACTCAGCTTTAATCATACGCTCCAACAAATTGGTTGCCAATGCCATCTAAAAATCTAAGGCACTCGCATGGTCAAGTAAATGGATAATGTAGACGTGTTTGCAAAGTATAACTATAAGCTGCATTTTAGAAGCTGGAGTTAGAAAGGAATGACAAAATTAAAAATTGGATATCATAGTTCAAGTTATTTTGGTTTGAGCTTTGTCATTTTTTATCATACAAGAGGCCAACAGCAGATAAGGCAACATTTTTAGATGCAAGACATCATTAGGATTTTATTGTGCAATTTAATTCATTAAAGCACTAAATCAACATGAAACCTCCAAGATAAATGTACATGAACTTCTCTTTTTTTCTTTACTGATGTACCAGAATTTGAAGTTAAAAGTCATCAAGTCATCGAGTAGGAGTAACAAATTGAAGATAAATCAAACAAAAAACAAGCATGGCCGGAGGTGAGCTATATGTACCTCGGGTGGTCCTTTGCAAGCAGATCTGAGGAGCCGGAGGTGGGGAGCAACCGAAGGTAGAGGCGGCTGAGCTATCGGAGGTGGCGGCAGTTAAAGATCACCTACGCACAGGGGCAGATCATGAGGAAAAGATGCAGGCTTGTGAGGAAGAGGTGGATGAAAAATACGAACTTGGATCAAAAGAAATAACCAGAGGGATGGGATACAAACCAGGGTGTTGTCATCGTCAGACCAGGGCTTGGTTAGAGACCAAGGCGCGGTCGCCGCCGCTGCCTCTGAAGCGAGCACTACAGGAATCCCGACGATTTGCGACGGCCGGGGCCGTCGCAAATAAGCCAAATGCCGTCGCAAATAAGCTATTTGCGACGGTTTACCTTATTTGCGACGGCTTCTGGCTGTCGCAAGTTTGTCGTCGCAAATAAGCTTATTTGCGACGGCCGCCGTCGCAAATAAACTTATTTGCGACGGCTTGGAGTGGCCGTCACAAGTTATTGCTGCGGGCTGGCGGGCCCCGCAGATGCTTATTTGCGACGGCCTAGCCGTCGCAATTAAGGGCCACTATTTGCGACGGCCTAGCCGTCGCAAATAAGTTCAGAGGGCAGGGCCCACGTGTCCTCCTCCGGGACCCACGACGCTATTTGCGACGGCCAGGCCGTCGCAAATAACTGTGGTTTAATTGCGACGGCTTGTACACTTATTTGCGACGGTACTGTATAAAAAGCCGTCGCAAATAAGGTTTTTTATTTTTTTAAAAAACAGAAAATACTACCCGGCTCGATGGCCAGAATCACAACAAACACAATATACACAATATACATAATATATACACAGCATACACAAACATCATCACAATCACAAACTAAAATTCCGATACATCTCACATCGTCATCAACAAAGTAAATAAAAGGGCTCACTCGCCCATCTAACCTCCGAAGCCACCTCCGAAGTCGAAGTCGTCGTCGTCGCGCCTCAATCCAGGTGGCGGTAGCGACGGCGACGACGTTTGTGCAGCCGTCGCGGATCCCTGAAATTAATAAAACTTAGAGTTAGAATATAAATGCATCAACATCTCTCTCCCTCCCTCTCCCTCTATCTTCATCTAGATCACCCTCTCTTCCTCTCTCTTTTCATTTCTCTCTTTGTCTCTCACTCTATCTTTCTTGCTCACTCTATCTCTCTATTGCTATCATTTTCCCTCTATCTTCCTCCCTCTATCTCCATCTACATCTCCCTCCCTCTATCTTCCTCTCTCTCTATCTCCATCTACATCTTACTCTCTCTTCATTCCCATCCTACTCTATCTATCTTTCGCTCTTTCTTCTGTCTCCCTTTCTTCTATCTCTTTCTTTCTTCTATCTCAATCATTTTCTTCTATCTAACTATCTCTCTCTTTCATCTATCTCAATCTTATTACGCTGGAGAAGAAGGATTACATAGAAACTTACCTGACCCGCTGAAGAAGGATCGCCTGGGAGGACCGGTGGTAGTACCGGTAGCTGGATTCCCAGACCCTGCGCCCGAGTGATGGCCTGTCATTGCAAACATTAAATGCTACCTATTAGTAAGTCATTTACGCTGAATTAATGAGAATTTTAATTTTTAGATTGTTACCTCCATTGCTTCCCGCATCTGCGCCAACGCTGCTGCCTGGGTTTGGATCGTGGCCTCGATCGCCCTCCTTTCCTCCTCATGTCGCCTTTCGTTTTCTTCTACAGTTTCTCGGAGGGACTGCATCTCAATGTCCCTCTGCGACACGCGGCGACCTCCCGTGCCCGAAGCCTGCGTGGAGCTGCCTCTCGCAGGTCTACCCGCCCTCGAGTCGACAACTCTGTCGAATATGGCGAGCCTATAAAAAAGAGAGTTAGTAATATGAAATTAAAATATCTTGAATACTTTGAATTGAAAACGATAAAATGACTTGCAAACTCACCTTCCGTGTGCTTTTCCACCACCGGTTGCATACGCGGCTTGAGGATCGATCGGTTGACGTTCCCAATCGAAATCCTCGCCGTGTATCTTCCTAGCCTCCTCCCCGTACTTAGCCTGCAAAACAATAAAATCGTGTAAGTTCAACAATCTATATAGTTATATTTAATATGAATGATTCTAAACTTACCAAACGCTCGGCTGCAGCCTGACTGCACCCCGTCGGCTGAGAAGGGTCCCTGTGACCTCTCTTCCAAACCTCAGCAGGGGTGGGCGGCACCCCCGTCTCGCGCTCCTGTCAATACGTGTTAGTACGAACAATATATTATTAATATATAAACATAAGTTACACACACTTACCATGCGTTTAGCTAAACACAAGTGGTTATCTTGCCCGTACCTGCTCTTCCCCTCCACCCCTCTGCAGTCTCGAGCCTTCTCAGACTTAGCTTTAAACTCGTCGCTAGCCCAGTAGCGACAAAGGGCCCGAAATGCATCGGTCCGACCCTGCAACCAGCTCACGTGGCCCTGCACATAGTTCGAAGTCATTAAAAGTACCATCGAGGACATTATCAGAAAAAAAATAATTACTACACTCCACGTACCTGCGCGTACTCCTCCTCCGTCAGGTGCCTCTCGCTCTCTTGTCGGAAGTGTAACACGTGCTGCTGGTTCGCCTTCAAGTGCTCATTAATAATTTGAACATGGGCATTCGACAAAGCTTGTCGAAGCGCCTTGGCAGCGTTAAAGTGAAACACTCGCCTCGCATCCTCAAACATGCGACGGTCGTTTGGGTCCTCTAAAGTATATCTTGCCTGCGATAAAGAATATATTGAAGAGATGTTCACTAAAAGAGTTTAAGAGTTGTAACTTAGAAACTTTTTTAACATACTTACCATAAAATCAGCCCATACGGCCTCCTGAAGGTTGTCGTGCTCCTGGTGATGGACGCGTGCGTAGTCCTCCCACGAAAGAGCAGGCACCCTGTCGATGACCCTGGGATAGTGCAAACGCACTATAGACCCGAGGACACCGTTCACCGGTCTTTGGTGCTTCTCACTGGTGAAAGACAAGTCGTCCCAAGCCCTGTAAGATATTTATTCATTCATTCATTACTTAAGTAATCAAAAGAAACTAAAATTGAAAACTATAATTTTTATTACCTGTCTCCGACTGGACGAATCACGGTCCTCTGTGAAGGGACCGCGGGAGGACTGACAAAGTGAGTCCTCCTCGTCCTCTGCGTCTGCTGGGGCGCCACGTCAGGTGACCCAGACGGCTCCTCACCAGCCGAGTCAAAGGCCTCAGGAACAAACTCATCGTCAGCCGGGGGCTGGCTGGCCGAGGGTTGGCTCGCCGAGGGCTGACTCGCCGAGGGCTGCCTCGCCGAGGGCTGGCTGGCCGAGGGCTGCCTCGCCGAGGGCTGGCTCACCGAAGGTGCCGCAGCCTCTGAGTCATCCGGTGAGGACTACAACATTCAAATGATTCATAAGTAAGTTTAATGTGAATTTGAATTTAAAGAATTTGTCAAGAACGAGTGACATTTACCTGTGACGAAGCTCTAGAGCTGGTCTGAACGTGCCCCAGCAGCTGAGAGCGTCTGCTGCCAGTCGACGTGGCACCAACGAAAGCATCCTCAGGTCTAGAGGGGTAGAACCCCCTCGTCGGCGGCACCTTCTTACCCTTCTTTGACGCCATCCTATTATAATTAGATAATTAGTAAATATGCAAATAAAATATATAAAATTCATGTTACTATCTTCAAGAAAACATTACTTGTAGTCACTTTCAAAATTCATCAACATCATTGTCATGTGCCTGTGCCGTACTCCTTAAACCAGCCCAACGATCTTCCATCGTGGCCTGTTCTAATTTTCGTTTTCGCGTATCATCCGCCTCTACATCTTCAACGTCTTCAACATCTCCAACTAATTGATCGAGTCCTGCACCAAGCTCGACGATAAAAGTGTCTGGCAACTCTTCTTCTTGGTACACTTCTTCAACGTCTTCACTATCATGGTAACCATCATCCCCAGGAGTATATAGCCGCTCACGAGGATTCACCGTATATACCACCCACCAAGCACTGAGCTTCGTGCATGGATAAGGTAGATAATACACTTGTTCAACTTGATGCGCAAGAACAAATGTATCGTAACCTCGTAGTCGGTCCTTATGTTTCACTTCCACCATTCCAAATTGGTTTGGTTTTCTCGAGTTCCATGAGTACGATCAAACCAGTCACAGTCAAAGAAGACAACTCGAAGGGTCTTATTTCCGGTAAAAGTAAATTCAAGGATTTTGTTAATGATACCATAATAATCGGTTAAATTCCCTTGAGTGTCCATTGCTCTCGTCACAACACCGGAATTTGATGTTGCCGCAAGAGGACGATGAGCTTCAAAATGAGTTGTACGGAATCGGAAGCCATTTACGTCATATCGACCATAGCTTCTAACATTCACCAATCCATAAGATAGCTGCCGCAAATCTTCATGGACATTGTGAGTCCGACACTGTTATAAAAGATGAGAGAATATTATGTAATATTTCTTTAATAATAGTAATTTATAATACATAGAAGATGAGAGAATATTACATATTCTCGAAACCAAGATAGAAAACTCTGCCCCCCATTTATTCCTTCCTTTCGCATCGCTTCTACTTGTTTGGCCGTAGGTTGATGCCTATGTGGCCAATATTGTCTGTGGAACTCACTGAACATGAAAAAACATCTTTTAGAGTACATGTGTAGCAAAATATGTAGATTAACATAAACATAGGAGAAACACTTACTCGAAGTATTCCTGCATGCCTTCTATATTCGCGTACATGTAGAGTAAAGCAACGGTCCTTTCCTGTTCGGATAGCTCGTAGGTCGTGTAGCTACCAACGGTGGCACCTCTCGTTTGAAAAATGGAAAGGTCGCTTAGGGGGGGTGTTTCGTCCACATTGTACCGCATTGCCGAAGTATTGATATTGTTTTCTTCCGCAAAGTAGACACTTGAAAAGTATCCAACTTCCTTAAGAGCATATGCTTCAGCGATGCACCCTTCCACCCTTGCCCTGTTGCCAACCATTGGTTTCAGATATCGTAGCGCTCTTTCAATGTGATACATCCACCTATATTGCACAGGACCGCCAACTTTAGCTTCGAATGGAAGATGGATAAGCAGATGTTGCATTGGATTGAAGAAACCCGGTGGAAAATTTTTTTCCATCTTACATAAAAGTATGGGTACCTCCTTCTCTAACTTATCCATCATACCGATCTTGATTTCTTTAGCACAAAGCTGTCTATAAAAATAGCTGAGCTCGGCTAAAACCTTCCACACCGCATCATCTAGATAGCCTCAGAACATAACAGGTAGGAGTCTTTCCATTATAATGTGATAATCATGACTCTTCAACCCATTGAGGTTTCCTGTGTTAACATTTACGGCTCGTTTCAGGCTAGCTGCGTAACCATCTGGGAATTTCAAAGTTTTCATCCATTTCATAAATTCTTTCTTTTCTTTCGATCGAAGACAGAAATAAGCACGTGGCTTTCCACCACTTTCAGAGATTTCAAGAGTTGGACGGTGAAAAATGTCTGCCAAATCTAGTCTAGCTTTATAATTGTCTTTCGTTTTGCCAGGCATATCCATGCAAGTGCTTATGATACTTTCGCTCATATTACGCTCCTGATGCATGACATCAATGTTGTGCATTAGAATCAACGACTTCACATATGGTAGCTCCCAAAGTCCACATATGTGAGTCCAATTGTGTTCCTCTCCATAACCTACGAAATATCCAGGACGACCTTCATCAGGCACCAGTTTGTCCAACATATCAGAAATTTCTGACCCGTTGAGACGCTTCGGTTGTCCTTTAGTGACAACAGTGTTCTTTCGAAAGACATGTCTCTGCTGCCTAAATATATGATTCGAGGGCAGCCAGCGTCTGTGACAATCGAAGTAAGATATTTTGCCTCCATGAGTTAGTCGAAAGCAATCCGTGTCTGAAGCACATATCGGACACGTCAGACGACCGTGAGTGCTCCATCCGGAAAACATGCCATATGCCGGCAAATCATGCACGGACCACAAATAAGCAGCTCGAAGGTTGAATTTCTTCTTCTTGTAATTGTCGTACGCTTCGACTCCTGTCCACAAGACTTTCAATTCTTCGATCAGCGGTTTTAACATCACGTTGAGACGTGACCCGGGATGATCAGGTCCAAGTACAATGAGGCTGAGAAACATGAACTCGTTCCTCGTATAAAAAGCAGGTGGCAGGTTGTACGGAATGACAAAGACAGGCCAACATGAGTATGGCGTGGCATTCGTACTGAACGGTGAGAATCCGTCTGTCGCTAATCCGATGCGAACATTCCTCGCATCACGAGAAAAGTCTGGATCGAAACGGTCTAGCGCCTTCCATGCATCACCATCGGACGGATGCGCCAAGAATTCTTTGTTCTCACGTTTACCTTCTTTGTGCCATCTCATGTGTCTTGCGGTTCTTTTTGAAAGAAACATCCGCTTCAACCGAGGTGTCACAGGCAAGTAACGAAGCTGCTTATGTGCGACATCTGTCATCACATTATCACCATCGTCATTAACAACTTCGACATACCTCGATTTACCACATTTCAAGCACATCTTCTTATTGGCGTGCTCTTTCCAGAATAGCATGCAGTTGTCTGGGCACACATCAATTTTCTCATACTTCATACCGAGACCAGATATCTTGATCTTTGACTGATACATATCTGGTGGCGCTTTGTGAGGTTGTGGAAGGATATCGCAGATCAATTTCATGAGATCATTGTAGCAGTTGATGGAAAAAAAGTACTTGGACTTAATTGCCATAAATCTGGTCAAGAAAGCAAGTACGGTCACAACCGTGTGTTCATGCAACGGCTCTTGTGATTTCTTCAGCTCATCGAAGAACTTCTCTGCCTCATTTGTAAGAGGATCCTCCACTTCAAGAGCTTCTAACATCTCATCCATCCTATCAACCTCTGTTATATCATCATCCTCATCCACTTCGGCTATGACTCGAGAATTAGTCTCGCCGTGGAAGGTCCACACTTCATATTGTGGAGTGAAACCGTTTCGACATAAGTGAAACGAAAGCTCCAATCTTCTCAAAAACTTAGTGTTCCAGCATTTTGTACATGGGCACCGCACCATATCTTCCGTTGACAACGAAAATGCTCGATCCAAAAATTGATCTAACTTGATAAACCACTCATCGGAGTGACCACCATTTCTGCTCTTCCAGCCAGTATACATCCAACTGCGGTCTTCACCCATGTTTGACTCTGCAGTTTAATGCGAAAGAAATTGTCGTTAATGTATTGTTGTGTTATGTCACGGCCCTACAACCTAGGCAGATAGATCCTAAACCCACCCAAGAGTGACCGAGCGGAGCGTGCTCATGACAAGACGCGCGATCCGGATTCGAACGAAATTTCGGCAGCATAACCCCGCTGTTCTCCACTGCACGCCCAAAAATGGTGCAGCGGAGAACAACAGGGTTACGCCACCGAAATCTCGTCCAAATCCGGACCCGCGTCTCGTCACAAGCCACGCCCCCTCGGTCACTCCGAGGCTGTCCAAAAAGGGACAATTCCGAACCTGCACGTCTCACATGCCAATGGCATGTGAGACGTGCCGATCCGAAATGGGTAATCAATTGCTACAGGTTACGTTGCTCATGTTCATTTATAAATCATTTACGAATGAGGAAAGAGAATGAGAGTGAGGAGAAAAGTGGGTCAGAGTTGAAAGTTTCATAGTCAGGGCCGTCCACGATAATTGTGTTCGGCATGGCGTCGTGGCCTTCATGGTCGTGGGACTTCTTGTAGTTGCAGTCGTGGCCTTCATGGTCGTGGCCGTGTTCGGCATGGCGTCGGTGGCAACGTACAACGTCGGGGAGCCGAGCGGCTCCTGGGACCTGCAGACCAACTACGCCAACTGGGTCGCCTCCAAGAGGTTCCTCCCTGGTGATCAGATCGGTGGGTACCTGCACGGCCACCAGCCCTCGCTCCCGGAGCCTCTCCTCCGCTGCCGTCCACGCCTTCCGGAGGATCCTCTGCCGCTACCAAGACCACCACCACTGGCTTCGGTCTCGCCGCTGTCATGCTCGCCGCAGGCGATATGGCGTAGAATATCTCCTCTCTCTTTTGATATTTCTTCTGATATATTATCGTTTTAACCCGCTTATGTATATATATATATACATATTTATATTTATATATTTATATATATAAAGAATATTAAACATGCTAAAAGAAACATAACAATTAATCAAAATTTGAACATTTAATAACTTAATTCAATAACGATAAGCAGCAATGAACATAAACATTAAGAATACTAAAGCAAAACATAAGCATGCTTAACATCTACATAATCAATAACATTATCAACAAATTTGCATAACCAATATCATTAACAACTAAGCATAATTAACATCAAGATCGAGCAACAATTTCTACTCATTCGATCAACAATCATTCGAAGATTGAACAATCCATATGAAGGCAATTATTTGCGACGGCCAGTTAAATTGTGACGGCTCGGGGGCGCGGCTAGCGGCTAGCGGTGGGGCCGGCGGGCCGGGGCGCAGGGGGCGGCGGGGGGCCGGGGGCGGTGGGCGCGCTGGGGGTGGCGGGGTCGGGGCGCGGCGGGCCGATGGCGAGGGTGCGGCGGGGCCGGGGGCGCAGGGGCGGCGGGGGGCCGGGGGCGGTGGGCACGCTGGGGGCGGCGGTGTCGGGGCGCGGCGGCGGTGGGGAATTGTAAATGAAGAGTCGGGGCCGGAGGGTCCCGATATTAGACTTAGTTTGCGACGGCCTATTACATGGCATCGTTCCCATACATACACACACTCAAGTTCTTTCGCCGTATGCATAAAACTGCACTAGCAAATGCCCTTTTTATTACATCTTCAGCCATGTCCTCTTCTATAACTCAGTTTCATAACTCTTCTATAATTAAGTGATTCAATCCTTAAATAAACTATACAAGCTATTCTAAGCTACTATAGCTAATTGCTGCTACCTCTTAACAAAATTGCTAGCTAGATCTAAAAAAAAAAACCTAAAACCGGGGGGAGTAGCACTGACCTCAGAGGCGTCGGGGGTCGGGGGCGCAGCGGAGGCATCGGGGGCCGGGGGCACGGCGGTCCGGTCGGGGGCGCAGCGGTCCGGGCCGGCGGCGGCGACGCCGGTGGCGCGGCGGGCCGGGGGCGGAGGCAGGCGGCGGTTGGGGCGCGAAGGCGGGCCGCCGGTGGGGGCCACAGTCGGGGCTGAGGGCGGCGGGCCGGCGGCGGAGCCGGGGCACGGCGGCGGGGGCGTGACAGCGGTAGGGCCGGCAGCGGAGCCGGGGGCGCGGCGGCGAGGGCGCGGCAGGGTGGCGGGGGCGCGGCGGCGGTAGGGTGTTCTGAGGTAAATGAAGAGTCGGGGCCGGAGCGTCCCGATATAAGCCCTAATTTGCGACGGCAGCTTTAATTGTGACGGCCTCAACTTACGGCCGTCGCAATTAAAGCCTGTTTGCGACGGCCGTCTGACTGGCCGTCGCAAATAAGTGTTTATTTGCGACGGCTCCTTTATTTGCGACGGTCCTAGGGTTGGCCGTCGCAAATAACCACTTATTTGCGACGGCCAGTCCGAAAGCCGTCGCAAATAACCACTTATTCGCGACGGCCATCTTATTTGCGACGGCCGGAGGCGGGCCATCGCAATTTAAGCTATTTGCGACGGCTGGCCGTCGCAAATAAAACCAGCCGTCGCAAATGATCGCTTTTCCTGTAGTGGAGGAGCCTTCATGATAGAGTCTAGTGTTTTTTTTTGGGGAAGGGTAGGGTTTGGGCAGTCAGGCGGTGACAAGAAGCCCACACGCAGGTCACATGACACCGAGGCACAGGTGGAACGGGCTCGTCCGACCACATTTCAGTGGATTAGTTGGTCTTGGATATTTAAGGAATATTTCCTAGTGGGTTCAATATTCCTCCCAGGGTGTCTCTCAAACAAACAGCACTAAAATCAGGATCGCCACATTCCCGTCCTCGGATATATCTCAAACCAAGCACACCCTAGACAAGCTAAAAATCCAAGAATTCAATGACATCATTGTTTCAGGTGAATATTAATTTTGAGGTTTTCTCCTGCATTTCTTTCTTTCATGATGGAAGGTCTCGTGTACTTAGATGATGGGCATAAACGAGAGGAGATGATGACAATCTTCTACAAATGATGTGAATTATTGTCGTGTTACTTCCGAGTAGCAGGACTAAAGTTCTTTGCCTATTAGGTACTGATTTCCGCAGAGCATACACACGAATACGATTCATTATTGGAAAAATATTTCCTTTCTAAGATAGATACACCCATAACATACGTGGATTAAATTTTATTCCTTCCATCTAAAATAAATACTTGACTATTCAGACAATTTTATATTAATTAACAAAAATGTGAAATGACAATTTTACCCTTCCACTAGCCACTCCCGCACTACTCGTTTTATAGAGAATTACGCTTAAATAAATAGAGGTGGAAATACTATAAATCGGATGTAAAGGTAAAGTGTAATTTTTTATTTGACATAGAAGATTAATTAACAAAAAACTTTCATTTTGGCTTAAATAGTCAAATATTTTAGAACGCATGGGGCATCTCAAGATGGGCGCACCATATATATATGCACTTGCACGGGGATACATTGAATCAAGATCACTCTCCAAACCAACAAGCCATGTACACAAGAGCTGTATCTACAACATCACCACGATCGTTTGCTTGCAATTGACCCATAGTCCTGAACTTGCAGCACCCAATGATGTGCGGAATATCCCAGCAATCGCCCATGTTGTCGACATATCTTTGGAGCTTGCTGGCACTATCGCTGGACCCCATGGAGGGCGGGGCAAAGAATTCTGGCAGCGCTGGCCCACCGAGGAGGTTGATGAAGATGCCGCCCAACGAGAGCAGGAACAGGTATGCTCGCAGCAGATGCTGGGCGTCCACGATGGCGCGTCATGCTCATTCCTGGCAATCGCAGCCGTGCGAGACGGCCGAGGACGTCGGCCATCAATTCTTCTGGCAGATCCTCCACCCCGTGGGTCCTGGAACCAGCGCATTTGGCATGTCGAAGTGTATCCTGATAAGCTTTTACTTGTAGGTTCTGATAGAATGGCTGATACTGAAATCTGTTTTCGAGTCCTTTGATCGATCTGCCTTGCAGGAAGAAAAATACATGGGGCTTAATTATTTCATGACATAATTCCTTTAAAATTGTTGAAAGATGTTGAGATTGATACATGTCAAAGTGTACCTTGCCATAGAGAATTTCTTTAATAAAGTGGTAGAAAATTACGTGATAACATTTCTGCCCCCAGCTTCAGTACTATATTAACGTCTTGTAATTATCTAATAAGGCGTGATAATGGAGCAGAGTGGCCGGCTCGATTTGAAACTGATTGGTGCTTTGAGGCCTTTGGTTCACGAGATCTTTCTGGAGTTTCCTAGTCTAACTGTATGAAAATTTGATCATTGATAATTCGATGTCTATCTAGTCTCCTGTGATATCTTCTTTTTCTGTCATGTTAGTTCGTTGTACAATAGGCAGCATTAGTCGTGAAGCTTTGGAATTGATATATTTCAGAAAGCAAAATGATCCGATGTTTATGTATTGTAATAGTGATGATACAACTATAAAATAGAATGTCTTAAGCCGGATTTTCATTTCTGTCAGGTTTATTGAAAAATGGCGACTGACCCCCCCCCCCCCGGAAAGATCCAGCAAAATATGACTTTATAAGTACAATATAAATCGGTCATCGTGGTAGAGTATGTATAATCCGTACCTCATGCTATGTATTGAGACCAGTGCGATTTATATTCTATGAAAGATCAACATGAAGGACCTTAAAAATTTGAAGCAACCTATGCCAGACACATAGAGAAACAAAAATAGGGACATCCATGTAAGAAAATAAAATCAAACAAAAACGATGAAGTAGTTGTTATGAAGGTAAAGTACTAAAGAAATCAACTTTTGAGTGGTGAAGAGGTCGTTGTGCATGTGAAGGCATGTTTGATTTGTAAAGGAAAAACAAGGTTAAAACGTATATGGTGTCAGAAGAAATAGATGTTGCCACACGCATGCAAGTCAACAGTCCACAGTTTGGTCCGTACATATCACAATTTATTATGATATGAAGCATGCCACTTCAATTTAATTCGAGGGATATCCTCGGACAGAACCCGCCAATTCCGGTTTTGATGATTTTTGTTTGAGAGACACTCCAGGATGAACTGAACACACTAGGGAATATTCCTTCAATATCTGAGACCAACTCCTCCACTGAAATGTGGCCAGACGAGCCCGTCCCACCTGTGCCCCGGCGTCATGTGACCTGCGTGTGGGCTTCTGGTCACCGCCTGACTGCCCACACCCTACCCCTCCCCCCCCCCCCCCCCAAAAAAAAAAAAAACTGGACTGGCTCCTCTCCTTTGAGGCACTGGTGGCGACCGCGCCTTGGCCCGACGTCTGGTGATGACCGAGCCCTAGTCCGGCGACGATGGCGCTCTGGTTCGTATTTCATCCCTCTAGTTGTTTCTTCCGATTCAAGCTCATATTTTTGCTCTGCCTCTTCCTCACAAGCCACTTGTTTTCCTCATGATCTGCCCCTATGTGCAGGCGATCTTCGACTCCACCTTTGGTTGTTCCCCACCTTCGGCTCCTCAGATCTGCTTGCAAAGGACCACCCGAGGTACACATACCTCACCTCAGGCCAAGCTTCGTTTTTGTTTGATTTATCTTTAATTTGTTACTCGTACTCCATGACTTGATGACTTTTAACTTCAATTTTTTTGTACATAGGTAAAGTAAAAAAGATATTCATGTAACACTTACCTTAGATGTTTCATGTTTATTTTGTGCTTAGCGAATTAGGTTGCACAATAAAATCCTGTCTTGCATCTGAAATGTTGCCTTGTGTGCTGTTGGCCTCTGTGTTTGAGAAAAAAGACAAGCTCAAACCAAAAGAACTTGATCCAACTTTTATGTTTGTCTTTTCCTTCTAACTCCAGTTTGTAAAAATGGAGCTTATAGTTATGCTTTGCAATGAAGTCTACATTATCCATTTACTTACCATGTCCGTGCCTTAGCTTTTTAGGTGGTATTGGCAACCAATTTGTTGGAGGGTATGATTAAAGCTGAGTTCCTTAAAAATAAATGCTGGTACTGGTCCTCTTTCACCAGCGCTATCAAGACCAAAACTATATCTTCGCTCGGACTCAGAATCTACACTCTTGATGATTGCATCATCTACATGAAGAATCCTGCTCCAAGCACTGATCCAGCCGACAGTGCCAAACCTATAAATAAGGGAAGAGGAGGAAAGGGGTTGAATCATCGGTATTGTAATAGTGGAGCGAGCCCAATACTCCGTTGTAGATCCTATGTTTAGAAGCCTTAGTTCCCAGACAGCATAACCATGCAATGCTCACACAAATCTGAACATGAGATAAGTTCAATGTTAGCATTGCATGGTTATGCTGCCTGAGGACTAAGGCTTCTAAATATAGAATCTACAACGGAGTGGTCAGCCCGCTCCATTGTTTTGATAGTGATGATTCAACCTCTTTCCTCCTCTTCACCTTGTTTACAGGTTTGGCACCGTGAGCTGGATCAGTGCTTGGTGCAGGATTCTTCATGTAGATGATACAATCATCAAGGATGTAGATCCTGAGTGCGAGTGAAGATATAGTTTTGGTCTTGATAGCAGTGGCGAAGGAGGACTTGTACCACCATTCAATTTTAAGGAATTCACCTTTAATCATACCCTCCAACAAATTGGTTGCCAATACCACCTAAAAAGCTAAGCCACGAACATGGTCAAGTAAATGGATACTGTAGATGTGTTTGCGAAGCATAACTACAAGCTGAATTTTACAAGCTGGAGTTAAAAGAAGAAGACAAAAATAAAAATTATATCCCATAGTTCAAGTTCTTTTGGTTTGAGCTTGTCATTTTTATCACAGAGAGGCCAACAGCAGATAAGGCAACATTTTCAGATGCAAGACATCCTTAGGATTTATTGTGCAACCTAATTGGTTAAAGCACTAAATCAACATGAAACCTCCAAGATAAATGTTACATGAACTTCTCTTTTTTTACTTTACCTATGTACAAAAATTTGAAGTTTAAAATTCATCGAGTAGGCGTAACAAATTAAAGATAAACCAAAAAAACAAGCATGGTCGGAGGTGAGATATATGTACCTTGGGTGGTCCTTTGCAAGCAGATCTGAGGAGTCGGGGGTGGAGAACAACCGGAGGTGCAGGCGGCTGAGCTACCGAAGGTGGCAGCAGTCGAAGATCACCTACGCACATAGGGGCATATCATGAGGAAAAGATGCAGGCTTGTGAGGAAGAGGTGGATGAAAAATACAAACTTGGATCGGAAGAAACAACCAAAAGGATGGGATACGAACCGGAGTGCCGTCATCATCGGACCGGGGCTCGATCGTTGCCGGACGCCGAGCGAAGGTGCGGTCGCCGCTGCCGCCTCCGAGTCAAGGAGCCTTCACGATAGAGGCGAGCATTTTTTTTATGGAAGGGGTAGGGTTTGGGCAGTCAGACGGTGGAATGAGCTCATCCGACCATATTTCAGTGGATGAGTTGGTCCCGGATATTTAAGGAATATTTTCTAGTGGGTTCAATATTCCATTCCAGAGTCTCTCAAACAAACAGCACAAAAATCGAGATCGCCCTATTCCGTCCTGGGATATCTCTAAAACAAAATGCACCCTAGACAAACTAAAAATCCTATAATTCAGTGACGTCATTGTTCATGTGAATATTGATTTGAGGCTTTCTCCTGCGTTTCTTTCTTTCAAGATGGAAGGTCTCGTGTACTAGATGATGGGCATATATGAGAGGACATGAAGACAATCTTCTATAAATGATGTGAATTATTGTCCTGTTACTTCCGAATAGCAGGACTAAGCTTCTTTGCCTATTAGGTACTGATTTCTACAGAGCATACACCCGAATACGATTCGTTATTGGAAGAGTATTTTCTTTCTAAGATAGATGGATACACCCATAACACACGTGGATTAAATTTTATTCCTTCCATCTAAAATAAATACTTGACCATTCAGACAATTTTATAAATTAATGATGATGTGAAATGACGATTTTACTCATCCACTAGCCACTTACGATTAAATAAACAGAGGTGGAGACGCTATAAATCAGATTTAAAGGTAAAGATGGAATTTTTTTATTTGACTTAGAACATTAATTAATAAAATACTTTTCAATTTGGCTTAAATAGTCAAATATTTTACAATGCACGGAGTATCTCAAGATCGGCGCACCATATATATATATATATATATATATATATATATATATATATATATATATATATATATATATATATATATATTGTTGGGACCCATGGAGGGTAGGGCGAAAAATTCTGTCGGTGCTGGCCCACTGAGGGGGCTGATGAAGATGCAGCCCAACGAGAGCAGGCCGAACATGTATGCTCGCAGCAGATGGTGGGCGTCCACGAAGGCGCGTCATGCTCATTCCTAGCAATCGTAGCCGTGCGAGGCGGCCGAGGAAGTCGACCAGTAATTTCTCTGGCAGATCCTCCACCCCGTGGGTCCTGGCACCGGCGCATTTGGGCATGTCGAAGTGTATCCTGATAAGCTTTTACTTGTAGGTTCTAATAGAATGGCTGATACTGATATCTGTTTTTGAGTCCTTTGATCGATCTGCCTTGCAGGCAGAAAAATACATGAGGCTTAATTGTTTCACGACATAATTCCATTCAAATTGTTGAAAGATGCTAAGATTGATACATGTTGAACTGCGCCTTGTAATAGAGAATTTCTTCAATAAAGTGGTAGAAAATTAAGTGATAACATTTCTGTCCCCAGCTTCAGTACTATATTATTGTCTTGTAATTTTCTAATAAGTGGTGATAATGGAGCAGAGTGGTCGGATCAAATTGAAACTGAATGGTGCTTTGAGGTCTTTGGTTCACGAGATCTTTCTGGAGTTTCCTAGTCTAACTGTATGAATTTGATCATTGATAATTCAATGTCTATCTAGTCTCCTGTGATATCTACTTTTTCTGTCATGTTAGTTGTACAATAGGCAGCATCAGTCGTGAAGCTTTGGTAGTGATATACTCCCTCTGTTTCATTTTATTTCTCATCGGCTAGTTCATTTTTGAATTAACAGTGATAAATAAAACGAAACGGGGGGAGTATTTCAGAAAGCAAAATGATACAACTATAAAATAGAATGTCTTAAGCTGGATTTTCATTTCTGTCAGGTTTATTGGAAAATGGCGACTGAACCCTCCACCCCCTGGAAAGATCCAGCAAAAGATGACTTTATAAGTAGAATATAAATCGGTCCTCGCGGTAGGGCATGTATTATCCATACCTCATGCTATGTATTCAGACCAGTGCAATTTTCATTCTATGAAAGGTCAACATGAAGGACCTTAAAAAACTTGAAGCTACCTAGGCCAGAGACAGAGATAAACAAAAATAGGGACATTCATGTAACAAAATAAAATCAAACAAAAACGATGAAGTAGTTGTCACCGGAGGGGCTTCCCCTGCTGTTTCTTTTCAAAAAAAAATGAAGTACTTATTATGAAGGTAAAATACTAAATAAATCAACGGTTGAGTGGTGAAAATGTCATTGTGCATGCAAAGGCATGTTTGATTTGTAAAGGAAAAACAAGGTTAAAACGTATATGGTGTCAGAAAAAACAAAAGTTGCCACACGCATGCAACCAACCAGTCCACAGTTTGGTCCGTGCACATCATAATTTATTATGATATGAAGCATGGCTCTTCAATCTGGTTCGACAGATATCCCGGGACACAACGGGGCAACCCCGGTTTTGGTGCTGTATGTTTGAGAGACACTCTGAGATGAAATGAACTCACTAGGAAATATTCCTTCAATATCCGAGACCAACTCATCCACCAAAATGCGATCGGACGAGCCCTTCCTACCTGCGCCCCGGCGTCACGTGATCTGTGCATGGGCTTCTGGACACCGCCCGACTGACCAAACCCTACCCCCCCCCCCAAAAAAAAATGCTCTACTCTATCTTGAAGGATCCTTTCCACAGAGGCAGCGGTAGCGACCGCACCTTGGCCCGGCGTCCGGCAACGATCGAGCCCTGGCCCAACGATGACAGTGCACTGGTTTGTATTTCCTCCTTCTGGTTGTTTCTTCCGATCCAAGCTCGTATTTTTCCTCCGCGTCTTCCTCACAAGCCTGCGTCTTATCCTCACGATCTGCCCCTGTGTGCAGGTGATCTTTGACTCCACCTCCGGTAGCTCAACCACCTCTGGCTCCTCAGATCTGTGTCACACCCGGTTTTATTAAGCATAAAACCAGCTGCAAAATACATGTATGACAGGATCAGTTTCACCATACATGTACGACAAGTAGTGATAAACAGTTCTATATCGTATGAAAACAACATTTATACCTTTCAAAAGAGTTTTGAAGTAGTAGCGGAAGAGGAAAAACTTCAGGGCAACCACAGACAAATTGACTGGCAGCAACGCGACCTATGCTCCGTCTTCACTTGTCACTGTCTTCATTAGATCTTGTCTTCACTGAGCAGCATATCAAAAGTACAACAAAGCAAGTGTGAGAACCATCTCGTAGTACTCCGCAAGTGTAGGAAATAAATGACATGTAGGCCAATCAGAAAGGAAAGGCTGATAATGGTTTAAGCACTATGCATTAAACCTATCCTTAGCTTTTATTAGCACCTACATCTAGGTGTATATTCCCAATCATTATAGAATAACAATAATAATGAATTAATACCAACATCATTCCCAAACCATCATCTTAACCATCATCCCAACCATCGTCTAATTATGAATTGGACACCAAGCCGCTCTTGTCCGTGAGCACGACTGTCATGACAGTTTTACCAAATCTCTGCAGAGAATGTACCATTTACCCACAAGCAGTGATTTCATCCCCTGTTGCCAGGTGGACTGAGTAAACCTCCCTGATGCCTGTGGCGGCCAACCACATTACACACTTCCTTTGGTGTGAGGCCAGGAGATCACTACATGGTCTTTACAAACGTACTCCCGACTAGTGCTAGCCCTCTAAGGTTTCCACCACTGAGGCATTCCCGGAGTAACCCTCCGCCTCAGAGCCCCCTCTTGAGCCTTGCGGTTCCCAGAGCAGTACCCCTGCATCATTCCCCGCACCATCCAACTACTAGCATTTCGTCGGGAGAAACCTAATTAATTGACCAAGCCGCCCCATCTCAGTCTCGTGGTGGTACTGTAAAGCTTAGTGACTTCTTCCATAAACCGGTCCTTAGAATCCGGCGGTACCAAACTCAATCCCGGGTCTCGTGCAAACTGCACCATACCATAACCATCCAACCGCTAGATTCATACCAATTTCTTTATAATTTCCAATGTAGCATAATGATCATAATTAATAATATAATCATGTGTCCAGATTTCCATCCCAACTACTAAGCATGGCTAAGCGTGATTGAAATACCCAAAACCACCCAATTCAACCCGAGCGACAAGGAATTATATGGAACGGTAAATAAAATAGGATTCACATTAATTAAGCATGCAACTAATTATAATTCCTAAAATGGCACAAGATGGTCAAGGACACTTGCCTTATATTATTTAGCTGCTCAATCTTCTTGATAGAACTCTTGTCTTCATATCTTCAAGTTGCTTCTTGATCGAGATACGAGTGCGTATAAGCTACCGTCAAAAGAGAGATAGAATATTGAAGAACAATACAATAAAACATACACATAAGCATAAAATTAATACATCCCTACGAAGTATTTATTATTTTTCATAGCCAAAGAAATGCATTTACCATTTATTTTCCATTTTTAGTATTTACTTACAAGCTAAAAACATTTTTAATGAATTTATCATAGCCAAAATATATTTATATGCATTTTATAAATTTTATTTTAGCATATAAGATTTTATAAATATTTTCCCTACTATTTCTACATTTATTCTCTATTTTTAGTATTTATTTATTGCTAAAAACATTTTTAATAAATTTTATATGGTCAAAATATATTTGTTATGCACCCACTATTTTATTTCAGCCTAAAAATATTTATAAATAATTTTCCTACATTTTCTATAATTATTCTATCATTTATAAACATATTATTTTCACTAAATACATTTTTAAACTATATTCCGCAATTAAATAATACCTCAGGGGTTGTTTTGCAATTTTCCCTGACAATCTAGAAGCCTAAAATTTAATTTCACAAATTGTCCATGGTCTACACTATTATTTCCATCTATTTACAGCATGTTGCATAATTAAAATGAAGTTCAGGGTTATTTTGTGAAAACCAGGGGCTTATGCGCAATTACTTATGAAAGTCCAGGGACCTAGCTGTAAATCTGCGAAGGGATATGTGGTTGTTTTATGTGAACCGTTGGATTTTAAGAGGATGGACTGGATTTAAAATACGAAGGGGTATCCTCCCTTTCTAATCTAGAGCGTTGAAGCAAGATCCAATGGCTAGGACACAAAAGAAGGTATAGTCTTCTTCTACCTCTAGCCACCAGGGTCTGTACCGCCATGGCCACCGACCCTAGCCTGCGGGAGCACGCAAACAAAGCAAAAAAAAATGCATAAACTAGTCCATGGCTACTAAAAACGATGGAGGAGCTTGCCTAGAACTCACCTGGCGAGGTTGGAGGCACTGAAACAATGCAGGAATGGAGCAGCAATGTGGGAGGTTGACGTGCGGTGTTGGTCTTCGTCGAGAGGGCTTTCTGGCAGCGATTCCTCGGCGACAATGTGTCGGGGAGATGTTCTAGGGCAAGAAAAATTCTATGGAGAAGTTAGATCGAAGAAAAGATGGACGAAGCGATGGGAACGATGACGACACTAATGGTGGCGGCTAGGTTTCAAAGTGGAGAGGATATGAGAAGAGGGTGAATGAGTATTTGAAGGAGGAACGGTTTCTCGGTGTTGTGCGGTTGCAAGGGACGTGGGCTATGTGGGAAGGGGCGCGAGATGGGCGAGAATTGGCGCAGCGGTTGTTGGAACGCGTCTTGCACACGAGTTGTTCGATAAAATGCTCCTGTGGCGCTGGACAATGGTTGGAGGAGGGAGAAGATGACAAGTTGGGCCCGCATGTCAGTGGCAAGGAGAGAGAGAGAGGGGTAAGGGAAAAATAACGGTGTTACAATTCTACCCCCTTTAAACGGAATCTCGCCCCGAGATTCTAGAAGGTTGGACTAAGAAGAAGATTTAAGTTTTTGTTAATCGAATGTTACGCCATAAAAAGTATTTTTTTAATTATATTATTTTATTTGGTCTTGAAGTCTTTATTCCAGAATTTTTCAAAGTTTAATATCTCACACAATGCAAGAAATAAAACATGATGATCTTGTTTAAAATTGTTTTAAGAAAAATATTTTGTTACTACTATATTTTACACCTTATTATATATATATATTTATTATTATTATTACTACTATCTACACTATTATTATTTGAACAGGGTGTTACTAGGTTTGGTAAAGCTTTATTTGTCCTCTCTAAATTTAATTTGGATTTAACATTCTCTCTACACTTATAATTTGTATTTTTTTTTTACACAAAATGTGTCAGATTGGCTTAATTTAAGAGTATTGTCACACAACACCACATATTATTTTATGCTCTTATCATTACTACTCTTAATCTTATCCTTTTTATTATTTTGAATTTGGCCTAATTTCCTTTGTGTTCAAGTTAGGTCTTTTATGGTAAATGCATTATCATGATTACTATTTTCTTTATTATTTCTTTAATTTTTTTTATATATATGAGGGTCACAATCCCACCCACGATACAAGGAATCTCGCCCACGAGATTCAAGTGGGTTGGCTACCCCCCTTAAACAGACAAACGCCATAATTTTATTATCATTCTTATTATTATTACAATGCAATGCACCAAGCAACGTGTTTCTATTTCGTTGTGAGAAAGGCATGGACTTCACTTGCTAAACAAAGGGTACCTAAGCAAGTGATGTATGGTAATCTCTAATAGTCTTCTTCTTTTGCATTGCCCTCCTACGTCGATCTTCACACTCCTGTCGGTTGAGTCGAAGCTTCGTCTTAATAAACAAGGCCAAAGGAGAACCTAACAAGTCCATTCTAACTAAGGTCGCATGCCTAGAGTCAACATATAGCTCTGATACCACTTTGTCACACCCGGTTTTATTAAGCATAAAATCAGTTGCAAAATACATGTATGCGAGGATCAGTTTCACCATACATGTACGACAAGTAGTGATAAACAGTTCTATATCGTATGAAAACAACATTTATACCTTTCAAAAGAGTTTTGAAGTAGTAGCGGAAGAGGAAAAACTTCAGGGCAACCACAGACAAATTGACTGGCAGCAACGCGACCTATGCACCGTCTTCACTTGTCACTGTCTTCATTAGATCTTGTCTTCACTGAGCAGCATATCAAAAGTACAACAAAGCAAGTGTGAGTACCGTCTCATGGTACTCCGCAAGTGTAGGAAATAAATGACATGTAGGCCAATCAGAAAGGAAAGGCTGATAATGGTTTAAGCACTATGCATTAAACATATCCTTAGCTTTTATTAGCACCTACATCTAGGTGTATATTCCCAATCATTATAGAATAACAATAATAATGAATTAATACCAACATCATTCCCAAACCATCATCTTAACCATCATCCCAACCATTGTCTAATTATGAATTGGACACCAAGCCGCTCTTGTCCGTGAGCACGGCTGTCATGACAGTTTTACCAAATCTCTGCAGAGAATGTACCCTTTACCCACAAGTAGTGATTTCATCCCCTGTTGCCAGGTGGACTGAGTAAACCTCCCTGATGCCTGTGGCGGCCAACCACATTACACACTTCCTTTGGTGTGAGGCCAGGAGATCACTACATGGTCTTTACAAAGGTACTCCCGACTAGTGCTAGCCCTCTAAGGTTTCCACCACTGAGGCATTCCCGGAGTAACCCTCCGCCTCAGAGCCCCCTCTTGAGCCTCGCGGTTCCCAGAGCAGTACCCCTGCATCATTCCCCGCACCATCCAACTACTAGCATTTCGTCGGGAGAAACCTAATTAATTGACCAAGCCGCCCCATCTCAGTCTCGTGGTGGTACTGTAAAGCTTAGTGACTTCTTCCATAAACTGGTCCTTAGAATCTGGCGGTACCAAACTCAATCCCGGGTCTCGTGCAAACTGCACCATACCATAACCATCCAACCGCTAGATTCATACCAATTACTTTATCATTTCCAATGTAGCATAATGATCATAATTAATAATATAATCATGTGTCCAGATTTCCATCCCAACTACTAAGCATGGCTAAGCGTGATTGAAATACCCAAAACCACCCAATTCAACCCGAGCGACAAGGAATTATATGGAACGGTAAATAAAATAGGATTCACATTAATTAAGCATGCAACTAATTATAATTCCTAAAATGGCACAAGATGGTCAAGGACACTTGCCTTATATTATTTAGCTGCTCAATCTTCTTGATAGAACTCTTGTCTTCATATCTTCAAGTTGCTTCTTGATCGAGATACGAGTGCGTATAAGCTACTGTCAAAAGAGAGATAGAATATTCAAGAATAATACAATAAAACATACACATAAGCATAAAATTAATACATCCCTACGAAGTATTTATTATTTTTCATAGCCAAAGAAATGCATTTACCATTTATTTTCCATTTTTAGTATTTACTTACAGGCTAAAAAATTTTTAATGAATTTATCATAGCCAAAATATATTTATATGCATTTTATAAATTTTATTTTAGCATAGAAGATTTTATAAATATTTTCCCTACTATTTCTACATTTATTCTCTATTTTTAGTATTTATTTATTGCTAAAAACATTTTTAATAAATTTTATATGGTCAAAATATATTTTATATGCACCCACTATTTTATTTCAGCCTAAAAAGATTTATAAATAATTTTCCTACATTTTCTATAATTATTCTATCATTTATAAACATATTATTTTCACTAAATACATTTTTAAACTATATTCCGCAATTAAATAATACCTCAGGGGTTGTTTTGCAATTTTCCCTGACAACCTAGAAGCCTAAAATTTAATTTCACAAATTGTCCAGGGTCTACACTATTATTTCCATCTGTTTACAGCATGTTGCATAATTAAAATGAAGTTCAGGGTTATTTTGTGAAAACCAGGGGCTTATGCGCAATTACTTATGAAAGTCCAGGGACCTAGCTATAAATCTGCGAAGGGATATGTGGCTGTTTTATGTGAACCGTTGGATTTTAAGAGGATGGACTGGATTTAAAATACGAAGGGGTATCCTCCCTTTCTAATCTAGAGCGTTGAAGCAAGATCCAATGGCTAGGACACAAAAGAAGGTATAGTCTTCTTCTACCTCTAGCCACCAGGGTCTGTACCGCCATGGCCACCGACCCTAGCCCGCTGGAGCACGCAAACCAAGCAAAAAAAACGCATAAACTAGTCCATGGCTACCAAAAACGATGGAGGAGCTTGCCTAGAACTCACCTGGCGAGGTTGGAGGCACTAAAACAATGCAGGAATGGAGCAGCAATGTGGGAGGTTGACGTGCGGTGTTGGTCTTCGTCGAGAGGGCTTTCTGGCAGCGATTCCTCGGCGACAATGTGTCGGGGAGATGTTCTAGGGCAAGACAAATTCTATGGAGAAGTTAGATCGAAGAAAAGATGGACGAAGCGATGGGAACGATGACGACACTAATGGTGGCGGCTAGGTTTCAAAGTGGAGAGGATATGAGAAGAGGAGTGAATGAGTATTTTAAGGAGGAACGGTTTCTCGGTGTTGTGCGGTTGCAAGGGACGTGGGCTATGTGGGAAGGGGCGCGGGATGGGCGAGAATCGGCGCAGCAGTTGTTGGAACGCGTCATGCACACGAGTTGTTCGATAAAATGCTCCTGTGGCGCTGGACAACGGTTGGAGGAGGGAGAAGATGACAAGTTGGGCCCGCATGTCAGTGGCAAGGAGAGAGAGGGGTAAGGGAAAAATAACGGTGTTACAATCTGCTTGCAAAGGACCACCCGAGGTACATATTCTTCACCTCCGGCCATGCTTTTTTTTGTTTGATTTATCTTTAATTTGTTACTCCTACTTGATGACTTGATGACTTTTAAGTTCAAATTCTTGTACATAGGTAAAGTAAAAAAAAGAGAAACTCATGTAACATTTACCTTAGAGGTTTTATGTTGATTAGTGCTTTAACAAATTAGGTTGCCCAATGAAATCCTGTCTTGCATCTGAAATGCTGCCTTGTGTGCTGCTGGTCTCTGTGTTTGATAGAAAATACAAGCTCAAACCAAAAGAATTTGAATTATGGGAATCCAACATTGATGTTTGTCTTTTCCTTCTAACTCCAGTTTGTAAAATGCAGCTTATAGTTATGCTTTGGAATCATGTCTACATTATCCATTTACCTGACCATGTCCGTGCCTTAGATTTTTAGGTGGTATTGACAACCAATTTGTTGGAGGGTATAATTAAAGCTGAGTTCCTTAAGAATGAATGGTGGTAATGGTCCTCCTTTACCAGCGCTGTCAAGACCAAAGCTATATCTTCGCTCGCACTCATAATCTACACTCTTGATGATTGCATCATCTACATGAAGAATTCTGCTCCAAGCACTAATCCAGCTGACAGTGCCAAACCTGTAAACAAGGCGAAGATGAGGAAAGGGGTTGAATCATCGGTATTGTAACAATGGAGCGGGCTCACTACTCTGTTGTAGATTCTACGTTAAGAAGCCTTAGTTCTCAGACAGCATAACAATGCAATGCTCACATAAATCCGAACATAAGAACTATTCAATTTTAGCATTGCATGGTTATGCTTTATGCCTGAGAACTAAAGATTCTAAGCATAGAATCTACAACGGAGTGGTGAGCCCGCTCCATTGTTACGATACTGATGATTCAGCCTCTTTCCTCCTCTTCATCTTGTTTACAAGTTTCGATCTGTTAGCTCAATCAGTGCTTGGATCAGGATTCTTCATATAGATGATATAATCATGAAGGGTGTAGATCCTGAGTGCGAGCAAAGATATAATTTTGTTCTTGATAGCAGCAGTGAAGGAGGACCAGTACCACCATTCATTCTTAAGGAACTCAGATTTAATCATACGCTCCAACAAATTTGTTGCCAATACTATCTAAAAAGCTAAGGCACACGCATGGTCAAGTAAATGGATAATGTAGACATGTTTGCAAAGCATAACTATAAGCTGCATTTTAAAAGCTGGAGTTAGAAGGAAAAGACGAAAATAAAAACTGGATCCCATAGTTCAAGTTATTTTTGTTTGAGCTTGTCATTTTTTATCACACACAGAGGCCAACAGCAGATAAGGCAACATTTTTAGATGCAAGACATCATTAGGATTTGATTGTGCAATTTAATTCGTTAAAGCACTAAATCTCGGGTGGTCCTTTGCAGGCAGATCTGAGGAGCCGGAGGTGGGGAACAACCAAAGGTGGAGGCGGCTGAGCTATCGGAGGTGGCGGCAGTTGAAGATCACCTACGCACAGGGGCAGATCAGGAGAAAAAGATACAGGCTTTTCAGGAAGAGGTGGATGAAAAATACGAACTTGGATTGGAAGGAACAACCAGAGGGATGGGATACAAACCTGGGTGTTGTCATCGTCAGACCAGGGCTTGGTTGTAGCCCGATGCCGGGCCAAGGCGCGGTCGCCACCGCCGCGCCTCTGAAGCGAGAAGCCTTCATGATAGATTCTAGTGTTTTTTTCGGGGAAGGGTAGGGTTTCAGCAGTCGGGCGGTGACCAGAAGCCCACACGCGGGTCACATGACGCCGAGGCACAGGTGGAACGGGCTCGTCCGACCACATTTTAGTGGATGAGTTGGTCTCAGATATTTAAGGAATATTTCCTAGTGGGTTCAATATTCCTCCCAGGGTGTCTCTCAAACAAACAGCACTAAAATCGGGATCGCCACATTCCCGTCCCGGGATATCTCTCAAACCAAACACACCCTAGACAAGCTATAAATCCAAGAATTCAATGACATCATTGTTTCAGGTGAATATTGATTTTGAGGCTTTCTCCTGCATTTCTTTCTTTCTTGATGGAAGGTGTCGTGTACTTAGATGATGGGCATAAATGAGAGGAGATGATGACAATCTTCTACAAATGATTTGAATTATTGTCGTGTTACTTCCGAGTAGCAGGACTAAACTTCTTTGCCTATTAGGTACTGATTTTCACAGAGCATACACACGAATACGATTCATTATTGGAAGAATATTTCCTTTCTAAGATAGATACAACCATAACATACGTGGATTGAATTTTATTCTTTCCATCTAAAATAAATACTTGACTATTCATACAATTTTATATAAATTAACAAAAATGTAAAATGACGATTTTACCCTTCCACTAGCCGCTCCCGCACTCCTAATTTTTTAGAGAATTACGCTTAAATAAATAGAGGTGGAAATACTATAAATCAGATGTAAAGGTAAAGTGTAATTTTTTATTTGACATAGAAGATTAATTAACAAAATAATTTTCAATTTTGCTTAAATAGTCAAATATTTTAGAACGCACGGAGCGTCTCAAGATCGGCACACCATATATATATGCACATGCATGGGGATACATCGAATCAAGATCACTCTCCTAGCCAACAAGCCATGTACACAAGAGCTGTATCGTTTGCTTGCAATTGACCCCAAGTCTTGAACTTGCAGCACCCAATGATGTGTGGAATATCCTAGCGATCGCCCATGTTGTCCACATATCTTTGGAGCTTGCTGGCACTATTGCTGGAACCCATGGAGGGCGGGGCGAAGAATTCTGGCGGCGCTGGCCCACCGAGGAGGCTGATGGAGATGCCGCCCAACGAGAGCAGGAACAGGTATGCTCGCAGCAGATGTTGGGCGTCCACGACGGCGCGTCATGCTCATTCCTGGCAATCGCAGCGGTGCGAGGCGGCCAAGGACGTCGGCCAGCAATTCGTCTGGCAGATCCTCCACCCTGTGGGTCCTGGAACCAGCACATTTGGGCATGTCGTAGTGTATCCTGATAAGCTTTTACTTGTAGGTTCGAATAGAATGGCTGATACTGAAATCTGTTTTTGAGTCCTTTGGTCGATCTGCCTTGCAGGCAGAAAAATACATGGGGCTTAATTATTTCATGACATAATTCCTTTAAAATTGTTGAAAGATGTTGAGATTGATACATGTCTAAGTGTACCTTGTCATAGAGAATTTCTTTAATAAAGTGGTAGAAAATTACGTGATAACATTTCTGCCCCCAGCTTCAGTACTATATTATCGTCTTGTAATTATCTAATAAGTTGTGATAATGGAGCAGAGTGGTCGGCTCGATTTGAAAATGAATGGTGCTTTGAGGCCTTTGGGTCAAGAGATCTTTCTGCATTTCCTAGTCTAATTGTATGAAAATTTGATCATTGATAATTTGATGTCTATCTAGTCTCCTGTGATATCTTCTTTTTCTGTCATGTTAGTTCGTTGTACAATAGGCAGCATCAGTCGTGAAGCTTATGAAGTGATATATTTCAGAAAGCAAAATGATCCGAGGTTTATGTATTGTAATAGTGACGTTACAACTATAAAATAGAATGCCTTAAGCCGGATTTTCATTTCTGTCAGGTTTATTGGAAAATGGCGACTGAACCCCCCCTTCCCCAACCCTCCTGGAAAGATCCAGCAAAAGATGACTTTATAAGTAGAATATAAATCGGTCCTCGTGGTAGAGTATGTATTATCCATACCTCATGCTATGTATTGAGACCAGTGCAATTTATATTCTATGAAAGGTCGACATGAAGGACCTAAAAATTTTGAAGCAACCTAGGCCAGAGACAGAGAGAAACAAAAATAGGGACATCCATGTAAGAAAAAAAATCAAACAAAAACGATGAAGTAGTTGTTATGAAGGTAAAATACTACAGAAATCAACTTTTGAGTGGTGAAGATGTCATTGTGCATGCCAAAGCATGTTTGATTTGTAAAGGAAAAACAAGGTTAAAACGTATATAGTGTCAGAAGAAATAGAAGTTGCCACACGCATGCAACTCAACAGTCCACAGTTTGGTCCGTACATATCACAATTACTATGATATGAAGCATGCCTCTTCAATTTAACTCGAGAGATATCCTCGGACAGAACGGGACGATACCGGTTTTGATGATTTTTGTTTGAGAGACACTCCAGGATTAACTGAACACACTAGGGAATATTCCTTCAATATCCGAGACCAACTCCTCCACCGAAATGTGGCCGTACGAGCCCGTCCCACCTGCGCCCCGGCGTCACGTGACCTGCGTGTGGGCTTCTGGTCACCGCCTGACTGCCCAAACCCTACTCCTTCCCCCCCCCCCCCCCAAAAAAAAAACTGGACTCTATCTTGAAGGCTCCTCTCCTCTGAGGAGCTGGTGGCGACCGCCCCTTGGCCCGGCGTCTGGCGACGACCGAGCCCTAGTCCGGCAATGACGGTGCCCTGGTTCGCATTTCATCCCTCTAGTTGTATCTTCCGATCCAAGCTCATATTTTTGCTCTGCCTCTTCCTCACAAGCCATGTCTTTTCCTCACGATCTGCCCCTGTGTGCAGGTGATCTTTGACTCCACCTTCGGTTGTTACCCACCTTCAGCTCCTCAGATCTGCTTGCAAAGGACCACCCGAGGTACATATACCTCACCTCAGGCCATGCTTGTTTTTTGTTTGATTTATCTTTAATTTGTTACTCCTACTCCATGACTTGATGACTTTTAACTTCAATTTTTTGTACATAGATAAAGTAAAAAAAAGATATTCATGTAACACTTACCTTAGATGTTTCATGTTTATTTTGTGCTTTAGCGAATTAGGTTGCACAATTAAATCCTGTCTTGCATCTGAAATGTTGCCTTGTATGCTGTTGGCATCTGTGTTTGAGAAAAAAGACAAGCTCAAACCAAAAGAACTTGATCCAACTTTTACGTTTGTGTTTTCCTTCTAACACCAGTTTGTAAAGATGGATTTTATAGTTATTCTTTGCAATGAAGTCTACATTATCCATTTACTTACCATGTCCGTGCCTTAGCTTTTTAGGTGGTATTGGCAACCAATTTGATGGAGGGTATGATTAAAGATGAGTTCCTTAAGAATAAATGCTGGTATTGGTCCTCATTCACCAGCGCTATAAAGATCAAAATTATATCTTCGCTCGGACTCAGAATCTACACTCTTGATGATTGCATTATCTACATGAAGAATCCTGCTCCAAGCACTAATCCAGCCGACAGTGACAAACCTATAAATAAGGGAAGAGGAGGAAAGGGGTTGAATCATCGGTATTGTAATAGTGGAGCGAGCCCAATACTCTGTTGTAGATCCTATGTTTAGAAGTCTTAGTTCCCAGACAGCAAAACCATGCAATGCTCACACAAATCTGAACATAAGATAAATTCAATGTTAGCATTGCATGGTTATGCTGTCTGAGGACTAAGGCTTCTAAATATAGAATCTACAACGGAGTGGTGAGCCCGCTCCATTGTTACGATAGTGATGATTCAACCTCTTTCCTCCTCTTCACCTTGTTTACAGGTTTGGCACCATGATCTGGATCAGTGTTTGGTGCAGGATTCTTCATGTAGATGATACAATCATCAAGGATGTAGATCCTGAGTGCGAGCGAAGATATAGTTTTGGTCTTGATAGTGGCGGCGAAGTAGGACTTGTACCACCATTCAATCCTAAGGAACTCAACTTTAATCATACTCTCCAACAAATTGGTTGCCAATACCACCTAAAAAACTATGTCACAAACATGGTCAAGTAAATGGATAATGTAGATGTGTTTGCGAAGCATAACTACAAGCTGGAGTTAGAAGAAGAAGACAAAAATAAAAGTTAGATCCCATAGTTCAAGTTCTTTTGGTTTGATCTTGTCATTTTTTATCACAGAGAGGCCAACAGCAGATAAGGCAACATTTTCAGATGCAAGACATCCTTAGGATTTATTGTGCAACCTAATTGGTTAAAGTACTAAATCAACATGAAACCTCCAAGATAAATGTTACATGAACTTCTCTTTTTTTACTTTACCTATGTACAAAAATTTGAAGTTTAAAAGTCATCGAGTAGACGTAACAAATTAAAGATAAACCAAAAAAACAAGCATGGCTGGAGGTCAGATATACGTACCTCGGGTGGTCCTTTGCAAGCAGATTTGAGGAGTCGGAGGTGGAGAACAACCGGAGGTGGAGGCGGCTGAGCTACCGAAGGTGGCAGCAGTCGAAGATCACCTACGCACATATGGGCAGATCGTGAGGAAAAGATGCAGGCTTGTGAGGAAGAGGTGGATGAAAAATACAAACTTGGATTGGAAGGAACAACCAAAGGGATGGGATACGAACAGGGGTGCCGTCATCGTCGGACCAGGGCTCGATCGTTGCCGGACGCTGAGCCAAGGCACGGTCGCCGCTGAAAGTGCATCTAGGACTCCCTTGTGGGTTTTGGATGATTTATGACAAGCAATTGGGATTCTAACCTTTTTGTTGAGATGAATGCAGGCCAATAATGAAAAATGAGCAAAATACCAAAAAGAAGGGATAATGAGGAGCAAAGTGAACTTGAGCTCAAGGAAAAGAAATAGTAGATTATTGTGTATGGAGTGTGTTAAGGAAACACACCCAAGAGCTCAATCATATTTAAGCACACACACATATTGCACAAAGTTACACAGGATCGGACTAGTCCGATATCAACCGGACTAGTCCGATATCCTTTATGCACCAGATCGGACAAGTCCGATATCTGTCGGACTAGTCCGATATCTTTCTGACTTGAGTCGGACTAGTCCTCCCCAGGGCGGACTAGTCCTCAACACACTTCACAAGTCACACAAAATCGAACAAGTCCGTTGTTAACCGGACTAGTCCGATATTCCTTCTGATCCACTTCGGACAAGTCCGATGTTTACACGGACTAGTCCGAAATACCCACTGATCTAAATCGGACAAGTCCTCCAAGTGCGGACTTGTCATCCAACACACTTAGGGTTTCACATGGCCAGACAAGTCCGATGGCTATCGGACTAGTCCGAAGATTTCCAGTTGTGAAATCGGACAAGTCCGTTTTCGTCTGGACTAGTCCGATATTTCGGGACACTTAGGGTTTGCTACACAAAGCACACCGGACTAGTCCGGTGACCACCACAGACTAGTCCGATCTTTCTGAACCCTAACGGTCACTTTTAGAAACCCCATATAAATAGAGGTGCACGACCCACTTTTATACTCTCTCGAACCCTAGCGCCGTCACACCTCCCAAGAGACTCAGAAACCACTTCTCTCCACGAAATTAAGTGCAAGATCGATCAATCCATTAAGGATTACATCTAAATCATTGGAGAGACACTTGGCACACATCATTGAGCTCTTGGTTTGAATCTCTAACACACTCCTGCGTTTCAATTGTAATTTCTGAGTGTGTTTTTGGTGGCATTGTGATTTGTAATCTAAGGGAGCTCTCAACGTGTGAGAACGCCCCTTGAATTTGGTTATTCACCCCTTTGTGATTAGTGGAAGAGGGTTGGCCTTCGTGGCGATCCAACGAGGGTAGGGTTGGAGAAGACCCGGTCCTTTTGTGGACTCCTCAACGTGGACGTAGGTTGCCTTCGTGGTAGCCGAACCACGGGATAAATCATGTGTCTTGTCCTTTTTCTGTTCGTCACTCAAATTGATCAACTTACTCTAGGGTTTGATACACATTGTTCAATTTACAATAAGTTGTAGAACACAAGCCTTAATTGTGATACAATCCAATATACAATTGTTAAACTGTTGTTTGATTCTATATTTCCGCTGCACACATTGAAGAATTAACCTAATCGATTAATCTTGATCAACTTAGTCCGTGAACACTGGACTAGTCCGCACATTATCGGACTAGTCCGATTTCGCTGGTATTGAACTTGTTGTTGAGTGTTGCAGGATCCGACAAAAGTTCAAAAGGCCTATTCACCCCCCCCTCTAGGCCTACATTCAATTGGTATCAGATCTTGGTTCTTCAAGAAAGAGTTTAACCACTCGAAGAGATCATGTTAGACATGAAGGACGTCCACAAAATCAACAACCAAGAGGAAGTCAACAACGACAAGACCCAAAAACTGGAGAAGTACCTCAAAGCCATTCAAGACTTCGAGGACGACGATGAGGAGACGCTGGAGCTAAAGGCGCTCCTTAGAAAGAAGGCACTTTCAAAAGGGAAAGCGAAAGTTGAAGAGAAGAAGAAGGGGAGTAGTCACACCGACTACTCCCGATATCCTTTTAATTATGATCGTCTAAATTCCAATAACAATCACTACTTATCTATCCCACTTGGAAAAGCCCCACACTTCGATGGGAGTGATTACTCCATGTGGAGGCAGAATATGAAGATGCATTTGATTTCCCTCAACCCAAGTTTATGGCATGTTGTATGTACAGGGATAGATATTCCGGATGACGACGAAGAGCTCACCCCAAGTCAAGAGCAGGCCATCCATAGAAACGCTCAAGCCGTAGCCGTAATCACCTCCTCTCTCAGTCGAGACGAGTTCACCAAGGTGGATGAACTCGAAATTGCTAAGGAAATATGGGATACACTACAAACAGCACATGAAGGTGACCGGCATGTGCGTGAGGCAAAAATTGAAATGATTGAAGGTGAACTAGGAAGATTCGCAATTGAGGAAGACGAGTCACCCCAGGATATGTACAATCAATTGAATACACTTGTCAACAAGGTTCGATCATATGGGAGCAAGAAGTGGAATGACCACGAGGTGGTAAAGCTCATCCTTAGAGCTTTTATGCCTCGCAATGTCACGCTATGCTCAATGATCAAAGAAAGCCCCGGTTACAAAAGGATGACTCCGGATGAATTGCTTGGTAAAATTATCAACTTTGAAATGATGGATAAACAAGCCAAGCACGCCAAAGAAATTGCCGACCTCACCTCGGCCAAGAAGAAAGGAGTTGCCCTAAAATCTACTTTCAGGCCTCTATCCAAAGAAGCAAGAGAAGCACAACTAGAGGAGGACAGTGATGACGAGAGTAGTGAGCTAGATGAAGAGGATATGATTTTGTTCATGAAAAAGTTCAAGAGAATAATGAAGAAGAGACAAGGAACAAAATCAAGTGAAGGAAAGTACAAGGAAAGGACGAAGCCAAAGATGAGGCGGGCATGCTATAATTGTTGTGAGTATAACCACTTTATAGTCGATTGCCCGTATGAGGACAACAAGAAGAAAACTAAAGAAACCAAGCCTCAACCTAAGAAATTCTTCAAGAAGAAGAAACAAGCCGAAAAAGCACACATTGGGAAGGAGTGGGACTCAAACGATGAGTCCTCATCATCCGATGAAGAAGAGGTGGCTAGCATAGCCATAGAAAGCACATCCAAGAAATCCACACTCTTCCCCACACTCGGTGCAAAGAAGGGAAATATCACTTGTCTCATGGCAAAGGAAGGTAAACGCAAGGTAAACATCAAAACCCCTTCCATGCATTCCTACTCTAGTGATGATGAACTAGATAGTGATGATGAGGATATGCTAAATGGACTAGATAGGAAAACTGCTACTAAAATGAAATTATTACTTGACCAACTTGTTGAGAAGGAGAGGTTAATTGAACGTCAAGAGGACATGATTATCTCCCAAAAGGAGAAGTATGTCAAACTTGACAAACTCCTAGAGCTTGAAAAGGAGAAAAACAGTTCACTAGAGCTTGAGCTAGCTTCAAGCAAGAAAACTTGCTTGGAGTTAACCGACTCGAATGTTGCAATCAAGGACCAACTTGCTGACCTTATCAAGGTTAACAAAATCCTTGAAGTGCAAGTTGAGTCACTCAAGCTAAGTGAACCTTCCTCCTCTTCAAGTTCACCTTCTCAACCCACTAAAACTGATCTTGTTCATATGTGCACATGTAGTAAAATCAACACCAGTTTGAAGGAGAAGTCAACCTCCACAAAGGATAAAAATCCTACCCAGTATGGAATATTTGACAAGGAGAAGATCAACTATGCACGTAGTGCATACTTGGTCCAAAGACCTCCAAATGTCAAATATGGCATTGGTTACTCTTATGATGAAAAGCAACATGCTGGAAGTCATAAGAATAACAGGGGACAGATCTCCTTTGTGAAGGGAAGATCCTCTCAAACTGATAAGTTGAAGAATAAGAAACTGAACTCGCATGAATATCAGACTAGTCCGGTCAGTGTCCGGACAATTCCGGTCATCCGGACAAGTCCGACCACCCAGACTAGTCCGATTCATAAACAACAGCAGCTTCTATTTAAAACTTTTGATGCCTCTTATGTATTAATGAGAAACAATCTTGGTAAGGTTTATGCTTATTATGTTGGGCCATGCCATGGGAACACAAAATCCCATGTGTGGGTGCCCAAATGTATTGTAACTAACCTCCAAGGACCCAAGCAAGCTTGGGTACCTAAAACCATAGCATAATTTGTTTTTGCAGGCCTATTCCTCCGGTGGATCCAAATGGGTGCTAGACAGTGGATGCACCAACCACATGACCGGAGAAAGGAGGATGTTCGTGGAATATGAAGAAAACGAGGACCCAAACGAAGGCATCTACTTTGGAGATAATAGTCAAGGAAAGGTGCTCGGTACCGGTAAAATTGCAATATCCTCTGAACACACACTTTCTCATGTTTTACATGTTGAATCCTTAGATTATAACCTGCTGTCCATATCTCAACTATGTGACAAAGGTTATAATTGCTTGTTCACTAACGAGGGTGTGACCGTCTCAAGGAGGAGTGATGGTTCCGTTGCATTCAAGGGTATGTTGAAGGGAAAGCTTTACCTTGTTGACTTCAACAAGGATAAAGCCGAACTCGACACATGCTTGATTGCAAAAACCAACATGGGTTTGCTGTGGCATAGACGACTAGCGCATGTTGGTATGAGGAATCTTCAAAAACTCCTCAAGGTCGATCACATCCGAGGTTTGAAAGATGTTGTTTTTGAGAAAGACAGGCCTTGTAGCGCGTGCCAATCCGGGAAGCAAGTTGGAGCACATCATCCCGCAAAGAACATCATGACTACAACAAGACCGCTCGAACTACTTCATATGGACTTGTTTGGTCCAGTTGCTTACATAAGCATCGGCGGTAACAAATACGGTTTGGTTATCATTGATGATTTTTCTCGCTTCACTTGGGTTTTCTTTTTGCATGATAAGTCAGAAACACAAGGAACACTCAAGAAATTCTTCAAGCGAGCTCAAAACGAGTTTTCATAGTCAATCAAGAGTATTCGAAGCGACAATGGCACGGAGTTCAAGAACATACAAGTGGAGGAGTACCTTGATGAAGAGGGCATCAAGCACGAATTTTCAGCGCCATACTCACCACAACAAAATGGAGTTGCCGAAAGGAAGAACCGAACACTCATTGAGATGGCAAGAACAATGATCGATGAATACAAGACTTCGGATCGATTTTGGGCGGAAGCGATTAACACCGCTTGCCACGCCGCAAATCGGCTTTATCTTCATCGACTACTCAAGAAAACTCCCTATGAGCTACTCACCGGTAACAAAACAAACATTTCATACTTTCGAGTTTTCGGTTCTCCATGTTATATCCCGAACAAGAAGCCCAGGACTTCAAAGTTCGCTTCGAAGTTCGATGAAGGTTTCTTGCTCGGTTACGATTCGAACACCTACGCCTATCGTGTTTTCAACAAGGCCTCCGGACTTGTTGAAGTAGCATGTGACGTAGTGTTCGATGAGACTAACGGCTCCCAAAAGGAGCAAGTTGATCCATGTGAATTAGGTAAAGAAGAAGCTCCTTGTCTAGCATTGAAAAGAATGGCTCTAGGTGAAGTTCGACCACAAGAGTCACCTTCACACATAAATGAGGAAAATGAACCACAAGAGGAGACCAACAATCAAGGGGGAGCTTCAACACAAGCACGAATGTATGAAGATGATCATCAAGTCAACGAGGGCAACCACTCAGGGGGAGAAGAAAACGATCATGAAGACACAACTCCCCAAGTGCCCCACCCAAGAGTACACCAATGCATTCAAAGGGATCGCCCAATCGACAACATCATCGGTGACATCCAAAAGGGAGTAACCACTAGATCTCGCATAGCTAACTTTTGTGAGCATTACTCGTTTGTCTCCTTTTTGGAACCACGCAGGATTGAGGATGCATTGAAGGATCCGGACTGGGTGGTGGCAATGCAAGAAGAATTGAACAACTTCAAGAGGAACGAGGTGTGGGAACTTGTGGCAAGACCCAATGCAAACATAGTGGGCGCCAAGTGGGTCTTCTGCAACAAACAAGACGAACACGGAGTGGTAACAAGAAACAAGGCGCGACTTGTGGCCAAAGGGTACTCACAAGTCGAAGGTTTGGATTTCGATGAGACTTTTGCTCCAGTAGCTAGGCTTGAATCTATTAGAATATTACTTGCATATGCTACTCACCATGATTTCAAGATGTATCAAATGGACGTGAAAAGCGCCTTCCTCAACGGACCGATCAAGGAAGAAGTGTACATGGAGCAACCACCCGGGTTTGAAGACGAAGAATTCCCCAACCACGTATATAAATTGCGTAAGGCTCTCTACGGCCTCAAACAAGCTCCTAGAGCTTGGTATGAGTGTCTTAGAGATTTCTTAATTGAAAATGGTTTTCAAATTGGCAAAGTAGACTATACATTATTCACAAAGAATTTAGATAATAATCTTTTTATCTGTCAAATCTATGTGGATGACATAATATTTGGGTCAACTAACCAATCCTTCTTGGAAGAATTTAGTAGAATCATGACAGACAGGTTTGAAATGTCAATGATGGGAGAATTATAGTACTTCTTGGGATTCCAAGTGCGGCAACAAAGGGAAGGAACATTCATAAGCCAAACCAAGTACACACAGGACATAATCAAGAAGTTTGGCATGGACAAGGCAAAGCCCATAAAGACCCCCATGGCAACGAATGGCCACTTGGATCTCAATGAAGATGGACCTAGCGTCGATCAAAAGGTATATCGCTCCATGATTGGATCTCTACTTTACTTATGTGCATCTAGACCAGATATTATGTTGAGTGTATGTTTGTGTGCACGATTTCAAGCCAACCCTGGTCTTTGGTACCCAAAAGGCTCAAAATTCAATCTCATTGGTTACTCCGATGCAGATTATGCCGGGTGCAAAGTATATAGAAAAAGCACCTCCGGCACATGCCAATTCCTAGGGAGATCCTTAGTCTCTTAGTCATCCAAGAAACAAAATTCCATTGCTTACTGTATGACCTCTTCAAAATTTTGACTGAATTGTGAAAATCATCCCTCTTCATTTTTTCTCGAAAAACTATGTCAATTATTAGATCTTGATGAATTATGATCATTGTGTGATTGTTGTATGCTTACTGGTCAAATTTATCAAGATTAATTGATTTGTTTTGTCCCACCTATTCTCTATTAATGAAACTTCAAATATATATGAATGGGCTATGCAGTTTCTCCTGGTGACCACGGACTAGTCCGTAGTTACCCGGACTAGTCCGCTCTTGCAGACTAGTCCGCAGAGTGCCGGTTAGACCGGACTAGTCCGATAGACCACGGACTAGTCTGATATAGCTCTCTGGATGACTTCGGACTAGTCCGGTCATGTCCGGACTTGTCCGATATAGCTCTCTGGATGACTTCGGACTAGTCCGGTCATGTCCGGACTTGTCCGATTTTTCGTGTCCATAACCCTAGCCGCCACCAAACCCTAATCTTCTCATCCCCACATTTGCTCACGCCTTCCTCTCTCTTGCGCTCGAGCTACCAAGGCGATTCTCTGCTCCCTCCGTCGAAAAAGTCCACATTTGGGCGGAGATCAAGCTTGATCTCTTGGGGATTGAAGTTAGCGGACTTGTCCGTCCTCCAACCCCCAAACCTTCAAGCTTCAATCGATTTCTTCGGTAACTTTCTTCAAAACCCTAGAAATCTTGTTTTTCTCCATTGTTGATCGTATAGCCTAGAATCCTTCACTAGATACATGCTTATTTGATGTACTACGTGTATGCTAGACTAGATTTGCATTAGGAATCATTCCTTGATCAATCTGCTAGGTTTTTGAGGATGAACACCGGACTAGTCCGGTCCATGCACGGACAAGTCCGGTCCTCCGGACTAGTCCGTGCCTGTGCACCGGACAAGTCCGATGTTTCTGAACTGAAAACCTAATTTTTCAATTCCTCAATGCAATTCATTGCTATCTTTTCATACCTATGCCTTGTATCACTTACCATAATTCTTGCAAAATCATTCTCAGATCATGTCGAGCTCAAACAATGAAATCTCCGACTTTGAGGCCGAGTTGGACCACGAAGTGGCACCTCGGTCCTCGATGGGTCACGACAAGAAATGCCAAGAAAGACCCTTGGAGCCAGCTCCTTCACCTCCTCAGGTTCGGAGGAAGGTGCTGACAAAGAAGCTAGTGTCAAAGGCAGCATCATCCTCAGGTGCCTCTCGCCAAGCCAAGGGCAAGTGCAAGGGGATAGCAACGGGGCCAGTCGGGCCCTTGAAGCTCCATGCTCCCAGGGAAGGGGTCTGGGACCCTACTGAGGAGAAGTTCAACGGCAAGGGCAGTGATTCTGCAGCCAAGTTCAGAAGCATTGACTGGTATGGAAAGCCAAAGCAAGCTGTCGATGGAAGGTTTTGGTGCAACTTCCATGCAGACTTCTACAAATCAGTGTATATACCTATGAAGACCCCCGTGGTGTGCAGTCAGTGGATTGACTGGGCACACTTTGAGAAGAAGGGCTGCTCACCGTTCACTGATGTAGTGAGAGCCATTGAAAAGCATGCACTGAGAGACCTGTTTGCTTTCAGACACAACTAGAATGATGAAGTGATTGCGCAGTTCTTTGTGACCTGTCACTTCTCTAGTGAGGATAAAGAGAGTGTCACATGGATGACCCATGGATCCAAGTACAGCATCACTCAAGAAGATTTCACTAGCTTGCTCCACCTTGACTCCACAAGGTCTGATTGCTTAGTGATACACAACATTGGGGTCATTGAGAAGGACAAGATGAAGTTTCTATATGAGCCAAACTCAAAGTTCAACCCTCCTTCCACCAAAAACATGAAGCCATTCTTTGTGGTGTTGAACAGAGTGCTAAGAAAGACCATTGCCCCTAAGGATGGGGATGCAGGGAGTGTGCAAGGATACCTTCGGACTCTGATGAGAGTCATAAGCAAGGACCGCCCATTTGATGTGGAGGAATACATTTGGAATGATATGGTAAACATCTCCTGCACCCCCAACAGATCTTGCGAATATGATCCTTACCTTATGTTTGTGATTGAAAAAGTCACCGGCATTGAATTTGTGAAAGATGTGGAGCATCTCCCCTTGAGGCCTCAAATGCCTCAAAAGCCAAGTGTGCAGGCTGCTCCTTCGACGGCCTCCAGTCCAGAGGCACCTGCAAGATCAAGTGAAGGTGCCAGAGCTGTCCCTACTTCAAGGAAAGCCCCTCAGAAAGGATCAGTTAGTGGGATCCTCAAGTATCTGGCTGCTATATTCTCCTCCTGCAAGAAGGCCGAAGTGAAGGCCCACAAGCTCAACCAGAAGAGAAGGGAGGACATGAAGTATATAAAGGCCAATGTAAAGCAAATTTGCCAGAAGCTGGAGATCGATCCCATTGGATCTCCAGTGATTTCTGAGGATTCTGACCAAGACTTCACTGAGCTCGCGCCCTTGAACCCCTTCGAGCTTGCCTACTTTGGCATTGGGGGCTCGAGTGGCTCCGTCCCTCCTCCTTCCCCTCCTCGTCAAGCTGATGATGATGAAGACGAAGACGATGATGAGAGGACCGACAGTGAAGAGTGAAGACCCTAGGACCCTCCTCTCCTTCTTTTTGGTGTCTTGATGCCAAAGGGGGAGAGATTGAGGGGGAGTCTTAGCTTTAGCTGTGGTAGGGTGCGAGGAGAGAGTTCTCTTTATCTTTCTTTGTGATTGTAATGCTTTAACACTGTTTTCATGTTAACTATGGTTTTGTGTTGAAATGCTTAATTAATTTGCAAGTATGTGTTGAAATCTGCAACTTTGCTCCTGAAATGACATATGTACTTTGTATTGATTCATCAATGTAAATTATGTCATTCTCAATGTTTCAATGCACTTAGTTATGCATCCCACCATAAAGAATGCACATATGGATATTTCTGTTAATGCATGATGTATTTTTGAGTCATATGTGCACACTTTATGAAAATCTCATCTCTTTTTGTCATATTTTGTGAAATCTCAATTGGTTGTCATCAATCACCAAAAAGGGGGAGATTGAAAGTGCATCTAGGACTCCCTTGTGGGCTTTGGATGATTTATGACAAGCAATTGGGATCCTAACCTTTTTGTTGAGATGAATGCAGGCCAATAATGAAAAATGAGCAAAATACCAAAAAGAAGGGATAATGAGGAGCAAAGTGAACTTGAGCTCAAGGAAAAGAAATAGTAGATTATTGTGTATGGAGTGTGTTAAGGAAACACACCCAAGAGCTCAATCATATTTAAGAACACACACATATTGCACAAAGTTACACAGGACCGGACTAGTCCGATATCAACCGGACTAGTCCGATATCCTTTCTGCACCAGATCGGACAAGTCCGATACCTGTCGGACTAGTCCAATATCTTTCTGACTTGAGTCGGACTCAACACACTTCACAAGTCACAAAAAATCGGACAAGTCCGTTGTTAACCGGACTAGTCCGATATTCCTTCTGATCCACTTCGGACAAGTCCGATGTTTACACGGACTAGTCCGAAATACCCACTGATCTAAATCGGACAAGTCCTCCAAGTGCGGACTTGTCATCCAACACACTTAGGGTTTCACATGGCCGGACAAGTCCGATAGCTATCGGACTAGTCCGAAGATTTCCAGTAGTGAAATCGGACAAGTCCGTTTTCGACTGGACTAGTCCGATATTTCGGGACACTTAGGGTTTGCTACACACAGCACACCAGACTAGTACGGTGACCACCACGGACTAGTCCGATCTTTCTGAACCCTAACGGTCACTTTTAGAAACCCCATATAAATAGAGGTGCACGGCCCACTTTTATACTCTCTCGAACCCTAGCGCCATCACACATCCCAAGAGACTCAGAAACCACTCCTCTCCATGAAATTAAGTGCAAGATCGATCAATCCATTAAGAATTACTTCTAGATCATTGGAGAGACACTTGGCACACATCAATGAGCTCTTGGTTTGAATCTCTAACACACTCCTGCGTTTCAATTGTAATTTCTGAGTGTGTTTTTGGTGGCATTGTGATTTGTAATCTAAGGGAGCCCTCAACGTGTGAGAACGCCCCTTCAATTTGGTTATTCACCCCTTTGTGATTAGTGGAAGAGGGTTGGCCTTCGTGGCGATCCATGAGGGTAGGGTTGGAGAAGACCCGATCCTTTTATGGACTCCTCAACGTGGACGTAGGTTGCCTTCGTGGTAGCCGAACCACGGGATAAATCGTGTGTCTTGTCCTTTTTGTGTTCATCACTCAAATTGATCAACTTACTCTAGGGTTTGATACACATTGTTCAATTTACAATAAATTGTAGAACACAAGCCTTAATTGTGATACAATCCAATATACAACTGTTAAACTGTTGTTTGATTCTATATTTCCGCTGCACACATTGAAGAATCAACCTAATCGATTAATCTTGATCAACTTAGTCCGTGAACACCGGACTAGATCACACTTTACCGGACTAGTCCGATTTTTCTGGTATTGAACTTGTTGTTGAGTGTTGTAGGATCCAACAAAAATTCAAAAGGCCTATTCACCCCCCCCCCCCTCTAGGCCTACATTCAGCCGCCACCGCCTCCGAGGCGAGGAGCCTTCACGATAGAGGCGAGCATTTTTTTCAGGGAAGGGGTAGGGTTTGGGCAGTCGGACGGTGACCGAAAGCCCACACGCGGGTCACATGACGTCGGGGCAAAGGTGGAATGAGCTTGTCCGACCATATTTTGGTGGATGAGTTCATCCAGGATATTTATGGAATATTTTATAGTGGGTTCAATATTCCATTCCAGAGTGTCTCTCAAACAAACAGCACAAAAATCGAGATCGCCCTATTCCGTCCCGCGATATCTCTAAAACCAAATGCACCCTAGACAAGCTAAAAATCCTAGAATTCAGTGACGTCATTGTTCGTGTGAATATTGATTTGAGGCTTTCTCCTGCGTTTCTTTCTTTCATGATGGAAGGTCTCGTGTACTAGATGATGGGCATATATGAGAGGAGATGATGACAATCTTCTACAAATGATGTGAATTATTGTCCTGTTACTTCCAAATAGCAGGACTAAACTTCTTTGCCTATTAGGTACTGATTTCTACAGAGCATACACACGAATACGATTCGTTATTGGAAGATTATTTTCTTTCTAAGATAGATGGATACACCCATAGCACACGTGTATTAAATTTTATTCCTTCCATCTAAAATAAATACTTGACCATTCATACAATTTTATAAATTAATGAGATGTGAAATGACGATTTTACCCATCCACTAGCCACTTACGCTTAAATAAACAGAGGTGGAGATGCTATAAATCGGATGATGGAATTTTTTATTTAACTTAGAAGATTAATTAATAAAATACTTTTCAATTTGGCTTAAATAGTCAAATATTTTAGAACGCACAGAGTATCTCAAGATCGGCGCACCATGTACACAAGAGCTGTATCTACAACATCACCACGATTATTTGCTTGCAATTGACCCCAAGTCTTGAACTTGCAGCACCCAATGATGTGCGGAATATCCCAGCGATCGCCCATGTTGTCCACATATCTTTGGAGCCTGCTGGCAACATCGTTGGGACACATGGAGGGTAGGGCAAAAAATTCTGGCGGCGCTGGCCCACTGAGGGGGCTGATGAAGATGCTGCCCAACGAGAGCAGGCTGAACAGGTATGCTCGCAGCAGATGGTGGGCGTCCACGAAGGCGCGTCATGCTCATTCCTGGCAATCGCAGCCGTGCAAGGCGGCCGAGGACGTCGGCCAGCAATTCTTCTGGCAGATCCTCCACCCCATGGGTCCTGGCACCAGCACATTTGGGCATGTCGAAGTGTATCCTGATAAGCTTTTACTTGTAGGTTCTGATAGAATGGCTGATATTGAAATCTGTTTTTGAGTCCTTTGATCGATCTGCATTGCAGGCAGAAAAATACATGGGGCTTAACTATTTCACGACATAATTCCATTAAAGTTGTTGAAAGATGTTGAGATTGATACATGTCGAAGTGTACCTTGTCATAGAGAATTTCTTTAATAAAGTGGTAGAAAATTACATGATAACATTTCTCCACCCAGCTTCAGTACTATATTATCATCTTGTAATTATCTAATAAGTCGTGATAATGGAGCAGAGTGGTCGGCTTGATATGAAACTGAATGGTGCTTTGAGGCCTTTGGTTCACGAGATCTTTCTGGAGTTTCCTAGACTAACTGTATGAAAATTTGATCATTGATAATTCGATGTCCATCTAGTCTCCTTTGATATCTTCTTTTTCTATCATGTTAGTTCGTTGTACAATAGGCAGCATTAGCCGTGAAGCTTTGGAAGTGATATATTTCAGAAAGCAAAATGATCCGATGTTTATGTATTGTAATAGTGATGATACAACTATAAAATAGAATGTCTTAAGCCGGATATCCTTTCTGTCAGGTTTATTGGAAAATGGCGACTGACCCCCCCCCCCACCCCCCGGAAAGATCCAGCAAAATATGACTTTATAAGTACAATATAAATCGGTCATCGTGGTAGAGTGTGTATAATCCGTACCTCATGCTATGTATTGAGACCAGTGCGATTTATATTCTATGAAAGATCGACATGAAGGACCTTAAAAATTTGAAGCAACCTATGCCAGACACATAGAGAAACAAAAATAGGGACATCCATGTAAGAAAATAAAATCAAACAAAAATGATGAAGTAGTTGTTATGAAGGTAAAGTACTAAAGAAATCAACTTTTGAGTGGTGAAGATGTCATTGTGCATGTGAAGGCATGTTTGATTTGTAAAGGAAAAACAAGGTCAAAACGTATATAGTGTCAGAAGAAATAGAAGTTGCCACACGCATGCAAGTCAACAGTCCACAGTTTGTTCCGTACATATCACAATTTATTATGATATGAAGCATGCCACTTCAATTTAATTCGAGGGATATCCTCGGACAGAACCCGCCAATTCCGGTTTTGATGATTTTTGTTTGAGAGACACCCCAGGATGAACTGAACACACTAGGGAATATTCCTTCAATATCCGAGACCAACTCCTCCACTGAAATGTGGCCAGACGAGCCCGTCCCACCTGTGCCCCGGCGTCATGTGACCTGCGTGTGGGCTTCTGGTCACCGCCTGACTGCCCACACCCTACCCCTCCCCCCCCCCCCCCCAAAAAAAAACTGGACTGGCTCCTCTCCTTTGAGGCGCTGGTGGCGACCGCGCCTTGGCCCGACGTCTGGTGATGACCGAGCCCTAGTCCGGCGACGATGGCGCTCTGGTTCGTATTTCATCCCTCTAGTTGTTTCTTCCGATTCAAGCTCATATTTTTGCTCTGCCTCTTCCTCACAAGCCACTTGTTTTCCTCATGATCTGCCCCTGTGTGCAGGCGATCTTCGACTCCACCTTCGGCTCCTCAGATCTGCTTGCAAAGGACCACCCGAGGTACACATACCTCACCTCAGGCCATGCTTCGTTTTTGTTTGATTTATCTTTAATTTGTTACTCGTACTCCATGACTTGATGACTTTTAACTTCAATTTTTTTGTACATAGGTAAAGTAAAAAAAAAAGATATTCATGTAACACTTACCTTAGATGTTTCATGTTTATTTTGTGCTTAGCGAATTAGGTTGCACAATAAAATCCTGTCTTGCATCTGAAATGTTGCCTTGTGTGCTGTTGGCCTCTGTGTTTGAGAAAAAAGACAAGCTCAAACCAAAAGAACTTGATCCAACTTTTATGTTTGTCTTTTCCTTCTAACTCCAATTTGTAAAAATGGAGCTTATAGTTATGCTTTGCAATGAAGTCTACATTATCCATTTACTTACCATGTCCGTGCCTTAGCTTTTTAGGTGGTATTGGCAACCAATTTGTTGGAGGGTATGATTAAAGCTGAGTTCCTTAAGAATAAATGCTGGTACTGGTCCTCTTTCACCAGCGCTATCAAGACCAAAACTATATCTTCGCTCGGACTCAGAATCTACACTCTTGATGATTGCATCATCTACATGAAGAATCCTGCTCCAAGCACTTATCCAGCCGACAGTGCCAAACCTATAAATAAGGGAAGAGGAGGAAAGGGGTTGAATCATCAGTATTGTAATAGTGGAGCGAGCCCAATACTCCGTTGTAGATCCTATGTTTAGAAGCCTTAGTTCCCAGACAGCATAACCATGCAATGCTCACACAAATCTGAACATGAGATAAGTTCAATGTTAGCATTGCATGGTTATGCTGCCTGAGGACTAAGGCTTCTAAATATAGAATCTACAACGGAGTGGTCAGCCCACTCCATTGTTTCGATAGTGATGATTCAACCTCTTTCCTCCTCTTCACCTTGTTTACAGGTTTGGCACCGTGAGCTGGATCAGTGCTTGGTGCAGGATTCTTCATGTAGATGATACAATCATCAAGGATGTAGATCTTGAGTGCGAGCGAAGATATAGTTTTGGTCTTGATAACGGTGGCGAAGGAGGACTTGTACCACCATTCAATTTTAAGGAACTCACCTTTAATCATACCCTCCAACAAATTGGTTGCCAATACCACCTAAAAAGCTAAGGCACATACATGGTCAAGTAACTGCATAATGTAGATGTGTTTGCGAAGCATAACTACAAGCTGGACTTAAAAGAACAAGACAAAAATAAAAATTATATCCCATAGTTCAAGTTCTTTTGGTTTGAGCTTGTCATTTTTTATCACAGAGAGGCCAACAGCAGATAAGGCAACATTTTCAGATGCAAGACATCCTTAGGATTTATTGTGCAACCTAATTGGTTAAAGCACTAAATCAACATAAGACCTCCAAGATAAATGTTACATGAACTTCTCTTTTTTTACTTTACCTATGTACAAAAATTTGAAGTTTAAAATTCATCGAGTAGGCGTAACAAATTAAAGATAAACCAAAAAAACAAGCATGGCCGGAGGTGAGATATATGTACCTTGGGTGGTCCTTTGCAAGCAGATCTGAGGAGTCGGAGGTGGAGAACAACCGGAGGTGCAGGCGGCTGAGCTACCGAAGGTGGCAGCAGTCGAAGATCACCTATGCACATAGGGGCATATCATAAGGAAAAGATGCAGGCTTGTGAGGAAGAGGTGGATGAAAAATACAAACTTGGATCGAAAGGAACAACCAAAAGGATGGGATACGGACCGGGGTGCTGTCATCGTCGGACCAGGGCTCGATCGTTGCCGGACGCTGAGCGAAGGCGCGGTCGCCGCCGCCGCCTCCGAGTCAAGGAGCCTTCACAATAGAGGCGAACATTTTTTTTAGGGAAGGGGTAGGGTTTGGGCAGTCGGACGGTGACCAAAAGCCCACACGCGGGTCACATGACGTCGGGGCATAGGTGGAATGAGCTCATCCGACTATATTTCAGTGGATGAGTTGGTCCCGGAAAGGAATATTTTATAGTGGGTTCAATATTCCATTCCAGAGTCTCTCAAACAAACAGCACAAAAATCGAGATCGCCCTATTCCGTCCCGGGATATCTCTAAAACCAAATGCACCCTAGATAAGCTAAAAATCCTATAATTCAGTGACGTCATTGTTCATGTGAATATTGATTTGAGGCTTTCTCCTGCGTTTCTTTCTTTCATGATGGAAGGTCTCGTGTACTAGATGATGGGCATATATGAGAGGAG